>JALGBA010003875.1:0-1228863 GCA_023970755.1 Azemiops feae | reverse complement strand
TTGGGGCAGGGACAAAAACCAAGTGGGATAAATATGTAGCTAATTTCTAATATTTCAAACATACAGAGAATCATAAGATTATAGATGAGGCTGAGCTAAATAAGATAACACTGTCATGCACAACCCAGTCCTTCTTTAGAAAAGTTTATTCAGGAGGCCCAAGCAGAGAGGAGCACTTTCTCCATTGGCCAAAACCCACCTTAATCCCTCATTTGAGCTCCACCCTCTTGCCTGCCCAAAGAGTCAGTTTTGCAGCTAGAATCACCTGCAGAAACATAAGCTCTAAATGGAGTAAGAGAAGAGGGTAGAAATCTTATTGTCTGGCACCTTGCTTTATCCCAGAGAGCAAAGTTCTCAAATCCTTCAGCCAAAAGACTACAACTCCTAGCCAGGGGACCAGCCTACCAAGTGATCATTGCTTGCAGCTGGCTATGGATTCAGCCCATTGCCCAGGCAGAGGAGTCTGCAGAGACTCAGGACTCTCCTTGTTGCAAGGGACCTGGGTTCAATTGCTTCGCTCCTTCCTCTTGACCCAGGATCTGTTCCCAGCTTGGCTTTCAGAGATGGCAGTAGCTCAGAGGGTGAGGCGGCGACTAGAGGGCTGGAGGCAGCCTGCCCACCACCGTTCAAGCAGCAGCACCAGTGCTGGGCTGCCCCACAGCCCCTGTCCTGCCCACTGTGCTTGGTGAGCGACAGATGTATTGCCTGCCCAAACTGGAACAAAAACAGCCTCTCGGGATCCTTTGCCTCCAGATGGCAACTGCCCTGGAGAAAACAAAATTAAACAGCTGCTCAAAAAGTTAGAGTGGGAGAAGCTGCTTCCTTGTGTGCAAAGGAGTGCCCTTCTGAATAGCTTTTCATCTTTGAGCTTCCCAGCTGTAACGCTAACCTGAACTACAGGAAGGTTAGAGTTAGGTTGCCCTTTGCAAAATGCTATTTCCCTAAAGTGTATGATGTGTATGACGTTTACCATTCACTATCCCTAAAATGAAGCCCATGGAGTCTTTATTTCTGTTGAAAATGAAATGCTACTAATTCAGTTTAAGCAGCATAGAAATTAATTTGCCTTAATTATCTCTCCATGCTATCTAAAAGCTGTCAATCAAATTTGTCTTCCTCCTAGCAGCCTTTCAGAATCTCCAGCCTTTCTTCCACTTTACTTGCTCTAATTTATATTAGCTTATCAGACTGAAAGTGCTCTCTGCCCATTCTTCATTTAACCTTTGTGTTAATCTTGGTTCTTGACATGGACAAGTCATATCACTGACTGAACGTACAGTATTGTCAGATGTGGTCAATGAAATAAACAAGGAAATTTGATAGCAATCTATTGACTTTCCGGAACTCGAGATTGACCTTTTGGAAAATGTCAACTGCAAAGATCTGTATTTGGTTTGGGTGATCCTGGCTGGGATGCGAAGCCAATTTTTTCATGGATGACAATGAATCTATTAGCCTTCTCTTCCAGAATTGCACTCAGTGGTGAGAACCAGTTTGAGGCTGTGGTTAAGACATCAGGCTGGAAAACAGGATATGCTGAATTCTAGTCCTGCCTTAGGCACCAAGCCAGCTACATGACCTTGGGCCAGTCACACTCTCAGCTCTTGGAAGGAGGCAATGACAAACACTTTTGAAAACCTTGCAAGAAAACTGCAGGGGCTTGTCCAGGAAACCTCTGAGAATCGACTCAAATAGAAGGGGGAAAAAAAATCAATGATATCAAGTTCTGCTTCCACATAACAGAATTTGAACTCTGGTGCTGCAAATATTTAACAGGGTGCTTCAGAAGTTATCCGAGTGGCAAGCTGTCCTAAGACCGGCTGCAGGAAAATTCCCATAAAATATCCTCAGATCATCAATGTGCCTCCCAGCCATGAAAGCCTGGAAGCTTCAGATTTACTACGGGCACATTTCTGGTTTGTTTATTTATATGGCCACTGAACTGTGCATGAAGTAATAAAAAGTCACAATCCCCAGCTTCTCTGCCCCAGATGTCAACACTCTGACCATTGAGCATCAGCAGCCATTTTTACCTTTCTTTTTCTTGTGCCTTTTTTCTGGGTGCTCGAAAAGGGGGCTTCCTGGGGGCATTTGGCATTGGCATGAACTCCACTCCAGTAGCCAACTTGAATGGAGTAAATCCAGTACTACTATGTACTGCGTTGTACACTACTTCTGCAAACATCAGTAACTCTGCCCAATTCATTTGCTGATAATTAATATAGCAATGCAGGTATTGTTTTACTATTGCATTGGATCGTTCTGCCATTCCATTAGTGCTCGGATGGAAAGCGGAAGACAGACCCTAAGAAGACCCTATTAGCCTTACAAACTCCCTCCAAAACTTAGCAGTGAACTGAACCCCCCGGTCTGAAATTATACGCTTAGGCGCCCCATGCAGTTGGTAGATCTGTTGCAAGAATAGCTTCGCCAGTTTCTGAGCTGAATGAAGTCCAGTACAAGTGAAGAAATGAGCTTGCTTGGAGAACAGGTCGACCACCATGCAAATTACGGTATTCCCCCCACTCTCGGGCAGCTCCACAATAAAATTCATGGCTATCTCCTCCCACGGTCTGGAAGGGTCACCCACCTTCTGCAATAGCCTGGACTTTCCCCTGGTAACCTTTTACTGACTACACACATCACACAATTCACTACATAATCCTCAATGTCTTTTTTCATCTTTGGCCACCAGAATTGATGATTTACAAAGTGCAGTGTCTTCAGGAAACAAAAGTGACCTGCTTGTTAGGCGTCGTGGCCCTGTTGCAGGACCTGCAACCGAAGGCTGTCTGGGACATACAATTTGCTCTCTTTCCACGCCACTCCATCTCTCATAGTCAACTCTGCCTGGTGGGTTTTGAACCATGCATCAGTCTGTAGCTCCTGCTTCAGTTGCTGGGTAAATTCATCAGTGGGGCTTAAGCTCCCTCTTTTCTTCTGCTGCCTGGTTGTCACCTGTGCTGCTGGCTGTTGGTTGGGGATAATGGAGCTCACCACCTCTTGCCTTGAGTCTTGTATTGAGGCATGCAGGATAGGGCATTGGCTAGGGAGTTCTCCCACCCAGGATATATTTCAGCTCAAAGTTAAATCTTTTGAAGTATTGCACCCACCTGACTTTCTTAGGGGAAAGCTTACCGGGGTTTTTTCAGGGCTTCCAAGTTCTTACGATCAGTCCATACCTCGAAAGGGTGATTTCCCCCCTCCAGGAACTGTCTCCAGGTTAGTAATGCCCATCGTACTGCAAAAGCCTCTTTCTCCCACACTGCCCATCTCTGCTCTATTTTGCTCAGTTTGCAAGACGTGTACGCGCACGGCTGCAGGTTTCCTTACTTGTTGCATTGGAGGAGCACAGCTCCCACTGCCACATCACTAGCATCCGCCTGGATGACAAAAGGCTGCTCAGGATCCGGATGTTTTAAAACTGGCTCCGCAGCAAATAACCTTTTCAATTTCTCGAATGCCATTTGACAGTCCATTGTCCAGTTCAAGGGTTGGCTTGGCCAAGGCTTCTCCCCCCCCTCTCCCAGTTTTCAATAACTCAGTAATGGGCAAGGCAATCTTGGCAAAGGAGGGGATGAATTGACGGTAGAAATTTGCAAACCCCAGGAAGCTCTGTAGTTGCTTCCGAATCCGGCAGGCTTCCCATTCCAATATAGCTCTCACTTTCCCCAGGTCCATTTCTATCCCTTCGCTTGAAATGCAGTAGCCCAAATAGTCCAATTTGGATCTGTGAAATTCACATTCCGACAACATACAGCTTAGCAATCAGCATTTGACTACGAGTTTCATATGTTCCTCCATGGTTTCAGTGTAAATAAGTATGTCATCAACCCCTTTGTAGAGGTGCTCATGTAGCACCTCATTTATGAGTTGCATGAACACTGCAGGGGCTCCTTGCAGTCCAAATGGCATCACCTTGAACTGGTAACTCCCCAAGGGACAGTTGAAAGTAGTCTTCCACTCACCACCCTCCTTAATCCTCACTCGGTAATATGCCTCTCTTAAATCCAGCTTGGTGAACACCTTTCCCTTGGCTAGGTAACCCAGCATGTCCTTCATCAGGGATAGGGGGTACATATTTTCCACGCACACTCTGTTAATCCCCCTAAAATCCATGCACATTCTCAGTGGCCCATCTTTCTTTTCTTTAAATAGAACTGGGGCAGCAACTCTTGATTTCGTAGCTTGAATGAAACCCCTTGCCAAGTTCTTATCAATATAGGCTCTTAGCTCCTTCATCTCCTTTGGAGTCATGGAGTACATTTTTGGTTTGGGCAGTTTTGCCCCAGGCAAGATTTCAATGACGCAGTCTTGGGGTGATGGGGGCGGGGAGGATATCACATTCCTTTTCACTGAACACCTCCATGAAGTCTTTGTAGTCTTTGGGAACAGTGCACTCCTCCTCTCCTCTCTCCGAGGCTCCCTTGCTGTGCTCAGCTGGTTTTGCTTCCTCGAGTTGCTTTCCTTCCCTGCTGGGCTTCCCCTTGGTCTGCCTTCTGATATTCACTCTATGGATCTCTCCCATTAAATTCTGGTGCCCCATTTTGCTAACCAGGCTAAGCCTAGGATCATCTCTTCAGCCATCTTCGGAGGAACCACAAAGCGAATGATCTCCCGGTGCTTCCCCATCTCCAGCTGTACTGGTTCAGTTAAGAGAGAGGCAGCCTCTCCCCCGATTAGTGAGCCAACTACCTGCTCGAACCTAAAGGGCTTCTTTAACTTCCTTATGCATAACCCCAATTTTTGAACTACAGTCTTGTTTATCAGGCAACGAGAACAACTTGAGTCTATGAGGGCTCTCACTACTACCTCCGCCCTCCTCTGGGGAGCTTTAATGCTTACTTTGACCTCAAGGTGATTTACAGGTCCACTCACCATAGGATCTCTTCTCCCTTGCTCTCACTGTTGTACAGGACCATTTGAGGCACTTCTTCGGTCAGAGTTCAATCCCCTCCATTACCTGGTGGGGAGTCCTCAACGACCCTGATCTCTGTGTGTGATTTCTCCTTCCCCTTTTTGGGAGGCTTTTTTGGTTTCACAGGTGCTGGTGCAGCTGGACTCGCAAGGGGAGCTGGTACTGTGCACATCGCAGTGCGATGGCCTTCCTGACCACAAGGAAAACACATGATAGATGCGCGCTCTGGTTACCTTGCAGGTGCACCAATAGCCACCGTTGGTGGCTTCCTCACCAGGGGTCATCTCTCTTGGGGTTTCTTGGAACGAGATCCAGCGCCCTCTCCATACTTGTAGTGTCAAATCCACCTCTACCACGGTGACCAACTGATACCAGTTGTCAAGCCAATTAGGGATGCCCCTGGCCAGGCACAGCTGGACTAGATCACAACTCAGCCCTTCCTGAAAGAACTGAGTCAAGAGCTGCTCTGGCCAGTGTCTCAATCTTGCCGCGACCCTGTGAAATTCACGGATGTACTCGATCACTGGTCTGGTCCCTTGCCTGAGTCTCCTGACTGATTTCCGCTTGCTGGTTCTGTGCGGGATCTCTGAAATATGTCCGAAGACTCCCCAGTAACATGTCTGGAATGGCTAGCTCAGAGGCGTCCTCATTCAAGATTAGTCACGATGACATCTACTTGGGCTGCCTCATCCGGGTAGTTATTCCCATGGCAATCAAGGTGGGACCAGATCTGGTTCAGGAAAAATGCCAATTTCTCAGGGCTTTTGTTGAATGTTGAGCTCAGTAGGGGTATCCGAGGCGGTCGGGGTGCCGGTGCCGGCTGAGGTGCTTGTAATCCCCCTCTATCAGCTTGGTACCACCCCACTTGAGCCCCAGGTTGGGGTCTTGGCTGTGCCCCCCCAACATTCCGAGACTAGAGTCCGCCGCTGGCTCTTGCAGTTGCCCGACAATTCCCCTCAATTGGGGAGCAGAAGCATTTGGCATGCTGCAGAGTGGTCGGCTCGGGCTGAGGCTCATCAGCAGGATCAATCTGGTTGGCTGATCCACTCCTGTCATTGTTGCGGCCGTAGTGCCTAATGGATACTGGGGCGTGAGTAGCGGTGCCAAGGTCGGGCTAGGAGTCATTCCCATCTGTGGTCTTGAGTCTGGCCGCATGGCTGATATCAACACTGTGACAATGGATGTTCTCGCTCTGACAACTGCAACCTCCGGCAACTGGTTTATCTCCACGCTCCCAGGAGAAGGTGCGAAAAGCCGCCAAAACATCGCTGCTGCAGCCAGAGACAGCCTGATGTTATCTCCCATTTCCCAAGAAACCTACAACCTGGGGATTGGCCTGTTTAAACTGACTGGATGAACTATGGGGTGGGGTTTTGCTTGGGACACTTTAACATATTGATCTGAGTGGGAAATCCTCAGATCCTGTCTATTATGCCTGCTATCAACTTCTCCTAATAAAAGATCCTTTTGGAGGAAACTATTTCTACGAGTTCTACTTTCTTGGGATGAGGTTTTGAAGTGGGCCCTGACACTGGAAAAGTGAAAGCCATAATCGAATGGCAACCCCCAAAGACTCAAAAACAGCTTCAAAGCTTTCTAGGGTTTGCAAACTTTTACTGTCTATTCATCCCTTCATTTGTCAAAATTGCTCACGGATTTGTTAAAAATCGGCAAAGAGGGAGGAAAGCCGTGACCGGGCTAGCTACTAACATGGACTATGAACTCCAAACTGCTTTTGAAAATTTGAAAAGACTGTTTGTGGTCGAGCCAGTCCTAAAGCACCCCTGCCCGGGGAAACCCTTTGTGATTCAAGCTGATGCCAGCGACGTGGCAGTCAGGGCAGTACTTTTGCAAGTACAGGGGGTCCTGCAGCCCTGTGCCTACACCTCAAAAAAGTTCACAGACTGTGAGAGAAGGTGGGCAGTTTGGGAGAAGGAAGCCTTTGCAATTCATTGGGCTCTGTTAACCTGGCGGCACTATCTTGAAGGGAGCAAGGTGCCTTTCGAAGTATGGACTGATCACAAAAACTTAGAGGCACTGAAAACTCCTCGCAAGCTTTCCCCTAAACAAGTACGGTGGGCGCAGTATTTTAACCAGTTTAATTTCACCCTAAAGTACATACCAGGGAAAAAAAACTTTTTAGCTGACACTCTATCAAGATTGCCTCAGTATAGACTTCTGATTTTGCACCCACAGCACATGGCCGTGTGAGAGCGGACCTCTGCTCCCCACAGCTAGTTTTTTCCTGCTTGGGGGACCCTAGATAGGTCCAAAGTTGCCCCGGAGAGGTGACCATGAAGGAGGGGCGCCCCATTGATCACGAAGCGATGGCAATTGCTTTGTTTGATCCAGGGAAAGCCCTCCAAACCCAACAGGAGAAAGGCTAGTGTGAGATCAGCATCTAGCCCAGGGGTCGGCAACCTTAAACACTCAAAGAGCCACTTGGACCCGTTTCCCTGAGAAAAGAAAACACTGGGAGCCGCAAAAGTTGCGTGCACACGCGGGGCTGGCTCTCTCCTGCCCTTGGTCTGCCAGTCCTCTTCCCCCACTCAGTGTGAGTGTGTGTGTGTGTGTGTGTGTGTGTGTGTGTGTGTGTGAGAGAGAGAGACAGAGACAGAGAGAGCTGCTGTTTCCTGCTTCGACGCAGCAAAGGCAGGAACCCCGCCCAATAAGCTTGTCAGCTTGTCTGAGAACAGCGTGAGGCCACTCTCTTTTTTACACACACACATACACACACCGACCCGTGATCTAACCCAAGCTGCTTGCAGCCGAAGTCCCAGAGCACGAATTTAAACATCGGTGAACAGCGTGCTTGGAATTGGTGAGAGTACTGATCTTCTTTCTTCTACCTACTATTTAAATCCTTGAAAAGATCCCCAAAGCAAGAAAACCTCCAGAAGTGAAGGGAGGGGACTATATCCCCATTTCCTTACAGATGGAAGCGGGAATTAATATAAAAGGATATATTTTTCAGTCTGGACAAATCTAGGAACTAAAAAACTGTCAAGATTATACCCTAAAAAATTTCTGATGGAATTATAAAAATATATAACAAAAATAACTTTTTGATTGAATAAAAACTGAAAAAAGAAATTACTGCTGACATCTAGTGGAGAATCAGAGAATAGAACACTAACAATAAGGAGGAGAGTGAGGAGAGAAGGAGAGTGCAAAAGTTGGCTTTAAACTCAACATTAAGAAGACCAAGATCATGGCATCCAGCCCTCTCAATTCCTGGCAAATAGATGGGGAAGAAATGGAGGTAGTGACAGATTTTATTTTCCTAGGCTCCAAGATCACCGCAGATGGGGACTGCAGCCAAGAAATTAAAAGATGCTTGCTCCTGGGGAGGAAAGCTATGGCAAATCTAGACAGCATACTAAAAAGCAGAGACATCACCCTGCCAACCAAAGTGCGTATAGTCAAGGCCATGGTTTTCCCAGTTGCAATGTATGACTGTAAAAATTGGACCATAAGAAAGGCTGAGCGCCCAAAAGAAGGATAAAACCCTGGGGCCTGATGGGCTCCCTGCAGAAGTTTATGTAGTTTTACAAGATACAGTAAGTCCGGTTTTGAAAGAATTGTACAATGAAATCTTTTTAGAGACAAAAATACCAAATTCATGGACTGAAGCTAATATTACCTTGATACCTAAAGAAGATACTGATCTTACACAAATCAAAAATTATAGACCAATATCGCTATTAAATGTGGATTACAAAATTTTTACTTCAATAATGGCAGAAAGGTTGAAGAAATTCCTGACTGAATTTATTCATACAGATCAAAATGGTTTTTTGCCTAAAAGACAGATAAAGAACAATTTAAGGATTATTTTAAATGTTTTAGAATATTATGAACAACAGCCAGGGAAACAGATGGCACTTATATTTCTTGACGCACAAAAAGCCTTTGATAATTTAAATTGGCAATTTATGTTTCAACAGTTGATGGAAATGGACTTTGGCAAAAACTTTATAAATGCGATTCAAGCAATATATAATAAACAAACAGCAAAGATATTTTTAAATGGAAAATATACAGATGGCTTTGATATCAAAAAAGGCATAAGACAGGGATGTCCACTATCCCCCCTGTTATTTATTCTTACACTGGAAGTGTTGGCTAGAGACATTAGACAAGATATGGAAATTAAAGGATTGGAAATAAAAGAACAAAAATATAAATTACAGGCTTTTGCGGATGATTTAGTCTTTATTATAGAGGAACCATTGGAAACAGTTACTATACTTCTGCAAAAAATAGAGGAATTTGGAGATGTAGCAGGCTTGAAGATAAATAAAGAAAAGACTAAAGTATTAACAAAAAACCTAACAGACAAACAGAGATCTCAACTTGCAGAAAGATCAAATCTTCAAATGGCTAAAAAAGTTAAATACTTAGGAATCTATTTAACATCAAAATATACAACAATAAAAGAAGATAACTATGAAAAACTAATGAAACAAATAAAAGTAGATTTGGAAAAGTGGAAAAATCTTCAATTGACATTGTTAGGCAGAATAGCGACTGTGAAGATGAACATTTTACCAAAAATACTTTTTCTATTTCAAACGATCCCTGTTAAATTGGGTAAGAAATTTTTTGATGATTTAAATTCAACAATATTGAGATTTATATGGCAAGGGAAGAAAGCACGAATTAAAACTAAACTACTACAAGAAACAAAAGATAGAGGGGGCTTTGGACTTCCGGACTGGAGACTTTATTACCAAGCGTCTATGTTACTTTGGCTCAAAGAATGGATTATGCTGAGAAATAAACGACTTCTTTATTTGGAGGGACATGACTTACAATTGGGCTGGCATGCGTTCTTATGGTATGAGAAAAACAAAGTACATAAATATTTTCAAAGACATGCCATAAGGAATGTGTTGTTCTCAGAGTGGGAGAAAATTAAACATAAAATATATATGAAAATACCAGAGTGGCTTTCAACGATGGAAGCATTTGCTTATCCAAATTTAATTAACTATGACAAACTTGTTACTTATAAAGACATTTTAGATAAGGATGGAAAACTTAAAGACAGACTAACTCTCTACCAACAAGGCATTGACTTAACATGGTGGTCCTATCTGCAAATTCAAACAAGATATGAAAAAGATGTAAAAGTAATGGACTTTTATAAAGAACAGACAGTATTTGACAAAACACTTTTGAAAACAGATGAAAATTTGATTAAGAAACTTTATAAATTTCTATTAAATTGGAAGATGGAAGAAGAACAAGTAAAAGAAACAATGATAGTGTGGGCAAAAAACTTTGGATACTCCATAGACTTAGAAGACTGGGAAAAGCTTTGGGAGAGAAATATTAAACTTACTAAAGCAGCTTCATATAAAGAGAATTTATATAAAATGTTTTATAGATGGCATATGACACCAGTTAGATTAGCGAAAATGTTTAAAAATGTATCGAATATTTGTTGGAAATGTAAAGAAAAACCAGGTACTTATTATCATATTTGGTGGATGTGTCCTAAAGCTAAGAAATTTTGGTTTAAAATTCATAAATGGTTAGAAAAGATGACTAAAATACAAATAGAATATAAACCAGAATTATTTTTGCTAGGAATATTAGGATCTAACTATGGTAAAGAGAATGAATATTTAATATTACATGTATTGACAGCAGCGAGAATTGTATTTGCTCAATTTTGGAAAAATGAAAATTTACCACACGATCAGATTATAATTATGAAAATTTTAGAATGTGCAGAAATGGACAGATTGACGTTGGAGATTAAGGAGAAAGAGGATTCAGTGTATTTTAGGACATGGGAAAATTTTTATCAATGGTTAGCATTACGTTAGAGCTAAATTATACTTAATTAGTAAGCTTTTATTTTATGACTATTTTTAGTATTAATGACTATAATTGTTTAGTATTGTATTAATTACTGTTATTCAATACGTGTACCCGGACGAGAGTCTGCTTGTGTAAGCGTTGGATTTTTTATGTGGGGGCAACCCCACTACTGTACCTATTCCTACCCCTATTCCCATCCCTATCCCAACTCCACTCCCTAACCCCATCCTCTACCCATATTATCCCTATCCCTCCCATACCCATATAAAATTTAATAAAATATATTAAAAAAAAGGAAAAAAAAGAAAGGCTGAGCGCCAAAGAATTAAGACCTTTGAACTATGGTGCTGGAGAAGACTCCTGCGAGTCCCTTGGACTGCAAGGCGTTCAAACCAGTCAGTCCTAGAGGAGATCAACCCTGACTGCTCTTTAGAAGGCCAGATCCTGAAGTTGAAACTCAAATACTTTGGCCACCTAATGAGAAGGAAGGACTTACTGGAGAAGAGCCTAATGCTGGGAAAGATTGAGGGCAATAGAAGAAGGGGACGACAGAGAACGAGGTGGCTGGATGGAGTCACTGAAGCAGTAGGCGTGAGCTTAAATGGACTCCAGAAGATGGTAGAGGACAGGAAGACATGGAGGAATGTTGTCCATGGGGTCACGATGGGTCAGACACGACTTCGCAACTAACAACAACAACATACTGAATCTGTAATTTTGATTGACTGATAAATTGACTTTTGAATTAAAACATTGATGAAAGATTATTTGAAGGGGGGAGACAACATGGATATTACATACGTATCAAAAAATGACAGGATGCCACATTCAATATTTTCTCCTGAAGGATTTAGCTTGGAAAATCAAGGGCCTCCAGAAGCAATACTTCAAGGCAAGATAAATACTTTCCTGGAGGAAATATATGTAATGTTAGGACAAATACAAATGACAATAGACTCAAACCACAAGGAAATTTGAAACAACTTTGAGGATTTAAATAAGCATATTTCCAATCTAAATCTACAATTAAAAAAGACTTTTGAAATCTATAAAAAGCAGGCTGATAAAAAGAGGGCTTCCCAAAGAACATTCCAAGTTGGGGAAAAGGTTTATCTGTCGACTAAATATTTACGCCTCAAATTACCCAGTAAGAAGTTAGGACCAAAATTCTTGGGGCCTTTTCCTATCGTAAAGATCATCAATCTGGTCACCGTAAAACTGAAACTCCCTAGACTTTTAGGTAGAATTCACCCTGTCTTCCATTGCAGCTTGTTGAAACCTTATCAAACCTTATCACTTTAAGACCTCCCCCTAAGGAGGCACCCGGGCCCCTCATAGTTGCGGGACAGACCCACTATGAAGTGAAACGTATTCTTGACTCTAGAATTTTTAAAGGGAAATTGCAGTACCTAGTACAATGGAAGGGATACCCGTTGTCTGAAGCCACCTGGGTGAAATCCAGTGAGATGAAAGCTGACAGACTCATCAAAAGGTTTCATGCGAAACACCCCAACAAACCGAAAACTAGTCCTTAACATATGCTTTTGTTTACATTACAGGATCTGTCCTTTTTGTAAGGGGGGCCGGATGTCAATGCTGCTAACATCGGATGTTCTTGCTTGACAATATATGAAGATGCAGACATTTTCTATTTAACCTGTGTATTACTTTTAGAGTTAGAATTAGATGGTACGGGAGGGGAGGTGGAAGAATGTGCTTGGGAACTAGTTAGCCATAACAATATCTCAGTAGTGTATTTTCAAGGTTAGTTGTAATACGAGGAGATAAATCATGGCGGGTTATGGAACGGGAGGGAAAGTTCACACTTCAAACTAATTGGAGAATGTGATTAATTACTGTTAAATGAAGGAGTGAGTTATGCCTAGATATTGTGGAATGGGGGAGGAGAATTCAGATTTTGGCTTCTCTATGTACGTGCTGAAGCTATGTTGCTATTAAAGATTCTTTAAGGAAAACAATGCCTCAAAGTTCTTTGAAAAGCTTCTTCTTTCGGAACCATGACACTAACATTTGCTCCACCCCTATTTATACAGTCAGCCCTAAATGACAACCAATAGGATCCCAGCAACCTTCCTGCCCAAACGCCGGTAATTAGCATGTAGACAGGAAGTCCGGCCTTAGCCATCTGCTGGTTCTAACGGTTTCTTCACACTTCTCAGAAACCCAATTCCCAGTAATTCCCAGTAATGCACCACAATACATTACACCCCTTCCCCCTGGATCATTGACACATACAAGCTTTGTTTGTTTGTGCAACATTACAGATATTCCAAAAGCATAATGACATACAATGATAAATAAGCATGACATTACACTGTTCCAGTAGCAAGAATACCAAAGCATTCCAGTTTGCAAGAAAACACATAAACATTCAAGATTGCAAGGACAATACATAAGCATTCAAGTTTGCAATGAAAAACATAAGCATTCAAGTTTGCAACGAAAAAAATCTTAGGTAGTCTTTTAAGTATTTTGGTGGCCCTTTTGCCCGCTCCGAATGTCTTGGAGCTGCTGCTAGCTCCCGATCTGCAAGCTCGCCTGCCAGGCTCGGCAGACTGGGGGTTTGTGACCCGTCCGACACGGGTAGAGCCGATTCTTGAAGGCTGGTCTGTTCCGGTACACCCAAGCCAGTGTCTATTTCTCTATGGCTGGCCTGTTCCGGTAGGCCTGAGCCAGTGTTCCTCGGTGGGGTAGAACCCACTGGATCGGCATGAAAAGCCGATTGAGAAGCCGCTTGTTGGCATTGTCCTGTAGACGCAGTGCCTGAGTCAGGAGCAGCCTCGTTTGCAAAAACCCCATTCGGCAATCGCAAAGTCTCACTTCAGATTCACGATCACCATCATGTTCCTCCTCCTCCCCCCTGAGCAGAGTCATGAGCGGAAGGGTGAATTGGTAGCCTCTGACGCAGCTGGTCAATGTGTCTGCGAAGCACTCGACCATCTTCCAGGGCCACTTCGTATGAGAGTGGCCCTGACACCTTGCAAACCACAGCTACCACCCACAGTGCTCCCCATGCCCATAGTTGCACGCCCAAACCGGGTTGCCCACTTGCAAGTGCCTCGGAGCCTTAGGCTGCGATGCTTGTGAAGCAACTCTGTCTGGATGTAGCCGATCCAGCTTCGTGATCAACCGCCGCCCCCATCGCAGCTCAGCTGGGCTTCTGCCCGTTGCAGTGCATGGAGTTGTGCGTTGGCAGAGTAAGAAGTCTGCCAGTCTATGGTGCCAGTTGCCAGTGACAATTCTTTTCAATGATTCTTTGGTTGTTCTGACCATGCGTTCCGCTTGACCGTTCGAGGCCGGGTGGAAGGGAGCCAAGGTAGCATGCCTAATCATATTTGCCCTTAAAAAGGACTGAAACTCTGCAGAAGTAAATTGAGCCCCATTGTCTGATACTAAGACATCGGGCAACCCATGTGTTGCAAAGATGCTGCGCAAAACCTGGATGGTCCGGAGACTTCCGGTTCCTGTCGCAGCGCCAGCGGTCGTGCAAAGAGTATGTCCTCTTTGCCGGCCAGTTTCCCCTCGCCGGTAGACTCTGGACAGGGTCGAAAGTCGCCCCGGAGAGGCAACTACCGTGGAGGAGGGCACTCGTTGATCGTGGAGGGAGCGGTAGCTCCCTCTGTGATCCGAGCAATCACCTTAGGACCGACGGGGAAAAGATCAGCCAGTAACATGGCCGATCACTTAGCTGCTCCAGCCGAAAGTCACAGCAACATCTAAGCAAAAAGAACCACCATGGAAGATCCAGGTGAGACCTTTCCTTCCCTCTTGATATTTTACTCACTTCCCTGTGAAAAGCTTTTAGAAATTACTTCCCCCCTTTGAGAAAGCAGCGTTTGAACACTCGGGGAAACGAGCTGCGGGAAAAAAACAACAACTAATTTTTATCGTTTATTTTGAAAAACAACAACTAATTTTTATCGTTTACTTTGAGCTGTTGGAATTCGGGGGACCCTGAAGAAAAAAGAGAAGAAAAAATCCTTACTGTGACTCTTTCTCTGCTTGCTTGTTTTCAGCTTAAGTGGAAACCTTTAGGGAGGGGGTTGGAGTGTTTTTCTTCTCCCCCCCCCCTTCTGAACAGTGTTATCTACTTTAAAAAAAAAAAAAACTCTACGGCTTCTGGGCGAATTTATGTGGATTGTATGGTTACAATGTAACTCTGAACTTGGCGTGAAGCCCAGACAGCGCTATTGCAACATTGTAACCATTTTGAACTTTTACTCCCTGCACTTGGCATGAAGCCCAGACGCTTGTATCTCTTTTGGAACTTGCTTAAGTTTCTGCCTATTGTTTTTGATTTTATAATACAAAGTATACTCTCCTGAAAAATGGATTTTTTTGCTTTAGGATCACAATATAATAATTGAGACACCATCTGCTATTATTTACTTGGATTATAAATTAGATATTCATAACATTGATTGAGACTTTTGCTGTTTTTATTTTTGTACTTGCTTTTTCCTATTTCTGTTTGGATTTTATATTTTATAAAATTGCAATTCAGCTTTTAAGCTGAAATTTCACTAAAAAAACGAAGAATGGAATCCCACTCACAGCTTAACTATGGACTTATACTAGAAAAAATCTTGGAAACGAAGGAGGAATTAAAAGAACATTTTAGAACGCTTTGGAAAAGGGATGTTCCAGAGTTAAAAACTGAATTTCAACTTATTGGATATGATACACTAGATCTACAACTTAACGATATGGAGGAAACATATTTACAATCTATTGAAGAGGAAGATGCTACATCTTATATGGAAATGACGGAGACTTTGGATGACCAAAGGCAGAATCCAACTAAAACATCTATAATTCTAAAAGCAACAGGAATAGACTTTCAAATACGAGACATTAAAAATGCTGACAACATGAACAAGCAACGAACAAGCACCATATTGATTAAGACTGATTACATAGTGCAGACAACATTGGAAAAAAGAGAAGAAGACTATGATTGGATTCAATTGTGGAAAAATGTGTATGGTCAAATACTATGGGAGGAACTAGAGGCCCTATTGTGGAAACCTGCTTGGCACAAAAAGAAAGTTAGAATTAGGTTTAAAAGTGAGAGTTAAATTTTTATTTGATGGGTAAAAATGGCTTTTAGAGACTTTGACTGAGCTAATATGTTTGAGATTTCTAAGGTTTAGGCCTTTGATCTGAGTTAATATTGATGTAAATTATTGATTTGATTATGGTCTGGAATGGCAAGATGGAAAATTGGAAAATCTAAAATTAGGAGTTGGATAGAGATTGATGAAACATTTAACTATGATTTATAAAAATATTTGATAGAGTACAGGAAATAGAATATAGTTGAGAGATATTAAAATACATATATATATATAATAGGTATATTATAAGTCTATTTTAGAAATAATTATTGTTTTATTATTTTAGGCTAAAATGTAAAATGGTTTTAAAATACTTAAAGTTATGTTTATCTATAAAATATGTATGTAAAATAGAATAGAATAAGAGATAGAATTTAACAGAGAAGTATAAATTGAATAATTGGAATAATATGTATATCTTAAAAACAACCTATACTATATGGGTACCCGAACTGTATACTATATGTTTATATAAGGCCAAATTGGAATATGTTAATTGTAAGTTAGTTAAGCCTGAAAACGGGTGGAAATATTATCGATATTGTGGTGTTTTTTCTTTCTTTCTTTTCTTGACTGATAAAATAGAGAGGGAACCTTTAAAGAAGTAATTCAAATTGTTTATGTATGATTATATTTTTTACTTTGTTTCATGGAGTGCCCTATCTCCACGATGAGTTCCAAGCACTTGGTTGTAAAACAAAAAAACCCAATAAAACTTGTTATATATATATAAAAAAACCTGGATGGTCCTAGCAGTAGTCATAGTGGGGACAGGGACAACTTCTAACCACTTGGAATGACTGTCCACCACTACGAGGAAGAATTGTCCCTGAAAGGGCCCTGCAAAATCAATATGGATCCTAGACCACGGAGCTTGTGTGGTTTCCCATCTGTGAACAGGGGCATGTGGCATTTCTGGTCTTGACTGCTGGCTAATGTGCCAGCTGTGGACCTGGGCCTCGATATCATTATCGAGCCCAGGCCACCAAAGGTAGCTTCGCGCAAGCACCTTCATCCGGACTATTCCCTCATGCAGAGGACTCTACTCCTCAGTGAGGTCGGCACTATGACCCGACTGCCCCATAGAATGCAACCCTTGTGAGCAGATAACTCGCTCTTCCTTCTCCAAAAACTCTGAAAGTTAGGGCCTGGACAAGTTTCCAGCCATCCTGTGAACACCCAGTTTAACATGCGACTCAGCGTGCTGTCTGAAGCTGTTTCGGCAGCCACATCCCCTGCATTAAGGGGAGACTCAGGAAGATCCTGGATAGCCAGGATGCGATTGGCTGGAGCAGGGTCTGGCTCTAGTTGTGACAGGGGCAATCTGCTAAGGCCGTCTGCGTGGCCCATTTCTTTGCCCAGTTTGTGAACTAGACTATAATTATAAGCGGACAGGAAGATTGACCACCTCAACATCCTTGGAGAAATAATCTGGGGAGTTTGCTTGTTCGTAGTGAATAGACCCAGAAGTGGCTTATGGTCCATGAAGACCGTGAAATGGCGACCATACAGATAGTCATGGAACTTCTTTATGCCCGCTACTATGGCCAATGCCTCTTTATCGATCTGGACATAATTGCGTTCAGCTGAGGACAGGGTTCTGGAGTAGTAGGCTGTAGGAACTTGTGTTCCGTCAGCCTTGAGGTGGCTTAACACAGCTCCGATCCCGTACGGGGATGCGTCACACGCAATGCTGATTGGCAGCTTTTCATTAAAATGGGTTAATACTGAGTTTGATGACAACAATGACTTAACTGCTACAAAACTGCGTTCGTGGATGCTCGTCCATTTCCACTGAGCATTCCTGTCCAAGAGCCGGTGTAACGGCTCTGACACTGCGGCCTTGTGGGGAAGGAAGGCATGGTAAAAGTTAAGGAGTTCCAAAAAGGCCTGAAGTTCTCCTTTTGTCTTGGGACTGGGTGCCTGCTGAATTGCTTTGAGCTTGGATTCAGCAGGGTGAATGGGTTCTGACAGGTTGCTTATAACAATGCTGTGCACTCAAGTATGGGTTTCACCCCTTTCTAGGTTGCAAATGGTCAAACCTTTGTCCCTATGCCTGAACTGCCTACTAAGGAACCTGACATCCGTTCTCTGAAGGAATGGATTAAGCATTGCAAAATACTTGGAAGGCACTGGATGATGCCAGAGTCTCCTATAAAGCTCAGGTTGACAAAAAGAGAGTGGATCCCAAACTTTTTAATGTAGGAGATAAAGTCTACATTTCTACCAAATATTTAGTCTTTACAACTCTCTAAAAAGTTGGGCCCTAAGTTTGTCAGGCCTTTTCCTATTTAATGTATTGAACTAGAGCTCCGGAAGAGCCTATGATAAATCCATCCCGTTTTCCACTGTAGCCTGCTCACACCGGAGATTACATCTAACCTTAGGCCACCTGCACCTCTGGTGCCTATACCCATATTGATAGAGGGTGAACAACACTTTGAAGTGCAGGATATTCTAGACTCCTGTAGACACCATGGTTCCACCCAGTACTTAGTTGCTTGGAAGAACTTTCCATCTTCCCAGAATGAATGGGTACATAAAAGACATGTTAGGGCTCCTAGGTTACTGAAACAATTTCATTCTAAGTATCCTGATAAGCCTGATTGATATGCCTTTCTCTATTTGTCTTTTCCCTCTCCTTTCTTTGTTTTACAGGTGAATTTGTCATTTTCCTAGGAGGGCTGCATGTCAGATCCCCAAAGAAATGTATTACTCTTTTTGCTAACCTATATATGCTTCTATAACCATTCTTTGGGGACAAAGAAATGTATTACTCTTTTTGCTAACCTATACATGTTTCTATAACCATTCTTTGGGGCCTGCCATTCTGTTGGGAGGGGGGATATACATTATGCTTTGCCTATGCCATGCTGTTCTTCCCCCAGGGGAAAGAATGCTCCTGAATATCATCAACCTTATCTGGAAGACGGTTTGCGCTTAGAGCCACAGGGGAACGAAACTGAGAGAGACCTCGAAGAGCGCGGCAAAGGAGCCAGTTACCAAAACAATATACCACCTATGGATTGGCTGAGATTCAAATGGACAATGGGACCCTGGGGGGAGGAGTAATGAACACTGCTTTTGATATACTGCTATAGAATAGAATAGAATAGAATAGAATAGAATAGAATAGAATAGAATAGAATAGAATAGAATAGAATAGAATAGAATAGGAGTAGAGTAGAGTAGAGTAGAGTAGAGTAGAGTAGAGTAGAGTAGAGTAGAGTAGAGTAAATAGAGCCCCCTGCTCAAGCAGGAGAACCTACACGGTCTCAGACAGGTGAATGTCCAGTTTCTTCTTAAAAATCTCCAGTGATAGAGCACCCACGATTTCTGGAGGCAAGCTGTTCCACTGGTTTATTGTCCTCACTGTCAGGAAGTTTCTCCTTAGTTCCAGGTTACTTCTCTCTTTGATCAGTTTCCAACCATTGGTTCTTGTCCTGCCCTCTGGTGCTCTGGTGAACAACCTGGCCCCCTCTGCCTTGTGGCAGCCCCTCAGATACTGGAATACTGCTATCATGTCTCCCCTATTTCTTCTTTTTTTTAGACTAGCCAAACCCAAGTCCCGTAGTCATTCTTCATATGTTTTAGTCTCCAGGCCTTTGATCATCTTAGTTGCTCTTCTCTGAATTTTTTCCAAACTCTCAACATCTTTTTTGTGATAAGGTGACCAAAATTGGATGCAGTATTCCAAGTGTGGTCTTACTAGGGTTTTATAAAGCGGTAATAATACTTTGTGTGATCTTTATTCTATGCCTCTGTTTATACAACCCAGGACTGTATTCGCTTTTTTGGTTGCTGCTGCACACTGCTGGCTCATAGTCAAGTGATCGTCCACTAGGACTCCAAGGTCCCTCTCACAGTTAGTTTTTAAGCCAGATCTCACCCAATCTGTATTTGTTCCTTTGGTTTTTCCTGCCTAAATGTAAGACTTTGCTTTTCTCCACATTGAAACTCATTTTGTTGGATAGGGCCCATTGTTCAAGTTTGTCAAGAACTTTTTGGATCCCGAGTTTGTCCTCTGGGGTGTTGGCTACTCCTGTCAGTTTGGTGTCATCTGCAAATTTGATGAGTTCCCCTTCAATTCCCTCATCTAAGTCATTTATGAAGATATTGAAGAGTACTGGGCCTAAAACGGAACCTTGCGGTACTCCACTGTTTTACCTCTCTCCATGTGGATGTAGTGCCATTGAGGACTACTCGTTGAGTATGGTTTGTTAGCCAGCTACAGATCCATCTGGTGGTGATGTTGTCTATTCCACCTTTTCCTAGCTTACCAAGGAGTAGGTTGTGGTCTACTTTATCAAATGTCTTTCTGAAATCTAAGTATACTACATCCACAGCATTTTGCTGATCTACTAGTTTAGTCACTTTATCGAAGAATGAGATGAGATTAGTTTGGCATGATCTGTTTTTAACAAACCCGTGCTGGCTACTAGTTATGACTTTGTTTGCTTCTAGTTATTTGCAGATCTGTTTTTTGATTATCTTTTCTAGGATCTTCCCAGGTATTGATGTTAGACTGATTGGTCTGTAGTTTCCTGGGTGTTTTTCTTTCTTGAAGATGGGAACCACATCAGCCCTTTTCCAATCCTCAGGTACTTCCCCGGTGCTGCAGGATTTATGAAAGATGTGGTACAACATTTCTGAGATAGGTGTTCCCTTATCATTTTCTTGCTTATTTTTTGTTTCTAGTATGTCTTTTGCAGTGTTTTTTTTTTTTTTGGGTGTGTTGGGCTGTAGTTTCTTTTTGTGTGAAGACTGACACAAAGTATGAGTTAAGCAGCTCTGCTTTCTCCCTGTTGCAGGCATTTTCTCAGACCTCGCTTTGCTTCCTTGCTATCACTATCTTCTAATAAAAGTTCCTTTTGAGACAATGCCTGTTTCAAGAGTTCTGCTTTCTTGGGAGACCTTGTTGAGGCAGGTCGTTACACTTGCCCTCTGTCCTAACCCTTTGTCCTCTTTGAAATAGGAAATACAAATCTCCAACAGAGTCAGCACCAGGACAGAGAAGGCATGTGGAACTAATCAATGTTTATGGAAGGACTAAGTTAACTCTGTTAGAGTTGCTTTATGATAATTAAAGAAAAAACCCTGAAGGTTCAGTTGGCAAAGGCACTCTTTTCTGGGATTTCATAGGACAATGTTCCTGTTTGTAAACTGTAACTTTTAAAAGAATAATAATCCCTCCATAATAGAATAGATATATTCCAACAATACATATTCATCTAGGATCAGAAAGAAGGAAAAGAAAGGAAACGTGCGAAATAAAATGTGCATCTCCCATTAGATCAAAACGTTGTTCCTAAACAATATCACTTGGCCATAAGGGTTGTTGGAAGACCTTGTTTCAAAGTCCCCGTCCGTAAAATCTGAAGTTATCTCTGGGGAGAAGCAAAGGGCCAAAAAAAATAGGGGTCCCCATCTTCAAAGGAGAAAACAACAGATCATTCAACTGAGTGAAATTCTAGAATAACAATCCGTTTGCCAGCTTTTTAAAAAGAACACACTGATTTTTTTAGGAATGGGTCTAAGCTACTAACAAGGTTTCTGGAAAAACATTAGTCATGGTCACTGAACCTATGCAAAGGATTAACAAAGCTGCTGCCCAAGGTGCCAGATGACCTCTAATTCCCCCCTCTTGGACAAAGGGAGTGTTGACCTCCAAAGGGGGGTCCAGGATAGAAGTCCCACAGAAGGAAGTGCTGGGAAAGACTGGGACTTGCTGGGAGGGATTTTGACTCCTGAGAATTCAAAGCCCTCCCAACCCTGAATCTGTGATGTCAAAAGGAGATAAAGTTGCTCCAGCTTTGAGAAAACAGCGAACAGGAAAAGACTTAAGGGTGGACTACTTGCTCTGCAAATGGTCCTCGAAAGCAGGACAGAACACAAACTGTTTTGCAACCAGCCTGTCAATTTAATCCAGATCTTTTCTTTAAGATCAATGGTCCAAAATTCATTTCCAATCTAGGATCAGTGAAATGTATTGTTGAAAGAAAAATCTTCATCAGGGTCCAGTCCAAGCCAGGAATAAACAAAATGGATACTGCTTTAGAAAGAAGGTTGTAGTTTCTTGAAGGGCAGAATCACAACAGCATGTGGCTCTGGAGCATCTGACATGTAGCTGGGAGTGGTGGGTTTTTATACCTTCTTGGGCTTTTGTGTTTGGGGTTGTTTCCTGTTCCTGTGGCAGACCTGAACTTTTGAGTGTGTCCTTTTGGTATTCTGATGGTAGTGGTGGTGGTGGTGGGGTGCTGTCTTCCTACAGAATGATCATTTCTAGTCCAAGAGTTGCCTACATGTCAGGTGCAGCAGTCAGGCAATAAGGATGAGGAAGAAGTCCTCCTCTGCTCCCAAGAAGCTTCTGGCAGCTGCTGTTGGTCTCTGGTGAATCTTCTGATCAACCAGAGGAATCTCATTTTACAGCCACCACATATATATTTTTAGTGGTGGCCTATTTTGCAGAAGATTTCTGAAGTTAAAGTGAAAATAACTTGCTAAAAAATATCAGAGAATAGGCACAGTCTGAGCTCTAGAACACAAAACCATTTCTCTGAAACGGGTTTATGCTTCAAGGACTCAGAACTGGTGGGGCTCAGCAATAAGGAATTTAATCTAGAAATGGAGAGGAAGGCAAAGGGAACTTAAGAAATGCCAAAACACATTGCTGTTTCTGGAAAGCTTAACAAAAGACCCAACCCTACAGGAATCTGCACTGTTTAGATTTCAGTTGAAGACTCATTTCCATTCAAGCTGTTTTGAGATTTAGCTCTAGAAAAGATTTGTCCATAAAGGTGAAGCCTCTAATTTATTTATTTTTTGTTATCAGAAAGTTCCTTAATTAGGAGTGTAGGAAGTCAGCACCCCCCCTCCCCGAGAAGGAAATATTTTGGGGGATATTAAAAAAGGCAGAATATTATATTTCCCCAAAGTAATAGAAAAATCTTAGACAGAAACCAGCTCCCAGTCTCTCTCCCCCAAACAGAAACTCAGCAGGCCAACTCTGTAGAAATGCAGATTTGATAATCCTATTCAAAAAGACTGAGCCACCTATTTATAAGCAAAATGCCTTCAGCTAAGCCCCAGAGAAGCAGGACATGACCTTTAGGGACATAATAGGATTAACCCACCACCATTAGAATACCAAAAGGGCACACTGAACCTCAGGTTAAAGTTCATTGCACAGGAACTACCTCAAACAGGAACAACTCCGAACACAAAACCCCAAAAAGGTATAAAAACCCACTTACTCCTAGCTCCATTTTGTCAGCCACCCCAGAAACATGCTGCTGTCACTGAAGTTTCTGACAACTAAATAAACAAGAACCTTCTTTACAAACAGCCTCCATTTTGTTTATTCCCAGCTTGAACTGGACCCTGATGAAGATTTTTCTTTCAACAGGAGCATCCACTGTCCTGCAGAGGAGTGGCCACTACAGCCCCACACACTGTGATGCTGATCTGGGATCAAGAAATGCAACATGAAACATTCCTGATGGTGGGAAAATAGAGTATCTGCTATTAAAATAATACCACCTTGATCAAAGTTATCTTTTCTACTTGTTCATCCAACAAAATAAAGTATTTTCTTGCTTAAATGTTTTTACTCCCAGACCAGCATTAAAGAGATCTTCTTTAAGAAATCTTTGCTTTCAATAACTCAAGGGAATTCTGATCACCCCTGGCATCTGTTCAAGTTGCTCTACAAATCATAGGAGGAGAGACAAGAGCTTCAACCGCTTGACAAACGCCCAAGGGGTGGTGGGGGGAGAGGAACACCCAGGATTTCTTAAAGGCAATCAGCAAGTCCTGTAAGGTGTAATTAATTTAACCCTGAAGTCAACAGGCATTCCCATTTCATATTCCCAACAGTCTCAAACCTTTGCCTGCTTCTTCTGCCATCCTTCATTTCCTTCCTCTTTGCAGTCCTGTCTTTTCCCCTTGCCTTCTGCCATTGGACCCTCCTTCTGTCACCTTTGAAGGCCAAGATATGTGTTTGACTACAGTACAGGCAATTTCATCAACAGTCCCAGCATTATGTGACCGTTTTCACCCAATGTTCCTTCTGCTTCCTTCTTCACTACATCTCCCCTGCTGGCTCACATTAAATCAGGGATAATCCATGCTTTTTTGTGATCATCTACCTTCTGAAAGTTATGTGCAGTTTCTTGGAAGGACCATGCTTGGTAAAATTTGTCTCCCAATAGGGTTTGCAACAATCTAAGTCAGTTGACGCCTCCAAAAAATCTATTTACTTTTGGAAAGCATTATTCGCATCTTCCCTCTTGATTGGGTGGCAACATCAAAAAAATAATTCCAGCTTTTGTTCATCCTTCCCTTGCAATTGACCTGGATATTCTCTAAAATAGCAATCCACTTCGATTTTTGAGCAAATGTGAATGCTTTTATTGCAATGTCTCCATTTATATTGCTTCTGTTTTTTTCCCAAGCAACTGTCATCCCATCAGTTCTATTTTATCTGTTAAATCATATTAAAAATATTGAGCTTCTTGAGATGGCATTTGAATATCAGGCAGTGTATGTTGAGTTTATGTATTCTGATTTAGCATATATATTATGTTATTGCCTTTTTATCAGCTGCTGAGACTCCATTTCCTATTGCAGTGGAATATAAATTTGATAAATTTTGCCTGTTTTGAACCATATGTCTGTCTACCTCTGCTTATTACTCTGCGTATCGCCTGTCCCTCTTATGGTTTAATATTCTTCCACATTTTTTCCCATTGGGGAGATAAAGATGTCCTTTTCATTACACCCTTCTGCCACAGGCAAGTGTTTGCCAAAATTCCTTCCTTCCAGTGTCCACAAAATTCAGTTTGCAGTCGGTCCTCCTCATCCATCTCACTGTGCTCCATCCAACTACACCTTCTGGTAGGCACCACCAGGCTTCCTACTTTCCAAGAAATTTCAGGCAAGGCTGAGGACTGTGCCCCGGGGGCTTGTGTCTCCTGTGCAGGAAAAGGATTCCTACCAGCGTTTCCTCCTGACCTCCTTCTGGCCCAGCCCTCGAGGCAGCCACCAATCCCTCACCGGGAGATAATCCCTCGACTGAGCATTGGCCGCCCAGCCAAGAGGGGAGGCTCTCCAGCAGCAGCTCTCCTACTTAGAGCAGCATCACCCTCTGTGGGCACTCCAGTTCCTGACAACCACAATGGCCAAGGCGGTGTCTTTCTCTGGGGTGTGTTGCCTTTTGGCCCTTCTTTGGGGACAGCCGAGCACTGGACATCAGCAGCCGTGGCCTTTCTCAGAGTCCAATGACTTCTCTGGCTTCTGGAATAAGATGAGGGACGATGCGATCATCTACCAGGCTACCGTCATGTACCACCAGGCCGTGAGTCACTTGAACAAGGAGCACAACTGCACCTACCTCTCGGTACCTGGAGAAAAGGTCCACGTCCAGTTGATGGTAAGGGGAAAGGGGCAGAATGGAGTCTCTTTTGCGCTCGGTCAGGTTTTTCTTATTCTATTCATGTTTGCTTGCAAAACTACAAGGGATTTTGCCTTCTGATTTTGCTCGTGCTTTTTAGTACTAACATCCTCCCCTCGCCCCCCCCCATACTCCTCAGTTTCCCTCTTCTAGAACTCAATAGCAGTACTTTAATATCCAAAAGTTTACCTTTTGAACATATTTGGTCTTTTAAAGCCCTTTTATCATTTTAAACAATTTCTGTGTTTCAAAGTGAGGAGTCCTGTTGCCACTTTTCAATGGCAGGGAAAGAGAGAGACAACGCCGTGTCCTTCGCTCACTGGCTTCACTCGCTGGCCACAGGACGGAAGCGGCTCTCGCTGGTCACTTTTCCTCCCTTGCAGCAGAACCTTCCTTGCTCGATGCCCTTTTGCCCTCCTTAGAACTGCTACTGTCATAAAGGAATAGGTTGTTTTTTAAAAGCACTCTGTTGCCTGCTTCTTGGTTCCAGGAAAATATTCTCATTATCTAACTGAATTTTAAAAAGGCAAGTTAAACACTGCTACGCCTGTTACTTTGAAAATTCTGGTGCAAGTTCTGTAACATTCAAGACTCACTAGAGTCCCAGACGCCATGCACAATCCTCAAGCTGGTCAGGATCTGCTGCCAACCCCGCTGAAGGAAAATCAGGGATGTGGGGTGGGGGGTGGGGGGCAAGAGAGAGCTCACCAGAGAATTTTTCTGACTGTATTTCAGACCATGCATGGGAAAATTTACCACTTCAGGACCATCCTGATGAAGGCCACGTGCCCTCCGGGTGAGAAAAGACCAAATCACAAGAACTGTCAGATAGTTCCTGGATCACCGGTGAGGAAAGGGCTTTCATGCCCTGTTTTTTAGGATGGGCTTTATGGAGATATTCCTCGCTGTTAGCACAGCTGAAATCTGGGCAGGCTGGAGGTAGCCCAGTCACAGTGGGGGGGGGATGTGGGGGTGTGTGGGAGGGGGGAAGTAGAGTGGGATTTGGGCCTTTGGGCCTTCCAGCCAATACAGAACACCTTGAGCAGAAAGATGAGTGGGGCTGCCACCCCCATCGCCTGCAGAGCTCCCCTCTGCCCCCCTGGCACCAACAGAGTTTTCAGCTGGGCAGAGGAAGCCAAACTCTTCTTTGAAGAGCTGCAGTGCCTTAAAGCCCGAGATGAGGAAAAGAGGGGGCGGGCTCCCAATGCAAGTCCTTCCTGCCCTCCACCCATCTGGGGGCCCTATGCTGCCCCCCTCCTTTCTCCAGCTGCTCCAGGATGGTCGCTCTGTGGAGGAGGGGCTGCCTCCTCCACCTGGCACATGCCACCAGCCCTTTGGCCACCTTTGGCTGCCGTGGCCCCATCACTGGCAGCAGGATGAGAAACGGACAGCCACCTGCCCATAAAACACAGAGCAACGTAGGAGGCTTCCTTCGGATGTCATGGAGATGCAGAAAAGGAGGGACAGGGAAGTCGAGATTTGGGGGAAGATGAAGGCCAACCTCCATGCAAGAGCTCTGCAAACTCCTGTCTGTTTTATTTCTTTTATGCCTGTAGAAATATTTGTGCTACTTGGACTTGGCAACCTTCCCTGCTTTCAACATCCATAAAGTAAGTGTAAAAAGTTGCGAGGAGTACCGGGCCACCCCAAGTCCTCCTGTCGTCACACCTGAAGAAGAACCTGAGAAAGAAGAAGGCACTCCGTACATGTGAAGAGAGCGGCTCCCCGCCTCCTTCTTTAGGTTGAGGGCCACACGGTGGACCCCAGCCCAGCAATCCCTCCCCCCACATGGGTGCCCATGAAATGAAAATTCAATAACATTGAATGTTTAAAAATGGAATGATTCAAAATCTCATGAGTGGCAAAATGCTCTCCTTGGTTCTTATTCATGCTTTGCTCATAGCTCCCTCTTGCATTCAGAACAAGCATCCAGCTCCAGATTGCAGAAAACCTCCCGTCATGGAGCCTCCTCACTTTATTGTACCCTGTTTTTGAACTCAGCATTCCTCAGTGGTAGACAAAACTGGTTGCCAAATCCTGCCTGACCCGTGAATAGGCTAAAGTAGATATTTAGTGTTGACCTATCTTGCTAGAATCAGGCCAGATTGCCTGCCTTCCCTTGGGAAATGGCAGACCTCAGGGTTCAACCTCAGGGTTCCCCCCCTCCATGGACTCTAAGCTGAAACGTCTCTTTACTCCCCCCCCACCCTTCAGCCGGCAATTCCACCACACTGGCATAAAGCCCCAAGAAGGAAAGAAATCTGAAGAGGCCAATGAAGTGCATAATAACAGGGGCAAAGGGAGGTTCGGCAGAAACAGAGGAAGGGTGCAGAACTAAACAATGCAACGGGTCATCTCCAGAAGCTGTAGGACCTGCATCAGGAAGAAAGGCTACAGCTCAAATGCGCTGAGATTTGCAATAACATCAGAAACCACAACAAAAAAGCGTTTGGAGGCTCATTAGAAGAAAAAAAGGGGGGCAAAGAGGTTGTAGAACTTTGCAAGGAGAAAGTGGTAAGAATGCAGGGCTCCTATTTTACATTTGTGTCATGAGGCCATCCCATGCCCCTGGGGAAAGAGGGAGCAGGGGAGGTAAGAGAGATGATTTAAACAAATTCAGGTCTCCAGGGCCAGACGGGTTACATCCCAGGATCCTGAAGGAACTAGCAGAGAAGTCCTGGAAGAGCTCTTATCTTCGAAAAACAGCAGCAGACAACAAAGTGCATACACCTATCCTGTGCAAAATCCTCAAGCCACGCTTGACAGCATGTTTGTCAGCACTCTGACGGGAGGAACTGGTCACAAAGAGTGCAACCTGGGTGGGTGGCTGATAATGCTAGGCGGACCTTACTTCTTTTTCAGTAAAGATCCTAGCTTAGAAGATCCTTCTGCTCCCCTTAACAAAATGGCAAAAGGCAGGCTAGATAGGAGCTCTCAGGTGGGCTGCAGAGGACTCTGCCCTGGGCTGGGGTCTCCCACACCTTTACCAATGACTTGCATGAGACATTTATCCTGTCTGCAGATGACACAAAGCTGGAAGAGATGGCAAGCATTCTAGACGATAAAGAAAAGACTCAGAAAGATCTGGGCAGGCGTGAGCAGGGGGCTGAAATGAACAGCAGGTCCCAGGAAGAAAGGCCCAATTCCGCATTTATCTAGGAAACAGAAAGGCATAAAAACAGGATGGGGGGAGGGGGAGGCCTGGCTTGGCAGGGGCACCTGAAAGAAATGCTGCCAGAACTCCCAGGGACCCTGTTTGGGGAATCTATGGGCTCTTGACCCAGCCCAGGATCTCCCTCCCGTCTGTGGCTCAGGGTGGCTGTGGTCGCTGCCCCGTCCTGGCCTGCACTCCCTCCAGCAGCAGCAGCAGCTGTGCGTCAGAACGTCTGCCCTTGTGTGGCACCCAGGTAAAAAGGTAGCCTTCTCTTAGGCAACTAGCCCAGCTTGGTGCTGGCTCAGCTGAAATGGTGAGATGCCACGGGGATGCCCTGGAAAAGAAAAGGGTGGAGATGGATGGGAGGGTGTTTCTAGCAACTAGAAAGAGGGCCAAGGAGAAAGCCAGCAGCAAACAGAGACCCTCCTCCCAGCAGAGAGAGGTAAGGCTCAGGCATTGAAAATAAGTTATAAACACGTCTTTTACAATCCCCCCCCCCCCGACCTTACAGGAGTATCCTCCGTCTCTAAGGGCCAAGCCACACAGCCATCTTCCTCCACTGGCCTTCCCTCCTGGCCTCGCAGTGGACATCCAGGTGGCCAAAGCGGTCCATGGCTCTTCCGGGAGGACAGTGGGAGGACGGCTCCTTGTTCAGCGCCATTGCAATTCTGAACAGTTGCTGAACAAGCGCAGGCTAAGCCTGCGCCCCTCTTCCTCTTCCTAATGTTTTCTGCTGGGCAACCTCCCTGCTATGCGCGGGTTCTCCTGACTCAGTTTATAAGCTGGCTGGCTGGCTGGCTGAAGCAGCAGAGTGAACGCACATCAAGGAATGCATACAAGCACACAGGACAAGAGGCAGAGTCGTTTCATTTCGTTTCGTTTCTCTCAAGGGCTTCCACTAAAAGTGTTGCCCTTCCCTCGTTTTGCCCAACTGTCCATCCACGATTCTCAGGCCCAGCCCAGATGATTGGTCCAATAATTGGCAACAGGAAAATCATGATTTGGTTGCGCTGCCTTCTCCAGTGGTGGAAGAAGGGATGGCAGCCCCTCCACACACCCCAAAGCAGCCCTTGAGTCCAAGCTTAGCTGGCTTTTACGTCACAAAGCGGCAGCCCAGGATTTAAACCTGGGCACGGCCACCTTCCTCGATTTGGCAGCTGAAACAGGAAGGACAAGGCTTCTGGGAAAAAAAGCTGATATTGGGCAAAAATTATCCTCAAGAGGAGGAGAGGACAGGAAGGAGGAAGGCAGAAGTGGCAGCTGTGGAGGAGGACCCCCCACCCAGGACAGAGGTGGCCCCTTCTTCCACCAAACCGGCTCACAGCCTCCAGGAAAAGGGGCCGCAAGAGAGGTGGGGGGGGGAGAGAGGGGGAGGCTTGTGTAGCCACAACAGTTCCTTCTCATTTGGCTCCTTTTCTCTCTGCCAGGAGGAGGAAGGCAACGACAAGTGTCACCATACCCGGGGGGGGGGGAAGCAACGGGGCCCCCCGTCCTTCTAAAGCCCAGTCCTGCTCCTCCCCTGGAGGAGGGGAGGGGAAGGGAAGTCCAGTGATAAAAGCTGGGAAGCTTGCTTTGAGAGCATCTCGGCAGCTCTAGGGGTTCCTCAGAAGGAGCCACGGCTTTTGAGGTCCCTGTGACGAGACGGCTACTCAATCTCCAGGATCAGATCATCCCCTTCTAAGCTCATCTGAAGCTTGACATAAATTTTTTGGACCGTGCCCGTCACGGGCGAGTTGACCACGGTCTCCATCTTCATGGCGCTCAAGACGCAGAGGGGGTGTCCCTTCTCAACCTGCGCTCCTTCCTTCACTCTGATGTCGATGACTTTCCCTGGCATGGGAGCCCCCACTTGGCCTTTGACGTCCTTCAGGGCTTTGGGGTGGAAGTGCATCTCCTGGCAAGGCAAGGCAAGGTTAAGAGGGGGGAGGGCACCCACGGCTGCCTGCCCAAGGCGGAGTGCCGGGGGGGTTGGTGGTGGAGACAGAGGATGGAGGGGGAGGGCGCTGACTGGAAGTTAGACGCTGAATTGGGTGACAATGGCAGAACACGTTGTGGCTACTGGCATTAGTCATTAGCCCAAATATCATTTATGAATAAAAGAGGTATTTTAAATGCCAGTGATTTTAAAGAAGATGAATAGTCCTGTAAAGCAAAATCCAATCTACAGGGACTGAATTAATTAAGACCCCAACCCTGCCCCGCCTCCCCACCTGCCTCTTTCGTTACCTTCATGGCCTTGGCATCCTTGACCAGGATGGAGCGCAGCTGCCCGTTCAGTTCGAAGAAGACTTCCCTCTGGCCGGTCGGGTTGAGGTCTCCCAGGGCTAAGGCCTTGATGTGCAGCGTCTTCCCCCGTTCTAGCTCCACCTGCGAGGGCATCGGGGAGGGAAAAGAGAGTGAGAGGTGGGTCCTCAGGCACTCAAAGGCAGCACCACTAAGATTCTGGGTGACCGAGTCTTGTGCGAGGCTCAGAGCATCACGCAAGCCAAGGGGGGATGATGTTGCCTAGTTTGGGGGATGGAACACCTGCAAGGAAACCACCGAGCTCAGAGAGCAGCCAGCATCCTCCAAGGTCCCCTCCCTCCGCTGTGCTCCCGGGTTAACAAACGGCGGTCTGGGCTGCTGAGCGGTTCAGTGCCGCTTTCCATTACAGCCTGGGGGCTCCGCAAAGGGTCTGCTTCTTTCCCGCCCTCTGCCCCTTTCAGTAATCTGTGAAACCGAAGAGGGAAACTGAGTCAGCTTGCCCTGCTGCGGCTTCTGGGTCACCCAGCGACAGGCTCCTTCTGTAACCTCCCCGGTTATTTATTTCTACTTTATCCTCAACTGTGATATTAGAGAGCTTTGAGAAAGTGGATTTCCTCCTAGATCTCCCCCTGCTGTTTCAAGGGGTGTTACTTATTATCTGCATCTGTAATCCTATCACTGAAGAGGTTTCCATCTTATCTGTTTTTTTAAAGTGTACGCAATAAGGAAGCGGGTCGCATGAGCTACCAAGTGCAACTGCAGAAAAAAAGGTAAGGATGGAGGCAGCACAGCGCACAACCAGGAGCAAATCTGGGCTCCACCCGTCCCTAAGAGGCATCCCCACAAAGAGGCATCCCGACCTGGGTCTGTGGGGTATGCAGGCAAACCACCGGGAGTTGCGTGGGTGAGATGGGGGGGGGGAGGGTGGAATGAATGAATGAATGAGTGAATAAAACGCCGTGGCGTTGGGTGCTCCTTCTGGGACAGACTAACCCTGCACTGACCCACATCCCTCCCTTCATCGCCAGTTGCTCTGCCCATTCCTGGGAAGGGCATTTTGACCAAACATTTGATGCTTCCTGTGCTCTGGGCCTCACCTCAAACTCCTCGGCTATTTTGGGCCCCTCCAGGAAGAGCCGCGTATTGAGACATTCAACGGGCCCAAAGGTGGCTGTGAAGTCCTTGAAGTCGCTGAAGACTTTGGGGTACATGGCGGCAGACAGGACGTCTTCGGGGGTGATCTCTTCATGCTTTTCGCACAATTCCTGCTCCAATTTTGTGAAGTCCAGAGGAGGCAGGGAGGCCCCGGGGCGGCCCTCCACACGGGGCAGATCTTTCAGCACCTAGGAAAGGTCAAAGGGCTCAGCTCCAGGGAACGGCAAAGTCGGCATATCTCTCTTCCTCCTCCTCCTGACTCGCCCAGCCTCCCGTTCAACTCCCACAAAGCAGGAATCGAGGTGGGGGTGGGGGTTTCTTGGGTTTCAACCATGCCAGAAGGCCGTTTAGCAGCATTTCTCTCCAAGAACAGTTCGGCCAAGAATGGGATAATCTGCTCCATGTCTCTGGTGGGCAGGCACCCCAAAATGCAAGGAACAGGCCCCTCATACCGAATCCTCGGTATGACGTTAAGACAAGAAAGCTGCGGGTTTACTCCCCTCCCCACAATTTCTCTGGGCTCCTTGGGGGAAAGGCAGGCCCTGCTCCCTACCTTGGAGCGGAAGGGCTCTGGGAAGCCCCCGTAGGGGATGCCGATGTAGCCTTGCAGGAACTCCACCACGGACTGGGGGAAGGAGAGCTCGTCTGCTTGAGCTTCCACGTCTTGCTGCGTCAGGTTGTTCTGGACCATGAACTGAGCCAGGTCCCCCACGATCTTCGAGGAGGGTGTCACCTGCACAGGGCAGCAAGAGGGGGCTCCCTGAGAGGAGCAGCGCCAGGGAGGGGCCCACGGGCAGGGGCCTCTCCCAGGAGCACCTTAGAGCCATTGAGGCACAAAGCCAGACCAGGGGAAGGGGCCCTTCAGCGGACAGGGTGAGGCCATCTGGTCAAGGGCCCAGTTGGAGGTAGGGAATCCAACGGTTACAGCCGCTACTGCCTTTTCTTGGAACAAATTATGTGCTCAGAAAAATCAGATCTAGCTCCGGCAAGCTTTGGCTCCAGCATTGGCCATGAAAGCCACTTTCTCCAGGGATGGAGCAGAAACTTTGTCTGAGCTGCTTGTGGCCTTTAGCGACCTTTGACCTCAAAACTGGCAACCCTTGAGGAGGCCTGGAGCCGCTGGCTAAACAGGTCATTCTGCAAAGACCTGGAAACCTTTTGAGAGCTGCCTTTGGCTGCCCAAGTCTGTGAGGTCCACCCTGTCGCCGGGGGGGGGGGGGGGATTGGGGCGGGCAGACTGACCTTGATGAGGTCGCCAAGCAGCTTGTTGGCCTCCACGTAGGCTTTCTTCACCTCCTTGAACTTGTGGCCTAGCCCCATGCTGTGGGCCTGGAAGTGCAGGTTGGTGTACTGCCCGCCGGGGATCTCGTTCTCGTAGACGTCCGCGTTGCCAGACTTCATGGTGGCCGTGCAGTCGAAGGCCGCATAGAGGCCCCGAGCCACCTCCCAGTATTCGCTGTAGTCAAAGACTTTTTCCATCTGGATGCCTGGAGGGAAGGGGGGGGGGAGAGTCCTTCCCATCAGCCCAGAGCAGGGGGCAGCCCCGCCACCCACTTTCTACTCCCTGTTGGAGGGCAGACCTGAGCCCAGCTCCATTTCCAGACAGACCCAGCCAGCTAGCAAATAAATAAACCTTCTTTCCACGTTGGTATGACCAGGTCCGAGTCAGGGCGAGTCTTCAGAAACACAGTGCAGTGACCACAACATTCAGGATTTCCCTAAGGGGCTGTAGGGCCCGGAGCCCGGTGACAGATGCTCCCTCGCCTGCCCCCTTCGTGTCCTCCCTGCCAGGGGGCGCTGCTCTCGGCCTGGCTGCTGCTTCGCTTTGGGGCAAGTGCCGGACTGGCCCAGCTGCAAACCCTGTCCTGAATCACCCCGGGGACCCTGAGTTAGTCCCTCGCTCTCTCTGCTCAACCCGCCTCACAGGGTGGTTGTAGAGATAAAATAGGGGAGGGTCTCTGATTTGACGTCTGGGGAGCCCCCGTCCCTTTGGGGAATCAAAGGAAGACCAGGTAGCTCAGCAAAGAGCCACAAAGCTGCAAGGAAGCTGCTTGGGGGGGGCAGGCGTGAGAACAGGGGCTCCACAGGAGAATCCTAGAGGCGGGAGGGGCCCTTGAGGCCATGGAGTCCAGCCCCCTCCCAGTTGTCTGCCTGCCGCTTCTTTTCCAGTCACGCCTCAGACCTCAAGGGTTGGCAGGCTGGAAGCGACACCTGGCTGGCTGGCCCTAAGCCTTCCGAGGGCAGGGACAGCCCTGGCTGGAAGCCGATTGGTTTTCACCTCCTGCCTCTTCTTTCTGCTTCTGTTTTTGTGGGCTCTTCTACCATTTAGATTTTAAAGGTGGTTGTAAGCTTTGTGGGTTCAGTCCCAATTCCTTAAATATACAGATTTTTTTTATTTCTTTGTGGAATTACAATTTTATAATTGCTTAAAGCAGCTCGGGGGCCTGCATACGTTCTCCTGCTGCAACCCCAGGCCAGATGGGAGGGGCCAAATCCTGGCTGCAGACTGGCCTGGGCCGCCCTTTGTGGGGCAGAGGGGGACCCCTTCTGTTCCCACTTCAGACCTGTGTCGTGCTCTGTGCCACGGGTACACGCCACCATCGCACCCATGCTCGGTTGGGAAGTCATGCCTGACATGGCATCCACCGCAACGTCCACAACGTCAGCCCCAGCAGCAGCACAAGCCAACATGGAAGCCACGCCGGCGCCCGAAGTGTCGTGGGTGTGAATGTGAAGCGGGACGTCGGGGAAGTGCTTGCGCAGTGCCCCCACGAGCATAGAGGAGGCCTGCGGCTTCAAGACCCCGGCCATGTCCTGAAAGAGAAAGGAGCAAAGGCTGCAGGTGAGGAGGAGGAGGGGAGGAAGGGAGGGAAAAGCTGCAGAGGTGACAGATCCCCTGAGGCTGAGGGGTGGGAGGGGGCATCGGCCTCCCTTCTGAAGCCAGGCCAGGAGGAGGAGGAGGATAACGGGCTCCCTTGGACTCTCTCATTTCAGCCCCAAGTCCTAGGAAACCCCCCCGGATGGACTGCCAGGGCAGAATGGAAGCATGGAGGCAAAGCCTTCCCCCTCCTCCCTCCCTACCTTGATGGCCAAGATGTGAGTCCCGGCTTTGACCAGCTCCTCTGCAAGGCTAACGTAGTAATCCAAGGTGTACTTGGTCCGGCTGGGGTCAGCCACATCCCCAGTGTAGGAGATGGCGGCCTCCACCACGCCCCCGGCCTGCCCGGCTGCCTCCATCCCCAGCAGCATATTAGGGAGGTAATTGAGGGAGTCAAAGACGCGGAAGATGTCCATCCCGTTCTCTTTGGCCATCTGGCAGAACCTGCGATGGGGACAGAGAGAAGGCCCTGAGCCAAGGCCGCCCGCCCGCCTGCCCCTGTGCCTAACCCGGGGCTCTGCTTCACGGCCTGCCCTGGAGGGAGGGAGGGAGCAGACTGTCTGAAGGCAGATGAAGTCCAGCAAGGCTGTCAGGTTAACGTGGAAAGCTGCAGTTGGGCTTTTCCTCCAAGTACGATAAAGGTGACTGGACTTCCAGGAAGGGACAAAGGAACGTAAAGGATTTAAGCAAGCAAAAACAAAAGCTTAGCTTTTTGAGCATAAAATGTGTAACTCCCAAAATAAAGATCGGAGAGGCGGGGCCGGTTCTGAGAAAGACGAGAAGGCTGGAAGGCAAATGGGGCGTCCCTTTGTTCAAGCACCTGGAAACAGCCCAGCGAAGCTGCACACCACCTACTTGAAGACGGAGTTGTCCGGGTAGTTGGTGTAGCCCACCGCGTTCGCCCCTCTCAGCAGCATCTGGAATGGGATGTTGGGGATGAGCTCACGCACCTCCTGCAGCCGGCGCCAGGGGCACTCGTACAGGAAGCGCATGGCAACATCAAAGGTGGCACCTGGAAGGGCGGGAGAGGAGCATCAGCAAGAGCCCTCCTGCACTCCTGGAGTTGGGTTCCTTGGGAGCTTCCTCCCAGACTTGATTGTCAGAAAGAAAAATACGTAAGGGAATGCAGAGAGTGTTTTCTTTAATAGCAACTCCAAAACTCAAAGGGTTCTCAGCTGGCACAGCAGCAAGCCTGATGACCGGTCCTTGGTCAAGTGGTCTGGCTCTGGCCTCCGCTGGAGCCATGGAGCCAAGTTCAACTCTCTTGTCCACCAGCATTGCCATCTTTTCAGCAACATCCCTTCTTAAGGCTCTTAATTCCATGAGTTCCATATGCCGCAGATCCCCATGTTGGGGAGCCTAACTTGTGGCCAAATTCAAGGATCAATCCAGCAGGCAGATTTGCAGCCCACTCGTTCCAAAACAGCCTCTCCTCAAGTCTTGCAGATATATCACCGACCTAAAAAAAAGTATCAGATCCACCTGGAAAGGATCTGAAGACAATCTGACCTTGTGGTGTAGACTTGGTGGACATGAAAGGATGGTGAAGATACAGATTTAATAAGGATGAAGGGATCACATGTAGGTCATTATATAAATAGCAATTTTACTGCAATAAGGGCAACAAAACAAACATTTCCATCTGCAAATAACTGGGCTGGCAGCTTGTTCAAGGTGACCCAGTCTCTCCTGGACAAAGGGGCCATCTGTTGGATAAAGCCACTCCAAAGAGATCTGTCCCAAGTTGGGCCTTGATTGTAAACATCTCATGGAGTTGACTGGAAAGAGTTGAACCTGCTAGTCTTGAGGAGCTGGACAGGATCATTAGAGTTGTAAATGGGGTCACTTAAAAGTCCATGTTGCTTATGATTGGACAAGAACGATTGCAAGATGATGTCTGGTAGGATCCACCTGGTGGTGATGCATCCTTGAGGGATGACTGCTGGTTCATGCCCTCCTCAAGAAACCATCACTGGAACAATTTTTAGTTGGTCTCCAAGCTACCAGTTTTAGGGAAGGTTGTTGAGAAGACGGTTGGTAGCCCTCTGTGGGCCGGAAGTGAGGACATTAAGTTGTGGCGATTCTCCTTTCTCCAAAACCAGCTCCAGGCAGTTGGTAGCAGGCAAAAGGTCTGGCTCTTGCCCCACCTTGCAGTTTGTCAGTGCTCTGCACCCTCCCCATTAAGTTCTACCTGACATTGCTGGGTGAGAAATTATAGACCATCAGAGAGACGGTCAGCACAGCTATACATTCCAATAGTAGAGAAAACACGTAGCTCAGGACTAGGGACTGGCTGAACGCCTCTTCATTATATTACTCCCTGGTAGATCTGGCACCACAGAACTAATAATTTTGTTCTTTTATTTACTCTTCTGATTTGCTGTTTTGACCATTTATAACACTCCTCTAAGCTTGCTATGTCTTCCTTCAGACTCACAGTTCTATTACTTGTATGTGGTGATTATTTGCGGGCAGGATAAACCTGTCCATTTACTTCAGACCTGAGTTGCTGCCTTCATTGTGAGCCCTTGTTTGCAAAATCCAACTCAGGACTCACATGGGCAGCCCCACCTCAGCCAGCCATCAACCTGGCAGCCGGAAACTCCCTCCCCCGCCTCCTCACAGGAGCTCTCAGATTTCCTGGGGGGCCCTGAGGACCCCGGCTGCTCTCTCACCTCCCCAGTTCTCGATGCTGAAGAGCCTGCTGAAGTTCTGGGCTACGAAGGGGGAGATCTTCTTCAGGTCGTGGGTGCGAACACGGGTGGCCAGCAGTGACTGGTGAGCATCTCGGAAGGTGGTGTCCATTAAAAGCAGGCCCTGGTGCTGGCGAATGGCCTTGGCAAAGCCCGCAGGGCCCTCACTGAGAAGGACATCCCGGAAGCCGATGGGGGGCTGACCTGTTGCAGAAAAAGGGTTGCATCGCATGCAAAGCACGGAAAGGGGTAATGGAAATCTTCCTCCCATCCCTAGAACAGGGAGCCCAGTGGATTCTTATCTAAGCGTTTTAAAACAAACAAACACCCCTCCTCGTGCTGGTTTGCAATTCGAGTCTACGTCTTTAGCTCCACTAAAACAGCCTGCAGGCAAAGCTTAAGGAAACTAAGTTTCATTCAGAAAACAATGCACACATTGTAAAATCGGACTTGGCTAAAGCCATCTCCAAATAGACAGCAGAATAGAGCAAGGACTGAAATTATTATGCAGGCTGGGGTCAAATCAGGAAAACAAAACACTTAGGATTTACATTTCCCCTTTGCCTTTAAGGCTAGTCATGATCCCACATGCCACAAAAGAGAATCTCACAACGACAATTAAAATACTATATCCAACCTAAAGAACATAGAAGGAACCCAATATACCAATAACAAAGAACCCAGAAACATACAAAAACTCACTAACTCACAACCTCAATTTCCCAGCTGCACCCAAGAATGCATGCTGTTGTCACTGTTGTTACTGGGCCAATAAACTGAAACCTCCTTTCCAGCTGCAGCCTGCCTCGAACTTATTTTTCCTTTGTCTGCCTCTCTTTCCTGACTTGGAATAAGGCACGGACCGGATTTAACTTCCAAAACTCATAAAGAACTTTTCAAAATGTGTTAATTGATCTACAGTATTCTCAAGATGTCGTTGCCATCATATCCTTAGCCTAAAGTCCTTAAGCTGCTGAATGGGATCCCCAGGAAGCTTAAGTGTTCTGTGAGGAGGCTGGCTGGGCCTAGGGATCTGCTCTGAGTGTGTCTCCTCCCCATCCGCTTTCTAACCTAGCCCGCAAGAGAGACCGGGCACTGAGATTCTGCCAAGTGGAGCCAGCAGGTGGGACTTCACATTAATACAGGAGTATCAAGCTAGCACTGATGATGTTATCCAGTTGGGTCATGAAACGTCTGCAAGAAAACAACCGAGAGCACCAAGCCCCCCACAGTTCAACCCTGAGCCACAAATACTCTCTTCCATCGAATTTCCATTGGAAATTAACGCTTTCCAAGTAAATACCAGTCTTCCAGTCTTCCACACAAACAAAGAAAACAATTAAAAAAAGACAGATCAATGGGGATTAGGAGAGATGTTGGCTGAAGCGAGATCTCTTGAGCTGTCTACAAGCTCCCACTCTCTTGACAAGTTTTTTTTTTAAACATGGCTCTATTGATCTCCTAAAAGGCCACCTGTTTGATTAATATTCTGTAACATAAGAATCTCAATATCCTATCCCAGTGATGGCAAACCTTTTAGAGACTGAGTGCCCAAACTGCAACCCAAAACCCACGTATGCATCGTCGAGTGCCGGGTGGGCGTGGCCCATTGGGTGGGCGTGGCCCATTGGTTGGGTGTGGCTGCAGTGGTAACGGCAGACTGGGTGGGACTAAAAAAGTTCAATCAATCAATTCCAACTTTGCAAGATCTTTTTTTTTCCGCGAGAAGTTGAAATTGACTGATTGAACCTTTTTTTTTTTTTTACACATGGCGGCGGAGGCCTAAAGCGAAAAGGTTTTATAAAACCCAGCTGAAGGCCTAGGACTGGGGTGACGGTGCGCGTGCCCACAGAGAGGGCTCTGAGTGCCGCCTCTGGCACCCGTGCCATAGGTTCGCCACCACTGTCCTATCCTGTCCCTGGACTTCTTTATGGTCATACTGACTTGGATATAAGAAGGACCAGACATCTGGCAGATACAGACTAGATCGGCTAGCTAGCTGGAATTTTTTTTCTTTGGGTCCAGAATTATTGATCCAGCCAACTGGTGGCAAAGGGGGGGGGGCATGTGTTGATCTGCATGTGAGGCCCATCCAGAAGGACAAGGGAGGAAATTATCCTCCCCACAAAAACCACTAAAACAACATCAGGAAACTAATAAAACTATTGGAGAAAAAATACATATATTTTTTTTATTAACCTATAATGTCTATGGAGATTCTCAGCCATCCAGGTCATGGTTGTCCTAAAGGTGCTTTTTCAGGAGGCAACTGGAATTTCTTGTTTTTCTTTGAAGATGTTTTGCTTCTCATCCAGGAAGCTTCTTCAGCTCTGACCGGATCTTTTCATTCCCCACCATCCGGTCAGAGCTGAAGAAGCTTCCTGGATGAGAAGCAAAACGTCTTCAAAGAAAAACAAGAAAGTCCAGTTGCCTCCTGAAAAAGCACCTTTGGGATTAACTTGTAATATTGTATACATACTAAATAGTAATTTAATTATATAGCTATATTCTTTTAAAAAGAAAGAAGTTACATAATGAAGAAGAAATTTTTTTTTTTAATTACTTAAGGGGGGAAAGGCAACCGAAAAAATGAAAAAGCAAAAGCAAAATCCATGCCATGTTGTTGTTCAGGTAGTCCAATCAGAATAGAGCTGGAAGGGACCTTGGAGGTCTTCTAGTCCAGAGGTCGTCAACCTTTTGGGCACCAGAGACCAGTTCCGTGGAGAAAGGTTTTTCCACGGACTGGAGTGTGCGTGGTTTTGTGTGCTGCCTGCATCCCACAGATGGGGCTTTGCTTGTTTGTGTGGACCGGTTGCTGGCATGCTGCGGCCCGGTACCGGTCCATAGACCGGGGGTTGGGGACCCCTGTTCTAGTCCATCCCCCTGCTCAAGCAGGAGCCCCTATACCATTTCAGACAAGCGACTGTCCAGTCTCTTCTTAAAAATCTCCAGTGATGAAGCACCTACAACATGGGTGTCAAACTCGCAACATCATGTGATGTGTCGCGGTGAATCGTGACTTTTTTGGCATTGCCGGCAATGGGGTGGGCCATGACACATCCAGCCCGCAGGCTGGCAGTTCTGGAGGCCAGCTGTTCCACTGGTTAATTGTTAATTAATTAATTAATTGTTAATTGTTAATTAATTAGCAAGTTTCTCCTTAGTTCCAAGTTGCTTCTCTCCTTGATTAGTTTCCATCCATGGTTTTTTGTCCTGCCCTCTGGTGCTTTGGTAAATAAGTTGACCCCCTCCTCTTTATGGCAACCTCTCAAATACTGTAATACTGCTATCATGACACCTCTATTCCTTCTTTTCTCTAGACTAGCCAAACCAAATCCTGCAACTGTTCTTCATATGTTTTAGTCTCCAGGCCTCTAATCATCTTAGTTGCTCTTCTCTGAACTTTTTCCAAAGTCTCAACATCGTTTTCGTAACACGGTGACCAAAACTAGATGCATTATTCCAGATGTGGTCTTACTAAGGCTTTATAAAGTGGTACTAATACTTCACATGATTTTGATTCTATGCCTCTGTTTATACAATCAAGGATTGTATTAGCATTTTTGGCTGCTGCCGCACACTGCTGGTTCACAGTCAAGTGATTGTCCACTGGGACTCCAAGGTCCCTCTCACAGTTACAGTTTTTGAGCCAGTTTTTGCCTAATCTGTACTTGTACCTTTGGTTTTTCCTGCCTAAATGTAAAACCTTGCTTTTCTCCACATTAAATATCATTTTGTTGGATAGGGCCCATTGTTTTAGTTTGTCAAGATCTTTTTGGATCCTGAGCTTGTCTTCTGGGGTGTTGGCTATTCCTGCCAGTTTAGTGTCATCTGCAAATTTGATGAGTTCCCCTTCTATTCCCTCATCTAAGTCATTTATGAAGATATTGAAGAATACTGGGCCTAAGACAGAACCTCGTGGTATCCCACTGCTTACTTCCCTCCGTGTAGATGTAGTACCACTGAGGACTACTCATTGAGTACGGTTTGTCAGCCAGTTAAAAATTACTTCCTTGCCATCTGCTCTCTTAAGTGGACCTACTATTTCCTTGACTTTTTGCTTGTTATTTATATATTGAAAGAAACTTTTTTTATTATCTTTGACTTTTCTTGCAAGTTTTTGTTCATTCTGAGCCTTTGTCAGGTCCCCTTTTGGGGTGCCCTGCCATTCTGGTAGAGGGGGAAGAGGATGCTCCAGGGGAGCATTCTTTGCATGCTTTTGCTTTTACAGTAACTGCATGGGAATTAAGGAGGGGGATCGTCTTCGGAGATGGGATGAACTTTCTCCCAGTCAGTTCCAGTCTGACTCCAAGGTCGCTGGGCCCTGAGGATGACCTGTTATCTATTTTGTACCTCAGCACTCTCCAAACATCCTTGCGGTGGACTGTTCAAGGGGGATGGGTTTCAAAGTGGGAAGAATAGCTTTGTGCTTTGTGCGGGAATGTTACATTCCACTTGGCTTTACTACAGCCACTGTCTTTTCAGTAAAAGTTCTTTTGATTAACCACCTCAAGAGTCATACTTTCCTGAGGGGGACAGCTGGGGCAGGTCCTTACATTAAGTGGAATCTGCAATAGTGGTCAACGCAGAGAGGCACCTACCTCTACCATGGGGACCGTGCAAGGAATTTCGGCCACAAGGCAGTGACCAAGAGGAAGCTGAATGCTGGGAGGAAGTCTCTGCCAAGGCTAACCTTGGAGTGGACCTCTCGGAATGGACGGAAGAGGTCACCAGCCTGGGAGATTCATCGAAGCCCAGGTGGTCCATTGGTGTCGGAAAGAAAGATGACTGGGAAGGGAGGACTAAAGGAGGCAGCCAATGATGAGAATGGCAAGTGGAGCTGGAAGAGCTTGGATATGGAGAGGAAGAAGGTGGCAAAGTCAATCACGCCAACTTCCTCATGAGGCAAGCCATGCGCACCACGATGGGAGCATTTCAAAGCCTCAAAGCGTGAGACCCTAACCAGGACGACCTCTGGCGATGCTCGTCAAGCCTGAGAGGAGGAGATGGCGGGAGAGCCTCCCCATTAGACACAACGACAGGAGTCTCAGCAACCCCCGCCGGGGCAGCGGCAACTGCTGGGCCAACGCAGAAGGGTCCCACCAGAGCCATTGCACCAGGGGGTGATGGAGCCACAGGCCCATGAAAAAGGAAAGCCCCACCGCTGGGTGTGTGATTCAATGGGAACTCCCAGCAACTGGGATTTTTCTTGGCTCACGTCCTAACCTACATGCAGGAGTATGGGCCAGACATCCCGACCGAAGGTGCCAAAGTGAGGTGTGTCATCTTGGTACTGGTGGGGCAGCCGCTCACCAGATGGTGACTCTCCACAGCGGAAAAGCCCAGAAGCCAGATTCCCAGCATGCTGAGACATTTCTGGTGGGGGTCTGTGGCTTTGCTGTTGAGCCAGACATCTAGCCACAATAATTGTGGGTCAGTGCAGAGTGACATACTATTTTTTCAAATCTCAAAGATGCTTTTTCACGAGACAACTGGACTTTCTTGGGTTGTTTTTTTTTTGAAGATGTTTTGCTTCTCATCCAAGAAGCTTCTTCAGCTCATCCAAGAAGCTTCTTGGATGAGAAGTGAAATGTCTTCAAAAAAAATCAAGAAAGTCCAGTTGCCTCGTGAAAAAGCACCTTTGGGACAACCGTGACCTGGGTGATGACTGAGAATCTCCACGGACATTTCTTTTGAATATCCACATTGGGTGGCATCACTGAACTGACTGGTTGGTACTTGGAGGCTAGACTGCCACCCCTGACAAGGTGAGGAAGCATCTGGGGTGAAATTTCCTTTGAGAAACATCAGTTGTTTAAGAAAGGGGTGAAGGGGTGAGGATGCTAAAAACAAAAACTCAGAAACAATAAAAGAAGAAAAAAATAGATAAGACATTGAAAGAAACAGCTGATAAATCTTGGAAATTATTCTGTCACATCTGTAATTAAACTATCAAGAGTTTTTTATTTGTACTTCTTAAAAAAGTCTTCTATTTCCTCAGCTCCAGGAAGCAGCAACTGCTGGCTCTTCCCAGATCTCCTTACAAAAACTACCATGGAATTGAACATCATCTTGGAGGCTGTTAATAAGATTTTAACCTCCTTACTTCATTCTCTTAATACCTGTCTTAGGTTGGGGAGTAGCCACTAACAAAGAAATATTGTGATGCAAATCTGGAATCAAATATAATTAAAACGAACCTTGCTGATCTGAAAATTATGTAGCTGTATTATAACTCTGTCCCCTGTGCCCCTCATTTTGGGGGGCTCCATTTAGCTGTAAAATATTTAACAGGTACAAACATCTGCTTGTGTGGTATTTTTTGCAGGAAAAGGCCAGACCTGGAGATAGACAGGAAAGCATTCTCTCTCTTTTTCAGGTGTCCTTTTCAAGCCTGTCATTACAAACCTTTCTGTCCACTGTGGGTCGAGGACTCTTCCGCTGCCTTGGAAGGTGGGACCAAAGGCCTTTTGGGGAGACTGGGGGGGGGCAGAAGAGGGGGAGCCCTGCGAGGACGTTTCTGCTCAACACTAACTTTTGCTATCCCTGCAGGGGGAGGGGAATTCTCTCTCAACCAGGTAGAAGCAGTGATTTCACCATGAGCCCAGCTTTCCCTTTTCCTCCTGTTGCTGAAGGACCGCCCTTAACTGGGATTTACCCGAGAGAGCCCCCTTAGGGTGGGAAGACCCAGCAGAGGCCTGAGCCACCCAGCACCCTGGCTGATACAGCCGCAGCAGCAGGCCTAGCTTCCCATCCGTCCTGCCTGGGGATTCTTGCGCAGGATGCCTGGCCATGACCCGTGCTGGGGCTCCTGGTCCTCCGTCTTTTGCCAGAGCCCCTGCCAGCGGGGTGCAGGAGAGGGTGGGGATCTGCTGGGGCTGAGAAGCAGCTGACTCGAGAAGGAAGCACAGAACTAGATCCTCCTTGGTGATGGGACTGGGCAGATCTCAGGATGTAAGATGACACTTTTATTGTGGTTGCCCATAGTGGCTGTGCAAAAGGGTCTTATTGGTGTTTTGAAGAATTTTGTGGCACAGGACAAAGAAAATAAATGGAAAGAAACCAAGTTCTAGGACAGTATTTCAAGGTATTAAATACCAAGGTTGTTAAAAGTAGAACATAGAATCTAGGGCTGGAAGGGACCTCAGAGGTCTTTTAGCCCACCCCCCCTGCTCAAGGCAGGAGACCTTATACCATCCCTGGAAAGGAATATAAATTAGGTTTATTCAAGCAAAGCTAAAATAGAGATGTTGTTATCTCCAGTAACTTTTAATGGACTTTTGCTGAGCAGGACTGAACAACAAGGCTCTTTAGATTTATTTATGATAAGAGAGAAAATATGAGAAGAAATGATTTATTGTATTTTAACAAAGTGATAACTTACTAAAATTGTTTATGAGGGTGAAAGTTCGTTCTCCAAGCTTGTGGATGGTTTCCGAACGTTTTGTGACCAGGATAGATAACATCTTCAGCGGAATTTAGTGGGTGTCTGTGTTCTACTTTTGATAAGGGCTTCAGGTGTGGGAGTGTCAAGTGAGGGTCTTGTGTGGGTCATCAGAGAGAGGCTTGTGGTGTGGAGGTGCTTCAGGTCAGGGCCCTTGGAGGGTGTGAATTATCAGTGGGTCAGAGGCTGGTAACGGGTCTTGTGATGGAGAGATTATATCAGGTCAGGGTCACTGGAAGGCAAACTGCTGGGGGGGAGGGGCTTGAGGGCCAGTGCTGCCTCTGGATGGCTGTGTGGTTGATTTGGATTCTGAGGGGTTCGTAGGCTGGTTGTGGGTCGATGTGTCTGTTGATGGAACTGTCAACGCTGCTAATATTGGATATTATTGCTTTGACAAGATATGCAGAACTTTCTGGTATTTTTAGAGTTAATTCAGATGATGGTGGGAGGGGAGGAGAAAGATAAGGAATGAGCTGGCTAAGGAACGGAAGTGAATCTTTGCCCTTCAGGCTGATTGGAAAATGTGAATTATGACTGCAAAATAGGGGAGGGGAATAGCCTGGAATGTTATGTGTAAAGAAAGGGAAATTCAGATTTTGGCATCCATTCATGCCGTGCCAATGCTGTGTCCACTGATTAAAGACTTTTAGCATAAACAATGCCTGGAAGTTCTTTGAAGTGTTCCATTAGTCGGAACTAAGACAGGAACTGCTTGTGGAGGGCCAGGCTTCGGGGAACTCCTGGGCGTGCCGGGTGGCAGCGTGGCCAATGATTTTAGTGTTGCTCCAATTAAACTGGTGTTGTTTGGTATCAATGTGGGTAGCGATTGGGGATTTGGGATCGTGATGTTTGACTGCCAGCTGGTGTTTGTGGATTCTAGTTTTTAACTGACATAATGTTTGTCCCATGTAGAAGTGGTTGCAATCGTTACAGTTGATTTTGTAGATGGCATTGCTTCTTTCATCCTTCTGTGTCTTGTCTTTGGTTCTAGATAATTCCTGGCAGAGTGTGGGTTTGTGTGCTATTGCTATTCTTGGGGTTGGAGAATTCTGGCTGTCATTTCTGACACCCCTTTTGTGTATGGTAGGGTTCGTTTTTGTGTGGCGGTCAGCTGTGTGGTGTGTGATGGTTTGGTTTTTGGGACAGCCATTACGGAGAAAGATGTCAAGCAGCCATTTCTCTTCTGCTTTTCTTGGTGCTGTGGTGTGTCCTGGCCCTTCTGAAGAGGGTCTGGACACAGGTTCTTTTGTGTGCGATGGGGTGGTTGGGAGGGAGGGAGGAAGCTGTGTCAACATTGCAAACGAATTTGGCTGAAGCCATTTCCACTTCGTTTTCAGTTGCCACAGAGTTGGGAGGGGGGATGAGTATTTTTTAGCTTAGTCAAAACAATAAATTGTTCTGTGGGAACCAAGGTCATTGCTGCCTGAGTTTTGCCGGGCTGAAACTTTCGTTAGGAAGCCCACCAAAGTAGTTTATTGGGGAATGTGATTATGACATATTACTGGGGTGGGAAGTTCAACTTTGTTACTTTGTAACCTTTGGGAGGGAACTTCAGTCTTGGTTTCACTTTTGATCATGCTGATACTATGTAGCCTTGGAGTTGTTTTTACTGGTCTCGTCTGTCGGAATCATGCCAAGCTGCTTCTTCACTAGGTCACTCGAGCTAATTCTCTTTCCTACCTTTCCTTCCATTCCCTCAACAGGTTTATATTGATGCTGAGTCTGTTTCCCCAAAGGCCATTAAGGCTTCTCCAGGAGAATGACATAGTTTTTGCTTGGAATCTTGGAGAATGGATGCCTATTACTTCATTTCAATGAGGTTTTATTGATGGATTGTATATGCTTGTATCTCTGTTTTAACTTGCTTCCATTTGGTTGATGTTTTCTCAACGATGGGAGCTTTCCAGAGCCACTTAGGCAAATCAAATAAATCAAAAGATAATTGCGTCTGGTTGAGACTGTGTGCTGCTGTGTGCGAATTCTGTTTTTAACCCTATTCCTGTACATTGGAATGGAGGCTGCAGAGAGTTGCCCCAGACTTGGGTAGTTTATCAGTCCCACCAAGTCAGCAAGTAATTAACCAGCCACTGTAAATGGTCCCCTTGGCCTAAAATGCTTCTGCAACTCAGGGCAGCAGCAGCAGCAGCAGCAGCAGCAGCAGCAGCAAGCTTCCTGAAGGCCAGCGTTAGTCAGCCATGGCCGCCAGCAGAGAGGAAAGTCCAGCCGAGCATTTTCTTTTGCTGCAGCCAGAGGGCTGCTGGGAGGGCTTAAACCCAGAGCTGGTTTAATGTCAACTGTCCAGTTGGCGGATCCAGAAAAAGAAAGTCCTGGGACATTATTTTACCAAGAGTATAAACTGAATAAACCATATTGGCAAAGACGAAGTGAAACCAGCTAGCATAGTTAATTCCCCGCTTTCCCTGCAGGCCACCCACCCTACCAATCGCTTCTGTTCATCTTGTTATGAGCCACACTAGGCCTCCTGCTCGATGTGTCCTTGGGTTGGCCACTCTCTCACGGGAACAGACGGTGCTCAGATGCAATTGCCCCCACCCTCGCATTCTATCCCCCCTCCCCCCTTTTCTTTGTCAAGCTGCGAGTGAAGCGGAATATAGGTGAAAATGCAAATCAGTCTTGACAGCTGCCCTGGTTCTTCTGGAAATCAAGGAGGCCTCTGGGAGCAACTCACCTAAGGGAACCGCAGGGACCACCGGGTCAATGGGCGAAGGCCGGGCTTTCACAGGGATGGGCGTGGTAGGGCCATTTACCATGACGTGTCCTGGAAAGGAAAAGGAGGAGAAGTCAACGGAGGGGACTGCCTGCAGGATGAGAGAAACCCCAAGATTAATATTCATTTGGATTCCTTTCTCCCTCCCTGCCCAGTCAAGACCCAACGTGTGAACCCATCAAGGACCCGAAGGGAGGGAGCACTGAAGCAAGCCGAGCTAGCATCTCTGCCACTCCAGGGGGAGGGTGTGGAGCAAGAGTTTAAGAGACAGGAAAGCAGATTCTGGTTAAATGGGGGGGGGGGATTCTTAATAGTAACAGTAGTGATGGTGGGTCCCCCTCTGCTGGATGTGTCCAGGCAAGAAAAGAGGCAGCCATTGGTCATGGAGGCCCAAATCTGGCTTCCTTTCTTGAGCATCGGGGGGGGGGGAGAACACAGTCCAGGGCCCTTTTCAATGGCAGGATTCTAAACCTACCCAGGTAGTGGAGCAGCTTCTGAGCTCTGTTCTGGCCAGGCCGCAGGTGGAAAAGGTCTGGGTTTTCATCAATAAACTGGGTGTCCACAGTGCCATGGAGGAACTGATTATTACTTAGCACGTTCTGCAGGAAAGGGATGTTGGTCTGAAAGGGAAGGAAGAGCAGAGGGAGGCCTTAGGGGATGCTGAGGAGAGGCACCAGGGATGGCTCCGTTGCTGCATCCCTCAACAGCGCAAGGAGGCTCTTCTGAGCTGAGCATTTGCTCTCTGGCTTTGGCTGGACAACCTGGAGGTGTCTGTTGCTGGGTGAGATTGGAAGCCCGACCCAGCTTTTCCGACCGAGGCCAGCTAAATCCCCCCACATGAAGGTAGCAGTCCCAGCGCCTGGCCGTGCAGAGCCACTGATTACGGACCTTCCGAGTACCTGCAGCTGCTCGCATAGTAGCTGCTGGAGCAGACTTCTCTTTCCCCGTGAGTTATGTTTCTGTGCAATAATTAATAGCAAATGGGACCAGAACCAGGCATCAGGGGTCAAAAGAGGCGAGTATTGTCTCTGGGAGGCCCACAAAAGAAGGGAGGCAGCAGCAGCCATCTGAAGCTGGTACCGAAGGGCACACTGCGGGCTAATATGGAGGCTGAGCACCTTCACAGTCAGCCACAAGCAGCAGCCCTCGGCAGCCCTTTGCACAAGGAGGCTCCACTGAGCTGTCAGTCCTGAGAGCTACTCCAATCACTTCTCCACTTGGATTAGTCTAACTCAGATATTCGCCGATTGCTTTAAAACAGCTGGGACTGAAATAAGCAGATATCTCAAACCATCTATGAACAACTCAGTTTTAAGCACTGCAGCGGTGTGTCCTGCCTTGGGCGATGGAAAGGATACGTTTGTGAGCAAAATTATTATCTGGAGGAAGATTTGTCAACACAACCCTCTGCACTCATCCTGCTTCCATTGGGGCTTCTGAGGATTTCATCACACATGCTCTGACTCAAAAACATAAAGGGAGCCCCAAACTGCATCTACACTCTACAAATCTTTTGTTTGCTCCCATCTTCAATTCCAATTCCAATTTAAGGTAATTTTACCAACTTTTCTGCTAATTTTAAAGAAAACCAAACTAATGACTAGAGCAACAAGCCTTAGAATTGACAATGAAGCTATCCAAGGGGCGAACAGCTTTTGCCTTTCAGGATCAACCATCTATCGAAAGGCACAGGCAGTCAAGACATACGCCGCAGACTGGCCGTGGGGAGAACAGCCACCGAGGCCTTGAGATTCAATGGCCGTGCTGGGTCTAGACCAGGGATAGGCAACCTTGGCTCTTTTATGACTTGTGGACTTCAATACCCAGAATTCCTGAACCAGCCATGCATTTGGAAAGGAAGAACCTGGGAAAACACCTACAAGGCGGAGGATTGGTGGCTTGGAAACACTACCCTGGAGAAAGAGTTGTGTTGTCTCTGACAGGCCCAGCACAAGCCTCAGTGCACTAGGAGAAGCGCATGAAAGGCGTCCCGTTCCGTTCCATTTCCATTGTATTCCACTCCACTCATATTCATTTATATAACAGAATAACAGAGTTGGAAGGGACCTTGGAGCACAAGCAGGAGACCCTATACCAGTGATGGCGAACCTTTTAGAGACCGAGTGCCCAAACTGCAACCCAAAACCCACTTTTTTATTTATAACAAAGTGCCAGGGCTGCATCAGCATTGTGGTGCCCTCAGGGGGGGCGTGGGGCGTGGCCCACTGGGTGGGCGCGGCTGCATAGTCATGGCAGACTGGGTGAGCGTGGCCAGGGCCAGTCCCTCACCACCTCCGGGGCATCCCCGGGGGGCCAACGCTGCTTGCTTGCTCACTTCCTGCCCTGTCGCTTCCAAACGCCACGTGCTCGCTACTCTGGCAAACTCTGCTGGGGCAGCGGCGCGCGTGCCCACAGAGAGGGCTCTGAGTGCCGCCTCTGGCACGCGTGCCATAGGTTCGCCACCACTGCCCTATACCATTCCAGACAAATGGCTGTTCAATCTCCTCTCAAAAACTTCCAGTGCTGGAGCACCCACAATCCCTGGAGGCAAGTCGCTCACTGATCAATTGTTCCATATAAGGGAAGATTCTACCTCCACCCTATTTGTGCTTTGCTCCCTTCCTTGCCAACTTTGTTAATTTTAATGTTAAGATTTATGATCTTAATATTTTAATGATTTACCTTGCTTTTATGTTGAAAGCCATCTAGGGGCAATTCTAGGTGGCTTACAGTGTAAAAACAAGGTAAAACATTAAAATATTAAGATCATAAATCTTAACATTAAAACTAACAAAGTTGACAAAGAAGGGAGATAGGTGCCATTGAAATGTAATAAATAAATGACCAATATACTATCCTAACAATAGCAGAATAAACATGGCAGCCAAAATTAAAATCACCCCAAACAACCAACATCTTAAAACTATCAAAATAGTAACAAACAATAATGAAATTCCATTAAAGCAATAAGAAAATTAATTATTTTTGCTTTTGGTAAAGTCTCCTGAATATTCAAGCTAAGTAAAAGGTATTAATGCTGAAATAAGGAGAAAAAGGCTTCTTTTTTTAAAAAAAATATTTTATTAAGTTTTATAAAGGTAAGGAAAGGATGGGATCAGTATGGGTATTGGGTAGGGTAGGGTTCAGGAATGGGGTTGGGGTAAGGGTAGGTACAAAAATGGGGTTACCCCCAACAATAATTCCATGCTTTAGCAAGCAGACTGTCGTCCGGATACAGATATTAAATAACAGTAATTAATATAATGGTAAATGACTATAATCAATAACAATAACGATAATCCTAAAAAATAATAACTAGTCAGTAGATATCATTCATCCTCTTAAATTTCATAGTCCTCTCTCACTAGATCGTGTTGTTAACCATTGATAAAAATTTTCCCATGTTTTGAAATAAACTGAGTCTTCTTTCTCTTTAATCTCTAAGGTTAGTCTATCCATTTCTGCACATTCTAAAATTTTTGTAATTATAATCTGGTCAGATGGTAAGTTTTCATTTTTCCAAAATTGGGAATATATATCCATACATATATATGTATGGATATATATTCAATAATACAGTCCTCGATCTCCGGGAGAAATATAAACCAGCTGTTTATTGTTTAAAAAGTTTAAAACAATAAAAACAACTATTTACAATATTAAAACAACTTAGCTTTCGCTGGTCCACTGCCAGCGTCTTCAGAGTGAAGTTTCGGGGGTGGAGATTTCTTTTATAGACCTTGCTAGCCTAATTGCTTACTCATTGACCGTGTGATAGGGCCATCTGTCCTGGCTGACCGTAATTGCCTTAATTGTCCCGCCTCCTCTTTTTTGCACTCCAGTTCTCCAACCTTCCTCCCTCCCATCCTTGTCAATCTCCTCCTTCCTGGCGCTGTTGCCGTTGGTATGCTTTCTAGCCGCTCCCCCGTGCTCGTTCTGGGCCGCACGTCCAGATCCGGTGTCCTAGATGCCTTTCCATTGCTGCTCCGCTCCTTTCCATCCCGTTTGTCTGCCCGTTGTTCTTGTCTTCCACTGTCTATCCTTATTAGTCCTATTTCCTCCGGTTTCCCTCCACGCTTGGATGTGCATGCGCACAGCCGTATCCCGTCCCTCTGCCCCGTCTGCCTACGATCAGCTGGGCTGTCTGCCGGCTTGCTCCTGAATTCACTCCCTCTCATCATTGCAGATCCTGTCCTTCCTAATGCTGTTACCGTTGGTGCGTTTGCCAACTGCCTTCTCGTGCCCCCCCTCCTTCTTATCCCGTTGATCCACCCGCTGTACTTGCCTTCCACTATCTATCCTTCTGGGCCCTATTTCTTCCAATCTTTCTACGTGCCTGGATGTGCGCACGCACAGCCGCATCCTGTCCTTCTGCCTCATCTGCCTATGCTCAGCTGAGCCACCTGCTGCCTCGTCCTCAGTTCCACTCTCTCCCCTCCTTACCGATCTTATCCTTCCTGGTGTCATTGCCCTTGATGCGCCCTCTACCCCTACCCCCATACGCATTTTGGATCGTACGGCTAGGTCCGGCATCCTCGATGCCTTCTCATTCCCGCCCTCCTCCTGTTGGCATTGGTCCACCCGTTTGTCTAACTTTCCACCATCTGTCCCTGCTGGCCCTATTTCTTCTAGTTTCCCTTTGCACAAGGATGTGCACTCACACAGCCGCGTCCTATTCCTCCACCTCGTCTGCCTTTGGTCAGCCGGGCTACCTGCTGACTCACTCCCGGATTCACTCCCTCTCATCCTTACCGACCCTATCCTTCCTAACGTCACTGCCATTGATGTATCTCCCAACCGCCCCCCCGTGACCGTTCCAGGCCGCACGTCCGGATCCGGCACCATCGGTGATTCTCCATTGCCGCTCTCCCCCTTTTTGTCCCGTTCGTCCGCCTGTTGTTCTGGCCCTTCGTTGCCTATCCCTGCCAGCCCTATTTCCTTCAGATCTCCTTTCTGCCTGGCCATGCATGCGCACAAACGCATTCGTTCAGGTGGATCATCTCTCCTCTCCTCCTTTTTGCGGACCACGCTGTTGATCTCCGATCGTCGTTCTTCCTCCTCCTTGGTTCCAGCGGCTCGTCGTGGGTCCGATTCCCTTTCCATACGATGACTGCCTTCTTTAGTTCTACGCCTTGCGAACACCGTCCGCATCCTGGCTTGCTCATGTGTTTTTAATGTCTGGTATGCCGGGGGCAATTCTACATGTCGGTTAATCGAGCCCGCATCCGAGAGCCAGGCCTCCTTCAGTAGGCGCCCTCCTTTGGAGGTATCCTGGGCGATGGCTTCCACCCCCATGAAGTCAAACGAGTGCCCATTATTCACCATATGTGTCCATATTTGGGAGTACTGCTCCTGCCTTTTGACGGCCAATTTGTGTTCATGGATCCTGGTTTTTATCCGTTTGGCCGTCTCTCCCGTGTAATTACACCGGCAATCCTTGCAGTGCACCCTATAGACAACCGATGATTTTTCTTCCTTTGGCAGTGATTCCTTGGGGCGCATCGTTTTCATACGGAGTGTTTGGTTGGGTCAGTGAGCCACACTGATGTTATGCGGCGCTAATATGCGAGCCGTTGCCTCTGATACCCCCTGGACGTATCGTTGTCCAGGATGTTGTCCCTAGGTCATCTGGTGCTCTATGGGGTTCCTAGCGCTTACTATATCTTTGGACAAAACTGGCTGGGTAGCCGTTCCACTTGCATACCTGGTGGAGGTGGGCACGCTCTGCTTGCTTGGCCTTTTTGGTGCTGCAATGCGTATTTATACGTGCAAATAACGTCCGAACGCATGCGATCTTGTGGGCTGCCGGGTGGTTGCTCGTGTAATGCAGCATCCTATCGGTGTGGGTCGCTTTCCTGTATACAGTTGTGTGGAGGGCGCCGTTGGCTTGGCGCATGACTAATACGTCCAGGAAGGCCAAACTACCATTGGCTTCCTTCTCCGCTGTAAATTGTATGTCCGGGAACACCGCAATCTTTCCATAAAGGCAGCTTTTTCCGTCCGTTTAATGATAGCGAACGTGTCGTCCACATATCTGGCCCAAAATTCTGGGTAGTAATCAGCCATTGCCTTAGCTTCCAGGCACTAGGACCGCCTCAGCGATAACACCCGAGATGGGAGATCCCATCGGTGTGCCCTTGATTTGTTCATACATCGTGTCCTGGAATGTGAAGTGTGTTCTCAGACATAATTGCAGCAGTTTGATGACGTCTTCCATCTTAAGGGAACCATGAGTTTGCAACCCCTTTAGCTGTAATAGGTCTTTTATCGTTGAAACAGCCAGCTCTTGTGGGATAGATGTGAATAACGATGTCACATCAAATGAGATCATGGTCTCATCATCTTGTATTCTCACTGCTTTGAGTCTCTGTAGGAACTCCTTTTTTTACCGTGGTTGTACTATCCTCTACTAGATGCTGTAGCCGTTGACTTAGCCATCTAGCCAGGCCAAACATGACAAAAGCTAAGTTGTTTTAATATTGTAAATAGTTGTTTTTATTGTTTTAAACTTTTTTAACAATAAACAGCTGGTTTATATTTCTCCCGGAGATTGAGGACTGTGTTATTGAACAGATATGCCCGGGATTCGTATTTTTGCAGTCATTAAAGACACACACACACACACACAATTTTTTTAGGGTTAGGATTTTTTAAAATAACATTCTTAATATTTAGCAAACAGCATGTTGTCTGGGTTCATATATATTAAAAAAACAAGGAATAATAATTATCACAAACAATGTTAATTAATCATTAGTCTTCTTCTTACTAGTATATATTCAATGTTACATATTAAGTTCCTTTCTCTCTAACTCGTTTTTCTAGCCATTGATAAAAATTATCCCATGTTCTAAAATACACTGAATCTTCTTTCTCTTTTATCTTTAAAGTCAATCTATCCAATTTTCTTAATTAGTTCTTCTTCTGTTGGTAAATTTTCATTTTTCCAATATTGGTCAAATACAATTCTTGCTGCAGTTAGTACATGTAAAATTAAATATATACAGTCTTTCTCATAATTTGCTCCTATTATTCCTAACAAAAATAATTCTGGCTTAAAATCTATTTGTTTTTTAGTCATTTTCTCCAACCATGAAGTCTATTTTTGACCAAAATCTTTTAGCTTTAGGGCACGTCCGCCAGATATGGTAATAGGTACCTGGCTTTTGGTTGCATTTCCAACACTTGTTTGAAGTATTTTTAAAACATTTTCGCTAATCTCACTGGTATTAAATTCCATCTGTAAAACATTTTATATAAGTTTTCTTTATATGCCACTGCTTTCGTTAATTTAGCATTTCTTTCCCATAATCTTTGCCAGTTTTCTAATTCTATATTATGTCTATACTTGTACTTTCTATACTTGTTCCTCCTCCATCTTTAAGCTTAACAGATATTTATAGAGTTTCTTAATCAGTTTTTCATCTGTTTTTAGCAGTATCTGGTCAAATTCTGTCTGTTCTTTACAAAATCCCATTATTTTAGCATTATTTTTCATATCTCGTTTGGATTTGCAAATATGGCCACCATGATAGATCAATACCTTGTTCTTATAAATCTTGTCTATCTTTCAATTTCTCTTCATTGTCCAAAATATCTTTTTAGGTCACAACTTTGTCGTAATTAATTAAATTTGGGTAAGCAAATGCTTCCATTGTTGAAAGCCATCCAGGTATCTTGATATAAATTTTCGCTTTTATTTTTTCCCCTTCTAAAAGAAGTGCATTTCTTATAAAGTGGTTTTGAAAGTATCTATGAATTTTATTCTTCCCATACCACAGAAAGGCACGCCAACCAAGTTGTAGGTCATGCCCTTCTAGGTATAATAGTCTTTTATCTCTAAGCATTATCCACTCTTTAAGCCATGTTAATATAGTTGCTTGGTAGTATAACGTCCAGTCCGGCAGTCCAAATCCTCCACTTTCTTTCGCTTCTTGAAACATTTGCAGTCTGATTCTAGCTTTTTTTCCTTGCCAAATAAATTTCAGTATTGTTGTATTTAATTCATAAAAAAAGGCTTTTCCCAGTCTTACCGGTATCGTTTGGAATAAAAAGAGTAATTTCGGTAAGATATTTTCACTGTTGCTATTCTCCCCAGCATTGAAAGTTGTAAATTTTTCCACTTTTCCACATCCAATTTTGTTTTAGCAATCTTACATAATTGTCTTCTTTTATTGTTGCACATCTTGCTGTTAAATAAATTCTCAAATATTTTACTTTTTTAACTATTTGAAGATTTGGGTTTTTTTGCTAGTTGATTTTTTTTGTTTTTTCTGTTAGATTTTTAGTTAGCACTTTAGTCTTTTCTCTATTTATTTTCAACCCTGCCACTTCTCCAAATTTTTCTATTTTCTCCATAGATTTAAAGCTCGTTTCAAGCGGTTCTTCCAATATAAAATCCAAGTCATCTGCAAATGCTTGTAATTTATATTTTTCATCTTTTATCTCAATCCTTTAATTTCTATATCTTGTCTGATGTTTCTATTCAATACTTCCAGTGTTAGTATAAATAATAATGGAGATAGTGGGCATCCCTGTCTTGTGCCTTTTTTAATGTCAAAATTTTCTGTAAAATCTCCATTCACAATTATTTTGGCTTTTTGTTTTTAATAAATTGTTTTGATTACCGTTGTAAAGTTTTCTCCAAAATCCATTTCCTCTAGTTGCTGAAACATAAATTGCCAGTTTACGTTGTCGAAGGCTTTCTGTGCATGGAAGATGAGCTTGAATTCTTGAAGGGAGAGGGGAAACAGGGGAAACAATTGCAGTCCTCCCAAATTATATTTGCTCAGAAGCCCTGTCGCTGCGTATCAGGAATGAGACTTCCCAGCCCACCAATCCCCATTTCAACACTGGAATTGCCTTCCCTCTCCCCATCCAGGGCAGGGTCCCAAACTGAGATGTTCTTCAGGGGAGCCATGAAGAACCTTTTAGTTACAATCCTCCTTTCCCAGAGTTTCACTGTATTATTTTCCTGGTTCATTAATGCTCATTAATTCTGATGTTTGGATTTTTAGGGTAGGTGTGTACATTATGACTGCAAAGTTTGGGAGCCGCTGCTCTGCCAGTGCTCCCCAACCAGATGCCCTCAGAGCCCTTGATGGGTTCATCTTGACCACAGCTTTCCACCTTTTCGTACTTGATGCCATCAGGGCAGGACTCCGACAGTCGAGTGTAGCCCATCCCTTTTGTATCTGCCTGTCCTGTCCACAAAGAAGAGCTGGTGCCCCCCCCCCCCCAATCCCAACCTCTCCTGTGGGCACCATCATCTTATTACTTTTTAATGATCTATGGAAAAAGGCCCATCTTGGTGGCTTTCAAGCTCATGTTGGTCAAGCAAACAAACTGGGCCTCTTGAACCTCAAGACTATTTCTTCTCCTATCGCTGGAGCTGCTGACCCACCGCAAGACCAGGAGACTCCAACATGAACCACCCTCATTGCTGCTTTGATGCTACCAAGTCCTGAGCCAGCACAAGAAATATGCCAAAAAAAGAAACACGCAGAAGAGATAATCCAAACTTCAAAAACCTCAGGAAACAATTCAGTAAACAAAATAACTAGCAGGCTGATTGATTGGCTTGACTACTCACTGTTGCCTCATAAAAACGATGACACAGAACGCTGCCACCTTTTCAGGAATTGCTGGTATCTGGTCTGATAGACAAAACGACGCAAAAGACCACCCAACTCACCTGGCAGATTCCCTGGGACAGAAACCAAATGCCAAGGAAGGGCTGGTAGACATTTTGGTACTGCAGTTACAGTTTACACTGGAGGCAGATCAGACCCACTCACTCATCCGCAAAAGCACATTTGCTCAATGAACACAACACTTTGGATGCAAAACCTTAACACGAGCCACTGGGACGGCCACTCCCCGAGTCCACACTAAAGGATGAGATCATAGGGACAGGTGCACAGCCTCCCTGGAAGCCCCCAGAGTTGAAATAACTGGGGAATGTTCTCTAGAGTTCTCTGAAGTACTTTGCCCAAGAAGGAGCGCACGACAGCACAACGGAAGCAAAACCCACGGGAGATCCTGAGCTGAGCTTTCAGCGACCCCTCTATGGTGGATGGAAACCAGGCCAGCTGGGGGGAAAAAGATACCTAAATAAACAGACATATTTTCAAGTTTCAGTTTCCTCAAGCTAAAACACCTCTGCAATGGTGGCGAATTTATTCATTTATTGACCTATTGACTGTACTGTATACTTTTATATGCCAGACTTCCTGAAGGCTTTAACTTCCACCCCAGTAAGTCACCTGCCCACGTGAGTCACCTGCTCGCCCTCACGCATCTTCCAAGAGGTCCTCCTTGGAGCGATCCGTCTGCTCCACAATTGTTGTTCTTCAGGGCTGCTGAGGAGCCTCATGTTCAGAGTGGACATGGCTACCTGCCCCAAGGACTTCCTCTGGGGCTTTTTGGCTCCCAAACACCCAGGAGCCCACTTCACAGTCACAGCGTCTGCCCATGGGGTATCTGTCTGCAGGTTGGTTGCTGAGTTGGGTTTATTAGCTGGCCCCGAATTTGCAAGCTGCTTCAACCCTGCTTCTCAGGAGGGTTTGCCACCAGGCCTCTGAGACACCATCACTCAGGCTCCCTTCTGGCCCACCAAATCTTTCTGAAACCTTCCTCAAATATCTCAACCTAACTGTAATGCGGACTTTTTAAACTGAAACTGGAGTTTGCCACTGAAGTTCACCTATATGAGCTCGAGAGAGAAACTTAAGCATTTTTTAATGCAGATGCCTTTCATGCTCATTTTGGGAGCAGCCTTCCCTGCAGAACAGTCTCAGGACTTGATTGTTTCAAAGGATTCATACCCAGCTACTAAGTCTGCATGCATGAAACAGGAAAGTGTAATCACCATTATGGGGGTCCAGTGTTCCTCCTCCCCTGCTGCCCCACCTCCCCTCTCCCGCCCAAGGGCCAAAAGAGCCTGGGCTGGTCCAGGATGCCTTCCCCCTTAAGGGAAGCCCGCCTCCTAGCAACCATCACCCAGGGCAACAGAATGAAGATAACTTGGCCGCTCTCTCTCCTTCTGCAATTCTGATGGGGAGGAGAGAGGGGAAAGGTGCATAAATACTCAAAAACCTCCCAAATCAGAAATAGCATCCAGCCAGAGCACCTTAAAATGAGACGGGTGGAAACGTAATTCATAATACAAACTCCCTTTCATAACACGCCTTGACTGGTGCCCCAGATTCCTGCATAAGGGGAGAATTTTCTTCTGGAGCGGCTGCTCTATCAGCCTCTCTTCCCCAGAAAGGCTGGGAAGGAGGGAGGGCCTTTTCAGCTCCTCCATCTTCCTCTCCCCAATCAGAGCTCAAGGAGGAGGATGTAGCGAGGCAGCCAGGGCCGTCCCCTGGAAGAAGAGCAGCAGCCCATCTACTCAGCCCCCCCCCAGCAGAAACAGGAGCAGCTTGGGGAGGCAGCGAGGTGGGAGGGGGCCAAAGCAGGCGGGAGCCGGGAGAGCACGGGTGGCAGGCAGGCAGGCAGGCAGGCAGGCTGCTCCTCCTCACATCACCCCTCCTGCGCACCGAAGCAGCAGCAGCAGCAGCAGCGAGGCTGGCAGAGACAAAGAGGGTCTGGAGGAAGGGGGGCTGCCCAAGACACACCATTCTGGGAAGGCTGTGACTGCCCGATCCGTCAAGACCTTCCGGTGCCTGAAGGAGGGTGGAGGAGGAGTGCCAGGAGTCCAGATGGCAACGGTCCGGAGAGGTTCAGCCCCACCGGCACAGAGGAAGGACTGAGACCCAGGAAGAGCCCTCGGCAACTGGTCTGAGGATGGAAGAGCAGCCACGGGGTCTCCGGAGGGAAAGAGGGCCGGCAGCATCCAGAAGAGGGGAGACGGGGAAACTGCAGCAGCCGGGGCTCTTCCAGAGCTGAAAGACAGGCAGGCAGACGCCCGGCTGAGGGGCCCTGCAATGGGCCTGGGCTGGTGATTCAGAACTCAAGGCTGCCAGAAGAACTACCCCCCCGTCCTCCAAGAGCTCCAGTTGGGACCCCATGGAATCCACCGGGAGTCCTGAGGGCTGAAAGGCCCAGAATGGACCGGCCGCCTAGGCACCCCGTCTCCCTTGGGAGCCTCAGGAACCCCGAGGCCTGAGAGGGCCCAGGAAGCCGAGAAGGCTGAGGCAGCCAGAACCTGATGGGCCAAAGAGCGAAGGACCGGATGAGCCCAGAGAGTGACCCCCCTCGCTGGCCCTGGGGCTTGAAGGGCCTGGCATGGCTGCCTTCACTCCGCCTGCCTGAAGCTGCAGCCTTTCTCTTTTCTCTGGCTGGGGTAGGGGACCCAGGATGCTCCTCTGCTTGCAGGCTGGATGCTGCCTTCAGCCACCCCGAGCCTTTTCCGCCAAGGCAGCTGGGCACCTCCCCATGGCACCCCGAGAACCCGCGGGAGCCCCGGGGCCACAGCCTGCTCAGGAGACGCTGAGGAGGCGACACAGGGACAGGTGACTCCATCTGGGGAGCGGCTGGACTGCTACAGCTCATCTCTGGGGTGCCCAGAGGCCAAGGAGAAGGTAAAACTGGGCAGGAGAGGGACAGACGCCCGTGAGGTCTGGGGGCCTTCGGGGTGGGGTGAGGTCCTGCCGAACGACCAGTGCTGCTGCGACATATTTGGAGGGTCAACAGCAGAGTGGATTATGTGGCTCGAAAGGCAGAAAAGCCTCCCTCAGTAGGGAAAAGAGCCAGGTTTTTCCTTTCTTAAGCTTCTGCTCCCTGGATCATCTCTTTTCCCGCCCCCCACCCTCCGCCAAAGAGCCATGGGAAAGTTGTGCTATGACAGACCCAGCAGGGTCTCCCCCACATGTGCCCCCCTCCTCGCTCTTTGACTTCTGTATCCTGAATCCAGACCACCAAGGCTGATAGATCATCCTTCCTGCCTCCCAGCCATTCCCCCTTCCTCCCCTCCCCCTCCCCAGCCATTGTATCCCGGGCAGTGCGACCAGGGTTCGTCCTGGCCTTGAGAGGGAAAAGGGAAGGGGTGCCCCTGAGAACTGGGGAGCCTGTTGCCTTCTGTGGTCTCCTTCCACAGCCCAGCATCTCCCACCTAGAATGGGGAGGGGGCCTTAGTGAAGGACTGCCATCTGCCTTGAAGGAAAACCTCCCAATCCCCCAGAACCCCCCTCCTGCCAAATGTTTGCCACTTTGGTTACAACCCTGGATTGCTTTGAGATGGTTCCACTCTTCAGCCTCACCCCCCCCCCCCCCCAAGCCAAGTACAGGAGGAGGACCAGAAATTACCTTGGTAGTCCCTGAGCTGGCAGAGGCTCTCCCTCCCCTGAGGCACCTGCTGCCCTCCTGGATGCTCTTGAGGGACCTTTCCAGGAATAGCTGCCCCCTCCCCATCAGCAACCAGTATTTGGATTGGGGGGGAATGTTACACGGTCCTACTAAAAGCTGCCTCCATAAATCTGCCTGCTCTCCACTTAGGTCCATGCCTGGACAGAGAGTGGTCCAAACTTGAAGGCCCCACAGTCTGACTCAGAAAAGTGCTGGTCAACTAAGATCACCCCACATACACACAACCCCCCACCCCAGTGCATGCCCTCCCCTTCCCATACACACAGACAGGGCACCTACCAAGTATACAGCCTAGCCCAGCTGGACATCTGCAGCCCAGGAGCACTTACGGTCTGGATCCATCAGAACCCTGATGCCGGCCAGGTGCCAATGCTGGCCATGCCAGCAGAGAGCCAGAGTGGGAGAGAGTTGAGGGAGTGGAAGAGCATTTATTCACTGGGGGCTGGACTTAGGGGGAAACCCTGGATGCTTCTGAGCCCTCGGGGGCCTTCAGATCTACTACAGAGGGGGAGTTTCAAAATCACGTAAAGTAATAGTCCCACTTCTACTACACTAGTGAGGCCACACGTGGAATAGTGTGTCCAGTTCTGGTCATCACAATACAAAACAGATGCCGAGACCCCAAAAAGAGGGCAGCAGAGAAGAGCCACAAAGATGACCAGGGGTCAAGAGGCTAAATTGTTTGATGAATGATTGAGGGAACTGGGTATGTCTAGTCTAACGAAGAGAAAGACTAGGGGAGACATGGGTCTTCCAATATTTGAGGGCCTGCCACAGAGAAGAAGGGGCCAACCTATTCTCCAAAGCACCTGAGGGCAAGACAGGTGTGGAAGATCATTAAAGCGAGATCCAACCTGGAAATAAGGAGGAGTTTCCTGAGGGTGAGAAGGGCCAGTGGAACGACCTGCCTCCAGAAGTTGTGGTTGCTCCATCACTGGAATTTTTTAAGAAGAGATTCGACGGGCATTTGTCCAGAATGCCATAGGGTCTCCTTCTTGGGCAGGGGGGTGGACCAGAAGACCTCCAGGGTCCCTTCCAACTCTATTATTCTATGTTCTATGACAGACAGATAGGAGCTGCTCCAGTCAAGGTCTAGGTTCATTCCAGCCCCACAACCTCCTGGGAGAGGCCATTGTCTGATGGGGAGAAAGCTGCTTTTCTCACATGACCGACTCTGATCCTTGCCTTGCCCATTGGCTCTTCAAGTACTGCGGGGGGGGGGGAACGACTCTTCCGCCCCCTCATTTTTGCAGGGGGGAAACTTTGGGGTACTTTTGCCTGCTTTATAAAGTGATCAGAACTTCTTCTTCTTCTTGTGCCATATCCGTTATCGGACGTTGGCGATCATGTTGGCGATCCTGTTTTTATCAGCAGCCGCACGAAAAAGTGCTGCTGAGTTTTGTCCAAACCAGTCCCTTAGATTTTGAAGCCATGATGTTCTTCTTCTGCCTGGACCTCGTTTGCCTTCAATCTTTCCCTGGAGGATTAAATGGAGTATGCCGTATTTTTCTGGGTGTCGCATCACATGTCCGAAATATTCTAGCTTTCGTTTTTTAATTGTTTTGATGATTTCCCTTGGCTTTCCCAGGCAGCTTATCACCTCCTCATTTCTGATCTTGTCTGAAATGAGGAAAAATGACCAGAACTATGTGCCCTAATCCAAACAGGATTGCCCCAAATCCTGCCTGGACGTCTTGCCAGTTTTACTTTCCTGCCTTTCCTAAAGGCCTTCACAGCAACTGTGTTTGTGGCCCATCATGTCCTCCTTGGCCAGCCAGACCACACCAACAGAAACACAAGTTCTGGATCCTGCCCTGCCTCTGCCCTCTCCCCTCCAGCTACAGCAGCTGACAACTAGCACAATAAAACAGTAGTAAGGTAACTGCAATTATTAAATATTTTTTTAAAAAAACCTGCTGATAAAAACACAGCACAGCCATAGCAAAGGACCGATTCCTGAAGGCTCCTTGGATGTCTGCCCTCCTGTGTCTAAGCACAGCCAGTGCAGGGCCGTCTCCTCCTGGAGGAATCTCAAGATGTCCCAAGACTGGGAGGCCTTCCATTCCATTCCATGCTTCTCCCCATCCAGGCACTGTCAAGGGTCCCTTCCCATCTCTGTTCCGGGGAGCCTCCGGCAGACATTCACGCTGGCAGATGACCTCTCCAGTGGCTTCACTCAGATTGGGGGGATGGTAGTAGCTGAGGACTTGACCTCTTGCCTCCCAAGGGAATCTGCCCTCTTAGGACCCCAACCGCTGCAGGCAACTTAGACCACCACAGTTGCTCATACAGAAGCATCTCCCCATCCAGCCCACCAACAGTGACCAATGCAGTGCCAGTCTCATGCCCAGGCCTGACCCCCGACTGAAAGCGATCCAGGCTCCCCATAATTGTCACCTCACCACCTTCTCCAATAGAGGTTCCTGTGCTGGCTGGGGTAAGGGCAGAGACACAGTCTCTTTTTACATTAATCACTCAAAAAAATTAGACATTGTCACCAATCTTGCCTACCTCACTCTGGACAATTCTTTAAAAGTGGCCTTTAATCGTCCATTCCTCTCGGGCTCCTCCCTTTCCACTCGGCCCCAGTTCTGGTCACCTGATGAAATCAGGGCCTGGCGTTAAAAAGCTCCCTCCCTTCCTTTGTAGATCCTTTTATCCGGTCAGAGCTTCTCTCCACAAGAGAGAGTTTCAGGATGTCAAATCACAAAGGTGATTTCATATTTTAACATTCTTCTGTTTGCAGTATTACCCTATTGGATCCCATTGAGCAGAAGAGCTTCACCAGTGTTTTTAACTAATTATCTTTTCCTTTGCTTTCTTGAATGCAGAACTGCAGATTATATTTAGCTGTTCTAGTTATAGATGACTTTTTGACTGTTACGAGGCCATGTCTAGAATATCAATGTCTCCTCTCAAAGTCTGTTTTATTAACATAAGCTACACCATTCTAGTCTTCAAAAGCTTGTTAAGGATTTTGAAAAGAATTATTTTATAAATAAAAGAGTGGCTATTAATTACAACAAATGATTGTATACGGCATTAGGCCAAGCAACAAATGAAAGCATTGAGGTTTCCCTGGAAGAAACCCCAGTTTCAGAGTGAGAGGGGCGGCACATACATTTAATAAATAAATGCTTATAATCCAAATCCAAGGCACAAAGAGGAGCGACGCGGGGGGCAGGTGCATTTCTTGCCCTCCCGTCCCTTCAAAGAAGATGCTGAGCAGCCCCCCCCCCCCCAGCCTCCTGGTCCAGCCCCTGAGCAGGGGACGAGGCCGCCCTGGAGTCCTTGGCACAGCTCCTTTCCCCTCCGGCCACCGTGACCGGCGATGCGGCTGGGCCTGCCCCTCTCCAGCCGTTCTGAGCCCGTTTCGCAGAAACTTCCTTAGAGCAGCTGCCCAAAGGTGCCACCCGGCCAGCCAGGCTGCTTCACGCCAGCACAGAAGATCTGCCCACGACAGGAGAGGAGTCGAGCCTCCACAGGCGGGTCTGGGCTCCAGGGGTTCCCCAGGCAGGAGGCCAAGGCAAGGGGTTTGGCTACAGAGCTCCTAGTTTCCTTGAGATGGGGAGACACTCACAGAACAGCTCTGCCTAGCCTGAGGCCGGTGGGGTCTCGCCTCACCACCGAGGCCACCAGCCCCCTCCTCAGGACATCCCCACAAAAGGCTCCGTGAAGCAGCAGTTGCCAGCACTCTCTTGCGCCAGCCTGCTCGCCTCTTGGCTGTCCCGCCATTTTCTGTACCCTCTCCTGTTCTAAGGACGAACCTCCAGGGCCTCGGAAGTGACTGAGCCTCCCCAAAGGACAACACAGCATCACACAAAGGCCAAAACAAAACAGCGGGAGCTTTTCTTTCGGCCTAAACTATCTGCCCAAAGAAGGACCCCTCGGCTTTGCGTTCCCTTGGACACTCTTGGTGGGCTGAAATCAAGTTGTCACATGTACTGCCTCCTCCCTAACCTCAAATAGTAAAATTCAGTGAAGAGGTAGGGGTAGCCAAGGTAGCACATTCTTACACACAACACTGTATTAAGCCATGGTTTCTTTAACTATGATTTGTTGTACAAGTCAGTAGTCTGGATCACACAAGAGGCTAACCATAAAATGGGGTGGGCAACACATGTGCAGCACAGTGGACAGTCTGCAGCATCCAGACTCTTGGATGATGCTGCCCAAATTCAGAACTGTGATACAATTAACTAGGCTCCATTATGGCTTTACGAGTAGTGTGCCTATATTTTCACACTCACTATGCTGAACAGAGGCTAAGCTCTAGTCCCTTGCGGTGAACCTGACATGGTCGGCCATCTTTTGGGCCAACACTAAATTTTGAAGAGTGTGCGTGGCTTACTCAACAAATTGAGTGCAGCCTCAGTAAAAGCTAATGCAGATTTAATTTAATGTTAATTAGAATTATGTTCACTCAACAAACAAGATATTGCTAAGACAAACACCAACATTCATTTAATTTACTTTAAATTTGGTTTAATTAATTAAACGGAGTCATGGGGTTATTCTCTACGTTTTGCCCTTCAGCCACATTAAGAATCTCTGTGGCAGCAAATTTTAGAAGAACTCCTGGGGGTGAGAGAGCAACTTGCGAGAAGCTGATTCTCCTCTTCCCCCCTTGAAGTCCAGGAACTACGGTAGCTGCCAAGTGGATTCCCAGAGGACTCTCCAAATGGAAGCAGGGAGCTCAAGCCAGCCAGGTTAGCGGAATCTGACCCCGAGGGCCGTTTGCTCCCCGCTAACATTCCACCCAGAAAGGGAAACCCGAGGAGGAGAGAGGAACGAAACCAAAGTCAGGGATGGCCGTGAATCTCAACATGCCGTAGGAAGCCTCAAGAAGCCTCAGGTTCTTCTTCACCAAACGTCCTTTGGTGGTCCACCTTTCAAATCTTCTCACTCATGCTAATTTGTTCAGATTTTCATCTGGCTCCTAATTGTACATATTGGGCCCAGAGGTATCGGTCGGGTGATCAAAAGAGCACTAAAACTTCTAATCTGGGCACAGACCGTGAAGGATTTTTAGGTAAAAGTGGCAAAGCCTGTGTTGAAATAAGATGGAAAAATGTATGTCTGATAAATCATTTATAACTATACATAGTTTATGAATACTTCAGTTAACAGAAGCCAACACGGAGTTGTCACAGATGACACAAAGGTGCAAGGGAGGGCTAATATTTTGGACGACAGAAGATTCAAAAAGATCTGGGCAGCCTCAAAGGATTTTAACAGAAGAATTTAAACAGGATGGAATTTAACAGAAGAAAGGCACAAGATGTGGGGGAACCTGGCTTGGCAGGACAAGGGGGGACAGGGATCTGAGCCAGCCGCATGACGTAGCTGCCACAAGGGCAAAGGAAATCTTGCAGTGCCTCAGTTGGTGCACAGAGTCCAGATCCCAGGAAGGAACTGTTCCTCTCCCCTCGGTCCCTCTGCCCAGGTCAGAGCCCAGGGAGAGCACTGTGGTCCAATTCTGGGCATCAGAAGGGACAGTGAAAAGCTGGAGTTCAGGGGTGGGCTACTAAGCCTGAGGAGATTCAGTTAAAGGATCTGGGCATGTTTTGGCCTACAGAATAGAGGACTGCAATACAAGAGCAGCCTTCACGTGCCACACAGAGGAGGAAATAGACTTATTGTCTATTGCACAACCAGAACTGCTAGATTAAAATTACAAAGAAAGAGGCAGACTTCCTGAGTTCACAAGCGGCGGGTCGGTGGAGCAAGCTACTTTCAGAGATGGTCCGGTGGTTAAGAGGAGACTACCAGAGGACTAGGCAGGGAGGGAACTCAAGTAAATGTGCACCACGTCCTGAGAAAGAGGGGAAGGGCCAAAGGTCCTAAAAAAGGACAAAAAGTTACCAAAGCCCCTTATGCCCACTGACCTATTTTTCTCTCTTCCAGAGCCTGCCAAGGCAACTACCATGGAAAGGCTGCTTCTGATCCAGCTTCTGATGGTGGGGAGCACCTTAGCTCAGGTGGAGTCCTGCCCCTTTCACTGCGTCTGCCAAAACCTCTCCGACTCGCTCAGCACCCTCTGTGCCAACAAGGGGCTCCTCTTCATTCCGCCCAACATAGACCGGCGGACAGTGGAGCTGCGTCTGGCTGACAATTTCATCCGGGCGGTGGAAGCCCCGGACTTTCTGAACATGACGGGCCTCGTGGATCTCACCCTCTCGCGGAACACCATCGACACCCTCCGGCCCTTTGCGTTCGGGGACCTGGAGAGCCTCCGCTCGCTCCACCTGGACAGCAACCGGCTGACAGAGATCAGGGAGGAGGCACTGCGCGGAATGCTGAACCTCCAGCATCTCATCCTGAGTAGCAACCAGCTGGTCAATATCTCTGGGGCTGCTTTCGATGACTTTCTCTTGACTCTGGAAGACCTGGATTTGTCCTACAACAACCTGCGCAGCGTCCCTTGGGAGGGCATCCAAGGGATGCTTTGCCTGCACACCCTGAACCTGGATCATAACCTGATTGACTTCATTATGGAAGGAAGCTTTGATGAACTCTACAAACTCTCACGGCTGGACATGACCTCCAATCGCCTTTCCACACTGCCCCCTGACCCACTGTTTGCCCGCTCCCAGATTGGGGCCATCAGCCCAACCCCTTACACAGCCACCATCATACTCAGCTTCGGAGGAAATCCTTTGCACTGCAACTGTGAGTTGCTATGGCTGCGGCGTTTGGCGCGAGAAGATGACATGGAGACCTGTGCTTCCCCCCAACACGTGGCTGGCCGGTATTTCTGGTCTGTGCCAGAGGAGGACTTCACCTGCGAGCCCCCTCTCATCACTCGGCACACCCACAGGCTATGGATCTTGGAGGGCCAAAGGGCCACCCTGAGGTGCAGAGCCCGCGGAGACCCCGAGCCAGTCATCCACTGGGTCTCCCCTGATGACAAAATCATTGCCAACTCCTCCAGGGCCGTTTCATTCCGCAATGGAACCCTTGACCTTTTGGTGACCACCGTCCGTGATGATGGGGCCTACACCTGTATTGCGGTCAATGCTGCTGGGGAGTCGACAGCCACCGTGGACCTCAAAATCATCCCCTTGCCTCATCGAGGGAATGGCAGCATCACGGTGCTGCAGCAGGATCCAGGCTCCTCCGACATCGCCACCTCGGCCAAGAGCTCTGCCAACGCCACCCAGGAGGCTTCCGAGAAGAGAGTGGAGGTGCTGGAGGTGACTGCCACGTCAGCCCTGGTGCGCTGGCTGGCAGATAAGTCGACCTACATGGCCTGGATGTATCAGATCCAGTACAACTGCACTGCGGACAATGCGCTTGTTTACAGGTAAGGGGCTGCGGTGTGGGGACAGGGCCTGCTCCCAAGACGGATGGACAGGCAAAGGGCTCTTAATTTCAGGCTCTCCTGGAGAAGTCCTGGCAAGGAAGGTCCCTGGCTGCTTCGGTACCATTCAGATTTCTCAGGATACAAACGGGCCTCTCCCCGATTACATCTCGGTTGCTCACTCAACTGGAGGGCTCTCCCTCTGTGAACAGTGTTGGACTGCACAACAGGCACAGAGTTGTCTTCCTCAGTTCTCCCCTTTCCTCTGCTCCCACAAGACCTGAAGCATGTACCAGTGAGACAGCTGGCTGTGCTGGAAGAGATTTGGGATTGGGGATGCAGTAGGTCATGCAAACAGAGTGCAGCATCCCCAAAAGCTCGAGCATTGCTCCCTTGAAGGAGAGAGTCACCCACGGAAAGGGACGTGGCCCTGAGCGAAATCGCCCCTCGAAATGCTTGCCTCCGCCTGGTAAAGAGCCGGGCCCAGTTCCTCAGTGGGGTGGGGGAGGCTTCAAAGGCTCGAGGCTCAAGCAGAGGCCGAGTCAGACGTTTTCAACTGCAGGGGCTTCTGCAGAGCTTTCTGCCCATCTGCCCAGCAGGAGTGGGAGGATTAACCCCCAGAGATGGGTAGCAGAATTCATTCTCTATGAATGGAATCCTTCAGCACAACCCAGGCAAGAGAAAGGATTTTCCACAAATGAATTTCTTTCCTAATGGCTCCATTTTGTAGAAACTTCTAACCTTAAAAATCAAAATCACAGAAGATGTGGATCACTCTAATCTGTTTCACGCCACTGGGCAGCCCAAACAAGCCCTGGCTCTAAAGAAACCACCTCTCCTTCCCAGAGGCAGCTTGGGTTGGCAGGCAGCCTCTGCCCCTCGGTCCTCCTGGGCATGCGATCTGGGCAAAGAAGTGGCCACTCGCTCGCCCGTCTGAGGCAGGTCCCCCTCCCTGGCGTCACATCCTCTGCCTCTCCTGACTGGGCCAGCGTTCCAGCAGCATCCCTCATCAACCGTCTCTCCAGGGATTCAGCTCAGGGTCCCAAATGAAATGCTATGGGGGGGAGGGGGGCGAAAGACAGCCCCCTCTTCTCCAGGGTCTTTAACCAAGGGAGGGACAGTGTTCAAGAATCAGATAAAACTTCACTGGCTTCTCAAGAAGGCCTGAGAGATCTGTAGGGTGGGACAGCAGCTCTTGCTGTTTATAGCTACGGTTACCTTTTCTTTCCTTCTGCACCAATAACTGTGCCACAAGATTATCCGGATTTTCTTGGACACAAGAGAATAACAGGCCATTAACGTGCAGATAAGCTGCCTGCATAAGAGAAGGCGGGATGGGGTGGAAAGGCCCATGTCCAGGAACGGGGTGGGGTTTCTGTCCCTAGAGAGAAGGACCCCCCATCAGAGGAGGGAGGGGGTGGAGGCCGCGGATGCTTACTCTTCCCGTCTTTCTCGCCTGCAGGATCATCTCTGCCAGCAGCCAGGACTTCCTTCTTAAGCACCTCGTGTCGAGCATGGATTACGACCTTTGCATCTTAGCCATCTTTGATGACCTGGCCACCTCTCTGGCCGCCACCCACCTGTTGGGCTGTGCCCAGTTTACCACGCAGGAAGCCTACCCAGACTGCCATTCGCTGCACGTCCACTTCCTAGGGGGGGCCCTGACGGTGACGGTGGGAGGCATCATCGTGGCTTCCTTGCTGGTCTTCACAGGGGTCATGATGGTGAAGTACAAAGTCTGTGGCAGTGTCCACGGGAGCCTGCCCAGAGTCAGCAACGTGCACTCACAGACCAATGGCGGACATCCAAATGGCCTGCTGCCCCAGCGGACACCCCCCAGGGAGCGCCAGCAGGGGTGGGCCAAGGCGGGTGCAGCTGAGGGTGCAGAGCGTCGGATGGGAGGGGCTGCCCGGGGGGCCCTGGCCTCGGCCAAAGCCAGGCGCAGCAGCTCCCTGGACATGGGAGACGCCTCCTCCAGCGCCTGCTACAGCTACGCCAAGCGTCTGAGCTTCATGTGGGCCAAGCGCAGCCAGTCAGTCCACGGGAGGCTGGCGCAGGGCACCTCCTTTGAAGACAGCAGCAGCATGCGGCCCGGACCCTTCGTCAATGTGGATAAATTGGAGGAAAGTGTGGTATAGCCCTCGTGGGGGAGGGCCGGCGTCCTACCCCTAAAGCATCTGGGGCAGCGAGCCCCCAACGGGGAGGCCCACGGAGGGCAGGGGCCGATGGACGAGGCAGCAGATGCTGGCCTTGCTTCAGTTGGTTGAACCAAGCCGCCCACCTAGAGGCCAGCCCTGCTGACCAGGCCATGCCGTGCCCAGAGCACAGCACCCGAGCCAGCCGGGCTCGGGCTGAGACCTCCTGCAAGCTGGGGAGGGAGAGAGGGCAGGAGAAAGAGGAGAGGAGAGGCTTGGAAACAGCTTTTTCCTCTGCATTTTGCAGCTGACTAATTGAGGTGCAAATATAGTGACCTGAATTCAAGAATCAATTATTTTGAAGAGGAAAAGAAGACAGCTTTTAAAGGAAAAAGAAAACAGTTGCCAAAAGAGAGCAAGAACATACTGTTCAATAAGTCTAAGTCATCAAGGATTCAAAGACAGGAGAGTTAATACAGAAATGAAGCCTTCGGGCAGTATTGGGTGTAATCTGTGTTAAAACAGAGGTGTGAAGGCTGGAGGTTGGGGGTGGGGAATTCAAAATTCATGTTAAAGGCAAATTCTGTACCTGGCATTTAATGACCTCTATAAATGTCCATATATGTATCTCTTTTGGAATAAGTGTTACTGTTGTTGTGCAATGGGGAGAGAGTTCTCCCCTCTAAAGTCACTCTGTAGAAAAGGGAGGGAGGGAAGGAGGGAGGGAGGGAGAAAAGGAAAGAAAGAAGGAAGACAGTCAGCTGAGGGCACCCTCCCCCCCCAAACCCCAACTCTGGTTCGCAAAGAAGGCAAAAAATGCAAAGTCTACCTTTGCAATCCCATTAACTGAAGTAGTGTCGAGCGCCAGGGAAGTCAGGCGATCCGGGCAGTTCAAATGAACATAAAGGTTGACCGCAAGCCCACGCTCTCTACAAGAATCTGCCCAACTAACGGTCAACGCAAACTGGCGGCAGATAAGAGTCAATGGAACTCCAGGTGGGCTGGACTTAGCTCTCTTGTGGGCGCGAAGGGACTCATGGCTGATGACCCGCTTGGCCCTTCCCTCCCCCCCCTCGGACCCAGCCTGGTCATCCCCTACGAGTAACTTCTCAAAAGGAATCTGCATTTTTCCTGATAGGTAAAATTCTACCTTGGGTGCAGATTTTTACTGTCGGGTGAGATTCTCACTCTCTCGGTGACCTGGGGTCTCTCAAAGTTTGCCTAGAGAAGTGGAAGATTTCAAACTAGGTTAGCTCTCTAGCCTGGGTGTCTTTATTGTCCCTTTCAAAGACGCCGCATTCTCTCGGGGGCCTTTCAGAGCACAAAGGGAGGCTGAGAGTGACAGGTTCAGGAACGAGGCAATAAAATGCCTGCTATCCCTGGAAAGGGAATCTGGACTAAGGGAGGGCAGGGATCAGCGGCAGCCACAGGACAAGGGGGACACAAGGGCCCTGTCCTCTGGGGATGACCGAACGGGCAAGCCAGAGGGACTTTATTTTGGAAGGGATAACAGTCTACCTCCCTCTCTATCTGGTCCAGATGACAGCAGGCCAGAGGGAATGCTTTTGGGGGGGCGGGCTGAAAGGTGACCTCTGGGCCCAGCAGAAAGCACCTCTGGAAGGAGGACAGCCTGGAGATCAGAGCAAGAGATGAGGCCGAGCAAGCTCATCTCCGGGTAAGGCTAGTCCTCAAGGCCTCTGGGGCTCACCACAAGACGGAGAGGCTTGAGAAGCAAAGCAGAGGCTCCAGTCCGAGGGCTAGAAAAGAGAGAACGAGACTGGATGTGCCCAGCCAGACGAGGCAGTTCCCGCTTCTTTACCCCAACCTCTTCCTCCCAGGTAGGTGAGGTGCCTCTGGAGAAGGCAGGGCTCCTCTGCCTCTCTGGGTCATCCCCCCAACTGCCCCCTCCCACACTCAGGACTCCAAAGCAGGAGAAGAAAGCTGATCTGCGCACTGCAGGGGGAGAAGCTGCGGGGGCGATGGCAGGGTCTCCGAAAGCCCCCCAAATCTCCTAAAGTCGCCCATCATGGGTGGGAGGACAAAAAGGGTCTCGGGGGAGCCTGTAAGGCATAACAGGAGGGGACAGCTTTGGGGTCTCCTGGGGGGGTTCCCTTTTTTTCTTCCTGGGCTCCACACGAAGACTTGGACTGCGGGTGGATGGGGGGGGGGAGGAAGAGGCAAAAGAGGATGGGCCACTTTGAATCTTTGGGACAAATACCACACTCTGAGACTAGCCTATTGGGGTCTTAAAAACCTTCGGGGCAAAAAAAAATATCCCCATTCTTTTTACAAACACAAACATTGCTAACAAGCTAGGAGAAGAAGGAAAAACAAGAGAGTTAATCTAACACAGTCACACTAAAAGCTTTTAAAGGGACACAGTAAATGGTTCAGAAGGAAACTTTCCCTTCTCAAAGAAGTGATGGGTCTAAATGTATCCTGAATAATACATGACTTTAGTCTGACCAAAATGTATTACTTTTGCTTCTCAATAGTAAAGCAGCCTCAGGTCGGGCAGCCTTATCAGTTTTCAAGCCTCCCTTCCCTGGAACATCCAGGCAGCCTTTTACAGCCCACCGTGGCTTTCAGGGGGCCTGGCCAGCTGAAGAACACGCAATGAATTTTTGACTTTAACACCAACATTTTATGGCCCTTTCCTGTTTTTATTGATTCGTGTCACCAGATGCCAGACAAAGGAACGTGGGCGGCCTCTGATCATGCTGGCTGTCAGCTTTTTTCCAGAAAGCTTCCTGTTTATGATGCAGCTGGCAGAAGTAAAGGCCTTTTCCTTGGAGATGTCACATAATTAATTCTCTAATCCAAATTAAATTGTGACAATTGCTGGCATCGGATGACACGCGATGCCCAAACCAATCAGCCCCAAGGCAGCTTGATGCCGTGGCCTAGTTCACACCACACAGCTGGGTTCCTGCAGAAGCCAAGCGCGAATTTGAGCTGGATCCGGCACCTGAGGTCATTAAGCTTTTCTTTCTCATCTTCTAAAGCCCTTGCCTCAAACCAAAACCTGGTATCCAAAATCTCTTGCAAATGCCTCTTTCAATACAGATGAAATGCTACTTTTGAAATTAAAAAAGCACAGCCGAAGTGAGACCTGAGCTGAATTGCTTCCATAAGCTCCATGGACCGGGTGTCTGTGTGAGTGGCGGCTGAGTCGTAGGCACCAGAAATGGGCCAAAGGACAGTGACCACAGGCCTCAGCTCTTGCTCCCGTGGGCCCTTCTAGAGCCCAAAGGGCCCCCAGGGACGCATGGAGGCCCTGCCAACAGCCAGCCCTTGTGGCCTGGCTGCTTTAGCTACGGGGAGCCTTGATTGCCAAGGGAAAGACTGTGATACTAGCGGGAAACTGGTATATGGGCCAGCCGTGATTAACTATTAATTACCTTCTTATCCGTTTCTGCCTAGGTTATTGGGATCGCCAAAATGCAGACACACCAGTGGCCAAAGTTAGTAATTGGCTTGAGAGGTCAGGGACACCTTCTGATTTATTTATTTGGAAAACACAACATTATGTTTGGTGCCACTGCCTGAACCCTTTTAAACTCTTATTTTTAATTTATAAACATTGTTTTGACAGTGTGAGAAGGATCTGCGTAAATGTCTTAAATATAAGAGCAAGCCCCATCTGGGACCGAGGGTAGCGAGAAATGTTTGCTTACATCCAGCAGAACAAAGGCGTGGAAGGGCAGCCAAAGGACGCAACGGCTGCTGCAGGGCCTACAGCAGCATCCCCAGCGCCCCCACGGTGGCTCCAGGGCGCTTTCAAGTTCCAGGGAACCCTGGTTAGCGGCTCTTCGGTCAAAGACGAATGCAGCTCATAAAGTCCATCATCACAGCAGGGGGCTTGGGTTACATGCCTGACCCTCCTCTGCAAGGACGCTTCAGCTGAGCTAGGTTGAGATTGGGGTTCAGCCGCAAAAGAGGCAAACACCCGGGTTCAAGGCGGGTCAGACTGCAGTGGACCAGGCCTGGCCCACTCCAGAAGAGGGGGAGACGCTGCGGTTGGCTTCCTCTTCAGTGGCCGAGAGAGAAGCCCATTAAGGTCCTCTCTTCCTGCCTGGTGGGAGGAGGGTGGCCAAACCAGGAGCCCCACCGGGACAGTGGGTGCACTCCCAAGCCAAAGCAAAGACCAAGGTTCGTTTCCTGCCGTTCCCATTTGAATGTAATTAGCATTAAGTACACTGAGGAGGAAGGACAAAAGTGTTCGAGCTAGTGGCGTGGTGGTGAGAAGAGCGGACATTTTGGTCAGAATCCGAAGGAAAGGAGAAAGCGAAGAAGAAGAGAGATCGGGTATACAAAGAGTGACAGGAAAAGAAAAGAAAGGAGAAGAAAAGAAGCGGTGAGAGCAGACGACGGCACGCCACGACAGCAAGAGAGGTCTGAGTGGACGAGCACCCTAATCAGAAAGCGGAGGGAGAACCCACCGCTTCAATAGAACTTTTGAACTGAGTGACCAGAAGAATTTGAGGCTGAATAAAAGTGGAGAAGTACAATAATAACTTAACAGACAATAGAAAATATATAAATATAATCGAGGCACTAAAAACTTAAGAGGAGTAAAGAGAGTTATAACCGGGTTATAACCGGGAGAAGATTTGAGGATTTACACTCCTTTAGAAGTAAATGCCTGAACTTTGCATTTAAGGCACACTTATCATTCTCTATTGATTAATTCTAATAATATGCATTTTATATAGAGTTAAGGTATTTATATATTTGTATCTGTATCTAGCCATCTATAAATCTGGATATATTCACGTGTTTCTAATTTAGCATTTAAAACTAACTATATAGATACTCTGAATTGCTTAAATACTGAAAACTGTAAATATATTTTTGTATAAATAATTATAATTAGAATCAAATTTAGATATATACTAACTAATTGATTACTAATATTTATATTTATACTTATATAGATCTGCTTATCGACTTAAGTTAAAGTTCTTGTTGGGATATCTTGACTAATTTACACAGACTATTGATATTTAAGCTGAATAATCTGCTAAGGTTGTTTAAAGTTGATTAAGAATAGAGATAGCTAGGATTAGCGGAATTGATTATCATTTAATACTTAGTACTACAAGGAGGGGAAAAAGAGGAGGGGAAAACAAAAACAATAATAACAACAACAAAAGATAGATAGTTAACGGTTGATGACAGTGTGGAAAAATATTTATAGAATACTGGGAGAGCAAAGGAGGGTATTGAAAGAGATGACCAGTATTACAACAACGACTTTAAAGGCAGGGAAAAAAGCTGCATCAAATCCAATGATAACAACGGCTTCCCCATTAAACCAACGGTCGACAGAGGGGTCACAAAAGACGGGAAAAAACTAATACGACCCCAAACGTGCAAACAATGCAAGCCACTTTGACACTGATCCAGGAAACAATGGTAAAAATGCAAGAAACGATGTTTAGCAACCATGGAGAAATGAAATTCGACATTCAGAAATTGGATAATAAAATGAACTCGATCCAGGAAGCAATTCAGAAGATTGAACAAAAAATAAAAATAACAGAAGACAAAACAGAACAAACTGGGGAAAAATTAGACCTGGCAGATCAGAAAATGAGGGCAATTAACAAGGACCTCGAAGACTCAATAATTCAATTAGAGATGGACCGGGCATCATTTTTCCTAAGATTCCAAAATGTGACAGACACGAAGGAGGAAGATTTAGGACAGATAATGGCAGGTATTATAGCAGAATCTCTCCAAAGAGACAAACAAGAAATCATGAACGAATTGGATGAAGTATATCGAATCCAAACGAACTATGCTAGACGCCATAAACTGCCCAAGGAGGTCCACATTAGATTTGCCCGAAAGAAAATCCGGGATATAGTGTACAGATATAAACAAAATGCCCAGACACTCAGAAATTTTAGATAAACAGGGAAAGCTTAAAAATAATCAGGTACTAAAAGAACAGGGAATATCTATTGATTGGTGGCCATATTTACAACTGCAATCTAGATACAAGAAAGACATGGAAGAGTATGGAATTGACACGGAACCAAAACAACTAGACAAACTATTGATAGGCCCCGAAGGAAAATTAATATCCAAAATATACAATTATTTATTAGAATTTGATAGAGTAGAGGAGGTGGTGAAAGAACCGATGATCGCATGGGCAAAAAACATAGGGCACAATATAGAATTAGAAGATTGGGAAAGAATTTGGAACAAAAATTATACCATAACAAAATCTGCTGCATATAAGGAAAATCAGTATAAAATGCTATATCGTTGGCACCTAGCTCCAGCAAGGCTGGCGAAAATGTATCCGAATCAAAGCCCAAAATGTTGGAAATGTAATCATCGTCAAGGTACCTTCTTTCATGCTTGGTGGCTGTGTCCTGAAGCGAAAAAGTATTGGACTAAGATACAAGGGTGGCTACAAGAGTTAACAAAATGCCAAATAGAACTAAACCCGGAAACATTTTTCCTGGGAATACTTAAAAAGAAATTTGACAGGAAAATAAGATATTTGATTTTACACATATTAATTGCGGCAAGAATTGCGTTCACGCAATATTGGAAGGGACGCAATATACCACCAGAGGGATTGATCATTCAGAAGATATATGAATGTGCCGAAATGGATAAACTCATGCTAGAACTAAAAGAAAAAGACGATTCGGAATTTTATGCGGTTTGGGAAAAATGGTATACTTGGATAGATAATAGAAACAAAAATTGGAAATATACATAAGGCTACTATGTGGTTAGATATTGAATGTATATAGTGTATATATTGTATAGAATGCTGATCCGAAATATATAAAAATGACACAGTCTGCTGAATATGTATTAGAGTTGTATAAAGGAAAATGGTAATAAAAATTATTCATAATAATAATAATAATAACAAAAAAAATACACTGGTTCTCAACCTGTGGTCCATGGACCCCTGGGGATCTGCGAAGACTTGAGGAAATTTTATGATTTAAATCTTGTTAAGTCTTGGGGGTCCGTGGCCATGGTCTGTGACCACAAAAGGTATTTAAAGGGGGTCCGTGGTAAAGAACAGGTTGGGAACCACTATTAAATGTATTACATTGCATTAAAATTCTTCTTCTTATTGTATTTTTTTTTCTTTTCTCCTTTTCTGTCTTATTAAAAGTTTTGGAATGCTCTCCCGGAGGTTTTGAAAACTGGAGGCAGCTTTTCTAGTTCAAGCTAGAAATGACCAAATGAGATTCCAGATCTTTTGGGATGCAAACGTCTAGCTTGAAAAGGAAGGGCAAATGGAAATGGTGCCACTGAGCTGCCGGGCAGACAAGGAGGGCCTATTCTGACACGCTTTGTGGCGCCCCACGGAGGGGGGGGGATGTCAAGAGGGTGGTCGCCATCTTGAGGTGCTTCCTGAAGGACAGCTGCTGTGGTGCCTGGATTGCGAGAGGTCTCCACCGTTGCCACCTTCCCTCAGCAGCAGAAAGAAGGCCATTCCCCCTGACGGAATGTAATTAGGCCATTGGGGATTATATGTTATTTGCCCTGATAATTAATTACCTTTAATGTAAATCTGGCCCCTCTTGACTTTTTCCTAGTTGTAATTAGAAAGTATAGTTGAAAACACTTTTATTTTGTGCGGCTTTCAATCATTTTGATGTTTATTCCTTCTATTTTTGTATGATAGATAAAGCATTATTACCTGAAAATCTCCCTAAATAAAACAACTCAAAGCTTTGCAGCTCTTTTTCAGCCATACTCCTTCCTCAAACTCGGGGGTGGGGGGAAGTTCCCTGTTCATTTATGGAAAATCTGGAGGGGGGGGGGTTGTTCAGACATTCCCAAGCTATCACAAACCCCCCTCGCCAACCATGGAGATAGTTCTTTGAAGAGTCCTATTTGCAAGGGGCGAAGAAGGCGGGCCTCCTGTAACATTTGGGTTCGAGGCCAGTCAGTCAGGACAAGGGGATCCAGCTGCAGCAGAGGTTTATTTATTTAAAAGGGTTTTAACGCTCACAAAGGATGCTGCCTTTTTCTCCTTCAGATTCTCTAACCTGAGAAAGAGAAACAGGGTAGGAAACATCTGCACTACAGCACTTTAACCTTCTGGCAAGAGAAGCGCAGATAACAACTGGGCAATGTCTGTTTGACTCCAAAGAAAGAAATATAAAAAACTATCCAGCAGGCAACACACAAAGAAGCAGAGATCGGCGCCAGACACCAGGCAGAAGACAAGGCGCCACCAAGGAGGGAACGGACAGGGCAAAGGGGCTGCACATAGGCAGGCAAGCAGACCCCTCCTTCCCTCCCACCTAGCTGGGCGATTCTGCGCTTCACCCAGCCAGCCCAGCCCATCTCACGGGGAAGGCCTCATGCGCAGCGCTTTGGAGCCAGGCAGGAGAAGCGAGGAGAACTCCGGGCCCCGTAGCTCAGTCCAAGGGCTTCTGGGGCCACAGGCAGAAGCAGCCCTCTGCTGGTGCTCTCTCCGCCCGGGCGCCTTCTCCACGGAGCACCTGCTGGGCTCCCGGGTGTGGAGGCGTCCCTTCGGGGATCCACAAGGAAGCCTCTGACAACGCTAAGAGCGCTGGATTTGGAACTGCACAGTAACACACATTTTTTTCATTTAAATACGGAATCTGCCAGCAATAAAATTTGCCTTGAACTCGGGAGGAGGTTATGAACTATTACACATATTTCTTTCTTTATTGTTTGTTTTGAATGACCAGAAAAGGAATTACCAAAATGTTTTATTCAATAATGAATAATGAAGCAGTAATGAATAAAACATGCCCATTTATTTGCCAGGCTACTTGCCTCATTCTTAATTATTACATTTTGGGTTGTTGTTTGTTTTTTTTAGTTTGGCTGCTGAATAAAATAAATGAATGTCACTGAAATTCATGGACTGCAGCAAAAAATGCTCTGGGTGGAAATGGAAGGTGCAGGTGGCTCTTAGTTGCACCTTAGTCAGGGCAGAGGGGGAAGGCCCGGGACTCAGGGAGGGGGAGGGGGAGGAGGGGGAGGAGGAGCTCTCTTCCTCAGTTTGACCTTGGGCTTTTCCTAAAAGAAGATGGCAAAGGAACCCAGTGCGAAAAACAGAAAGCTTGGTGAAGATCTGAGAACAAATATGGGAGAAAGAGCTTCTTCAGATATATTTAAACGAAAAGGAAGAGGAACTCTTTTCCAGATGCTCCATGAAGACAGCAAAGTCCTATCCTCTAACAGACACTTTGGGCTGTACCTCTTCTAAGGAGGAACGAGGCTGGAGAAATACCGTGGCAGCTGGATGAATTATATGGTGAAGTCCTGGAGGAACTGTTGTCTCTGAGGAATACTGGAGAATGACTAAGAGGTGAAAGTAAGAAAATCCCCATCTTCTAGCAGGGGGAAAGGAGACACAAAACTAGTCTGACATCAATTCTTGGGAATATTAGCAGATCATAAAGACAACTATCCGAAAGTGTCTTGAAAAAAATGCAGTAATTATTAGCAGTCAGCATGGATTTGTCAAGAAGAAGGCTTATCAAACCAAGCATATTTCATTTCCTGACTGTATAACTTCCTTAGTAGCATACTAAGAAAGATACTTTGTCAAGTGCTTTAACGAAATCAAGATAAATTATGTCTGTTTCCTTAGTAGACAGGGGAGTGATGTAGACATAATTTATCTTGATTTCATTAAAGCACTTGACAAAGTATCCTCTGATAATCAAACAGTTTCATAATTGGGCACTGATGGCAGGACAATTAAGTAGATACCTGGCTGACTGAAGACTGAACTCAAGCAAAGGTTTTTGCTCAGCAATGGTTTTTCATTAAACCGGAGTGAGACACGGAGTGGGTTGCCACAAGATTCATTCCAAAGGAAAGTTGTCTCGATTCCTGCAATGAGCAGGATTTGGATATGCTAAAATTAAGTGGCACTGGCCAATTTTATAAATCTATGGCCAAATAAACTGTGTATGCTCTACATGCTGACTAGAAACAGCACAAGCATGTCACAGTCCAGGGAATGCTTCCTACAATTTCAAATTTGCAAGATACATAGCAACATACAGACGAGTTTCTGAGACCAATAAATGCATTTGGGAGAACATGGGGGGGGGGCAGCAGGGAAGGATAGATATTACAGCCCTCTCACATGCATGTGGCAGGACCTCAGGGAAAGCCAAATCTGCTCCTTGGTGGGGCATATTTCAGCTTGGAGAAGCTTCTTAGAGCTGAAGGCCTGAAGGAGGCCCTTTGCTGCGGATGTTGACCCAGAGACCAAACAGAAACCCTTTGGGGATGTGGCACCTTCTGCCCTACAAGAAACAGGGAAAGGGGCTAACTGGCCAGGAAGACCCTCCCCATTTCTAGGAGATGACATTTTTTCAGTATTAAAAGACCAGATGTGGCAGCCCATCTTGTCAGACAAGGAAGCTCAGCTGCTGTGAGATTCCAAGTAATGACAACCGACGTGCCACACTTCCAGGCAAGGCTCTTTTTGTTGGGTACAAAACGTGTGTGGCAACACTCTGTGGCAACGTTACCCTTCTCCTACATATCCTTTGCCTGCCCCTTTGAAACAGACCTGCTTGTACTTGCGTATTCATTCGATTTTTGTACAGAGTTTGCTTCTGTCAGAAAAGAAACCAAGACTACAGCTTAGTCCCTTCTTTCTGCTTCTGTCGTACCAGCTTCGCCTGAAAAGATCCAATTCTAGCCTAACTAGCTTACAAAAAGCAGAGGAAACACAGTGGAGAAAGGAGCAGTTTTACAGATCATCCGATTAAACCAGGGGTCTTCAAACCCGTCCCTTTTATGACTCATGGACTTCAACTCCCAGAATTCCTCAGCCAGACAAGCTGGCTGAGGAATTCTGGGAGTTGGACGAGTTTGAAGACCCCTGGATTAAACTCTGCTTCCCCTCCAGGCCTGCAAAGAGGCCGTATTGCTATCCTGCTTTTTTCCTGGAAGCAAATGGAACCAGAGATGGGGAAAGCAGGAAAATTGCTGCTGTTTGAACCTCTGGAATGCGGTGGCTGTGGAGGGAACTTCTTGCATGAATGCTGTGATCTGCCAGTTCCAGCAATAAAGAAAAGGCTTTGCCCAGAGCACATAGTCTGATTTCTCCCCGTTCTTGTGGGATTAGGTACAGAGAACCTGTGAAGGCAGGATGAGCAGGGTGGTAGCGGAGGAGGAGGAGGCGGCGGGAGAGACTCATCCACATTTATTCCATCAAGACCAGGTGAGCAGCAGCAAAGGTCAGCCGTTTCTTTGACGGCCTCCTCAATTCCCGCCACTGCAAAGGCCGATGCAGAAGGCTGAAGCATCCAGGACATCCCCCAGACAGGCGGGGCAGGAGCCTCCCTGGCTGACCCCAGGGCCTTGCCTCCCTCCCTGGCAGGATGACCAGAGCCTGGATGCGTTTGCCAGCTCAGAGCCCCTCCGGCTTGGGGGAGGGGTTAGCCTGCAGAGACAGCCAGGGGCAACATGGCCAGCGGCCCTGAGCTGAGCCCGGCTGGGCTGTTGGAATGGGACACCCAAGTGGGGGGCAGATGAGAGAGCGAGCCCCAGACTCACAGCCAGCTGCCAAAGGCCCTTCTGGCATAGACAAGGGCGTGATCCTGACCCACGCCCTTCCAGGGAGAGGCCTCTGAACGGGCAGGGCGGTCCTTTCTGGCAGGGACCCAGGACAAGCAGGTGCCCCTCCCCCTCTACCCCCACCGCCCCCTCTCTTCCTGCCACGTTGCCCCAAAGGCGCAGCGGCAATCCCTAAGCCCTGTCCACCTGGCGGTCTCATGAACAGAACTCTAATCAGTAAACCTGGCCACTGCACAAGGCAGTCAGCAAGCGAGGATTACCTGTATATAATCTGGCATAGGGCCAGGTCTGTCTCCTTTATTTCGCTCTTCTGATAAGGTCCAAAAGAGTCTGCACACTCGGGTCCCATCACTTTGGCCATGTTGTCTAGCACAACCCAGGCCATGTCCCCTCCCCTTTGAAACAGCCCCCCCCCCAAAGCCCCAACTCTTCCCTGGCACTGTCGCCCCCCCCCCCAGGCTGATCTGCTTTAATTATTTATTGTGTGATTTTTATGTGGATTTAATTGCTGTTGCTGCCCTGAGACATGCGCTGAGCAAGGGCTGTACAAATCAAGCCAATAACCGAAATAAAAGCACAACATCCATCTCCCCCTAAGAAGCGGCCCCTACACAGTCACTCAGCTAGCGGTGCCTCCCTCACACCCCACGCCAAGGGCGGGACATCTCCTCTCCCACAGGGTGGGTGCAACTCTCTGCCGCCTCCTGGCCCCGAATTCCCTTCCAAGGCTCCCCGTGGCCTTTGCTCACTCCCCGCCCAGCCTGCTCTGCTCATATCCAGCAGGGGAACAGGCGTCTGCTGGATTTGCCAACAACCTCCCACCACCCATCTCCCCCCACCTCGATAGGGGGGCCAGCAATAGCTCTTCCGCCACCAATAGATCCACTGAGGCCAAGACGGGTCTTGGGCCCCCTGCCCCCAGCAGCGGAGGCCCTCCGAGCCCGCCCTGAAGTGAGCCTCCGTAGGCAAATGATGCCCTGTAGCCCGAAACGCCACCGGTCCTACCTTGACTCCCCGGATGCGGAACTCGGCCAGAGCCCGGCTCATCTTGGAGGCCGCCGTGGGGTGGTCTTTGCCGTGGGCGATGACCTTCACCAGGAGCGAGTCGTAGTGGGGGGAGATGACGGCACCCTGGAAGGCAGAGGCACTGTCCAGGCGGATGCCCATCCCCTCGCCAGTCCGGAAGACCTGGAGGAGAGGGGCCAGAGGTCAAGACCTGCCCAGGAATCACCTTGGACTTCCTGCATTGTGACTGCCACGGACGGGGGGGGGGGTCTGGAGCCCCTCTTCCCCCTCCCCCTGAACTTAGGTCTGTGGGGCTGCAGCAGAGAGAAAATGGTGCTCTTTGGCTTAAACAATGATTCTTTCCCCCGGGTGGGCATCCTTACTTTTATTAATGTTTTCTTTCTTTTTCTTTAGCATTCTGCTTCTGTTTTCCTTTCTTTTTCTATATCAAGACCATTATTTAAAAACAGCTTTTCAGAAAAGGTCTGACTGCATGGGTCCAGGTCCCAAAGGAGAAGCCCCGCGTAGCCCTACGGCTTCTTCCCCGGTTAGGCTGCCAATGGGGACCGCGCCAGGGAACAGCCAATCCACACCTGACGGGGAGCAGCCTGGCGCACTCAGAGTTTCCGTGAAGCCAGAGCAGCTTTCGCTACCTGGACCTGGACCACCCGGCTCCAAGCCATGACAACAGGGATGATCCCTCTCCTGGCTGAGCAGCAGGGCCAGGTTCAGGACGGAGGCTGAGAGAAGGCAAAGCGGATTCCTTCAGCCACCCAGTGGCCCAGGGGGGCAATCAGCAGAGCCCTTTCCTCCCAGTCGCTTTGCAAACAACTGTAGCCACCCCCCTCCCCCCGGCAAGATCCACGGAAGCTTTCCCTGGGGGATCAGGGCCTTCTGCTCTCCCGTGGTAGCCAAAGGTAGCATGCTCGATGCCCCAGCCATCCAGAGCGCAGAGGCTGGTGCTGGCCTTGTAGGTCGGGCTCTGCAGCAGTGCTGGACACAAGGCTGCCAGCTCAGCCTCTAAAGGGATGGGCATCGTCCACCTCTCCCCCTCCCCAGCATCGGAGGCACTACCTGCAAGGTCTTTTTCCTGGAATAAGCCTCAGAGAAGGATGATCAGCAGTGCCCGAGGGGGAAAAAACACATCTGGCCTTGTGAGTGTGTGCGTATGTGTGTGACCCTTGACACCCATGGCCAGGCACAGATGTGGTTGATGTCAGGCGCAGCAGGGGCCCTAATCCTCCCAACGTCTAAGGGCATCTGAGCAGTCTCAACCTCTGGAGCTGCTTTGCCTGGCCCTCAGCTGCCTGCAAGGCCACGAATGAAACCAGCTTCGGCACAGGGTGGAGCTTTAAGCCAGCCCTGGGTCTTCACACACATACCGGTACACACAAAAGTCTGCCTTCTGCTTTGTTGTACTTTGCCAGCTGTTCCTGTGTACTTCATTGAGCTGCATCGGCACTTGGCTGCTTAAGGGTGCCGCAGATGTGGTGTGTTTGGAAGGGACATTAGGAAGGATGGCATCCATGAGACCCACTCTGGACAGTCAGAAACAGCTGCCTGGACTCCTTGAGGAGAAAGGCAGTGCCAAAGGAGGGAGGAAGAGAGCCCCCTCCCCTCCCGCCCTGACCTGGGTGGGATGATGCCATGCAAGGAAGCAGCCGGTGGCCGAGACTGGCCAAGGGCTTGTGCAAGAGATGTCCAAGGCTCGGACTCTTCTGGAAGGCACTCTTGGCTGGGAAGAGGCAGGATGTGTGGGGAGCTCAGAGAACTACTGAGCCCGGGTCTCTGGTCCTCAGGCCAGGGCCTAACCCGGGGGTCCCTGGGGGAGGGAGGGCCTCAGTGGGTGCAGAGCCAAGTTCAGCTGGCCTGCATCCCTGGCAGATGCTGCTTCTCCTCCTTCACTGTTCAGGCTACTTGTGACGGCTGCTCTGAGTCTTCAGTGCTACAATAACATTTTGATTTAAATGTTGTAAAGCAGACAATTAGGCTTTAATCAATTAGGCAGGGCTTACAATTTAAATAAAATGAAAAGTATCCCAAACCAATTTGGGAAAGCAAACTAGGGGCTTCTGCTAAAGATGTTTTCCAGCCCTGAATGGCAACTCTAATTGGTTTACATCAAAAACCAGGAGCAATGCAACCTCCCGATTTTAAAAAGCAAGACGTAGCAGATAAGATGGCCTTTAGAAGCTACTTCCCAGTCCTCTTTCTCTGCACCTGCTACAGGAATTCTCCACCAAAGGAGGAGGAGGCATGAAATCAAAGAGCTGGCGGGTACTTTAGAGGCCACGTAGTCCAGCCTTCTGCTCAGTGCAGGATTTGCTTGAGCAGCTGACCGGCTATTGCGGCACCATCAGCGTCTCTTTGAAGATTCCAGCAAAGAGAATTCCACCCGTCAGGCAGCAGACTCTTCCACTGACTCACCGCTCTTGTGGTCGGAAGCGCCTCCCGCTCCTCTATCGGGAGGCTAAACATGCCCCAGCCCTCCACCATCCCGGGAGCCTTCCCTGGACCTCCTTCCATTTGTCTTTGTCCTTCTGGAACAGGCTCCATCTGAGGCCTGACCAGGACAAGAAGAGGGGGACCTTCCCAGGACCTGCTCCCTCTGCTCCTTGTAGTGCACCCTCAGGTGCATTACAGCACCCGGCTGGCTCACATTTAACTTGGGGGCAACGAGGGCATCCAGATCTCCCCCGTCAAACCAGGTTTGCTGTAACCAAGATTTGTGCCTTTTGTTTTTCTACCTGAGGTTGGAAGGCAAAATGTCCATCCATGACATAACAGTAAAACTCAGCTAAAATTGCCCTATGGTGGAAAATGACAATGGCTCCTGAGCTGTGCCCCCAAAATGAGCTGAGTGGATGACGGGAGATGGCTGCAACACCTGGGCTCCCAAAATCTAGGCCTTCAAGATAACGCATCCGTTGCCAATGAGGACAAAAAAAGACACACACACACACACACACACACACAGCAAGCGCTTTGGGGTTTGAAGGGCTCCGCGTGCTCCCAGCCACATCATCCCTGCACAGGGAGGCTCAGCTGAGTCCCCTGCCCGACTAGCCCAATTCCTCTCCCCAGCATCTTGGTGGGCTAATTCTATTTATCGTGTATTCTTTCACTCTCCACTCCTGTGGGGAGTGAGACCACATCCAAGCTTCCAGGGCTCGTAAACTGTGTCTGAACGGCACATTTCACTCAACCAGAGAGGGCTGAGGTGAACAGTCACAAACGTTGCGGGATCCCGTCTGGGTCGGTCACCGGGACCAGAGCTTTGGTCTTCCGAGCTACAACACTCTGCCAGGGAGAATTTTCCTGAAGATGAGCGTAAGCCCAAAAGCTCAGAAGGGCAAACCTCTGGTCCCGGTGACCGACCCAGATTGGATCCTGCCACCTTATCTTGGGACACGCAGATTTGCCTTCATCTGTGAGTCATAAGTGCGTATGTATGTGAGAGGGGGGAGTCAAGAGTGGAATCCTTCCCTTGAGATGCTAGCTTTCTGCCAGCAACCTTCATCCCCTGAACACCTGGGACTCTCTCCTCCTAACTGAGAGGCCCTCAAGACTCTGCTTGGCTCACGGTCGCTTCTTCTGCAAGGGCACGTTTAAGGCATGCAGGCAGAACACCTGCCCTCTTTTACCCACAGCACAGATAAATGTAATTCAGCAAGAACTCCAGGCTGCCTTCAGACAAAAGGCTTAAGCAGCCTAGCGCCTACATTCTCACCCCAAGCTTAGCCTGGCTGATATTAATCTTCACTCACGTGCTGTGGCTTAGTGTGTTCTGTGAGCCCAGCCATTTTCTTAGCTTATAATTGCACATGTTCTGCAAACTTGAAAAATGAGACAATTCCAAAATCAAGGTGGTTGATTGGTGCACTGCGGCCATAAAGCCTTAATTCCCACCTTACCACAGACAGGAATGAAATCTTTAACTAGCTCAGATTTCCTGTTTCTAAGAGGCCGGGAGAACGTTGTGCTGGCTACAGAGGACAGGTAGGAAGGTCACTAGAGCACAAATCCTGCAGGCTGCAGAGAGGGGGAAGGAGATCAGTTACAGCCTCCCCTCCAAATTAGGGATGACAACTCCCTGAAGCACAACAGCACGTCTCTCACCCTCCCCACTTCTTTTCTTGCCAACAAAAGAAAATCCTTTGTGAAATTGTGGGAGCAAGTCTGTGCCTGTGCGTGTCTGCCTGTTGCAGAGCAGAGCCCGCATGTCTCCTTGGCAGAAGCCACCCGGGTTCTGAGGGGTGACCTCTCCCCTGACAGGACCAGCATCTGGCAGTGGACCTGGACCTCTAGTTGCAGAGACCCACCTTAAACCATGCCCGTCAATTGGCATTTCGGAGCTGGCACCACAGTGCTCAGCAAGCTGGGCGGAGAGTCTCTTGCTGCGCTTAATCTAGGAAATGGGTCTTCTGCCCTCTGCAAACAAAATTCAGGAATCTGGACCTCCCCAGACCCCCCAAGACTGCCCCGAGGGCTACAGGCTGCCAGGTTCTCCCCTTCCCACTGCCCTGAGCATGCTGCTCCCCAGTGCCACCACACAACCACCGGGGAAGCCTCTTCTTGAGCGCAGCGTCGGAAGCGTTTGGGAGAGAGGGCCCTCGTGTTCCTTCCCAACCAGCAGAAGCCACGCCGAGAGCAAGCCCAGTTCCTTGGCCTGCAGGACCTGACCTCCCTCTTCCTGCTCTCCTCCCTCCTGCCTGATTTACTCTCCTTCCTGACAAGGCACTAAAGGGAGGTCCAGATTTAACCGCTGGCTGCAAACTGGTCCCAAACATTGCTCCGTTTCAGGAAGAGGCTGGGTAGCAGCATCACAAGGCATGTAATCAGCAACGCCGCTTTGTTAGGGGTGAAAGAAACCCAAAGCTGTGATGTGTTAATGGCATCAATCAAAGTGTCAGTAAACTGTGAAAGTGTTCAGATTCTGCAGAAATTTTCACTAGAGTTTTGGCAGTGAAGAAGCACACAATAACATAAAGAAGAGAAAGGGACGAAACAAAAGCGGTAAACTGGTCTGGCTAGCTGGCTTTGCAGTTATGGAGGAACATGGCAGTAACCTTGAAGGAGGAATGCAAGAACAGTTGTGTAAACCTAACTCAATTTAGCTCTCGAAAAGAAGAGAGAATGAGAAACTCAAGAAAAACCTGCCTTGATTCTCTTTCAAACTTTCAGGGTGTTATTATATGTGACAGTAATAAAGTGGAGCTCGGGGAGTTCTTGTGGAATCAGTTTCCTGACCTTGAAGGGCTGGGAACCAGGCCTGGATCCAATTCTGTCTCTCCAATGCCTGAAGTCAGAAGGAGAACTGGGAGAAAATGACAAAAGTCCTCAACAATAACATAAGGCGTTTTTTCTCCCCCTCGCCATGCCCTACAAAATTGTGCTTGGCAGAACAAAGCATCAGGCAGAAAGAGGCTGAGGCCGAGAGAGGATGGCCCGTGGCAAAGAGAAAATAGGACTGGGCTTCGACACTGCTCTAAGCATTAATTTGGTTTGTCTGATGTGTTGTGTGAATCCAGCCAATTCATCCAAGACAAGGCTAACAAAATAATGATGAAAGTAATGTTGGCCTGAGACAAAGTCCCAGTTTCTGGCGTCATCTTAATTTGTAGATGCAGCCCAGGAAAAAATGGCAAAAGCAAAGAGGGATGGAGGACAGCATACCTGGAGCCTAGACCTGACCTAGCGACCTGTCCCGTTTTATTTGGTTCTCCTGCTCACCCATACCTGGGAAGGGGGAGAGAAAGAAAGAAAGGTTAAGTTATTTGAAGGCCCTAAATTGAAAGGTGGGACAGACTTAGGGGCAGGAGGACAGCTAACCCCACACCAATTCCTCATAAACCAGCCCAAGCTTTGGCTGTCCCACCGCTTGTTTGGGGATGCACTGTGCTCCTTCCTAAGACCTTTTGGAAGAACTTGTAAAAGCAGCAAAGAGAGGCAGCAATCCGCTCAATAGTGCCGAGGAAGCCCAAGGTGCCAAAGAGAAGGTGGAAGAGGCATTCAGTGGTGGAGAAAGGGGTTTCGGTCAACATAGCAGGTCTGACAGGCCCTGGACAGAGACAAAAGGTGGGCTCTCTGGCTTCAGCCCATGTTTCTGCACACAATGGATGCGTGGCGGGGGGGGGGGGCGAAATCTCTATTCACCAGGCCCTCAGTAGACCCTCAGCAAAGTGCACCGGCTCGAGCCCCCTTCGCCTCCTGACCAAGGGAGAGCCTGGGCAGGGCTCAGGGGAGAGCCGCCAGAGGGATGAGAGGGCTGGCGCCAAACCCCAGGAAGAACCTGCTTAGCTTGCAAGGCAGAAGATGGGGAGGGGGCAGGGAGGGGAGATGAAAGCCGCCCGCAAGCCCTCCAAGGCTGCCACGGATGTCCTCTCTGAACCTGAGCGCAGGGCCGGGGCTGGTGGGCAGAAAGCCAAAGAAAGGGGGTTCAGGCTGAAGGGGAAGGAGAGTATTTCAAACGGCGGCAGCCTCTTTGCTGGAAGAACCGCCCGGACAGATGGTGCCACTGCCGGACGAAACAAGCAGAGCCGGCCTGACATTCTCCTCCCCAAAGATGATGAAAGCCAAAAGGTACCCTAAGCTCCCTTTTCTCCCCCCCCCTAACTTCACTTCCTCAGGCTCTCATCCCTTTGAGTTCAGACCTCAAGAAGACAGAAAAGAAAAGAGAAATGGCTTTATTCTAAATTTATCTTTAATTGCAGCCTGCTCAGTGAGCTGGAGAGACTGGCGAAGGAGGGAAGGCTTGGCAGGGAGGGAGGGAGGAAGCCACCTGGAACTGTATCTGCCCATTAAGACAATGAAAGCTCACAAGAGGGGAGCAGGAGGCTCTTGGGCCCCCAGGCTCTTCCCGGGACAACTTCCGTCTGGGGAGGGAGGAGTGGCAAACCCCTGAGTTTCCAGAGCTGTTTGTAGCAAGTCAGGATCTCCTCGGCCACCAGGGAGTCAGCCAAGGGCTCTCCCTGCTGCCTTTCCACTAACTTCAGTACTAGGAAATGGAGGGGGAAACATGCTCTGCCCAAAGATAAAATTACATAAAAACATCATCCCACGAGCTCTTCAGGATTATAAACCACTTCACCAGGCTTTGTATGCACCAAATGGCTGTTGGAGGGACAGAGATGTTTTGAAGCAGGAAGAAAGGAAGAGAAGAGCACACAAATTATTCTGGGGGTGGCAGACGTGACCATTAATAACCTTCAGGAGATCTTGTTTGCAATCAAGCTTCTCTTCCTGAGAAAGGGAGGGAGGGAGGGAAAGCTTTGTGGGACTGTGGGAAGTCAGCCCCCCAGTGAAGGAAATATTAAAAGGGCAGAAAAATATATTTCCTCAAAGGGTCTTAAAGAGGCAGAAAAGCATGCCCAGTTTTTCTGTCTCCCTCCCCCAAGCAGAAACCAGCTCTATAGAAATGCAGATATAAATCCAGGAAGGTTGGAGCTAGGAGATTAAGAAGACAAAGACACCTAAAATCTACATACCCCACCCAAAGTCTAAGACAGGACATAATAGGATTAACTCACAGATGCCAAAGGGACACAGGTCAAAATACATGACACAGGAAATAGCCTCAAACAGGAACAGGAAACAACTCCAAGCAAAAGGTTCAAGAGGGTATAAAAACCCACTCCCTACATGTGCTCACTCTTTTTTCTGCCAGAGCCATCTTTCTGTCTGGCTCTCCTCTTCAATAAACTGCAATCTTCTTCCTAAAGCAGTCGCCATGTTTATTCCCAGCTTGGACTGAACTACAATGAAGACTTTTCTTTCAACAGGACAAAGAGGAGGGAGGGGGGCCAAGCCTGGCATCCTGAGGCCTACAGAGAAGGAGCAGGCCGGAGATGAGGGTCAGAAAGACAAGGGCCTGGCCTGGCCTGGCAGACTCTAAGCTCCCAGGAAGCGGGAGATTCCTTGGGCCTCCTGCCCTGCTGGCCCAGTGAAGCCAACAGCTCTGATGGTGCCACCCTCCTCTCAAGCGGAAGGGCAAAGACAGGGAAGCCCACAGGCAGTTGGGATCGGTTGGAGCCTTCGGATCTGGCAGCAGAAGAGATTGACCTGACTGTGCCTCTGCCTGCCCCATAGAAAGTCACCACGGTGCCGGGGGAGTCAGAAGTCACACATGATGGGGGCAACTGAGACAGATGACCTGCAAAGCACTAGAAACCCCCATGACATGGGGTCTGCTGCTTTCAGGGAGTCTCCTAGCAGCTCTGCTAGCAAAGCAGCCAGGGCAGACAGAGCAGCAAGTGGCTTGAATAAATAGGCCTTCCAGCAAAAGAGCAGCCAGCAGCTGACGGTTGGTGAGAGGCAGGCAGCGAAGCCAGCATTTTCTATTTCTATTGCCAGAGACAGCACTGCCGGGATTCATCCCCCAGGAAAGAAGCCCTCAGCCCCACAATCTACGGGGGGGGGGGCCCTGCGAGCTGCGCTTGCATGGAGAGACTCTCTGCCATTCTCTCTGCAAGGCCGCACAGGCTTCAGAGAAGAGGCTGCTGCGCCTGCAGGGGGCAGAGATGAGGCCCTGGAGGAGCACCCAAAGCGGCCATCACAAGCCTCCCCCCCCCCCGGTGATCCTGCTGGGCCAAGAGATCGCAAAAAGCTAGAAATACAGAAATGACTGAGCACAATTGGCAGGAGCACCAGAGCAACTCTTGGGAGGGCGGAAACACCCTGCCCACAACCACCAAGAGCTGCCTGCATGCCACCCGGGACCCTGTTGAATGGCGCCCCTCTCCAATCAGAGGGTCTCCCTGAGATGCAGAACCCCACAGCAGTCTTTTAAAACACGAGGAGGAGATGACTGGAGAGACAGCTGTGGGCAGAGGCTGAGAAAGGACGAAGTTTGCCATTCCCCCAAATAGTCTCCGATTAAAATTTATATATTCCAGAAATTTGAAGGAGAGAGCACATAAACAAACATTTGCTTCAGAAAATTGTGCAGGTACAAATTTGGTCAGCAACTTAGGAAGATGCTTGATTTATTTTTCTGTGTTCTGTAAATCTAATGTTTTTACTGCTCTGTACAAATGTGAATCCCTCAGTCTTTCATTCCTTCCTTCAAGCTGTGCAGGAAGAAATTAATTTTATTTATAATTTTCTGATAGTCTGCAGTAAAAGGAAGTGGTGGTGGGGGGTTGGGATGCTGCAGTTTAAAAGCTGGCAGACAGGACGGGCACAGTGGCTGCCCAGGCGTTCTGGGCTGAGCCAGACTGGCAGAGTCCCTCGTTGCAGAGGAAGCCCCCGGGACCTGGGCAGGAGTGGGCATTCTCTAGGGCAGGGCTGGGACTTTGGCTGCTACTTTATGCCGATCTTCGATTTGCTAATGATATCGGAAAGGTTACAGCGTGTACCATCTTGAGCACATTTATATTACTCTTCCTATCCTCGTGTGAGGGTAGATTTTATGCTTGACCAGATTCAGTTTGCATTTTTATTAAATGTTAAAATTGCAGCTTAATCAAATGAAAGGCAGAAATACTTATCTGAACGAGTTATGGAGACCTCTTTACGATGCCCGGGGCCCTTCTGTCCACCCTGTTATCTTCTCCAAGCCACAGACTTTGGGGACAGAAAACTCCAGGAGAGCCATACTGCAGCCCCCTACCTCAATCCGGCCCGTGTCGGGCTGGAACCCACGAGCAGGGTCCTCGGTCGTCACGCGGCACTGGATGGCGCAGCCGTTGAGGCTCACATTCTCCTGCTTCAGGCCCAGCTCTGGCAGACTCTTCCCCTCGGCGATGTGGATTTGGGCATGGACAAGATCCACACTGCAAAGCATAGGAGAGAGCAGCTGAGACCAAGCTATGGCTGCAGAGAGCGCCACAGTAGTGCCAGACCCAGATGGCTGGCTGGAGAACACAGGACACCATCTCAGAAGCAAAGAGCTATGGGCACAGCGCAGGGAGCTGAACAAGCTTGGCTTTAGGAGAACTTTAGCCTTCCCCAGTGAGGCAAAGCTATGCATCTGAAGATGACCATCCAACACAGATAATAAGGTTGGAAGGGACCCTAGAGGTCAAGCAGGAGAACCTATACCATTGCAGACAAATGGCTGTCCAGTCTCCTCTTGAAAACCCCCCGTGATGGAGGGAAGCCGTTCCACTGGTTAATTGTTCTCACTGTCAGGAAATTTCTCCTTGGTTCTAGGTTGGATCTCTCTTTGCTGATCTTCCACCCGTTACTTCCTGCCCTGCCCTGCCCTGCCCTGCCCTGCCCTGCCCTCGGGGGCTTTGGAGCAGGGCTTTTCAACCGGTGGTACGCATACCACTGGTGGTACATTGGCACCTGGCAGGTGGTACGTGACCCTGCCCAGCCCAGCCAAGTGTAACGGGGGAAGGAATGAGCCAAAGTGGCGCAGCGCAGGACTTGCCATTTCCCTTATCCACTAATTTAGCCACTTTGTCAAAGAAAGCAATAAGGTTTGTCTGACGTGTTCTGTTTTTGATGAACCCACGCTGGTTTCTGATAATGGTCTTGTTCGTTTCACAAATGCGCTGCTTGATTATCTTTTCCAGGATCTTCCCAGGTATTGATGTCAGGCTGACTGATCCGTAAATTTCCTGGATCCAATTGTTTCCCTTTTTGTAAATTGGAACCACATCAACTCTTTTCCAGTCCTCTGGTATGTTCCAGGAGTTTTGAAAGATTTTGTTCAGTGGTTTCAACTTCACGTCTGCCAATTTCTTCAGAACCCTGGGATGTAATCCTTCTGGTCCCGGTGATCTGAACTCATTTAGTATAGATAGGTGTTCTCTTACCATTCTCTTGCCTATTTTGACTTGTATTCCTATTCTGTCTCCCTCGGTGCTGCTTCTGATAGGTTGGGCTACTTTTTCCTTTTGTGTGAAGACAGATACAAAGAATGAATTAAGCCATTCCACTTTCTACCTGCTACCCATCACCCCCTTGCCATCTTCCCCCACTTGTGGACCAATTGTTTCCTTGATTTTTTTCTTGTTTCTGAAAGAAACTATTTAAAATTATTTTTGGCACTTGTTTCAAGTCTTAGTTCATTCTGAGGCTTAGCTTTCCTGACTTCAGCCTTGCAGATTCGGGCTACATGTCCCTCTTTCAATTTATATAAAGAGGGAGATGTCTTGTGGCTGGTGGGTGGATGGATGGATCAACATAAGGGAGGAACCTTTTTCTAGAAGAAAATAAATAAATAAATAAAGAGGCACACACAAATGAGCTGGGAGAACTCTGGTGGAAGGCTGGGGTGCCGAGACTGCTTGAGCCTTTAAAACAAGCAGAGTCTCCTGGCTGGCACCATTCAGACTCTGATCTTTGTGCAGATGGATCCTAGCTTCTGGTTTTGGACAGGGAAGAGATCATTTCTGCAGAGCACAGACTCCCTTTTCCTTCCTGGCAGGTGAAGCGGAAGGATTCAATGGCCCATCAAACCCATTAATTCCTGAGAGATCCACTACTTCTAGAAGGACATGACCACCAGGGCATTCTTCACCCGAGACCTCCACTGTCCACCCAGGTGTCAGCGCTGCTAACATTGGATGTTCTTGCTTTGACAACCTATGGAGATGCAGCCTTTTTCTTTAAGTTGCTTTACTCTTAGAATTAGATGATGCTGGGGGAGGGGGAGGAATGTGATGGGAGTTAGTTAGACATACAATTTTGTAATAAGAGATGATAAGGCATGGCGGGATAAAAAACTGGGCGGAAAGCCAGCATTTCAAACTAATTGGAGAATGTGATTTATGACCGTTAGTTGTAGGAGGGAATTGTGCTTTGATCTATGTGCTGAAGGGAGGGGAAGTCAGATTTTGGCTTCGACCATGTACGTGCCGAAGCTATGCTGCTCGATTGAAGATTCTTTAAGGTAAACAATGCCTCAAAGTTCTTTGAAGAGTTTCATGTTTCGGAACCATGACACCAGGGGTTCTTGCTCTATCCTCTGCCTGACTCTTTGATGCACAGGACAATCCTTTGACGTCCCTTCTCTTCTGCAGGTTAGGAGACCTGGCTCTGGAAGGGCCAATCCCAGAGGGGCAGAGTTAGCATCTTGCAAATTACCCCCAGGCTGGGTCAGCGGGAAGCTGAGCACAGAGGTCCTGGCTCCTGGGCACCCTTCTCTGCTCAGTCCCCCAACCTTCTCCAAGTGGCCTCAGCCTGGAAACAACCATGCTTCCCCCCCACCTGCCCCACAGGCAAAGGGGGCCTTGCCTTCACAGAGAGGCGCTGTGCACAGCTATTTTTAAATAAAGGTTGATGTAACAGATCTTCCTCCTGGTCTCACATATAAAAGCATCTATCTGCAGATTGATTTTTTTTTTAATGGCTTCATATTTTCATAAAAGCCCTGGCTGCCTCTTGGGCTTTGGGTCCCTCTAAGGGGGAAGGGGTCCCTCATCACAAGAGAAGCCCCTTCCTCAAATGGCCACTTCCCAGAAACTGGGGCTGGCACTGCCCTCCTTGGCCAGACAGCCCTGGCCAGAATCCACCCAAAGAAACCCAGTTAAGCACAACACGGAGCTGCTAGGAAGAAAAGCTAAGAGAAAAGAACCCCAATTTAACCATTTGGCAGATGACATCAATGAATCAAGACGGATATTTGGCCCATTTGCTTTCAAGAATGAGATAAGTCCCTGTTTCTAAATTTGGATTTTACAGTCTGAGTTTTCAGAACAATTTTTGAGTTCACTTATTAGCACTTTTGTGATTCCTGAATACTGGTACAAAATCTCAATTCCAGTTTGAAAAAAAACAACCCAATCACCTATCAATTAATGCCTGCAATATCCAAAGATCTCAGATAATCTTTATTCTGAAGTCAATGGGGATCTTCAGTGAACTAGATGAGGGGGGGCAGAAAAGGAACTCAGCAAAATTGCAGACTAACACCAAGCTGGGAAGAACTTTGGAAGAAAGACTCAAGATTTAGAAGGGTCTTGTCAGACTAGCCAACTATATGCAGCTCAATGGTGAGAAGAGTCAGGTCCTGCACTCAGGCAGGAAAAACCAAAAGCACAGGTACAGAGTAGGCAGTACATGGCTCAACAGGAGTAATATGAGAGGGATCTAGGAGCCCTGGTAGATCACCACTTAAGTAGGAGCCAGCAGGGTGCTGCAGCTGCCAAAAGAGTTAATGCAGTCCTAGGCTGCATCAACAGAGAAAAGACTGGACATCCATTTGTCTAGAATAGTGTAAGGTCTCTTGCCTTGGATCAGAAGACCTCCACAGTCCCTTCCAACTCTATGGTTTTATGTTCTAATTTTGTGAATTAGACCTCTTTGTATCGGATTGGGATTACTTGTGTAAATTCCAAAAGTTGAGGGGCTTTTCTTCAAAAGCATGCACATTTTTTATACATTAGGAGCCGTGGTGGTGCAATGGTTAGAATGCAGTAGTACAAACTACTTCTGCTGACTGCCGGCTGCCAGCAGTTCGAGTCTCAAGCCTTCCATCCTTCCGAGGTCAGTAAAATGAGGACCCAGATTGTTGGGGGCAATAGGCTGACTCTGTAAATTGCTTAGAGAGGGCTGTAAAAGCACTGTGAAGCGGTATATAAGTTCAAGTGCTATTGCTATTGCTATTAGTTTTGGTTAAATTTTGATTTGAGAGCTAAATTTTCAGCATGGGACTTAGTGAATCGTGTTTTATATTTTAGTCCAAATCTTGCTCCACTCAGAACTCCTATTCAATGCAGGAACACAAACCCCAGCTTCTGCAGAAATGTCTGCCTGCTTGTTTCTTTCTTGGCAAGGGGGTTTCCTAAAACAAATCTTATTTTCCACACACAGAAATCCTGCATAAGATGTCTCCCCAACTTCTTTGTTGCTTAATAATTCCAGTGCAAGCACAGCAAAATTCACCTGGTCTCTGTGGAAAACCTGGGCCTATCCAAAAACAGTGGCTCAGCCATTAAAGGGAGGCTGTACATTTCTACTTTAATACAAGGGCATTAATGGAAAGTAGCCTTTCAATAATTAATTTGTTAAATTTGTGCTCACGTTCCCACCTGAAGGAACAACATTATGCTCTTCTACTTTTTAAAGTACCATCTTGGGGTTCTTTTGTACTAACTGTTTGATGTTTATTTTGCATATAATACTTGTGTACCATCCAGAGAATCTTCAGCGTTCCATTAAATACAAATACAATAGCATCTAATAATACAGTTCATTTAAGTGAAAAGTAAAATACCAGTCACAAGGGAAACACTGCATTAAATATTCTCCTGCAGACGCGGAAAACTTCCCCTGGGCTCTGCAGGTGGACCGTCCCCCACCAGCCCTTGCCCTACCCCACTGTATCTGGGCCCAGCACTCTTGAGGAGGCTGAAGCCAGACCGCAGGCCTGTGGTGCGGAACCCGCAGCCTCATTCTGTTGGCTCCTACAGAGAGAAGCAAGGAGGAAAGCTTGGAGTCTTTCCTCTGGTTCTCTCCCTTCAGCTGACCCAGGCTGTTGGTGGGAATTGGGTCAAAAGGGAGCCAGCTTGGTCTACTCGTTAAGGCAACAGGCCAGAGAAAGTGGGAGACTGTGAGTTCAAGTCCTGACCTAGCCATGAAAGCGGCTGGGTGACCTTGGGCCAGTCCCTCTCTCTCAGCCCAACCCCTGACAGGGTTGTTGTCGGGGAAAATAGGAGGAGAAAGGTGTATTGGATATGTTTGCCGCCTTGAGGTATTTGTAAAAATAATAAAGGCGGGGAACAAACAGGCAAACAAACAAACGGATGAACCAGCCAAGGGAAACAGGGTCTGTACTTTCCCTTCACAAATGCTTTAGCATCACCTTTGTAGCTATGTTTGGCAGGAAGGTCCCAGATGTGATTCAGCCAGATGAAAATCTTGACTGCAGACAAATTGCCAGAGAGACGTTCCCCGAGGATGGGTCCAGCATGGGTCCAAAAGCTCGGAAGACTAAACCTCTGGTCCTGGTGGGTGACCCAGATGGGATTCTGCAAAGTGCTTGCCAGTTGCAGTGCAAAGAACCAACCTTGGCGCTGCCTGATTCATGCGATCCACCTTTAGCACCTCCTCCCTCCCATTAGGGTCCCAGAGGGGAGAGAGCCCCTGCTCTGAGCAACTTCGCATCAGCCATCCCTGCTGTATTAAAAACTGAAGTCCATGGTGGGTGTTAAACTGTGTCGGTTTTAGTCTCCTGATGATGCTATTGTGTCTCCCGTCAATCATCTGAAGAAAAGAATGACCAGCAAGTGATGAAACATGGCTGGCAAAATTCGCCTCCTATCCCAATGTCTCCACGCGTCACTGAAAGGTCTGCAGTTAGGAAGAACTGGCCAGAACACCAACAACTGTGCACTTATTTTAGTCCAGATGCTGGGTATTGCTTTGCCAATCACATTCATTTGTATTTTGGGCAGGAATGGAGACTTTCACTGCACGAGGAGCGGCCTTCTCCCCTGCTCTGCTTCTGCCCCTTTTGAACAATGGTGTCTGTCCTTCAGCTGCTCAGTTCCGATCTTGGCAATCATCTCACCAGGCCTCCATTTTTACCTGAAGCCATATTTATTCTTCTGGACACCGTAAGAGCACAGAACAACTCAAAGAAGCAGCGCAAGATCGGGAGAGTGGAGAGACCTGGCCCAGAGCGCTCATTTCGTTTATTTCCACATTCTGTGCATTAACGTGGTGGCGAAGCTCATGGACTTTGCCAAACAGCCCTGGCCAGAATCCACCCAAAGAAACCCAGTTAAGCACAACACACAGCTGCTAGGAAGAAAAGCTAAGAGTTTTGATTTGCCTGAGTGGCTTAAGAGGTCCCATTTCAGCAACACCCCAATTTCTACAGCACAGAAGTCCTTGCTTCAGGGTTCACTCTCCAAACTCCCTCAAGACTCTACCTAATGCCCCCCTGTTCCAAACTCTGCAACGGGGAGCCCATGTCGGGCTAGCAGGCCGTCATCCAGCTTACTCAAAACGGGACCCCAAATCTCTGCTCTGGGTGCCACTTGCAAAGCCAGCCTTGATCCGCAGACTTCTTTGCCTCTCCAGTCCTCTTCTGTGAAAATGGAAGAGTCTCCCACGAGAAGATGTTGAGCTTCCTTCCAATACCACTGGTGGTGATTTGGTGTAGCTGTTGAGCCTCATTGAATTGAAAGTTGTTTGGCATCTTCACAGTCTTTTCTTTTAGAAGCCAACATGCTACCCAAGCCTGGAGCTCCGGTCAACCCGTGTCCCTTTCATTTCCTCCTGAACAGCCTCCCTTCCTCCCTGCGTTCTTATAACGCCCCGTTGCCACTTGGGAGGCACCATCCTGGTCTCCTCCTCCCCAGCAGCTTCTTATTCTCAGGTGAGAAGATGCCATAAGCACTGTGGGGCATGTCTGCAAATGCTTCTCCGTCGTCATCTTCACTTTTCCTTCTTAAAGTACCAGCAGGAGAAAAATGTTTTCTTCTTGTTCCTTTCTCAGGCACTCCCGACAGTCAAGCATTTCCTCTCGACTTAGGGGAAAACTTTGTTGGGGTCAATTAAGAGTGTTCTCTGTAGCCCTGCTGGCCACATGACCTCAGAAGTGTCTTCAGGCAATGTTGGCTCTCTCAGCTAAGCCACGGAGATAAGCATTGGCCCCAAGAGTCGGACACGACTGGACAGGGGAAGCCTTTGCCTTAGTCATTTAGGACAGGGGTCTCCAAACCTGGCAACTCTATGAATCCCATGCTGGCTGAGGAATTCTGGGAGTTGAAGTTCACCTTAAAGTTGCCAAGTTTGGAGAACCCTGATTTAGGAGACAACCTTGGTCCAGCTGACCATCCTTCAGAACCATCATTTTTCTGGTCTCTCCTCTTCCTGTTCAGTTCCCTGGCAACTCCTCTTGACCCCCCCCCCCAATTTGCTTTCTTAATGAGCTCACTCCCTGGAGTGAGGGAGGTTGCCCTGCACTCCTCTTGCTGCCCACAATCTGCAATTATTGTATTCATCTGACTGGGTCTGACTCCTTTGAGTCCTCTGGAGGAGCAGCCAGGCCACTCCAGATCACCAGGAAGCACCTCAGAATCTTAAACCAGCTAACAACAAAACCTCGGGGGGGGGGGGGAGAGCCACTTACTCTGTGATCTCTTCTGTCACCGTGTGCTCAACTTGAAGCCGGGAATTGACCTCAATGAAGTAATGTTTGCCATGTTTGTCCAACAAGAACTCCACTGTGCCAGCATTTTCATATCCAACCTACAAAAAGAACGCAGTAGGTGGAATTCAGTAGCAAATACAGAAACGTCATATATGAATATGGCCACACTCCACGTTCAAAGCTTAAGAGAATTTTTATACTAGAGGAAAAAATTCTGACAGAAATCTGTGATCCAGGATGAGATGAGTTCCACAAAGTGGAATTTTCCTCTTTTTCTAGCTGGCCTCCAGGAGCTCAGAACAATATTGGCAGGTAGGGAGGAAAGGAGGAGAAAAGCAGGGCTGCAGTTTGCGGAGAGCAATTTGCACAGAAAGGGTCCGAGCTGGCCATGAAAGTTCTTCCATGGCCACCTCAAGCCCCTGGGCAGCTTTTGCCAAACTGACCCAGGAAAGCTGATCTCCTGCTCCCTGTCCAAAGAGGCCAGGCTGAGCAGGAGGAAGGCTGGGGGATCCCACCCCTTTGCTCAGGGGCACCATAGCCTCTAGCTGGGGACTCCCTCGCTGACCCCCGGAGCCCCCACTCCCCAGAGGGCTGGGCCGCTTGCAGCCCCTCACCTGCTTGGCTAGGCGGACGGCGTCAGCAGTGAGCTTAGAGCGCAGCTGGGAGTCGAGGTGGGCGGCTGGGGCGATTTCCACCACTTTCTGGTGCCGTCGCTGGATGGAACAGTCCCTCTCGTACAGGTGCACCACATTCCCATGCTGGTCACCTGCCAAGGAGGAGGGGAAACCGGGCCAAAGATGAAGCTGGGCCAAGGTGGAGGCTCCCTCCCTGTCTGGGGCGGGACGAGCCAGCTGTGCTAAGCGGGCAGCCTCTATGCACTGGCATCTCTTCCCCACAACCTGTTCCTTTTCCTGAAAGCTTCGACTTAAGTCACTCAAATTATTAAACTCATAAATTATCCGGCCAGTATATTTCTTTAGTCAGAAGACTTGTTTAGCATAATTAATTTATTTACTTTTCTAGTCAATGACCATAATAAACATGTTATGTTTCTTTTAATTAAATTGTTTCAGCAAAATTAATCTTCTTTTTATATAATTTATAATAACATATTTATTTTTCCATCCATCTTTCTCAGATTACCAAAATCATCTCTCACTGCTACCTTCCAGACAAAGAAGGGACACACATCTATTTCGTTCCATACCCAAAATCTGGACTTCAATGTGTCTTGGCTTTTCCACGAACTTCTCCACAAAGAGAGCACCATTGCCAAAAGCAGAAAGGGCCTCGGAGAACGCCCGGGTGTAGTTCTCTTCCAGCTCCTGCCCAGAAAAAAGGGGATCCGGCTTGACACCCCATCCTCAACCCAGGCCCTCCTGTCGCCAGCTGGGGATGCCCCCCAACACCTCTGCCCCACCAGGGGACATGAAAGGAGCCTCCTCAAAGATTGCATTATTTTTGGCAATCAGGTGTCCCCTGGGCAATGGTGTTGTCACCGACAAATCCTCTCAACCTGGAATCACCCTTCCATTAGCTTTGTGGGTGCTTCTGACACAAATATGGACGGCCTCCCCTGCCGTGACCTGCTTGGGCCCGGCTTCTTCCCTGAGTTCAAAGCCCCACAAGCCGAGCCACGTGCCCTACCTCGTAGCTGCGCACAACCCTCATGCCCCGTCCTCCTCCGCCATAGGCAGCCTTGAAGATGATGGGGAAGCCGTACACCTGCGAGAACTCCTGCGCCTCGCTCAGAGAGGAGATGGGGCCGTCTGTCCCGGGGACCACAGGCACTCCTGAGGAGCAAAGAGGAGTCCCACTGAGCCCCACTCGGCGGCAGCGCCTGGACTGTGTCCGGATGCCGGACTGGGAGCCCCAACTGGATGTGTCTGGGGCGGAGGATTAAGGAGCAGCTGTCCCCAAGGCCTCTGCCCAGGCCTGCCCCATCCAGCCGTCTCCTGGAACTGCCCCTCAGAAGGAGCAGGAGAGGTAAGGGAACATGGAGCTGATCTTGAGGAAGGTGTAAGAAAGGAACTGAAAATCACCTGCCAGGTCGGCATCCTTAGTAAGGAAAGTTAGCAGAACCCTGAAAGCCCCTCCAAGTTCCTCCCTCTCCAAACCAAGGAGAGATTAGGAGGAGTTTCTTTCTCCAGACTGCCGTCATCCGAGGCCCCCTTAACCGCTCTCTCACACCTTTCCAAGGTCAGCTCCACAGCGACTGGATGGAGCACGGAAAGATCCCAGCTCTCAACAGCAGTCCCCAAAAAAGCGATCGCCTCTAGCAAAAGCCTGGGACCTCAGAATGAAGAGGATCCTGAACGAGGCCTGCCCTGGTCTGCCAAAATGGGGACTCATACGGTTCCTCTTCTCTGAATTTTATTGCCGGGGGTCCAGAGCACCTCAGATCCAACAAGATGGTGGACTCCTACCGGAAATGAGCAAACCCGGCGCAGGAAGGACCAATTTCAAGGCTGCTGCCTCCCCGAGTCACCTGTCCTGCAGGCTAATCCTGCCCAGAGCCTTTAAGCGTTCCTCATGCAGCTCTTTCCTCACCGCGGGAGGCCTCTCTGAACTTGCTCCAGATTGTTACAGCGCTGTCCTTACTGAACACCGATGTCTGGAACCCGGCTCCAGACTCCAAAGGACCATAAGATAGTAGAAGTACAGTTCCGTACCACCATTTGAACAAGAGCAACATGAATGAAAGGGAGCTTAATAAACCATCATGGATGAAAATGCTGTAGTCTTCAGCCAACGTGGATTAAAACAGAAACAGTTTGCAAGATGCCCAAATCGACAAATATTAGCAGATGTCATCAAAGCTGTATTTTGAATGCGCAGGAGAGTTAGGTCAGAAGCCATTAAATGGCAGATGTGGGGAAAAAACGAAGTGTTGGCAGGGAGGGAAAGAGGCAGCAGCATGCTACCCTCTATACAAGAGTACCATTCCCGGTGAAAGGAGGATGTTAGGAATAACTAGGTATGATCAAGGACAAGTTTATTCATTTCCTAAATCAACCTTATTTATTTCTAAAAAGCTATGCAGGAAATGTGATATAACGATGCTATAACCAACTTAATAAAAGGTTTGCCAACTGGGGTCTTTTCCTCAAAGAGAACAGCTCTTTGAACACATAATCTTCAGCTGCTGGTTTACTACAGTTAATCCCTATTTAACTGTAGTAAACCAGCAGCTGAAGATGATAATAATAATAATAATAATAATAATAATAATAATAATAATAATAATAATAAAAATTGGAAGGGACCTTGGAGGTCATCTAGTCCAACCCCCTGCTCAGGCAGGAAACCCTATACCATTTCAGACAAATGGCTGTCCAGTCTCTTCTTAGAAACCTCCAGTGTTGGAGCATTCACCGCTTCTGGAGGCAGGTTGTTCCACTGGTTAATTCTAACTGTCAGGAAGTTTCTCCTTAGTTCTAGGAGTTCGAGATTATGTGGGGAAAGGGGAAAGACTGTCCTGCAGGATGCAGTCACCAAGATGAGTTACCAACAGGTAGCCAATAGCCACCAAAAGTAAGGTAGAAAGGTTGAAGAGGCTACCAGGAAAGGTGGATAAGAAGGAGGACAGCTAGAAGATGGTAGGTGACTCTAGAGCAGGGCTTTTCAACCAGTGGTATGCGTACCACCAGTGGTACTTTGCCACCTGGCAGGTGGTACGCGACCGTCCTAGAGAAGTGGTAGCTGAGGGGGAGAGGAATGAGCTGAAGCGGTGGCAGCACCACACAAGCCTGAGGGAGAGAGAGCTGGAGCTGCAGAGCTGTCGGGGCTTGGCAGAGGCGCCAGGATCAGCGCTGGGCTCCAGCTGATCGGCGCTTCCAGGAGCTGGAGGTGCCCGGAAGACAAAAGGAGGGGGGGGGAGAGAGGAGAGCATATAAAAGGAGGTTTTGGCGGGAAAGGGCCAACGAGGGGCTGCCCCGCCCCGCCCCCTGGGCGCACGAAGAGGAGGCGGTGAGCGCCCAGCATCCCTGCTGACCACTGAGAAAGGAAAAAGGTAGGAGAAGCGCTTCCCTTTTCCCCAGGACGCCAGCCAGGGGGTGGGGCAGAGATGGCGGGGGGGGGGCTTGCTGGCTCCAGGGCTGCCCTGTGGATCTAAGGCTGAGCGTGTTCCGGCTTTGATGGCCCCCACCGGTAGATCAGCCCCACACCCACTCGCTGACCTCGCCTCGCAGCCACCAGGCTTCCCTTTCACCGGGACCGCCCCTGCCTGCATGGGATGGCTACAGCCGGCGGCAGCATGTCTCCCCCTCCCGTCATCCCTTCCTGAGTACGGAGGAAGGAAGGAAGGAAGGAAGGAAGGAAGGAAGGAAGGAAGGAAGGAAGGAAGGAAGGAAGGAAGGAAGGAAGGAAGGAAGGAAGGAAGGAGCGAGCTGGGAAAGGGACTGCCTTCTGAGTGCTTCACAGATTCGTTTTTTTAAGCTGCTAGAGGCTCTGGGCAGGAGGTTTCCCATTTTGACCCCCCCCCCGGTCGTTGCCTCTGCCTGAAAGGCCTCTGCGTGGCTCTCAGCTCACCTCTCCCAGACCCGCGCATGTTTTTTGTGTATGTATGTGTGTGTGCGAGTGGGGGGGTCTCACTCCTTGCAGCCCCACACTATGACATTGGGGAGGAAAAGAACGGGAGGGGTAAGAGATGGGAGCTTCTTGCATCCTTCCACGGGGCTGGGGGCAGGAGCTGAGGGGCGCCGGGCGCGATGCGATCCACGGCACGTTGAGAAAAAGAAACAAGGACTCCAAAACAACAGCTTTCGGGGGGGGGCGGAGCTAGCTTGAATGGACGATGGACGCTGAATTTCTGCCTCCTCCGGACCATCACAGAGAATTGATTAAGGAATATAACACCCAATTAGGGACTATGAAAATTTAAGAGATTATGAACCGTGCTTTCCTCCTGAAGTTTGGATTGTATTTGATTCGGTTTTGGACATTCTCCCAGAGAAGCTCTGAATTTGGATGTTTGGCTAAGAGACGTGAGAGGCCTTTGAAGGCTGACGGAGAGAGGAGGGGCCCCACGATTGAAGACTGATAGGAGAAAGAATTTGGAGAGAGTTTAAAGGAGTACAGCCGAAAAGATAATAGCTGATTTATAAGTGTACAGTGTGTACAGTGTGAAGGCCTGTTACTCCCTCCTTCCAGTCGAAGTGTTGAGATCTGGAGAAAGTGAAAATATTAAACACCTTGAAGACAGAGCCTCGATAAGGCGTGTGTAATAAAGATAGTTGCTGCCTTTGGATTTTTTTATTTCCATCATGTCGCTTTCACGGAGATAAGTTGATAAGGACAAGACAAAGGGAGGAAGTGACGTGTATGGACTATAGACTGTGTAAAAATTCTTAGAAGGTTAAGAGCTCTTTTTGGTGGTTGGATGTCAAAATGCAGCCAAAGTGTAGAAAGACCCAAAGCAGGCCTTAGACCTTCAGAAAAAGCCTTAGAAATGGATGTGAGGAAATAATCGCCTGAGAAGTCACTGACTCAACCAGAAAAACTTGATATTCTCTTACAAGAGTTAAGAGAAATGAAGATAAATATAAAAGAAATGAAGACGAATATAGAGGAGGATTTGAAGCAAATAAAAGATAAAATGGACAAGATGGATGTAAGAATAACAGATCTGGCGAAACAAAGTCAGGATATAACACAAAATATTACAAAAGTGAAGACTCAGATAGGAGAACATGATAAGGTGTTAAAAAGTCAGACAACTATGATGCATCAGGTGAAAAAGGATTTGATTGAGATATGTGATCGTCAGCGCCGATCAAATTTACGTGTATACGTGGATATCTGGAGAAAAGTGAAGAAAATGGAGCAAAATTGATTCAAGCAGTACTGGATTGGGCTACCTCGATCCTCCCAGATGTCCCCTTTACAAGATATGATATTGATGCAATACATAGAGTCGGCCCAAAAAGGTTGGGAAGAAAATTGCCGAGAGATATTGTGGTGCGACTCTGGTCATACGCAAAAAAAGAGCAATTGATGCGCAAATTGCGAAACATGTCGTCTATAATGTTTGGGGGGCATCAGATACAAGTTTTTCCAGATTTATGCAATGAGACTTTACAATGGAGGAAAGAGATGCATCAAGTTTGTCAAACATTGAAGAAAAATAACATTAACTACAGCTGGGGATATCCGGTTTTTTTGAGATTTTCTTAGGGTGGAAGGTTTTACAGAGTTGGAACAAAGGAGGAGGCGATGGAGAAATTAAGGGAGCACGGAATCATTAATAAAGAAGATCTACAGGAGAAAGGGAAGCTGGATGAAGCAACAGGAGTTACAAGTTCGTTGTAGAGATAGTATATAAGTATTTGTAATTTTATAATATATGTTTGGGTGTAGAAATTAAGGGTAATCATGGTCAAGGGAGGTGGAGTAGGTGACCAAAGTCCATGCAGGGATGGCACCTCTTCCCCCCCTCGGAGGCCTGAAGCGGTGGAGAGGAGGAAGATCTCCTGAAGAAGGGAAGGGGGACAACATATATGTTTATGGGTGGGTAAGAGGCTATTTATGTTATGGGTCAATATGCTTACTTTGTAGTTTTAGTTTTGTAAGATTTATGTTAGAGCACATATGGAGACCAAAGGGAATATGTAATATAAGGAATAGATGGGGAAATGAGAAGAAATATAGGTAATAAAAATGGTCTCCAGGGGTGTGGGTGCACTGTAGTATTTGTATTTTTATACTGTTTTTTTATTTAGATTTATATGTGTTATGTTTGTATTATTTGTATTTGAGTAAAATAAAATTAAAAAAAGAAAGAATTTTTTTTTTTAAAAAAAAAACAGCTTTCATTACTTTGCAGCCTGCCATCGCAGAAGGTCTCTGTTGAGGGCGCAGGGCTTCAAGGGGTGAGAGACACACACACACATACACACTGCGCACGCACGCGCTCGCACACACACACACACAAACACATGCGGGGGTCTGGGAGAGGTGAGCTGAGCCACGCAGAGGCAATGACAGGGGAGGGGAAGCCTCTGCCCACCGCTACCTGCCTGTTGCCACCTCTGCCTGGAGCCTCTGGCAGCTTAAAAAATAAAAGGAAGGAAGGAAGGAAGGAAGGAAGGAAGGAAGGAAAGAAAGAGTCAGGGAAGGAGGGAGGGAGGGAACTTGGTTGGAAAGACAACTTGGTTGGAAATGCCCCAGTTCGAAGGAGGGCTGTCGGGGCTGGGTAAAGCCCAGGATCGCCACGAGCAGCTACAGCTGATTGGCGCTTCTGCGGGGCTATGGGGATATAAAAGAAGGGAAGAGAAGAGAGGATATAAAAGGGTGGAGAGAAGAGAGGATATAAAAGAAGGAAAGAGAAGAGGATATAAAAGGGTGGAGAGAAGAGAGGATATAAAAGAAGGGGGAGAGAATATAAGAAAGGGGGGAGAGAAGAGAGGATATAAAAGAAGGGGGGAGAGAAGAGACAATATAAAAGGAGGAGTGAATCTGGTTTCTCCATTGACTTAGTTTGTCAGAAGGTTGCAAAAGGGGATCACATGATCCTGGGACACTGTGACCATCAGTTGCTAAGCATCCAAATGTAGATTGACCCTGGGGATGCTGCAACGGTCTTAAGTGTGAAAAATGGTCATAAGTCACTTTTTTCAGTGCTATTGTAACTTTGAACTAAGCAAACTGTTGTAAGTTGAGGACTACCTGTATCTTATCTTTTTTTTTTTGGGGGGGGGGGTCATCAAGTTTTTGACACCTTGCTATGTGACTGGTGGTACTCAAATATTGCCATATCCTAAAACTGGTACAATCTGTGAAAAGGTTGAAAAGCCCTGCTCTAGAGCACCTGTTTCAGTCTTCAAAGGGGGACGGTTTCATGTTTGAGACCAATTACACCTGAAAGCCAGGCAGGACGGTGACCTTAGCTGCAATATTGGCTTTAGCTTCCCATATAAGCCTCCCATGCAGTTGTCTGCAAGAAGATCAGCTTGAGGTTGATACTGGCCAAAAGTCTGGAATGGACAATGCAGCAGGCAGGTAGCAGATATTTCAAAAAGGAGGCCTGGCTGTATGTTCCAGTGCTTCAGAGCAGGCCTGCCCTTCTCTGCAATAGCAATAGCACTTAGACTTATATATCGCTTCATAGTGCCTTACAGCACTCTCTAAGTGGTTTACACAATCAGCATACTGCCCCCAACAATCTGGGTCCTCATTTTACTGACTTGGGAAGGATGGAAGGCTCAGTCAACCTTGAGCCGATTAGAATCGAACTGCCAAATTGCTGGCAGGCTGCAGGCAGCAGAATTAGCCTGCAGAACTGCATTCTAACCACTGTGCCACCACGGCTCATCAACAGCCCCCACTTCAGGGGATATTCTCCCCACCACCCCTACCACCCCAGTGTTCTTCTGAAAAGGGGATAAAATTTCAACATATTTTTGGCCCCCCATGACTGGCAATGGACACTTCTATGGTGGTTCCTTATTTTGGGTGCATCAAGAATAAACCACGTCAAAACAACCCGAGCTGCTTTTTAATAGGACAACTAATTTCGCTGACCATGGGAATAAAAATGCACCACTAGCCTGATTCTCCCAAAGCAATTGCAAAGTTTCCTGCAAGATTCAGAGAAGGTGACAAGATATGGATTGTTCTTCAGCCTCTCTGTTCAAAATGGGGAAATTGTTGAGTGGTCCTTCCTTGGCCCTGTGCAGTTCAAGATATTTATACATGACTGGGATGAGAGGGTAGAAAGGGAAATTTGCTGATGAGGCAGCAAATATGGTGGATAGCACAATCATCCCTCCCCCTCTATTCTGAGTATCTCAAAAATAGGGGTAACATGATAGCAGTATTCCAGTATCTGAGTGGCTGCCACAAAGAAGAGGGGGACAAATTATTCTCCAAAGCACCAGAGGGCAGGACAAAAAACAATGGTCGGAAACTGAGAGAAGCAACCTGGAATTAAGGAGAAACTTCCTAACAGTGAGGACAATTAACTAATGGTTAATTGGTTGCTTGCTTTCAGAAATCGTGGGTGCTCCATCACTGGAGGTTTTCAAGACGAGACTGGACAGTCACTTGTCTGAGATGGTCTAGGTTCTCCTGCTTGAGTGGGGGCCTGGACTAGAAGACCTCCAAGGTCCCTTCCAGCTCTAGTCTATTCTAAATCACACTGCATCCAGTCTGGGCCCTCCGTTTAGGAAGGCCATGTCCAGAAGAGAGAAACAAAGATGAGGAGGGGCCTGGAGAAGCGACAGCTGCCTCTGAGGATCTACAGGGCCGTCGTGTAGAATGCAAGGCAGATTCCTTGCTCAGAGCTGTTCTGAAGAACAGACAAGGAAACAAAAACATAAAAGCAAAGTGCAAAAGATGCCTCAGGAGTTGCTGGAATTCCTTTGCTGGAGGCATTGAGCAGAGGTTGGGTGGGTTCCTCCACCTAGCTGGAATTGGACTAGATGCTCTCTTGGTCCCTTTCAACCATTAGTTTCTAGGACTTAAGACTGCAAGTTTCATGGAACATAGAGAATTAGCTAACATTGTTTTTAAATTTGAGTGTACTCTGGGAAACTGGAATAAAGTTAAAAGGGTATAAATGGTAGGCGGTATATATGGGATGGGGGCAGATCTGACTTCTCCAGAATGGTCCAAGGCATCAATGTTTGCCTGTTTGTTGGAACTCTCTTGTATCCACCTGGACTAGAGATAAAGCTGGTCCCCCAGAACTCCAAGTAAGAAAGAAGCTTAAGGTTGCATGGAAGAAGGCAGGAAATTCCGTCCAAAGGGAAAGAGGCTTATCTCTCTTGAGCAGGCAAGGTAGAACTCTTGATTAGTTTGGAAAGGGCTACTGGACTTCTGAACGGGAGAACCAGTTTCCCAGGAATGAAACCGTAAGAAGCGACTGTTTTACTATCTTAACCGATGGACTGCAATCAGCCATCTCTCTGGGCTTCTTGGGGAACTGAGTTGGTCACTGTGTAACAGCTTGCTTGGTGAGGCAAACCTTCTTACCAGCAGAAATAGCAATGGCGCGGGCCTCCACCTTGTCACCCATCTTGCGCACCACTTCGGGACAGGGTCCAATGAAGCGCACCCCGGCTTCTAGGCAGGCCTGGGCGAAGTCAGCTCGCTCGGAGAGGAAGCCGTAGCCGGGATGGATCGCATCCACCGCATTCTCCTGGAAAAAGCAGGAAGCGCTGGAAACCTTTGCTCTCTCAAGCAAAGCAGCCCTGCGGTTTATAAATTGGACCGGCTGTTTGTTTAGAAAACCTACTTGCTGTTTCTGTCCTGCAAACGTGTCTAAAAGATCACAAATATACATAAAAACACCACCTGCAGGTACTGGTTTAAATATCTACTGAACTAAAACTTACCTTTATGCTGAAAATATTTGTGCAGAGAGACATATTTGAAATAGATGATGAATGCTCCAGAGAGGGAGAATCTCAGGAGGACATCTGTCCGTCCCAAATACAGACCAAACGCTTCGCCCAAAGCCACCAGCGGAGAGGGAAAGCAAAGCCTGCTCAGGCTTCTGCTAGAGCAGAGAAGCCACTAAGGAGCAGGAGCGGAGTGGCCGGGGGACCCAGCTCTTCGCTTGGCCCACTTTTCTTCGCCCTCCTGCCTGTGCAGCTGTTGGGAAATGAAACCGGTCCTCCTGCACCCGCACGATGCTGAGCTGGAGGCACCCAAAATGAGCTGCTGGTGGAGGAGGCCGAGGCCCACCGGATTAGAAATGTCTCTCCCGGCGGTCAGTCTGCAACTCGGAACTAGAGAAAATAACCTGGAAAGCAGCTGGTCTTTTTAAGGGCGAGCAAGAACCTTTACACCCAGCGCATGCGGTTCCCACTGTGACCCACCAGGACCTGGCGCCAATAGTACCGTGTTAGGTGTAGGGAAAGTGGGGTCAGTGTGTGCTCACATTTGGACATGCTGGGTCAATTTGACCCTGGGTCAATTTTAGCTCAATCTGTAATCCCAAATAGGCCTACTGCTTGCCAGTCTCTTATCTTTTTTTCACTTGACTAAAATTCCTTCACGTTAGCAGAAATCTGCAGTGAAAAGAGAACTGCTTCTGGTATAAATCTTTTACAGCCACATAACTTCCTTTTTACAAGGAATAAATGGCTGCAATCCTCTGCCATCACTATCAGTAGACACAGAAATATTGAACCTGTCATAACAACAGGGAGATGTAAAACAAGAAAAGAAAATGTGTTGGCATCTTGGCAAAAAATTCATAGATTCTCTACCAAGAAGCTTCCAAGCAGTTTGAAGATGCCATAGCAATGGATTCCTGTGCTGGGAAGGAGGCTGGACTAGATGTTCTCCAAGATCCCTTCCAACTCTTATATTTGACTCTAGGTCAACAAGAGTTCAGGATGTTTGGATTTTTGTCCTTTGTCGATTGAGAATAACAAGGCCCTGAGCCATGTAGGTGTTGGAGGCTGATAAGCAACATCTGGAACTGCACCCAGCAGCTTTTGGGAGCCAACCTCAGGGAGCAGATGATGAGACCTGCCCAGAAATGATCACCCTGCCAAACTTTGAACCAGCGGCAGGTTTTGTGTAGCCTTCAAGGGCAGCCCCATATCATTGCAATAGTCTAAATGCAAGGTGACCGAGGTGTGAAAGATTTCCAGTCCGGTATCAGGCAGAACTGACCACACAGGATGGATCTCTGCAAAGGCCTTCCTGGCTGCAGCTGCCCTCTGCCCCTCAAGGAGCAGCGGAGAATCCAGGAAGAGCTCCAGATGTGCAGCCCCAAATAAGGAAGCGCAACCCCATCTGGAACCAAATCTCAGAAGTCTCCCAGAAAGAGGATCCAGGACGTCTTGCGAGGGCTGATCCAGTCTGAGGTCAAGACATAGCAGTGAGCATCACACCAATCTACGATTTCAGCACCCCAAACCAAAGGATGGCTCCCCTTGGCCGCTGGGCTCCATGTGGGCACGCTGCGGGAATACCTGCTTGTCTTTGGCCAGCCGGGTCAGAGGTGGAGCGCACTGGGCCTTTTTGCCTTCTCACCTTAGCGACTTTGATGATGTCAGGAATGTGCAGATAGGCCTGAACTGGGGGAAGGCCGCGGCCGATCAGATACGCCTCATCCGCCTTCTGTCGATGCATCTGCCCCGTGTCCTGCTCGGAATAGACCGCCACCGTCCGGATGCCCAGCTCCGTGCAGGCTCGGAAGACCCGGATTGCGATCTCCCCTGGAATTCACAAACGTTAATACACAGGGAAATGGAGAGAGCCCAACGTCAAGATGAGCGGGCTATCGGCTTTTAGAAAAGCATTTGGGATCAGGGTCAAAGAAACCCAAATCGGCCAGTCAGACTGTTTAAGAGTTTTTGTCTACTGTTGGTTCCAGGCCTTCCAAAAATGTCTCTGAACAAACAGCCCGACCAAGCGCTTGGGGGGGGGGCGGCAGAAGCAGCTCCCAGCGATCCCACTTCCTAAGCCCTGCTCACCTCGGTTGGCTACCATCACCTTCTGGATTGGCTTGTATTCCACCCGTGGGGTGCTCAGGAAGGCAGCGGGGTGGCGGAAGAGGCGTCGGAGGGCCAGGAAGGGCACCCTGCCCTTGGCACAAGGCAGCTGCAGCATCTGCGGGCAAAGAGAGGGAGATCAGCCGGTGCTGCTGCTGGGCCCTCAGCTGCAGCCCATTCCAAGATGCAACTGCCGGGGGGGGGGGTGCGGCGGGGACTCAAGGCTCATGGGAGCCCCGGGCGAGCTGCTTTTAAGTGAGCAGACTCCTCTTTTCAGGTAAGTAAATCCTGAAACGCTCATCCAGGGTGAGGGCGTCCCACAGACTCTTCGCCCGTCACAGGTTCAGGAGCAACACGGCCTCGGTGGTTCTCGGGCGGCAAATGAGAGGCAGAGAAAGCAGCGTGGCTGCCGCTCGTCCTCGGTTGCCTCTTTTCGGGTTCTCTTTGCTGCTTCCAGGATTATAACAACCAACTCGGGCTTCAAGTGGGGGGGGGGATTGGCCTGTTGAAAGGAACTGGGGGGGATCTGTGAGAGAAGCCCCTCCCATGCTGGGCTGCCTCCGTATTCTAGTGGTGCCCAGAGGTCCGGACGGGTCCCTGGAGAGCCGGGCACTCGGCCTCTGAGGCTGGGAAAGCCTGAAGTGGGTGGGCCAGGCTGGCCTCCAAAATTGTAATGTTTGCCCTGCAGGTTTCATGTCTCCTCACTCAAAATGGCAGGAAATCATATCGCCCCCACCCTGTAGACAAGGAGAGTTAGGAATGCCAAGGGGTTGGGTACAAATGGGTGAAAAGCAGAGAAAACAACTTTGTTCTTGAGCTTCTAATTAAAAGTTGCAATACTACCAGAATATAGGAAAACGGGTGGGGGGGGGGGGCTAGAGAAACTCATGTTTTCATGACATCCATGTGTTTCTACAAATAAATAAACTCCTTGGCTACCGACCTGCATTAGCGCATTCTGCTTTACTTGACGGTGAGTATATAATGTGTATTTAAATACGGATCTTGGTTAGCCCAGTAATTCCATACCAGAGGAAGCAAATCAATAGCGGCTTATGGTCTGTTCAGATTTTCTCCTTTTTTTGCTGAGGATTCTCTCGAATCCCTGCTCTGGGTTGGCTGGCTGAACCTGCCAAGGCCCCTGCGCCTTTCCTTCCGGGATCTGGTTCGCAGGACAGGGAGGGGGGGCTCCAAAACCAGGGAGGGGTTGATTGGTGCTGCTTTGCAAGCCTCTGCCTCTTTCCCAATTAGCAAGATTAAGCTATGCAGGAAAGCGAGCATGCAAATTAGCACTATTTGGATAATTTATTTCATGACACAGAATCTGCCTTTCCTAGGCACAGAGCTTGAATTGAGGCAGGCTAAGAATATCTTAAGTGCAAAATAAATAAAATGTTTTCTAGAACTTGCAGATGGGGCATAAAAATACTATCAGCTAAAAAAAACAGGAGACTCGTTTAACTTGAGTGTTGAATTGTTTACATTTTTGCTATACACTGAACTATAAACTATCCAATATGGATTCACAGAAAATGCTACAATGATAAGAGCAGTAACAACAACAACAACCAGGAGTAGCTTTTAGGAAATAGTCTGAGCAGCTAAAAAGGAGATGCTCAGAGCAGACTTGCAAATAGTTGGGAGGGAGGGAACTAAGGAAGTGACATGAAGGGTTTGCTAACAACCTGAAGGCGAGAATACACACAAAGAGGAAAGTGGGCAGAATACAAATAGGTTCCTGGGTGTAGATAAAGCAAAGGACCGACAGCCCTAGAGCAGCTGCTCAGTGGATGTGGCCAAATTCTAGCCAGCAGGGAGGAAAAAGGGCAGCTATTCCACTCCCGTTTCAGTTCAGTGTTGTTCTCCCGAAAGGCAGAAGAAGAAAGAAGACGCAGAGAAGAACGAAAGGAGAGCAGTGAGACTGAGCGAAGCACCACCTAGGAAGGCCTCTTGATGCTCTGGTTGAGTTCCTTAAGTACTGCCTGAGAAAGTGGAGAAATACTGGGTGGCTGGAGGAAGAAAAGAAACGCTGTTGATCTTCTAATAGCTTAAAAGACAAATAACAATTTATATGGTCTTGTTAGGACAGAGAAATAGGCCGAACGTAATAGAGTGAAATTTCATCTAGGCCACAGAAATGAAAGGCAGACACACAGAACCAGGATAATCACGACTGATTGTACATTAAATGAATGTGGGTTGTGGCTGCAAAAACAAAACAAAATAAAGGCGATTTTGGTGGCATCCACAAAAGCAGTTTCTACATCATGGGAGGGAATCAATTGCTTCACATGACTCTAGTTGGGGAAAGACATCTTGAGGGCTACTTCCGATTCAGGGCGCCGGATGAGGAGGAAGGTTCCAGAAAGCTGGAAGACGTGCAAAGGCCACCAGAAAGCAAGTCCTCTCCAGGGAGGCCGAAGGAGGCAGGTGTTGCAAAAACAAACCAGGAGAACATGAAAAGAGCCTCCCCAAGCCTGAGAGAGACTGGACGGCCAGGCAGCCTGTTCTCTCTTCTGCCAGAGGGCAGAACAATGGACTTAGGGATGGGAAGGCAGATTCTGATTAAATATTGAGGAGGGAGGTGGGAAGAGCCAGTGGGCCCAGGAGAAACTGTGGATCCCAGTTCATTGGATCTGCACTGACCACCCATTTGGACTCCTCCAAGGCTGATATGGTGCCTTCCGACAGAGCCGCTCTCTTTGCTCCCCCGCTCCTGTCCAGCCATCGCAGAGTCCACTCCCTTCTTGGGCCACTCAAGCTGCTCTCCAGCTTGACCCCCACTCACTCTGAATGCCCAGAGGGAAGAAAACAGGTCCGGGATGCCCAGGGATGCCATCTGGGCAGAGGTTGGCTTAGGATCGTCCCAGGCACCCTTTCAGGGCAGGGCCCCCACCCTGTCTTGGAAACAATCTGAGGCCGTGTTGCATCATCTGGTCACTTGCTTTGGCTGCTCTAGGCCAGGGCTTGTCAACCTTTTTACCGATTGTACCACTTTTAGGATATGGCAATATTCGAGTACCACCTAGCAAGGTGTCAAAAACTTGATGACCAAAAAAAAAAAACCTGTTCAAAGTTGCAATTGCACTGAAATGACTTATGACCATTTTTCACACTTATGACCATTGCAGCATGCCCAGGGTCATGTGATTTATATTTGGATGCTTGGCAACTGATTCATATTTATGATGGTCACAGTGTCCCAGGGTCATGTGATCCCCTTCTGCAACCTTTTGACAAGCAAAGTCAATGGCAGGGCTGCTGGTGGCCAAGTGCTAAGGCGGGACTTCCTTCCTTCCCTCCCTCCCTTCCCTGCCTCCCTTTTTCTCATTCCCATCTCTTTCTGAAGGAAGAATTTGAACTCCCCCCATATTTTCCCTCTTCCATATATTGATCAAACAAGGAAAGGCCTCCAGAGACAGAAAAGACAAGCTGCTGAGTGAACTAGCTTAAAAAGGCACTTCCCCTTTAAGAATTAGCTACTGGCTAGAAAGGAAAGTAAGGAGCCCAGCCGGCACTTAAGGAAGAAAAAAAAAAGTAAGGCAGCCTCCCCAAATGGCTCCATTCATAAGTAAAGGAATGCTACAGGCAAAATCCATTCAGGAGAAAAATACTTCAAAATCCCTTGCAGCAAAACTTACACCTAACAACAGCAGAGCAATAGAAGCTAACACGAGCCATCAGCCAAATAGAAATTGCCAAACACTCCTTAAGAACACAAAGCCCACATTGCACAAATCCCAGAACTTCAAAGTCACAAAACCACATAAGAATCCTTCCACTCTCCATCTCTCTCCCTCCCTCCCTCCTCCGTGCCTCACCTCCAGCCATTGCTGCCTTTTTTCATTCCTCATGGAGGGCGACCCCTCCCCCACTGCATTTCTTGCCTGTTTGCTGCTGCCAGCACAGGTGGCTGCCACAGCAGTTGTAGATCGGCTCATGGCCAGCCTACTTGATCTCCTCTCCCCCCACCCTCCTCCTCCTTCTTCTTTCCCTTTGGTGCAGCTAGAGCTGACTCCACCTCCCCCCAAGGCTGCTGCTTTTTCTCTCTCTCCCTCTCCCGCCCAAATTACCTCCTTTTATGGCCTCTCCTGTCTCTGCTCCCTCCTCCTTTCTCATGGGGGAGAGTGAGCCAGAAGTGAGCCTGGGGCCTTTGCAGCTCCAGAGGACTCTCTCACTGTAAGTCTTTGCCTGTGCTGGCTCTTTCCCTTCCCCACTACACTTGGCTAGGCAGGGCTGCATACCACCTGCCACTCGTTAATCTACCACAAGTGGTACGCGTACCACCGGTTGAAAAGCCCTGCTCTAGGCAATCAAGCTGCCAATCAAGCCTCGCTAAGCCTCGCAAAGCTGCTTCACCAGCCTGGTCACCAAGAGAGGCCTCTGAGACTATGGGATGCCAGGCAGGCGGCAAGCCGACTCGGGGCCGGACCCTCCTTATGGAATGTTCCAGGGAGGCAGCCCCAGCTTTTTGAAACGGAGACAGATATGGCTGTGTCTGGCTGGGCAAACGTAGCACCCCACAATCCTCAGAGAAAACAGTGGGACCCCTGTCCTGGCTGTCCTCCCCCAGGCATTTGCGTCTCATCAGCCCTTCAGAGTCCAATGGGACCCAACAGCAGCCTATTGAGGGACACGCACACTTGAAGCCACCCCCAGGGTTGCACCATACCCCATACTAATTACTGACAATGGTTTTGTGATCACCCCCACCAATTTCTGCAGATCTCAACATGTTTACATTAGTTACAGTCTCTCTAAACAATGCCAACCTGCTCTTTTTTTCAACAGAATTGCTAGTTTAATTTACCACAAGAATGAAGTGGAACCAGTACCCTGACTTCAACACAGCATTGCATAAACTCTCCTACAAGAGTCTAACACAGAACATCCCAAACTCTAAACCAGACCGCATCACCTTCAGGAAAGACCTGCACATTCATTCACCCGTCCAGATCACCAAGCTGAGAAGAAGAGTCGGGGCACAAACTGTGTCCACAGGAGAGATTTATTGTCTAGGACCAGAGTCTGAGTAGTCTGGAGGCATGAGGTGGGCAGCCCCTCACCAGGCCTGGTGCAAAGGTCTCTGGCCAAAGCACAGTGAGTTTGATTAGGAGGGCTTGGAGGCTGAACTAGTCGGGTAAGGGCTTTGCACTGTGAGAAATTGGGGAGTCGCTGAGCTCGAAGTTCACCAAGTCAAAAGGGCTTTTTGAGCACTTCTTTAAATACATTCAAAATAAAGAATTAAGAAAGAGAAAGAAAAGGATCACAGCTATTCAACGAAATTAACAAAATGTTAATTGGTAACTAAAACAGGCAGAACTGCTCAGCTCCTATCTTGGTTTAATCTTCTCCAACAAAAAGCACGTGTCCACCAAGACAATAGGAAGAACCGGATGAAAGGGCAGGATTGAGGCTTCAGATAGCAAGGTACTCCCATTTCAGAGCCAGATAAACTGCAATAAATACTGGAGGAACTGGCTAATCTTTGTGTACTTTGTATACGGTCTTTGAGAAATTCTGGAGAATGTACGAAGGACCAGATTGCTTAAAGGAATCAAATGCAGCCCCCACCATCTGAAAAAAAGGGGGAGATTGTAGCCAATGGATGCAGGGGGGCTTCTTCAAAGAGTCTCTTCTTGTTCTAAATCTCGCTTGATCAACAAACCCCTCCCAAAATCCCCATTTCTGTAGAACTGTTAAAATTACTCCTTCAGCTGGAATCATCCTGCACAAGCGCACTGCCTCTATCGCAAGTCTTTTAAAAAGTGTATATGCCACCCAACTCTTAACTATCTGGGTGGCTCCCAAGTAACAGAAACTTGACAGGAATGAAAAAAAGAAGCAGAAACTCGCAATCCACAGGGGCTTCACACACTCTTGCCGCAAATGCCTTCAAAGCCATGGCAGGATGGGGGCCGCCCCATCCCGGGGAAAGCCTCATTGGAGAAGGCAGGCCCCGGGGCAAAGCAGGCAGGCTTCCAGGGTCCCCACGGATGACACTGTTTAATCAGAGGAACCTGGAGCATGCCAACCTGGCCAGATTCAGCCAGCGGGCAGATATTATTGCAGCCAGGGGTCCCTCGAGTAAGCGGATCCTATGCCAGGAAGGCTTCACGTGGAACGACTGGCAAGCTGCCAAGTAGTGCAATCCATGGTTGTACTGCTGCATTGTGGATCGATTGGAATTTCTGGGCAGTCTTCAAGAGCAGAGCCACGCAGAGCATCTTGCAGTAAAGCCACGACGTGACCAGGACATGAGTGACTGCCTGAAGGGACTCCTGATCAAGCAGGAGCATTAAAAAGTAGCATCTGAGAGGGTTACCCCCAAGACAGAGGTGCATTTATCTTCGCACCAGAGTTCTCCAATGATCTTTGGAGACACCACCGTGTTTGTCCCTTTCCAGCCAACCCACTGCTGAGCCTGCCTTGTCTTCCCTACCTCCAAGGCCTTGGGGCTCTGCCAAAGTGGCCGGGCTCTGCCTGGTGTGGTTAGAAATTGCCATCCGGAACAAGGTCCCTCCACTCCCTAGCCCCTCTGAAGGCCAGTTGTGAGCACAAAGAGCAGGACAAGGGGGGCTGTTGGCTCTGCCGGGATGCCAAGGTGCAAGCACACACGGACGGCATCACCTAGGATCACCAAAATCAGACTAGCAACAAGGACGGTCTGTTCACACCCGTTAGCCGAGCAGAGCCTCCACATTCTAAGCCAGCCGGTCTCCAAGTGGGCAAGGAGGACAGCTGCCCACTGCCTGGAGTTTTCTTGCAGGGCACATGGACCAACATCTGTTTCCAAAATAAAGCAACGCAATTGTCTATGGAGATTCTCCATCATCCAGGTCATGGTTGTCCCAAAGGCAACTGGACTTTCTTGGCTTTGTCCTTGAAAATGTTTTGCTTCTCATCCAAGAAGCTTCTTCAGATCAGTTTTTCAGAGAACTGAAGAAGCTTCTTGGATGAGAAGCAAAACATTTTCAAGGAAAAAGCCAAGAAAGTCCAGTTGCCTTTTGAACAGCACCTCTGGGATAAAGCAGCCCAAGTTTAACGTACCCTGAGATGCTGTGCAGGACGAGCAGTGGCTCCGGGAAAATCTGGCTTTTGGCTTCAGCCTCTCAGTCCTTTCAGAGCAGGGCTCTCCCTCTGCTTGTCAGAAGGGCTGTAGAAGTGCCTGGACTTTGGAAGCCGTTGCCCAGTAGATAAATAGGCGCTGATTCCTGCAGGAGGCGGTCCAGCATCAGCCAGTCAAAAGGGAAAGCTGGAGAAGGAATGGGGAACCAGGCTGTCAGGGGAGATGGGTAAGCAACTCCTACTCATCCAACCTACGTCTGCGTGGGGGAGGGAGGGAGGATCTGTCTCCCTCCAAGCTTTTGGGGATTCAGGATAAGCACCCCATGCCTGTCCCTTTCATGGAGACTGCCCCGGAAAGCGTCTAAGGTCCTTGTAATGCGCAGCCCTGTCTGCCCTCTTGTGTCCTAAGCCAACTACGAAAAGTCTCTCAGTGCCTTTCATGCTCGGGAGCCAGGGTGATGGCGGATGAAGGTTCCAGACTCTCCTCTCCTACGGAAGCTCCCCCAGTCATTTCTCCTCAGCCAGATCTATTACCCAGGACTGACATGGGGGAAAACGGGAGAAGAGAGCACTATGGATGTCAACGCTGTAAACATTGGAAGTTCCCGCTCTGACAACGGATGAAAATGCAGCCATTTTCTCTTTTCCTTTAACATGCTTGTTCTGGTATTTAGAAATCAGGTGCAGAAGGGGGGGGGGGGTTGGGATGAAAGCTCGAGCTCAGTTAGCCATAATAATAGCTCTGCTTTGTGGGAACCGAAGGACGAGCTGATAACGTTTTGGCGGGCTGAGGAGCTGGGGAGAAAGCCCGCGTTTTAGGCTAATTGGAGAATGTGATTTATGACAGCTTATCGGGGGTGGGAACTGCACTTTGTTACTTTGTATCTGGGGGAAGAGAAATTAGTTTTTGGGTTTAACTATGTAGTGCCGATACTTTGTTTCCTGAATAAAATGTTCTTTGAGAAAGAATTTTGCCTTGAAGTTCTTTTGATGGGTTTCATCTATCGGAGCCATGACATGTATGCTACCTTGAACTCCTGAAGGAAAGATGGGAAAATCAATCAACCAAGGAGTAAAGGAGCCGATGGTCCATAGAGAAAGACTCAGATGAGGTATGTGCAGTCCCAGAATCCCAGACCCGGAACCCCAAATCAGGGGACTCCATGTCTTTGCTGGTTAGCTCAGTGGGAGGCTCCAGAACACATTTAGCACTCATTAAAGGGTCAGATAAAGCATAATCTGAAAAATATTGGAATGTGAAAGATAAAGAAGAAACAATATTACCAAACCTGGGATTTATTCTATCAATGGCTAGAGGAAAGAATGAAGGATTAGGAACTGAATATGTATTAGTGTTTTTAAACCCAGACAGCACGTTGGTTGAAAAATTAATATATATATATATATATGTAAGAGAAAACTAATAAAATCTTTATATAAAAAAAAGGATCAGATAAAGCCGCCCCCAAATCTTAGCCTGCTCCTCCTGGGGACCCACTGGGGTGGCGAGTCCCTCTAGCTTCCATGAAATAATGCCCTGCTTTCCCACCCAGAGCCCCCCATCTAGGAGGAGGAGGAGGAGGAGGAGGAAGGCTCAGTGCAAGGACAGGAAGAGCTCAATCCAGCTGCACCTGAGCACCAGGAGCACATTCAAGAGAAGGACTGAATTTGGGGCACAAGAGTTTGGGGGAGCGGGTGCCCACCTTGGACTATCTGAGAGGAGAAAAAAATGAGGCAGAGCCATCAGGCCTCCTCACCGCCTGACTGACGGCCGCACAGCCCACCTTAAAACAGCTACTTCCCCAGGGCCAGATGGGGCACGCCGGGCGGGCGTCTTGGGCAAGACGCAGCAGGGGAGAGGGGGGACTCCTCCACCGCCCCTCTTTGCCAAACAGCCTTTCACCCCGAGACTGACCAAGCCCTCCACACTCTGCTCTGACGTTGGCTCGGCTTTTTAAGTCTACAAAACCCGGAAAGGCTGAGAGAACAAACTGCTGAAGCTCAGCAAGATTTTTTTAAAAGCTCCATGGAGCAGCTGTGCAACTGTGTTAATAGAAAGGGGCTGCTGCAGCGATGTCAGAAAAGGAGGACCAGTGCAAGTCTGAGCCAGCTCAGTTCCCCATCAGAGCAGCAGCCATACTCACACCCCTCTGGCCAGCTAGATCCCAAGCAGTAGTGGAGGCCTCCCAGCATCTGAAACCAGCTCCCAAACCTGCACCTCCAGCAGTTTCCCTCTGGCACATGGGGGAGATCCAGGGTATCCTGCACGGCAGCTCCAGTTGAGGATCGCAGGGCCCTTCGGCTCCGTTTGTCCAGAAGGAACCATCCAGTGGCCTTGGGAGACGGCCTCTGACTGGCTCTCTCAAGAGATGCCCGGCCAGCCACAAAGCTCCTCCTGCAGGGGCAGGAACCCAGGATGGATCTACTGGTACTGGGAGGGCAGGACCACAAGCGGGGCCTCCTGAGCTGATCCCAGCCAGCATTACCACTGCATTAACCATCTACCGGGATATCTAAGTTAGCTCATCTCGTGGCTTGCAGTCAGTGGTGGGATTCAAATATGTGAACAACTGGCTCTCTGCGTGGATGCCGCTCCCGGAAGTCCATTCTGGGCCTGGGCAACAAAAAATTAGCTACCGGTTCTGCCGAAGTGGTGCAAACCGGCTGAATCTCACCACTGCTTGCAGTGCTGAGTGGGGCATTCTGAAAGTTGAAGTCCACAGATCTTAGGAGTTGCTGAGGTTGAACAGCATCGTGTGATTTTTGGAGTGCCTCGCTGTCATATTGCAAAAGGGAAGACATTTTGTGCCAGGCATCTCGGTGAAGGAAACCTCCATGAACCCCGACCGCCCTAAAGCAGACCCTAAAGGCAGACCAGCTGCCATTCCAGAAGAGGCCAGCCTCTGCAACTGGGGGGGGGGGGATGACCAGAAAGCAGACTTCTAAACATGCGTAACAGGAGACCTTTCGAGCTGAGCCGCACGAGGGGATGGGACTCAGGTGGAGGAGCACCCAGAGGCGAGAAAGAGACTTCCAGAAAGTGCTAAAAGCAGGTGGGACCTGCAGCGCTTTGAGGCCAATGCACCCAGGGAGGCCCCATCTGTGGTGGGCATTCCACCCCGACTCTCTGAAGGCAAACCCTGTTTGAGCAGCCCACTGTGAGTCGGTGGGGGCTGTGTGGGGGCACAAGGGAGGGAAGCTTTCAGTACCGAAAGTCAAGAGTAAAAGGTATAAACCTGCATTTGCTTGTGCACATCCCGAGTTTCCAGCTGACCACAAACGAGGCATGCTGGCATCAGGCAACTCCACAGCAGCTGCCAGAGGGGCCAGTGACGGGGGGGGGGGCTCACCTCCTGGCCTTCTTGTTGTGAGTGGAGACCGGTGCTGTGGCTGCTTTCTAGGAAGAAGGCTCACCTTCAATTGAAAAGATCTTTGTACTGGCTAGAAAAGCTCCAGGACGCAAATCCTGGCCGGCGAAGAAAATGACCGTCCAGGAGACCCGGCCAGTTGCTCCTTGCTTGAGCTGGACAACTGCAATAGGGCTGTGGAAAGCATTCAAAACAACTGCTATGCACAGCACACTAGCACAAACAAAGCAGCCACATCCTTGCAACATGCACAGAGCGCTTTCAAAAGCTGAGTCTGTATGTTTGTGTGGGCAGAAGCGTTGCCTGCAAATGGGTGCACAAACACACTCATGCACAAACACCTGAGCTGCTTTAATGCTTCAGAAGGATGGGCCTTGGGAAGCGACAGCTTCAACTGCTTTCATAGGTCTGTCCTGCAACCTGCCTTGTATAGAAACCATCTGAACATTTCAAAGCAGTGTACAATGCACTGGCAAGGGAAGGGCAGGGGCTTGCAAAGTCTTAACCGAAAGCATTGGCAATTCCCTAAAAGTCTGAAAGAGTCTGGGCCCCATTCGCTGAAAAAGAACTGGGGGGGGGTGTTTCCCCCATGGAAGAAACCCTCCCAGTCCCGTATAGTTAACCTTTGCCTTGGATGGATGCCATTAGGACTGGCATGTCCCTGCCTAGAGAACCAGGATCAGCCCCTCTCCTAGGGTTTCACCAGGCCTTCCTTCCATCATGCTGTTTGCTACAAAAGGCTTTTAGCACTGCTCCAATTCTTATTTATTGCATTAATTTTAGTTAAATATAGCTCTTCTCTAATGTGTACATTTATTCAAGGTGGCTTACAAAATTAGAAGTCACAATTTCATAATGAAATTACAGTATAAAATAATATTTTAATCCTAATAATAACCACCAGTTTGGCAGTGAAAGTGCCGGGTCTCCAAGACCACCAGGTGGGCAGGACCAGCAGAGTGAGTGAGGCTCCATAATCTGGCAGGGCACCCAGAAGGCCTCCTCCAGATCTGAATGACAGGGCAGCCAGCAGGGGCAGATTAAAAAAACCCAAAGAACCTCAGACTTAAGGACCCCTGAGGATTCTTGCCGAAGACGTAAACCAGGAGCTCTGCAGCCAGGTCACATCACTTCACGGCACAGGCCAGCTCAGCCTCTCTTCCAGAGCAGCCCCACAATGGCTTCCCGGCCCGATTCCCAGCAACCATAACCGAGAGCCCACCAGAAGTCCTGCCTAACTGATAAGACGAGCAGGTCTGAGCATGAATGTCTAATGGAAAAGACTACTGATGCTTTTCAACTTTGGTGTTGGAGAAGACTCCTGAGAATATCAAGAATACAAATGGATCATTGAACAAATCAACCTAGAGTTCTCACTTGAGGTAAGAACCAGCAGGCTCAGATTACCCTCCTCCAGCGCATTATGCGAAGACCTAGTAGCTCTTCTTGGAAGTGTATATATATGCTGGAAAAGGAGTACAAGGAGAGGACAATCAGCAGCAAGCTGGATGGACCCAACTACAGTGACTGAAGGGTCAGGTTGGGTACAGACCCCCCTGGAGAAAAACTATGTTGACCTAAGAGTCAGCACAGATCCAATGCCACAGAATCAGTCAATTAAAGAACGCTGGAGTGGAATATACATCACACAATTCAAAGGCAAAGGAAAGATTAGAATCACAACCAAGTCTATGTGGGACAAACATCATGTGAATTAAATAACAGGATCCACGAACACCGGCTGGCAGTCAAACGCCACAACCCCAAATCCCTGATCTCTACCCACACCAACATCCAACAGCACCAGTTCGATTGGAGCAACACAAAAATCATCAGCCACGCCACCACCCACCACGCTCCTGAGTTCATCGAAGCCTGGCCCTCCGCAAGCAGTTCCAGCAACAGACACATCGACCCACAACCAGCCTACGAACCTCTCAGAATCCAAATCAAACGCACAGCCAACCAGAGGCAGCACCGACCCTCAACCAACCCACGCAAGCCCCCCTCCCCCCGTTTGCCTTCCAATGACCCTGGTCTAATGTAACCTCCCCAACACAAGACCCTCACTCGACACACCCACACCTGAAGCCCTTATAAACAGAAGAACACTAACTCTGACACGCCCTAAACTCCGCTACCTAGCCTGGTAGTGAAATGTTTGGAAACCAACCCACAAGCTCGGAGAACGAAACCTTCACCCTCAACAAATATACTATATAAAACACAAAAAATCATGTTTCTAGTGTCAACGCTGTGACAATGGATGTCGACGTTCTGACAACTGAGAATCAGCAGCCATTTCACTTTTGCTTTTAATGTGCTTTTTCTTTTCTTTTAGAGTTCAGAGGTAGAAGGGGGGATGGGGTAAATGCCCGAGGGTTTAGCTAGCCATAACAATGCAGAAGTGTGGGAACTCAAGGACATTGTCTGATAAGGTTTTGGCGGGCTGAGGAGCCCGGAGAGAAAAGCCCGGGTTTTGTGCTAATTGGGGAGTGTGATTTATGACAGCTTTTGTGGGGTGGGAATTGCAATTTGTTACTTTGTATCATTCTTGGGTTCAACTATGTAAGTGCCGATACTTTGTTTCCTAATAAAATGTTCTTTAAGGAAGAATTCTTGCCTTGAAGTTCTTTTATTGGTTTCATCTATCAGAACCACGACATTAACCCAAGAATCACCTCTTTTTCTTTAAAATTACGGGGTCCTGAGCTCCAGTCACCTACCCAAAGCAGAAGGGAGGCTGACAAAGACTCAGAGAAGATCCCAATATGGGGAAGGAGGAGAAACCTGTCACCAGCACAGCAGCCACAGCTGTTACATCGGCGTGTGGAGCGCAGGCCATCGTGCCGATTGAAAGCGTGGTCTCGGATGCTTCAACGGCGGGGGCGAGGCCAAAAACAAAGGAACTCATCTGGTCGTCTGAGTGGACCCTACCTAGTGGAGACCCCAAACGATCAGAAGCGAACCAACCGAAGAAGGATTCTTCGAAAGCCACCGAGACCGAATACTCTCTTGTGACTTATAAAGATATTTTGGACAATGAAGGAAAATTGAAAGACAGACAAGATTTACAAGAACAAGGTATTGATCCACCATGGTGACAGAATTTGACCGGTTACTGCTAAAAACAGACGAAAAGTTGATTAAGAAACTCTATAGATTTCTGTTAAGCTTAAAGATGGAGGAAGAACAAGTAAAAGAAACAATGATAACATGGGCAAAGAACTTTGGATATAATATAGAATTATAAAACTGGCAAAAGTTATGGGAAAGAAATATTAAATTATCTAAAGCAGTGGCATATAAAGAAAACTTATATAAAATGTTTTACAGATGGCATATGACACCAGTGAGATTAGCAAAAATGCTTAAAAATACTTCAAACTGTTGGAAATGCAAAGGAAGACCAGGTACTTATTATCATATCTGGTGGACGTGCCCTAAAGCAAAAAGATTTTGGGTTAAAATACATTTATGGTTGGAGAAAATGACTAAAAAACAAATAGATTTTAAACCAGAATTATTTTTGTTAGGAATAATAGGAGCAAATTATGAGAAAGATTGCAGATATTATCTGGAGAAATTATCTCTCCAGAACGTCTGCAGTTTCTGGACCTTTCCCCAGATTTTTCCATTTTTTTTTGCACAATATTGAGAGGTTTTGAAATGGAAAACAGTATAGATTGAAGAGGACGTGCATCCGTGAGGCTCTTCTTCGCAATTCTCATGCGGCACCATCACAGCAGCACAGCCAACACCTTCAGGCTGCGTTCGGGTATCTTGTTGAATTGCCTGGAAAAGCAGAAACTGCCCCGGCCAATCAACATGACTGGAGGATATTCCTTGCCCAATGAACGGTTTCTAACATTAAGAGCTCTTCCACTTAAGAGGAACCTCCCTCCTCCCCCCCTTTTTTTTTAAAAATAATGTTCCCCTTTGGTGGGGCTCCACAACATGGAAATGTTATCTGAATGCAAACTGCTGAATTCAAACGCAGGAAGAGAGGTTTTCAATCATAGATCGTCTGTCTGCCAGCCTCTCTGTTTTAGATTCTGGCGACTGAAGGGCACCACATGCTGCTTCCTTTGCTTGGATGGGCTCCTGCAATGCTGGTGGCAAACAGGTTGCCTGGAGACGTTGAGATGGCAAAAAAATAAAATGAAAATCAAATTTTCAAGTTAACTTTCCCTCCTGGACAAATTGCCAGATAAAGTAGATCAGTCTGGAGCAGATAAACAGCTGAAGATAATTTTTAAGACCGGGTTCCACTCAGCCAACTGTCTCAGGCCAGAACGCTAGGCAGGGTCCCCCCCCCCCCATCACCCTGCCTGAAGTGTGTGTTTCCCTGCTAGAGAGCGACTCCAGCCTCAATGCTGCGCCACAGGGACCTCCAAAGCCAGGGATTGGTTGATTGGTGCTGCTTTGCTAGCCTCTGCCTCTTTCCCAATTATCAAGATTGGAGTAAACTATTCAATTCAATTCAGGTGTCAAGGCTGCTAACATCGAGTGTTATGCTTGACATCATATGTGGATGCAGACATTCACTATTTAACTTGTGTATTACTTTAAGAGCCACTATTAGATAGTATGGGGGGGAGGAAGTAAAAGAATGTGCTGAGAACTATTTAGCCATAACAATATTTCAGCAGAGCGTCTTCAAAGCTGGATGAAATGTGAGAAGATAAAGATATGGCGCATTATGGAACGGGAGGGAAAGCTCACACTTTAAACTAATTGGAGAATGTGATTAATGACTGTTACATGAGGGAGGGGAATATGCTTAGACACTGTGGGAAGAAGTAGGAGGGTTTAGTTTTTGGCTTCACTTTATACGTACCGAAGCTATGTTGCAAAATAAAGAGTTTTAAAGGTAAACAATGCCTCAGAATTCTTTGAAATGCATCTTCCTTCGGAACTTAACATCAGGAGCTGTGATGGTGCAAGTGATCAGAACGAAGTGTTGCAGGCTGAATCTGCCCATAGTCTGGAGTTCAATCCTTCCATCTTTCCAGGTTCAGTAAAAAGAGGAGCCAGATTGTTGGGGGTCAATATGCTGACTCTGTAAACTGCTTAGAGAGGGCTGTAAAGCACTATGAAGCGGTATATAAGTCTAAGTGCTGTTGCTATTGCTAAACTATGCAATAGAGAAAGTATGCAAATTAGCACTATTTGGATAATTTATTTCGTGACACAGAATCTGCCTTTCCTTAGCACAGAGCTTGAACTACAATTCTCCATGCAAGGTTAACAATATCTTAAGTGCACAATAAATAAAACATTTTCCAAAACCTGAGGGTGGGGCCAGGGGCATAAAAATACTATCAGCTAAAAAACAGGAGGAGGGGGCCATATGCCTGGCATTCTGTTGCTGTGATCCTCCAACTCATTTAGCTGGATTATTGAATTATCTGAGCACCTTCTATAGACTTCCCCAAAATACTGTAATAAAGAATGCCAATGTTATTTTTAAGAGGACAGATGAAGCCAGTGCGCACAGGTCAGCCTGGCAGAGCAGAGACAGGCAGTTCTTCCAGAACTGCGGAACTGATGCTTCAAAAGAAGCCTGGGTCAATTCAAGGGCTCGGGGACTGCAGGCACCTCTGGGCGAAAAGGAGGAAGAAGACACTTTCTCGTGGAAGACCGGTCACTCCCAGGGAGCGACAGCATTTTCTCGCTCCACTGCATCTCCTTATTGTGCAAGCTTTATACGAGTCCTTTCTTACCCCAAATGACCAACTCGTATTCATTCATGTTATGTAACACTCTGCTCTTTTTGCAACAAATACTACATTTGCCAATGAAATTCCTCAAGTTGCCTTGAGCAGCTAACATTAAGATCGTATCACCAGTGGAAAGATCCACATTTACAAATCTATCCAGGCACAAGAAAATGTGAATCACACGGGGCCAAGCCGTGCTGTTCACATCAAAGCTAGATCAAAAGGAGCCAAATACAAATACACAGAAACATCTACACAAATACTTGCCATTTCACCCCCCAGGAGATTGGAGACTGCAAGGAAAGGTGCCCCATTCACTTGGCCCTCCTAGCAATTCTTTAACCACCCACAGACCTAACACTGAATTCCCCAAGCAACCTTGTTGGGTTGGAAACCCAGGCAGGCTCATGTCAGCATCCCCTTCCAGTGAGCAGGATTTCTTGCGCTGGATAAAATGAGGCATTCCCACCGGCTGTTCCAGAAGGAGGCCGATAGGCCAAAGTCCATCCCTGGCACCTTTTCTAGCCTAGGCGGGCCCTCTGCTAACTCACTGGACTCCTCAGGTGAGATTAGACCAGAAGTCTCTAATCTGCCTGAATAATGTCCTAGTTCCCTGCCCCCCACACCTCTAGTCATTCAAAGTACCAGTGTCCTACCTCTCTCAAAATTATTGTCAATGTTCCGACTGACAAACCCAACAAAGTAAGCATAGCTGAGACGATCCAATCTCTAATGCAAAACTTTATTGAGCAAATCATTTCGGCACAGATGAAAGGAAAACTAGCTCTGGTTATTTCGCGCCTAAATTGCTAATATTAAAAGTATAGAAACCTCCCTCCCCTCATTAGTGCAGGTCATATTATCCAATTATAAGTCAAAGAATTATTATGAGGGAATGTCTTTTGTTTTCAGTAAACAAATCTTGAAAGTCCTTGGTTCCACGATGTCAGTGGTTTGAATTCTATTCTCCCCTCCCTTCCCCCCGAGTTCGTAGGCAAGCTAATAATGGCTGACAAAACATAGGCATTCTTTGAGGCTCGACAATTATTTCCTGGGTTCACATGGCCTGGGCACTGGAGACCCCTTGCCTGAGCCCTGGGAAAAGGCTACTCTCTGCTAGCTGGCTGCCCTGGCTGTCCTTCCCCAGGTGCTTCTTCCCTCCTCCACCACTCAGCTTCCTTCCCTCTGCCAGCCAAAGGTGAACTTCCTCCTCCGAAATGTGTGTTGCTTACTTTTTGCCCATCTGGCGTTTCCCCCAGTCACCCAGCTTCTCTAGAACACCTTCTTGAGCTTTTATGGGCAACAAAAGAACCCCAGAAGCTCTTTCTCAGTGCCAGGCTTAACTTATCCTGGTAAACGGCAATGAGCTTAAGGAAGAGATGCTGCCTAGGGAAAGATAAAAGAGGGAGCGAAGGAAAAGGATCCGACCTAATGTTTCAGACTGTTGAAAGTGATGGCGGGAGAATTGTATTTTCAGACTTGCAAGATTCTGTTAATGTAGCCTGGTAATAAAGCAGCAATAGCTCATCTGGTCTGTTTTCTCCATCTGGTTTATCTGGGAGGGCTGACATTAGCTGAAATTGCAGAAAAAAACAAAACAGGAATTAAAGGAATATTGAAAAGGCTAACTAGCATTCCTCTTGCCATGGATACAGAGAAAAGTTCTCACAGGCTGATAAGATGGAATTGCCTTTTAAAAACACTGGATGCCACCAGATCACTTGCAAGCAAAGCAATTCCACTATCCTGTGAAAAATCGAGCAGAACTGAGTCGACAACTGATGTTCCAGCTGAGTCAGTGAGTGTCTGAATTTGGGACATCAGCTAATATGGTTAATTGTCCTAAGGATGCTCACAATTTCATGCGATTGGAGTCCTGGAATCTGGATATTCTTTTCGTGCTTTTCCCTATGCTCTGTTTTTAGTTTTTAGTATGATCTCTGAAACTGGAGAAAGGCCAGACTGCTGAAGGAGAGCAAACAAGAATGACAGAGAGGCAAGAATGGGAATTATTCTGGAGCACTTTGATTCAAAAGAATGATCTGAAATAACAGAATTATTAATTTGTCAAAAACAATCCTAGCTAAAGTAAATTTTCACCTGGTTTTTGGCTTTTTCATCAAGTAACTAGTTTCTAGGATTGTGGGAATGCTGTACCTTAATTTTCACAAAGAAGCTCAGCAGCCAAATTATGACAGGATGGCCTGGAGAGTGGATACACTCTCAAGTTTCACGTTTTTTCTCTGAGCCTCATTCAACCGGAGACAGACGCCGCCGAGGGAAGCTTCATCCCCAGGCCCTGTAGGGCTTAACCTTCCTATTGTTTGCAGAGGAAACCCAGCTAGAGGGAGAGGTTTGCAAACCTCTGCACCCCTTGCCCAGCAGGTCCTGAATTCAAATGAGAACTTCTGCCTGTCTCTCTTCCATTTCCCCTTTCTCTGTCCTTGCCCTTCTCCAGGCCTGACCACTGCGCCTCAAGCTCCTAACCCTAACCCCTTTCTGTGACCCTTATCCTTGCAAGAAGCCCCTTCCCATGGGTAGGCTCAGGCCCAGAGGGAGCCCAGCAATTACCTTCCCCCTCCACTTGCCTCAGAGAGCAGGACCAAGTCAAAGGGCAAGGGAGGCATCGCAACGAAGCTGCCCACTAAAACGTTAGATCTTGCTTTGCTTTCTTGCTATCACTGCCTCTCGATAAAAGTTCATTTTGGGACAATGCCTGTTTAAGAGTTCTGCTTTCTTGGGAGGATTAGCTGAGGCAGGACCTTACATTAAGCAAGATCTGCAAAAAGGTCAACCTGGAGAGGCAACTGCCCTACCGCCGGGACCGTGCACATCATGTCCGTCCATGGCAGCGAACAAGATGAGACCGAATGCAGGGAAGAGTCCGCTGCAAAAACCCATCCAGAAGAAAGCTATTCTGGGTGGATGGAGGAATTGATCACAGCAGAGACCTCCATGAAACCGAGATGGTCGGTCGGGGTCAGGAAGAAAGAAGAGTGGGAAGGAAGAGCCCAGCGAGTTACTTTCCCCCGAGGCAGCCAGAAAAGGGCTGGAAGCGGGAGATGGAACTGCTCTCTGACGAGGAGGAAGAATCCAAAGGAGAGAAGGAATCAACTGACCAGATCCTGAGACAAGCCATGCAACACATGGTGGACGCCTTTCAGGACTTGAACACGAAGTCCAGATGGCGCAGGAGTAGAAAGAGAGAACAACTGGAAGAAGCCGAGTGCAGTGCAAGCAAGACTGGGGCGACCAAAGCCCTGGTAGGGACAACTGGCTCCACGGTAACGACAGCAGCTACCCTGGCAGCTCAGCAGCCAGCAGCTCGTGGGGGGAACGCCCCCAAGCCCCTGGAGGGAGAGCCCCACCGAAAGAACCATCCCTTTGGGCATGAAATTTGATGGGGACCCCCAACAACTGGGCTTCTTCCTGGCTCAGGTCTTCACCTACATACAAGTATATGGGAGAACCCTCCCCAGTGAGGAAGCCAGAGTCACGGTCGTCACCCCAGCCCTAGAAGGGACCGCAGCTTGATGGATGGTTACCCTGCACAACTGCAACGCACCGGAGCTCTGGAACTTTAACCGCTTCATGACAGCCCTGAGACGGAGTTTCGAAGACCGCCTGGCTGACCAGAAGGCGCAAGACTGCATAAAGACCATGAGGCAGGAACATTGACAAGTAGCTGAGTACACAGAATTATCCCGAGACCTGGCGTGCTGCCTCAACTGGCCTGAAGACATCTTAATCAGCTGTTTCCAGGACGGGCTGAATGATGACCTGTACAATGCACGTGTGGCCAGGGGTGTCCCAGTACATTTACACGACTGGTGCCTTCTGGCCGAAGAGGTGCAGATCAATCAGAATTGCAACCCATACCGCTACGGGAAGGCGTGGAAACGGCCAGAGAAGAAAAAGCTGCTAAAGCCTCGGCTGCGCCGCCACACTCGACAGCCAGTTTTAAATGTGGCAAAGAAGGTCATTGCACCACGGAGTGCCACAGCAAGACCCCGGCCAAGAGAGGCAAGCGGCAGTCTGGAGGAAAGCCAACCAAGCCCACCCAACGCCAGAAAGACACAGCCCTGAGAAGCGCGGAAGTCGTGGAGTTCCGTCCAACCCCAAAACCAGGGGGCGGAACTCCGACCCCACCAGAGGATGAACCGGGGACGCCAGAGAGCGAATACGACGACGACCCATTGGTAAGTGGACTGATCGTGCCAATGACAATTCCCATAGAACTGTTAATCCTGGGCAGAGAAGGAAAAGTAACCCTGACCGCCCTTTTAGACTTGGGGTGCACCAGATGCCTGGTCAGCCCAGCCCTGGTTGGGAAACTAGGGGTCTGGCTAAGAAGGCTAAAAAACCCCATTTTGTTCTGTCAACTTGACGGGTCCGTTGCAGGGGTGTCCCAGCCACACTAGCTACCGAACCCCTGGGGCTAAACATAGGAGACCATTCAGAGACTCTAACCTTCATTGTGGCTCCTGGAATGGAGTGGCCCCTCGTCCTGGGGTTAGCGTGGCTGAAAAAATGGAACCCACTAGTAGACTGGAGAGTGGGGCGTTTGAAATTTCCCAGAGGAAAGAACCTCCCACCGAGCAGATGGCGCCAGCCAGGAAAAGAACGGCCCCCTGAAATAGCAGCGACGTTAAGCGGCGAAACCATGCGGGCCATACCTAGAGAGTACTGGGATCTGGCTGAGGTCTTCAGTGAGAGGAGTGTGGATGAACTGCCTCCCCACAGACCCACAGACTGTGCCATCGAGATCATCCCTGGGCCAAGGCTACCTAAACCAAAACTATACTTGATGACCCCCAGGGAATTAAGCAAATTGCGTCAGTTCATCGATAAAAATATGGCCCAGGGCTTCATACAACCAGCCAGACTCCAGGAGGCCACACCCATGTTGTTCAGGGAACGACAGTAGACCAGGGCCTGCGGACGGCAGTAGACTGGATGCTGCGGACGGCAGTAGACCAAGGATTGAGAATGGCAGTAGACCAGGTGCTGCAAATGGCAGTAGTCCGGGGACTGCAAAAGGCAGCAGACTAGTTGGCCGGGGATTGAGAACGGCAACCACACAGCAGACTCTTGGAAAAAGAAACTGATGCTATTTTGATTTGCAAAACATAGGATAGAAAAAAAAATAGGCATAATTGCCTAAAACAGAGAAGGTAGAAGAATGGCTAACAGCAAAGCACATCCACCAACCATAAAAGAGGGATTTTCAAATAACAAATTCATGGAACAGGCAACAAATATTATTGTGGTATGCAATACAAGTTCCATGTATGTGCTTATGCTCAAAGACCACCCAAATTATACATGCATTAAATGTAAACTATGTGAACTACTAGAGGAAAAACTAAGGGGTCTAGAGGCAACTCTAGCCAAACTCCAAACTACGAAAAAAAGCTATACCCAAACCGAACCAAAAAATGGACAAATAACTCCCAGAGGATTTGATCCTACTGATAAACCCTTGGAGGAAGACAAATGGAGGCATGTCACACATAGAAGGAAACATAACAATCAAAGGAAGAAGCAGCATACATCTAACAAACCCCCACTGCCCAATCTAACCCAAACAGAAGCAGCCCCATTAAAACCGAGCAATCGATTTCTCCCCCTAGATGGAAATACACAGACCCACAACCTCCCCCTCAAAGAAAACATGCAGACACCTAGCAAAGAAACAACACCAAATGTCCCCAAACAAGTCACATCAACAAACACACCTGAGACAAACAGAAAAGCACCTCAGACTGCAGCCCCCCTCCCCCCCAAAAAAGGAAGGCGAGTGTTAGTAATAGGAGATTCTATTTTCAAAGGAACAGAATCAGCCATCTGCAGACCGGACATACAATCCAGGGAGGTATGTTATCTCCCTGGAGCAAAAATCAAAGACGTGGCTGAGAACCTAACCAAAATAATTAGATTACTATCCTCTACTACCCCTTCACATTGGGACGAACGACACAACAAAGAACCTGAGTACAATAGTGAGAGATTACAAACAACTAGGCCACGGGTTGACAACCCGCGGCTCTGGAGCCGCATGTGGCTCTTTGAGCCTTCTCCTGCAGCTCCCAGCCTCCTCCGCCATTTGCAGAGAGAGAGACAGAGACAGGCACTTGTGCCTCTCTCTCTCTCTCTCTCTCTCTGTGTAAAAAAGAGAGTGGCCTCACGCTGTCCTCCGACAAGCTGACACGCTTATTGGGCGGGGCTCCTGCCTTTGCTGCGTCTCCGCAGGAAGCAGGAAACACACACACACACACACTCTTTTACTTACTTAGTGGGGGAAGAGGACTGGCAGACCAAGGACAGGAGAGAGCCAGCCCAATAAGAATGTGTGTCAGCTTGTCGGAGGACAGCATGAAGCCAGCTGGCCAGGTGAGCAGAAGATCGGAGACAGGGAGAGAGAGACAGGGAGGGGGAGAGAGAGGGAGGGAGGGAGAGGGAGGGAGAGGGAGGGAGAGAGAGAGAGAACTCATGCACAGCAGCCTCTATTTCTTTTTAATTAAACTCTTCAATCAAGCCCCCCTCCTGCGCGCGCGTGTGCACGCACGCAAGTTTTGCGGCTCCCAGTGTTTTCTTTTCTGTGGGAAATGGGTCCATGTGGCTCTTTGAGTGTTTAAGGTTGCCGACCCCTGGACTATGGAATACCAAGCGGCATTTGAAAAATAGAAGAGGCTTTTCTCAGCAGCCAATTTTAAAACACTTAGACCCAGAGGGGCCATTTGTGATCCAAGCTGACACCAGTGATGTGGCTGTGGGAGCAGTTTTACTCCAAGAGAACGAGCGGGGACAATTACAGCCCTCTACCGACACCTCCAAAAAATTGTCGGAGACCGAACAACACTGGGCAGGCTGGGAGAAGGAAGCTTATGCAGTACGCTGGGCCTCCTCACCTGGAGGAGCAAAACCCCTTTCCAAGTATGAACTAATCATAAAAATTTAGAAGCCCGTAAGACACCTAGGAAGTTGTCCCCCAAGCAAGCACGATGGGCTCAGCACTTCCAGAGTTTCAATTTTACTGTCCACCACTTGCCAGGGGGGAAGAATTTCCTACTGATGCTCTGTCCAGAATGCCACAATATAACAGCACCAAAGTGGATGCAATCAAGCCTCTATTGCCAACCCAGCAATTAACAGCCCTGGTGGTTACCAGGTTACAGGGAATAAACCCCACACCACTGGACTATTCAAACAAGCCCTAGAAAGAGATGAGTGGTTTTTAAAACACAAACATCTTTGCTCGATGCAAGCTGGACTAGCATGGGTGGGTGGAAAACTGTATTTCCCACCATGCAGAGGCTGAAAACTATGCAAGTCTCCCATGATTCAAAGCTGGCGGGGCATTTTACATTTGTAAAGACTCTGCACCTGGTGAAAAGACAATTCTGATGGCCATCACTGAAAAAAGACATTGAAAATTATGTGGCCAGCTGCCTACCTGCAGTGTAGCGAAACACAGGCAAGGAAAAACGCCTGGCCTTTTGCAGCCAGTAGCGAGCCCTTCAGCATCCTGGAGAGAGATCTCTATGGACTTTATTGTGGAACTGCCGCACAGTGCGGGAAATACAGTTATTTGGGTCGTGACTGACTTGTTTTCAAAACAGGTCCACTTCATCCCATGCCAGAAGATCCCAACTGCCAAAACCTTAGCTGAAATGTTCCTCCAACATATCTACCCATTGCATGGAGCCCCCCAACTTATAATTTCAGACAGGGGTGTCCAGTTTACCTCAAAGTTCTGGAGGGCCTTTTTGGACCTATTGGGCACAGAACAGGGCTTGAGTTCTAGTCATCATCCTCAAACTAATGGGGGGACAGAACAAACGAACTCAGTTTTGGAGCAGTACCGTAGTTGCTTCATCAACTATCAACAGGACAATTGGACTGATCTCCTGCCATTTGCTGAAGTAGCATATAACAATGCTATTCACTCCAGCACAGGATACACCCCCTTCCAAGTAGCCACTGGACAGATATTCAAACCAATGCCAGAACTGCCCAACAGTGAACCCACCATCTCTTAAGGAGTAGATGACTCAATTACAAAACACCTGGCCAATAGTCAGAAAAGCTCTAGATGAAGCCAGGGACGCCTACAAAGCCCAAGCAGATAAGAAAAGAATAGAACCCAAACCTTTCCATGTTGGGGACAGGGTTTACCTATCCACTAGGTTTTTACAATCACTACAACTGTCAAAGAAATTAGGGGGCAAGTTTGTAGGTCCCTTTCCAATCAAACACATCGTAGAGCTGGAACTCACAAAGACTTTAAGGCAAGTGCACCCAGTGTTCCATTGTAGCCTCCTAAAACCAGAGATAACATTGCCCTTAGGCCAAAAGCAACCCCCACACCTCAATCTATTATGGTTGAGGGAGAACAGCACTTTGAAATCAAAGAAATCTTAGATTCTCGGAAGCACCATAGGGCTGTCCAATATTTGGTGGCTTGGAAAGACTTACCGGCCTCCCAAAATGAATGGGTGCATAAGCAACACGTCAGGGCCCCTAGGTTACTGAAACGTTTCCATGCATGCTATAACCTTTTCTCCTTTCTCCGTTTTATTGTTTTCCCTCTCCTGCAGGTAGATCTCTCCTTCTTCTAAGGGGTCGCCATGTCAGACCCTCGGCCTCTATATCTTTTGGGATGCTTTCGGTCTGCCATTCTGCTGGGAGGGGGGGAGGATGTTATTTTACTTTCGGGTCTGCATTCTGTTGGGAGGGTGAATCTGCTGTTCTGATGAGGGGGGAGAGCTGAATTTCCTCCACTTTGTTCTTTACTCCTTTGATGCATCCAGATGTGAATGTGCCATGGGTCATCTGTTTTATCTCCACTCCGCTCCGATGGGAGGAGGATGTGAAGAAACGAAATTCAGAGGACTGTGCTTATCACCTTGGTTCCCACAACAACTTCACACCTAGAGATTGGATGAAGTCAAACTGGACATTTGGCCATTGGGATGGGGTTTGAATGGGATGCTTTAATGCAAAGTTTCACATGGGAAAACGTTAGACCTTGCCTTGCTTTCTTGCTATCATTGCCTCTCAATAAAGGTTCATTTGGGGATAATGCCTATTTCAAGAGTTCTGCTTTCTTGGGAGGATTAGTTGAGGCAGAACCTTATATTTTTCCTTAATTGCTCCACCTGGGGGGCCTCCTCCACTCCAGAGGATAATGGAGGGAAGGACCAGTGCCCCACATGGTGTGTGTGTCCCTGTGTGTAATAAACTCCTACCCTCCTCCCTCCGAGCTGCAACCGAAGAGCCTGGCTGGCCGAGGAGGAAGCAAAGAAAATGCAGAAATAGCTCACTTGAGGAAACAGCAATTTTTTTATTGATGACTTTGCTGCTAAGAATTGTACCAAACGCTTTGCACAATCTACCTAGGAAGCCGGCTGCAGGATTTTTCTAAGAATAAACAAGTGGCAAACAGTGACACGGCTGTGTTTGCTGGATGCAGCTTCAGCAGGAAAAGCAACTGAAAAGATGGGAGAGACAAGAGCCACCCAACCTTGCTTCAGACTTTCCCGGAAGCAGCTTCCCTCCTCAGGGCAGGCCAACTGCCTCCCCAGGTTGATCCCTGCTCTTCGCAAATCAGGAATGCAGGCCGGGGGGGGGGGGGAGGTGGTTTCCCTTTTCCTTTCTACCAGCTTTGGCTTAATGATCCACCAGTGTTTGCAGGGTGAGAGTCCAGCTGCAACTGAGCCTTTCACCAGGGAGGTTCAAGGCCGACCCCAGCAGCATTTCAGCCATCGAAGACTTAGCAGGCTCACCCCGAGGCCCACTGACCTGGGGCAGAGAGGCTGCCTCCGCCCGCACCCCCCTCAGGCTAGAGATAACGCTGGGTAAAGACCCAGGAAACTGCAGGGGGGCAGAATGGGCAAGAATGACTCAGACAGGCTGTGCTGGGCCAGATCGAAGGAGAGTTTGGACAGCAGCGCTTCTGTCCCTGGCAGGATCTCCAGGAAGGGGTCTCGTGGGATCTCTTCCAAGCCAATGCGCATGGGGGGCTCCCCCCTCACCCAAGCCAAGTCCTGCTGGTTGCTGAGCTGCTCCTTCCTCTCTTGAAGAGCAAGCCCTCCCCAGGTGCTGAAGGGAAACAGAAGGACTTGTGGGTTTCCAGTCTCCAGTCTCTCTTCCTGCCCGGTTGCAGGGCCTTTCCTTTTCACCCAAGGCTGCAGCAACCGTTCTCTGCCAGGAATCAGGCCAAGGAGTGTCGTCTCCCAGGGGGCACAATCAAGGCTGTTCCTCCTCCGCTATAACCTGAGGGCGCCTGCAAGGGAAGGACCTGTTTCTAAGCCCAACCTGGCCTGTCTGAAGGCCAAAGCAAAGGCTGCCCGTCCTTCTCGAGAAAGCAATTCTGCAGACAGACGTTGGCTGATGCGGGGCCCCTCCACGCCCCACCAGAAGCCAAAGGGGACGGAAGCTCCCCTGCCAGTCCCCTCACGCCCTCCATTCACCTGGGGCTGGCAGGAAGCCAGGATGCCTACGTCAGACCATCCTCTTCCAACCAGAAAATGGCCGGCCGCGCTGGCCAACCCAGCCGGGACACCCAGGCCCCGAAGCTCCCAGCTTGAATTACTCTGTTTCAGGATACCAGGAAGCTCCCACAGCAACAGCACAGCCCAGGGACCAGGGAGGGGGTCAGCCACATCTTAGGGTGACCCCAGGGTCGTTTAAAAGGCGGGGGTATAGCATTATTTCTGAACTTCATTGTTTTAAAGAAAAAAAAGAAAAATAATGAAAGAAGAAACAAGTAACGCAGACAGAGAGTAACAGTGCACGGATAAAGAGATTATGGAGTTTATACCGTGTTTTATTACACCGTTGATGGAAAATCAGCCATAGAAGAAAGACTTCATTACTTTTACAATATGAAGGATTTTAGGGATCGTTTTAGATCTCTTAAGCTACGTGCCAAAGTCTTCCCTATTTTGCCACAGACGGTCCTCGACCGTCTGAAGTTATGATGGACCTACCTTGGCGCTACCGATGACCCAGATTCGAACTTCCAGGGTTGCCATAGGGTCCCGTGAGCACACAGCGGGACTTCAGGCCCTTGGCAACATGTTTGCGTTACAGCTGTTCAACGTTTAATGCTCATTTTGCCAAAAACTGGCACTCGCTTCTGGTTTTCGGCAAAACCGTGTCCACAGCAAACCAGGGGTTCGCATGAAGACTGTGGAGTTTGCCTGACAACAGCAGATTCACTTAATCAGTGTGGTGATTCACGTAACGACTGCCACAAAAGTGGTCATAAAATAAGGTCGGTCAAATGGCTGATGCATTTTATGACCTTCATGATTTACAACCATGATGGGAAGGCTCCATTATGATTGTAAATTGAGGGCTACCTGTGTTTAAGAATTACAAAAACTAAAAATTAGAAAGACTATTGACATTAGAAAGTTCAAATACTTTTCCTTCTTCCTTATTCTTAATTTGCCTTGTTGTATTACATGTAATATTACTTAAATATACTTCAATCAGTTGTGGTTATATGTGTTAATTTTGCAATTACTACACACACCAAGCTCGATTTCCCAGATTGATATGTATTTTTTTTCAGCTCTGTACTAGATTTGCCCTGGAAGCCATGAACATGTATCTTAATAAATTGTGACATTTTGTGTTATTAATGGGTCTTGCAGTTATGCCTGGTTAAAAAAACATAATTCATTTCAGATTTAGCTTTTGACAGTCTCTGAATAATGTGGTATATTTCTTTTCAGTACTTTTATGTACTTGTGTGGCTTTTTACATGTTCATCAGATACGGTAAAATGTTCTTAAGGCATTTCTAGCATTTATTACTATATTATTTGTTTATCTTGGTGATTATTAACAGAAGTTGTTGTACCATCAATATAAGAATTTTATAACAGTTTTCTCTCAAATTGTAATTTGCAGTAAATTTTATAGATTTATTCCATAGTTTTTCTCACTGCTGTATTGCGACTATTTCTTTAAAGTTTTGCATCCATCCTATCAAATAGTTTTTAAGTTGTTGTGTCATATCTAAGAATGCAAATCATCCCAGAGTTGTCACTCCGGGCACAAATGACCAGGTTCCAGGGATCCCCCTTCAGCTGCCCTCGGTCAGGGCTGTCAAACTCGCTTTCACTGAGGGCCGCATCAGCATTCTGGTGGCCCTCAGAGGGGGGGGCTGTGTGGGTGTGGCCAGGGTGGCCGTGGCTGACTGGTCAAGGCCAGCTCAACATCACTCGTGTTGGGGGGCACTTATGGGGGTCTCCAGCAGAGGTCGGGACCAGGGCGGTGCTGGGGCCTGATCCATCGGAGCAGCCTCACCAACCCTCTCGGCCCACATGGGGGGCCCCAGATGGCAGCGCGAGCTGTCCAGGGCCCTGGGCGGTGGGTGCCTGGCCTGACCCTTAAGCTCCCGGGGCATTCGCTGGAAGACGAAGTTGGATGGCGGGGGCCGAGTGGGCAGGGACCGCGCGGCGTGGCGGTGACAGTGACTGGCTGGGCTGCCTCATTGTGACCCCACCGTCTGTCTCTGCTTACCCATGGCTGTTGCGGCTGGGACGGGGCAGACAGCCGCATGCTCACTGCCTGCTGTGTGCGCTCCAGGGGGACCAACCATGCTGGGGCGGCAGGGGCCGGTCCCTCACCATCTCTGGGGCAGCCCTGCGGGCCAAATCCAGCCCATAGACCTTGTGTTTGATATGTCTGCCCTATGTGATGACCCAGCTCTCTGGAGAAGGCCCAGGTGCTGGGAAGATGGGAGGAAGAAAAGAATGACCAGCTGCAGGATGGACAGACTCAGTACGGTGGCCACAGAAGACCTAAAAGTCCAGGCTGGCCACAGATAGTGGGGAAAATCTACCCATGTAGATTCCATAACAACTTAATGGCGCAGAACCAACCAATCAATCATATCTAAATAACACTATATATATAGATATATAAAGATATATATAGATATAGATTAGATAGATAGATACACACACACCAGTAAGTAGTCTTGACATGAGCGTTTCAAATACATTTTTAGTAATGTATTTGAAATTTGAAAAGTAATGTTTTTACTTTAAAGTAGTAGACTAAACTAGACCAGCGAAACGCAGTGGACGTAGTATACCTAGATTTCAGTAAGGCATTTGACAAAGTAGACCACAATCTACTCCTTGGTAAGCTAGAAAAAGATGGAATAGACAACATCATCACCAGATGGATCTGTAGCTGGCTGACAAACTGTACTCAATGAGTAGTCCTCAACGGCACTACATCCACATGGAGAGAAGTAAGCAGTGGGGTACCACAAGGTTCCGTCTTAGGCCCAGGACTCTTCAATATCTTCATAACGACTTAGACAAGGGAATTGAAGGGGAACTCATCAAATTCGCAGATGACACCAAACTGGCAGGAGCAATCAACACCCCAGAAGACAAACTCAGGATCCAAAAAAATCTTGACAGACTAAAACAATGGGCCCTATCCAACAAAATGAGTTTCAGTCTGGAGAAAAGCAAAGTCTTACACTTAGGCAGGAAAAACCAAAGGCACAAATACAGATTGGGCGAGACCTGGCTTGGAGGCAATAACTGTGAGAGGGACCTTGAAGTCCTGGTGGACGATCACTTGACTATGAGCCAGCAGTGTGCAGTAGGTATGCTTTAGCTTTGAGAAAGATGGTAATCCTTTAATGAAACTTTTCTGTACAATTATCTTTCTTTTCATGATTTGTTCTTTTTGATTAAAAAATGAAAACCCCAAGATAAATGGAAATTAAAATTGGGGTTCAGATTAGGGTAGTACTGGGAGGGTATAACCTTTTTGCCAGCGATCTGCTTTGTCAATACTGTTCTGAAGACAAAATATATTATGGCTGCCGCATTCCCACAATCTGCCAAAGATTTGTACTTGACAATTTTTATGTCAACCCAGAACCCTATAAATATTGTGCAAGAAAAACTTTGCCTCAGGGAAGCTAGAACCTCCTTTATGAAATTGCTGCAAATGAACAATACCTTTGAAAAAAGAAAATAATAGGTCGTGAAGGAAGCCAGAAAGACAATGGTGTGACATCGAGCATGGCTTGATCAAAGACCTCTTCAACGTTTTCTGACTTTTAAATTCCCTGCTATGCCTGGCCAGGAAGAAAACCATCTTATTCCCTACAAACATGGGAGAAATAAATTCAAAAAGTTCCCTTTATTCCTGCCCAGGTAGGTACAGGCTTCAGAAGCCATTTCTACATCGGGACTCTAGTCTGGCTCTCTGCTGCCCTCTTGTGGCATGTGGGGCACCACCGATTCTGAGACAATAGATCCTCCCCCGCCAGCTGTTTTGGCCCTTCCCAACCCCACCGTTCTGCAGGGACGGCAAGAGAAAGCAAGACCTGGAAGCGGCAGCCTCCTGTTGGGAAGGAACGCCGTCCTTGGGCACAGGCCTAGCCCTTGACTGTCTTTCAAGGCAGGCCCTGTGATGCAGAGACAGAAAGCCGGGCAATCGAACACATGCTGTGATCTGTCAGCAATGCCCAGCTCTGTGCGAAAAGGAACTGGATTAATCAGACATCAGAAAAACATTAGGGGAACATTTCCTCTCCCAGGGGAACATTACCGCTAGCCCTAAAAGGAATTTCACCACGAAAGCACTGCAGTTCCTGAGGGGGGCGTTTTAGGTAACCCAGGGTGCTCATGCCACCCAGCGCCCAGGGACCGGGAGCTCATCTTTCCCTGGAAAGAGGCTTCCAGAGATGCGCCTGTCGATCCCAGCCGAGTCCCCGCAAGATGTCTTCTGTGCTCCACCACAGGCCTCCGTGGCCGGCCTCACTGCCCTGCGTCACTCCGAGGGGAAGGGGAAGTTGCCTCCGTTTCCCTCAAGCCCAATCCACAGAATTGCAGGCAAGAGTAAAAGAGGCTATACCAGAAAGCATTGAGGGAACCAGACGAAGCCTGCCCAAACCCTGGAGCCCCAGTGAGCTGCCCCTTCTGAAAACCAGGCAGCCAAGGGGCTGGAATGCTCCAGAGACCTTTCAGAACGGCCACCTAAATGCCAGAACTTACACATACAGGAAACATCTTCCGGATATTCTCCTGGAGGAAAAGGAAGCGGTACTGAGGCTCCAGCCACTTTGGGGAGCAGCAGAAGCCAGGGTGGCCTTCCCAAATTCTCTGCCCCAGCAGCAGGCACTCTTCTCGGCTGGCCCTGCCCCGTTCCTGTTAGCTGCTCTGGATCCCCAAGGGGCCGATGCCCTTGGTTATCTGCCAAGCGGCAGGATCTGGCCACCAACATTGGGCAGAAAGGGAGAGGAGGGGGGGATCAACCTCTGCTGTTTGCGACCACTGGCATCCCCTGCTACATCTGGGAGGAAAATTTGGGAGGGAAGGATGGGGTGCTCCAGCATTCCCTTCTTCTGGGTTTCTAGATTTCAGGAGATGTTTTATGGAGCCTGAACAGCCTGAACTATACACACACAGACACTTTTCAGTGTCAAAAATATACATGCAGCCCACATCACTCATTAATTTTTTCATCCGTTTACCTTTCAATCAAAGCCACAGACCACGTCTCTCCCACAGAGGGGCAGGGAGCCTCTAGGAACCTTTGCTCAAAGAATTTGCTCAGCTCAGGGCTTCCCCGTGTTTCTGCCTTTATTATTTCTGCAAACAATTCAAGGCAGCCAAAGATATCCAAGACTCCTCCCTCCCATTTCCCCCACCACATATTGTATCGCTAGAACCCTCATCACCAAGCCACGGCCAATGGCCATCTCGGGCCATTGCTGCCAAAGACAGGCAGGGTCCGTTTCCCTTGGACAGAGAGGGAAGCCAGAGGGGCAAAGAGCTTTCAGCTCTTGGAACATTCGTCCGGCTTGGCTAAAACCTTGCTTGCACGCGCGCACACATACACACTCCCACTGGCCCAACACCTGGTAGGCTCTGGCACTTGCCTTTGGGTCCCTTTGCCATGACCACCAGGATCGGGGGGGGGGGGGGCAGAGCAGCATGTTCCCAAATCAGCCACCTCTGATGCACCGCAGGGCAGACCAGACTCTGGAGGCAGCAGGAGCCACCAGAAGTGCAAGTCTGCACTTCAGGAAAGGGGGGAGGCTTGGAGCCGTCTCAGTAGCAAAGGGAATCCCAAAACGCCAGCCCCTCAGCAGCTCACCTGTCCAGCAGCCTCAGCAACCAGAGGCCTCCCTGCTCCACCCCAGACATCACCTGTCGTGCCCCCTCCCACAGAGACACCTAATGCCATGCTCGCTAATAAATGCCCCCCCCCCCCATTCAAGGTTCCTCCTCCCTGCCCTCCGGAACGGAGATGCCGTGGAAGCCGTTTCAGGAGGGTGAAGTTGAGCTTGTCATGATGGGAGAGGGGCAGAAGGTGGCTACTTTTGTTGGGGAGGGGGAGATGGATATTGTCCTGCTCTTGGCACCCAGGAAGAGCCCCTGGCTGTGCTGCTTCTGTTCCTCTCAAAGCAGGTGGCCGGAGAGGATGCCCACTTTAGCCGCCAGGAAATTCACCCATCAAAGGGAGAAATGCCCAAGCAGCAGAGGGGGACCCGACTAGCTCAGCCTTGGGAATGAGCCGGCTGGGGTCACTGGCCTGGAGGTTTTTTCCCAGGCAGCCGATGGGGACACTCACCCACAGAGCGAAGGCCATGCGACAGGCTGGCACCGGACAGTGTTTTTACAGCAGCCTCATTTTGGTGCTTTTAATATATCGTGTATTACACCTTATCTTTTGTTTACCAGCCAGTTACACTGGCAGACCGTGGGCCACAAAAATTAAAGGAGAGCGACGTAAACAAACAGAGGTCAGCTCTCTCCCTTCTCTGTCCAGTCTGGGGATTCCTGTTTGCTAGAGGCCAAAATCTCCAAAGCAGAACCGCCGGGTGCTGCAAAAAGCACTCACCAGCTGCTCATCCTCCCAGACAAGCGGCTTGCAGGATGCAGATGAATATCTAGAGATGGGAGTGCGCCAAGGGAAATTTCCAAAGCAAAGGGCATGAGGACACGCAGCATTTTAAAGAAAGCATTCTTTCCTTTTGGGCTGCTGTTCCTCCATCTCAAGAGCGGAATTGCCTCTGGGGATCAAAAGAGGCAACACTCCAGAGCGGAATAGCCAAACCACTGCGGGAGCTCTGCAGTTCCGGGGGGCGGGGGGGTGCCACCTGGGGCTCTGAGCTGCCACCAGCTTCCTACTCTCAGGCCCAAGGGGACATTATGGACAGTAACTAAATCCAGGCTTCTGGCGTACGAGCAAAAGAGAAGAACGAACTGACATCTCACCCAGTAATCCCAGGGGATATTTTGCAATTATTTGCATAAACTAAAAAGTGGCTTTTCTGATAAGGAAGAAGGCTGGAGTCCATGGCCACCATCTCCAACGACAGCAGTATAACTGAAACAAGGACTGGCTCCTGGACCTGTGCCGACTGGAGAAGGCGCCCTGGAGGAGGTCTTCCAAGCAGCAAGCGCCTGTCCCGCAGGGGCCCTTCTCCTGGGCCCTCCTCCCGAGGCCTGCAGAAAGGTCTACCTGGGAGGGCAGCTGTGCATTCTGTCTTAGCTCCGCCCTTCCAAACAGACCCAATGCTGGTTATGTAGCCTCCTTGCGGAGAGTTAGGAACGCATCACACACAAAAATTCTGCATGCGGCAGGTAGTTCCCCGCCGTCTGTTCACCTGCCCAGCCATCCTGAGGAGTAAATGCAGCTCCTCCTACGTCTTTTCCAGGCAGTTGGCTTCGGCTGCTCTTTGCTGCCCTGAAAGCACCCTGGGGTCCCGGGTCACTTGCTCATTCCAAGGGCATCTGCCAAACTACCCGAGCTCCCCTGAAACTGCCCAGGGGTCCGTTCATTCATTCATTCATAAAATGTATTTGCTGCCCATCTCGTATCCAATGACTCTGAGCAGGTTACAGCATAAAAACACTGAAAGACATTAAAATCATCAAGTGCAAAAAACACAGCAGATAAAAACATTAAGAGATAAAATTATGGACACAAGATGGCAAAGAGGGGAGCCGGACACACTGGGGGGGGGGGGAGTTGAATTTTAATTAGGCAAGCCCCTGCAGTGTGAAGCTGCCCCATTGGGTCCCCAAGGCATCTGGCAGAGCCAGGCCTTGAGGCTCTTAGGAAAGGTCAGGAGGCTGGGAGCCCATCTCACCTCAGGGGGGTCAGCGGCTCATCCGGTACCTGGGCAGCTGTTCTGATAGTTAGGACTGCAACGCCGTTGCTAACTGGCCAAGTATCTCGGCTGCTCTGTCTGAGTTTTTGGATGTTTTTATTGCTTTAAAATGTTTTAGTTTATCTGCCCAGTTTAGGTTATCACACTGTTATTTAGGTTCAGAGAAACTTCAGAGGGTTTCGGAGGAGGAAAACAAGGATGATCAGGAGAGAAAAAAGAGAACTTAGCCTTCAGGAAAGATAACTAAGATAAGATGAAGAGAGCCCCCTTTTCAAGCATTCTAAGCTGGGTCACACAAAGATCTGATCTCTTTTTCATCCTAAGGACACAAACAAGTAGAATGATAAAATTCGAAGTGACTTCAAAGATTACAGAGTCCAACCTCTTGCTCAACACAGGAGTTGTGAAAGCATTATGGCTATCAAGCCTCGGAAGACCTCCGGTGAAGATAGCCCAATACCTCACATGGCAGCTCATTTTACTGATTGGCAGCTGAGGAAATTTCTCCTAACATCTCGCCCGAATCTCCTTCCCTGCAGATTCAGCCTCTTCGTTCTGGATCAACAGAATCAACGGAGAATGCATTCACCCCCTCCTCTCTACAAGGAGCCCTCAGGACCTCGATGGCTGCCATCGTATCTCCTCTCAAGCCTTCTCTTCTGAAGACAGCCCTGCTTCTCAGGGGACCTGCCTTCTTCGTGCTCTGGAAGCCCATCTCCGCGCTCACTCTGGCTGGTCAATGTCCCAGACAAAGGAACAAGTATTTACTGTGACGTGGACTCTTGCTTTGTTAGGGCACACCAAAACTGCCTGCTTAGCATGAAAGAACACGTTGAAAGGACGGGGCCTAAGACGGAGCCCTCTGGCCCGCCACTCTATGCTACTTTTAAAGCTGAAGCAGAGCCTTTAATGACCGCCATTCAGCCAAACAGTGAGCCCATCTAACAGTAGCATCATCTCTCCTGAATATTAGCATTTTATTAAAGAAGAACTTTGTTGAATGCTTTCCTGGTACGTTAAGTCCATGGTATTCCCAAAGTTAATCTTTCAAGACTTGTTCGTGACAAACTCATTCTGGCTCTTGTGGACTAATTGATGCATTCGTGTGCAGAAGACCCTGAGCCGAAAAGGGGTCAGGGTGAGGCCTCTCCCTTCCCTCTCTGGAAGACAAGGACAACATTTAGTCTCTTCCTGTCTAACCAACCTGAACTAACTAACCAACTAACTAACCAACCTGTACCTGCTTAGCATCTGAGCCCAACTAAACACAGGCAGCCACAAAATATTAAAAGGTTTGCCTCGTCGTTCAACTGAGTAACAATAATGGGGCAGCCCCAAAGGAGGAAAACATAAATGAGCCATGAATGTGGTAAGAAGGGGGGAAAAGACACAACCAGGAGGGCATAATTCCTGCAGGGACTTGAAGAACTGGTTTTGCAAGGGACTGGAACCAATTTGCTTAGAAGAAATGCAGAACAACTACACAAAGCGATTTGTCAACCATCATCAGAGTTGAGCTGAGAGGCTTAGATCCCTCTCTCACCCCGGCAAACCAGGAAATTGGAATAGGAGATAGAGCTGGAAGGGGAAAAGTTGCCAAATCATATCAGCTAAATGCTCTCTGGCTTAAAAACAAAATCAGACTGTTGCACGACAGTGTTGCCTCCTGACAACTAAGCTTCCCTCTGCACAACCTTCTCCCACCAACACTGGCCTGCCTGATAAGATCCAGCAGGATGGGCTCCCTCCACGCCCCTTCTGTCAAGGACTACCATCCGCAGGGATTCTGGAAGGGAATCTTTTCAGGAACCCCACCCCCCAATAGCTTGCCCCAGACAATGAATGGCCCCATCCACCCTCAGAAGCCCATCAAATCGTGGTCCTTCCACCACCAAGTTGGAAAGCAACCACTGCTCCTTCTGAAGAAGAAAGCTGTTTTATTGTCTGGCATACCGAGCGTGGTACAGTATTACTGATTTTTTACTTTCTTTTCTTATTGATTTGCTTCAGGGTTATTACTTACATTTATTCTAAATGTGGAGAAAAGCAAAGTTTTACATTTAGGCAGAAAAAAACAAAGATATAAGTACAGATTGGGTGAGACCTGTCTTAAAAACAGTAACTGTGAGAGGGACCTTGGAGTCCTAGTGGACGATCGCTTGACTATGAGCCAGCCGTGTGCAGCAGCAGCCAAAAAAGCTAACACAATCCTGGGTTGTATAAACAGAGGCATAGAATCAAGAAGATCACTCAAAGTATTAGTACCCCTTTATAAAGCCCTAGTAAGGCCACACCTCGAATACTGCAGCCAATTTTGGTCACCGTATCACAAAAAAGATGTTGAAACCTTGGAAAAAATTCAGAGAAGAGCAACTAAGATGATCAAAGGCCTGGAGACCAAAACATACGAAGAATGGCTGCGGGACTTGGGTTTGGTTAGTCTAAAGAAAAGAAGAAATAGGGGAGACATGATAGCGGTCTTCCAGTATCTGAGGGGCTGCCACAAGGCAGAGTGGGGTCACGTTGTTCACCAGAGAAGGATGAGAAACAATGGTTGGAAACTGATCAAAAAGAGAAGCAACCTGGAATTAAGGAAAAACTTCCTGACAGTGAGGACAATTAACCAGTGGAACAGCTTGCCTCCAGAAATCGTGGGCGCTCCATCACTGGAGGTTTTTAAGAAAAGACTGGACAATCACCTGTCTGAGATGGTATAGGTTCTCCTGCTTGAGCAGGGGGCTGGACTAGAAGACCTCCAAGGTCCCTTCCAGCTCTATTCCATTCTATTTTATTCTATTCTAAATCTGAATTTAGGAAATGGAAAATTGTAAGAATCCACTATGACTGAAGTGACTTAGAAGCAGGTAGATAGGTCTGTAAACCAGCCTCTGCCTCTTTTCTCCCAAGGCTTTCTTTCTGAGAGAAAAGCAACTGATGCATTTTAAGACCATCACGTCATAGTCTCCATAAATCCAACACGCTCTGGACATCTACATCACCTCCTCTGATTTACCTGTGTTATCCCCGTGTCAAAGTCAGATTCCAAAAAACAGCCTGACAGAAGATCCTCCATCCCCCATGCACCAAGAGGGGATCCCTGAATGCAACAACACTGGGATCAACCAAGGCACTCATTTAAAGCAGATTTGTGGATACCACAAATCTACACTGAGCTACTGCCGGATCCCAAGTATAGTCCTCGAATTATGGCTACAAGTGAGCCTAACATTTCTGTTGCTAAGTGAGACATTTGTTAAGTGAATTTTGCTCCATTTTACAGCCTTTCTTGCCACAGTTGTTAAGTGAATAACTGCAGTTGTTAAATTAGTAACACTTAGCACTTAAGTGAATCTGGCTTCCCCACTGACTTTGCTTGTCAGAAAGTCACAAAAGGGGATCACGTGACCCCGGGACGCTGCAACCGTCATATATATCAGTTGCCAAGCATCTGAATTTTGATCGTGTGACCACAGGGATGCTGCAATGGTTATAAGTGTAAAAAAGGGTCATAAGTCACTTTTTCCAGTGCCATTGTAACTTCGAACGGTTACTAAATGAACTAGGAACACTACTGTGGCACTATGGGTGAGGAACGTAGGAGCAGACGGAAGGTATTTGTTTTGCGTGTGTTTCCCAAGTACACAATGAGTAAAGCAGCTACAAATGGATCAGCCCAACACTTGCACAACACTGATAAGATCCAGCTTAACATTAACCCTGGCTGGGAGACTTCCATCGCCCAATGGACCGCAGCTGGCCCGGAGTATCCCTTCGGGGTCTTTTTTCTTCCAGCAGAGATTCTTGCTCCAGGCCTGGGGGCCCAGGATAGGAAAAGGAGGGGGCAAAGCAGCAGATGGAGTTGTTGAGGTAGAAGTGGCTCTTTCTGGCCACTACTCCTGAAACTGGCCAGGAAATTAACCACGGGTTTGGGCCCCCCCCCCATGTACCCCCAAAGGTCAGCCAACACAATGACTTATGCTTTAAATAAAATGAAATTAAAACAAGCCATGTTTTCAGATGGATTCAACCTTATCATTGTCAGTTTGGGCGAGGCAGCTGGAACCACAGCATGGCTTAGGGTATCACCAGGACTTGCCCATGTTGAAAACAGAAGAGTCAACATTGGACATTTTGGAAGAGAACAAAATAGCCCTGGATTCTACAGCTTTTAACTGTCCTTCTACTCTCTACTCTCTAGTGGAAGAGCAGCTGCAAAGCACCCCCTGAAGCCTCAGGGCAGGAAGAGGGCCAGGTGGGTCAGGACGCCTTGGCACCAGTGCCTCCATCCTGCCTGAGATGCCGCCCAGCCCTCCCCTCCCCTGCAATGCCCCCAAGGACCCACCTTTCTTCCAGGAAGCGTTCCTCTTCTGGCACGCTCAGCAAAGGGACCCGATCCCTGGGGTTCTCTGCAAGGCAGCCAAATGAACCGGTCTCAAAGAAGCAGGAAGGTGGCCTGTAGAGGGAAAGAAACAATCCGTCAGCCATCTTCCTTCAAAACTCTTCGGAGAGGAGCTGCTAATGGGAGCAGTTCCCAGCAGCCACACATCCTCTGGGGCAAATCCCGTCTCCCAACTCAGCTGGGGACAAGCCTGGAAATGAAGTTTCCAGCTCTTTCTTCAGCTTGAGAGAGTGCTGCTTAGAAGAGCTGACACTCATCCCAGTGCTTGGAAGACCCACTGCCCCAAATCATCTTCAGCAGCATCTCACCGCGGAGCAGAGGGGCACAACTGAGGATTCAAAATAATATCAGTTAACTATTTCCTAAGTTATATGGGGTCAGAGGTCGCTGTCAGGACTCCCCTGGGCACAACACCGTAATGCTGTGACCAAGGCCAGCAACAGTAGCATCACCAGCTTGTTGGAGTGAGGTGGGGGCTTTGGGCTCCAGAGACCCATGTCGTCCTTATTTCCTAGGGGGCCATGCAGAGGGCTGAGAAAGGGCTGCAGTGTGAAGGGAGCACCATCTCCCCCAAAGCAAAACATCCCCCCAGAAATTCTTTAGCCTGCATTCTGAGCACTGGGTGACGGCCAAAGGGGAGCCAACCCAGGATCTGCAAATGTTCTGCATACCAAATAAATGTCCTTCAGAAGGCAAGCGAAGAAAGAAACCTGCTAAATAAACAAAGGCATGGGGGGGGGAGGTGGAGGAGAGTCACCAATGACCTAAATTGATTCCCTTCCTTAGTCAAAGAAACTTGAAAAGCAAGTTGGCAACTGGAACTAGGGCAAACCTCCTTGAAAAGGGCCAAGGTGTCCAGTGTTCCCATTTCGGGCAACGAGCAGCACATCAACTGACAGGGCCAATTCCAACTTACTGGCTGATTATAATGGATGCAACCCCCCCCCCCAGCAGAGGGTGGACATCAGGCCCCCTGGGTGGGTCGTCTCCTACATCCGTCCACCCGCATCTAACCTCCGCCTGACCAGCTGACCGGGGCAGAGGGCGAGAGGGGCTCAAAAGCTCAGAAGCCACGTGCACACAAAGCCTCGTGGTCCGAACCTGGAGACTGTAAAACTGCTTTCCTCCCAACCCACTTTTCCCCTCCTCTTCAAAACGTGCCCCCCACACGAACAATGCTACTGCATGACCTTCAGAACTTCTCTCGGTGAATCCACACTGGTCACTTTGCATTTCATCCATGGGAAAACATTCCAGCTTCACAGTTGGTTGAGCTGGTCAATGACTTCAGTTCTTCAACAGGGAGGAAATTACACACACCCCTGCCCCCCTAGAGCGCAGGACCACCTGTGGATCAGCTCTTGCATCCGCAGTGACCGGAGGTGGCCCCAAAGCAGAGACCAGACGGCCATTTGCCTGGGATGGTTTAATTGGCCTGAGGGTCCGGGTGGCCCCTCTCCACTCTAGGAGTCTGCGAATGGGAGCCCCAACAGGCACAAGAAGAGACAATTGGGGCCCACAGCACTTCCGGCAAGAACAAGAGGGACTCGGAGGGCAGGAGACCTGGGTGGGCCTGGAGACCAAGCAGCATCGGGCACTTTATTCTGTCTTTGGAGGAGAACCTGAAGCACTGAGGGGGGCGCTCAAGCCCCCCCCCAGAAGACAGCAAGGGAGATGACCGGCACCAGCTGCTAAAAACACGGGATGGATCTGACCGTGTGGCTCAGCTGGAGTCAAACTGGGCTTGAAGGAGACGCCGCCTGACTGGGGGGGCAGGGCTACTTTTCCTGCTTCATACCACAAGCAGGTACCCTGTTCAAGCTCACCTTCTAATCTTAAACACACACACACACACGCACACACACACATGCACGCACGCTGCCGTGTTCCCTCTTATCAGCGGAGGCACACAAAGGCTCCTCTCGGCCTTAAGCTTCCTTCCCAACAAACTTTCTCCCTTGCAAGGTTTCGCTTATCAGCTGCCCGGCTAAATCAAAGAGGTGAGCCCCTCTGCCCTTCTTCTCCTTGACTGGACTCAGGGAGGAGGGGATTCCTTGCCCAAAAGAAACCCAGAGGGGCCCTTATTTATGTACATATTTACTTGCAAAATGGAAAGCTTGTCTATCCAGCGTAGGAGGTTCAAAATGGTATAAAATGTCCAGAAAAAAGAAAAATGAGTACAGGTAGTCCTTGACTTACAACCACTCATTTAGTGACCAAAGTGACAAAAGCACTAAAAGGGTAACTTACGACTGGTCCTCACACTTACCACCAACACAGCAGCATTGTGGTCACCTGATCAAAATTTGGGTGCGTGGCCACCAGCCTGCATTTACAAAAATTGCAAAGTCCTGGGGTGGTGGGATCACCCGTTGCAACCTTCCCAGCCAGCTTCCACCAAGCAAAGTCAATGGGGGAAGCTGGATTCACTTAACGACTGCAGTGATTCGCTTAATGACTGTGGCAAAAATACTTATAAAATCAGGTGTGGCTCACTTAACGACTGCCATTTAATAACAGAAATTCTGGTCTCGATTATGGTTGTAACGTGAGGACTTCCTGTGAAGCCACCCCCTCCCCAGCCGCAGAGGGGAAGCCACGGGCCTCCGGGTCCTGCCAACGTTACTCAACTTAGAAGGAAGAGCGAAGGGAGCGGCCAGCTCCGCTCCGCAGGTGGGAAAGGAAAACGGCCAGAAAGCCAACTGAGCCAGCAGCAGCGCCCATCAGGGACAGAGAGCCACGGCGGGGGGACGGGGGACAGGGGGGGAGGCAGCTTGTCCAGCAAGACTTGGCTCCCCTCCTCCTCCTCCACAAGTGGCCCTCCGGGACCTGTTGCCAGCACCTCAGCAGAGATGCAGAGGAGGACGTGGACCGTTGCCCAAGAGCACCAGCAATGACGCCCAACCCCACCCCACCCCACTTACTGTATGTCCCACTGATCCAGACTAGTCCCAACCTAGAAATAAGGCCCATACTGAGAGACATGGATGCAAAATAAATAAAATAAACCAGTATTAAATGCTGTCCTTCAAATTAAAGATTCTTCTACAACAGTGTTTCTCAACCTTGGCCACTTAAAGATGAGTGGACTTCAACTCCCAGAATTCCCAGCCAGCATAGCTGGCTAGAGAGTTCTGGGAGTTGAAGTGCACCCATCTTTAAGTGGCCAAGGCTGAGAAACACAGTTCTACAACACCCTTTTAAAAATAATTGAATCTTCAAAACAGTTGTTAACAGCACACACAGCAAATCTGTTCTCAGGCCCCTCTCTCAAGCTCACAAAACATTCTGCTTTCAAATAAAAGTTGTGATTCCAAGGTGCCTCAGACTCCCAACTTGGCAGCTCCCAAACCGGCTCTCCTCCTCCTCCTCCTCCTCCTCCTCCTCCTCCTATACGAGACAGCTGCTCCTCAGAGACCTCAGAATCGGCAGCCGCAGCAAGGCACATGCGCGTGTGCACACACACACGCGCGGAGCCACTGGCTCAAGTATCTCCACATTCTTGGGCAGCATAAACCGAACACCTGTTTTTCAAGCTGTACAGAGTCTCTGCAGGACCATCAGCAACTTCTCTAAAAAAAGCTCCTGAAGGAAATGCGGGAGCCCACTAATTACTGAAGAAAGACCACTGCGATCCATTCCACTGAGAAAGGGGGGGCGGCAGCTGGGAAGCCATTGTGGATGGCCTGGAACCTTTTCACTGAGCTGAGGCAAATGGGGCCAAAGGGAAGAGAGGTGCGATCAGAACAGAATAACGGAGTAGGAAGGGACCTTGGAGGTCTTCTAGTCCAACCCCCTGCTCAAGCAGGAGACCCTATATAGCCTAATGGTTGTCCAATCTCTTCTTAAAAGCCTACAACTTCGGGAGACAAGCTGTTCCATTGATTAATTGTTCTCACTGTCAGGAAGTTTCTCCTTAGTTCCAGGTTGCTTCTCTCCTTGGTTAGTTTCCATCCGTTGCTTCTTGTCCTGCCTTCAGGGGCTTTGGAGAACAGGTTGACCCCCTTCTTTGTGGCAGCCCCTCAGACATTGGAAGGCAGCTATCATGTCCCCCCTGGTCCTTCTTTTCATTAGACTAGGCATACCCAATTACAGCAACCATTCTTTATTTTAGCCTCCAGCCCCCTAATTATATGTTTGTTGCTCTTTCCTGCACTCTTTTTAAAGTCTCAATGTCTTTTTTATAACCTCACCAAGGAGGTATCTTAGCAAAAAGCTAATTGCTAGGAAGTAACTTAGGAATGCCCTTATGTCTCTTCCCCCAGACATTAGGGGCCTGGCTAAGCAGGAGCCCCCCTTCTCTGCCCCCCTGCCTGTTTTGTTGGTTGCCTTTCTGTGACCAGAGCAGCAGAGGATGGGAGAAGGGCAAGAGGAAAAAAGAGGATCCAGGTCAGCCAGACAAATCAAAGTGGGATACTAGGCAAACTTCTTTTTACAATCTTACCTACATTTTCCCCTCAAACATGTGTGAAGCTAGTCTGCATTTGGGAGATTAAGGGAACAATAGTCCCCCTGCGCTGTCTGTCATGGGATGCAAGCAAGGCTTAGCGCAGCCAGATCAGCTCCCTCGCCTGGAATGAAACCTTGGAGAGCCATTGGGTGGGGTGCTCGGCTGGTTTCGGTTTTTGTTTTCTTGGACAACAAAAACAAGGAGAAGGCCAGAGAAGGTGAGAGAGAGGCAGGGAGCACACCTTACATAGCCAGTTACTGCTCCAGTTCTAGACAGATCCCCTTTCAAGAGTTTCCCGTATCATTTTCTCCTGATTAACAAAACTGCATTGCTGGAAAATTTTCTGTAGGGCACAAAGAGTCAAGCCAGGCCCAGCCTCCCGTTTCCCATAATGGCAACGGCTCCCCTTCTTCCCATTTGGACTCCAGAAGCCAGCTGTCCAATTGCTACTTTGAACTACCACCCACTGTCCCAGTGAACAACTCTTCTCAGACCGGCCTCTTCAGTTCAAGCAAGTCAAATGCAGCCAGCCAGCCACAGGCTAAAGTGCAAGCAAACTATGAGCCCATCATTGATGGATGCAGAAGAAGTCAGAATAGGCCTCTTCCTGCTGTGGCCAGTCCAATCTACATGTTCCCAATGAGGTCCCACTGGATCAGCCACACTCCACGTTTGCCTTCCTCACCCTTGTCTCACTTCAAACGTGGCCTAAAACACCCCCAGGTCCCCTCCTTTAAACACCCATCAGCCAGCTGAGCCGAACTTTGCCCCTGCCTAAAACAATAATGAATTGGGGTGCCACTTTCCCCAAGATCCCCTACACACGCACACCCAGATCTTGTTCCAGCAAGCATCACATGCTCCCTTTCAAAGTCCTCTTCTTTCAATAGCCAGGGCTAAATCCTTGGCAAGCAAGCAAGCAAGCAAGGAGCTGGCAGCCAGGGACTGAGGGGAGGGGGCCACCGGAGGGCTCCTGAATGAGGCTCAGCGAGAGGTTCTCAGAAAAGTTGCCCTTTGCCATGGGGGGAGGGGAGGACCCACTCTTCTTGGTTGGCTATGGGGCTTCCAATTCTTCTTAGCAAAGAATGAAAACGCTCCCATGGCAAACCCTCTTTATGCTGAGACTCTGGCAAAGGTCTCCCATTCTTTGGTTAATTGTCAAAGCTCGAGGCCAAGAGGGACAATTAACACTGTGCAGCAATGGAGGGAAAGAACGAGGCAGCCGAGGGCCACAGTTTTCTGGGAGATTTTCAGTGAGGTAAGATTATTAGACAAGAAACATCCAGTGTGCTGTTGAGAAACACAGTTACCTCCCTCCCTCTTCTTGGAATGAAAGTCTTTTGGTGGCAGGAACGTGGCCAGCAGAACGAAAAGCATGAAGAAGCTTGTTACATTATTTGTAAAAATCCTCAAGAAGCAGGACTGCACCATCCTATCACTCTGCGAGACGCAAGCCCACACTTGCTTCACTCACCCTCCTTCCGGCACACCCTCCGCACACTCCTGCACGGGGCAAGATCGTGCGAGTTTTTTCTCCTTTATTCTTCAGCCTGTTGACTGAGCCAGGAGGAAGCCATGTTGCCCCGCACTGCACACCCCCTCCTGGAGAGGACCCAAACTCAGCTGCACTTACCCTCCACCTTGCCCTGGAAGTGCCATTTTCTCCCCACTTTGGGCTTGGGAGCCAGGAAGAGGAGGATCTTCTCAAAAGCCTGGCTAGCAGGCTCCATGCAGAGACCTGAGGGAGTCTGTCTGTGAAGGAATTTCCTGTGGAGACTGGGGGAGGTTCTGCACCTCAAAGCCCTGCACCAGGGAAAACCAGGTACAAACTGACAAAAAAGATCCCCTCTCTGCTCCAAGAACAGAACTCATAACCCCTGGTCAATGCAACAGCACCCCAAAAAGCCACCATCCTAATTATAGCAGTTGGATATAAAAGGATCTGAAATAGCAGGAAAATCAGGCCTTGATGTTTGAAACAACACAGAAAGCCGGCTAATACCAAGGAAATTCAACATTTATTGCAAATATCTTCTTGCAACAAGCTAAAAAAAGATTCTGCACATGGACATCAACAGATAGATAATATCGAATATACTCTACCAACAAAGATGGAGAAATTGTTAAGTCAACAAAAACAGGAGCTGGTACTGCCTGCAGCTCAGATGATAAGATATCCCCAGTCCCCCAAAACAATATTCCATTAGATTACACAGCAAAGGTAAAGATTTAATAGATTAGTTTTGATAGAGTGCCTGAGGATCTCATGCATGAAATTCATGATGCTGTTAAGATGAGGCAAACAAAAATATGATGAAATAAAGCAAAGTGAAACAGCTGTCCACTAAAGGAAGGCGGAAAGCAAAATCCAACAGAGAATAGAGAACACCAAGAGAGGGACAGTGTCGTATCTAAATATACTGACTGTACAGAAGAAGTCTGCAAAAAATCAGTGATAGGTACAAAGGTTGGATCACTGAAACAGAGCCAGTTAAACAGTGAGGTGGGCATTAGAAAATACTGCTACCACAACAAAGTTATAGTTGATAAATACCAGCTGAACTACTTCAAATCTTACAAGATAAGGCAGTTAAAATGATTTGTTAGTAGGAAATATATAGCACAGGCTAGCAAAATAACGTTCATTGGCCAGACTTAAACAACGCATGGAATGAAAACGGCCAGATGCACCAGCTGGATGCAGAAGAGGCACCCGAGATCCCAGGGCTGACATCCAGTGGACAAGGGAGGTCCGCAAGCTTTCGATTTGGGACCGCTGGACCCGCAACCCATTGGGAAGAGGGGCAGCGGGCACCCCGCCTGCCTGCTTCTTGCCAGAGGAGGGGCCAGAGCTCTCTGCGGCCCCCCCTTATTCCGTCAGCCTGCACGTGCGGAGGGCATCGGAGGAAACGCTGCCTCGGAGGAACAGAAACGGGGCTGAAATTGCTGGGAGAAACGCCCCCCGCCCCAGATGATCCCCTCTCCAGAGTGGCAGGCGAGGCTGCCCCCCGGGAGCCCCAGAAGGGAGCCCGGGCTTGGGGGGGGGGATCTGGGCAGGGAGGCCAAGGCCGGAGAGGCGCGGGGGGCGGGCGGGCGAGGCGGCTGGACCCCCCCGGAGGGCTCAGGAAGCGGCACCGAGAGGAAGGGGCCCCTCCCTCCGATCTGGGAGAGGGAGAGCCGGCTGCAGCGAGGGGCCCCCCCATCCCTCCCGGGGAGGGGCTCTCGGCGGGGGGGGGGGCTCCCGGCCGCTTTCCTCGGCCCGAAGGCCAGCGCGGCCCGATGCTCGCAGGGCCGAAGGGAGCCTCCTCCCCGTTGCCTTCCGAGGCGGCCTGGGAGGGTCCGGGCGGGGCCGCCTTCCCCACAGCCCGGGGGCTCAGCTGCGCTCGGGACGGGAAGCGAGGCCGGGACAGGCCCGGGCAGCCCCAGCCCCGCCCGGCTCCGCTCTCCGGCCACTCGGGGCCGCCCCCTCCCCACTCACCGGCGGAGCAGCACCTGGCCCGCGGCGCCCAGGACTCCCCCCCCCCCTCAGCCGACACGCGTCCCGGGCTCTCCCCGGCAAGACGGAAGCCGGCCGGCCCGAGCGCACAGCGCACCGAGCAAGGCGAGAGACCTCATGAACTAACGACCGGGCGTGACGTCACGGCGGACGCTCGCGCCGCTCACCTCGGCTCCGCTGCGCCCCGGCCCGCTCGCGCCGCCAGCTCCGCTTCTCTCAGCCGGGCCCCGCTCGCTCCCGATTGGCCGCTCCCGCTTCTCACTGGCCTCCGCTGAAGACGCCCCTTTTCTTTCCTCTGTGGCCACGCCTCCTCTCCTCCGCCTCTCCCCTGTCACTCACCCACACTTTCAAGCTTGGCGCCTTCGAGCCGATTGTTCCGCCCATCTTTCAGAATTACGTCTTCTCGTTGGCTGCCTGTCTCGCCCGGAGTAGCTGCTAGTGGTTTCTTTTTACGCCAGTCTTCACACCCAACTCTCTAGCCGCAGCTATTGGCTAGGAGATGCCCCCTCGTCGCTTCTATTGAGTCGTTTCCCAGAGGTTGGTTTGTTCCGCCCCGCGGAGAAGGGGGAGAGAGAGAGAAAAGCGCCCCGGAGCCTCTCCTGGCCTCTGATTGGCTGCTGGTGGCAGGGGGCGTTCCCTTCAAGCCTCCTGCACGTGGCGGACAGCTGGCTTCCCCTTGTGGTTGTTTTGGCTGCCGTCGCGCGGGCAGCTGAGACGGCGAGGCGCGGCCGGAGACCTTCCGCCCGGCTGACTGTTTCAGGAGCGCAGCTGAGCCGCGGGACGGAGGTGGCGGCCTTGAGCCCATCTTGGCTGATCTTGAAAAGCTGAGCGGGGTTTATCTGTTAATTATCTGAAAGAATTTGGCCACCGACTCAGGAGGCTCTAGCGAGCCAGAGAAATAAGAAGAGTAATCATAATCATAATCATAATAACAGTAACAAAACAATAACAACAACAACAAAACAACAACAATAATAACAACAACAACAAAACAACAATAATAACAACAACAATAATAACAACAATAATAACAACAACAATAATAGTAATAATAATAATAATAATAATAATAATAATAATAATAATAATAATAATAATAATAATAATAATAATAATAATAATAATAATAATAATAATAATAATAATAATAATAATAATAAAATTGGAAGGCACCTTGGAGGTCATCTAGTCCAACCCCCTGCTCAGGCAGGAAACCCTATACCATTTCAGACAAATGGCTGTCCAGTCTCTTCTCTTCTCAAGATCTTTTTTACATCGTGGTGACCAAAACTGGATGCAGTATTCCAAGTGTGGCCTTATCAAGGCATTGTAAAGTGGTATTAATAATTCACGTGATCTTGATTCTATCCCTCTGTTAATGCAGCCTAACACTGTGTTTTTTGGCAGCTGCAGCACAAGGCTGGTTCATATTTAAGTAATAATAATAAAAATAATAACAAGTTACGGTAGTTCATGCTTGGATGGGACACCACGAGAAAATCCCATTCCAGGAGAAGGCTAAGGGAGCCATTTTTGGAATGCTGCCAAGAAAGCAACGAAATCTCTTTAGTTTTTGCCTTTAGGAAGATGCTGTCCAGCCTTTCAAGTAAATTAGGACACGCCTAATCTGCTCACACAAATGCTTTTTAAAGGTTTCTGAATAACGTTTGAAGTTGCCTTCTACCGTGTTTCCCTGAAAATAAGACCGGGTCTTATATATATTTTGGGGGGGACCAAAAGACCCATCAGGGCTTATTTTCTAGGGAAATCTGCTCTCCTGTCCCATTGCGGCTGCCGGCCCACTATCCCACCATCTGGTTGCTCATGGTTATAAGGGGGCTGTGGCGGTAGGCTCTGGGCTGGTGGTTTCGGCCGCCAGCCTTCATATAACTCTCCCGTGGCTGTGTGGGCAGAGCCGCAAAGGCCCAGGAACGATGCGGAGCGCCTACCACCGGCCTCCAGAGCTGCCACCATTGAAACCGTAAAATACAGGCGGCGAATGTGCAGCAGGCAGCACAACGCAGCACTGCAGGACCCAAGTGGCAGGCAGAGGAGAAGGCGGCCGCTAGAAGGGGCGGAGACGGAAGAAAGCCCCTCCAGCGGTGGACGTGGCTGATCCACAATGGCAGAGGCCTTTCACCGTCACTCCCCCTGGCTCCGAAACAGCAGAGGGGGACCGGGTATAGCGACCAAGCCTTCGCCACCCCTCCTCCGTAGCATGGCAGTCCAGCTTGGCAGGGGAGTGAAAAGGAAGAGGCGGGTGGGCAGCTGGGTCCTTGAACAGGCGAGGGGAGGTCACTAAGCGGGTAGTGGCCTGGCTGCAGGTGCAGAGTGTGGGGCAGCTCCACCCCCCCACCTGCCTTGCCTCACCTCACGGTGGCGGTGGTGCGACGCGCGTTCTCCTGCCCCGTTGCGACCATGAGCAACCAGACGGTGGGATGGAGTGGGCCGAAAATAAGCCCTAATGGGTCTTTTGGTCCAAAAAAAACATAAGACCCAGTCTTATTTTCTGGGAAACATGGTACTATTTTATTATTTATTACATTTTTATCCTACATTTACTACTTTATAAATAACTCAAGTGGCAAACATACATAATGCTCCTTCCTCCTGCTATTTTCCCCACAACAACAACCCTGCGAGGTGGGTTGGGGGGCTGAGTAAGAGGCACTGGCCCAAAATCTCCCAAGTAGCTTCCATGCCTAAAACGGAACTAGAACTCACCATCACCTGGCTTCTAGGCCAGCACCCTGACCATACACCAAATTGGCTCATCAAACTACTACTATGATGCCTTTCTATTCCCAATAGCTCACAGCTTATACAGGAAAAAGACTCCACAGGCCAGTAAAAAGCGATATCCGTTGTAATGAGACAACCCACAACCCCAAATGTTCCCTCCCAGACCCCAGGAGGTTCCAGCTTCACCTCGCACCAGCAGCAGCTTTTCCAGGGACAAATGCAAGATGTCCACTAGAGGGCGTGAGAACCACACGCATGCCACTGTCTTGCCAGCCCTCTGAACAGAAGGGTGTTAAACTGTAAGTGGGGGGGGGGAAGGGGGCCAATCTTCAAGACATTTAGAACTTGATTCCAAGCAAAAACCACAAGAAGAAGAAGAAGAAGAAGAAGAAGAAGAAGAAGAAGAAGAAGAAGAAGAAGAAGAAGAAGAAGAAGAAGAAGAAGAAGAAGAAGAAGAAGAAGAAGAAGAAGAAGAAGAAGAAGAAGAAGAAGAAGAAGAAGAAGAAGAAGAAGAAGAAGAAGAAACAACACAGTGAAGTAGAGAGTAATGGAGAGGATGGAAAACCCAGATACAAAGTAGGAGATAATAAGAAACATACTCAAGACCCATAAAGGATTCAAATGCCAAAGTTTAGGGAACAAACAGGGTGAACTTGAAGTATTACTACAAGAAGGCAGATGTGATATAGTTGCCATTACTGAAACTTGGTGGGATGAAACTCATGATTAGAATGTACTGATGGAAGGATACAAACTATTCAAAAGAAACAGACCCAACAAAAGAGGAAGTGGAGTTGCATTATATATAAAAGATCACTACATCTCTACAGAAATACACAAAACCAAAGATGAAAATCCCCTAGAATCCATATGGGTCAATATAAAAGGGGGAAAATGATATTGCTATAGGTGTATACTACACCCAACCAAGCAGAAGTACTAGATTAACTCTTTGCCAACCAGTTAACAAATGTATGTAGGAAACATATCACAGTAGTAATGAGAGGCTTTAACTACCCTGATATCAACTGGGGGACAAACTCTGCAGCAAGTGGGAGATCGAACAGATTCCTAACCAACTTAGCTGACAACTTTGTCATCCAAAAGGTAAAAGAGGGAACTAGAAGTAAATCTATACTGCACCTAATTCTTACTAACAGAGAAGAAATGATAGAGGAAGTTGAAGTTGCTGGAACTTTGAGGGAGAGTGACCATGTCATATTGGAATTCAATATAATGCAAACATAAGCAATGAGACACAATCCAGCCAGTGTCTTAAACTTCAAAAGAGCTGATTTTAACAAACTCACAGAGAACCTAAGAAAAAATCCATGGATGAAAATCCTAAAGGGGAAAACAACGCAAGAAGCATGGGAAACTCTGAAAAATATTATCATAAAAGCCCAGTCCAGCACAATACCCCTGAAAAAGAAAAAGGAAAAATCCAAGAAGAAACCAGCATGGTTGCACAAAGATCTCTCTGATAAACTGAAAGACAAAATGGAGAGAGGGACACATAACTAAGACAGAATATCAGCAGATAGCCCGAATCTACAAAGATGAAGTCAGAAAAGCAAAGGCTCAGAGTGAACAAAGACTTGCAGCAAAAGTAAAAGATAATTACAAAAAAGGTTCTTTCAACATATAAATAACAAGAAAAAATCAAGGAAACAGTCAGTCCTCTTAAGAGTGAAGATGGCAAGGAAGTAACAGGCAGTATAGAGAAAGCAGAGCTGCTTAATTCATTCTTTGCATCAGTCTTCACACAAAAACAAACTATAGTCCAACATACCAAAAACATAACAGTAAAAGACAGACTAGAAAAAAATAAGAAAGAAAATAGTTAGAGAACACCTATCTGATCTTGATGAATATAAATCACCGGGACCTGACAGTCCAGAGTTATGAAGGAGCTGGCAGATGTTATCTCAGAACCATTGTACCATATCTTAGAAAAATCCTGGAACACCCGGGAATTACCTGAGGATTGGAAAAGAGCTGATGTGGTTCCCATCATAAAAAAAAAAAGGGGGGGGGAAACAGACCCAGGAAACTACAGACCAATCAGCCTGACATCAATACCTGGGAAGATACTGGAAAAGATAATAAAAAAACAGATCTGTGAACATCCAGAAACAAAGTTATAATTAAAAGCCAGCATGGATTTGTTAAAAATAAATCATGCCAAACCAATCTTATTTCATACTTTGACAAAGTGACTAAATTAGTAGACCAGCAAAATGCTTGGACACAGTATACTTAGACTTCAGCAAGGCATTCAACAAAGTAGACCACAACCTAGCTAGAAAAATGTGGGATAGACAGCATCACCACCAGATGGCTGACAAACCGTACTCCTTAATCATTAAGTCATCCTTAATGGAACTACATCTACATGGAGGGAAGTAAGCAGTGGGGTACCACAAGGCTCCGTCTGAGGCCCAGTACTCTTCAATATCTTCATAAATGACTTAAATGAGGGAATAGAAGGGGAACTCATCAAATTTGCAGATGACATAAGCTGGCAGGAATAGCCAACACTCCAGAAAACAAGCTCAGGATCCAAAAAGACCTTGACAGATTTGAACAATGGACCTTAACAACATGAAATTTAATGTGGAGAAAAGCAAGGTTTTACATCTAGGCAGGAAAAAACAAAGGTACGAGCAGTGGTGGAATTCAAATATGTGAACAACCAGTTCTCTGTGTGGATGCCGCTTCCGGAAGTCCATTCTGGGCCTGGGCAACAAAAAATTAGCTACCGGTTCTGCCGGAGTGGTGCGAACCAGCTGAATCCCACCACTGGGTATGAGTACATATTAGGTGAAACCTGGCTCAAAAACAGTAACTGTGAGAGGGACCTTGGAGTCCTAGTGGACAATCACTTAATCTGAGCCAGCAGAGTGCGGCAACAGCCAAAAAAACTAATACAATCTTGGATTGTATAAACAGAGGCATAGAATCAAAATCCCATGAAGTATTAGTACCGCTTTGTAAAACCCTAGTAAGGCCACACCTGGAATACTGCATCCAGTTTTGGTTACCACATTACAAAAAAGTTGTTGAGACTTTGGAAAAAGTGCAAAGAAGAGCAACTAAGATGATTAAAGGCCTAGAGACAAAAACATATGAAGAACGGTTGCAGGATTTGGGAATGGGCAGTCTAGAGAAAAGAAGGGCTAGGGGGGACCTGATAGCAGTATTCCAGTATTTGAGAGATTGCCACAAAGAGGGGGAGGGGGTGTCAACTTATTTTCCAAGTACCTGTAGGCAGGACAAGAAACAACAGATGGAAACTAATCAAGGAGAGAAGCAACCTGCAATTAAGGAGAAACTTCCTAACAGTGAGAACAATTAAGCAGTGGAACAGCTTGCCACCAGAAGTTGTGGGTGCTCCATCACTGGAGGTTTTTAAGAAGAGATTGGACAGTCACTTGTCTGCTTGAGGAGGGGGTTGGACTCTAGAAGACCTCCAAGGTCCCTTCCAGCTCTATTCTGGCTGACTGACTGACTAATTGATTGATTGATTGAGAGGTGGGGATGATCCTGCCCGGGCAGCACCCGGTGCGAGACACATCCCCCCCAATCCCCAGCTGAAGCATGCACAGCCAATCCCGGCTGCTGTAGCCGCCAGACTGGAAAGACTAAAATGAGGCCTGAGCAGAACAAATTAAACAGTGATATATTTCCCGGCCACTGTAGCATTTCAGAGGCCGGTGGAGGAAGAAGCCGGACGTGTGCCTGTCTCTGTGGAAAAAGTGCCCTGCAGTCGTCGTCCCCCCGTCATTGCAGGGACTCAGTCCGCCCTCTCCCCATCACTCAGACTGGGAAATGTCGAGTTGGGCCCATTGCCGCCTTCAAGGGGACTCATCACTTCCTCGGCTGCTTGGCCTGAAGTGGTCAGCAGAGCCACCTGCAAGCCCCCCACGCTGGCCTCCCCCTGGTCTCCTGACTGAGGTCTTTCCTTCCTCTCAGCTGAGTGGGGGAGGGGGTGAGAAGGGGCCCCTCTTCTCTGAATAAAAGGTTGACCCTTGGGGTCAGAGGGAGTTAATCCAGAGTTCCTCTGGTTGTGCTGAGCATGAGTCGGTGTCCTTAGGGCCCCATCCACCCCCTTCTTTGTCTCCAGATCTGGCCCAAGCACTGCAGGATCCAGGACTCAACAGGAGCAGCTTTGGGCTTAAAGCTCCGGAGAGTCACCACCTGGCTGGGGCCAAATTCCATCTGGCTTCCTAAGATCCATCATCCCCTTCCTGAAGAAGGGTGTAGTACCTGCTGTGGGAAGCAGGGAGAGGGCCACCAGCCCTTTGCTCCCTGCCTGGGGACGTGTCTGGAGGGCCTGTCCCGACCTTTCTCCCCCGTCTGAGGGGCAGCTGATAAGAGGGCTGTTAAGAAAGTCCAAAGAGTTCAAGACTGCAAAAAGTCACTCCCCCTGCCCCTCCCCCACGCCCCCAATGAATCACGCAGTGAAGGGGGGAGAAAAGGCTCTGGCTGAACAGAGCAACTTGACTCTGGCCACGGGCAAACCCCCATGACCAAGCACACGGGCTTCCGGAGGGCCTGCTCGCTGAGGGTGCCCATGTCCCCGGGGCTCCTGGATCATGTCCCTGGAAGCTTGTATGGCTGCCTGGAGGAGGCCCCTCTCCCCTGGGAAGCCGAGGAGGCCCCTTGGAGGGCGGACGGCAGCCTGGGCCACAGCCAGGAAGGGGCTTCCCAGGAAGCAGCCAGGAAGAAGGGCAGCTGCGGGCGCCGAGCCCTGAGCCTGGAGGGGCGGGACATGAAGGACGAAGAGGCCACCCTGGCAGGTGAAGCCAGTGACGGGCAGCTGCTCATCGGGCAGGCTCACGGCAGAGCCCAAGCCAGCAACAGGGTGAAGCAGTGCCAAAAGGTAAGGGCAGGAGGGTCCAGACATTTTGGGGGAGGGCAGGTTGCTGCCACAAGGACAGCCTGTCCTCCCCAGAGGTTGTTCAACCAGCACAAGGCTGAGAACCTCACTGCACCTGCTAGAAAGCCAGCCACCCCGTCCACCATTGACTTGCTGGATGAGCAGACGAAGAGAAGAGAAGAATCCGCTGCAGCCCAGAGGCTTCCTTGCTTGTGCCTCAGAGTGGCCAGGCACTGGCAGGGAACGAGACCCTCTCCCTTCTGCCTCCCAGAGAAGCAGGAGGGCTCCCCACTTCGCACGAGTTCCAATCATCCCTGGAACTGATCACTTTAAGAGAGGGTCCCCATCCTTCCACCTTAGTTTTGTGGCCTCTCTTTGTGCACGTGTGGAAGCTGATCTGGAGCTGCTAAAGCTGGTTTTAGGCTTATCTGGCTGCCATTCTGACAAGCAAGGGACACACACACACACACACACACACACACACACACACACACACCCCTGTTATCCTGCTGTGCTCTTCCCAACAGAGCATGCAAGCCATGGCTTCAAGGATCTGCTTGGGCACAATTCCTCCGCCCCCTTTCCTCTTTTCCGAAAGGGCTGACTTTTCCTCTGAGCGTCCATCTGGGCCAGCCGAGCATGTGACACTTGGTGCAACTTCTCCCCTCCCGGGGAGGGAGGCAGAGGCCAGCCAGAGAGGGGGCGCTTTCCTTCTTCCATTCATTACTGTCTTCTGGTGGATTTTACAGCCCCAGCACCGCTCAGCCGAGGCAGTTTCTGAAAGGCCCCCAGAGGCCTCCGTGGGGTTCACCGGGGACCCCAGCCCCTGCGCTTCTTTCCCATCCTCTTCAGTCTCTGGGGACAAGGACCCACATAGTTTTCTGCAGCTAAGCCGGACATGGGTCAAACCCACTTCCCCCACTCCGGGCTGGGGAGAAGAGGTCCCCATTGCTATCCTCCTATTTGGGTCCAAATAATTGCTCCATGTAGTAGACAACACATACACATACCCAACAGTGGGACGGAGCCCGGGATGCTCCGGTCCCAGAGCCTCCCTGGGCCAAGGCGAGGGGCAGGAGAAATCTCGGGGGTTGTGCCTAACTCTGCTTGTGCCTAACTCTCCAGCAGGTCAATCGTGCCCTCCAGAGGGGCTGGCAGAGCCTCCTCGCCAACATGCACAGACTGACGCTGATGCGCCTGGCCTCCCTGCCCACCAGCAGACGGTGACGGGCCTCTTTCTGGAGGCAGCCCACAGCAGGAGCAGAGCAGAGCCCCAGAGCCTCCCTGGAGCCACCGGACAGTCTCTTGGCCAGGCCACCCACCCACGGCCCCAGCGAGCAGGGAGCCCAGCTTCTTGCGCGGGGAGGGGTTTCCTGTCAGAGTGAAGAACAACCGCTGCCTTCCTTCTCCAGTGGGAGCTGCCCCAACCTTCTCCCGCCCCCAGACAGGAGAGGAAGGCAGCCCAGGAGGCAAGGAGATTCAGGACGCTCACGTGCAGCCTGGTTTGTGGACCCAGGTTCTCACCTGTTGATAAGCCAGGATTGGGCAGCCACATGGACAACCCACCTCAAGCAGGCTTGTGAAGAGCAACGGCCTCTTTCTTCTGCAGAGTCCTCCTCATACCGATCTCCCCCACCACCACCTGCCCACCTCTTTGGCACTTGGCCAACTGTGGGCATCTTGGCCAGATCCTCAGGGATGTCCCAGGACTTGGTCTTGGGATGTGTGGTGTTGAGGGGAAAAGAGAAGGGCACGGGGGACTTCTGCCCTTCAGGCATCATCAATAAAAGAATGGAAGATTTGCTCTACATTCTAGAATTGCAGAGACCATTGAAAGCCCCCCCCCACTACTCTATTCTCCATGCCAGTCCCTCTCTCTTGTCTTCGGCAGGGATCTTGGTCCTGGCATTTCTCACTTAAGACCAGAGGACGTCCAAGCTGGCTCAGCTCACTGGGGTTCAGTGCGAGCAGAAGCCCATCCCGGTGCAGCCAGTTGGCTGGAGGGTTCTTTCACACTGACTGACATGGGGTCTAGGGTGTTATGTGAAGGCGGACTGTGCCTTGCAGCCAAGGTTAGTGGCCTGGCTGCGACCTGAGGTAGCCAAAATGCAGCTGCCACCCACAGGCCATCTCAGTGTCTTCACGATTTATCTACCCTGCCCAAGGAAGGACAAAAGAGTTTTGTTGGGCACTATATAAACCAGTGCCATTTAAAAAGCAGGATACTACATTTGGGGGCCAAACCAGCCTGCCCCCCCCAGGACCAGTTGCCAAAGAGCCCAAGAGAGGGAGCCGAGGCCACTCTTGCCAAGCACTCCCGCCCAAACAGCTGTGGGTTCTGCAGGTTCTGCCCTGCTGAAAGGTCACCAGGCTCCGCTGGGTTGAGCATTGCCAGGAAAGAGGCCAAAGGCGGAAGGGCGAAGCTGGGCCAAGAGCTGGACCCTCCTGCAAGCAAGCGAGGGAGCTCAGGCTAGCCCAGCAGCACAGACGGAGGACTCACCCCCCCCCCAGACTTGGCTGTGAATTTAGCGCAGTTCACCTTCACACAGAAATCTGCTAAAAATGTACTGAGGACAAAAGGGCGCCCATAGATAAAGCATACTGCAACATAACAGTTAATCAAGGCACAGAAGCTTCTCCCTTCACAGGGGCCAACCGGACGAAAGGAGGAAAGCAGAACGGAACAAAAACAGACACCTCTTGGTGGCTGGGGGGGGGAGAGGGTCTCCCTTGGGGAGGCACCCTGGGATGCAGGGCAGAGACCCTTCGGGGGGGGCAGCTAGATAGAGACCTCATGGCAGAGTCCAAGTCCTGATGCCCTGGCATGGCAGGATAATTCCTTCCCACAGATCCCCCTGCACAATCACTTAAAGCTTCGCACGGAGGCCCCCTGGTCTGTGTGGTCAACAAGGGCCTCTCGCTGCTGCCTGGCCAGGAAAAAAGTCAACACCCAGAACTGAGCAATTCCCACCGTATATCCAGGCACTCCAGGTCGCCTTTGAGCCCTGAGGCTTCCCTGTTCTGCAGTGGCTATAATTGGGAAACTGCCATGCCCGGAAAGCAGCCCCTGTTTCGTGAAATGGCCTCTGGATGCCATTTCAAATCCTGGCTGCAAGCCTCCAAAACCGCCGGTGCCACCCCTGAGCTGGCTGAACTGGCAGGGAGGCCCGGAATGCAGGCACAGAGGCCGCCAACTTGCTTCCCCTTCTCTCCCCCCCCCCCAAAAAAAAATTCCACATTGCACAGAGCAGTTCAGAGCTCTACCAGGCAGAATCGAGTCCCGGCTGATACCTCCAATTCCAGGAAGAGTCATCATCCCAACTGTGGGTGGGGGGAGGGGCAGGACACTGGTTGCCATGTTTTTTTGGGGGGCATATCAGGATTGGGAGAGACATGTGCCCACGGCTGCTAGTGTGACGGGGGGGCTCTGGAGGTGGGGGGCTATTGACTGAAGTGCTGCTCCCCTCTCCCAGCAAGAGAAGCAGGATCAAGGAAAGTGGGGGGGGGGACAAAAGGGGGAGGGGCTACCCTGGCCACATCTTTTGCAGGGTGGGGATGTCCTGTGTTACCCAAGAGGCCTCTCCCCCCTCCAGTCCGATCCGACCGCTTTGTGGCCAAGACGAAACAGGGACCCTCAGATGGCCCACCTTCCAGCCCACCCCTCTCATTCCAGGGAGGGGTCCTTGAGAGGTCCTAGAGGCACGTCCTCTGGGGGGGGGGTTTCCTGTGACTGCTGCTCTCAGACCCCCCCCCCTTTCCAGAGAAGATAGATAACTTCTGGGCTTGGGGATGCCCCTGGCTGGGTCAGCTGACCCATAGGCATCCTTAGTGTGACCCCACCAGGACAGCCCCCCCACTGGCAGATGGAGGATCTAGGAGCCTTTGCAGCTGCAATGGGAATTCTGGAACCCAGCGTAGGACCCCTTCCTGGAGTTAGCCTGTCCTTTCCAGGGTCTCAAGCAATCCTTGAGCAGAAGGAGGGGGGAGGGGGGAATTTCCTTAGCTCTGCTTCTGGAGCCCCCCAGCTTTGCTGCCTGCTCAAGACAGCTATGGTGACTGCAGGAGTCACGATGAGTCCCCGTCACAGCCCAAGCTGACCAACCAAGTGCAGTGGCAGAGGTGTGCAGACTTTTGCACGTGGGGCACGCCTGTCATGCTTGAGCCCAGAGGTTGCACTTCTGGCTTGATTTGGGGCATCGTCATTCGCTCAGCGCAGCGGTCCACAGGCCAGCTGGCCGGCCATCCACAGTGGCTGCTCCTGTGGTTTTGGTGTTCCTTGCTGAGTCTGCACCTCCAGGCGTTTCACTCTCCTGTACAAATGATCTCATGTGCGGAAGCCTAAGCCAGCCTGGGGATGTCTTGGGAGGCCTCCAGGTTGCCATGGAGAGCCAGGATAGAAACTGTGTTTGTTGGTCTGGGGAGGAAGAGGAGGAGGAGGAGGAGGAGGAGGATGCCACGTCCACACCAACCCTGTTTTCTTCCACCACTTTTGCTACCGAGTACTGCATCTCTCCAAACCACAAAGCCAAGAAACTCAGAATTTCCAACTTTAAGCAATATTCTTTAGTCACAGAGGAAGGATAATGCTTGTATGACGCTTCTGTTGTCTAGAATCATAGGGCTCAGGGTCCAACCCCATGTCCTGAGCAGGGATCCTCAGACCACTTCAGATTGGGGGCTGTGTGTGTCCTTTGCTTGCAGCCTTCTTTGATGGAGCCACCATCATGCCAGGAGGGAGGCCGCCCTCCCTCCCTCCTCCTCCTCCTCCTCCTCCTCCTCCTCCTCTGCATCCACAGACAGGAAATGTCTCCCTTTCAAGGCCTTACAAAGCAGCAGCAGCAGCAGCAGCAGCAGCAGGCAAAGGGACAGGAGGTGGAACCACATTGGGAAGAGTCCCTTCAGACCCACCTGAGGCTGGAGGAGGAAGGCAAGGAGGTCCTCCTCTGGGCGGCCTGCGAGAGGGCTTTGGAGTCTCTCCCCAGCAGGAGGAACTGGGGAAATCCCCCTTTTTACTTCCCAACTTGGAGACCCTGAATTCTATTCCTGCCTGAGGCCCAAAGCCAGCTGGTGATCTTGGGCCAGTCCCTCTCTCACAGCCCTGGGAAGGAGGCAATGACAAGCCACCAAGAAATTTCAGGGACCTGTCTGGGCGGTGGCCAGGAGTAAAACATGATGTGCATGAAGGCACACACAGACACATGCATGCGCACAAACCAGACATAAAAGGCAAGGATTTGGCAAAGAGATGAACTCTTATCCAAAAGACTTAAGGGGGGGGGGAGTGCAGCATCAGTGCAATGAGCAGACCCCTCTGATAGACTCCCATGCTCCCTCTGGGGGGGGGGGTGAGTTCCGCTTATTGCTCTGGTCCCCGAACTCCCCGCTTCCTGCCTGCTCCTGCGCTGGGCTGTGCAGCTGCCTGTCCTCATCCTCAGAAGTGCTGACTCAGGCAGGCAAGCAAGCCGTGGCTGCACATGCAATTCTCACGCGCTCCTCTGGAGGAGCGGAGGGTCAAGCCGGCATCACCAGGGCTCCTTTTGCTCAGCCTCCATCAGCTTCGTCCGTCCACAAGACAGGCCTAAAGCTCCTTGCAGTCAAGGCCCCTGGCCAAGCACGGCGGGGGCTGAGAACCACCTCCAGCCCCCCCTGCAGTTGGGAGCACTTGGAGCAGCCATGAAATGGCTCGGGGGGGGGGGCATCCTCCTCAACAGCCCCTAACCCCTTCCTCCTTTTGGAAGACCTGAAGGCCGCAGGGATGAAGCAACAACCGAGGCATCCTGACAGGGAGCTGTCACCATTTCTCAGAAGCCAACTGCATGTTTTCCATTTAGGACTCTGGGCTGTGAGGGGCAGCGAACTTTTCCCCAGATTGGCTGCCTTTGGACTCCATTGTAAGTGGAAACACAAGTGGGAGGAGGAGGAGGAGGAGGAGGAGGAGGGCACAGTAGGGTAATGAGCTGCAGCTGCTCCTCCAGTGAGCAGAGAGCCTGGCTCCTTCTCCCAGATGGAAAGATCTGGCCACTAGCAGGAAAACGGCCAAGCCCCGCTGTGGCTTTGGGGCCACGCCTGCCTCTGAGGTGCGGCTTCTGCCTTCTCCCTTCCTCGGAGGGTTGCAAAGCCAGCCTTCATCCCCTCTGCTCTCCTTTCTTTGGCCCCCTCCGCATCAACTCCAGATGGGCACCTGAGGGGTCTGGAGGCTCAGCCAGTCTGCCCCAGAGAATTCTTCCACGGCTGTGTCTGTGTGTGTGTGGGGGGGGGGTGTTCCTCTGCCGGTCTCAGGGCTTTGCCCAGGGAACCGAAAAGGGTCTCTCTGCCCTCAGGTTCTCCGGGTGCCAGCAGAAGAGCCACGGCTATGGCTCCTTTGGATCAGCTGCTTTTGTTGCAATTGCAACAATTGCATTGCTCTGGAAATGAAACTAGGTAAGCCAGGTTAAGGCCCCTGGACTTCAACCATTTCACCCGTGTTTGAATGGTGGTCCCATCTGCTCTGCCCCTCGTCGCTTCTGGCCTTTCCAGGTTCATCCCTTGCACCCATGTCCTTAGTCCCAAAGATGCCTTCTGAAGGCCTTTCAACTGGGAGGAGGGGGGGGGTTATGGCTGTGCACACCAAAACACTCTTGCCCCCCCCCAGTGATTTCAATGGCTGAAGTGCCCCATTCACACCAATAGGTAGCACTCCTGGAAATCCTCCCCACCAGCTCAAAATGGGACAGTGCTCCATGCTCTCACTAACTTTGGGGGTGGGCCCCTCCCCAGTAGGCTGTAATTAGTGCCCATCCACCACCCAGTTCCTGTGCCAAGTTGGCTGGAAGTAGCCACCCAGGCTGGGAGCCCTTGTGCCCACGTGGGCGCTGCTGGCGATCTGAAGCAGCAGCAGCAGCAGCAGTGGGGAAGAGCCCTTGTGGTAGAGCCAGTTTCGTAGGCCGTGATCTTCCCACCTACGGAGAAGTTAGTCTTCTGAACTCTTAGCTCCCTTTTCTGAGCAGATGCACATTCCTGGATCAGCCTCATCTGGAAACTGGATGGCGGCAGCAGCATCACGAGTTGGGGGTCAAAATAGGCAAGGTGGAGACAGAGAACAGCCATCCTTGTCCCTGTTGTATGTGGGCGCATTGTCAACACAAGTGCAAGAGAGGCCGGACCTTGATTCCGCCATCTTGCTTTTTTTTACCCCTCCCCCAAACGCTCTTTGGTCTGGCATTCCAGGTGCAAGCGGCTCAAACGGTTCTTGGAGATCCCGGTCTCATGATTATATAAACTTTTCCTATAGAGTTGTATTAAAAAAGTTTCCATGTTTGTTATTTCTCGCATGAGAGATATCAAGATTTAAAAGGTAAGGGGAAAGCTGACATTCCTGAGCTCCCAGAGCTAATTGGTGAAACCAGCTGAGCCCCTGAGATTTGAAAGAAGCCCTGTCCTTCTGAGGAAAACTAATTCTTAACCCAAGTTATTCAGATCTTCTGACTCCCGACCGGAGCATCAAAGGATCAGGAGAAGACCGAGAGGGCCAGCCCGGCCCTCCTCCTGCTGCTGCTGCTGGAGGAACCTTCCGGGCTGAGTCTCTGGAGTTGCACAATGTATTGGAAAGGAAGTCTTAGGAAGACATAAAATTAGCCTCATAAGCCTGGCTTAATTAACAGTTCTGAGTGTGGTCAGGAAGATGGGAATGCCTTTTGAGGCTGGCTTCTCTTGAACTTTCCTCTCAAAAATCTCAGTCCGAGGGTCTTTTTGATGGTTTCTTGTGTGAGGGCAAAGACAGAAGTCAGGAAGAACAGGAGTAAAACATCCATAAGAGATGCCCGCATCCCAAGCCAGGCTGAGGTCCTGATCCCCTGCAGCTCACTGTGGCATCATTGATGTCAGGCACCCCCCCCCCCATTACACACACACACACACACTCGATTGCTCAATGTTCTCACCGAGAACAAAGAGTCTTTCCATTCCAGCTCCCAAATGGGGTTCACGGTGTGTGTGGTTCAGCTCGTCCTGGCCAGGAATGGCTGGGCCCCTCGGCAGGGGCTCCTTCTGCGAACACCCCAAGCAAGCTCTCTGCTCCTTTGGGGGGAGTATAAACCCATTTAAACAAGCAACTCCCCAGTTTGTGGCCTCCAGGGAGAGACGTCCTCTGGCTTCAGCTTCTTATCCAGCCCATCCCTCCATGCAGACATAGCCTCCCTCATTCAGATGGGATGGAGAAGCAGAGCTGGCACCATTCCAGGCGAGATAGTCCCATTCCTCCCTGGGAACTGGTCATTGAGGGGGGCCGGGTGTGTGTGTGTGTGTGTGGGGGAGCTTTTGGACATACTCCTCTAAGCTCATCCCTTGAAGAAAGAGGGGCCTCTTTCTCCTCACCCCCAGACTGAGAAGGCTGCTAGTCAGTGCTATTGGAAGCTGCTGAGAGATCCGGCAGAATCAGCCAGTCACTTCCTTGCCTCTTCCAGCAGGAGCCCATTTAAAAGGGGCAAACAAGGCCGGCTCAGTTTCCAGACCAGGCCTAAAGGATATTTCTGAGACCTTGGGAGGATTTCTTTCAGACTAGGTCTCTCTTTGCCTCTCTAAAGACCTGGGGGGCTTTGCTACAAAGAGGTGCATCTACAGTCATTCCCTCTTGGCTAAGTTGAATGAGCCAAGATACCTGGTTCTGTAGGCCAGAGAGCTGTCAAGTTCCCCTCCATGCCCTCAGGCCTTGAACACCGAAAGCCATGCCAAAGAACTGGACCAGATGATGCACTGGGCACTTGGCATGGACACAAGCGGAGTGCAAGTTGGCATGAAGAGGCCAAGTGCCCTACAGAGTAACATTGAGAGCGCCAAAACAGGATGTCCAAATGGCTGAAAAGCTTTGCTGGACTCTCTTTGTACCATTCTGTGCTCTAGTGAGTGTCCAGTCAGAGTAAAACTTCACTTCTGCTCTGTTTCTGCTGGTTTTGTTTTGCTGGAGCTCTTCAGTAAAATTCAAGATGCTGCATTGGAAGCCATCAGTTATTTTCAAATAAGATGATGGAAGCTGACTAAATTGATCCAGAAGCAGAATCCAAGTCAGAACAGTGTGGGTCTCTCTCCCTCCCCACCTTTCTCCTCCACGGGAGGGGGGGGGATTGGCTTCTTTTCTGAGCTATTTGAATGCTAAGGTTTTACGGGTTGAAAGTTACTACCAAACCACATCTCAGGGGCAGCTGTTGCAGAAGCCCCCGGATCTTCCTGAGGGAAGTCAAGGGACAAGAGAAAACAGGGCAGAGCTGTCTGTATATTCCTTTTCAAAGCTGTGTGTGCCCTGCATAGGCTCACTCGCCTGAGCCTATGCTGTTCCTTTCTCCACCCATGCCCTCCGGGGCGGACTTGGCCCCTCGAGGTCCACGAAGGGGGTGGGAACGAGTGGGCTCTCTTCCTGATGACTTTTGCCCCATCGTCAAGTCGGCAGAAGGAGCCGCGCCCGGTCCGTATGGGATGAATTAAGGAAGGGTTTTGGATGTCCTGCTTTGGGGGGGGAGGAGGAGGAGGAGGAGCACCCATTGCGCCCACTCGTGTCGTATGTGGCGGGAGCGGAGGAGGGGGTGGCTTTTGACAGATGACTGGGCCCCGATCCACGAGACGTGTGGTCGCTTCCAAGAAGGGAGGAGGGAAGAGCTGCTCCCGCCCCCCACCCACGTGGCCCACGGGAGGGCTTCCTGCCCACTTGGGATCAGCTGCCAGGGACGGGCAAGCCAGCAAGAGCCGCGGGAAGGAAGTTGTCCCTCGGCTGTCAGAGGGTGAAAGCGGCTCTTGAGCCATCAGCCTCCGCCCCCCCCCCCCAGAGCCCACCTTTGGCAGTGGCTTCCGGCTGCCCGAAGGGAAAGGCTCCGAAACCATCCGGGGCGGGAGGGGGCGGGCGCGTCGTCCTCCGCGTCTGCCGGGAGAAGAAGAGGGGGACGCTACGCGGACCAGGCAAGAGAAATTGCCGCGGCGGGGGGGGGGACGCGAGGAAAGTAAGCCTGAAGTGGGAAGAGGCTCCAGGCGGCCGCAAGAACCACCCGGCCTCCTCCGTCCCTCCCGGTCCCCTTTCGCCTTCCCCACAAAATGCTCATTCAGTGGCGCTCCGGGCTTTCAGGAGTGCAGAATTTGGCCCTGGACCCTGAAGCGGCCGCGAACGGAATCAAAACGCGGGGGCGGGGGGGAATGTCCACGATCGGAGCAAACGGGCCACATTCCCTAAGAAGACGATCCCCTCTCCCCGCTTGGCCGCGCGCCCAGCTGTTTCTGCCCCTCCTTGACCGGCATCCGTGTGCAGCAGCTGGACCCTCCAGAGGGACCTGGGATCCGGTCCCTGGACTCCCTTTGGACTGCTTCCAGGCGCTCCTCACTGGCTGGCTGCCTTTCCACCGCCGCCCCTGAGTGCAGCGGCTTTCGACCTGCCCTCCCCGCCGCACCCCTAACTCGAACCGGGTCCGCAGAGGGGCGAGCGGGGCGGGGGGGGCGCCGCACCCCTGCACCTGCGCTCCGGCGCAGCCCAGCAGACGGGGCGCTGGGCGAGGGGGCGGGGCGAGGAGAGGAGGGGCGGGGCGGGGCGGAGCGGGGCGCCCTGCCCCCCCCCGCGGCCGTCCCGCCGCTCCTCCTGCCCGGCCGGGCTTCCAGCGCCGCAGTTCTGCACCGCAGTGGCCACCGCAGCGCCAGGGCCGCTCTCCCGGGGGCGCGCGGGCTGCTTCTTCGCGCCCAGGCCGGTGAGTTCCGAACGCGCGCGCTTCTCCGCGCCTAGCGGGGCTCCTTTCGGGGAGGCGGCGGGGGTCGCCCGGGCCCGGGCGGAACGGCAGGTCGGGCTGCGCCAGGTGCCGAGCATCATCTTCCGCGTCGCCGCCTGGACCGAGGCGGTGAGACGGCGGGGGGTGGGGGGGGGGCTGCCCGAGCTGCCCGGCCGCGGCGGCTTTGCGGGCTGCGGTCCGGGCTGCGGGGGTTGAGCGGGGGGGCGTTGGGATTCTTGGGGAGCAGCTGAAGTCCGGGGGACCCTTCCCTGCTGGCCTCGGGAGCCCGAGAAGAAAAGAAGGAAACGTGCCAGCGTCGACTTCTTCGGGAAATGTCCGAGCAGGGCGGGAGTGGCGGCTTTTACTTCCCGAGGCCAGGAGTAAGGTATCCAAAGTTAGTCTGCCTCTGAAGGTGGAGGCTCTCTTTGCTGCCCGGCATTCAAAAGTTCTCCAATAGAACAAAGTATCAGTTTAAGAATTGATACTTTGAAACCCAAGTTCTTCTCCACTAATCTATCAAGAAAGGGGGGAGGGCGAACCAGGTCCTCCCCCTTCATTAAAGAGGCTTCCAATTGTCCAGCATCCTTTGTGGGAAGCATCTTTTTTCGTTTTCTTGAGAATTTTTGAAACGCCCCAAGAGCCTGGCGGTTTCTGCAGTGTTTTCCTGGTGGGCTTTTCATGTTAGGAAGGGATTTGGTCCTACAAGCGATCTCTACCTCCCTTCTGGCTTTTTATTTGGTTTGTAAAGAAAATCTCTTATTGGTTGCAAGTATTGCGAGCCATCCTGAGCCAGGGACGATAGGGTCACCGCTGGGTTTCTGAACTAGAGGATCCCATAGATCTCTTCAAATAGGTCTCCCCACGCCCTGTGCTTGCGTTGGGAGCATCACAACCAGTCCAGGGCTTCACCAGAGTGTAGCTCTCCAGCCCAGTGGAAGGGCCAGGAGTGGGAAGCAGCTCCAGAGAACCACCTAAGTTTCCTGTGGAAATCACACCCTGGGCTTCCAGGAATGCCGTAACTGAATTAGACCTGCTTTGCCTCTCTAAGAAATGGAATTTATACTGTTCCTTGTGTAGATGAATGAAACAGGAATGAAGGAACGAAGATTAGCATTGCTGTAGACCAGCCCAAAACACCAGCTCAGCCAGCTTCTTTCCCCCATGAAAACTGGGTGGGTTCCTCCCTTCGGCAACTTCTCAACAGACACCCACACTGGCCGCATCCTCCCCCTGCAGACTAGGAAGCTCTTTGGGCCTTTGGCCTCAGTTTCCCCCTCAACTCGCTGGGGCCGAGTCTGCAGTGCCAATCCTGGCCAGATGCTCCCTGGACTGGTGGCTCGCTCTGGCCAGCTGTCTGCCTGTGGAAGGGGGCAGCTGAGGGATGGCCGGATGGCCTCTCTGGTAGTGTGGCTGGTGGCGATATTTTAGTTTGGTGATCAAGTAGCTGCATCAGAAAAGTAATATTCATTAAGTTGCTTCTTACTTCAGCTACGAACAGAAAAAGCACTGCTGGCGCTTAGTGCCAGACTCGGTGGTGTGCTCTACCCAAGGGGCACGAGGGGCCATGAAGTTACCTTGGCGCCCTCTTTTCCTGTGCCACTCCCTATCAGATGACACCCCGAGGTGCTAAAAAGGAACCTGAGGGGAGAAGAGGGGGGGCTGTCCTAATCCTAGTCTTCTCTCTCTTCCTTTCTCTTGCTGATCACTGTGTTTATTTGGCAAGTAATTTTTGGGGTGCCCCATGTAGACACTTCCACACCCACTTTCTCTGCAAAGACCGTTTTCCCAGGCTTGGGGGGGGGGAGGGGGTGCCCTGCACTGTGACATCCCAGGGACGTGCTATTAAGAGCAGCCTCTGTCGCTGCCAGATGTGTTTTCTAGCACTTATTATAGACCTTCTCACACATCACGTGAAGTTTTCCTCTTCCATGGGCCTGATCACCTTTCAGAAGAAGGATGCTGCTAGCTGCCTCCAGCAGTAACAGGGAGGGAAAGCCTCCGCCAGGGCCCATCTCCAGACCCTCCACTGCTCAGCTCCTTGGAGAGGTGGAGAGCAGGCAGGGCCATTTGTAGCAGAAGAAGCCGGCAGCCAGCTGTGGAGGACCCCACCCCCACCCCCAAAGAACCCTGCCAGCCCCCTAGTGAGAGTGCAGCGATGTTGCTCTCGCAGGCCGGCCAAGGACTTTCTGCAGGGGGAGTGGATGTCGCTGCTGGCAGGACAAAGCCATTTGCAGGAAGCAGCCCTCTCCACAAAGGGCTGCTTCTCATCCCCCCCCCCCAGGAGACTTTCAGTCCCCAAATTCTTTCAAGCAGGCCAAGCAGCCTGTCTGCTGCTGTTGCCCGGAAATAACTCATTATGGTCCCCCGAGTTCAGTGGCATCAGAGATGCTGGGAAGATGTTTTCTTTTGAAGGCTGGCATTGCCCGCTGGAGCAGGTTAGAACCTACAAGATCCGAGGCTACCTCTGAAGTTGGAATCACCAAGTGCAGAAGGAGGGGGAGCTGCCGAAGGCCAACTGGGATCCCTGCTGTAGAACCTTGTGGTTCAGGGGCAAGTGGAGACATGAGGGAGAATTCTGTACATCTCTTCCATGGGGTATTGGATTGAGTAGTGCTGCTAGGTTTCCATACCTCCATATTCTATTCCACTTTAGGCTAAAATTGTGGCCAGATTTTCTGGGGATGACCTTCTTGGGGTTCTTGCTGAATCCCAAGGAGATAGCCGCCTCTAAGGAGCCTCCCCCCCTCCTCCCCCAGAGCCACTGGGGCACATGGCAAGTCCTGTCTGGAAAGGGCTTCCTGATCTACAAAAAGACCTTGAGACCTTGGAAAAAGTTCAGAGAAGAGCAACTAAGATGATCCAAGGCCTGGAGACTAAAACACACGAAGAACGGCTGCAGGACTTGGGTTTGGCTAGTCTAAAGAAAAGAAGAAATAGGGGAGACATCATAGCAGTATTCCAGTATTTGAGGGGCTGCCACAAAGAAGAGGGGGTCACGTTATTCACCAAAGCACCAGAAGGCAAGACAAGAAACAATGGTTGGAAACTGACCAAAGAGAGAAGCAAACTGGAATTAAGGAGGAACTTCCTAACAGTGAGGACAAATAACCAGGGGAACAGAAGTTGCCCCCAGGAATCGTGGGTGCTCCATCACTGGAGGTTTTTAAGAAGAGACTGGAAAGTCACTTGTCTTAGATGGTATAGGTTCTCCTGCTTGAGCTGGGGGGGGGGCTGGACTAGAAGACCTCCAAGGTCCCTTGCAGCTCTATTCTATTCAATCTCCTGCCCCAAGTTGGTGGCAGCTGCTGATGCATGATTTTGTTTCTGATCCCTGCAAATTCTTTGATATCTCCTGGGTTTAAGGAACTGTAAACTGTGGGGGAACCCCCAAACGGGTCCATTTTGCACCAAGCAACTTTCAAACAGGTTCCAGCAACTTCTGAGGATGAGAAGATATTCCAGGCTAACCCCAAACAACCTTGGCGTGTTTGGGGAGTGCACACTTCCCCTCCGAGTCCATGGGTAAGCTGGTTCATGAATGCCCCAGGAAAGGGGGCCCAACCTCTACCCACGGGCTGCTGCCCAGAGCTCCCTCAACATTCCAGTGAGAGTGGCAGGTGGCAGAAAAAGAGGGAGGGGTGCGAATTCAGCCGAAGGGCTTCCCAGAGACTTGAAAAGATCCTGGGCAATGCTCCAGCTTTCCTGGCTGCTGGCCTGGAGTGGCCCATTGGGCGCAGTGAATGGACTCTCTTCAAAGGCTTCTACATTTGGTGGAAGCAAGAAAAAGAAATACAGGGAATGCATACCAACAAGGGATATTGGGGGGGGGGACGGACAGAGATGTGTTCACACACACACACACACACACACACACACACGCTCTCCAGGCGTGTTCAGCTTTTCCCACCAGAAAACAAGATGCCCCTTGTATACGCCCCCCCCCCCACCCAAAGATCACCCACCTCCACTTTTTCTGAGCCTGGGTCCATCTGTGCCTGTTTCTGAAGAGCAGCCAGTTCCCCCCCCCCCCGCATTCTGCCTGGCTGGGTCAGATCCGTTGCTTTCTCTTCCCCTGAATCGGGTTCGTGATCCACAGGCTTTTCACACCAAGGAGCAGCTCCTGGTTTTTTCCCAGCTGCCAGAAGATGGCCTCAGGCAGCTGATTTGATTCTGGGGTCTTTAATCTCCACGTTGGTCTCTGCCGCTCCGTTGTGGATGGTTTTGCCCCCAGCAGAAGCGCTCTTCAGCAGGCAGGTGAGTCCTGTACGGGTGGGCACCTTGTGTGGCATCTAGGTGAATATCTCCATTAGTCACGAACCATCCGAGCTCCCACTGCTGCCACTGGATGCGGTTCTTGTTATTTTCCATATCCAGTAATTGACTACAGAACTTGGTACCAGCGAAAGAGAAGAAATGTCAGATGAGGCACAGCTCTTTTTTTTTTTGCAAAAGTTCAGTGTCCTCTTCACTACCTTTGCAACTGATGTGGATGCAGCTGCTGAGCTCTCCTTTTCTTTGTCCTTCTTAATTATCTCTCTCCTCTTAATTGCTTCTTCTCCTTTCTGTGCTCAATATTTTTAAGCCAAAACAGGAAACCTCCCTTTCCTTACCTTCTGAAACCTGTCATGAGGCTGTCTCGAGCACACGTACGTGGAAACTGAAATTACTATGTAAACAACAATGTAAGTCACAGCTGCCAGTTCTTTAGCTGGTGTTGGCCGTCAAATGCATCAGGTTCTTCCCAAGAACCTGGGATGTTATACTGTACCGACTAATATATAAGCGGATCCAAGCAATTATCATTATCATTATAATTAAAGTTATTCAGTTGGTCTCCACTCCCATCCATCCATCCATCCATCCATCCATCCACACAGAGAGAGAATTGCACCAGGAGAAGAGGCTGGGGAGAATATTATTGCTTAGTATGTGAGTAATCAAAATTATGGGATGAGATGCTTACATACGCTAGGCCTTTGTCATGCTTGATCTTGTTTCTGAAGCATCATTGTGGCTTTAGCATTTATAGAATTTCATAGATAGATAGATAGATAGATAGATAGATAGATAGATAGATAGATAGATAGATAGATAGATAGATAGATAGATAGATAGATAGATAGATAGATAGATAGATAGATAGATAGATAGATGACAGACGATAGATGAAAGATGGATGATATAGACAGATAGATGATAGATAGATATTGGAATTAAATATGCAGCATAAATTGTGGTACTTCTGAAGCTTTCCCCACAACCTACCTGTCTGCTCTGAGCAGACACACACTGGTGACCAATCAGAGTTGCTTGGGGCAGCCGAGTGCAGGTGATGGCACATACAGTCCTCGCCAGCCCCAGAGTCCCTAGCTTGCCTAGATGGACTTTGGTACTCAAAGGTCCAGAGGAGTGAGCCAAAATGTAATTCAAGCCATAGTCCCTGGGTCCAAGCATCCAGGCTACAAAGGAGCAGAACTCTCACAAGGAGAAGTTCAGACGATGAATAGACCAAGTTTCCGATCCGCAGAGCTGTTTGGGGCTGATGGGTCTCTAGCTTCACTGGAGGGCGGAGCAGAGGGAAACAGTCACTTCCTGTGATTTCACCTGTGCTACTGCCAAGGAAACACGGCATTCCTCCTTAAAGGCAAGTGGTAGCCCCTCAAGAGCAAGGGAGGGCCTCTGGGGAAGTTCCTCCAGAGATGAGGAGGCCCTTCAGAACTTGCTTTGGCTATCAGTCCTTGCATTTCACAAGTCCACTTACTCAGAGCATCTCCTGCCAGCATGCCTTTGGCCTTGGCTGATTCATAGTGAGGTAAATCATTGTGTTGGTTTGATTTCAGTTATGCTGATTCAGTGGCTTTTCCCACGTAATTGGGGCAGTCTACAAACATTGTCCATAAATGGAGAAGCAAACGCCACAGCCTTTTAGGGTCCCAAAAGGATCTTTTCTTTAAATGGCTTTGCATTTGCAGCTGCCGGGTAGTTGTCACGTAGAAATCAAAGGCTGTGATGGCCAAAGACGCTTTGGAGATCATCTACTGCAACTTTCTGCTCAAGGCTGGCATTTGCCACAGCAGCAGTCCTGACCTCAGTTGGGGACCTCTGGTGAAACAGGCAGGCTGTTGCACTGGAAAGTTCCCGGCAGGGCAACCGTCTTCACTTTGCGGATAGGCCAAAGGGGTCACCTGGCCAAGCCAATCAAGTCAGTACCTGAGGGGAGAGGCGGGAATGGGAGCATCGCCCAGCTGCTTTGCAAAGGCCAAGGCCACAGCAGGCCTTTAGGAAGGCGACTGAACAAATGGCTGCCCGGCTCAAATGTCCTTGAGGACTACCATAGGGAATTACAGGGCAGAGAGCTGATGGTGCCCCCTACCCCAAAAGTTGCAGCAGCAAAAAATGCCAAAGGAAAACGGGAAAGATCCCAAACCCAGAACCACGCCAGTATGAGCTTGTCTAAAACTGGGGGATGCTGGACCCACATCCTTATGCCACTCCTGGATGGCTGGGTGGGAGGGCAGCGGGTTTTCTGCCTTGTCCCTAACTTTAGTCCCGCCTCTTCCTCCTCCCTGGCCAGCCACCAGCACTGCCAAAGCCTGGGGAGGGGGCGTGAGGGGTGCTCCTTCCTGCCCTTTGACAGGTCACCTTTGTCAGCTGAGCCACCAACTCTTGCAAGAGAAACGATCCCTCTGGGAGAAGCGTAGGAAGACTGTATATCACACGGGATCCCGGCGCGAGGCTGGGGAATATCCGAAGCGGCACCTTAGGCCAACTTAAGTTGCCTCAGAGAGCCTGGAAATGGTATATAAAGGGAAGCTGAACTTCAGCAAGAAAATAGCTAACGGTAATTATTCGCTGGTGTCCCAGAGCATGGGAGAATTTCTGCTGAACGTTAGGAAAAAAACTCAAAAGTGCAGCTTTGAGTTCAAGGAATGTTTTCTGTTGGGGGGGGGGGGTTGGCGAGGCTGTCTTCCAGCCTTACCACTCTCTTAACAGCTTTAGAAACTGATTACTTCCCCGGCCGATCCGGGCCTTTTTCCACATTTGCTCACATAATGCACATAATGGTAGCACTTGGGTGCGTGCGTGCGGGTGTGTGTGTGTGTGTGTGTGAGAGAGAGAGAGAGAGAGAGAGAGAGAGAGAGAGAACAAGCGGGACTCCGGCAACGTCTCCAGAAAAGGCTGCGGGCAAAAAACCTTTGACAGACGCGGCAGGGGCAAAATGTCTCGATCCCGCCCGAGACGAAGACGCCGGGCCGGAGCTGCCAGCCTCCCTCTCGGAGGCCGCGCCGGAGGGCTGCTGGGGCTCAGGGCCGATCGGAGCCGAAGGGCGCCGAGCCCCGCTTTTCCCTCTCAAGGCGCCCAGTCGCCGCCTAGAAGACCCGGGAGAGGCCCGGCTCCTTCCCCCTTTTTTCCGCTAGAGCGAAGGCTTAACGTTCCGCCTCCGGAAAGGTTTTTCTCGCCGCGGCCGGAGTCCATCGCTTCGCCAAACTCCGTGGCGGGCAAAAACTTCGGGGACGAAAAGGCTCGGCTGCCCTCGGGCCCAGAGAGGGGCTCGCAACCACCGCTCTCGGGCTCCGCGCCCCACCGCAAAGCCGGGGCTGACAGCAGGGCTTCGGCTTCTGTTCACCCGCGGAAAGGCCGGCCTGCCGGAGGGAGACGTCGAGCTCTGCCGGGCCCGACCCCCGGCCGCTCTCCCCAAGGCCGCTGGAGGGCTGGGCGCGGCCGGCAGCGGAGCCCTTCCAGGAGCGAGCACGTCCTCTTGGGGCGCCCTCCGTCTGGGCTCTCGGCTCCTCGCGCGCCTCCGCGGCTGGACTGGGACCCCGCGCGCGATGCCCCGATCCTGGGGGGCGCCCGGCCTCTCGTGGGCGGGGATCGACCCCGCGCGCCTTCCCAGGAGAGCTGAAGACCCGGCCCGCGGCGGCTGCGGCCACCCCGAGAAGTTGGAGGGGACACGAACGTGGCCGGTCAGAGCAGCAAAGGCCGGGCGGTCGCTCGAGTCCGTGGGATGGCTGCACGCGCGGGCCGGGCCGGTTGGCTTCGCTGCTTCTGGTGGCCAAAGCCTCGCCCTCCCCCGCCTCGCAGCCTGGCAGAGGAAACGCGCTCCGCAAACGGCAAAGGCAGCACTGGGAGGAGCCGGACCAAAGCCGCGTGGATAAATTCTGGAAGAGACGGTTAAATGAGGCGAGGTCAGCCCCTTGGAAAGAAGGGCGGGGAAATGCCTTGCATCTGGGCAGCTGCCGCCTGGCGCCCCCTCAGAGCCCGGGCCCGGTGCCACGCACAGCCAAGGGGAAGCCTGAGGAGGCACCTATGGCAGCTTTCCAAGCCCCCGTAGGTGCCTCCTACTGAGCAGGAGGCCTTTGGCAGAACCCGCGTCCAGGAGGTCCCTAGCATAGGGCGGCAGAGCTGGAAGCGACCTAACAGGCGATCAGCTCCGAGGCCCCCAAGCTGCAGGATCCGCCCCACCGTCCCCACTGGACGACTCTCAGCCTCTGTTTGAAGGAGGTCTTCCTGCAGAACCTCCCCTGACTGACAGCTGTCAAGAAGTTCTTCCTCTTGTTTGATTCCTTTCCTTCGTCCCACTTGCCTGGGAGAGTTTAAGGCTCCTGCCCTGAGCAGGGGGCTGGATTAAAAGCCTCCCCGGGGGCCCCTTCCAGCGCTAGGATTCTGTGCTGTCCTCTCTCCTCTGTTCCTGCACCCTTAAAGTTTCGTTCCATTGTCTAGTCTTCCCCCTCTGGGGCAGGCAAGAAGTCGGAGCCCACACTTTATCAAGTGTGCAGTTATTGTAGACACTGATGTGTATTCCTGTAGTTAACTATCATGTCCATTGTGAAGAAATTCAGTATGATTTCCGGTAAAATTCAATCAATTCTTTGAATCCTCAATGAAAGGTGTCAGAGTCCTTTTTCACCTCCAAAGCAGACACGACTCTTCCAGAGGACAAAAAGCCTCTTTTCACATTGAGAAAGGCCAATGCTGCTCTTCTTCACTCACAGTATGTCAGATTATCGTTCATAGATCTCTTTGGAACAAAGCCCACCTGATCCGTATTTTATATCTGCCAGGAGCTTGTTTTTTCTCCCTGTCAAAGTACCTGTAAAAAGTTTATGACCAATTCTTCAATAAAGAGCTAGGTCTCTGTTGCTCTGGACCGGTTGGACCCTCCCCTTCGTAATACATGAGAGATGCAAAGCCCTCTTGCAGCGTATCTCACCCGTCCCTTTCAAACCAAACCTGGGAGAAGGAGGGAGAGGGAGGGAGACGGAGAGAGGGGGAGGGAGAAGGAGAGATGGGGAGAGGGAGAGGGAGAGGGAGAGAGAGGGAGAGAGAGAGAGAGAGAGAGAGAGAGAGAGAGAGAGAGAGAGAGAGAGAGAGAGAGAGAGAGAGAGAGAGAGAGAGAGAGAGAGAGAAGCACCGGACTCCAGTAGCTGGTTTCTTTATATCTCCCTACAAGGGCTGGGGAGATGTTTTATTTTGCGATTAAAGGCGGAGGACGGGCACTAAGCGAGTCTTTTTCCTCCCTGGCAGAGCCCGACAAGCTTCCTCTATATGCTATACTTCAGGGGTCTTCAAACTTGGCCCTTTTATGACTTGTGACTTCAACTCCCAGAATTCCTCAGCCAGCGTGCCTGGCTGAGGGATTCTGGGAGTTGATGTCCACAAGTCATCAAAGGGCCAAGTCTGAAGACCCCTGCTATACTTACTATCGCGGTGACATTTACAACGTTTTCTGCCTCAGCCTGTTCCGTCTGAATTCTTCCCGCTGGGATTTCTTCTACTTTTTTCTACTCCATTAAAGGCCAGCAGGTGGCGCTCTCGCACCTTTTCCATATTGTGCTTTCCACGAGCTTCTTAACGCGCTTCTCCTCCCGTCTCCTTCGTGGTGGCAAATGGTACGCCTTGCGCTGCTTAATTAAGGGTCCTGTGTGAACCCGTGTGTGTGAACCCGTGTGTGAACCCGTGTGTGTGTGTGTGTGTGAGAATGCTGTTGCACTGTGTCTTCTCTCTTTCGCACGTACACACACTTACCTTTAAACTCAGCCCCGCAAGCGAGATAAGCTGAAGGCGCTTTGGGCCGAGACCGCAACGTGGCCGGAATGGGTCCACTTTGAAAACATCCTTTCCCGGAGGTCCGGGATGGGGGTGGGAAGTGGGAAGAGTTTTCCCAAGTTCGAGGTCAGTCCCCAGCTGATTACTTTCCTATTTCGGGGGGGGGGGAGTCCTCCAGGTCTTTATGAGTAACAATGGGTGCAGAAAAGACCCAGGTCCTTGTCTGACTGCCAAATAACCACCATTACAGCATTTTGGCATCTTTGACATTCAGATAAATAGTCCAGTTATGTGGATGTTCCCTCTTTTTCTTTCTTTCTTCTAGTGAACTTGGGAGAAGACCATTGCTTACGCTTTCCCTCCCTCCCTCCTCCCTCACTCTAACCCCAATTTCCTGCCTCCCCCCCCAAGCAGGACCAGGATGGCCCACTGCCGAGACCTCTTGCTCTGCGCTGCCTTGGCCCAACTGGCGTCTCTGGGGGCCTCCCTCCACCTTGGCAGGGAAAGCACAGGTAATGCAGCCCCGGTGCATGGCGGGGCAGAAGCAGTGGCTGGGCGGGGTGGGCCAAGTGCTCCTCTCTGTCCCTAGAGGTGGGGGGGGGGCCTCACAGAAGGCAGGTGTAGCAGTTGCACCAAGAGGGTTCAGCCTTTTGCACTTCTGATAAAAGGGGGAGGTGGGCAATGGCTGCTATGACTTCCACGTGGCCCCTGGGCCTCTTTTCACCTCTCTGCAGCTCTTCCAAATTATGCCAGTGAAAATGGATGGAATGGTTAAAATGTAACATTGTCTCTCTCCCAAAACTGGTGGAGGGGGGAGGCCATCCAGGGCCAGGATGCAGCCGTTGACCCTCCGGAGATGCGACTGCCATTGCCTCAGTCTGCAAGTCAAAGAAAAGGATGGAAGAGCAGCTGCAATGGGGAGAGAACTGCCCTCCCGAAAGACCCATTCAGTCCCTGCCGGTTCTGCAGGTACCCCCCCCCCAGGCCTCTCACAGCTGGTCCCTCCTTTTCTCCCCCAGATGACCTCAAAGTTCTGCGGGTCTCAATTGCCAAGTATCCGTCAGTGCGAGCCGTCCTGTCTGGCAGCCTCACCATCCCCTGCCACATCACCTACCTGCGGCCACTGCCCACTGCCGAAATGGCCGGCCGCCAAGGGGTTCGGGGCACCCTCCGGGTAAAATGGACCTTCCTTGTTGATGGCAAAGAGACCGAGATCCTGGTGGCCCGGGGCCTGAAGGTCAAAGTCAGCGAAATCTACCGTAACCGAGTCTTCCTGCCCTTCTATCCTGACTCGCCCACGGATGCCACCCTGGTCCTGAGCGAGCTGCGCTCCAATGATTCTGGGCTGTATCGCTGTGACGCCCAGCACGGGATTGAGGATGGGCAGGATTTCCTGGAGGTGAAGGTGAAGGGTAAGAGGTCCCCACCAGGCTCAGCCCCAGCCCACCCAGGCCTGTCCCCGAGGCGGGGTTGCACGCCTTGCTTTATTTCTGATGAGAGCTCAAAATGCTAGGTGAACTTTTACAGCCAATTAAGTTAGGAATTGCTTTGTTTTAATCCATAATCCATAACCTGCAATATGCCACAGTTAAATCATTTAAGGGATTTCTCAGCAGTAGCTTCACATTTGTGGCTTAAATTCTTTCATGCAACTCCCCGTGAAGCTCTTGAAATCTGTCTTTTGGCCGCTTCCTTGCTATGATCCACAGCAGTTTTTCTCAAACATCTACCATACATCTACTATGTATTTACATGTTTATTTCTGTTTTATTCAATATATGATCCCCATGTACTGAGTGGTGGACTAGTAAGTGTCAGCGAACATTTCCTTCAAGAGGACAGCAATAAAGATGATTAGGGGTCTGGAGGCTAAAACGTATGAAACTGTGTTGTTCATTTTCATACAGGAATTGGGTATGTCTAATCTAATGATAAAGAAGGACATGATGGGGGTGACATGATAGCAGTTTTCCAATATTTCAGGGGCTCCTACAAAAACGAGAGGGGTCAAACTATTTTCCAAAGCACCAAAAGGCAAGACAAGAAACAATGGTTGGAAACTAACCAAGAGAGAAGCAACCTAGAACTAAGGAGAAATTTCCTAGTGGTAAGAGCAACCAGCCAGTAGAATAGTTTGCCTGCAGACACTGGAGGTTTTCAAGAAGAGATTGGACAGCCGGAATGTCCGGAATGGTAGAGGAGGGTCTCCTGCTCGAGCAGGGGGTTGGACTAGAAGACCTCCAAGGTCCCTTCAACTCTATTATTCTATGTTCCTTTCTTTCCTTCCATGAAGTAAGCAAAATTCTCATGAAGAGTATTTTTCAAAATTGTTTTAGGATAGAAAAAGCTATTTCTCTCAAGGAAGATCCTAACAGCTTTCCCTATACAAGCCAACACTGTCAAGAAAACCTTCAATATTAGTTGATAAACCAAACCAAACCTAGAGGATAGCAGAAGCTGTAATAAAATTAAGATCCTACGAAGGCCACCTCAAGAGAATCCAGCCTTGTTGAGCCAGGATCTCCATCCCAGGAGGGAGGGAGGGGGAGGGAGGGAGAGAGAGAAAGCTCAGAGCAAGCGTCCCATGGGGCATCCTGTACAGCCCCATCCTTTTAGGTGGGGGAAGAAACGAGTCAGGAAGCCTTGCAGTGACGCTGCCTGGACAGCCGAGCGCGGGGCCCTTAGGGAAGGTAGCCTTGGAGTTGCAACGGTCCTGAGGCTTAACGAGCAACGCTTGCAGGTTGCTGGCCTCAGCCCCCGCCGAGAGAAAGGCGCTCGGTTCGCCTCCCCCGCCAGGCTGGGCTCCGGCGGCCGGAGACCCTCTCCTGCCCGAGAGAGAGCGGCAGAGCCGGGCCACAGTTAGAAAGGTCCTGGGAGAGGCCAGGCGGAAGCCGGGGCCGGCGAGAGGAGGGCGGGGTGGCACGGATCGCCGGAGCGTTTGAGGGGCCCCGGCGCCACCGGGCAGAAGCAGCCGTAGCCGGCGGGGGCCGAGCTCTGCAGCCTCCTGCCCGGCCAGGCGCCCAGGTCTCTCCTCTCGCCTTGCAGGGGTCGTCTTCCATTACCGGGGAGGCTCTTCCCGCTACGCTTACACCTTTCCCCAGGCCCAGGCGGCCTGCGCCCGGATCGGGGCGGCCATCGCCACCCCGGAGCAGCTCCACGCCGCCTACCGCAGCGGCTACGAGCAGTGCGACGCCGGCTGGCTGGCGGACCAGACGGTCAGGTAAGGGTGCGCGGCGGGCTCGGGTGGCCGTCGCTCCTAGGAGATCAGGCCCTGCTGTAAGGCCCGGACGCCCCTGGACTGGTGCGGAAGGACTCCGTTCCTCTTGCTAGTTACCAGGTTTGTTGGGAAAGTAAAAGGCACCTTTAACTGAACCGCCGGTATTGGTGTCACATTGATTTTAACGCAAAAATGTTTGGAAAATCCTGCAGTAAAACCGCATTTCCTGGGATAGGCTTTTCCCTAAGAATTGCCTTGTCTGGACAGAAATATTCAACATGGATGCTTAAAACATTTGTACTTTTGAAGTTTATGTGTTTGTGTTTTTATTTCATTTTTTCTTAGTCATCTTAAAGTTTTGTTTTTGGTTCTTAACTTTCTGGTCTGCAGGCATTACCAAAGTCTAGTTGGCTTCTTAGTTATAATTCTGTTCAGTATCCATGCCTAGGAAATGCCTCTATATTCTTTACCTAAAAGCCAATTTCAATGTGTGTGTGGCAAAAAAGAAGCAGAACCCAAATATACATATTGACCTGAAACTACTTCTCCAAAATAAATATTTTGGATTTTGCTGATACGAAGATATGTTTGCCTCTTAACATAGACCAGCAAAATAAACAAGTAAAGTTTCTGGTTTGGTGAATTGAATTATTTGCACAGTAATAAATGTATTTTATAGATTTTTCCTCAATCCAATTTTTTTTTCAAACAGACACTTAGGGGGGGAAATTGCACAGTTCATACATAACTAGGCACATTGAAGATGGGGGGACGCAGGTCCTCCATGCCCACCAGTGGCCTCTGCTGACATCCTGCCTGGTCCCAGCAGAGCACCAGGAAGCCTCTGGCCACGTGGCTTCTCTTCCCAAGGCAGGAGTTGGCTCAAGGGAACCCGGAAGAGAAGCCCACCAGAGCCGAGTTCCAGGCTGGGGAGATCCGTGCCGGGTGGGGTTAGAATCTTTCCACTTTCATTTTCTCTCACAAGGTGTTTGGCTGAGCTCCTATTTATTCCCATTTCACATTTTTGGGTTCTTTTCCATCCTCATTGCAGGCAGCCAGTCCTGACTTGCTTTAACATGTAACCAGACTATAATCACCTCTAGGTATCCCATCCATACCCCTCGCGAAGCCTGCTATGGAGACATGAATGGCTTTCCGGGAATCCGCAATTATGGCGTAGTCAATCCAGATGACATGTATGACGTTTACTGCTATGCTGAAGAACTTTACGGTCAGTTCTGTGGCCAAAAGCCTTTTGCCCCAATCTGGGCCCCGTCCCATTCAGTCTTCTTCTGGGACCAGGGCTGGTGGGTTGTCTTCTGCCAGGGGGTGAGAAAAGTCTGGCATGAGATTCACTCCAATAATCAAGTGGGGCTTCTGGCCACGCCCTCTCTATTCGATGCGATATCTTGTTTTATTGTTTTTATCTTCGTGGTTAAGCCTAAGGGGGAACACGCTCATTTTGCTTGTCATTTCTTTAAAAACTCTTGGAATCAATCTGATTAGCTGATCTAAGATGAGGGGCCACAGAAAATCCTGTGGACTATACTTTTAAAAATATTTTCTTTTGAAATCAGTTTGATTGTAGAATGGAACCATTACAAGAAACCCCTTGCTGCCTCCCACCAGTAAATTCCACTTTTCCGCTTTTTAAGCCAAAGTGATTCCAAAGAACTCCTGTGTGGTCGGTATTTCAATCAACAAAACGTGCTGGTGCTTTTCCTTTTAAAGCATTGTGAGCATTTCGGCCTGCAGGGAACCTGTTTATGGCGAGCTCCCTGAGGAAGTTCACCTGGGAGGAGGCCAAAGCCGAGTGTGAAGCTCTGGGGGTGGAGATGGCCACCACCGGCCAGCTCTATGCGGCCTGGAACCAAGGGCTGGACCACTGCAACCCAGGCTGGCTGGCAGACGGCAGCGTGCGCTACCCAATTGTGACACCCCACGAGAAGTGTGGAGGGAACCTGCCAGGAGTCAAAACCATCTTCCTCTTTCGCAATCAGACGGGATTCCCAGATCCCCAGAGCAAGTACGACGTGTTCTGCTTCAAAGGTAAGCAGGGATCTTCCTTGTGGGACTGGGATTCAGGGGTCCACATTGCGTATTTGGCCAGCTCCTGCACGGCAAGCAGTAGCTTTCCCCCTCCTTTGTCTCCTGGCCAGGAAAAACTGGGAGCTTGAAAGTTTAGGTGGTCTGCCTTTCCTTTGAGACGGGGCTTGGTTCCTATGAGCAGTTGTTGGGCGTCCTGCTGTGTTTCTTGCAGTGTCCTCAGTCCTTTGCCCAGGATCTTTCTTTAAAGAAATGCACACTACAGGCAAAGTATCTGAGTTGCCAAGAAAGCCTCAGTGAGTGGAGCTGAAGGCCCTGAAGGCAAGGAAGGGGCTGGTTTACCCTCTTCCCAGCCGGGACATGATTTGCTGGTGTTGAACTCATCTTATTAGCAAAGGGCTTCCAGAGCCAGCAGGAGCCTCTCTGTGTCATCCGTCCGCTTGAAGGTCTCAGATGCCCTCAGCTGGACAGGATGGGGTGGCTCAGGAAGCTGGCTGCGCGCTCCACTTGCACGGTCATCTTCACCAGGGGCACATCTGGCAGAAGAGACCTACCTAGCAGTGGGTAGCTCTGGTTCCCTCTGATGGCCAGGCCAGCCACTGCTTCCCACAAGTAACATCCGGAGACCAGCTGCCTCTGGAAATTCCTTGGTAGCCCAGCTCTTTCTTCTCTCTAACATCCAGAGGGGTATTTTTTTGGGGGGGCACTCCCTGCTCCTTCCTTATCAGAGCACAAAAGGGCATGATGCCTGTCCAGAGGCCAACCTGTGCCTCCCCCTACGGCATCTCCCCCCATGGACCGCCACAGACCAGTCTCCCCCTTGCTCCTTCTCCTCCAAAGGGTCACTGCAGCCCAGACCCAGAGCTTTGTCTTCTCCGCGCAAGTTGTGGTTGTGGAAAGGCCATCCCTGCCCTCGTTTTTCCCCCAAGGAGGAGATTCCCAAGCAAGCAGCCCCTGCCCAGCCCAGCTGCCCAGATGTCTTTCAGGGTCCCAGAAGACGGCCCGGGCAGTAACACCCCCCCTCCCGCTCTCTTTCTGCTGCAGAGGAGACCAGCCCTTCCCTGGAATCTCCCGTCCCTGAGGCAGAGAGCAGCGAGGAGATCACCACGGTGACCCAGAAGATGGAGGAGCTGCAGCTGGCCGAGGGAGAGCCCGAGGGTGCCAAGGAGTCCAGGGGGGCCATTTATTCTGTGCCCCTCTTCCAGGATCCCCTTGAGGTGCCAGAGGAGCCAAGCAAAGCCTTTGAGGAGGCAGCCACCGCAGAGCCCGAGGAGTCTGGCCCAGGCGGTTGTGACAGGCGGAGCGGAGGAGAGGAGGGGGAGGACAGAGGTGGCAGCTGTGCCAGGCGACCCGGGCCTGGTAGGTGGCAGGAGAGAAGGGGCATCTTTTTTAAAAAAAAATACTTAAATATGAGTTTTACATTACTGAAAGATAACACAAACTGAAATCAGGAAATGAAAGGAGAGAGGGGAAAAAAAGAATATTTAAAGAAGCAACTCCCAATACTCTTTGCAACAAGTACTGGCAAATTAATAAATCCCTCTCACCCCCAATGGAATTACATACATGATTCATTTCTTCCCATAATCCTCCCCTCTTGACCATTCACAAATCTAAAAATCATCATTTCTGTTCAAATGTCAGCAAAAAGTCTACAAAGGGTTTCCAGAACTTTATATTTTTTTTCTTACTTTAGCTTAGATCAAACAAGTCAACTTTATATTCCTTTCTTTTGCTTCTAACCATGTTTATCTTTGATTCATGAAGCTGCTGTAGTAGGATTCGCATTTGCTTCCTCCCATCTCAAAGATTTCTTCGGGGTTTTAGAAACCTTCTCTTGTAATCCCGAAAAGAAGTCCCAGCCCGGGTATTTTTTCATCTCCTGAGTTGCCATTTGTGTTTCTTCTCTGATTGTCTTTGCTATTTTGTAATCCTCAGTTTCTTTATTTTCTGATATTTCTCCAACAGCTACAATTTATATCCCTTCTTCATCCTGTCTATCCACAAACTCTTCCATATTGCTGTCTATCATATTTTTCACTTTTTCTCTTTATAATTTTTTCAACAAAAATGCATTTACAGGTGCAGAAATTATTGCTGCTAAATTTGCTGTAAGTTTCTCTCCCAGTTCTTCAAAAAACCCTTTGAAATGCCACAAGTGCCCTGCCCTTGTTTGCCCCTTTGCAGACTTCACTTTCTTTTTGCTGCTTGGAACTTTAGTTCCCTCCAGTGGCCGATTTCTATACAGTTAGTCCTCACTTACCAACATTTATTCAGTGACCATTCAAAGTTGCAATGGTGCTGAAAAAATAACTTTATACCAATTTACAACCATTTATGATCTTTGCCACATCCGTCAGCCACATGATCGCTATTACAGTCAGTATGTTGAACTGTGCCTGACCTATGTATTTTTCTTTCTTTCCTCCCTTGCGGAGAAGAGAGATTGGAGAAAGGGAGTGCAAGAGAGTAAGCTGTATGCTCTTCTACACATTGAAAGCAATGAGATTGTACCAGCAGCCGAGAGCTAAGAGCCATGGACACGCTACACAAACAGCTTACAGCACTGAGATCTATTTTTCTCCGATCCCTCTGTTCAGTGGGGGCGGGGGGGGGGGAAGCAATTTTTGTGGATTTTAGGTTCGTCTCCTTTGCCTCTGTTTTCTTTCAAAGCATCTTGGATGTAGCGTTTTCAGTTTCCCCCAAAGTCAAAACAATCCACAGCAGTGAGAAGCCCTGGAGTTTCATGGCTGGATGTGGGAATGTCCCATAGAGAATTGCATTGTAGAGCATGGGCAGAGGAATGCCATCTTGTCTAGCCAGGAGAGAGAGAGATGGGGAGCATAAGTGTCCGGAATGGGACAATTGGCCACAGCCGCCTCCCCCCAGTTGCTCCCCCCCCCAGGGAAAGAGAGGAGGATGAAGTTTTCCCTCGCCTCTGGCACTTGGTGAGTTGTCCTGTGCAGTTTTCTGGCACTTGGCCAGTTATCCCGTGCGGCCAGTTGTCCATTGCGGTGAATTGGCCGGGCCAGTTGTCTCGGGCGAATTGCTCAGGGCGAGGAGGCTGGGGAAGGGCAACTGGAGAGGGGCCGCTGTGCTGGGTTGGCTGGGGTGGGGAGGGGTGGCGTGAGGTGACCGGGCTGAGGCAGCTGCAGCCAATTGTCCTAGACCCTAATTGTCCAGCTATACTCAACAGCAGCAGCGCAGTGGGAGAAGGCGGCTTGCGTGGCCAAGGGCTCTGTGTTTCGGCGGCCATCGTCCTGATGGTCTGGACAGACAACCCCTCTACCTGTCAGCCGGTGGGAGGGGCTGGGGCTGGGGCAGTGGGGGTAGTTGGGGGCCAGCAGCTGCCAAGGCCTTGCTTGCGAAAGATGGGCTTCCCAGTGCCTGATGGGGTATGGAGTGCATTGGGGGAAGGGTCTGTGTGGGAAAAGAGACTTATGGTCCTGTGAATATTCCTTTGGCTGTGGGCCTGATCGACAGCTTCCTTGCCCACCAGATACCCCTGATAATTTCGCCTGGATACTTGAGAGCAGATTGATAGGAATTCCTGATTAATATCTGATGATTGATGTTGGATCAATTAATTGCAAATTGCTTAGAATTTGACACAAAGTGACAAGAGGCAGGAATGTTTGATGACGCCCCACCTGTAGCAAAATGGAGGGCGGAGGCAACGCCCCCCCCCCCAAGCAGCGTGTTGAGAAAAACGAAGCTCCGCTGCTGGAGCATCCATTTGCTTTGTGGATGCCAAGGGGGCGTCTGGGGCCCCTCCCTGGACATCCTCCCTCTCTCACCTGCTTCCTTGGGCTTTTCAGGGCGAGAGCCAGCAGAGCCCGGCGCAGAGGAGGTGCCCAGCACCCAGGAGGCCCACGTCACGGACCAAAGGCAACAGAGGGAGGAAGGAGAGCCAGAGATTTCGGAGGCAGCTCCCCAAGAAGGGGAGGCTGAGGACGGAGAGGCAGTGGGGAGCCAGCCCAGGGACGAGAAGGAGCCCCACGGTGTCGGCAGCCCTGTAGAGCCCTCCCCAGAGACCGCAGCCAGCTCCTCTGCCAGCCCAGAGGGAGAGGCAGTCCATGAAGGTCTCTCCGCGTCTCCCTCAGAGACGGTCCCCGAAAGGACTCACGGTGCCAGCCAGGGCTCCAGTCCTCCCGAAGAGGCTGAGGCAGGAGCTTCTCCTGCCAGGCAAGTCGAAAGCAGCTCCCCCGTGTCTGGGCTGGCAGGCACTCGCCACCCCGGTCCTCCCCGAGAGGCAGGATCTGAGCCTCCAGGGACAGCCGCCTTCCCGGTGACCCCCTGGGCTCCCGTGCTGCTCCCGTCCCCGAGCGTGACGCCAACCGGCCCATCTGAAGAGAGTGGGGACCACTCGGGTTCCTCCTGGTCACCACCAGCCAGGGTCTCCCCGGTCGCCATCTCCAGTCCTCCAGACGAGGCCGTGGCTGCCTCGAAAGCTTTTGCTGGCTCTGGAGAGGAGCCTGAGATGGAGGGTCGGGCTGAGACCGAAGCCAGCCCTTCCGAAGAGCAGCCGTGGGCAGAAGCCTCAGAGAAGGAGCAGGAACCGGCTCTGATGACAATGGTGCCGGCTGCAGAGGAAGAAGGGCACCCGGGACACCAGGAGGCTGTCCCCTCTGGAGGCCCTTTGGCCTTGGACTTCTTCAGCACCCCGTTCCTGGAGGCCTCCTTGACTACCACCCACTCTCGGCCAGTTCTGCCCACTGAAAGTGCCAGCCTTGGAGCATCTGGCAGCGTGTCAGGTAACCCTTTTGGCTCTATGACTTTGGCATCCTTGGCCACCATTTTGGCTGTCCTGCCACACTAAGCCCATCCCTGGCTCAGCATCTCCTTTCAGGCTGCACTCTCCTGTGTCTCTCCTCCTCCTCCTCCTCCTCCTCCTCCCTCCTCCCTCCTCCTCCTCCCCCTCCTCCTCCTCCTCCTCCTCCTCCTCCTCCTCCTCCCCACTCATTTCCAGGACTGGGGAAGGCAAAGGAACCAGAGAAGCACACACGATGCCCACAGACACAAACTCCTCCTCCTCCCCACTCATTTCCAGGACTGGGGAAGGCAAAGGAACCAGAGAAGCACACACCATGCCCACAGACACAAACCACCCTCGAGAGTGTGTGCTCTTTAAGTCTCTCCTACTTCTATGAAGTGTTTTAACCTCAGTTTCCATGAAAAAACGAACCAGGAAGGAGACTAATTTTAAAGAGAAAGAGAAATAAGAAATTAAAAGCTTTCTAGAAGAAAACTGTCTGGATGTTTGTACCTGTCTCTGTCTTTCTTTACTTTCCCCCCTGTGCCTTCTTATCTTTCCTGCACTAATGAACTTTCCCTTCAGAGAATTGCTGGAGCCCCGCTAGAGCTGAAAGGCTCACTGAGGTCATCAAGTCCACCCTCTGCTCAACACCAGGATCCAGCCAGCTTCTCTGTCAAACAGAGGAAGAAATATGGCCAGAATGCACTTGGGGAGGGGAGGGAAAAGGAGGTTAGGGGAGACCTGCAGCGTCCCCCGGGATCTGCTTGTGTGGTCAGGGAAATAAGCGCACTGACCGAAAGGCAGCTCTCTGGGCAGACGTTTTTTCACTTCCACAAGATGGTGAAATGGGCTCCCTGCCTTGGGATGCAGCCCTAGGAGACCAGAAGAGCAAGTGCTTTTCAAGTGAGCGCCTTTAAATACTTTGCTTTGTGACCAAAAGATATGAAATGTGGAGGGAAATGTTGAAGGTTTAGAGGCTGAAGGTGTTTTCAATCCCAGGGCTGGATCTGAAGGCAGGAGGAGCCCTCCCTGGTCGCTGCCATCTACTCGTGCCCTGTCGCCTGGCATCCCTTTCTCTCTCTCTCTCTCTCTCTCTCTCTCTCTCTTTGGCAAAACGGTTGCAGCACCAGCCACAGGAAATGGGTTGTCCGTTTTTTATCTTTTTATCTTGCCTCTCTTCCACGGCAACTGGGAAACGGGGCATATCCGTAGCCAAAGAAGCCGTTCAGCTTGATGGCAGAGCAGAAACAGAATTCTCCCCTTAGCCAGGGCCTCTCAGAACAGCAAACACCCTCCCAAAAACCACTTTTCAGTGGTGCCCCCAGCCCAACATTAGAAAGATGAGCTCCTTGTCAAGAATATACTGTATTGTCCATCAGCCTGTGCCGTGCCAAAGTCTGTAGCAACAGGCAGGGGCTCTGGGGTGCCTGTGTTTTCCTTCCTTCCTTCCTTCCTTCCTTCCTTCCTTCCTTCCTTCCTTCCTTCCTTCCTTCCTTCCTTCCTTCCTTCCTTCCTTCCTTCCTCCCTCCCTCCCTCCCTCCCTCCCAAAGAAATCTCAAAATGCTTGGCAATTAAACACAAGAGAAATTGGCTGATGAGAGAAAGATGGAGCAATTGCATTGGGCTATTCAGTTGCCAGCTACAGGAGTCTGGAAAACCACACAGTGCAGTTTCCACAGGAGAAATTAGGCCGCTGCGGCTGCTGCAGTGGTGGGACCAGCCGCAGAGCTGGCAGCCGGCTCAGGTAGCAGCTAAATGCAGAAGTGCAGCAGTGACACAGATGAAAGCAGCTCCATCCTGAATCCCCCTGCCTGTAGAAAATTAGCTTCTCGGAGGAATAGTTTTGTATGCAGGGCAATCTTTTTCAATGCGTTCATTTTTCTGGAGGTCTGGTTTTTTTTTAATTAATCTCATCCCCGTTTCATTCTGTATGCCTTTCTTCTGGTGAGCCAGAGGGGATGCCCTTGGGTTGCCTTATGAGGCAGGCTCAGCCGAAGTGTGCAAGGCCTTGTAGGGCACTTAATCCGGTTTGACTCGGCTGCCGGGCCAGGTGCCCTCGACGTCCCAAAGGCAGCCCGCCTGTGCAGGGGAGAACCAGACACGGAGGGCCAGGGCAGCCAAGGGGGAGACGGAGCCCCCCCCCCGGGGCTTTTGCATTTCTTGGAGTGTGACCAACTCCACCTCCAGAACTTGGTGTGAGGCCCTTCATTCCTTTTTAACTTCAGCCTCTCCCCCATGGTGCTTGTTCTAGGGAAATGGGGGTATCTGGGAGGGAGGGAGGGGGAAATGGAACAACACCCCCCCCCGAGAGAGGAAAGGAAGGGAGGACTTTGCAGGCATTTCCGACACTTGGACCACCTACCACTGCCCAACAGGGCTGTTGACCTGCCACACACCTTTCAAGGAGTGACCAACAGCCCTCCGGCCCCAGATCCCGGGCTGAAGGAAGCATCTTTGCAGCATTCCCCCCCCCACCACCCAGCCTCTTGCTGAGTTTCCTGCCCATCCTTGCTGACTGGGGGCAAAGAAGGCGAGAAGGAAGGTGGGAAAAGTCTGCAAAGGGAAGGCTGGGGTTGATTGCCTGTGGTTAGAAATGGAATGCCCTGACCCCCCACAAGCAAGCGGGAAGCAAGGAGCCCCCAAAACGGGAGAGGCTGGCTCGGCTCGGCAACACTGGAGACCCCTGGGCTATAGCTGATCAAGGTGAGTCCCCCGAGGCAGCCGGGCTCGGACGCTGCCCTGCTCTCCCTCCCCAGCAACTGGGGGCATCTGGAGAGGCCGCCTTCCCGGGGGTTGCCTTCCACCTTCTTCACTCCTCTTGGCCACATCAGTTGCAATTGCTCGGCAAACCGGGGTTCCATTTCATCTGTTGCCCAAAAAACTCACGGTAATGCAGCTGCATTTACACCACGCATTTGCCCAGGATAAACTAGGGTGGCCTCATCCCCTAGTCTTTGTTTTAGCAGTCAGGTGTGAAGCTGGCTCAGCGTTAACTGGCTCAGGTATGTTGTGGCTTAAAGTGTTGCAGGAAGCCTTAATTCATGGTTCCGCTCAATTGCCCAAGTTCAGAAAATGGATCCCTTCAGTAACCAGCAGGCTAAGCCTGTGGTGTGAACACACCCATCGCACAAAAATGGGAGATACCCAGATGAGTTTTACAGCCCATGGTGTTTTCTTAGCCTGAGTGTAGAAGTGTGGTTGTGTGAACCCAGCCATCTTATACTAATTCTATCTGGACTGTTTCTCTGCCCCTTCTGATCACCTCCTGACCCCCTTCCTCCCCCCCCCAAGGCCCAGTGTGTCCGAACGGCAAGAAGTTGATCTTCCTCTGCTAGGCAAGGGGAAGGGGGCGGATTGGGGCCTCTCTCGAGGCCTTCTGGGGTGACCCTACTCCCATGCCCATCTGCTTTCAGACACCTGCATGCCAAACCCCTGCAGGAACGGAGGGACCTGCACGGAAGAAAGTGGGCGCCCGGGGTGCCTCTGCCTGCCAGGATACGGAGGGGATGCCTGCGACATCAGTGAGTAAATGGGGCACAGAGCGCCTTACCAGGCCCACAGGGAAGCTGGCAAAGGGTCTGCCGGGGGGCGCAGAGACAGAGCTTCTGTCAGGGTTGAGCAAGCAGCCGCTGGCCTCAAGGGATGCCTCTCATTGAACCGGAGGGGAAGGGAGAGTCTCTTTTTCCCCTTGCCCAGAAGGCACTGCCAGCCACCCTCCCTGGGGAAGCTGTGCAAGAGGGCGGGAGGGGGCATCCAGTTCATGGCAGCCCCGGCCGTTCCTCCTCCTTTCAAGACAAACGTCCTTCCACCCAAATCGGAGGCCGCAGGATTCGCCACGGCTTCTGTTTCTCTCTCCAGGCCTGAGGAAGTGCCAGCCCGGCTGGGACGCCTTCCAAGGATTCTGCTACAAGCACTTTTCTGCCCGGAGGAGCTGGGAGGACTCCGAGACCCAGTGCAGGGAGCATGGGGGGCACTTGGCCAACATCATGTCTCCGGAGGAGCAGAGCTTCATCAACAGTAGGGGTCTTGGTCTTGGAAGTGGGGTCAAGTTGGAGCTTCAGGGCTGGTGGGGATTGTCCAGTTCTCCCTCTTGTGGCCGCCTGAGCAAACCTGTGCCAGCTGGCTGTGGTTGGAAGTAGCAGCCCTCGGAGGCATTGGGCGTGTCCCCTTCACTGAGGACCCCGGGCCCCCGTTCTTCTTCCTCACCTCCCCGGCCTCTTGGCCTCTCCGCCTGTGCACTGGGGTCCCCAGGAGGGAAGAAGGCTTTCGTGGCCAGGGTGCTCCCTTGTCTGAAGGGCGCTTTCCCATCCCTGAAGCATCCCTTCCTCCATTCCAGGTCAGTACAAGGAATACCAGTGGATCGGCCTGAATGACCGCACGATTGAAGGGGACTTCCAGTGGTCTGATGGGAGTCCTCTGGTAAGTGGCGCTCGGAAGGAAAAGGGGCGACGGGGAGGGGGGGGGCGTTAGCTGACCTCTGTAGAACTCAGTCTTGGTAAAGAAGCATCTGCCAGCATCTGGAGAGACCTTGGGAGCCAAGGCCGGGCGCATCTGCTTGGTCCGTGCAAGGGAGGCCATTAGGATGGAGAAAAAACCCACGGGTGGGGTCTCCCAAGGCACAGTGGGAAGGGCTTTTCATCCCTCTGCCTGTGATGCCTTAGCAGTCATTTGTATGGGCTGAACTGGAGGGGGGGGTCTCAGCCCCCTTAAGATATCTGTCTGTTGTGTCCCATCCTAAGTGTGCTTATCCTTCACATTTACTAGCAGACCAAGCAAAAAGGCAGACTCGTACGGCCTGCCCTGTCCACTGAAGCTGGCTGTAGCTATCAGGCGATTCAAGGCAGAAAGCAGCAGATTTTAAGAAAAATGGCTTCCCCCACAGGGGATGATGACACAAATCAGAGCAGCCCAGCTATTCCAGGCTAGAAATAAGAAAAGCCCCTCCCTCCCTTCCTTCCTTCCTTCCTTCCTTCACCCCTCCCTCCCTCCCTCCCTCCCTTCCTTCCTTCCTTCCTCCCTCCCTCCCTCCCTCCCTCCCTCCATCCATCCATCCCTGCATGAGCTGAGCATCCTGGGCAACCCTTCGCCAGCCTTGCCCGCACGAGCAGTCCGACTGGAGTGGTTGACCTCTTTCTTTCTCTGCCTGCTCTGGAAGCTGTATGAGAACTGGCAGGATGGACAGCCTGACAGCCATTTCCTCTCCGGGGAGAACTGCGTGGGCATGTCCTGGCGAAAGGATGGGAAGTGGAGCGACGTGCCCTGTGGCTACCATCTGCCCTTCACCTGCAAAATGGGGCTGAGTGAGTATCCAAGGAGAGAAACCCTCTTCCCCAGAGCGAGACCCCCTCCTGGTTCCCTCTCTAGCAATCTTTGAAAGAGTAAGCTCAGGGCAGAGCAGTTGCTTTGGGGAAAGAGTTGCACGTAAGAATTCAGGCTGGGCATCTAAGCTCATCGTTTTTCAGCCTCCCGAAGAGGCTTTGGATGTGACTTACCTTTCTTGCCTGGCAGGGAATATCACGGGGGGGGGGGAGAGGCCGTGGTCCAGACACGAGGATGAGTGTCAGCCCAGAAGGGCCCCCGACTGATTCTTTGGGCGCTGGAAGCTGGACAGTGTCTGTCTGAACAGAACTCCAGGGTCTCCCGCGTGTGGCAAGAGGCCCTGGGGCTGTGCCGGAGGGGGCCTTCGGATACCTTGTCTGGACCTTGTCATCCCCCTCCAGCTGGGGCTGCTTTGGACACCTGTTAAGGGCAATTTGGCACCAATGATCCAATGCCAGCCCCTCCCCCAGCTGCACCCAAATACTGGCCATTCCCCCCTCCCTGGACCAGCCATCGAGCAGGGGACACAACTGACCCGTGGACTTTTCTCCCCAGTCTCTTGCAGCTCCCCTCCCAAAGTGGCCGATGCGCAGATATTTGGCAAGCCAAAGCAGCATTACGAAGTCAATTCTGTCCTCCGATACTGGTGCCCGGAAGGCTTCGTTCAGCGCCGCCAGCCGCTCATTCGCTGCCAGGAGAATGGCCAGTGGCAGCAGCCACAATTCGCCTGCAGCCCCCGGGAGTCCTAGTGGCCGGCTGCCCCTGCCCTGGGGAACTTTGGACAGCTGGGGGTGTCTCTGGGAGAAGGGGGGCATGGAGTCCTGGGTGCCAAAGCAGGATGGGCCAGGGGAAGGGGGCCTTGGGGGAAGGGGCTCCTGAGTGCAGACCTGAGAGGTTCTAGAAGTGCAAGGCAGGGGAGGGGGTCCCTCGGGCAGCAGGGAGGGAGGGAGGGAGGGAGGGAGGGGCAAGCCTCTTTCCACTGAGAACGTGAGAAAGGGGAACGTGTATGTCAGGGGCTGCTTTGCCCTCCTCTTCCTAATCCTCCTGCTGTAAGTGATGTGCCCTCTCCCCCCCCCCGCCCCAAAATCACAGGGCAAACTAAAAGAGGTTTTTAAGATTTGTGATCTAGTACAGAGGGAGGAGAATGTGGTGCCTTCTGCTCTTACTCATTTTTTTACATTATTATATGTGTACATATAAAGACAATCTAATAACTAAATGGTTCTTTAAACATACTTTTAAAGGGTGTCCTCCTTTTCCCCCACCCCACTTGGGGGCTGCCCTTCTCGTCTTATAGCTAACTATTTGCACGCACGCACTCTCCTCAAGAGCTTTGCACAAACACACACACACACACACAAAGTAGAATGAGTGGTGGGGAGCATCCTGCTTCTCCGGCTGGCCATCTGATGGGACTCTGTCTCTGGGACGCCTCTGATCCACAAAGCGGGGAGCTGGTGACCGGCTCAAGACCACTTGATTCACTGAGTTGGAGGGATTCCCTCTTCACCTATTGCAACCCACTGAATTCTGGTTTTCTGAATATTTTGGATTCTGAATATTTTGGATTCAAATATGTGAACAACCGGTTCTCTGTGTGGATGCCGCTTCCGGAAGCCCACTCTAGGCCTGGGCAACAAAAAATTAGCTACCGGTTCTGCGGAAGTGGTGCAAACTGGCTGAATCCCACCACTGATTTTGGCCCAATTATCAGGATCGTGCCCTTGGGCTAAATCTTGTTGATTATTGTTAATGATTGTTTATCTTATTGCATCACAGACAGTTTATTGCACCATTTTGTATCCTTTATCACCTTTGCAAACAGAATGTCCATAAAAAGTGTAATACAGAGGACAAAATAACACATTGTAATATTTCTATTATAACTTTTTAAATTAAATAATATCAGTGAAACCAAGAAATTCCCTATTTCAATGGAGAAATTTGAGCTGGTAACCTAGTTTGTTAAGGGCACTGAAGAATACACATGGCTCTGTATCTTTGACTTGGCTGTCATTTTTTTCTTAGCCATGTCCAGGCAGCATTTCTTACATTAAGGGATTGCAGTGTGGAACAAAAGCAAAGGGGCGAACAATTTTACTACTAAGACCTCAAATACTGCAGTAATTTCCCTGGATATCAAAGGGGACGGAGGCCTTTACAAAGCCATTTCCCGTACTCTCTACTCAGCCTGATGGGTGTTTGGTCAAAGCCAGCCATAGGCTGGACCATCAACACCGTCTCTGACTCCAGGGAGGAATAGAGGAAAGTCCCCGGCAAGGGGTCCGGATGAATTTTAACCAGAGAAGGACGGCCTATGTTGGCCTCCTTGGGCTGGGTCGTTGCTTTCAGCCATGGCCGCCTCTGCCTGGGGCTTTTGCCCCTCCTACTTCAGAGAGAAGCAGTAGACGCCATACTTCTTCCGGAGCCTGCTGGGGAAGCCGAAGCTACGGACGCCAGGGTCTGGGAGCCCCCCGCAGTGCGGGCGGGGAGCAATGATGGGGAAGCGCACGCTGCCGTCCTCCAGCCATCCTCCGTTGCAGCGATCCAGCTGGGAGAATCTCCAGGCCGCATAGAGCTGCCCAACCTTGGCAAGGGTAGCTCCGTCGTTGCGGCAGGCTTGCGTGCCCTCTTTGAAGTGGAAGTGGCCCCTGATGAAATAGACACGGCCTGGGCGAGGGGGGGAGGGGGAAGGAGAAAGAGAGGGGGTGACAAGAGAGCAAGAGTTGGGAAGACAGCCCATTCCCAACCAGAATGGAGTGAGATTAGCAGCAATGGGGTGCGTTTCTACTAAAGAAATTGGGTGATGAAGCTACAAGGCCTGCATTCCCAAATCCAGCTGCTGGGCAGTAAGCCGGAGCTTTGCATGTTCAACGAGATGCAGACTTTCCACCCAGCAAGACGAGGAGGGCGGGGGAGGGGCAAGGAGGAGGGGCTCGTGTTTATTCGGCGTGGGATAATTTTTAGCAATATGATCTGGGGCAAGGCTCCATTCCTAACCTCGGGTAGAGCAGCCCTTCCCCATTCATAAGGGGCCATGAGGTCTTCCTGTTGCTCGGGGAGCAGGTGGCAGCCCTGGCCAGAAGACTTTGCGCAGCTGCATCTGGTACATCGGTTTTGCCCTTTCCTGGATCAGGCGGCCTTTCAGACAATTACTCACACCCTGGTCACCTTGCAGTCTGACTACTGAAACATGCTCTACATAGGGCTTCCCTTGAAGACCATCTGGAAGCTTCAGTCCAGAATGAGGTGGTGTGGGCAGCGATGGGCCTGCCTCTCCATGCCCATTAACCTCTCTGCTTCATGCACCAGTTGCAAGTCTGGAAGCTGCCATTAGGTTTGACTCATCCATACCACAGCCATCCTTCCAGGGAGAGGTCCGAGAAACTGGACTCTTCTGGGTCCCTTCCAGAACGTGGGAAGCTGCACCCAATTTGGGCCTCGGAAACGGGACTTACCGGTGGCTCCCTTGGCCTGTCTCCACCTACCTTGCACACTTGAAGTGAAGCAGAAGGCATCAAAGCGATCTTTCAGCTTGTCCTTCGGGCCATAAGTTCGGACTCCGGGCCGAAGAAGAAGACCCCCGCAGGGCTTGCGGGAGTTGCGGATGGGGTAGTGCACACTCCCCTCCATGACCCAGCCGGCATTGCACCAGTCCAGCCCTTCTGTCCAGGCTAGGAGAGGAGCAGAGAGAGGGGGAGACCTTGGCTTCTGCCCTGGGACGTTTCAGACATTTGTAGGGTGATGGCCACAGTGGGTTTACTATTATTTGCCAGTAGAGACACAGGAGCCGACGAGAGACAGGAAGTTTAACAAGAAATTGAAAGGGTGTGGAGGGATTATACAATCTCTCCCAATTTTATCTGCCGGTCCTGGGATAAATAAGCACAACCTCCCACCCTGCTTTCTGGAGAAATAAACAAGGAATTTGTCAGAAGATCTCCCACAACGTTAATTTGTTAAGAAGCATATAAACATTTTTTATCTTCTGCCCTGGGTACATCTGTTCTGCTGACTTGGCCTTTTCTCAAGCCTGTCCATCCTGGTCCATCCCTTCCTCCTCCCCTCCCCCACCTTCCAGGAGAGTAGTTGACCTCGTGGTCAGCAAGAGGCCACAGGGTTGATGTAGAGAAGAGAAGGGAGCTGAAGGGAGGCTGGACTGAGTCCTGGAAACTCAACCAATGCAAAGCACCCTGGAGCCTCCCTTCATTTCTGAGAATTGCAGACCACAGAAAGGAGGATGGAAACAAAAACAACAGAAATGCCTGGGGAGAGATCCATTGCATGAGTGATCTTGATGACCAGAGCTCGGGCTCCAGTTGGGCGGTGTTTGGTATGGAGAAGAGAAGCCCCCAGAGAGACCCCGCAGCTGCCTTCAACAGCTCAAGGGCAGAACATGGGGCAAGATGGGCGATCCAAAGATAGGTTGAGACTGTGTGGGTTGAAGTTATAAGGAAGGAGACTGGACATCAGGGGGCATTACCTCATAGGAAGACCTACTCAACCAGGGCCTCAGGCTGTGGTGGACTCTCCATTGCTTTGGTGTCTGAGAGGCTGGATGCCCAGCTCTGGTCAACGGTGGGAAATGATTCAAGGAAACAAGCACACTTTTACACATACACACACACACACACACACACACTCCCCTAGGCAAGCCTGTGCAACAAAGCAATGTGTATCTTTGTATCTTACCTTATCTTCAGCCCTCCTGAGTATGCAGGAACCAAGTAAAAGGCAACCAAAAAGAAGAAAAAAAACTGGTTCCTGTTAAAAACCACAGTGAAGAGTCAAGAAGGGGGGCACCTCCAGGAAATCCCGGAGCGCACTTGGTGCCTTCCCCTTTCCTGAGCCTCCCTAGGACCAACCAAGCACCTCTCTTGGCTGGTTCACCAAAAATGCTGTGCAGGTTCTGAGGTTTTGCTTGATAAAAAAATACAGGAAACCAGAAGTTGCCTTTAAGCTTTACGTTTTTATTCAGCTGAACAAAGACGGGCTCCTCTACAAGAGAGAAGCCCCGAATGAGAAGAAATCCTTGCATTTATGCCTTCTGATTACATAAGAAATCCACCCAGCAAAGCTGATACACATAAAATAAAGATTTCACCCAGTAAGTCTGGCACCCTGTAGATAAGAAGGGAGAAAGCAGAAGTAGCTAAAAATGTTCCCTTTTGGGTGTTTCCCTAAAGACATCGTCCGTTCCCGGGTGGGTTGGGACATGGGCTGTTTTCCTTGCTGCCCTTTCATGACCTGCATCCATGACTCTGCAAGTGCCCAAAGACAGCAGGGCCATCTGCACATATTCACAACTGATACTCCCTATGCTGTCTCCAAATTCCGGGTCAACACTGGGGATGCTGTAGTGGTACTGTTCTATACTGGGCAGGAGGCTGAACTAGATGATCTCCAAGGATCCTTACAACCCTTATTTGCTATGGTAATAATTCACTGAAGTATAAAACTATGAATTATAATGGGAAGGTAAATGGTTACAAGCACACTTATGTTTGGTTCAGAAACTTGATCAGTTATTTTTTACTGCTTTATCATCTTCCAGATGACACCTTTGAGCATCACCTTTGAGTTTTGCCTTGGAAGGTCTTTTTTTTGGGGGGGGGGGGTAATTGATTGACTGATTATGTGCCATCAAGTTGGTGCCGACCTTTAGCCCCCACATAAATAGATTTTTGCTGTGAGTGTTTAATGAGTGGGAATAAAAGTAGAATGAGAGAAGAAGCCCCTGAGTCTCCCACCATTTCCTGCCCACAGCCCAAACTGGCTACCTTGGTAAAGCTGCTCGTAGGTGGCCAGCCGGGCATCTTGTTCTTGGCAAGCCTTCTTGGCTTCAAAGTAGTTGAACTGATAGCGCCCCCGGCTGGTTTGGTAGGGGAAAACGACACCTGGAGCAAAAGGACAAGAAGTGGAGGGGCAATGGGCAAGAGGCTGGGCAGCCCATGCAGAGACACGCTCAATCCTCACCGCAAAAGGCAAGGGCCGTCGCTGCCTGCAAGGGCTGCCTGCAGGTGTCCCAGTTAAGGGTCTGCGGCTTGTCCAGGTTGCACCCACAGTGATAGGGAACCTTTACCTGGCCTGGAAACCCTTTTCCCTCCCACAAGGCAGGGTCCCCTTTTAATGATCCCATCTTTCAGAGGAGGCTGTTCCATGGAGGGTCGCCCTGCTCAAGGGACGGGAGACGTGGCACAATGCTTTCCCTCCTCCTATTGTGGCCTCTACCAAAAGGCAGGAGGCTCCTTCCCTCTGCTTACCTAGGTGGATGAGACACAATGGGGGGGAGGGAAGCTTCTGCCTCGCCTGGGAGCCCCTCCTACCTTCTAACTGCAAGACAAGAGAGACGCTTTCGTCCTCCAGGCCATTGACAAGCTGGCAGCGATAGCGGCCCTCATCGTCCAAAGTCAGGTTGGAGATGGTCAGTGATGCATCGTACCGGTGGCTGCGTTTCAGGTGAGCCCGGCTGCCCAGTGGGCCATAGGTTTTGTCATGGACCCCGTTGCTGATCAAGATGGCAACTTCCAGGTACTCAGTTGGGTCCACCTTGCTCCATCGGATCTTGTAGTTTTGGGGCACGACCCACAGGATGCAAGGCAGGGTGACTGAGGCTCCCCGCCGGGCCTGCACTACCTTGTTTGTGGGCTCCAGCAAGTACTGGAGGGGGACAGGAGTTGCTGTGGAAGGAAGAAACAGCTGCTGATTACGGCTGCAAGGCTCCGAGCCCAACAGCAAGGAGGGGAAGCTCTCTTTGCTTGCAAATTCATCCATCTAATTAAGTTTGCCCTGACAGCAAACAAGGCAGGAATCTTTGCAACTGCCACAAACCGTTGGGCAACCCTGGGGAAACGGTCCTTATACCAGCACAAGCTGGGAATGAAAAGAGGAACAATGAGCTTCAGGGGAATGATGGGCTGCAGCATCATTGCAAGCAGGGATGAGTCTTGCCCATCTCAGGGGCAGCCAGGAGGGTGTCGACAGCAGCAAGGGAGCTGCAGGCAGGCACCACCGGGAGAAGCTTGGCCAAAGAGGGGCATTCACGGCATACCTGGCTGAGTCTCACTTGGTCTCTGGTAGATGGCAGGGACTCCGGGAGCAGAAAACAGACACAGGGAAGCCAGGAGCAGCAGCAGAGGCATGCCTTGAGCAGCAGCAGGTGCCTGACGTGCCTGCAAAAGGAGGGGTGCCCTGTCACTCTAGGGGCCGCTGAGGCACAGCAGCACCTCACCAACACCCAGCAGGAAAGGGCCGGACTGTCTCAGCCACCCCAGACTGACTGGGAGAAGGACGGCCGTCCTGAACCCTCCAAGCAAGAGAGGCCTTCCAGTGAAAGAGACTCAAAGGGGGGGCGGCTGCAAAACAGACCCATTTCCCCCATTCCCCACATATAAAAAACCAGCACGAGGAACAACCCCCTGGAGAGATGGGGCTCCCCTCGGTGGACGCCTTCTGGGCACCCTGATAGGGATGCTTCCACTAGGGCTGGCAGAGCCAAGCCCCAAGACCCAGCAAATTCAAGGATGGCTCCTGCACCCTCGCCCTTGCCCTGAACAAGGGATGACTTGGGGGGAAATGAAAACTGGAGCAGCAGTTTTGTTCCATGCAGAGAACAATCTTAGCGGGGCTCCCTTATCCCTTGGGTGAGTTTGGGCTAACAGAAGAAACAAGGGGATAAACATGAACAGGATCAAGATGATCTGCAAATGTGAGATCCAAACTGAACCTTGCAGTCAGTGCACACCTTAAAGTCCACTGTCGCTTATATTATCTGCCCTATGAGAGAAATGTACCTAAAATAACCTCTTTGGTCAAAGAGGACTCTGTCAACCAACAAAAGATTGTTTCCTCATTGACAGAGAAGAATGACCTGCTCCAAAAGTGGAGCTTCTTCTGTGCCTTTGAAGAATGAAAATCAAGAAGAATTAAGCTTGGTCAGCCATTGCCCAGCCACCTGTTTCTTGCCAGAATGCCAGTTAAAGATGGAGATGATGGACGGCCCTGTTTCTGAATCTCTGGGACTGCCAGGCAGCTTTTATTTCATGCTGCACCCCCTTCTAGTTTGGTCAGCGTCCTTCCTCCCCCCCAGAGGATCAGCAGAGCTTTTGGGGTGCTCATGCGCAGGGGAGGGGATGGAAGATGAGGATGAAATGGGAGCCAGAGGCCCCAAGGCAAGGACTCACCTCTCCCCCCACCCCAATATTTGCTGAACTCTTCTCAGGTTGACCCTCTTTGTTCTCACCTCCACTTCCGCGAACTTCCTTTGGAAACAAAAATATGCCAAATAAATTCTGGATGCTTTTGCTTTGCTCTACTAACTCAAATGATTTTTACAAATGATTTTCTGAGCAACTTTTTGATGAGATCTGAGAGGACGAGCTCACAATTTCTAGTCTGTATTTAATGCTGTTAATTGTAATGTTTTACATTTATGCCTTTGTAAGCCAAGCAGAATCGTTTTGGATAGTGAGATGGGTAGCATATAAATTTAATAAACAAATAAATAAGAGCTGTACCTGGTGCGGTTCATCTACAAATCCCCAGCCAAAACAGAAACTGGTCACTTTAAAGTGGTCCACCCATCATTCTTCTTCTGAATCCAGCCTCAGGGATCTGCCCAAATCCTTGTGCAGGAAGAGAGATCTCCTGGCGCCTCTGAGGAAGGACTACTGGCCACATCAGGACCGACTGGGGCTCAAGAGTCTGAGCAAAGCAGGGTCTTCTCACACCAGCATCCTTCTGCTCTTGCTGGTCCTGTAGGGGGCCACTCTCTGCATCTCTTTCTGTGTTCTGTCACTTGCACCCCCAGCACCACACGGCTTTGCTCCAAGAATGCATGAGAACAAAGGAGAGGAAACAGCTCCCCATTGTTTGGCCAAGCAAACAAGCCTGCCTTTATGGAAGAGTGATTCAGACAAACTATCAACACCCTTCTGGTGCCGGGTTGGGGATCTGCAAGACCAAGGACCACTGCAGGGATGGTGAAAGCCCCAGAGATTTTCCCATAATGCACCAGCTCCAGGTACTTTCTGCTCCCAACTACAGAAGCTATGCTCCTTGAGCCTCAGCACTCAGGCACCCCTATGTAGCAGAATCTGGCACCTCTCCAGGCCAACTCATGTCCATCATTTGGAGGGGAGTTTAAAAATCAGCCTTTGGGGCTTTCTCCTGCTCTCCCAATTCAGGACCCCTTTAGAGGTTTGCAGACTGCTCTCCTCTCTCCTCTCTCTCTCCCTTTTGCAAACCAAGTCTGCCCCCGCCCACTTGGAGCCCCCTTCCGAGGCTCGCTTTCCATTATTTTTGTGCTCCTTGGGGGGGGGCTCTTCATACGAGCTTCTCCCTGCCCCTTTTAAACCCTGGTGCTCAAAATGATGCACGATTCCAAGGGTGATTTGAACCCCTGGGGTCCAGTGGAAGGTTCACCTCCTCTAATGTGGACCCAACACCCCTCTTGGTGCAGCCAGGACTGCTGGCTTTTTCTTATTCCTCCTGTTTAGGTGGCCAATTGCCAGGAGCTGCAAAATCTGTGAGTGAGAAAGCAAAGTCAAGAACCCTTTTCTTCTCAAGAAAGCTTCCATAATATACTTGGATCTCTGCATGTATTTTAAGCATTGTTCCATAGCAATCTTCTCATTTTTTCTATAAATTTCTTTTAATGCTGTTCTTCCACAAATGTTGTAAATACAGACCCAAACTCCATTTAAACTTCACTGAATGGAAAATACAGTGAGAACAACCGACCAATGAAACAGAAGCTGCCTTCAGATGTTGTGGGTGCTTCATCACTGGAGGCTTTCAAGAAGAGACTGGATGGCGTAGGGACTCCTGCTTGGGCAGGGGGTTGGACTAGATGACACAAAAGGTCCCTTCCAGTTCTGTTATTCTGTTCTACCTCTGTGTGGTTGTCAAGAGGAGCTGGGAAGCAGAAGAGGCTCAAAGGCTCAGCCAGCCGGGTGATTCCAAGGAAGATGTGTGATGGGAAGGCAGTGCCCCCCCCCCCCCGAGCCTCTGGAGTTCAGCAGCAGGTTGCTTCTCTTCTGGGGGTGGGGATATTTTCTCCCTCCTCCTGATCCTCTTGGTCCACCCCTCTGCCCCCTTGGTCAGGTAACGGTAGGGGATCGTCCAATCTGACTCCAGCCCAAACCTGTCTTAATGCAAAATCTGGTTTCTAGTAGTAGCCAAGAAGATGCTCCTGGGTAACATCTGGCTGATCCACATAACCAGGCAGCCTAAGTTGAAATGCAGGGGCAGCTGGAGATGCAACCATTTGTGGGAATATCCTTGAGAGGTAGGATGAGGGGGAGCTGCAGCCAGGCAGCAGTCAGCTTAGAAGCATCTCAGTCCACAGACGAACGGGCGTGGGGAGCGTCACAGAAGGAAACTCTCCCCCCCCCCAGTTCCTGGGAAGTAAAGGCAAGTGGGGGAGAGAAGCTTTCAGACTTGCAAAATTCAGTTACTGTATTTTAACCATCCGATAAAGGTAGTGACAGAATTCATGGTTTGGTTCCTTGTCCGAACTCCCTCAAAGGGCTGACAGTGGCCAGCAGGAGAAAGAGGGCTGGTAAAATGGTGCCTGTTCTGTTCTTGCAAAGCAGACATCGAGACGAGGCAAGTTCACAACAAAGGATCTCTTTATTAAGTACGTTCACAGAACAGAAGCAAGAACACAATGGCAACTGGCCTTTTTATACTCCCCTTGCAAGGGGATGCACAGCCAATCATTGCAGGCCATTCTCCGGCCTTGTGCATGCGCGCAAGGCCGGAGACAGCCTGTCTGGGTCCCGGGCAGACACGTGGTCTGTCCGGGTCTCTGCAACCTTCCTGCAACCTTCCCCAGCCTTGCTGAATGACTCAGCAAGGCCCAGGACATAACAGTGCCCATCCAACTCAAGACTCCTAATGCCTCTGAGGACCAGGCTGCATCCTCCCTGGCTGGACTCCAGCAGGAAATGTGGCAAAATTCCTGGGCCTAAAGACCGTGGCTACCTTCACTGCTCCAGATGAGTAAAAGCTATAAGGAATACCAAGTGTGTTCATTGGGTTAGGGTCCCTTGCAAAGGGGGCAAGCGAGGAAGGACGCCACTCACCATGTGTGCGGTCAGGAGAATTGGGCCTTTGTTGCACGGTCCTGGCTGCATGTGACAATGCGCCAAGGCCTGGGACACTTTGTTCTCTCCAGCACAAACAAACCATTGCTTGTGTGAGAGTCCATCATCTGCTGCTGTGCATCTGATGGGTTCCTGCTCTACAAAAGGCAGCCTCATGGTCTCCATAGCGACTGCCACATGACGGATCAGAAACTGCCTCTCTTTCCTGCTCACTTTGGCCCAGGTTTGCCCAGGGGAATACCTGGCTAAAAGGTGGTTTGTTGCCCTGAACTTTCAGAGGACACGCCTGTCAACCTACTTGCCAGCTCTTTGCTCGTTCCCTTCCTGCCGGGCCTTGCCCAGGTCAGAAGCCCTGGAGAAAGCCTCCGAGCGTAGGAGCATTGAAGAAGCGCCGAGGGGGTCTGGCCCTTCCCCATTGTGGGGTCAAGTCAGGCCACAGCCCAAAGCTGTCCTGGGTTGTTGGGACAGTCATACTCTTGGCAAGATGTCAGAGGCGGCAAAGGCAGTGGTAGCTCAGTGGTGGCATCCTGGTAGCAGAAAGAAGACCCTGCCCTCATGCCCACTTCCTGCAAAGGGACTTGAAGGGCTTCCTTTGAATCTCCTCTCTTTTCAAGAGAGGCTTATTGGGCCGGTCCAGAGAGCAGCGGTTTCTTTTCATAATATCTTGCTTGGATGTCTCTTCCTAAACTCTTAAGCAGCGTTTGGCCAGTGGGGTCCACTTAATGAGAAGCAGTTATTGTGGGAAGTCAGCCCCCCCCCCAGAGGAAGAAATATTTTGGGGAATATTAAAAAGGCAGAATGCTATATTTCCCCAAAGGAATAATGGAAAATCTTAGGCAGAAATCACCCCCCCCCAGGTCTCTCTGACCCAAGCAGAAACCAAGTCTGCAGAAATTCAGATGTAACAATCCTTTCAGAAAGATTGGAGCCAGGAAGCCTGGAGCTGATGGGATTAGAAAAACAAAAATCCCTAGAATCAACAACCCCTCACCCAAGAAATCCAACACAGGAAGTAAGCCATCAGCCACAGCCACAGAGAAGCAGGATATGACCTTTGGGACATAATAGGAGTAACCCACCACCATCAGAATACCAGAAAGGCACACCAAACCTCAGGTCAAAGTTCACGCCACAGGAACAGGAAACAACCTCAAAAGCCCAAGAGGTATAAAAACCCACCACTCCCAGCAACATGTGGTCAGCTTTCCCAGAGCCCTCTGTCCGGCTCTGCTCTTCAATAAACTACAACCTTCTTTCTAAAGCAGTCTCCATTTTGTTTATTCCCGGCTTGGACTGGATCCTGATGAAGATTTTTCTTTCAACAGACACCTCCCCACTGCTGTTGTCTCTGCGCCTGGACTCCGGCCTAAAACCGATTGCACAGTTCGACTGCCACCCCCCCACCCACACCCTGCACTCGATCCTGCTGGCCTGATGCCAAATGGGCAGTTGGGCTGCCCCCTCGCCCCACTGAGTGCCAACACCATTCACAGCAGCACGCAAGCATAATTTGCCTGCCGCATTCCCCCCCCCCCCAGATCTTTCTCTCTCACGTAACCTGTCACCAATCCCCTCACAGCCCTCTCGGTCACCCTTCCCAGAGCCATCCTTGCCACCTGCCACCCGATTGGCTAGTAGCTCCTTGTCCCATCAAGTGAAAGACCTGGGACAAACGGTGTCTGGGCGAATGGGTCGGACCGAAGGGCCAGGGGTGGAGGGCCAGGGAGAATGGCTGGGGGAGGGCCAGCGGAGGAGGAAAGCTGGCTGTGAATGGGCTGAGGTGGGTGGCTGGGGGCGAAGTGGGCTGGACCCGTTTTGTCAGTCTTTCCTCAATTGAGGAAAGCAGATTGCTGGACTTTAGAGGTGAGTTCTCCTCAGTTTTTCCTCTCTGGTGAGGAGACGGTTATGCAAACATTCAACAACCATTTAAAGGCTTAAAGGATGAGCAAAGCTTCCCTTAATTTGCAGGAAGGGCAGTAAGCTTAAGCCAACGTGGATGTAGCGCAATGTATCAATAATGGGCCCTTGGCAACCCCCGCGAAGGTGGCCTGAGTAGCCCTGGACCCTGGTGTGGACTCTAAGAATGCAGAGGGATCCCTTGGCTCCTCTGCCAGATCCCCCCCACCCCATTGCTATCTGGCATTTCCCATGAGTGGAATACCTGTGGAGAAGAACATTCTCCCCTCCCTTGGCTTCTTTCATGCAGTGCATCCATTGGAAACGGCTTAGCCCTGCCCAGCCCTGCCCAGGGACTAGTGGTTTGAACTCAGAAAGGGGGGGGAGAGAATCTGCTAAGGCCCTCAGGGGTGGGGGCAGAGCGTCCCAGGAGCAGAGCCCACCACAAGGAGAGATTGCAAAAGCTTGAAACAACATGTCACAGATGAGGAATAAAGATAAACAGACCCCAGCGGCAAGCTTAATGATTAACTGGGTAACGGCTTCTTTCACTTGGATGCCCTTTGCTTTCCAATCTAGGGCAAAAGGCAGCATCTGCCCGGCTATGGGAGCAAGGGAAAAGTCTGGGGGTCAGTGGTGAGGGAGCCAAGGGGGGCAATGTCCCCAGGTCCCTCTGCTGTGCGCAAGGGCCACCCAGAGAATCTGGCCTGCTCAGCAGAGCCTCTTTGGAGCAGTGCCTCCCTACCTGGCATCATGGGCGAAAACTGAGGTCGTTATGGGAACCGGGAGGCACACAAATGTCAGAAACAGATGCATGGTGGCTATTTGGGAGGGGGGCAGCACAGGAAGGGCTCCTTGCCCAGCATCCTCCTCTTCCTTCCAAGCCAGGCTCAGGATGAGGCCCTCTCACCCGCTTGCATGCTGGCCACAGCATCACACCATTTGTAACACCCTGTTGCAACTCATCCACTTCACAGGGATCTCCCCCCCCCCCCGTCTCCCGTGGCCACTCAGTTTCCGACCACGAAAGCCCCGGACTTCCTCTTGGTGGTCTGGAGAACCTCTTTTGCAGGGAAGCCTTTGTGGTTGTTTTCTCTCCATGGACAAACTGGGGCTGGTTTTGGGGGGAAAGGCTCTGGGCCTTCTCCCTTGGCGGCCTCCTGCCCTGCCCTTTCCTGACAAAACACCCGGGGCCACCAGGAGAGCGATGCCATGGGAGCAATTGGCACAATCCAGATTGGGGAGGTGTCTCCAGGTCCTTCTTTGTATCTGCAGGGACACCCTTCCTTCAGGACCCCTTGGGTTCAAAGAGGGAGTCCCCCAATTGCACGGTCCTGGGATGCCAAGGCAGGCAGAAGGTGCCGAAGCCAGCTTTCCCTCACCTGGCTGGGACGCTCCTGCGACTCCCTCTCCCTGCCCGCCCCACACTTCCCCAGCCGGCCCCGCCCCAGAGCAGGTGGCTCCCGGCCAGGGTAAGCAGTGAACAAACAGCCGAGGAGGGTGCCTCCTCCTCCTCCTCTCCTCCTCCAAAGGTGCTCAGGAAAGCAGGGCAGCCTCTCCCGGCACTCGCGGTGCGCTCACGGCTGGCTCTCCTCTGCACGGCTCTCCCGCCATGTCCGGCCACCCCACCAACCTGAGAGTGAAGCTGCCCCTGCTCTGCGCTCTCCTGCAGCTGGCGACTGTCCTCCTGTTCGCCTTTTTCGTCCAGTACGACAGCCACACCAGCCCCCGGCTGTGGCACGAGGAGGCGCAGCTGCATAGCAAAGACCCTCTGGACAATGAGTTCTACCCCCGCTACCCAAGTGAGTATCTCCTGTGCAGGAGATGCCCTCCTGCCAGGGCGCCAGGTGGCGGGTCCAACCAGAGAGGCCACGGGAGGGCCCAGGAAAACGCCCCTCTTTCCGAAATCTGTGGCACTGTGCCCCTCCTGCCTAGGATGAGCCATGACCCTCCCCCAAATGCCCCCCATCTCCTCTCCAGAGCTTAGAGCTCTTGCTTCAGTTTTGTTTCTGGAGGGGGGGGAGGAAATCAAAGCTTTGGGAATTCTCTGTGGATCCCTTCTTATTCTCTCTCGGTGCAAAGTGGCATCTGTGATCAATTCTCCCCCAGGGAATTGTGGAAGTCACCATTGCCTCAAGATGCTTTTTGAGTGGTATTTTTGTGTTAGGTCCTGGCTTCTTGTTTGCCTGTGAGTTCCTACAGATGCCTTTCACAACTTCCCAGTCACACCAGGGGCCTCCTGGTGGTCTCCATCCATATACTTGCTTAGCTTTGGGGAGGCACCCAAGACTGACAGCTGCCTCCATCTAGAAACCACAGTTTATGGATGTGTTTATGCACCTCACTTAAAAAAACCAACTAAATCTTGATTCGGTCACATCATTTTCGTAAAGGGCATTGAGGCAGTAACTGAACTGCAGCAGCCTCAAGGAAGGAAAGGCTGGAGACAGAAAAGCTGCCTTAGGATCACCAGCATTAGCAAACAACAAGTTCCCCAAAGTTAGACCAACGGAGCCATGATTTGATCAGGTCATGAGCACACTCACAAAATGGCTGCCAGAGAGGCAGCTGATTTCCACCCCTCCCAACACACCCAACTTTGCCTTTTGGGGGGGAAGCAAGCAGATGCCCAAAGGGGTCCTGGCTTGTGGTTCCAGCCCAGTATGCAGCGGGATCCGTTCTTCCTAGCTGGGGATCCGGCTGGTCCTACCCAGCCCCTCCCAGAAGGACATGACACTCTCATCCCTGCTGGCTCCGGCTGCCCCAGGATGCCAAAGAGCCCTGCTGGGTCCAGCCCCCACCATGCGTCCATCCGGTGGGAGGTTTTACTTCTCCTGGTGGGCAGCAAGAGCTGGAGAGAGGCTGCCCCTTCCCCAGGCAGGAGGTCCTGTACCCTCTATAGAAAGGCCGGCAGATCTTGTGTGGAAAAGTTCCACAGGCTGGTTACCTGGAGTTTAAGCATAACTTTTGTTTGACAGCTGGTTTGGGAGACAGAAAAAGAATTATCCCCCTGCACTTTCTTCTTCCCATTGTTTTGTTCTTCATCTAAAGAGCCCCAGATCGGATGACCATTTCTTGTTGAGGAAACATTTGAGCCGCCTTGGTTGTCCCTTTTGCAACCATCAGCACTTTGACCCACAGCTGCTGCCCTCCGCGTTGGCATCTCCCCTCCAGCTCTTCCCCTGGAGAGTTAAGGCAGCCCAGTCCTGAGCAGCAGAGATGCAACGGGGTGAGGCGCTCCAGGTTTCTCAACCTTGGCAACTTAAAGATCTGTGGACGTCAGCTCCAGAATTCCCCAGCCAGCCATGTTGCCTGGGGGATTCTGGGAGCTGAAGACCACACATCTTCAAGTTCCCAAGGCTGAGAAACCCTGCTCTACCCTGACCCGAACAAAACCTCATTTCTTTCACACCGTAAATGGTTTGGCCTCAGCCATTGCTGATTCCTTAGCAAGGCCAATTATGACTGTATTAGGAATTATAAAATCTGATTTCTTGTAAGCCTGGTTTAGGGTTAAACTTAGGAGGAGCTGGCGTATCCCACAGGCCACCACCCACCTGAGATGGGTCTGCGCTGGGCCAGCCTAGAGCAGCTGCAGCACAGCCTTACCTGCCCAGCTGTTTACAGACTCTGCCGTGCAGCTGATGCACACATTCGCTCTTATCAGCCTGATCTGATAAGGTCACTTTTTGAAGCCAATTATGCAGCTGCCGCCCGGCTCCATTGCAACCCTGCAGCCCGGCTGAAGAGGTAAAGCTGAGCAGGAAATCAGGCAGAAGTTTGACTGTCAGACCAGGCTCAGCCGGTGCCGGCAGCCCCTCAGCATGGAGACCCTGGAGCTTTTCTTCCGCTGACCTGGCCCCTCCCCCTCCTACAGGCTTCCAAGACGTCCACGTCATGGTTTTCCTTGGGTTCGGCTTCCTGATGACCTTCTTGAAACGCTATAGCTTCGGTGGGGTGGCTTTCAATTTTCTGATCGCCGCCTTTGCCCTCCAGTGGTCCGTCCTCATCCAGGGATTTTTCCACACCTTTCACGATGGCAAAATCCACGTGGGAATAGAAAGGTGAGCAAGCGAGGCTTGGCCCCCTTGAGCCTGCAGAAGAGGGGGCTTTAGCCTAAGCAGGGCAGCAGAAGGACAGGAAGACGGAGCTGAGTGGGGGCTGGCACGGCCCTTGGCAGCTGGGCCACTCGCCTGGAACTCAGCCTCCAGATTCCGTCCCCGTCTCTTGTGGACTTGGGAGTTTCTCTCATCCAGACTGCCCAATCTGCAGCGTGTGGCTAAAAAAACCCCAAGTCTGCCACTGAAGCTCCCCCTCTGAATTTGTTTGACCATCACTGCAGACACCGATGCCAATCAAGGTGTGGCACTAGCAACCAACATCACAATCAAGCAAGCTTAGTGTGAAGGCAGTCAGCAACTCATGAAGGGAGTCCCTGTAGCTGATAGTAGAAGATAGCTCAGATTCGAAGCTCTTTTGGCCTCCCTGCAGAGAAGTGCTGCCCGTTGCCTGCCATCTTGACCTCAGAGCTGCCCCCGACCAGACCTTGAGAGAAGTGAGGGGCTTCATCTGGGATTAGGGATGTGGGGAGGGGTCCTGTGCCAAGCAAGGCAGACCTGCAGCTCCAGATCCGCCTGCCGTTTCCTGCTCCTCCCCACAGGACTCAAAGCCAGCACAGCCCACCCTGGCCACCTGTGGCTTCAGCCTGCTCTGTCGCTGCCTTCGTCTCCTGCTCAGCCTGGGCAGCGTTGGGTCACCCTTTGAACGGGAAGGCTGGGGAAGCCACTCTCTCCCCACTTCAGCCCACAACCTCCCCGTACGTGGTGGTGTTTTTTCAAGCATTTTAAGTGCAGGTTCTTGGGAAATCCTTACCTGAACACAGCCACGATGAATGGGGAGAAGGGAACTCTCCTGCTAGCCCTTTCCCCCCCGCCCCGTCTTCTTGCCAGCATGATCAACGCAGACTTCTGTGCCGCGTCCGTCCTCATCTCCTTTGGGGCGCTGCTGGGCAAGACGAGCCCCGTTCAGCTGCTGCTGATGGCTGGGCTGGAAGTCACCCTCTTCGGCCTCAATGAGTACATCTTGCTGAGCATCCTTCAGGTGAACTACTGGGCTCCCCGGGGGAGGGGGCTTACCCCTCACCCATCGGGATGGGATGGGCCCAGAGCGAGGAACTGTAATCCAAAATCACTCAGAAGCTGCGTTCGCACATCCATTAAAGATTCTGAACCCAGGTAATGTAATTTGTCAGGCATGGGAAACCAACAACGACGCATGGAAATGCTGAAAGCAGTTTCTTATTGCTTTTTGGCCTAAGTAGACAGAATCTTGCTGGACTAAAGCACCCTCTGCGTAACTTTCTGATAGATGCTGCAAAGAATTAGGGAGGACAGTTCTGCGCCACAGGAATGATTCAAGGCTTATGATCTTCTTTACGCCTCCATCTTGCCACTCAGTGCCAGATCCCATCGCTGTTATTTACATAATGTGCAACGTTCTTCGCTTGACTCGTGGCAGTGATCCTCAGCCCCAAAGAATGTGCTTCCCCTCCCCCACCCACCCATGTTACCCATTTCTCGGTGAAAGGGGGTGGCCAGGAGCTGCAGGAGGTCTCTTGGGATACCTGTGTCTTCTGGCAGATTGTGTCTTCACCCTGGTCCCATTTCCCTCTGCATGGGGCCCAGGACGGCCACCTTCCAAGCATCAGGCAGACCCCAGTCTTCACCCACACCTTAAACATCACACACAGATGCTCCATCATCAGATCTCACCGGACCCTCTTAGCCCGGACCCTTTCTTTTGCCCAGGCATTTGGACCAGGAGGTTCAGTGAACTCTGTGAGGATGTGGCTTTTGGTTTCTGAGGTTGTGTGTTTTACGCTGGGAGCCACTGCTGCGAGATGAACAGCTCTATAAATAATTGAAATAAATAAATGAATTAACACATCTCCAAATAAAGAATTGTGGGAGTAAAGATTGATTACATTCCTGGGAGGTGCCTTGTAGGAGGTAGATGATTTTAAATGACTTAAAAAGTTGTTGGTGCCACATGCAGGTATCGTTTCCTCCCATCTGGCTCAGGTAAAGGATGCCGGGGGCTCTATGACCATCCATACTTTTGGGGCCTACTTCGGGCTGATGGTGTCCCGGGTTCTTTTCCGGCCCCACCTGGACAAGAGCCGGCAGCGGGAAGGCTCCGCCTACCACTCGGACCTCTTCGCTATGATTGGTGAGGCTCCCAAAGGGGTTGCTGGGCTTTGTGCCTTTGGGAGGGCAGCTGGATCCGAAGAGGGTCCAGTGGGCAGAGCAAGTATGTCGAGGGGGCGGGGCTAAGCGGGTCTTTTTATGGTTTTGGAAGAACCGGTTGGAGCTTTCTAGGTTTGCTTATAATTATCTTCAACCTCACTCAGTGGTCTTTGTATACTCCATTAAATTGCTAATGTTTAGCAATTGTTCAACAAAACTCCAAGGGAAGCATAGGGTCTGCAGTAAATGATCTGAGGGTATTATCCGCTCTGAATTATGGAGAGTTTGTTGGTTTCTGGTTATGACTGCACGAGACCATCCCTGTCCGGGCAGTGCACACATTCGTTAACCTGTGAGCCACTCTCGGAAACTGGAGGACCCTTAAGCGGAAGGGCTGCCTTGTTCCTTTCGAGGGGGGGGGCACAGAAATCATACCTCCCTGTGTCCCTGGCAGGCACTCTCTTCCTGTGGGTCTTCTGGCCCAGTTTCAACTCAGCAGTAACCGCCCACGGGGATGACCAGCAACGGACAGTGATGAACACCTACTTCTCCTTGGCATCCAGCGCCCTCACCACCTTCGCCATCTCCGCCCTGGTGAACCGCGGAGGCCAGCTGGACATGGTGAGGAAGCCCCTGCTCTCGTCTTGAGGCAGCTCTGGAGAGTGTCCACTCTTCTCAGAGGGAGGGTCTGCTTTGTAACCCCAGATGTTGGGTGGACAAGATTGCAGATCACTGAAGCCAGGGATGTGTGCGCATCGCTTTGCCAGATTCTGCAGCAGCTCCTCTGGTTTAAAAGCCAGAGGGGGCAGGGTGGGGTGGTGGTGGAAATCTCTTCCATTACACTAACCGATATTTTCTGCTGTGGTTTACGGGATATTAACTACAGGGAGCATCATCATTATTTTATTCCATTTTTTATATATATATATAAAACTCCAGGCAGTGAACATACCTAGTAATCCTGTCTCCTACTTTCCCATTTTATTTTATTAATACTGTATTTTATCATTTACTGAATGGAATTGAATTTTAAGTTAAAGGTATGCAAAATGAGATTGGAATTCATTCACTTCTAGCTCCTGCCCCCAATTCCTGGGTCACTTTCTTCTATTTCCCCTCCCCCCCAGGTTCACATCCAGAATGCCGCCCTGGCCGGCGGGGTGATCGTTGGCACTTCAGCCGAGATGGCGGTGACTCCCTTTGGGGCCCTGATCGCTGGGTGCGTGGCTGGCCTGGTGGCCACCCTCGGCTTCAAGTTCCTCACGGTAGGCCTTCCCAAATGCCTGAGCCAGGCTTTGCCTGCAGCCCCTTTGGGGCTCCGGCAGAAGCCTCTTCTTCCAAAGGAGCCAATTCGGCAGCAGAGCGCAGAGGGGGAGGTGGGCAGGGGCCGGGTGCCGGCCAGGCAAGAAGGGGGGTCCCCTCCCGAGAGGCCCAGCTCTCAGCATGGCCGAGAGGCTTCCTGCCCCAAAGCACGGGGTCCTCTTTCTCTCTCTTGCACAGCCCATCCTGGCTGCCAGGCTGAAAGTCCAGGACACCTGCGGGATACACAACCTGCATGGGATGCCCGGCGTGCTCGGTGCCCTCCTTGGTGCCCTAGTGGCCGCTCTGGCAACCCCAGATGCCTATGGAGAAGGGTGAGTGGCACTGGGGGGGGGGAGGCAGAGGGTTAGGGTTAGGGTTAGGGACAGCTCCCCCCCCCCTCCCTGCCTGGCTCTCTTGCCAAAAGAAGCCTTGCCGAGGTGGTCGGGATCTGCCAGGGCTGTGCTGGCTCACGGGGACCGTCTTGCTCCCGTAGGATGGCTGACGTCTTCCCCCTTGTGGCCTCTGGGCAACGCAGCTCCATCAGGCAGTCTCTCTTCCAGCTGCTGGGCCTGCTGGTCTCCCTGGGCATGGCCGCGATCGGTGGCAGCCTGGTAGGTGAGTGGGGGGCAGGGCAGACAAGCACCCCTGCAGCTCTTTTCACTCCCTTCGTACTGGTTTCCACAGGGACATTTCTCAGCCTGGGGGTCTCCTGCCACCTCGGAAGGCAGCGAGATGTGGGCCCCAGACCTGCACCTCTGCAAGGGGCTGGAGAAGCAGCCCTGACATTTTTATTTATTTATTTATTAAATGTATATGCCTCCCATCTCACTATCAAGCAACTCTGGGCAGCTTACATCATCGTAAAAACAAGAACATAAAAACCATAAAAACGTTAACATTAACAAAAATTGGGTAAAGTAGGAACTGGTACACGGATGGGATGGAGGTGGGATCTTCTCCTTAGTCCACTAGCCATGGGTCACCCCCATGCGGTGGAATAGGCAGAAGCAGGTTTTAAGGCAATTTTGGGAGGCTAAGAGGGTGGGGCGGATCTCACCTTGAGTGGCCTGATGTTCCACAAGACAGAATCCAGCTCTTCCTCTGGACCCCCCAGCCAAGTTCCTGGATTGACAGGGTGGGTAGTAGGCCCCTGCTGGCATGAGTGGGCGGGCCGATCCCATTTTGAAGTGGGACTCCCAGGAAAGGCCACCGTAAGAAGCCCCCCCCCCGTGCTGTAGATCCCCTGCTCCTTCTGGCTGGTGTCTCTTATTTTTAGGGGCCGTCCTGAAGATGCGAAGCCTCGGGACGCCCCCAGATGCTCTCTGCTTCGAGGATCAAATCTATTGGGAGGTATTTGAAGGCTTCCCCGGGGTCAAAGCCAGCTGCTGCTTAGCCTGCATCCCATGCTGTGGATTCCCGGAGGCTGATTGATTGATTGATTGATTGATTGATTGATTGATTGATTGATTGATTGATTGATTGATTGATTGATTGATTGATGAGTTTTATAGCCTGTTTTTCCTCTGGGACCTCACGGTGGAAGGGATCCCCCCCCAATCCCAGCCCAAGTAGCTTAGCCAGCATCAACTCTCCCAGAATGAAACACAGGAGCTCTGTTAACACAACATGCTAGACTAAGCTAAAATGAGGTTGGAAAAATTGTGATTCTGTTTATAGTCCAAGCTCATTGTATGAACAGAATGCAAATAAGATTTGTTTATTTAATGTGCTCTGTTAAGGGATCAGACCTATTGTTTTATTAACCTCAATCTGGGGCAAACACAGCCACACGATTCAAGTTAGAAGAGAAAAGGAAAAATGGTGGCCATGCAGAGAGGTTGGGTGGGAAACCTGTGGTCCTGCTGAGGCTGTGGACCACGTTAGGTCAGTGTGGGCTGGAAGGGTCAGCTCAACCTCTGGAGGGCCAAAGACATCCTAGTTCGGTTCCGGCAACAGTTCCTTTGGGAAGCACCAAAAGCTGGAGTCAAAAGGGGCTTTGAACCTGCATGCTTGCAGGCTGCCTGAAAGCTTTGTGTTCCAAGCATGGAGGACAGAGAGGGGGGGGGGATGCTATTCTCAGCCCCTCCCCTTTTGGCCTCACTTAGGTGCCTGAAGAACATCAAGATGGCTTCCAGAGCATGGAAGCTCTGAGCACAGAGGAGGCAGACAAAGCCACCCACGCCTGACAGGGTCGATCAAGGTTGCTCACATCACCATCATCACCATCACCACCAACCACCAAAAAAGCAATCAGTCCAAACTACCAAGTTTTGCCTTGACGAAAGCGAGGAGGACGCTGGAGCAGCAGCGTCTTCCAGGATTGGCGTCTGCCTGGAAGTCCTGCAAATGCAGGAGATGGTTTGCAATGGCTCGGGTGCACCAGTCCAGAAGCACCGTCTTCCACGTGATTATTTCACAGGTTCTAGAGTTGTGCCATCAGCTACTAAAAAATATCCCGAGGCCAACAGCAGCTAATGTTATTTTTAAAGCTTGTTTTCTTTCACAACCACCCTTCAATTTACAGAATCCTATTTGCTTTTCAACATAGATTCCATACTGCAAATCAGAAATAGAACCAAATACAGGTAGTCCTCAAGTTACCACCACAACTGAGCCCAAAATTTATGTTGCTAAGTGAAATATTTGTTAAGTGATTTTTGCCCCTTTTTATGACTTTTCTTCCCATGGTTGTTAAGTGAATCATTGCATTTGTTAAGTTAGTAACACGGTTGTTAAGTGAATTTGGCTTCCCCCATTGACTTTGCTTGTCAGAAGGTTGCAGAAGGGGATCACGTGACCCACGGGGACGCGGGGACCGTCATGAATATGAACCATCTGCAAAGAATCTGAATTTTGATCACATGACCCTGGGGATGCTGCAATGGTCGTTAAGTGTGAAAAGCAGTCATAAGTCACTTTTTTCAGTGCCGTCGTAACTTTGAACAGTCACGAAATGAACTGTTGTAAGTCGAGGACTGCCTGTAACTGAGAGTGTGCAACAAGCAGCAACACTAGAAGTGAGCGATGAGACAGTCCAGGCGGGCCCCAATCTGGGCTTTCCTGAAGGTTACCGTCAAGAAGTGGTTGTCACAGCCCCTACTGGGCCGATGGGGGCCTTTTCATCGGCCCCGGGGTTCCCATGGGGTCAGCAGCCGGTCTTTGGGGCAAAAATTGGGGGTTATTTTTTTTTGGGAAGTTTTCAGTATTTCACATATTGACAACATAAATAAAGTTAACTCAGTAAATGTTATGGAATTTGGCAATATAATAGCTGGAGAGCAAATAAAAGGCAAGATAAATGTTTTTTTATCTTAAGATATCTTCCTTTTGAAAACTTTTGACTTTTTTTCAGCTTGGCACCTTCAGCTGAAAAATTCTTTATCATGTTTCCAATACATTTTGAAAAATTGGGAGCCATTTTAACAATCATAACTGAAGTAATATATCAATGAAAAAATATTTACACCAAAATTTTAAGCATGCTGTTTGAAGTAGTTAATATTAGTTTACTATTGATATTGCATATCAATACTTGTATCCAGATTATGCATTTGTTTAATCACACAAACTATAACTTGTTCAGCTTCAGAATCAAATTTTATCAATAATTTATAATTAAATTCTAATAAATATTAGACTGTTGTATTAAAACATTCTGAATTGTATTAAGATTATTCCATTAAGATTCTAATAAGAGTCTATTGGCTAATGCAATAATGACAACAACAACAATAATAATAATAACAACAACAACAACAACCCCTGAATAAGCATTTCAGCATTTCCTTAAGTGCTGCCATGCTGGTATCTGAATGCTGGAATCAGTGAGAGGTGTCAGTCCATTCTTGAGTCATCTTCTTATAAGATTCCTCAAGGGGAAAACAACTCAAGAAGCTCGGGAAATTTTGAAAAGTGAGATAATAAAAGCCCAGTCTAGCACAATACCAACAAAGAAGAAAAATAACAGCTCTCAAAAGAAACCAGCATGGCTGCATAAAGAACTCTCTGACAAATTGAAAGATAAAAAGGACAAGTATAGAAAGTGGAAAGAGGGGCACATAACTAAGTCAGAATATCAGCAAATAGCCCGAGCCTGCAAAGATGAAGTGAGGTAATGAACTAAGGCTTGCAACCAAAGTCAAAAATAACAAAAAAAGCTTCTTTCAACATGTAAAAAACAAGAAAAAAGTGAAGGAAATGATTGGTCCATTAGTGGGTGAAAGTGGCAAGAAGGTGACAAGCAACAGGGAGAAAGCAGAACTATTTAACTCGTTTTTTGCATCTGTCTTTACACAAAGGGGAAAAACAGACCAACCTATCAAAAATAGTGCCATAAAAAACAGAATAGAAACACAAGTTAAGATAGACAAGAAAATGGTAAGTGAGCACCTGTCCAGCCTAGACGAGTTCAAATCACCAGGACCAGATGGATCACACCCCAAGGTTCTCAAGGAACTGGCAGATGTGATCTCAGAACCATTGAACTATATTTTTCAAAGATCCTGGAGCACTGGGGAACTACCGGAGGACTGGAAAAGAGCTGATGTAGTTCCCATCTTCAAAAAAGGGGAAAAAATGGACCCAGGAAATTACAGACCTATCAGCCTGTCCTCAATACCTGGGAAGATTCTGGAAAAGATAATCAAACAACGAATCAGTGAACACCTAGAGCAGACATGTCAAACACAAGGCCTGGGGGCCGGATGCGGCCCGCGAAGTGGTTTCATGTGGCCCGCGAAGCCATCCTGGAAACAGTGAGGGAATGGCCCCCGCTGCCTTGGCCCTGGCCCAGGCTGGCCGGGAGCCAATATACAATTTTGTGGTGGCCATCTATGCTGAAACGCATTCAGTCTTAGCTCCACAAGGCCGTCTGGAAACAGTGAGGAACCAGCCGCTGCCAGGTCGGCCCCGCCCCCTGGGTGCATGCTGGGGAGATGTCACCTTTGTGAGGAATGAAGAAATGCACCATCGCGCTGGCCATTTCCAGCTGACACCTCCCCAGCTGCGTTTCTTGCCTGTTTTTCTTCCTCCCTCCCTCATCTCAAATATTTTCCCACCACTCTGTACTTAGGAAAGAAGGAGGGAAAGAAGGAAAGGAGAGGGAGGGTCTGAGGGAAGTCCTACCTTAGTCCTGCCCTGCTGCCCTTTCACCATCCCCTTGCCCCCTCCTCCTGGCCTATCTTGGGGGTCTCCCATCCTATTGCCAAGGAAGCTTTGGATACACAGCTGGGTCTCATCCCATGGAGAGGGAATGGCCCTCCCTCTGACTTTGCCCGTGTACCCATCATGAGCAACCTGGCTAAGGAGAGCAAGCACAGCAGCAGCAGCCTTGAGGAGGAGGTAAGTGCAGCTGGGCGCCCCTTTGGGGAAGTGGGGCTGGGCTTGGTGCTCAAGGGCCAGGCTGGGCGTTTGACGTCTGCTGCCCAGGGCTCCGGGCAGCCCGCGCCACCATCCAGCCCCCCCCCCGCATGGCCTGAGAGGAACAGTGAGGCTCCTCCAGTGGACCATGCCTTGGCGTTTGCCCTGGTCTCACCCCCTTCTGCCAGAGACCCTCAGATCTGTCCCACTCCTGCCCAGGCCCCCACAGGCACCCTTGACGCGAATGATGTAGAGCTGGCCATGCCCACCCAGTAGGCCACACCCACTCCATCCACGCCCACCCAGTAGGCTGCACCCACCCTGGCCACATCCACCCGGCCCCCTGAGGGCAACCGCAATGCTGATGCGGCCCTCAATGAAATTGAGTTTGACACCCCTGACCTAGAGGCAAACAAAGTCATTACTAAAAGCCAACATGGGTTTGTCAAAAACAGATCATGCCAGACAAATCTTATTGCATTCTTTGACCAAGTGACAAAATTAGTGGATCAGAGGTGTGCTGTACCAGTCAGTTAGCTTAAGAACTGTGTTAAAGTATTTAGCATTTAAAGGGTTAAACGCTGTTTCCTTAAGAGATGGCTTATGGTTAATGTAGTTTTAGCTGTTAGTTAATGTTATAGCTTATCTAGTTAAGTGGGAGGAGTTTCAAAGTTTATGACTGTACTTCCTGGCTTTGTGCCATTGTATCATCTCTCCGCATGGATCCCGGCCACCAGGCCAGAAGCTCCGTGCCAACATGTAATTTACGCAGGATGGAGGAATCCGTTATTTCTTTACCTATGGGAATGAACAATATCCTAATGATTCAGACGTATCTTCTGCAAAGTAAGTCTCTGCTAAGGATTCCTGGACAATAAATATTGTTTTAAAATCGTTCTCATTGAGTTTATGCTGTCCAGACCAGAACTACAAGGCATCTTAGTTCATGGTTCCGGAATAAGAGGAATGCTGTGGATATAATTTACTTGGACTTCAGTAAGGCATTTGATAAAGTAGATCACAATCTACTACTTTTTCTAAGATAGAAAAATGTGGGTTAGACAGCATCACCACCAGATGGATTCGTAGCTGGTTGACCTCAGCGTGTGGTCCTCAATGGAACCGCATCCACATGGAGGGAAGTGTGTAGTGGGGTGCCCCAGGGCTCTGTTCTGGACCCAGTGCTCTTCAACATCTTCATCAACGATTTGGACGAGGGGATCTCATCAAATTTGCAGACGACACCAAGCTGGCAGGAATAGCCAACACTCCAGAAGACAGGTTTAAGATACAGGAGGATCTGGACAGTCTTGAACAGCGGGCACTATCTAACAAAATGAAATTCAACGGTGAAAAAAGTAAGGGTCTACATTTAGGCAAGAAAAACCAAATGTACAGGTATAGTATAGGTGGTACCTTGCTCAATAGTAACGAGAGGGATCTTGGAGTCCTAGTGGACAATCACTTAGATATGAGCCAGCAGTGTGCTGCAGCTGCCAAAAAAGCCAACACAGTGTTAGGCTGCATTAACAGAGGGATAGAATCAAGATCAGATGAAGTGTTAATACCACTTTACAAGGCCTTGGTAAGGCCACACTTGGAATACTGCATCCAGTTTTGGTCACCACGATGTAAAAAAGATGTTGAGACTCTAGAAAGAGTACAGAGAAGAGCAACAAAGATGATTAGAGGTCTGGAGGCTAAAACATATAAGGAACGGTTGCTGGAATTGGGTATGTCTAGTTTAATGAAGAGAAGGACGAGGGGGGATATGATAGCAGTGTTCCAATATCTCAGGGGCTGCCCCAAAGAAGAGGGAGTCAAGCTCTTCTCCAAAGTGCCTGAAGGCAGGACAAGAAGCAATGGATGGAAACTAATCAAGGAGAGAAGCAACCTGGAACTAAGGAGAAATTTCCTGACAGTGAGAACAATTAACCAGTGGAACAATCTGTCTCCAGAAGCAGTGAATGCTCCAACACTGGAAGTGTTTAAGAAGAGACTGGACAGCCATTTGTCTGAAATGGTATAGGGTTTCCTGCCTGAGCAGGGGGTTGGACTAGATGACCTCCAAGGTCCCTTCCAACTTTATTATTGTTGTTGTTGTTGTTGTTGTTGTTGTTGTTGTTATTGTTGTTGTTGTTGTTGTTGTTGTTGTTGATCATCGCACAGTCAACCAGATGTTGAGACTGGATTTGGCATTTTTGTCTACCTATCGAGTCCTTACCAAGGACCTGGGATAGGCAGATGTGGATGTTTGATGTTATTACAGATATCGTCGCAGGATGGAAGCAGTTCCTAGTAAGGCCGCCTTTTGCAATTGACTAATGGCGAATTTGTCAATGCCGATGATGGTGTTCAAGTGGTGCTCCAGTTGTTTTGGGATTGCACCCAAGGCACCTATTACTATTGGTACTACCCTTGCTTGCTTTTGCCACAGTCTTTCTATTTCTATTTGTAGGTCTTTGTATTTTGTTATCTTCTCCAGTTCTTTCTCATCTATTCTGCTGTCTCCAGGCACTGCCACGTCCACTATCCAGACTTTTTTGTCTTTTTTATCGACAATTGTTAAGTCCGGGATTATTATTATTATTATTATTATTATTATTATTATTATTATTATTATTATTATTATTATTATTATTATTATTATTAATAATAATAATAATTAATAATTAATAATTAATAATTAATAATTAATAATTAATAATTAATAATTAATAATTAATAATTAATAATTAATAATTAATAATTAATAATTAATAATTAATAATTAATAATTAATAATTAATAATTAATAATTAATAATTAATTTCATCCTGGTTTTATTGACCCCCAAATCTTGAAATCCATACAAATTATGAAGCGTCCACTGATTACAACTTTAAAATGTTGCAGCCAATTGTGACAATCGAGGATTAAATCTGTTCTTGTACATTCGCCAAATTTTCATTAAACCATTTATAATGTAGTTTTTTTATTTTAGTAATTTTATCAAAGTATAAAATACAAGGGGGAAAAAGTGTAGAAAACTAAAAGAAGAGAGAGGGGGGGAAATGGGGGATAGTGTAAAGGAGAAAAGAAAAAAGAAAAAGGTACTGACTTCTGACTCTCTTTAGCACAGTAAAAGGTAACAACATTACAACCACAACCTTTTACTTTTACACAATAGATATAAAAGCCATTTATATAACAATAAGCCTATCTAGTTCACAAAAACAGAATCAAAGTTTCATTTTTTTCTCTCATTGCAAGCACAAAATCCGGAAGCAATTTCAAAATAGAGACAAGATTAAATATACTTTTGCTTTATGGATATATTGAGAATGCTTTGAGGGGAAAAAGATACGATAGCCATCTTAGTGAAGGACACTCTATTCTGGGAAGATTTGCTTCAGACTAATTTACAATGTCAAATAGAACCAATTTGGGACTTTCTTTATATGGATATAAATAAAGCTGAGAATTTTTTCAAGAAAAAAGATCTGACAGACTCTCTTGACAACAAAAAAAAGACTCTATTCTATGAAGATAAGCTGGAGGGAGTGACCTAAAATTAACATCTTAATTAATTAGGATGCATTTCTTAAAAAGCTTGATATATATACTGAAAGAAAGTTTTAACTTAGTTTTGTATATATATGAGTATGTAAGTAAATGCATGTTTTCTGGTTTTTTAAATAATGTTGAACAATTTCCAAAGTTTGTAAAATACTATTGACTGGATTTGAAAATATGAGAAGAAAAAGATCTATTTTATGGGTATTAAACTCAAGGGAGAGAGTCAAATTTAATGAGCTAACTTTGGGTTTTGATTATAAAATGAAGGGTTTTCTCTCTTCTCCTTTATATATAATACCTGAGTACGGAATTAGTAAATTACTAAAACTAAAAAAAAAGGTGTCTTCTTTTTTTAGGGTAAAACAAAACAAAACAGATATATTATTCCCCACAGCAAAGAGAAGCAGAGATGGTTAAACTGATTCCTTTACCCAAAGAAGAGAATATATTTAATAATGTGGTTTTAAAATATCTTCTAATTGTTTCAATCCATAATATCAATGTATTTCAACTGCTGTATCTTCTCCTTCCAGAGAAGTATTTCAAACTTTCAGACAGACAATTTGCCCCTTGGGAAATGTTGCATTATTTTTTTTCTTCTTAGCATCCCAGATAAATCTTTTTGCCAAGCAAGCAGTTGCCTATCATCCATTCCTATAGATACAAACTGAAGCTGGACATCTCTGCCTAGCCCTAGACGGAGCCGGTTCCCATTCTTGGCATAGGGCAGGCCGAGAAGTTAGAGTGTCAGATGCGGGTTGGACCACTAGATGGCGGTGCTCTGCTTTTCTACTCTGCCCAGCAGGTCCGCCCGGCCTTCAGCGTTAAGAATGAGGTGGGCTGGAGGGGGCCGGTCTGGAGAGCTGGAGGCGCTGGTTTGGGTTGCTGATTCAGTACCTGGCTCGGCAGCTAAGCTCCCAGGGAGGTTGCTGGACTGCGGCTTTGGGCAGCTGCCCCTTTCAGGCCGTTGCGTTCAGCAGCAGCCGTGGCCACACGGTTCACAGCCAAAATAAGGAACATCCGAAATAAGGGACAGATGGGTCTCCTCCATGGTCATTCTCTCTGATGAAAACCCCCATCCTGGCCAACCAGCTCTAAGTGTCTATGGAGAGTCTCAGTCACTCGGGTCATGTTTGTCCCAAAGGTGCTTTTTTAAAAGAGGCAACTGGCTTTCTTGTTTTTCTTTGAAGACCTTTCGCTTCTCATCCAAGAAGCTGAGAGCTGGAGAAGAAACGTCTTCAAGGAAAAACAAGAAAGCCGGTTGCCTCTTGAAAAAGCACCTTTGGACCTAAGGTATTATGAGCTCAGGGGGCAATCATTTGTAAGGAGCTGGCAGTGTAGGCTGCTTCAATCACCGGGGAGGGAGGCAGTATCCTGGCTCCCTCTCTGGACATCAGGCTCTCCTCCCTCGGAGCCTCTACCCAGCACGGCCTGCGCAGATCCACTTCTTGGTGGACTTGCTTTCTGAGGGAATCCCAAGGGAGAGCCTGCCAAGGCAGGAATTGGGGGGGGGCGGTAGGAGAGCCCAAGGCCGTAAGGGGGATGGAGAGACTCAAACTCAAGACAGAGAGACCTGAAGGGTGACAGGCGGTTGCTCTGTTCACCCCCATTTTCTGCCTCACTCAGCCCACCTGTATCAGAGGCCAGAGAGAGAAGCAAGGCCGCTTGGCCTGTCCCCATCTTCTTTCCAGGAAGGGCCGGTCCGGGTGCCCACTTACCTACTGAATCCCCCATTTGAAGAAATTTACATCTTCCATCCCTCCAAGCATCACTTTATCTGGGCTGGGTCTCCCCAGAGCTCTTCCCGGTGTCACAATGGGGCCCTCAGACTTTCAGACTTTCGCTTGACCTTGTTGCTGCTTTCGGGCTAATTGCCTTCCAAATCGGGCTAATGAGGACAGATAAAACTGGGCCGGGCTGCTTCTGCTTCAGACCAGCCTCGAGCCCTTCTTCTGTTTGGGGCTTCAAGGAGCCTTTGAGGGCCCAGCCTGGACTGAGATGACCAAGACAGGAAGCCTCACAAGCAGAGACCAAGGAAGCCGGGTGCCCCGAAAAGAGACCTGGGGCCCTTTCCAGAGAGCAGACACAGGCCACAGACACAGGCGGGTTCTGGGTAAAATGTGGACCCTTAAGGGGCCCTAAAATGCCCTGTGGGGGTTTTAAGCGAGGGACAGGCCGCAGCCCCCCTGGAGCTTCCAACGGCCTGGAAAAGGGAAGCGGGTTTTGAAGGACTCCCTGGGAGTCAGCAGGAGGTGTGGCTGGTCGGGCTCTTCCAGGCCAGCAGTCCTGGGATTGTGAGTCCTGGCTGGGTGGAGCAGCAGGTGAGGGGGCGGGTGGGGGACAAGGGATTTTTCTCCTTGGAGCCCTTCTGGGCAGAATGTTTTGGGGGTGCTGAGCCCCCGGGGCTCTCTCCCTTGTGAGCCGAGCCAGCGTCTCCATCAGGGCCTCTTGATCGCGCGCCACGAGATGTCTGCAGGTTCTTCGGCGAGACGAAGATGCCTAATTAGAATTAAATGCCGAGACGCTTTTCTGTTAACGAGCCCTCCCGCGGGGGGAGCCCCAGAGAAAGGGCGGGCCACGTGGAGGCCGCCTCGGGCCTGAGGGGCGGCGAAACAAAGCGGGAGAACCTTGGGTTGCTGGACACGTCCGAGGCAGACGCGCAGCCCGAGGGAAGCGGCTGAGAAAGCCCCGGCCCGTCTCTTTCCCAAGCAGGAGGGGCGGCTGGGCGAAGAGGGCGTGAGGCGGCGGGCGGGGGCGAAGGAATCCGGGGCCGAAGACGCCCCGCCCGCCCGCCCTCCCTCCCTCCCACCCACCCACCCACCCACCCACCCTCCCAGTCGGGCTTGGACTGAGAAGCGCCTTCCTGCCGCCCGGCAGGGGGTCCCCCTGGCAGACCCCGCCGCGTCCCGAAAAGAGGCCGCCGGCCAGAGACCCTGCGGGGTTGGGGTCCCGGTTCCTGGGCTTTCCGGAAACCCGCCTAGAGGCTGCCGGGGACGGCCGAGTACTTCTACCGGAGCCGCTCCGGTGAGACCTCGATTAGCGCAAGTGCCCTAAATGAACTAGGCGCGGGGGGGGGGGTGTAGGATTGCCTGATGCTCTCGCGGCTTCTTTTGCTGCCGAGGCCTCCAGATACCAAAAGCGGCCCCTTCCGACTCCTCCTCCAAGGAAACGGAGCGCCCGGAGGCCCAGCCCGGAGCGAAAAGGGCAGCGTCGCTCGCCTCCTTCCCCAAGGCTGCCCGTTGGGGCTAACCGGGTATCTGAGCCAGCCCGTTTCCCACGATCATGGTTTACCAAGACACGCGTCTCATTCCTCATTCAGTCGAGGTTGACTTTCATCCCCACTTTTGCTTCACACCAAAGCCAATCCTGTTCTGTTTTTCCCCTTGGGAGAAGAACTCGCGGGAACACAGGCGAGTCTAACTGCGGGGCGAGGCGTCGGGGCTTCGACGCTCCGGATCAAGGGAAGGGACGCAGAGCCGAACTGCGCACTCAGGTTCCAAAGGCCGCACCTGGAAGCTATCCGCTGCCACCGCCTCAGCCCCGCAGACGGCTCTGCCAAGGGTTCCCAGCTTCCCGAGGCCCAATTCAGAATCAGAATAGAGCTGGAAGGGACCTTGGAGGTCTTCTAGTCCAGCCCCCTGCTCAAGCAGGAGACCCCATGCCATTTCAGACAAGTGGCTGTCCAGTCTCTTCTTAAAAACTTCCAGTGGTGGAGCATCCACGACGTCTGAAGGCCAGCTGTTCCACTGGTTTAATTGCCCTCGCTGTTAGGAAGCGGTTGAATTGACGACTCGCTGGCTGGGAGGCTCTCGGCTCCGGAAGGAGAGCGCTTGGTCTCGCCCATCGCTTGGGAAGTGTCTCCCTGCTACCCACCAGCCTTGGCCGTCGGGGGGATTGGAGGAGGGGGCAATTAATTCCCTGGAAGGGGGAGACTCTGGTCCCCAGACCGGTCCCCCCTCCCCCAAAGGCCGGTGGGGGGAAGGACCCCTTGCGGGGGCGGGCCTCCGCCTGAGAGCAGCGCTGGCGGCGACGTCACCCCACGCGCCCGGGGCTCTTCAAGAGGCGCGGAGGCGGCGCGGATGCTTCACTCCCGGGTCCTCTGGACGGCGGCGCTACGGAGGCGGGCGAGGGACTCCGATCCGCGGATCTCCGAGGCGGGTAAGAAATCCCCCCCCCCGTTCCCCGGGAGCCTTGCAGGCCGGCAGGCCGCCCAGCCCCCTCCGACGCCGCATCTACTTTCGCTCGCTCGCTCGCTCCCTCCCTCGCCCACCTGCCTGCTGCGGTCGCGTCGCCATCCTGGCCCCGCGCTTGCCGGCTGAACGGGGAAGGCATGTCGAGCGGGCGGAGGGCCTTCGCCGGGCCAGAGCCCGGGGGAAGCGGAGCCGCTGGGCAGGGACGAAGATCGCCCAGCCGCGGCCCGGGAGGCGCCCGGGAGCCCCGAGGGGCTTGGCGCGCAAGAGGACGGGGAGGGCAAGAAAGGCCGGCGCTCTGAAGCGGGGGGGGGGCGCTTTGGGGCTGTTTGGCCGCCTGTCACACTGGGCTCGGACGCGCCGCCCGCCGCTTCTGCCTGCCGAAGAGACACGCGGCCCAGAGTGAGGCTGGTCTTTGGTTTCAGTTGTTGCTGCTGTTCCTGGACAACCCGCCCGCCCCCCCGGCGCCTGGGCGCCCATTTCTGCTCCGAGGAGCATTTGGTTGGTAGACCTTCGCCTGCCCACTGAAGTGTCCCCAGGAGAGGAGTTGCTCGCCGCCCCCTCCCCTCCTCCAAGGCTGGGAGGTCGGGGGGGGGGTCCTCCGGGGTCGGCCAAGCCGGGCGCGGGGAGAGCCGCTTGCCTCCTAACACAGGGAGGACTTCACGTTACTTACTGGAGCGGCGTCAAACAAAAACAATTGCGACTTTCTGAAACTCGGTATGTTTCAGTGTTTTGCAGCCCGACGCGCGGTACTCGGGAAGATCTAGGTTAGAAGGCTCCTGACCCTTCCTTCCTTTCAGAGGCATTTACGGACTCCTGGCGCAGTTTGACACCGGGAATCAATCTGGTGCGTGTGTGTTTGTTTGTGTTTTCACTTTTTATTTTTAATTAGAGCTATTAAGGGGGTGGGCAGTAACAATGTTAAACAGAATTCTGAATAAACCGTTTTCGGTTAAGTATTAAAGCAGCGTCGAACTTCTATGCGGCTTTCTGTTCAATGATTTTTTGCTCTAATTATATCATGTATACTCTGAAATGTAAGAAAGAAAGAATCATTCAAAAGAAAGCATGCAGACAATGTGAGATCATTGGTCATCCTCCACCGGTCCTGCACCCCGACGGTGCAGGGCGACGACGGCAGCGGGGGCGGGCGATATAAAAGCAGCCTGGCCGGAAGGGAAACGGGAGCCCCGCGGAAAGGTGGCCGACGCTTCCCTGGCTGTGCACCCATTCACTCGCCCGGCATTCCGGGAAGAGTCATGCCGGTGGTCCCAGGCGGGGGACTCTCGGTCTTATTTGATTTAGCGTATCCATGTCATACACGGACTAGCGATATACATTAACATTTCGCTCTCCGCCCGCCTGGCTCTGCCTCCTGCCCCTCAGTGCGGGCCGCAGGTTCTCCTGGAGAAATTTTGCTCCGGAAAAATCTGTTCCGCCAAAGGGTCTCTGGTCTAGAAAGGACCGAATCCGGTCAGCACTGACAGAGGTTCCTCCCTTAAAGTCGTCTCTTAACTCTTTTGAGGCTTGCAGATAAACCGACGAAGCTGGTTACTTTAATCAATTAAACTTCCAGCGTTTGATTTTTCTTTAATTATGGACTTTAAAAATAATTGGGCTTGCCCACAACGGCATAAGCCGCCCGGGGTCACCTTCGGGGAGAGGCATAACGATTTAATAAAGAAATCAACAAACACGTCCTTCCCGTCAAAACCGAAGCACCAGCGACCACCCAATTCCCCTTCCGTGCTTTAAACGAAACCCGCATTCCTGCACCTCCCCGGGGCGTCTCCTAAGCCTGATCCGAGTCCGGAGCCGGGAAGGGACTGTTGAGGGTGCAAGGCCGCAAAAATGTCAGCCTGGCGTCGAGCTCAGCGGCGGAGGGGGCCCTTCACCGGCGGCAGCAGCAGCAGCAGGAACGCGCGCTTCCCTCCACGTGAAGGTGCTCCGGGGAAGGGGGGGGGGGGGGGGAGGCGGTGGCCGGCCCGGACTGAGCCGGCTTCCCGACTGGCAGAGGGAACGAGCCGGGAGCAGCTGGTCTGCTGCCCAGGCCAACAGCGCAGTTTCCCCGCTGTGGTCAAGCGGAGCTCTGTTGGGGGCTTGGACCTGGCTGGCGCGCGCACTTCAGGGGGTCCTCTGGAGACCCCACTTCCTGCAGTTGGCGGGGACACCTTTCTTGGTCTGCCGGCGCCGCTTCGCCTCTTCCCGCTGCTGGGCTGGGAAAAAGCACCTCCGGGCGCCCGGATCCATCTTCCCCAAGCGAGGGGCTCCGCTGCTCCCCAAGCGGCTGCGCTCTCGGAGGACGATCTTTTGTGGAGCCTGGAAGTTGCTTCCGAAGCGCGGAGAGGCTTCGCTTTTTCCCCTCCCCAGTGAGCGAAAAGCTGGCAGAAGCCCCCTCCTCCCCGGCGGAGCCCCCTCCTCCCCGGCCCCGGCGCAGGAGCAGCCCAAGCCAAACAGGCGCGAACTTTCTCTTGGCTCGCTCGGTGCCAGTGAACCGGCAGTTCGCCGGTCGCGAAGCCATCCTGCACGGTGGGCTCGCCTGTTGCGCGACTTTTCCGCCGGCTCCCTTGTTCCGCTTGCCGGCCGCGCCCATTCCAGGCCTCCCCGCCCGACTCCGGACAGGGGCTTCCCTGGAGTCCGCGGGGCCGGCGAGCAAAAGCAGAAAAAGGGGCAATGGCGGCACGAAAACTCGATCCGAAGGCGCAGCCCAGAAAGAGGCGCAAAACTTCCCCGGCCCGCTGCGAGCTGACACGCCCGGCGCCCCCGGCTGCCCGGGGCTCCGGTCATGCCGCCGCCGCCGCCTGGGGAAAGCCGGAGGTTTCCCGGCCGAGACTCCCGGGCTTGGCCCCTTCGGCCTGTCCGCCCAGAGCCGCCACTCGGTTTGCCGGTTCCTGGGGCCGGGCGCCCGGTATGGTCGGTTCGGCTCTTGGCGGGTGAAGAATTTGCGGGCGAAGCCAGCCTCTCCGGGGAGGGGCGAGGGGAGCAAAGAGCAGCTGCCCGGGAGGACCTGGCCGGCCTCCGTCACTCTCCGGCCATCGCGCCGCCGGGCCTGCCGGAGGATTAGGCTGCCCGAAACGCGTCTCCGTCGCCGGGTCGACCTCAGACCCCGCAGGGAAGCGGAAGCCGGAACGCCGACAATCTTTTGCCCTTTTGCCCGCGACGCCAAGCCGGTGGCTGCCGACGCCCGAGGGCGGCTGCAACTGGGCCGTCGCCCCCAGGCCCCTCTTAGCAAAAGGCTGTCCCCCTTCGGGTGGTTAAATCGTACCACGAGTAAGGAGGGGCTGTGTCGGTCCTCAGGTATCCGTGGGAATCTCTGAGCAGGAAAGGCGTTGCCTTAGCAGATCATCCTGAGGATCAGCCGTCGCGTTTGTTAACCCCACGGATTGTGTGCTGTTTTATGCCTCTTTAATTGACTCTTTTCTGCGCCGCCATGATTAACCGACTTGGACAGGAAAAGGTTGTGGGACTCAGGGAGGGATAAGAATCTAAGAATCTGATGGCACCCCAAAGATCAAAGGATTAATTTTGGCTGGATCGTAAATGAACGCTGGTCAGTTTATAAAGGCCGCCACTGGCACAGCGTTAGCTGCAGATAAGGACGGGAGGAAGGTGGGGGCATTAAGCCAAACCTCCGTGGAAAGGGTGTGTATCAATCCTACTTGCTTTAGGAATGAACTGTCCCCCAACAAGCAAAGATGTTCCCACACTGGGTGAAATTATGAGGATGCCTTCTGCATAGGGGCTGTGTGGGGCTGGCAGCACTCTGTGTGGGGCTGCGGGTAGGTGGGGGTGTCTTGGGCATGGGAAAAGACACCTGATGTTGTGGCCTAAGGAATTCTTCCAGCCACCAAGCACCACCCCACTCTTCACTGGGGCTTCTGGAATGCCCCGCAGAAAGGAGCCCACCAAGCACCAACAGGGGGTCTTTTGCCTTTGCCCCAAAAGTGGGGGACATGGTATCCCCAAAGAGACTCATCTGTACCTTACTCTCCATCCTTAGAAGCAGGCCAGGACTAACTTGGGGAAAATGCAGTTGGCAAGTTGTGTGAACCAGGCCATCCTGTACATCTTGTTTTGTCATGGTATATTATGCAAACAGAATTGTGAACCATTTTTCTGGGCTCTGACTGACTGACCAGAGATGCACACCCTCAAGCTTTGTACATTCTCTTTAACTGCCCGACTAAAATATGTTGTGCAGGCAAATGTTGCATGGCTCTGAAAAACTAACAAACTAACAAATTAATTACTGCATCTATTGGGGGTGGTTGTGCTTTCACCAGTGATAGGGCTGATTGCTTAATACTTGGCAAAGGGCATTTGAAGTGGAATTTCAGGGCGATGGTGAAGCCGTGAGCTGAGAGGGGTTCTCCAGTGTGAGCTTGAGAAGGTGGGTAGGACTATCACAGCTGCAGCTCAGGAGCAGCTGGGGCAGGAGTGGGGCCCATCCAGCCCAAAGCAGACTCCTTGGGGGATGATCAGCCCAGGGCTTAGCAACTCCCCCGCCCAGCTTGGGGCTGCCCTGGGTTCAGGAGGAATAACTCACCTCCGATAAATGCAGGCATTGGGTGGGTCAGAAATGGCTGATAGTATGATTGGGTGAATATGGAATTAAACGCCACCTCTTCCTCAGGGTGTGTCTCGTAATTTGCAAGTGATGATTGTGGGCAGAAACGGGGAGAGGCACACATGTATTTAAGGCTGTGGAGTTGTCCCTCAAGGAATAGATCAGTGAGGCCAATAGAAAGGAGAAAAGAATTGGACATTCCCCTTTCACCCAAAATTTAAAAGAATTGCATTTGCATATTAAGCTAATGCAGCCACTAGTTGTATAACAGGCCCCGTTAACCTTGTTTTTTCAATACGGTCTTTAAGCCTGTCAGAGCAGTTTGTCTAGCCAAGCATTCTAGGAAAAGACAAAGTCAAACCTCAGCTGAGAGATCCACCCGGGGTGACATCTTGTCGTTCCCAGCAGGATCCCCAGCGTAGGCAAAGCCATTCACACCTAGCCCCTGTGGGGAGCCTGAGGATGGCCTGCCGCACTTCGGACTCACCCATTTATCCCCACTAGTCTGGATCTGAGTCCCCTTCCTCCAAGCAGGACCTTCCAGGCTGGCCTAGAATTATTTGCATGCAGAATTCAGAGAGGCTAAGCAGCAAACATCCACAAGCAGCCCTACTCTGCTTGGGGTACCGGTTCCTCCATTGCCTCCCCCACCCCACTCGGCTGGCGAATCCACACTTCCTCAAGGGTGCAAACAAGATGGGACCCAGTCGCACTATTCAGACAAAAACAAAAATTGGAGAAAGTCACACCCGATGATGCTTAGGAGGAAGATGTTATTTACAAAGGATAACAACTATAATAATCTGTAACAGAAAAAATGTCTACCAATGTGCTAAAGATAATTTATGATCATATAAGCTTTCATTGATCATAGTTCTTATGACTACATTCCATACTTTTAAAGAGACACTGATTCACATGAGCTTATTATGGGGTTAGGCTTACAAGAGAGATGTCATCTTTCAGGGACATGAAAATGAGGGACGCTCATGACATCTTAAAACTGGGGAGTGTGCTTGGTAGATCAAATCCTCTGCTTCAGACTGGTGACCAAATCTTGCTGTGGACAGACAGTTGCAGGACACCATTCTCACTTCCATCGGTTTGTGTCCAGCCGGAGGCTGAAGGCTCTGCTTGGCGATTTAGGAGCACATCTGACTATTGGTAGGCCTGTCTTTTAAGTCAGCCTCCCCCTCCTTTCATAATGGTTTACTCCATTACTGTATGGAGGCAGCAATGGAGTAACTAATATTGGCTCATTTTAATTCATTTCAAACACCATTTTCCTCACCTGCAGGCACTGTGGATCTCAGGCATGGCTGCTCCCCCCCCGCCCCCCCAGCTCATAAGGCCTTGAAGGCCGAGGGGAGCCAGCGGTGCTGGTGAGAAGAACCAGAAGGAGCAAACTTAGAGAGAGCTGCCAGAACGGGGCAGCGTCTGCTTCAGTGCTGTGGTGGTTCAGTGGGGCAGAAGGAATGCAAAAACTGACTTTGGGGGTGGAAAAGGGGAGGGGGCCAAAGACAGCCTGTGCATGGAGCCAACCAGGTCATTCTTTGTGTTGTTGTCTCTGTGTTTCAGCCAGTTGAATTTCCAAAGCATTGTTTATCCTATATCAGTTTTTATCTGACCTCCGCCGTCCTACAAACCCACATACATATGCAGACTGCAAGGTAGACTAAAACGGTACAACCACTATACATTAGTTGCTCACTGGCTGCTGAAATGATCCCCTCTCCCTTTACCCCCCCCTCCACCCCTGGATTTGTAGAGTGCTTTGGTAGTCTAATCTGGTCTACTCTGCAGCCCTGTAGCTCTGTGGCTGGACTTTTACCACTTTATGTTGTACTCAGTTCTTTGGCCAAATAGCTCCAGGTGGGGTTGTGCGGGCCGTTTTCCTGCAGTGTTTTCTATCATTCAGGGCTTCAGGCTGAACAACCCAGGTAAACTGACAGGCGGCCACCAGTTCCTGCAGGCTGCTGATCGATGAGGCTGCAAATCTGCTGAGAATTTAGAGGGCAATGCAAAAGTTGAGGATAAAATGTGTCAAATGTTGATAGAAAATCAGATGTGATCTGCATCTGCTGCAAAATGTGAGTTATTGGAGGTCTATTGTGTATAAAACAGTTGTGAAATGTGGATCTTTTGGCCTGGGTGAACAATGGCCAAATATTTTGTTTCCAATCTCTTTAGAGAGGGGCAGTTCAGGGATCTGGTAGAAAAAAGAGGGTCCCATTGGGGATACCCAAAAGGTATGGCACCCAAAATTGTTATCAATCTATCATTTTTAATGATAGGGGAGATAATTAAATCCATAGAGTGTGATTCTATGGAACAAAAGGTCTGTGAAATCAAAATTTGTCTTTGCTTTGTACAAAGCAAGTACAACTTTTGGGGGATGGGGCATCAGACCTATGTCAGTCATCAAAGTGTGACCCTTGCAGACAAATAATTGCACATTCATGTATTGAAATATCATCCCATAAATTATTTCAGTTATTTGAATTTCTTCCCTGGTTTGAGTGGATAAGAAAAATGAGGAGGGGTGGACCTGTTGTCCTAGACTGATGCGAAAAATGCGAGGCGCCTTTGAGGACCCTTCAACGGTTGGGATGTTGGGGGTTTCATCCACTCTCGAAAAGGGCAGCCCTGAATGGTGATCCCATCCTCTCCGGCACTTTATTTGGCTGGCTTGGTCCCAGTTCCCGGATTGGGGCTCTTGGCTCCTTCTCTCCGGGCTATCGGGAGGGGCGCTTCCGGGTGTTGGCGCAGGCGGGGGGAGCTCCTGTGGGGAACCTCCTGTGGGGAACACCGGGCTTTAATCAATCTTCCGTTTTGGCTAAATCGTGAATATTAAATATTCATATTCCAGGAGATTGCTTTAAAGACCACCAGAGCAAATCAATTCTTAAAATATCCAGTGTCTGGAAGGATGCTCAAATTAATAAATTAGTCGCAGAATGAAAGAAACGGATTTGTAGATACCCGCATTTTTTCCAGTTATAAAGCAAAGAAAGTCGCTTTTCCTTCCGTTGGACTCTGAATGAGGGCAAGACCCACCTAGAATCCGAAGCTGTTGCTTGTAGGGAAAGAAGCGGCAAGCAGCCCCGTTGATCTCGCCGTCAGATAAAGAAAGCGGCTCGAGACAGACGGACCGACCGACCGATTTAAACATTAATTCGGAAACCTTGTGACCCAACCTTTCCATTTCCCGTAGAAAAGCCTGCTGGCAAAACGCGGGGGCGAGAGAGGGGCGTTTCCGGCATTTTCACCTAACGCAGCGGCCGCGGCCACGGCGGATCAAGCGCAGGAAGTTGTCTGCCGTAAGCCGGATAGATTTCGCTCCCGTATTTCGACCTCAAAAAAGAGGTGTATTTTTGAAACCCGATTCAGATTGCGCAGAATGCCCCGGAATGCTTTTGGCTCCAAAAGGTGACCCGGGACGGGTGTGCCTGCCGCCCGCCTGCGCGTGTTCAGCTGTCCCTGGACAACGGTCTGAGATGCCCCCCCCCGCCCGTTAGATTCCCCACAGAGGCTGTGAAAGAATTTCCGGAGCTCCCCGAAATCAGAATAAATCGGGCGCGAGGGAAAACTGGGTTTGGCCGTTGCTGTTTCCCGCCGACTCGCATGGCGACCGACTCCTTTCCTGGGCAGCAGCGCTTCCATCTGCAGGGCACCTGGGCCGGTTCACCCCCTTTCGAGGCAGCCTGGCGCCCATTGAAGGCGAGATTAAAAATTCAACCACCCGGGTGGAGTAAGATCTCCGGCGATTCACCCCTCCTTGTGAGCGCCGCTCGTTGCTTGTGCCTCGGCCTGAGACTTCTTGGAAAGCAGCCCGTTGGTGGTGGTGGTGGGGAGTTACGTGGGGTGTAAGTTGCCGTCGAGGAGACTCCTCGGGGCGAGAACCTTCGCAAAGGAGGAGGCCCCGCTTGGGACCAAAACCGGCCCACGGACGCTCATCCTCTCTTGAAAAAGGTAAAACCAGGAACTGAACGGAGGGGGGACCTGCGCCTGCGTCTCAGTCCATCCTAAGGCGGGGGGGGGGGAGGTCTCGTCCGGTGCCGAGACCAAAGCCGTGAAAAGCTGTGAGGGCGGCTGATCAGGCGGCGTCGCGCACCGGAGCCTCCGGCGGTTCTGCTTCTCCCTGCGCTGGAGAAAAGCGGCTGTTCGCAGAAGGGAGCGAAGGGGATCCGTTTTCTCATTCGCGCCATGGCCGAGCGCTCCTCACGGTGGCTAATCCTGCCAAGGCAGCGCTGCACACGGGGAAAGCGTGACGTGGGAATACACGACACGGACGCCTCTATTAGTCTCGTCCTTCCAACCGGGCGGGCTTAGAGAGAAAAGGCGTGGGAGGGGGGGAAGCGTCGCCGGCGAGAAACCGGAGCCGCGCGAAGCTGCCCAGGAGAGCGACGCAGCCTGCAGGCCCCACGCAGCCCTCGGAAGCGCCAGCTCCGGTGCGCTGACAGGGCCCGGCCGTTGTGCGCCGGCCCGGCTGCGGTCGGGATTCGCCCGCCGTCACCTCCCAGGATCCCGGGCGAGGGGCCGAGCCGCCCGCCGCGGGTCCGGTCCCGGCGCAACCGCGGCCTCCTGGGCGCCTGCGCCGCGCGGGCCCCGCGGACCGGTCTCTCCCGCCCGGTGAGGAGCCGCGGGCGCCGGAGAGGAGAGCCTCGGGGCCGGTGACGTCAGCGGGCTGCAGCCAATCGGCGGCGGGCGGGGGCGAGGAACGGAGGGGCCGGGCGCGGCGTCCCCCTCCCGGGCTTCTTTCGCCGCCGGGCGGCCGGTGCTCGGAGCGGCTGCGGCCCCGCCTGGCCCCCACGGAGCCCGCGCCACCCTCGGCGTCCGGGCTCGGCCTTCGGGAGCCTTTCCGGACGCGCGGAGCCCTGGGGCGCCTCGGCTCTCTTCCGACGGGGCCGTTCCTCACTCGGCCTCTCCCTCGGGGCTCCGGAGCTCCCCGCTCCGCTTCTGGGTGCGTACCGCGGCGGCTACTGCAGGCGGCGGCCCAGCGAGGATCCTTGGTGGACGGCGCGCGTCTCGCCTGGCTCGGTCTCCTGCCGAGGAACTCCGATCGGCCAGCCAAGGCTGCCTCCCCGGCGACACGGACGCCCTCGGCCCTCCCGCTCTTCCGGAGGCCGCAGTTGCAGAGAGGAGGCGCAAAGGGCGTCCCGGAGCCGCCGGGCCCAGCCGCCCCGGGCCGAAGCGGGACTGGCTGGGCAACTCCTCCGGGAAGCTGGTGTCGTGGTTATGAAGTTGCCGAGCCTCCCCGTGCCTCGCACCGCGGACAGCCTGATGGTAGCTGCTCCGAGGCGGACGGAGGGCTTCCCGGGGCCGAAGCCCCGAGAGGCCGCCGCTTTCCTCCGCTCCTGAATCCTCCTGGATGGGGCTCCGGGGCGGCCCGGCAGTTCCTTTCCTCTGCTTTCGCCGGGCTTCCTCCCTGCCAGCGCCTCGGTGGGCGCCTTTGGAGGAGAAGCGTGTAAAGGCCGCACCGAAAAAGCCCAGTGAGAGAGGAGCCCCCGGGGGCTTTGGAGTGAAGCGTCCAGACCTCCGCTCCGCCTCCTGAGAAGCCCCCGTGTGATCCGGGCAGGCCTTGAAATCCCGCCGGTTTCGCGCCTTTCATCCTGCGGAGCGGCTTCCTCGCGCAGGCCTCCCTCGCGAGTCCCGCGGCGGGAACCTCCCTCAGACTCGCCTCGCGTTTGGGGGGAGGAGGCGGCGTCTGCGCCGCTGACTTTCGCCCCGAACGTCCGCCGGCGGCCCGCACCGTCCCCAGAGCCGGGAGGGCCTCCTTCCCGGCCTCGGAGGTGAGCGCGGCGGCGGCGGCGGCGGCGGCGGCGGCATCCCGGCTTCCCTCCCTGCTTCGGAGCGACCCTCCCGGACGCGGAGAGAAAGAAGGCTGCCTCCGGGGGTTGGTTGTTATCTTTGGTTATCTAGCTGTATGAGTGGGGTCAAGTCTTCATAAAGCTAGATAACCGAAAGTAAAAACAACCCCATTACACGCCTGGGGAAGAGAAGCAAGAAGGCCGAAGCCGAATCTGAAGGGGGGCCGAAACCTGCCTGCTTCTGCGGGCGACCGCGCGGAATCGGTGAGAGGAGGCGGTTCGGGTCCCGCGTGGAACGGGTAGCGGGCCAAGGGCGGCGTGGGGCCTTCGGTCAGGCGCAGCCAGCCAGGCAAAGAGATCCCTCCCGCGCCCAGGAAGGTGAAGCCGCTCTGTCTGACCGTCGCCGCCGTCAGCCGGGACTGGAGGTGAACACCATGGCGCGGAGAGGCGGGAGCCTCCCGGTTGTGCCTCTGCCCGTTGAAAGGCTGCCCTGCCAGGAGATGCCCAGGCCCGGGCGCAGCGCCTGCTGGAAGCGGGATCCCCTTGAACCGGGGCTTCCCGTTTCCGTTTCCTCAACATCACGTGTGAAGAGGGCACTGGCAATCCAGGTCAATGCTGTCCACACTGGCCGGTCTCCGGTAAGCCCCATTTTCTGGCACCGGGTCTCAGGACGGGTCTGCATCCTTAATTTGGTGACTAATGAGACTAAATTTCCCAGTTTACACAGAACTGGGAATCATGAATTAAATGATGAGTTGGGTTCACACATGTCTTGCAGTGTTTGGTGCTTCCTCACTTTCTTACTTTCTCCTGTTATTTGGGTATTACTCCTACCTGGGAATCCTTTGTGTATTGCCCCAGATTGGTTGCTAGAGTTAAGCTCATATCTCCATTTACTGAGTTTTTTTTATTGATTCTTTATAAAGAAGAATCAGCAAATAATTCTATTGGCTTTAGTGCCATGAGACTAAATTTCCATAACTCACCCAGTAAATTACTTTCACGCTTGAATGGTAAAGATGGGCAGCATACAAATTTAACAAATAAATTAAATATTAAGCTGAATAGATCTACATGGATGTAGATGTAACCTGTTACATTTCTCATATTGCAGCTAAATAATCCTTTCCTAGATGAATGCATTAATTTATTTCCTCACATTGATTAACATCTTACAGGTTGAGATAAATTGTCCAGTATTTTGTAGTGGCAGAACCAGAAAGGGGGACCCGGCCCAGAGGCTGGGAGCCGTGGACTGCTGGGGCCAGAGGTGAACCTGCTCCCCTCACAGACTTTCCCCCCTGGGTTTCTCCGGGGACTTCTGATCCCACAGATCAGACCCTTTCAAAATGAGGAGCTGGGGTACCTGCCGTGGCTGTCATCTTGCCTGGGTTTCCTCAGCCCTTTGCAGGAAATCTGGAGGCGCCATGCTGGCTCCGAACCCCAAAGATTCTAGAACAGCCTGGAGGGGAAGGAGAGGGTCTCTTAAGGAAGAAGAGTCAAAGCTGCTGCGTGTTTGTGGGAGGCGTGAAAGGAAGAGAGACACCCCCCCCCCATGGGTTCCATTTCCTTCCTGGATGTTGCATCCAGATACGGTCAGGGGCAGCCTGCAAATCTCCCCTGGCCAAGAGGAAAGGAAAAAAGGGCAGGGAGGCACCTCAGAGAGGAAACACAACCATTGGCCTCCTCTGGATACAAAACGCAGCACGAAGCATCTCGGATAAGGGGGTGGGGAGCTCTCTACCTGTCCTGGAACTGCCTGCTTGCTTCCCGTTGCTCTGCTTTTTTGGATGGGATTGTCTCTCTTCTCACTGCTCCTCTTTTCCCGTTCCTCTCTCATGCATGCTCCAACATTGTTGTTTTGGGGAGAAATGGCTTTCCTGGGAGTTGTCATTCTTAAGGGGTAGAGTCCCCATCCTATTTCTGAGGAACTGAGATCTCTGGGATTTTTTTCAAAGCAGTAATGTTTTGAGTTGTAGCTGTTTTGAAATATTAATCGTGTGATCAAACATTAAAAAAAAACTTTCTTTAAACGAATGCCGCTGGAGCTGGCTGTCCAGCACAGCATCCTCCAGTACCTCTGTTTTCAGAGGTGAGTCGAGTACAGAGTTGGGTGTGTACAAAAGCAAAAAAGTTCACTCTGCTTGGCCCGGAGAAATGATGTGGGAATACACTAGCCATGTTCTGATATTAAAAGTAGAACAATCTCCTTTCTCTCCAGAAAGCAGAATCAAAATCTAATTGCCAGAACACTTGGCAGGCAATGATTATAACGATAGGGTGAACGGCAACTGAGCGACTGGCTCGTGAGACGGAGGCTTTCTTCAGTCGCGGCTTCTCTGTGTTGGGGCACCAAACTTATCCGTGGGATGATGAGGGACGGAGGGAAGAGGATGCCCAGCAAAGGTAGCAAGTCTGGGTGTCTTTCAGGCGAATTCTCTGTCCACAGTGCTGAAATGGTTGGTTTGCTTTGTGGAAAGGCAGTTCCATTTTTAACCCCCTCCGAGCTGGGGACATCATCGAAGCCCTCCGAGGGTCCTCAGAAGCTACCCCAAAAGTGAACAGAGGGGAAGGCCTGGCTGCCTTTTCTCTCCGGGTAAATCTTGGGGAGCCCCTCTCTTGGGCTGGCTCTGGGATGTGCAAGGGGATACAGTCTGGGTTATCATGGCAAAAGAGAGCCATAAACACTCTTTCCATTTTTTTTTTAATTTGGGCATATATATTTATTCCCATCTGAATTTTATTTTTTGAATGAGGGGGTACCACACCCCTCAAACAAAATAACTCCATAATTCAGGAGAATGGAGCTTCCTAGGAAATAGGTGGTGGTTTAACATTCAATCGTATCTGAAATTCTGAAATTGCATAATTCAGGCAGATCCTGCCTCGATAATGCTCTTTGCCAGGACTGGGAATTTTCTCTCCTGCCAAATATTTATTTTCTTGCATTGGCTCCAGGTTTCCTTTCACCCCTTCTCTTCGGAGGGGTTGGGGCCCCGCTGACTGCTGGATTTGGTGCTTGCCAGGCTAGGCAGAAACACCTGCTCAGCTGCAGCTTCTGATATGTTTGCAGCCCAAAGGCCTGGGGGGGGGGGAGACCACCTGACTAAATGAGCTGAAGGATTTGCATCTGGAAACCTTGAAAAGTGCTTTGTGTGGTGGTGGTGGGGTGTTCTCCGAAACGTGAACCTTGGGGAAACAACTTTTTGCCATCACAGAAGTTGGAAACAAAGCATCTTATAGTGGCATCTTACAGGCTAATTTGTGCGGCACAATGTTTGAGGGCTCCTCTTTCCCAGAACGGTTGTTTCATAATGGACCCTCACCCTCCTGCCCAGATTTCTTTAAAAACTAAGCTTCTCTTTGCCCACTTGATGCAGGTATTGGTGATTATTCAGGGCAATTGATGCTGAAAAAAATTGCCCATCTGAACAATAGGAACATTCCCTTAAAAGTGTTGTAGCCAAACAGATGTTGGGTGTTTCCAGACTTTGCACTTGTGGGGACAAGGGAAAACAATAGCATCTGAATGTAACTCACTTTCCTTACCCCAGAATTACTTTAACAAACAGCCCCACAGATTCCTGGTGGAATAAAATACCTGGGAAACCTCCAAATGCACCAGCTGCCTTTCCCCTCCACTGCAGCCTTTCTGGCAGGCCATAAGTTGACCCAATGGGCTGGTTTGTAAAGTGCACTAAGCTATGAAAGGCCGAAACCAACTTAAAACTGAGTAAGTTGCGTGAACGAAGTTGTGAGGTCTCTGACAGACTTGGTTCAACGGGTGGAGCTGGGGGGTGGCGAGGGGCTCCCCAGTGTGGTTTTTACCCAGTGTGATTCTCTGCATGACACTGACAAGGATGGAGAAATGAGCACCAGGCAGCTGGGAACAGGTGGAGCCACCACTAGGCCGATGCTTTCATCCTTGCCCAGAAATTGACAGAGCCCACAAACTGGGAAAAGCCAAAGCTGATCAATTCAAAATCTGGAATTAAAAGTTAATGCCAGTTGAGAATGGCTGTAAGATTCTTCCTTGGCCCAAATTTGGGTGTCCTGAACAGCTGCCCCTCCGGTGCTGTGCCTGGCGACTCTTCTCCCAGGAGGCCTTGCCTTCAGCCGGGAGACATGGCTGATCTCTGCCTTGTTCTGGTTGGGGAAAGGGCACATTTGCTCTCTGGAGGCAAAAGAAAGAGTTGGAGAATCTCCTCTGCATTAGATAGCACTGGATTACTGATTCATTTTGAGGGGAAGCCGAGACTCATTTTTTTCTCTGCAAGAAATCAGTTGTGCAGCGATAGCCCCCCCCCCCCCGTGGCTGCCCTTCAGCTTTTGCCCCATCCTGCGCCGCTGCCCCTGCAGCGCACCGAGAGCCCCGTCCTCCAGAATAGCCAAGGCCGGCAGACGGGGCTGGCCTAGGAGGCGGCCGGGAAGAGCATTGCTCCTGGGGAGCATTTTGCAGCTAGACTGGGGTGATCCAGGCTTGTATGCTGGGCGGCTTCGTGCTCTGGCTGCACCGGCCGCCACTTAATTTTGCTTCGCCCATCTCGCGCCTGGCAGCACCCATGCTCCTGCGCCAGCTCCTCCTTGGCATTGCAGCCTCCCAGGAAGCGGGGGTGGCTGAGAGGAGGCATCTCCCGCTAATGACGGCCTGTTCCAGTCTGGGAGTGGCCAGGGAAATGGAGCGGCTCTCCGAAGGCAAGGGAGGGTGGGAATACTCGGCTCTCGACGAAGGAGTAATTAATGACCCCCACACTCCGACCCCAGCCACAGCCCCCCCCCGCGTCCCCCCCCCCCGCCGGAGGCAGACATCGGCGCTTTTCACCCCAACCGCGGCAGACTGCAAAGGGACGTTTCATTAGGAATTCTGGGGCCCGCTTTTCTCCTCCTCCTCCTCCTCCTTTTAGAGTTAAACTTGATTTGCATACATTTGCATAATGAACCTCATTTGCATTCCCGATTGTTGGCTACCTCTGTGGGAAAAGTCAAAGCGGGCGACTTGGGGCGGGGGCTTCGGCAAAGACAAAAGGGAAGACTCCAGTTCCCCGGGGCTTGCCTTCCCCTCCCCGCCATCCCAGCCTTAGTACGCAACGGCTTTTCTTTCTCCCGGGCGAAGACAGAGGCGCCTTTCAGCCTTCTTGTCTTCCTCGCCGCTTCCTCCCAGCTGCTTCCCCTCCCGTGACCTCCTCTTTTCCCCTCGGAAGCGGCGGGGTGAGGTGAGAGGGAAGGCAGGCAGGGCGAGGGCAGCTACCATTTTAGGTAGCCTCTGTAAAATGGCCGACTCTTCGAGTCGGGTACCGAGAGGCTGGTGGGAGGTCTGCTTTTCAGAGGGTCCAGCGAGAGCCTCCCCCAAGGGCCGACGCCTCTGCTCTCCCCCTGACCCGGGGTGGTGGTGGAGGCTGAGCAGCTCCTGGGGTCTCCTCCGTTCTCCAGTGGCCCAGCCCAAGTTGGGGCCCGGAGCTGGAGCCCGTTTGCTCCAATAGCCAGAGCAGCTGGCTCCCCAGACGTTACTGTGATGTTTCCTTTGGGGTCTGCGCACAAACTGTTAGCGGAAGAGCATCCCAGACGTTCCACGTGGCATTGCCCACGGTACCTAGGCTGGCAGTGGCTCCATCCCAGTGTCAGGTCCTCCTCAATGGTTAGATTGGCACAGCCACTAGATTAGGGTAAAATGGTTCGTTATTCTAGCATGCTGTGTGAATTAGGCCATCTTGTGAAGCCAATTCTACAAACCAAATTATTGTGGTTAATGGGCATCTCTCATGAATCCCCCCAACTCCAGGAGACTCTTCCCTCTTTCAAAAGCTCTCATGGTTAGGAAATTCCTCCTTATTTTGACTTTGGTCTCCCTCTATGGCTTCTAACCTCCCCCCCCCCCCAGTCTTGTTCTACCCTTCGGTGCATGGAGATTAAATTCCCCCCCCCTTCCCTGGGACAGCCTTCAAGCAGTGGAAGACTTTCCTCTTGAGGCTAAAGAAGCCCAGTTCTTGCCCCATTCTTCCTAGAATTTGTCTTCCTAGCCCCTGGCCACACCTGTTGCTCTTCTCCGCACTTTTTTTGGTTGCAAAAGAGAAGCCCTATTTAAGAAAGTCGTAGGATCCCCAACCCTAGGTGCATTTCTTCCCCTGCCTTTCCAGCTCTCCGATGTTTCAGGGGGTCCTCGGCAGCTCTGCCCGATGGCAAACCAACCAGAGTCCTTGTCCTTGTCTGAATGTGTAACAGCTTCTTGCATTGGTCCCTGCTGTGGATGTGTGTCAGATTTCAAACCTCCTCAGTTTTGTGGGCTATGTAAGACTTTTTTCAGTTTTGCTCTTCCCTCCCTGAATACAAATCTAGACAAAAGGAGGCAACGAAACTCAGCTCGGCTGGCCTGACAGCATGGCGGAGATTTCTTCTCTCTGACTTTGTCTAATCCCACAGATCAGGGGCTGACCTAACACAGTGCAACAGGCATCACCTTTGTTTTTCCTCATTTCAGTGTGGCACTCCAGAAGTTGAGCTGTGAATTTGTCAGTCTTTTGCAGAGTTTCTGCTTTTCCATGGCCCACCAGACAGACCCACATTAGTGGAGAGAAGTCTTGGGCCAAGGAGCAGCTGAACTGTCCGTTGGGGGTGGTGTTCTTTCCACATTAAAGAGAGACCCGAAGCAGCCAACGGTTGGAAAAGGCACTTGGGCCCAACCTCTGGCCAGGGCAAGAGTCCACTCCTGGTCAATGGTTGTCCAGCCTCCACAGGAGGGGAGGTTCCCAGCTCCTGTTCATTGCAGTCAGAATCTGCTTTCCCTTATCCTAACATTTACCCTGAGTAACCCGTGATAAGCTAGCTGCTTGGCAGATGAGCTGGTCCCAGAAAACACTTTCAGAAGAACGGGGTTCCTTTTTAGACCTCCCATTATTTTTTAAATGTGTGTTTCTCTGCCTGTGAAATTATTGCCCTAAGGCAGTTTCTGTAAAATTTCGTGCAAAGATCCAAAGTTAACTGCAGTTGGCAAATCCATGTATGGGGAGGGGGGTGTTTCAAGAAATAAAAGCACCAGCAATGGTCTCCCCCCCCCCACCTTCCCAAGAAAAGAGGAGGGGAGGGGAGAGGTGTCCTCTTTTGGTGTCTGAAACTCCTTCAGGCCACTGCCTGGCAAGACGACGGGGTCAGGCCGACTGATCAGAAAAGGGCCTTTTCTCGTATCCATGTGATGCCAGCACTCACAGCAGCACCCCAACGGAGTTTCTCAGGTGGCAGCCGGGAGAGCAGCTGCAGCTGAGAAGAAGGAACAGGTTGCAATGGAAGGGCTTCTTCTGTCCCTGGGAGAGAGGAGAGCTGTGGGGCCAAGAGGCAGCCAGCCAGCAAGTCCCTTTCGGGCTCCGGTGCTCAAGCGTTGCCCTGCTGGCCATTTTGCCAGCTTCTAGAGAACGTTTCACACTCCCCCCTCCCCCCGTCAGTTATGAAAACTAGTAAATGCCATGTGTGTTTTTGTTTTTGTTTTATTCCGAGGTTCCCCACCGGCACCAGCCCCACTGGAAGCTTGTCAAAGGCTGGATGGAGCAAAAGGTTAGGGATTGTAGGCTGGGGGGGGGGATGTGAACAGGACAGCACATTTGTTAATGGAGCCCAGCAAAGCCACTCCTTTGCCAGTGACCTGCTTAATTCATAAAACTCTTCGTTGTTTCAGAGCTGGCTCGGTATTCCCGCCTCCTGGTCTCTCCCCCTCCCTCCTCATACAAAGATATCATTGTGTTGGGGACAGAATGGTAATGATGGCAGATTGTTGTTTGGGGCTAAAGTAATGGGGGGGGGGGGAGATTTCAGAAAGCAAGCCAGCCAGTAATGGGCAAAGAAGGCTCCTGAGGAGGTGAAGAGGTTTAAATCAGCTTAGTTCAAATGCCAATTAAAAGTGAAGTGGATTAGCTTCCATGATCCACAGAATAGAAGAGCATTGTGTGTCTGGGCTGAGTGAAAACTTCTTTTTCCACAAATTGGCTAAGCTCAAGTTTTCTCCGTCAGTGCCCCCTCCCTTCTCTTTTCACCCCAGGTGATGCTTAACTCTTGAGACGGGCCCTGAACCCAGGACACCACAGGGGCTCCCTTGCAGGAGGGGCCCCTCTTTTCTCTAAGTCTTCATATTTCTCCTCGATTTAGGCAATGCTGATCAAGAATTGTGCACCTTTGATCTGAACATAGAAGACTGATACCTGTATGCATGAGATTGTGAACAGGCGCGTGTGTGTGTGCATTTTCTCCTGATTTGTGACATTGTTTGCAAATAATGAGAGAAACATTCCACGTGAAAAGCCACGATTTGCCCTTTACAAGGTCATGGATTCCCAGGGTTGCCAGAGCCTTAGTGGTCTCCTCCTTCAGCCCCAAGCTCAGAGCAGGAGCTCTCCTCTCCTCGTGGACAAATGGACGCCCAACCTTGGTTGGAAAAGCTCCACTGAGGAGCCCCTTGACCGCAGAGACAGCTTGGTCCACTGCTTAAGAGCTCTGATGGCCAGGAGATCCCTCCTTGCCTCCAGTGTGGGTCCACCTGGCGGCTCTAGCCCCACCCTTGGGCAGTACAGAAAATAGGTCTTTGCTCTGTTCCCTGTGACAGAGCTTGGAGAGACCTGGATTGCATCTCCCCTGCACCTTCTCTCCTTTACCCTTTGACCTTCTTTGTGGGTTTTGCCCACAAGCCCCTCTCCCTCTCCAGTGCGGTCCCTGCAGTGGCCTCATCCTGCCAAAAAGCTATTCTTAACTGTGGCAGCTGTCAGCTACACCTGCAGCCCAGGGATCCAGGGGAAAAAGTTTCACTCCACTATGTTCGGATTTCAGTTGCTGGTTTTACCCAGAAAGGAAAGTCTTGGGTGGAGAGCTTTTTCCCTGGCCTTACTTTGTCCCCTGAGCTTCTTTGACTAGAGGTGGGAAATTATAAAGCTGCCTCAAGGTTGGTCTCCATGTCCAAAGGGCAGCAGGAAGTCTTGCAAGAAATACCCTTCTTGTGCAAAACAAGATGGAGTTTGCATTCCAGCTCTGCAGAAAAGACCAGGCTGAGAGTCGCCGGCACCTCACTTGATGGGAGCCCGGAGCCGGATGGTCAGTTTTCCCCTCCCTCCCTTGCAAAGTGGGTGAGGGCTGGCCACTGATGAGTGGTTCCCCCTCCCCCCTTCTGCCGTCCTCTGCCTCCCTTCCCTCCTCATTGAGAGGGAAGGTGGCCCCTGGCAGGAAGAGGCCTGGGAACGGGGCTTTCGGACTCCCCCAAGTTCAGGGCCATCGGAGGCCGGGGGGGGGGGGGAGGTGGTGAATGGCTGGTTGCCTTGCTCAGCTCTTCTGGGCCTTTTCCCAGCCTGCCCTTCCTTGCCTGGCTCACAGGCTGATCCTCCCAGCCTATTCTCCTCCTGACATAAATAAATGGCCCCCACAGTTTGCATTTGGTCAAACAATCAGTCCCCATTCAGCCTTGGAGGGGCCCCTTTCTTCCAGACATTAAAGCCACGGAATGGCTTGTAAGGGATCCCGCGACTCTGTCAAACTGTAAATAAGATGCTAATAACAATCGTAATAAAACAGGGTGTGAGGAGGGGGTGGTTGGGTGGGTGGGGGAGAAAGGGGAAAACAGGAAAGGAACACAATGGGACTTTTGCTGGCTGCCGCGGCAACCAAATGAATGTGTAATGACTGAACTGTGTACAAACTGTGGAAGGTAACATAATGATCAGCCTGTCGGCGGGTCTCTGCATGATGGGCACCCCGTCCATCGGGGTTTGCGCTGCATCCGTGTCCCTGTTGTGTCCCCTGGGTCAGAAGACTCCCTTTGCTTGGCACCCCCACACTAAGGCCTCCCTTGGCATATGCCACCCTGCCTCTTGCTCAACTTCTTGGTAAAACCTGGCAGTGCCCCTCCCATGCCATCTTCTAAGGTAAACCCTCAGTATCTGGGAATGAGGCTACTTCACAGCAATCTCTCAGGATACCTGAATGAGGCCAACATGGACATTACCCCATTGCTGAGCCGGGATTCTCCCCGCTGAACCTCCCGAAAACTGGAGTCATCGGCCCTTCTTCTCCAGGGACCTTCAGCTGTCAGAGTGAGCATCTGTGAGTTAAACACCCTTTTTGGTGTAACTCTTCAGAAACTCAGCCTCTGGCCCCTACCCCTGTGTTTCAATCTAGACTCGATGCGAGAGCTTCTCACATCTTCGCCCACTGGGACAAATTCACAGTCAGCCCTCCGGGAGGAGACCGCCAGCCTCCACCCTGGAGAGGCAGCCCTCCCTCCCGAGGTCCACTGCATTCCTGTTCTCCCGTGGGGTTGCCCCGAGCCAGCTGCTTCTGCACTCATGCATGGCACTGCACCAATGCCCCGAGTGCCACCCAAGCAGGAAAAGCCAGACGTTGCCTGGACAAGCCCAAAGGTCAGGTCTGTCGGCAAATCACGCCCAAGCTTGAATCCCTGTTTCTTGGTGGAACCCCTCCAGGAGACGGGCGACCCCCTCTGGGGTGAAAATGTTCCATGTTCTGGTTTAGTCAGTGATTGTGTAACAAAATCTACCCCATGGTACCTAGAATACAGTAATGTATTTTCATAAGTGCACATTCCTCTTTGACCCACGCATCAGTGAAGGAGGTTGCTAAGGCCAAACCCCCCAATGGCACCGAGCAACAGGTGTCTTTGGCGGCCTGAGCTTCAGGGCATCACTGCAGCATTGCTCTGGTTTTGGTGCAGGAATGTTTAGCGCTCCATATACATTGTAAAAGAATTCCTAAATATAATTTACAAATTATAAGGAATTGCATCAGATGACAAAACAATTATTCAGAATGCCTTTTGAATGTTATGAATCAAGAGACTATGGAAGCCGGGATGGGTGGCACAATCTCAGTACTTCTTGTCTTCTGGGCAAAAAGGGAAAAACCAAGAGAGCAGATAAAAAACTTTCCTGAACAGAAACTGGTTTTTTTTTTGTGAGACATTTATGATCAAGAAGGTGGCGGCTCCGGATTCTTCTGTTTCAGTTCAGTAGGGCTGTGTAAAAAAACTAGATACGTTATTGTGTCAACTGCTTGATACTCTTGATGGCAGATTCTGAAAAGTGGAATTGGATCGCTGAGTGGTGACATGTTTTTCCCCTGGAGTAATACGGTCACAGCAACAATTTGAACTGCATTTCTTCATATAATATTTAAATTGGATTTCTTACATTGGACCTGACAAGTCAGCAGCTTTTCAAATGTTGTTGTTGTTTTTTTTAAATTGGGAAGTGCTTTGGAAGACACCAAATCTACAACTGATTTCTATAAGCAGCTAGAAACTGTTGAGAGATACTGGTAATTTGCCAAAACATGTAAAATGGAATAAAATGTTTAAAAACCCTACTCGGTTTTTAATGGCTGAATTTTAAAGAAAGTTAAACATTTTTATTATTTTAAAATGAGACTTGATTCATCAACAGTATATTAGTTACCCCTTACTGGATGTTTAGGAAGGACAAATGTAAGGGTTTTTTCCCCCCTTAGGCAGAAAAAACAGATTGGGGAAGGGAGAGAGGGTTGGGGCTTTGACAGGGCAAACCCCCAGATTTGAGAGTAAACCCCAACTCCTTACCAGTCCTGAGGATGACGATGTTACCTAGTTTGGGTAATGAAACCTCTGCAAGAAAACAACCCAGCTCAGAGAGCACGGAGGAACCCCCAACTCCAGGATTCTGTGATTCTGTCCATATATATCCCTGAAGGAACTTTCACGGAATCACAGGCCTAGCCTGGGGGCTTCTAGCCCAGCCCTCTGTTCAAGGCAGGAGTCTTAAGACCATCCCAGCCAAACGGTTGTCCAGTCTAGTTTTGAAAACCTCCAGTGATGGAGCACTCACGACTCTGGGGCACAGGCTATCCCACTGATTAATTGTTGTTAAAAAATTCCTTCTTACTTCTATGTTGTATTTCTCTTTATGAGCTTCCACCAACTTTGACAGTGTGATTTAAGCTTGCCTTATGAATGCCTCTAAAATTGGATTTTAGAGGCATTTAGCATTTGTTGGATTGGCAGTTAAGTCCAGACAGAAAACAACAAATGCTTTTTCACATAATGTGGCTAGTATGAGCTGATGTTGACCATTATTAATCCAAAATCAATATTAAGGCTGTTCTTGCATTGCACCAATAGAATAGAATAGAATAGAATAGAATAGAATAGAATAGAATAGAATAGAATAGAATAGAATAGAATAGAATAGAATAGAATAGAATAGAATAGAATAGAATAGAATAGAATAGAATAGGAATAGGAATAGGAATAGGAATAGGAATAGGAATAGGAATAGAATAGAATTAGAATTAGAATTAGAATTAGAATTAGAATTAGAATTAGAATTAGAATTAGAATTAGAATTAGAATAATAAAATAGAATAGAACTGGAAGGGACCTTGGAGGTCTTCTAGTCCAACCCCTGCTCAAGCAGGAGGACCTATATCATCTCAGACAGGTGATTGTCTCTAGTCTCCTCTTAAAAATATCCAGTGATGGAGTGCCCACGATTTCTGGAGGCAAGCTGTTCCACTGGTTGATTGTCCTCACTGTCAGGAAGTTTCTCCTTAATTCCAGGTTGCTTCTCTCTTTGTGCTTTGGTGAACAACCTGGCCCCCTCTGCCTTGTGGCAGCCCCTCAGATACTGGAACACTGCTATCATGTCTCCTCTATTTCTTCTTTTCTTTAGACTAGCCAAACCCAAGTCCCGCAGACATTCTTTGTATATTTTAGTCTCCAGGCCTTTGATCATCTTAGTTGCTCTTCTCTAATTTTTTTCAAAACTCTCAACATCTTTTTTGTGATATGGTGACCAAAATTGGCTGCAGTATTCCAGGTGTGGTCTCACTAGGGTTTGATGAAGCGGGACTAAGACTTTGCGTGATCTTGATTCTATGCCTGTGTTTATGCAGCCCAGGATTGTATTAGTTTTTTGGCGGCTGCTGCACACGACTGGCTCATGGTTAAGTGATCGTCTACTAGGATTCCAAGGTCCCTCTCACACTTGCTGTTTTTAAGCCAGGTTTAACTCATCTTTTTCAAATGCAGAAAAATGGGTAGATGGGATTGTGGATCTCGCACCCATATCCAGTCTTATCCTAAGATGGAATCTATTGGCAATATGGCAATTTGGCTTTTTTTGTGTGCACAAAGGATGTTGGTGAATGGTAGAAAAACAAGGAAGTTGGTAGCTCTTTTTGGACAGAGAGGTTTGGCAGTTTCCATTTGCAGAGTGAAGTTACCTTTTCACGGATGGAGGATGAAGCTCCCGCTGGCCAGGAGGGGCTCAGGTACTCAAGGCAGTCAGGCGAGGCCTGGCTCTCTCGGTGGGAAGTGGGCGCTCTGGGGGAACGTAGCCAGAATAAAACCCTCTTCTACAGGCTGATTACCTCCAAGCAGATTATAGGATTTGAAAATACTTTGAATTCTCCAAAGGCAGCCATGGTCTCCCTCTTTTGCACCCCCACCTTTATAAACCCTCCAAAGCTGGACTTTGGTGTATCAGAAGGAGAGGTCTGGGTGAGGGAAAGGGGGCTGTGCTGGGGTGCTGGGGGGGGGGGAGAGACGCCATCTGCGCAGCACCTTCCCAGCCAGCTTCCACTGTCGACTGGGCGACCAGGAGACGTTTTCCCAGGGAATTCAGCTAAACTTCCTGGGGTCTGCCACTCTCTGGGGAGGGGGCGTCAAAAGCAGTAGGGAGCATTTCCTAAGATTAATCAAGCCCCCGATTCGGGTGCTCGCCTTTCTTCACGCAAAGGCAAGGGAATTGGGGGGGGGGAGGCGGCTTTGTCTCTTGCGAGGCGGCTGCAAATGGTTAATTAAGACAATGGAACAACTCGGGCTCAGCCGTCTAGACTCTATACAGGAACTGCACGTTCCCCCCAGAATGTTAACAGGGTTGCTTGCCTGCCCCCTCTCACTCCCAGGAGCCCCCCATCCAGCCTCCTTTGGTCTTGCCCTGAAACAATCATGGGCTTTGGAAGCATCCTGGCTGCACTTGAGCGTCTTGCGGGGGGCAAAAGGCATCCCTCTTCCTTCCCAGGCTGTTTTTCGATGCGCAAAAAGATTTGAAGCCCGTGGAATATTTTTGGGGAGATGCACAAAATAAAAGCTCTATGCTGAGCCAATTCTACGTATACATTGTTGCAGTGTTCATCAGTCAGTGTGTGCTGTGTGTTTACACAGTGTAACACAAGAGGAAAAAGCCTCTTTGTGGACGCTCAGGACTCTCTCTTAGAAATAAGAAATGGGCCGGTGGCAGATCCCCCCATCTCCGCCTTGGGATTAACCCTAAGCAACTCCGGGAAATCGGGTTAGGAGGACCTAATCCCCGGACTGCCCCCCAACTCTTCTTCTCTGCTCTTCCTCGGAAAATCACATGAAGCTGAAATTTTTCAAACATAATTTACAGCCAGGCCAGTTATGGTAATGTGAGTTATTAAATTACTCTGTCTTCAACTTCCTCCCATGTTATTATTGCATTGTAAACTCCAATCTCCCTGGAACAGAAACTGTGTTCCTGGAAGGAGCTGCAACACTCACAGAGAGGGTGGGGCGGGGGGACCGGCTACAGAACAGGACTTTTTAGCAGCTCTGGGTAAATGAAAAGCAGCAGACTTAACCGGAAGGGGGTGGGCTAAAGCTGTCAGACAAGGGCAAATCTTCCTTCCCTTGGGTCACTGTTTTGGCAAAGGGCAGCAAGCTGACCAGCTGGATTGGAAGTGGCACAGGGCCATCGGCCTCCCTTGCCCAGCAGTCTGGCCAGTTCTCAGTGGCAGAGGGCAGAAGGAGGCAAGCTGGCCGCCCATCTCAGTCCAGAAGAGGAGAAAACGCCCCAGTTCCCTGAGCCAAATGCCCCCCTTAAGACTGTCTGCAGGGCAGGGGGTGGGGTGGGGGTTACAAGCCCCACCTGCTTTGGCCTCTCCTCACTTGCCCTCCGTATCTTCAGATGACCCAGAGCTGACTTTATCTCAGGCCCAGACCAGGCCCTGCCAGAGAAGATGCCCAGAGCAGAGCCTGCTGCCTCTTGCAGGGAAGGGAGGGGGGCTCCTCAAAGGAGGAGCAGCTAAGAACAGAGAGAGGCCCTCGGTCACAACAAGGGACCCCCCCATTTGGCCGGATGATCTATGGAGCCATGCTAGGGGGTGTCCAGGGGGGGCTGGATGATCCTGACCTTTGGCCTCCGTTGGGTGAACATCGAATTTCTTTTTGCAATGTTCCCGAAGGCTCTTATGAGAGAATATTACATTGATTCAGTACAAAAAAAGTGAAGAAAAATGGAAAGAAAGGCTGGAGACATCTAGTGGCCAATGTAAATACCATTTTCTTCTTGAAAATCAAGGAAACTATTGGACAATTAATGGGGTATCACTTTAAACAGTAGAAAAAGAAAAATCTTGATAAAAAGAATATGTATCTCTCTTGCACAATGTTAAGCTCTGCTTTTCCAGAACCTTCTAAAGAAGAATCCTCTCCCAACTTATTTAGGAATAAATGTTCTTGGGGGACCATGATTCCCCTTGGGCCGCCCCAGCAGCAAAGGATAGAGGGAGGGTCCTAGCTCAGCAGAGAGGCAGGTGTGAATTCCTAGATGGGGAGGTGATTTTACGTAAACTCATAAACAATGAGAAGTTTGGGGTGATTAGAGGGGCTCCCTGTTTGCCACCACCAAGTTGAGGTCGTGGGAGGTCAGAGGGCTTCTTCCAAACCAGGAGAAAAGGGCTGAAGGTGGTGAAGAGGTCTAAAAAGATGGAGAAGGAGCCGCCCCCCCCCCCGCTCTGCTGTGGCCTGAGTTGTGGTGAAGAGAGCAGAGCACACATCCGCTCCAGGTGATGCTGCTGTGGGGGGGGGGCTGGCCTTTCTGGTCTCACCAGGAGACAAGCCAAGATTAATAGCCAAGATCATCCTGAGTGACAACGTTCTAGAGAGGAAGGGGCTTTGCGAGGGAGATCCCAGGGACGCTTCAGCCAGACCACCCTTTGGAGGCAGAAAAGGCCTTGGCTTGGCCTCTAACTTTCCCCACCCTTGGTCACCTGGCATCTACATGGGAGGGCATCTGCACCAGGGGGAACCCCTTGGGGCCAGCTAAAAGCCTCCCCCCCCCAGGCCCAGTTGGGTCAGTCTAGTCTGGTCTCACCAGCTGCAGGAGGGGCTGGGTGGGCCTGAGAAGGTCAAGCTGGATCCCAGCCAGGGGAGCTCTTGGACGGGCAGCGGCTGCTTTGAGGCAGCCCAGAGGCGGGAATCTCCTCCCCCACCGCAGTTCATCCGAACTGACTCCGGTTTCCGCCCCCCCCCCGGATACTGAATCCCACGCGCACACGGGCACCCGCCCAACGCCCCCTTCGCTCCCCCTCAGGAAGCCGCCGAACAGGGCGGAGCGAGGTATCCCCCCCCCGCCTCTTCTCGCCTGGGCCGGACGGGAGGGGAAGCCCCGGGCGCTCCGGGCAGGGCTCCGTGGCGGGGGGGGGGATTAGCGCTCCACGCGCTTCTGCCTCCTTGCGCCCTGCCCCTCCCGGAAGCGAGGCCGAGACGCGGCGGGGTAGAGAGGCTGGCCGGGCGTCCCTGCGAAGCTGCCGCTTGGCCCTGGGAGCCGCGGTCCGCTTCGTCTCCTCCGCGCAGCGGCTGCCCCCGCCGAGCCGCGCGGCGGGAGGAAGGATCGAGCTGCGCCTCTCCCGCCGCTGTCACACCCCGGGCAGCCGGCATCCCGAAAGCAAGAGGCGTCCCTTCAAAGCAACTGTGCCCCGAGGGCCGCGGCCGATTCCTCCGCAATGACTTCAAGGGCCGGCCCTGCCGCTGGCTCACCCTCCGACAGCGCCTTCTGGGAAGGAGCGGTTCTGGGCGGCGGCAGGGCCTTTCTTCCGTCTGAGGAGCCGGAGGACGGAGGGGAGGGCCGATTGTGCCTCCCCTCCGCTTGGTCTGCTTTCCCTTCCTCTTCACCTCAAGATGATCCTGGTCATTTGTGGGAGACCCCTGCGTGGATTTGTTCCACGACCCCTCGGCAGGTTTTCTTGGCGGTCCAGGAGACCCTGAGGGCTCCTCCAACACCGTTCAAAAGCCCCCCTTCTCTTTTCTCTTCCAGCTTCTTCAGCACAACTGTCACTTCCTTGGAGGGTCACAAGGAATCCCGTGTCTTGCGCACTTCTGATTTTCCCCACCTCTCCCGCCTCTGAATCTCAAGGCCTGGCTGGCTGCTCCCCCCATTGCCAGTCCTGACTGTTCTTTCCCGGTTGATGGTTGGTCCCGAAAGGCAGAACTTCTCCGCCCCTTGGATGCCTTCACTGTCAATCCTAAGGCCGGGTGTTATCCTAGGATACAGGTTTAGCTGCTTTTGCCACTGGTGGTAGATTCTCGGAGACTCTGAAAAACACAGAATTATTTAATGGGTCCCACTGCCAGACCATCAAATTTATTTCTTATTAAATATATATGCCGCCCACCTCGCTATCCATTAAATGCGGTGATGGCTCCTAGTTGATCAAAAGCAAATTTTTGATTGCTGAAGGGCTGGGCAGATCTAAGGGTGGGGAGGAGGAGCTGCTCTTCTCTTGGGGATTTGCTTTTCACTAAAGGACAGCCTGCCCCCCTCCATCCTCCACACAGCACTGAGAACAGCGCTGAAAGTGTCCTTGCTCGCCCCCCCCCCCAATCCTCCACACAGTCCTGGGAAACTGGGCTGGTGGGAAAGTCAGGTGGAGGGGTGTAATTAGGAGAGGCTCCTTGTCAGCAGAAGGGCGTCTGAGGAGGATTAAAGGATTACCATTAAGCCCCCTTTTCTGGAAGCAGAGTTCCTGGGGGGCATATTTGCAGATCACCCCCACCCCCAGGTGTGGGTTCTTTTTTTTATATATATAACATATTTTGTTTCTTCTCATCTTTAGAATAGATTTATGGGATATGCAGGGCACAAAGGAAAAAGCTCCCATATTTCACCCCCCCCACACCTCCTTTTTTGGGGCAAGTCCCCATTCCCCAAATTCCCTGATGGGAAATGGGACTCTTGACCTACAGCAACTGAACATTCCTTGAAAAGCCATTTTGTTCCGTGACTCTTCCCGCCATTTACAATGGAGGCCAGCAACATATACCAAGACACTGACTTGCCTTTGAGATGGGGGGCCAGGTGGGCTGCAGGGGGACATATATTAAGGCTCACCCCCATCCCTAATGCCACAACTGCCCTTGCGGGTCTGGGGGAGGCTCAAACAGGCCTTGTGTGGTGGCATGGAGCTGACCTGTCAAAAGGCCCATTGTCTGTCCATCTTTGAATCTGCCTTTGCATACTGTGGGAACCCAGCCACTCCACTTTTGCATGGCTCTGTGACTGTTCGGGATGGGAGACGGAACTCGAGTGAGTGACCTTGAATGGCAGGTTAATGTAGAAACCATGATAGTTGGTCTGGGGCAAAAAGGGGGGCCAGGGCACCACTTTTTAAGAGCAAACCACTCCTTACCTTCTAGAAATGTGTCCCACCCTCAACATCTCAAGGCTGGCTCCTGTCCACCTCTCCAGCCCCTCTGCTAGCTCCTGTCTGGCTTTGGTGACCTAGTCCTAGAGGTCAAAGATGTTGACCTCTGGCTCTCCTCGCCCCCAGTCTCAGCCCTTGAGGCAGCTGCACAGCTCACATCACTCCTTGTCGTGCCGGCCAGAAAAGCCGGTGCCACTCATGCCAGCCGAGCGGGAAGGGAGTGAGACCCCACGGCTCAGCTGGGGCCAGGAGGCTCTGCCACTTGAAGCAGCTGTTGACCTTCTAGCAATCTGGACTTCTTCTGCAGAAAAAGGAGATACATAAAATGACAATTGTGGAGATGGTGATGTGCATCAATTGCCAAATCATTCACATGGGCACAATAACCAGCTTTTCTTCTTCCCCTTTTTGATTCCCGACAGTCACTGATCAAAGGGTGCAGATCTCCAACCGAAAGGACATCTTCTCAGCCACCCATCTCAGCATCTCAGCTTCTAGGCTCCACCGGTTGACATTCTTCAGCCAATCGACCCAGCTTGGAAGGCAACCTCCGGCAAATTGTACCCAGAAGCAGTTCGGGCTTGAAAGCCACCCTCAGAAATTAGCTGAGCTCCTATCCAGGAGCTGGGGAGAGCAGCCATGCTGGAAAGGCACCCAAGCAGCCACACCCAGCTCTGCTGAGGCTGGAAGAACCATTTGGCCTCCCCCCCCCACAAAAAACCCCACACCAGGCAATGTGCGTGAAAGCAGCCATGCCCTACAAAAAGGGCAGGCGCAGGTTTTGCTCCAGTCAAAAGAAACGCAGAAACGTCTCTCTCTCTACCTGCTGGCTCATTCTGCCACCCGCCCCCCGCAGGCCGAGCCAATCCGAGGAGGGGGCCGACTGCAGCCCTGGTGGGGACGCAGGCCAGGTGGTCGGTGGACCATCTCCTCTCGCCCATCCGAGCCACCGGCCGCCGTGTCCGGAGCGCTTCAGAGCGGGGCTGCGGGGCCGCCGCAGGAGGGCGAAGGCTGCCGGTCCACGCTTCTCCCACTCCCCGCGCCCGGCAGCGCCCTCGCCTCCCCTGGCCCGGCAGGCGGGGAGAATTCCGCACAGCTGCGGGAGAGGGAAGCCCGGGCTTCCCCCGTTGGGCGAGGCTGGGTGGCAGAGGCAGGCGGGCAGGCGGGCAGCGACTGGCTCCTCCTCCGGGTGGCTCGCAGGTCAAGGCGGGCCGTGAGCGAAGAGGCGGCGGCCCCGCCCTTGGCCAGGCGGGGAAGGCGGGCCTCTGCCAGGAGCCGCTTTAAGGCCAATCGACGCCCCAAGAACAGCCCCACCAGGCGCCCCGACGCCCCCTCTAGACCAGCCCCAGGCCGGCCCCGCCCACCAAGGGAGAGGAGACCGGAAAGGCCGGAGGTGGACGCGGCAGCTCCGGACAGTTCAGAAAAGGGCCGCTGCGGAGTCCGGGCGCCTCCTTTGGACGGAGCCGGCGCCGAGAGCGGCCCCTCGAGCGGCCCCTCGAGCGGGGTCTGCAAGCCCCGAAGAGTTGCTGGGCGGCCCTCCTGGGGCTCCTTCCCGGGGCGCTTCTGGGAGCCCCGAGAACCCGCAGCGGGACCGGAGCGCGGGCTGGCGGTCTTCGGTCAGCCCGGCCGCCAGACGGGGAGCGCTTCGCCCCCTTTTAGCGCCGTTTCACAGCCACGCAGGGCAAGAAAACGAGCGTGGTTTTACCCGTCCCCGAGGGCAGCCAAGGGGTGAAGGGGGCGGCGGGAGGGGGCCGGCTCCGGGGGCCTCAGGAACAGCGGCGGGGACGGGGCGCTCTGAGAGAGGGAGGGAGGGAGGGAGGGAGAGGGGGGAAGAGAGGAGGGAGGGAGGGGAGGGAGGGGAGGGAGAAGGGGGAGGGAGAGGGGAGAGAGAAGGATCTCTTGAAGGATCGGCCTTGGAGGAAGAGAGGGGAAAAACCGCTGCAGAGTCCGGGGGGGGGGGGGAGGCTCGCTTCCTGCGGGCCCTTCCTGCTCAACGGTGAAACGCTTCAGAAAAGGCGCTTCTCCCTTCCGAGATGACCCCGGGCAAAGCAGGGCGAAGGGGGCGCCCCCCAACCCAGGCCTCGCTCTCCGGACGGCCGCCCACACACCCCGAGAACCATCTGGTCACCCCGACTTCAGTCAAGGAAAAGAGCAGAAACAGACTTTGGTTAAGTAACCAGGCTTTTAGAAAGTAATATATCATTTTCTAAACATATCAGTGCATACTTCTTATATGAAAATATACACTATTGTATTTCATTCTCAAAGAAAAAGAAACATTTAAAAACCAAAAGCCAAACACAATATATTAGCTGTTTTTGTAGTTTAAATTTTTTTAACGCTACACTTTGTTCAGGTTACACTTTTTTGTCTTTTTTTGTGTTTTTTGTAAATGTTTTCTCATGCATTGTACACTTTTTGTAGCCTTTGAGAATAAATAAGCTCCATTTCCCCCACATCTCTAAAAACTGCAGCATTTTCAACTAAAGTCATTTTAAATCGTGCAATTTTGTGTTTCGTTGCAACACCCTTTTAAAAATGGAAAATATATAATATATATTTATATTTATATATAGATAACTTTTTAAAACTAAAACCCTATACAAATGCCATTTTTTCAAATTAAAAAAATTATACACAATGTAACTGTCAACAGTACAGATGAACACGAGAAATAAAATTAAAAGCTCTCGAGAAATATATTTATAGAAATACAAACAAGGGGGTTGATTTTGTAGATTGTCATTCTTTTGCTTGTCTTTCAAAAAATAAGTAGGTGGAGGAGGGAGAGGCTGCAAGACCCCTCAGTGAAAGAATGGGTGGAGGGGGTCTCGGATGGACAGAAGCGAAGGAACAATCCTGGGCTTCTTCAAATGCCCTCAACCACCAGCCCAGTGGCTGAACCAGGCAGGACCTTCTCCAGCCCCTTCTTTGGACGTGCTGCCCCCCCTCCCCAACCCCTGGCTCCTGCTGGTGGCCAGAGGCTCCAGGCAGTTAGCCAAGAGGCCAAACCCGTTTTCTGCACCCAAGAATAGTGCAATGAGGCTCCCCCCCCCCCCCCAGAAGCCCTGCGCAAAAGCCATATGCCTCCGGCGCAGCCCTCCCCAGGGAAGCGTGTCCCTCTTTGTGCGACAGACAGAGTGGAGCTCATCACATTCATTGGCTTCAACTCAAGGTTCACAAAAGCCAAGGGAGGTCTTCTCCTGCCCCACCCACTTTGGACATCTGAGCTCCTGTTGGTGCCCAGGGCTCTGAGGCCAAGCCTGGCCTTCAGCAGACAGAACAGCTCTGCCCTCCTGCCGGGGAGCTCCAGGCAAAAGGGAAATAATCCAACACCTAGATCGGAAATGGGGGAGGTTGGGGGTGGGCGGGTGGGTGAAAGGACGGATGGGAGAAACAATCCTGAAAGCCAAGCTAACAGCCCCCCAAGGTTACTACAGCTGCACAGGGCTTGGGGGCTCCGGCTCTGCTCCCATCCTGCCAAGCAACCCCATCGGAATCCGAACAAGCCTCCAGGGCTCAAACACTCTGGCCACAAATGAAGGCAAATCAAGATGAACCAAAAGCAATGATGTACAAACCAAGATTGGATGCTTCCTCTTGGAACTAAACCCTGTCCTTTAGGGGGTGGCGATTCCCCCTCGGGAGCTTCCCAACAGCCCTTCGACAATGCAAGATTCCTGAGCGAACGAATGGCACTCCCCTTCCCGCCTTAAATCCCAGCAGGGGGGCACAGGGTTTTGCAAACACAAGGGGGGCAGAAGGAAGCCCCTCTCCCACAGCTTTGCTGCCCCCCCTTAACTGGGCCAGGCCCTTTGCCCCAAACAGGAGTGGGGAAGAGTTGGCAGCACAATCCTGGCCAGGTCTACTCAGAAGTAGTCCGGGTGCCAGCTGGGGCGGTGAGCATCAAGGAAGCCAGCTTGGCAGGGGGAGGCTCAGCCATGGGTCCTGGGAGCAGGGGAGGGCCCAGAACCCCTTCACACATTGCATGGTTTCCACTTAAAAGTCTGAACTGAGAAAATCAGATTACGAGCTGAGAAACTTGTATCTGAGGAAAAGGAGGCCCCTGAATGAAAGGCAGCATATATTTTTTTAGGATTTTTTTCACAGAAATACCGAGGCAAAATTCCTCTCCCTGCTTCACCTCAGAGCAGGCCCGTTTCTCTGAGATTACTCAGCTGCTCTCCGCCCTCTTTCTTCTCCAAGGTGGCTGCTTCTCCTTCTCATGCTGGGTTTAAGGGGACCAAGTTGATCAATTGGCTAACTCAACAGTAAAACAAATGAAGCTTTCACTGGACTAAGAAGGGGACAAGCAGGGGATTGAAAACAGCAGGAAAAGCTCCTGCAGCTGCAGCATCTCTAGTGTGCACCATGCAGTGTGTGAAAAGGTGTCCCAGCGGCTCCCCCTCCCCAAGCAAGTCCTGCAGTTTTCACCCCTCCAGCAAATGTGGGGGCCCCACCCCACAACGGCATCACTGACCAATCGCCCCCGCCAACTCTCCTCCAGCCAATGTCTCTTGCAGCTGCCCGGCTGTTTCCAGGCCGAGTCACAACGGGCTCTCTTGTGCCGCCCTGCAACGTGGGCCAAGCCCTGCCCCTCCCACGGAAGGGAGCTGCCTGCGCACAGCTGACAAGGGCAGGACAAGCACGGGCCTGGGAAGGTCTCTGTGGGTTCTGGAGCGTGCGAACAAGGGGTGCCTCCATATTTTACCCAAGGAAAAAACCCTGTGCCCCAGATTATCAAACGTTTGGAAAGAATGGACGAGTTCCCTCATCCTCAAAAGCTATTGCATTTCTCCAGCCTTCACTCACCTGATAGCCCAATTCCAACCGCCTCCCGTGAGAGCAGAAGAGCTGCTTCCCTGGCAGGTTTAGCCCTTTCTCTCCTGGCTTAAAGCGGCTGCTTGGGAGGAAACCCTGGCTCCATCTCACGCTGGGCCGCAAACCTGCCGTCTCCTCTCTTAGCCACCTGGACACCCAAAGGCACTCTCCTCTTTCAATCGGGGCTAGAAACGGCCAGAGGGGGACCTCCACCCCATCCCCACCCTGGCCCTCTTGCAGAGCCAGCGATCGCCGGAGACCCTAGGCCAAGAGGGAGGCCGATTCTTGGAAGATCCTCGGGGCCTTTTCGTTCTAGAACAGATGCCTACAAAATCCTAAAGCTATTTTTCAGGCAGTTGATAATAAGCCCCTCCCTCCCCCTCCCCATGCCTCCCCTCCCCCCTCCCCCCTCCCTTTCCACTCCCCCCAACACAACTACGGGGGGGGAGCCGAGAGCCCCCTGCAGGAAAGAGGGGGCCACGTGGGGGGCAGTTACGTGGCCCAGGCGTCCAAGCGCATGCGTTTGATGGAGGGGTTCTCCCCCTCGGCCTCGGCGCTGGGTCTCAGGAGCCCGAGGGAGGCGCCGAAGTCGGGCCGGGAGGGGTCCTCCCGCTCGGGGAGGCCCTCATAGGAGCTGGCGTTGCTGCTGAGACTGTCCACGGGCGAGCGCCCGCTGGGCTCGTGGCGGGCCTGGTGGGGGAAGGAAGAGGAGGCGGAGAGCGGGGTGCCACTGTTGCGCTCCCGGCTAGGTGAGACGGGTTCCGACTTGATGCTGATGCTGGGGCTGGTGTTGACTGTCAAGGTGGTGGCGGAGATGGAGGTGGCGGCAGCGTGCGGCAGACGGCTTCCTTGTCTGGCAGAGAAAGGAGAAGGGGGTGAGGGGCAGAAACCTCGCCAAGCCAGGGCCGGACTCCGAGATGGCTTCCTTCCCATCTGCTGGAAACCGGGCTTTTGGCAAAAATGTCAAACGGTGGTCATGTGACTGTGGGAAACGGCAACCAGCCGCAAACAGAGGCCGGTTGCCGAGTGCTCAAAATGCAGTGGTGGGGGGGGAGGGGTGGCCATTGGAAGTTCAGAACCGGGGGTCTATTATAATTTTGAACAGTTGCTAAGTGACTGGCCGTAAGTGGAGGACGACCTGCAACCCACTAATTCACCTGGCAAACAAGGCGCCCTTGCAGGGAAACCAGTTTCTGCTGGGGGTGGGGGTGGGGGTTCAAGAGGCAGGCTCTGTGCTGGTCCGCCGGCCTGTTGCGGACCGTCACACCACATGGCTGCACACCGCCCTTCCCCTCCCTAGAGAGGAGCAACCTGGAAAATCTCCCATCCTGGTTTCAGGAGGCAATTTCAGAGAAAGGACAAGCCTTTGCAACCCCTGGGAAGCCCTGGCCTCTCTGAGGTGCCTGAAGAAACGCCTGTTTTCATGGGCTTTTGCAATTCACTGAGACTATCTAGCAATATCCTTCTTTTCTCTTCCTTCATCTTTCCTGCTTTTCCCCCTCTTACCTAATTTCTCCCCTCCCTCCCTCCCTCCCTCCCTTCTCCACCCAGTTCCACAGCTAAAATAGCAAAGGAAGGCATGTCTAAGATCCCGTTCAAGGCATTACCTTAAAATAACCCCCTGCCCCACCTCAGTCGAGAGCAAACCCTCCAGGGAGCCGCCCTGCCCGGCTGGCCCAGACGAGCCACTTACATTAAGCTGCTGAGGGAGGCCGGGATCTGCGGCGGCTGCAGCTGTTGTGGTTGCGGCTGCCAGGCAGAGAGGCTGCCCAGAGACAGGCTGGTGGGCGAGCTGAAGGCCGGGAGGGAGGAGAGCTCCACACTGCTCAGCTGGTAGTCTGGAAGGAAGCAGAAAGGTCAGGCCAAGCATTCCCACTCCGCTGGCTCACGCCCTGTCTGCACAGCTTGACTACTGCAAGATGCTCCTATAAGGAGCTGCCCTTGAAGGCTGCCCAGAAATTCCAACTGGCCCAGGATGGATTGCACTTCTTGGCAGTTTGCTTCTGGGTGCAATTCAAGGTGCCAGTTACCCATGAACCCTTCCTGGCACAGGGCCTGCTTATTTGAAGGACCCCTGCCTCCCATAATATCTGCCCATTGGTTCAATTTTGGCCAGGTTGGCATGCTCCAAGTTCTTCTGATTAAACGGTGCCGTCCGTGGGGATCCTGGAAGTATGCTTCCCTGCCATAGGCCCTGCCCTCTCCCATGAGGCTTTCCCCCAAGTTGTGGGCAGCCCCCACCCTGCTATTGTTTCAAAGGGGCTTGAAGACTTGGTTTTTGTCCCAGGCCTTTGGTGAGGGAGGGTGAAGGCCCGTTGCTTCATTCCTATCCAATCTGTTTAATTTTTTAAAATAGGTATTACTGAATTTCCCTTGTTTTAAGTATTGTGAGCTGCCCGGGGTCATTGGGAATCTGGTGGCACACAAATTGAATCAGTTAAATAAAGGAAGAAATAAGAGAAAGAGTCCGGATCCAAGAAATGTATCCAGCCATGGATGCAGCTCCTTCATCAGCAGACACCCAACAGCTTGTCTTCGCTGTATCCCCAGCTCGGCTGGCTGGGGAATTCTGGGAGTTGAAGTCTTACGTCTAAGCAGAAGCTTAAAGTTGCCAAGGTTGAGAAAGACTAGTTTTCCAAATGACAGGCCGCTAGATGGCGCCCTTGGCACCCTCTCGGCCTCCCTTGCAGCCTTGGGGGGGTGGGGGTGGGGGTGCCAGCCAGCCCAGCGCTTGGATCCTCCACGTTATCAAAGCAGCCGGAGACACAAGGCGGCCTTTGGAGAAGCAGGAACCGGCATCTGGCCGATCCTGCCAGAAGGCCCTGAACGGCTCGCAGCCCCCAATTCCTTCCAGCCCGGCAGCTGTGCTCCCCCAGAGACGTTTCCCAAGTATCAGCTGCAAACTGGTCATCCCAGGGGATCCAGGTGGAGGTTTCCCTGTCCAGGCCACCTGTCCGGCTCTTGGTCTCCGTTTCCTGGCATTCTCCGTGGTCCTGTGGCTAACACGGTGGTTCCCTTCCCACCAAAGTGGAACCTCTTCATCTATTTATCTTAGGGGGCACGGAACAGGAGCTGGCCCCATTGCACAGAGCTTGGGTCTTGAACCCGGGCTTTCCAGCTGAGAAGCTCAGCGTCTTTAGTCACCGGGCCGTTGTGCCCTGCCCAAGATCCTATTTATTTATTTTATTGCTTTTCATTGTTTTAACTGTTTTATAGTTTTAGACTTGGCTGAGATGGGCAGCAGTAGAATTTGAATGAATGAATGAATGAATGAATGGATAAATAAAGGATAATAAATAAATAAAATTCTAAGAATCCATATACTGTAACCAAGCATACTGCTGTCTTTAGAGCACCATAGAGGCTGGCAGTCTTTCTGACAGGCCATCTGTGGGCATAAAAGGACAAGCCGGCTGCTTATTAAGGGCCAACCGGGTCTGGGCCAGTAATAGCTTTTGAAGTCAGGAAATAGAAAAGGCTGGGAGCTTTGCTGAGAGGGGGCCCAACGTGAAAGAGGGAGGAATTTATTTTTCTCCTGCCCGAGAAAGAGTGGATTAGCTTTCCCCCCCGAAGCTGTGGGGGCTCCGTTCCTGGAGGTTTTCAAGAAGAGACCATTTGTCCAGTAGGGCATGAAGATGCCTGCACTGGGCGGGGGGGTTGGACTAGATGACCTCCAAGGTCCCTTCCACATCTAGGATTCTACTACGTAAAGAGGAGCCTTTTTGCTGGAAAGGGAGATAAAGCAGAACCCCAGACGGGAGCCGAACCGACCAAGAGAATCCCAGAGAGAGGCAAAGAAGCCGGCCAGTTTGTTTGGCCCCCCGTCCTCAAAGCGAAAGGGAAGACGGGCAGCCAGGAGAGCTACAGAACGCAGAGAGGTTGAGTCGGTACTTCTCTTTTCTGCATGAAGAATATATTCCCCCGAGCCACCACCAACTGAGGAACAGAGGCTCTGAAGGGGAAAGGAGGAAGTTTGGGCCTGTTTTTCTGCATAACTAATTTTTCACAATCTATTACACACCCAGCCTGCTACGGGGCGGGAAGACTCTCCGTGCCACAGACCTGTCATCGCCTTACGTGAATTTCGACACCCAAAGTTTCTCTTCCCACCTTGAAACTCCTGGGTGGCAGCAGCAGCCCAGCCTGATGAGGCTGTCTTTGGTGGGGCTCCCCACGGGAGAGGGGAAGGGTCCCAGGCAAGGGGGGAAGGACCCGAGGAAACCCCCCCTTCTCCAGAGAAGCCACATCGTTGAAGAAGTCTCCCTGGAGGCAGGCCGGTAGCGGTTTCTCTGGCTTGAATGCTAATCCAAGGCCATCAGAATACTTGGGGGCCTCTTAGTTGGGACGTTCCACCTCATCCCTTCTCTTTGGGGGAGTCTGCAGTTTCTGATACACACACACACACACAGACACAGACACACACACCGTCTAGTCCTCCGAAAAGTCAAGACTGAGCCGAGAATTCTCTGCTACGTCTCCTTCTCGACTGACAGCATTGCAGCCAAATGCAGCCAGAGGGCAGAGATGTAGCTTGGGGGCTTTTCAGGCCCAGACAGGGCCAGCCATTCCCCTCCTGCCCCAGCCAGAGAGGGGCTGAGTCACTGGTCCATTTGGCAGAGGATCCTTCCGAACGCCTGGGGGGGGGGCTGGAAGGGTGAGCAGATTGCACTGCTATGTGAAACCCTGCCAAATGACACAACGCTCAACAATATTAGCAGGTGACGGCCTCCCCAAGCAGGCAGGCCCGAGGGAGCAAGATGTTCACACTCAGAAGACAAGTGACTCACACCTGGGAAAGGCGCCTCTCACTCCAGGTGGCCAGCGAAGGCACAGGTCTCTTGGGCTGGTCCCAGGCCTTCCCGGCCAGCTGCAAAGCTTTCCTTCACCCAAGCCCCTCCGACAGGCCCCCCCTCCCTTTCCTCAGCCTCACCCTGAGCCAGGTGGGCCTTGCAGGTGGGCGCTTTCTTTTTCTGCAATAGCATCCAGACCCTTGCCAGGCTCCACAGTGGCGCCATCATCCCTGCTGGCCTTGCTGTGGCTCCTATGGAAAGGCCCAGCCCCTCAAATCCCTCCCAGAATGGAGGGAGCCAAAAAATTAGATTGTTAAAAGGCAAAGTGGCCTTGCAGATGCTTAGGGCACCTGTTCCCCCCCCCCCGTTCTGAAAAAAGTCTTCCCCTGCTTGCTTCTAAACACAGTCTTGGGATGGCCAGAAACTGCAAGGCCGACCATCGCATGAGAGGGTCCCTTAATAACGGGGCTTCCTTTGTTTTTTTCTTGGAGACGTTTCGCTTCTCATCCAAGAAGCTTCTTCAGAATTGATGAGAAGTGAAATGTCTTGAAGGAAAAAGAAAGTCCAGTTGCCTTTGGGACAACCATGACTGAGGATTTCCACAGATGTCCCTTAATAACATTACGCTTGATCCTGGCTGAGGTCCTCCAGCTGCAGCTTTTCACTCACACAGCGTCGTGTCTGCTTTTCAGAGAGGGGCCCTGCTCCCACCTGTGCTCGGGCGTCTCAAGCCAAAAGAGAGAACCCCAGCCTCCTCCCTTTTCCCGGGCAGGGTCTCACCTGTGTTGTACGCCGTGGACATCGCTGAGAAGGGCAGCCCCTGGGTCAGCAGGCTGGGCGTGGCCACCGAAACGACCGGCGTGGTCAAAGAATGTGTGGCTTGAGACACCATGAGTCTTTGGGCGTTCTGCTAAGGGAGAGGAAGAAAGAGACAGGGAAGCTGAAGGAGGAGGAGGAGGAGGAGGGGGTGGGTCTTCAGAGAAGGGGCTCTTGGACGTTTGCCCCATGGGGAAGGCGCTAGTCCCTCGCATCGGAGCCTGGTGCCAAGGAAAGCAAGGGAAGCCGGTGGTCCTCGTGGCTACTGGTTGCCATTCCGCCCAATGTGCCGTCCTGAGGATGGAGGTCTCTCTCCCCCTTAATGCTCCTCCCCTGCCCCCAGGCACTCCGTGGGCCGTGGCTGAGTGAGCAGGGACAGGGCAGTAAATCTGGGCTCTCCAGGCGCTTCGCCCTTGTTCAGCACTGGGCTGATGAGAGCAAAATGGAGCTGTGAACACCGCCGACTGTCCTCTGCGGTGCAAAGACCCCAGAGCCCTCGGGGGTCGTCTTGAACTGCTCAACTCTTTCCTGCCAATGGAGGCTCCGTGGTTCACCATGGCCACACATGGCTCAGGCATGTGGCAAACTGCACCTCTCACAGCTTGAAAATCCCCCCTCCCATGTTGCCTTGCCCGTTCAACCCCACAAGGCGCCAACTCTCCAACCTCAAAGCTCCCTGGCTCCTCCCAGGGCTCCTCTGGAGCCGGAAAAGGGGGGGACGCCCTGCCCTCCTGAGCTCTCGGGCAGCGCAAAGGAACGCCTGGTTCTCACCAGACACGAAACCTAAAGCTGGACCAATAAAAGGCCACTCCAGGGCTCGTTTCGCCTGTAATGCCTGAACCATCACCCACCTTCTGGCTGGGCTCACCTCATGCTAGGAGAATGGCAGGATCCAGACATGCCGAGCCAAACGTCTTAGCCCAGTTTAGCTAAGAGAAGCATGTTGGCCAAACCAGCCAAGAAGGTGAAGGTGGAGAGTATCCCCCCACCCCTAAGCAGTGGGAGAGGGGCTGGCTTTCAACACCCAGACGGAGCTGCCTTCCTCCTCCTCCTCCTCCTCCTCCTCCTCGTGTCCAGAAGCCCACCCCAGGCTGCCCCCTCTCTGGACCCCTCCTTGACTGTCAGAGCATCTTCTGTCTCCTGATGCTCCACGCCAAGGGCCCCCCGGCTGAGAGGTGGGGCAGGGGCCTGGGTAGGCAGGGAGAGGTCCAAGGCAACTGAGGAGGCATCCTTGCTTCAGGGTTTACACCGGAGAAAGACCCGATTCCCGACAATCCTCTCATTTATCCCAACGGACACGCAATGCGTATCATTTATGCAGCAACAAAAGGTTATTGCATTTCACCCCAATTTCTCCTCCTACCGGTAATGCCCCCAGTGCAGACCTTCTTCCCTCCCTTTGGAAACCTCTACAGCAATCCAGTATGTACGTGTGTGTGTGGGAGCCCATGGTTGAGGGTGGACTAGACCCCAACTTCTCCCACTGTGAGCAGTAGCCAACCTTATTCCAGGACCAACAGCACAGGGGGAAGAGGGAGACGCCCCCCCATGCCTGGCCTTGAGCCCTCCTCCTTCCCTCTCAAGGGACACCAGAGCCCCCCAGTGCTCGAGAGGGGAGTCCCTCCCGGTGAAGGAAAAGCCCCCTCAGCACTGCCTGACCTGGGTGTGGCGAGGACAATGGCTCCTCACTCAGGTAAGCAAAGCAACTGCCCCTCCCCCATGGGCACCTTTGGCTCCATTTCTGCTCTGCTTCCTCGGTAATGAGAATCTTGCTTCAGAGGGGGGTGCTGAACCTCTTCCAAAACAATTTGGGGGTCCCTTGGGTCCCCAGGAAGCAGCGCTCCGGCTCTTAGCCTGGGTGCCTCCATCGGCACCCCAGCAGTGTGCCAAGCTCTCTTCTAGGGATGTGGGCACAGGATGTAACAGAGGCTGAGAGGGGCACATCCACCATGGGCCAGATCCAGTGGGCTAACTGGGCTGCGTTAGTGAGAATACTCAGCCTGGTGATCAGTGCCGGGGGAGCCACGGCACCCCCCACGGGGGCAGTGAAGAGAGGCAGCCCCCCGCCTCTCACTCAATGGCAGCCCCCAAAATAACCCGATGGAGCATGCAGCAAGGGGGTGTTGCGTGATGAGTGGGAGGATTTGGGGCCAATTCTCACCAAGGAAGGGCGATCTGGCCCAAAGAGGACCCTGTCAGGCTGACAGCTGCCAATGCTGGGGGGTGGGGTGGGGGTGGAGACAGGCAATTTATGCAGTTGGCAAGCAGGCACCCCCAGGAGGAAAACCACCCAGACCCCTCAGAAGAGGCCAGAAGCCAGTGTGGAAGCCCGTGTTTTCTCTAGGAGACCCCCAACATCCAACTCGCCATTTTAGGACAGCAGTTGCCAAAAGATCCTTGTGTATGCATACAGACAGACAGACAGACACACACACACACACACACACACACAGGCACACCCATGCATAACTTACCAGATCCAACTGATCGTCCGTCTGGATGCAGAATAAAAATGAAAGCAAAGGAAACTTATTACATTTAATTCCTAATTCTGATATTGCTTCCCACATTCATTGAGAATTCTGTTTCATTTGTGAATCACAAAAAGTCACTTCTGTGCTAATTCACCTAATTTTTTTTAAGCCTGGGGAACTTCCAGATGGACAACACCAATGCAGGAAATAGTTACCTTAATTTTGGAATTGCCTGGCTGCACCTAGGCAAACTCTGCCCAAAGCGGCCCTCTCGTGGATATTATATCCAACCTTGGCAACTTTAAGACCTATGGACTTCAACTCCCAGAATTCCCTAGCCAGCATTGCAAACTGATGCAATCTTGCAGATCAATGCCATTACTTAGATAGACAAACAGATTAAAATAATTTTGCTAGACCAAATTTGCTAGCTTTCGGTGACTTGACTTGACAGAAGCTTGACTTCTGTATTTTTAAAACAAATCAGTAGAAAACAGAATTTTGCCTGCCAAGAGGTTGTTCCCACAAAAGGCTGAGGGGGGGGGGGCATCTTCTTTAGACAGATCCAAACGGCCCATTTTAGGGCAGCTGATAAAGAAGGGGGTCAGACTGGACTGGGACCCGCCCCATTTCCTGCTTTCAGAGGGTCTAAGAGCCTGGCAAACAATCGCTTGGCCATCTCCGGTCACAAAGAAGCAGCCTCTGACTGGGCTCTTGACCAGAAGGCAGATGTTTTGTGCATTCACAAAGAGGAACCGGGAGGAATTTCAGGGCTCAGATCCCCACAGTTGGACTCACCAGGTGCTGCATGAGGCCTTTCCCGCCATGAGAGGTGATGACACGGAGGTCTGGCTTGCGCATGTTCGTGGCCAGTGGGTTGCTGTGTGGGGGAGGCGGCGGGGGTGACTTTGCTGGGACGGCCTTGCCTAAACTGTTTCCGTTGGAGACGGGGAGGAGATTCGGGGAGGCCCTGGCGCTGACGTAGCCGTTGCCTGCAGGAGAGGACAAAGCCATTTGAATGTCTCCCTTCTCCACCGCAACCAATGCAAATTGTATGTTCCTGAAATAACCCCAGCTTTTCTTACTTTTCTTACTTGCACAGGTCCACCCTGGAGCAGAGAGCAGAGACGGCTTTTGCTGAAACACGAGCTCTCCGGAGGCAATTTGGATGGGCAGATTGGGCAGGGACCACCAGCCCTAAGCTGGGAAGTCACTCTGAGCCGTCTGGCCCCCTCCCAGAACCAACCAGGGATACCAAGCAGGCCAGGGCGCTCTCCCTTTGGTGGGTGCCAACATGCCAGTAAATGGAGAGGTCGCCATTAGCACTTAGCACTTAGACTTATATACCGCTTCACAGTGCTTCACAGCCCTCTCTAAGTGGTTTACAGAGTCAGCCTATTGCTGGCTCCTCATTTTATCGATCTCGGAAGGATGGAAGGCCGAGTCAGACTTGAGCCTGATGAGATTCGAACTGCTGAACTGCACCACCACGGCTCATAGCCCCCAACATCACGGGGCCATCAGAGCATGGCAGTTGCCAAGGGGCAAAGGGCACCTGCCATCTTCCCCAAGGCATCTGTGGGCTCGTTCTGTATCCCTTTGCCCTGGCATTCTTTAGGCACCCAGGAAAGCCCTTCAGCGGGCTTGGTGCCCGTGCTGGCTCTGCAGGCCGCCGCCTCCCCCAGCCGCTGCCTGGCTGCTTATAGCCTCAGCGGCTGGGTGGGTTCATCTGAGCCGCAGAGCAGAAGCCTCCACTTGCCCAACAGCACCGTCACCCACTTGGCTTTCAAGCGGCCGAGGAATTAGGGGAGTTGCGGGCTCAGCCCAGAGTCCCTGGCACAAGCTTTAAAGGAGGGTTTCTCAACCTTGGCAACTTTAAGACGGGCAGACTTCAACTCCAGGCTGGCTGGGGAATTCTGGGAGTTTTAGCTCACCCATCCTAGAATGGCCAGAGTGGAGAAACGCTGCTGTAGAGTAAGCAGCAAAACTTGGGGGGGGGGAAGGGGGGCACAGATTTAACCTCCTACGTAAAGTGGGAGGGAGACTGAGCCTGGCCTGGCACTGTGCCCAAGTGCCAAGACGTGGCCTCTGCCAGCGCCCTGCGGCCCTCTGCAGCCGGAGAGCCCCGAGAAAGTGGTCCCGAGTGGCCCTCCGGGTCTCGCGCAAGCCTGCCCAGGGCTCTCCCTGCTCCCATTTCCTGGAACGAGGGGAATGTTTTCGTGACGTCAATGCTGACATTCAGGGACCTTGCCAAGTTGCAAGCTGGAACAGCCGCTCACAACAGCTGACGTGGGGGCTGCTCTGGAAAACGGAGAGGAGCCGGGAGGGGCAGAGGGGGCCTGGGCCAAGACTGATCACTTTCCCCAAAATCAGCAGGGCCTCCCTTTCTGGGACCCTGCAGCCCAGTTCCTCCTCTGAGACCCCCCCTCTCCTCCTCGGGAGACCCTTGTGGCCAGCAGCCCTGCTGGGAAGGAAGATGCCCGCTGGACCTCAGTGCCCGGCTGCCTCTCCTGGAGCTTCCAACGGCTGCCGCTCTCTGCCGCCTCCAAGCCCCCTTTTGCCAACCCCCCCGGGCAGCTTCGACTGCCCGGGCCTTTGCTGTGCTTCATTCTAAAATTTAACTTTTTAGCACGTGAAGCATGCTAAAAAACATCAAAGCCAGCTGATGGGCTGCCATGGAGGCAGGTGCTGAAGCTGGTTACAGAATTTTTCTGTGTTCCTCCAGTCACCAGTCTCCAGTGGGCTCAGCTGAAAGAGGTTTTTGGGGGGGTCCAGGGCAGCCCCTCCTGGCCGGAAAGATGGGAAAGAGCGAAGGAAGTTGCTCATGAAGCCGGACAAGGCCAGCGTCCTGCCTGTTGGCTCCATCTGGTCAGGGGGTCACCAGGCTGAATAGCTTCTCTCTCCCCTCCACCTGGCACAGACAGGAGAGGGGTGAGTCCCCGGACCCCCAGAGAGGCTGGCTGGGTGCGCACAGCCACTCGGGCACAGCAGAGCCGGTGAAAGACCGCTTGGGCCGGCCAGGATGCTGCCTCCCTGCCTGCTGACACGCTGTAATTAAGGGCAGAATTGTCAGAATAGGGATCTGGCCATATTCCTGAAGCAACCCAGAACGGGCGTCCTTTGAAGGAGGATTCTAGGCAACGGCTGGTTTTGAAACTGACAAGGGACAAATAAGGGAAAGGCAGCCTCTAATTGAAGCCTGGGCAGAAAAACTGGCTGGCCTGGACCCCGCCAGTTTTGGGCTCCACCCGAGGCCGTCTCCCTCTCGGGGAAGCTTCTCTGAAGGAGCCTTCAAGGGAGGCTCAGCTTCCCACTGCCAAAGGCGGCTTTTCTCTCCTGTGCCGGGTTTGGCCTCAGCCACTTTTACTTGCTGGCTGGCAAAAGGGGAAGCACCCTCGGGGGGCACAGAACAGCCCCCTTTGTTAGGATTCAACGTTTCTCTAGAAGGGGGAGAGGCCCCCAAACACAAGGTAAGGCACCTTCAAAGGTGGCCTCCTTTTTGGGGGGGGTTATGGCTACCTAAGACAGCCCCCCCTTTAAATATGTATGTATTTATGTATGTATAAAATTCTCAACATACATTCAGACACAATATAAAGAATTGTTGCTCAACGTTCAGGCTAGCGGCAGAGGGAACCCAATCTGCACAAGGGGAGGGGATCGTCTGGTTCTCCCTCATGTGAAATTCCCCCCACTGACTTGCTCCTTTGGTATCTCAAGCTCCCCCTTCCTTCTTGGACACCCCAAAAAGGCTGTGAGGCCAGCTGCTCCTCCTGCATCGCTCTGGGCCTCAGCCGACTCTCTGGCTCAGCTGCCTGGCAGAAGGAGCCAAAACTGCAAGTGGAGAAGTAGGGACAAAGGCCACGGTGGGGGGGTGGGGTGGCTCAGAGCCTATGCAAAGTGCTGGGGCCCTCCTGGGGTGACCCCTGAGCTCCGCCTCCTGAGCCTCCCCAGGCTGCCCCTGCTGCGGCTACTCACCCACAGGGCTGCGACAGGCTCCGTTTGTGTTGCCGAGCTCCCCTCCGAGCATCGCCCCTAGGAAGAAGCCGCGGGTCAGTTGCATCTGGACGGTCCCACCAGAGATTCCCTGCTCCTCTAAGCCCCCCTTTCCAGAATGACCGCCACCTCCCTTAAGTCCTCAGGCTAGGCTTGTCCACGTTCCCAAAATCGTGTCCGGAGCCGGGCATCCCAAGGAGCATATCCTTTTACACTGCCTAAGAATCCGCCAAGGAGAAGAAGGGAGAAGGCCGTACCTGCGCTGGCCGGCCTCTGCGGGAGCGCCGGGGAGACGGTGTTGCGCTGGAGGGCTGGCTGTTGCGGGGACAACAATCGGGGGTCACTCATGGAGGAAGTCACTAACGATGGGGTCACCAGGGAGCCCCCGGGGTTGCTGAATGGCAGGGCGTTCTGGTTGGCCACTGGCACCGTCACAGGCATGGCAAAGTTGGGAGCAGGAACGGAGGACTGGAGAGAAAAGGGGCAGGAAAGCAGGCTGAGCGGGAGCCAAGGGCAAAGGCTCCTCCGCCACCGGCCGTTCTGCGCTTCGCGGGACCCGCCACTCAGCGACAAGAGGCTGTCGGAGACTTTTGATTCCAAGGAATCCGGGAGCGACCAATGGCCGGCCGGCCTCCCAGGCCCACAGATTAGGGAGATGCCGTGAACCCGGAATGTTGGGATGCGAACAAAACCTCTGACAAAATCCCCCATTCAGTCCTCGGAGGGACGTTCATCCAACACAGATCCAAAGCTGGCGGAGCAACTCTGGGTGTTCATCCCACAGACCAAGCAGGACGGAGGGCGTGAAACTTGTCAGCAAGTCAAAGACAGAAATAAAGGGAGGGAGAATCTGGCTTCGCAGCAGGCAGGCAAGAAGGAGTTAGCAACCTCAGTCTGACACAAACTGGGCAAGAACAAAGGTAACAACCACTCATCTCCACACCCAGCGAGGTCAGGAGCCCTCCGCGTTCTGCAGCCGCTCCAGAGATGCATTTTGGGCCCTGGCAAAGGGAGCAGCTTGTGAGATGAGCAAGCAGGACACCCAGGGCGGGAGGAGGGGGGGGGGCTAAAAATGATTAGTTCATTTTTATATGAGCTTACTCCAAAGGAGCGAGAGAGTCAGGCATGTTAATTGGAGAGGGGAGCCAGTCGGATGGCAAGAAATGAAACCGTCTTCTTCTTCTTCTTCTTCACTAGCAGTTGGGAAACATCTGGGAGGGGCTGTCTTCGGGGTGGGGCCATTTAAGGGGTGGGGAGGACTTTTTGCAGGAATGCTGTTAAGTGCAGATGTAAATCCAGCAGGAAGGTGGACTAGCTGCCCTCTGAGGTCCCTGCAGGGGTCCTTGGTGTGAAAAGCTTTGGATGTCAGCTTGCTGAGAAGACACTCGTGAAGCTTTGGCCAAGACACCAAGGCCCTGGGCTCCTTGGGCTTCCGGGGTGCCCGTCCACTGCAGGGAAAGCGTCTCCTCCCCAGGGTAACTAGCAGATGCCACCAGCATCGTCTTTTCGATGCCAGCTGAGAATATTACTCCTTCGCACCTTTAAAGCCATGGTTTAAATCACTACAAGATTCTGGTGGTTTTAATTCCTCTATTTATTAGATGGCCGCAGCACTTTTCCTGCGTTGCTTTTGACATTGGCTGCATTTGAATTTTTCAGAGGTTGCCGTATTGTGGCAAAGTGGGGGAAACCTTGACGGGGGTGGTGGTGGTGGTGCGTATGTGAGCGTGCAAAGCTGCAGCCCTTGAGGATGCGCCGAGCAGCCTCCAACGCAGCCGCTGCCCTTCCGGAGGCTGCAGCCTTCTCTGCTGGGCGTGCTCCTTTTCCACAGGTAGGGGCAGATCTTGACTGGAGGCTGCTCCATCAGGAGGGCCCCAGACTGGGCAGCCAGAAGGGCCTGGCCCCGGCACCGGCTTCGTAAGGGCGAAATCTGTGGGAAGTGACCTCTCTGGAATCTATTCAGAGCAGAGCTGCTTTCTCCCCATGGCCCCACTGTCTTTCACACCCCATTGCCTTGGGACCGTGAACATGCCGCTTCCTTTAGGGAGGGGCCTGGGGGTCTGCTGCCACCTCTGCTTCCCCTGCCCCCTTCTGCCTTCAGCCACCCCCCAGCCTCCTCCATGAACAGATTGGACCCTGTGGGGCAGGAAAAGGGAGGCAGAACTGCCAGGAGCTGCAAAGGAAGCCCACAACCTGTGGATCCGGCTCTGGGGACGACGCCAAAGCTCTGGCCAGGCACAGCTTGGGTTACTAGCTAGTTAGGCAGAGGGTTGGGGTTAATTCTCTCAGGAAGCTCATGCACCCCCTCTCCTCCCAAACTGCCTCCATCCTTCAGCGCTTCTGGGACAAATCTGTGACTCTGGAGTGGGGGCAGCCTCAGCCTCTGGAGCCAGTTCAGGGCCCAAATTCTCCTACTAGCCCCTCACTTGCTCAGGCGTGGAACCCAGATGAGGCGCCCCACAGCTGTCCCTGTCCAGGGTGACTCCGGGCGCTTCCTCTCAAGCCAATTTCAGGCCACACCGCCCTCAAAGGGGGGAAGGAAAAGAGGCGCCAACCACCCTTGGGTCTCCTGCCCAGGCAGGAGCAAAGACGGCCTGTTCTACAGCTGGTCTCCGGCCGCTGTTTTTGCACCAAGACCCTCAAACCGAAGGAGAGTTGAAAGGAGATATAAACGCTGGCAAACCCTGGGGTGGAGTGGGTGGGTATTACAGGATGGATTTTTTTACATTTTGTAAAAAAAATGTGCCCAAAGTCACATATGTGAGACTTCGGTGGTTATATATATTTATTTAATAAATAAATACTAAATAAATAAAGCCAGTCTGGCCTGATGCCCAGAGGGAGTGGGGGACAGGCCACCTCCTGTTTCTCTCCTGGGGGGAACCTGGGTCAGAAAGCATGGAGGGCAGGACTGCTTTCATTTCCTGGCAGGGTCCCTTCCTTCTTCCTCCTCAGGGGACCAGGCCCCCTTTGCTTCCCCCTAGGCATCTGGGAAAGTCTCGGCCAGGCGAGCGGATGTCGGGGAAGTGTCCACACGCGTGTTAATGACTCAAGGACGTGCAGGGCTGGCACAGTCCGGCAGCCGCCCTTGCCATGCGGAGGGGAGCGAGTGGGCTGCCCCCCATTACTCACTGTGAGCCTGTAAGTCTGCATCATTTTATCAAACTCCTCATCAATCTTTTTATACTTCTCTTCAGTCTGGGGTGTCAGGGTAAAGATGTCCTCCCCGTCGGGACTCTCCCCCTCTCTATGCTTCTTGTTCAGCACCTGTCAGCCAGTGGGGAAGGGAGGTCGGGGGTGGGCAGGGGGCGTCGAATCCAACAAACAAACGAGAACAAGAGAGAGAGAGAGAGAGAGAGAGAGAGATGGTGAGGGGCTTCTGGCCGGCTGGGGGTGGCTACTTACGCCGTAGCGCTTGAAGAAGTTGTCCAGGTCCTCACTGGCTTTGCGGTACTTGTCCTCCGTCAGCGGGCTCTGGTCAATGGAGTCTTCCCCGTCGGGTTCGGGACTCTCACAACCATTAAAACCTTTCTTTCTTAAGGTCTGAAAGCACAACCGGGAGACGTTCAGGTGGGGCCTCGCCCAGCCTTGCTAGAGGGCAGAGTGGTTGCCACCCAGGAGGGGAGGGGAGTCCAGGTGCCACTGGCTCAAGCCGGGGCCAAGAGGAAACCCAACGAACCTTTCCTTTCCTCACTCCCACCCCTCAGCCACACAATAGTCCCCTCCCCTGGGCCTTCCCTGCCATTCCCGATTCCACTCGTGCACCTGCTGGGTCAGTGTGGACCTCAGGCCAGGGCTGATCTGCGGTCACTGGAGTGCCCAGGGCCAGCACGGGGTAGTTCTGCTTCCTGGAGACAATGGCAGGTTGAATTATAACTGAAGCCCAGAACTCAATTCCAGGAAAAAAAACCCGAACTGGACAGAGATCCCATAGATCTGGAGGAATCTTGAGATCCGGCCTGGCAGCTCTCGAGCGGCCGCTGCCTTCTGCGTCCCCCTCGCTCGAGACCAATCTCTTCCCAGGCAGGAGAGAAGCGGCTGCACACTTCCCATGTGTCACGGGAACATCAAACACCGTGTTTACCAAGTATTTATTCCAGGCATGGCAGCTGATTTGAAGGCTGCCTTCCTCTGTCACGCTTAATCACCGTGTTTTCAAAATACCAGAAGCAATTAGACCCCATTACGGAGCACCCACTTGCCAGTACTTTTTAAAAGTCAACTTGTGGCAAGGTTGTGGAGAAGTCTGATCTCTTGTTGGGCTAATGAGAAACTGAAAGGGGTTTGTGTGTGTGTGTGTGTGTGTGTGTGTGTGTGTGTGTGTGTGTGAGAGAGAGAGAGAGAGAGAGAGTGAGTGTGTGTGTGTGTGTGTGTGTGTTTCCAAACATCATTGGCCATTTCAGCAAAAAAGAAAAGCTTTTTCTGGATTAAATCCAAACAGCAGAGGGAAAAGAGCCAGGCAAATGTGGTCGTGAACACTCGGGACTTTTTTTCCAATGTACAACGTACCGGTATGTACTGTGGGTGACCATTATTAATTCATGGAATTATAATTTCAGAAAGGAAGAAAAGGAAGCTGACTTTGGGTGAGAAAGGCCCAGAATCCAACAGTGCCAAACTTAGCCTGAGCCATCGGGGCCAGAGGAGGTGGCCGGCACGCATCCCGGCTGTGATTCAGGCACTGGGCAAGGCTTAGAGCAGCTGTCCTCTTCCCTCCCCCCTCCTGGAAGGGCAGCTCAGCCCCCCCCCATGCCCTTTCCAGCTCTGGAGCAGCCAAGGAAGGGGGGCAGCCTCTCCTGGGTGGGGCTGCCCCGAAGGCCAGCTTTGGCCCTCAGAAGAGGAGGAGGAAGTGGTTCTGGAGCCCAGAAGGCCCAGGGAGAGCCAGGAGGGCACCTTCCCACAGCCACCAAAAAGGGGCCGGAGTGAAGCACCTCTCCGTGGCATATAAATTTAATAAATAAATGAACAAACAAACAAACAAAATAAAAATAAGACTCCTGTTCATAACCAGCCTGGCAGCTGCGCTGAAAAACCAGCACAAAACAGAGAAGGCAGCAGCCACATCCGGCTTCCTGGCCTTCCATCTGGGCTCAGCCACCGCAGCCAGCGCGGGATGTGGCTCCTCTCAAAGTGGTCCAGATGTGGCCCACATGGTGTGCAACTGCGCAGCCCCTGCTGATCTCGGCTCCAACTCGCAAGGACGATTCTGCAATCCTGTCCTTTGCAAATGGTGTGTGTGTGTGTGCACGTGAACAAAGACACAAGAGGGAAACTCCACTTGGAGGTGGGGGGGGGTTGTAAGCAGCAAAGAGGCATCCTCTCCCCAAGTTCCGGGAAGACCCCAAGGCTTGAACTCGGACGGGGGAGCAAGAGCCATCCCAAGAGCTCAGGAAGGGGGGGGAAGGCAATCAAAAGGGGAAAACGCAGCAAAACCCCACCAGCCTCACAAAATGGCCACCAACCGCCCAGGGTTTTGCTGAGGCCTACTTTCTCTGAGCCCAACCCCCACACTGGGCCACCCATCTCAGTCAGAAAGTTTGTGCCAAGGAAGATGGGGTGTGTGTGTGTGATGCAATGGATAAGCTCTCCCCATGATTCCTCCTCCATCCTCCCTCTGCTTCTTATTGCCATTGGATTCCCCCCCCCCCAAATAAAACTGGGCCAAGCAGGATCTTTCTGCAGCCCTTCGCTGCCCTCCTGGCAAACCAGCAGGGCACCTTGTGCCAGAAGCTGAGGGCGGACGAGAGCCACGGCTGCCCTGCACGCCCGAGGCCCAGGGCAGTGGCTCAGGTGGTCTTTGGGAGAGGGACTGCAGACCCCTGCCAGATGAGGCGAGGCCGCGGGGGGGGGGGCTAAGATTCGGAAAAGGAGGGGGGAAGTTGAAACAGACTGGGGCTAGAAGTGTGGGTGGAAACACACAGAATGGAATTTAAGAGGGAGAAAATGAAAGCTGTGCAGCAGGGCAAGGAAAAGGAAAGAAACACCTGCAGGACGGGCAGCACACGGGAGAAGGGCTCACAAGCACAAGAGAGGAAGCCCCCAGTCCATCACTCAGCTCTGGGTCCACAGCACCCACTGATGTGGGGATTGTTCTGCCAGCCAAAATGACCCAGCTCTCCTTTGTACATCGTCCCCAACTTAACTGTCATGTTAAGCAAGAAAATATTCAAGGTTGATCAGAATATTCAAAGTTCAAATTATTCAAAATACTCGAGGTTGTTAAAGAAATTTGGAAGAGAAATGCTCCCAAGGATAGGGTAGCATTTCCATTTGGATTCGGAAAGGGATGAAGCCCTCAGCAAAGAGAAGGCACCTTCTGTACGGAGAGGGCGGGGATGACGATGCCAGCAGGTAAAGTGGCAGGGACACACGCACACACACACACGCACACACAGATTGGCAAGGACCCCAGGGAAGGCCGCCCTATCTAGGACAATCCTAATCCTTCACTCGGATCAGTGGGTTTCCTGGCCCCAGGGTGTCCGCCTTACCTGGGTTAACCCATTTTGCTTCTCCTCTGCCCCAAATGACTCCCTGGCAGCTTTGAGCCAAGTGCCGAACCAGCCCAGGCTGGCCCTTGATCTGGAGAGCAGCCGGGGGCCGTGGAGGGGAGGGCCAAGACGGGGCTTTTCAGTGAGAGGAGCTTATCTTAGCAGCTTCCCGACACTTTCCGTGTTTCCTCAAGTGGCAGACAACCAGACCACCTGGACACCCGCCTTCGACCAACGTGATGCTTTATGGGAAACGAGGGGAGGCAATTCTCCTTTGCTTGCCACAGTCGATGCCCTGGCTTAAGGCTGCCTGGGGCTGGTGGGTCAGGACAGGCGGCTGGATGTAGCCGAGGATTCTCCTGGATGGCCAATCAGGGCACTGCCAATGGAGCTGGGTGCAAGGGCCCATCCCACCCGTGACCTCACTCACCTAGACCCCGGCAAAGACCCCCCCCCAAAGCCTCACACACCCCGGCTGGCAGGGTCTTCAGCAGCCCTGCAGGAGACCCGTTTTGGTGGGGAGGCCTGGAAGGTGATGGGCAGCCTGGTGCAGAAAAGGGAGAAACCAAGTCAGACTCTCCCTCCGGCCCTCCTAGCCCCACGGTGGACTTTGAAACGCAATCAACAAAGGGCAGACGTTTCTAAACAGCTCAAGTGTTGTTCCTCAAATGGGAAATGACTCTCAAATTCTAGACCTCTTTATATTTTATTCCACTTGCAGTGGCTCTGTGTGTGTGTGTGTGTGTGTGCGTGTGTGCGTGTGTGCGAGCGCGCACATACATGTGAATGAGGGAGTGCAAGTGAGGGCCTAAGTGTGCACCTGGCACAAAACCTCCACCCCTCCCTGCAGAATGATTCCTCCCCCTCCCCCTTCCTATTCTCTCCCATCTTGAGCAGATAAATTGAATGACTAAAGGTTTTGTGTGCCTTAATTTCTGCTCACTTGTAATGTCAATAATTACCCAGCCAAACCATTCATTTGTCTAGATCCTGCCAAGCACAGAGAGAGCCACCCACGGGCAAATTTTCATTGAAAGGTGACAAAGAAATGGCAGCAGCGGCGTTTCACTTGGTCCCTCTTTGGGAAGCCGTTGGTGCACCGAGGGGGTCGGAGGGCTGGGCCGGTCCTCCGAAAGCCCAGAGGCCAACCGGCTCCATCCCAGGACTCTCTCACTGACCTCTGGCCACTCCTCCTGAGCACGCAGGACTCGCACTCTGCGTGGCCACAGTGGCGGCCCTAAGCTGACCACGGTCCCAGCCCCTTGACTACGCTCCCTCCCTATCCCAGGAACAATCACACCACACTGGAGCCGCTGCTGAAGGTTGTCTCCTTTGGGGCAGACATGTCATGGGCTGAGTGGAGCCAGTGCAGCTGAATCGGTGCAAGCCTGATTGGGATACTGGGCGCAGCTCAATGGCCATGGAGCAAGGCTAAAACTCTGCCCAGATTCTCCCTCACATCCACTGAACCAAGCAAGGCTCTCCAGCCGGTCTCCTGCACGGCCGGCACGGAGGCTCAGCCCAGCAGAGGGACCCCCCCTCCCGGGCAAGGACGGGGCACGGCACCTCGATGATGTCTGCGTTGGTCCGGCTCTCGTGGGGCTCGTTGTACTCGGTGTACTTCAGCAGCACCTTGTCCATGTCTGTGCTGGCATACTGGAAGAGCTTGTTCGAGTGGTTGAAGATGATCAGGGCGATCTCGCAGTCGCAGAGGACGCTCAGCTCGTAGGCCTTTTTCATCAGCCCAAACTTCCGCTTGGTGAAGGTCACCTGCAGCAGCAGAGAGCGAGCAGCATCAGCGCAGGGAGATGGCAGCCCGGGGGATCCCCCCAGGCCCGAAGCCATCCAGATTCCCCCTCCCCCCCCGGGGTTGGGGAGCCAGAATCGGGAGATAAATCTGGGAGTGGAGCTAAATTCTCCGCCTCGGCCCCGACACCCCTTTCTGCGCGGGGCTTCTCAGAAGAGCCTCTCTCAAGATGGAGGCTGCCTTGGGGTGCGCTGGAAAACGACTGGGGGGGCCGGTTCCCTGGGATCTGCGTTATGTGGGGCTTACCCTCCCCCGACTAAGCTTCCTTGTTGTGCAACATCTGAGGCCTGTTGGTGAAGCATCGCAGGAAAGGATCTTGACTGCGTCTCGCGTCAAAAGCACCCTAAGTGTGCCCAGCCCTGCAGAGAGATTCTCTCCCCAGAAGTGAAGCAAGCAGGAAAAGCCGAAACTCGGATGAGAGCAGAAGCTTCGTGGCTCCCCCTTGGCTCCCCTCCCCCCTCCCCCCTCCCCCACTGGTTGAGGCCTCCTCTACAGACTTCAGCCCCCCCCTTCCCTTCCCCCCCCCGGCCAGCCATTGGGGGAGCCCTCATTAAGGCAGGTTTTAGCTTCAGTTGGCAATTTTTTGTGCACACAAAATGTGTGTTAAGGAAAAAGAGGGAAGCTGTTTGATAATAAAGAAATAAAATGCGGGGCATCTCTGACCTGTCAGCCCAACTTCTTATCTGCAAATGAAACAGCGGGCGGGAAGCAGGTTTCAGGAGGACCGACCGCACTAGAAAATTTCAGTTGAGGTTCCCAAATTGTACCTTTTTCTGTTTTTTTTTTAGAAGTGCCTTTGTTCCTTTTTGCTGTGGATAAACTGACTGGTTTCACCTCCTTTGGGCAAGTGGGCAACGGGGAAAGAAGCTCCGACATATAAAGGCTCCTGCTTTAAGGTAGGGTATAAAATCCCCCCCCCCTTTCCTCTCTAGAAGGAAACTGCTGCGGTTCCTGCCCTTGAAGGAAGACATCAAAGTGTCCAGGAAAGGCTTTAGAACCCAAACTGAAGAATTGCCAGACTCTTTTGGGGGGGGGCATCACTACTTCCCCTATCGGCCCCATCCCGGCCCCCCATATCAAAAGACTGGGTCTCAAATTTGCTCTCCCAGGGAATATCTGGGCCGATCCACATTAGCCCTGCCTCCGGTTTGGATTCAGTGGCTTCTCTTCCAGGGGACACAAATCTGGGGTCATCCCACAACCTGGGCTGCTTTTTTGGCAAAAAGAAGGAAAAAAACGAAACAAATTCTATAACCATCCCTGGCCATGTAGCACTGTAGAATCAATCCTTCCTTCAAGAGATAGGACATTCTCATAAGAGGTAAATAAAATCATTTTGTTTTTAAAAAAGAAGAGATAGAATCTTTTTTTTAGCTTTAAGTGACATTCCAATCATTTAGTGGTAAAGGCAATAAAAATGAAAATGTGTTCAAATCTTAGAAGATCACTTAAAAGGATCTGGCAGAAAAAAAGGTATTTAATTATGAGGAAACAAGGCAGATTATAGGATGATGCTGGCCTCTGTGCTTAAGAACAACTCTTGTCAGCAAGAGATCCAAGTTGCATAAGATATACAATTACGGGACTTGTACAAAGAGAATAAATGCAAAAGTCCTTATAAAAAGTTCCCTCTGTCTCAACTAACCCTGGGCTTTTCCTCCAGATGCCATTTGTGGCAATTAATTCTGAGGCTTCTGGAGAGATGGAATAAAGCCCAGTTCTCTTGCCAGCCTGGTTCCGAGCTTCCGCCCTTGTTTTTAAAAAAGCAAAAAGCCTTTTCTCCCACGGAGGGCTTTGGGGCCAGCCCTGCCCACATCATCCCAAGTCCCGTCTCAGCCAGCCTGACCTACCTTGCCAGCGAGTGTGACCACCCATCACAACAGACCCGGCTTTCATGCCTGAGCAAAGCATTTTTGAGCTTATGGAGACGGCCTGGTTGACCCCTTCTCAGCCAAATGCTAGGTTTCTGTCACAGTCTAGGTGGGAATCCAGTTTAGGGGAAAGGCAGGTCCTCTACAGCCGCAGGAAGGCAACTCGGAGGAAGGAGGAAGAGAGAGGAGAAGGCTCTCCCAGGCCCCACCACAGCCGGGCAGAGGCTTTGGGGAAGCTACACCCAAAGGCTTCACCAGCAGGATTGCAGGTGGGGGGGGGGGAATGATGGAGAAGGGAAACACCCTTTCCCGACTCTTCTCAGAACAGATGGCAAGATCTAGAGGAGCACCACAGTAACCGAGGGATCCTCCTCGTCCTAAAAAGCACACCAACGGATGGGGGGCTTTCAAATGGCACAGTCACTAGGGCTGGACTAGACGACCTCCAAGGTCCCTTCCAGTTCTATTCTATTCTGTTCCGTTCCGTTCCATTCCATTCTATTCTATGAAGTCAAAGGCTGAGGAAAACAATTAAGAAAGACTGAATATTCTTTCTTTAACTTCATATCAATAATTAAATGGCCACCCTCTTTTGCATTTCTTCTCTAAAACAAGTTTGTGTTCTGGAAATAACTCTTCTTAATTTTCAGAGTTTTTTAAGAAGTTGAACATGCAGTATGCAGTCAGAACTAATCACCACTGATGGGGTTCCTGAGGTTTGCGCATTGCCAAAATCCAAAGATGCCACTAGAAGGCACCAGAGAGATCCAGAAAAACCTTTGCTGGCATCTAGAGGCCCTCTAGAGATTTGTGATCCAGAACTAGCAACCCAACATCAGAAGCTAAACCACAACCAAAGAAATAATGGCAAATGAAAGCCTACCGAAAGCTTGTTTCTAGAGCTTGTTTCTAGAGCTTCACAGTTTTCTTTGTGCTTTGTTTAGGATGCTTTTCTTAAGCGGAATGTGGAAAGCCTCACGGGACACAATAGAAGCAGTGGGGGACAGAGGGGACCAACCATCGTCTTTCCACACAGCAACCCAACCCTGATGGCTGCAGTTCCCTCATGCCGGGGCCCTCCTCCCAGCAGGCATCTCAGCTCACTTCCATCTTTCTAGGCCAGCAGCCTTCCTCGGTTCTTGAGCTGGCTCTAAGGGGGCCTTCTAAACCATCCTAACAGGCACCGACCGTCACAAGGCAGGTCTGTGGCAAGAACCAGGCCCAGCCGACAATGGTCAATTGCACCCATGGGACTTTCCCGAATTCAGCTCAGCTGAGGGGCTACATGGCTGACCAGCTCAAGGGAGGGAAGGGTCAGGCAGCCTTGGAGCAGAGTGGTGGGAGGGAGGGAGGGAGACGGGCCCTGTCCCCCTTCTGTGTCTCCATGGCCAGCAGAGGCTCCAAAGTGGTTAACAAGATCGAGTCCTAATCGCCTTTCCATGCACCAGAGTGCTGAAGGACACACCACCGTGCCTCCCCCCACCTCCCCTGGAAGCGGGATCAGCTTCGGCCCTTCCTCTGCTGGGCAGGCTGCTCCAAGCTGGGCAGTCACGTGGCCAGGCTCTGTGGCGGCGGCAGCGGTGGGCAAGAGTGCTCGGAGGTCAGCGGCAGGCAGCCACTTCCCTTCTCCGGCCTGCCATCCCAGGGCAAGGCTGCTGAGCCCCCCCCCATCCCCACAGGGGTGGCAAGGGCATGCTGCGACCAGGGCAGGATTACGCTGACCTCCCAAATGCTGGGCAGGGGATGGGGGGGTGGGGGGAGAGGAAGCCAGAAGGGCTTCTCTCCTGAGCCTTGGCAGAGTCAAGCAAGCCAATGCCCACCCCAGCTGGAGTCCAGCTTTCCTAGCAGTGGCTACAATAGGAGCACCTTCCTCTGAATCTGAACCCAGCACCCAAGACCCTTAGATACCCTCTTCTCAAGCCAGGGAGCCTTGCCCTGCTTTGCATGCCCTGCTTTGCATGTCCTGAAGCTGCACACCGGAAAGAGGATTTTGTGGAAAAGAAGAGAAAAATGTCCTCCGCCCAGGAAGTGCCAGGTGCCCAATTGCCAGGATGGGGCCTTCCGACTCTCCATACCTGTGAAGCAGCCCCTCGTTCCCAGAACAGGGGGAGCATAAGTGCTTCCCCTCTCGTCTGCCAGGAGGGCCCACATGCCCCCCCGCCCCGTTTGGCTGCCCTTGGCACACTCCTCTGGCTTCGGCCTCTGGAAGGGGAGAGCAGGGCCCTTGCTCAGCAGGGCCCCTCCAGGAGAAAACCAAGCCCGCCAGCCCTTCCCTCCCAGGCATGGCTGGTCCTCAGGGCCCCAGCGGCAGAGGGAAAAGAAGAGGGTCGGGCGCAGGTCAAGGAGACCCCTACCCAGAAAACCCAGAGGAGGTTGCTCTCCATATGAGCCCCTCTGGGGAATGGAGTCTGCAGGCTACCCGTCCCCGGACACCCTCCTGAGCATTCAAGACAGAACGTGAGTCTGTTTCTATGACCACTCCCCATGGATTTAAAAATGTCACATTAAAGTTACATTTCAAAGTCTGAGGGTGACCCCCTTGGCTGGGGTCTGCAGCCGAAGACAGGAGTTTGCCTTCCCTTCAGGTGAGACAGGGACCCCTCCCCCGCCCTTGGTCTGTTTCAGCTGCTTGGCTGGCCCTTGGCTGACCTTGGGGTGCCCAGCCCATTAGATCTCTCGTGCGGGAGGCGCAATAAACCTGTCACCCCCAAGGGCAGCTCTCTGGCCTTCCGAGGGAAGCAGCCATGCCTGTCGTCAGCTTCCCTTGGCTGCTCAGTGGGACAAGATCTGTACCTGCCACGGATCGGTGGGTTTCGTACGGCCAGTATTAGGGCACAAGGCCTGCCTGGTCAGAGGGACGTGGCGATGTCCCTCAGCTGCTCTTGCGGACCGTTTCGCCCCAGAGCCTCTCTCGGGTGGAGGGGGGGGAGATGCTGCCAACGGCTCCCCAGCCTTGAAACTGCCGCACGACTGGCTCTTATTTTAGAGGAGGATAATTCCTCTGTTCGGCTCATTCTCTGCCCCCAAGTAGACTTTAAGGCCAAATGACAGGAGGAGGGTGAGGCGGCAGCAAGCTTGTCCCTGCCTGATGCTGGACAGGGCCACACTCAATGACATCTGGAAGCTTCATCTGGCATGAACTTGCAGCAACCCAGGGAGTTATGACTTCCCTAGATCCCCCCTCCCGAATCAGCTCCTGGGTGCCATTCAAGATGCCTGACTGTCCTTTTTGGAGCCTTCCTTTAAGTTCAGGACGTGGGGATCCTTGAGACCCCTTGAATGGTGCCCTACCAAGAGAAGGACTTCTGCAGGGCCTTCTCAGTGGTGGCCTCCTCCATGGAACAGCTGGCCCCAAATATCCAGGACCCCTCCCCCTCTGGAGACATGACGACTCTGCAGAAGGGAATCTCCACCAGCAGCGGGTGCTGCCAGCCACCGGGGGATATTGCTTTGGTTCCAGTGCTCCCATTTTAACGTTTTCATTGCTTGCTTAAAGCCACTCAGAGCCATTTGCAACTGAACCGTTAACAAACCACTGTAGACAAATAAATAACAAACAAATGTGTGCACAGATGCTGTGAAGGGAAAAACCCACCACAAACATAATGTGGAGGCACAGATGTTTGTAGCAAGATACTTTTCCTCCACTCCCTCCCCCCCCAATTGCCTGGGCAAAGGAGGCAAAGGGGCAGAGACCTCTGCAGCCCAGAGTGGGCCAGGCACCCTGGCAGGCCCAAAGGGGCAGCACCTGTTCCTGCAGGACTGAACGCACCAGGTAAAACCTCCTCTGAAGCAGCCGGTGACAGAAGGCATAAAAACAACACCGCATCCCTGTTTGAATCAGCCTAGGCCTGCCCCTGTGCAGGGTTTTCAGCACTCAAAGCACTTCAGGTACAGACAGGGCTGAAAACCTGAAAGGCTGCCATGCACCAGGCATCAACCACCCCACACTGCAGATGTGGGTCGCAGCGGGGTGGGGGTGAGAAGGGGTCAGATTCAAATGAGGCCTCCCTGGGACGTCTTGCGAGGGGAAATCTGAAAAAGGGGTGGAAGCGATGCTCCAGAGAGGAAAGTCAGCTTCCACCTGTTTCTTCCTCTCTCCAGTCCCTGTACCATCTGTTCTACCCCTTCCCCATATTTGAGCAAATTGCGTTTTTTTCTGCTGGTAAAAGCCCATTCACTTGGCATCTCCTTCAGGCCCTCGCCATGCCAGCCAGAAGGAAGGCAGCGTCTCTAGTCAGCTGCACAAGCCAGAAGCCCATTTCCCCCCATGGAAAGAGGCTGCATCCTATCAAAAGCAATTGCTGCTTAGCAGACAAAAACAAACAAACAAACAGCAAAGACAGTTGCACAGGTGGAGACCCCAGGTCTATGGGGAGGCCCCCAAACTCCTCTAAACATTGTCAGTAAGCTCCTTTAGAGCATGACAGAAGAAAGCAATCTGACATGTCAGTCAGCCTTGGGTGTTCCTCAGACCCTGAATGCTGCTGGGCCCCAGGAAAGTGGCATCTCGGTAGCATCAGCAAACTACCGGCAGCCTGGCTGGTCAAAAGTTCACAGCAAAAACTGGGGGGGGGGGGGAAGGTTTCTGTAATTGTGAGAGGGACCTTGAAGTCCTAGTGGATGATCACTTAAACATGAGCCAGCCCTGTGTGGCAGCAGCCAAAAAAGCAATACAATCCTTGGTTGTATAAACAAAGGCAGAGAATCAAAATCACGTCAAGTATTAGTACCACTTTATGAAGCCTTAATAAGGCCACACCTGGAATCCTGCATCCAGTTTTAGTCACCACACTACAAAAGAGATGTTGAGACTTTGGGAACAGTGGAAAGAAGAGCAACTAAGATGATTAAAGGCCTGGGGACTAAAACATATGAAGAACAGTTGCAGGATTTGGATTTGGCCAGTCTAGAGAAAAGAAGGACTAGGGAGGACATGATAGCGGTATTCCAGTATTTGAGGGGCTGCCACAAAAAAGAGGGGGGGGGTGTCAACTTATTTTCCAAAGTACCAGAAGGCAAGACAAAAAAAATAATAGATGGAAACTGATCAAAGAGAGAAGCAACCTGGAATTAAGGAGAAACTTCCTGACAGTGAGGACAATTAACCAGTGGCACAGCTTGCCTTCAGACATTGTAGGTGCTTCATCACTGGAGGGTTTTAAGAAGAAACTGGTCAGAACAACTGGTTACTTGTCAGAAATGGCTGTCTGCTGCTTGAGCAGGGGGCTGGACTAGAAGACCTCCAAGGTCCCTTCCACCTCTATTCTGATTGAAGATGGCAAAAAGGTGGCGCAGGAGGCTCCTTCCAGCCCTAAGATTCTATGATTCTGATAACCCCAAACTGCCCTTGGGGGAAGCATCCATCAGTCTCTCCATCAGGCTAAATGGCTGGGGATTCTGTGCATGTCTGAAGAGGTGGGTGGACAGACAGGAGCGGCCCCCTCCTCAGGGTCAGGAGCAGCCCATGGTAGGTGGGCCGGCAGAAGAGACGATCCAGCCAGGGCAGGAATTACAAAACAAGCCAGACAGGTAGGGATGGCCTTCTGCAGGCAGCATGTTGCATTCAAATATTATTTTGCTACAGAACATTCAGTGCTTCGGAATGCATCACTTTTTCCTGCTTTGCACAATTGTCTGGGAGACAATGGCACGACCGGGCAGAGGAATGTGACGTTAAGGCACAAGGTGTGGCAAGACCACAATCAACCGATCAAAAGGAGGACAAATAACGTAGCTGAAAAAGGATGGGATTCCGCCAACAAGCTTCTGGCGTCCTCCTGTCCCCATTTACGTATTTGCAGCCACTTTTTGTTTCCCAATAAGGGAATAAAGACACAGTAAAGTAACGGGCGACCCAGGGAGGCACCTGCGCCCCTCCTCTTGCCATCACTGGGGTGTGGGCCCCAGAGGGTCTGGGGAGAAGCGCAGGGCCTCATGTGCTCTGGTTCATTCATCCGTAGATTCCAGGAACAGCCAGCCAGTCTTGCAGCTCAGCCGGGAGGGAATTCGAACCCAGCTCCTAGGAAGCTTCCTGCTCCTCTGCCTTTCGCTTCATAGGGAATCGTTCCTCCGGGTCAGCCGAGGTAGTTTGGACTCTGGCGAGGGTGCCCAGTGGGGTCTTTGCAAAACGAGACCCCTGGACCCTGCCGGGAGCTGAGCCGGCATCCCATCGGGCTCTCCCTCTGCTTGCCCTTTAAGCCGGGACAGGGTTTAGTTCCTCATCTGGCGGCATTAACCTTTTAAGTCTAAGAGGGCCATCAAATCCTCTCCCTCTGGGACGTAAGCTCTCTGCTGGAGGCCACGGCCACGGCCACGGCCACCAGCCCGGCACAGACTCCCGCTGCTGCCTTTTGGGGGGTGCAGCACTTTCCAAGGCTGACCACAGGTAAATCTGCTGCCAGGACACCTGCTCTGAGACTCCTGCAAATGTCTTCATCGGGGTGACAAGCTCCAAAGCTGTGGGCCTCTGCCCCAGTCAGACGGAGTCTCCCGCCCCTCCCCCCCCGAGCGGCTGCCCACGCGTCCGTTCTGGGGGATGCCAGCGGTGAGGACCTGCTGCAGCTCAGCCCTCTCTGGGTGAAGATAGGATTAGATGCTAATCTTGCCAAGACGCCCACTAAAGCCAGGCTGTCCCTGCGATCATCTCTAGGAGCTGCCCTCCCAGGGCATCCCACTGGCAAGGCTCACCTCCACACTGGGCTCAGAGTCGCCCAGCCTGGAACAGAGGAGGCCAGTGGATCCACCGCCACCCCCCGTTCTGCAGTGAGCAGAGAGATCTACCAGGACAGCAACCTGCAGGAGGTCTCCCCTGGCCCTGTGAGGCAGCTGACCACCTGCACGGAGCAGCTGCACCCCTGACATCCAACACTCGCAGCCGGGGGGGGGGCACAGAACCCCCCCTCCCCTCCAGCTCTCCCCTGGCTCTGCCAGGGCCAGAACAGCTGGTGGGGGAGAGGGAAAGGGGCCGACTGCAAGGCCCTATTTCAGGGGGGGACCTCGATTCATTCAGGGCTCTTAAGAACATCCCAGCCCGCCAAGTATTTTCTCTGCTTTTCGCAGCTCCCAGGAACTCTGCAAAGATTTACTCATTTAATAACTGAACCTCTACTGCAAATACATTATTCTGGGTGCTGAATACCAGTAAAGCAACCAGCAAAAGACCACCCAAACTGAACAGTGAAACAACACAGCTATCAAACTGTGATCCAAGCTGAGGCTTGGGCTGACAACCCACCCCCCCCACTCAGCTCCGGCGCAGGGGAAAAGCGCCAGGGCTTCCCAGGCCCCATCGGGAGCTCAGAGAGCCGGAGCTGTCTCAGCCTCCCGGTGACCTGCTCCCAAGGGCAGGGGCGCAAACAGCAAAGAGACACCCCGAGTCCCAGAGCCCCAAAAGGGACCTGAGCAACCCTCCTGAGCAGGGGGAGAAAAGCAGAGAGAGGCAGTGCTGTAGCCTCCAGGGCTTGGGAAGGGCTACCCAGCTGCCTGAATTTCCACCCAGAAGGTCCCCAGGAGCAGGTGGGGCCCGTGAGCAGACCCAGGGCACTGTCGCTACCTGCAGGGCTGCCTTCGGACCAGCTGCAGCATCGGGAAAGGCCTCCACTGATGAATTAAACCTCATTCAGCAGCTTCAGGGGGTGTTAAACGAAGAGGGAGAAAGAGTGGAGCTCTGGGGCCTCTCTCTCGCCCCCACCCAAAAGGCGCTGGACCAGCCCTGGAGAAAGGAGGAGCCTTCAGTGGGGCACTGTCCCCCCCATTCCTCACCTCAGCCCCTGACTGAGCCTCCCCAGGATCCCAGGGCGGGCAGCTCTGAAGACCTCTGTACGGTCAGAGGGGCAGGACAGAGAGCCCCTCCCTGCCACAGATCATCAGAAAGGGTCCAGATAATCCAGCTCAGAGCGGATCCCGGGGATGTTATCCGCAGCAGCCTTGCAGGGGCTTCCCAGTCCCTCCCTACCCAGGAGAAACCAGGTCACCTTAGCCAAAGCTGCTGGCCAGCAGCCTGAAGATACCACAAGACAGAGAAATATATTTTGCTGCTCTGACTGCCATCAAGTAATCTTTACTGACGGCTCTGCCAGCAGGACTCTAGAAGTCTCTCCCGATATTTCAAGCCCTGGAGCTCCTCCTCCCCAAATGGGGGGGATCTCTAGGATCAGTAAGCAGCAAGAATCCACCTAAGCACCTTGTGATCCACTCTCTGATTCCAAGCAGCACAGGGGATCAGTTGGGGGACCTTGAGGACAGCCCCAGGCTCCTTCTACGGGGTCCGTCAAACATTTGGGGTGGTCCTATCAAGCAGGACCTTCCTCCTTCTAGCAAAGGGGCAGTCAGGGAGAACTGGGAGGCAAGAGGAAACATCTGCCTAGGACAAGGCATTGATAGCAACCTCCCCTCATTCCAGATGTTGCCTCTGCCAGAAGATAAAAACTAGATTTGGTGTGTGACCCCACCACCATCACCAGCCATGTTTCATCAAGTCCGCAGTTGCGATTATTATTTAGATCCCCCCCCCAGGAAGGCAGGCTGAAGTCCCCAGAGACCGTAAGCCGACCGTCCGTGCACTGCCAGGCCAGCCAGGGGTGGATCCAGCAGCTCAGCGAGGGGGAAGCAGCTGCAGTCACAGCAAATCCATTTGGTCCCAGTTTCGTGCAAAGGGTCTCACGTCCGTTTCTCTCAGCTGCATTTCTGAAAGCCACCAAAGCCGCTCGCCTGCCCTGCTCTGGGACTGCAACCGGGCTGCACCCGAACCCTGGCCGGGCACCTTTCCAAGGACGCACACACGCACACACGCACACGCACGCACACAGAGACTGCTCGGTGCCCAGCCAGCAGTGACACATCAGTCGTGAAGGAGGCCGGGTCTGGCCAATCCCTTCCCCTTGTCTGATGACCCACACAGGGAGGACTTCTATATGGCCAGTCCTCCGCTTTACAACAGTTCATTCAGTGACCGTTCAAAGTTATAACGGCACTGAAAGAAGTGACTTATGACCATTTTTCACACTTTTGAACGCTGCAGCATCCCCGTGGTCATGTGATTTTCATTTGGATGTTTGACAACTGGTTCATATTTATGCCAGTCGCAGCGTCCTGGGATCATGTGACCGTCTTTTGTGACTTTCTGGCAAGCAAAGTCAATGGGGAAACCGGATTCACTTAACAATCGTGTTACTAATTTAACAACTGCAGTGATTCACTTAACAACTGTGCCAAGAAAGGTCGTAAAATGGGGCAAAACTCACTTAACAAATGTCTCACTTAGCAATATAAATTTTGGGCTCAATTGTGGTCATAAGGCGAGGGCTACATGTACCGTTTCACAGTGCTTTGCAGCCCTCTCTAAGTGGGTTAGAAACATCAGCCTACGGCCCCCTCCTCATTTTGCTGACCTCGGAAGGATGGAAGGATGAGTCCACTTTAAGCCAGTCAGGATCGAACTCCTGGCAGTGGGCACACTCCCAACCCTGGGCTAATAGCCCTCCTTCGCCCACAATCACAAATCCACACTGCTCCTTCATCATGGTGAGAAATCACAAATGCTCCTGTGTCTCCCCCCACCAACACCACCACCTCTACAACCCAACTACAAAATTCACTGAACAGCCCCTGCTATGGTGTACACAGGAATGTATGTGCACACCCAGGTAGCCTTGGATTTTGTTTCTCCTCCCCAACAACACTCCTTTCCCACAGAGCAAAGTTATTATTTGGCCTCACCAAAAGTTTCCTCTGCTCTTTTTTTTTTTTTTTTAATAAAGATTCAGTCTTTGAATAACTGGGACATTTTCTCTCCCCACTTGCCTCGCAGACCCCCCATCATTCACTGCGGACCAGGAAGTGCAGAAATCGCTGCCCCCCCTTGAAAAGACCTCTCTCTCTGTGGGTAAGAGCCCACGGCTGGAGCTGTGGGTCGGAGGGTCTCCCTCTTGAAAACATGCGCCTGCCCACCCTCCTTCGTTTCCAAGGACGACCTCGACAGGTTGGGTTCTTTGCCTAGTGTGAAATGGCCCCCTCCCTAGACAAGCCAGCATTCTCCTAGGTCCAGCTTCCCAGCAGCCACCTGCTCCAGGACGTGTCCTCCCCACCCCAAAGGGAGCCACGAAGGCAGCAGCCATCAGGAACGCAGGAATCTCATCCTGAGCCCCAATCTCCCTGTTTCGATCATTCTGGAAGTACAGCATGCCCCCAAAACAACCCCAAAACTGTGGCAACATCCCACCCCACAGTAAAAGCAGCTGCTTTGCTCTAGAAACGGGGCCTTTCAAGGCTGACATTTGGGACTGGAACATAAAACAGTTCAAATTCAAAATATTCTGCACACTCCTACTCTAAATCACTGCAGAATGCTGAGAAATGTTATCAAGAATGTTCAGTCAGTCAGTCATGGGACTTTTGATTGATTTATTCAAATTCACATACATTTGCACATGAATGTAGCATTTCTCCTCAAAATAACAGTCTCTCCCCCCGCCCCCCGTACTTCATACTTGTATTGCAGGGTTGCTGTCAACTGAAGGAAAGTGTCACTAGGAATAAAGGGATGGAACCGCATCCCAAGGTTTACCAGCCAGGATTTGGAATGGAGACTATTAGGAAATTGAAAAACACTCAGAAAAAGTCGGTGCCAAAAACGTCCATTACTCTGCCCAGAAAGCCTCCCAAATCTCTCCCGTGACATCACCAGAAGTCAGACCGGCTTGAAGGAGATTTCACTTACGGTAGATGTCGAACAAATAAAAACAACATATATGGTACGTGTACAGCCAGCTGATTAAACTTATTAAGTTTATCTAGAAGATTTGTGAGGGCCTAAAATGGATGAGCAGCTGTGCCAATTTCTTCTTCCCCTACAGGGGGGGGGGGCTGCAGTTTGTCCTCTCAGCGTCTGGGGGTCCGCAGAGCCTGTTTCCAGCCATTATGCTCTGCGAGGGGAACACAGGCTGTGTGCAGAGTGCAGTTCCTGTAACGGGGGGGCACCTTTTTCTCCCCCCAAGGGAGCAACCCGGGTATGTTCATAGTCATGACAAGCACCGGCCTCCTTCCTTCGTGATGATCCATGAAGTTGGCCCTTCTCAAAGCCCCCCACCAACGCAGCTTTTCCTGGGAGTTCAGCTGCCCACTGAAATGGGGCCCCCAGATGTTCGGGAAGCCAGGAGTTAGGGGCACAATGGGGGAAGGAAGGTTCGAGATTCTGTTCGGATTCGAGACCATCCGCCTCAGGAGTCCAAGTGGATTAGAAAGAAATTTCAGAGTGCTGCACAGGGGACCTGCCAGGAAACAGACCGAGGGGGTGTCTGATTGCATAAGCATTCCCCTTTGGTGGCTCCCATCCCAAGCCTGGGCCCCTCCCCCTCCCAGTGCCACCCAGCCCCCTGGGCCCCTCCCCTCGCCCGCCCGCTGGGGCTGAAGGAGGCTCTTCAGGTCTCCTAATAGGATTTGCAGGTCACCCGGAGCAGAGGGGGGACCAAGGGAGCAGAACTGCTGGGCGGCTGGAGATCCGAACGGGCCATCTGCCACTCTCAGGGGGTCACTCTTGGGCCCTGATCCCCGAAGGGCAGGGAAGGACTTTGCTGCAGCCCGAGAGCCGGGCGCAAATGGCCCTCCTGGGGAGTGGGCAGCAGCGGATGGACCCCAGGTGAAAGGGACGGGGCAAATGCCCGCCGAGTCCCTGGGGAGGGACAGATGCCATCTGCAAGGGAGGGACAGCTCCAAGGGCAGCTGGGTGCAGTGGGAGGAAGAGGGAGGCAGATCCAGGCCAGGGCACTTGGGGGAAGGCAGACAAATCCGGAGGAGGACGCACCCAAGAAGGGGGAGTTGGAACAGATTCCACAACAAGACAATGCGTGTGAGCACGCACGCACACACACACTAGCTTCTTGTTAAGATTTCAGAGAGATCCCTAAGACTCCCTATAATGTCATTTTCCTCCCCAAATAAAACAATAATTGCATCCTTCAAATAACCATCAAATAACCATCCAAGTCGCAGTGGAAACATTGCCAGACAATGCGTTGATCACCAGAGAAGATCACCATGGTTGACGGGGCTTCCAAACCCCAGAGGTTCAGTCGGGTTCGCTCCCCATTCTCCTCTTGAGAACGGGTGGCCAAAATTCCTTCCAGATTGGGTCAAGAAAATAATGCCTAAAATCATTCAGAATGAAGCTCATAAAGCACCCTACAATTTTGGAAATGTAGAATACCCACCATTTCCTTCTCCAAAACTCTTGATTATCTGAAACAGGCCTACTAGATAACACTGTCTGGGTTCATACAACTTCCTGGACTAAAGTCAACAGAGAGTTGGATAATTTGTGGTTTGAGGGGTTGTGGGAAGCCAACCTTTCCTTCACATGAACTGGACCACCAGGTTAAGCAAGGATGTGGCTTAGGTGGCCATATCATGTTATGCAAACACAAGGAGGAGGTTGATTAACTCGAGTTTAGGACTGTACAAACACAGCCACTGCTAAGATGTAACAGAGGCAGAGAAAACTCCTTTGCCAACTTCACCGCATGAAGTAGCCTTCTAAGAAGCTCTCTTCCATACTTCTCCAGTCATCCTCTGCCTTGCTTCAAGGGAGATGAAGGAAAGTCAGGGCTTACTTGGAAGTGATGGTTTTAGTTTCCCAGGGCAACTTGGGAATCCGTTTCCCCTTTAATACAGTATAGGATTAATCCCACTCCCCACTCCAGGGAAATCCATGAATCCTTAGAAACCCAACAACTGCAAGCCCAGAATTTCCTCATTTATTTCAAAGCAGAAATATGGGAAGCTAAGTTTAGAACCACCCTATCATCTTCCCCACCCAAAGATTCCAAAAGACGTCAGAAATGCTGATTTAACTGTTGGTTTCAGTAGGTCTCATCCAGTAATCTTTTTTTTTAATTGGGGGGTTCCTCCTAAAGTCAGACATGAAGTTGGAAAGAACAGCTTGTATTAGTCATGACATAAGGCAGCCTCAGGTGACATAAAACGGAAACTAGTTCCTTGATCTCTGGCCTTATCCTAAATTTGGATGGATGGGTGGGTGGGTGGGTGGGTGGGTGGATCCCCAGGAACCTGGAGGAAGAAGCTGAAAATCCTGAAGGTCCCTGTTTACAAGCCAGATGGGCAAAGAGCAGGAATGGCTTTCCAGTCCATATCCTTGAGCATCACCATACTTAGTGGTCCAGCACTTGGCAAAGCAGAAAAGAAACCTTTACCTTGTCCACAAGATTCTGAAGTCCATTTTACCACACTGAAACTATCCAATGTATTTGCCTATATTGATGAATATGTGAGAAGAAAAGTGACACCCCAGATCAGCTCTGAAGCTTCAAAGGCTTCCAGGCTGCCTTCCCTGGTGAGTTCTTCCTGGCTGATGTCTAACCACTAGACTGTATGACCAACCAAACGAGGACCAGAAGATTGGTTGAAGATGTTGAAGCCCCAGCCAGCAGGATAAGGGTTGGGAAGCAGCTGCCAGACCCAGAATTAGCAAGAAAGGACCCCAGTCTCCTGGAAATGAGTCTGGGTGGGTCTTCAGGGGGTCTGGCCCTACATATCCCAGAGCCTTGTGACCCTAAAATGCAGAGACACACCTACACCCCCATCCCCAGAGATGGTCCTCTGGGTGCCTCAGACCACCAGAAGCCCATCAGGCACAGCCAGGAACACCAAGCATCTCCCTGGCTCTGATCTCCTTGCTGTACCATCAAGAAGGCAGAGGCCTCCGTGAATCAATCAGGATCAATTAAGGACACAGACAAATAAAGCCATTTCCTGCAACTGACCTGCCGGTTCCTTTCATCCGTAATCCTCTGGATCTGGATCTTTTTCCTCCCCATCTTCTCACGATATGAGGTGCCTCAATTTTTTTTATTTCAAAAAAGTTTACAAAGGAAAAAAAATTCAAAGTATTATCATCCAAAAAACAAAAGCTTTCTTAAAAAAAAGGAAAAAGCAGAAAAAAATTAAGAAGGCAAAAACAGAAGAGCAAATTTCTTCAGTTCATGATATTCCACTTGGTATAAATCCAGACGGGGAGTCATAAAAAAGACAGGAGGAGCCCTGCAAGGAAGCAGAAGGGAGGAGAAGGGGTCAAAATCATGGCTTGGCTGGGTTTGACATGATCTGTAGGGCCAAACGTTCTGGGGCTGCATGAGCTGCATCTCTCCCCCCTTTGAATGCCTCTAAAATCAGCTGGGGATCCTGGTAAACACACACACACACACACACACACCGGAAAAACACCGTGGGCACAGTTCACCTCCTTTCCCCCCTTCCCATGACAATCTTGCAGCAGGTTCCTGATAAAATCCTCCTCCCAAGCACCCCAGGAAGCGGAAAGGCAAATGTTGGGGGACCCCTCAATTCAGACCCTAACGATTTCCCATGGCTACTTCTCGACAGCCTTTAGAAGCACACAGGAGTTGCTTTTCCTTCTGATTCTCCCTAGAAATACCAGAATTCCACCCTGATCTCCTCCTCTCGAGGACAGCTGCCCTGGGTAACTGACAGCACAGCGGGAAGCCCACTTGGGCCTGAAGTCCAGGAAAGGCAGCCCCTCCGCCGTGACCTGGCTTGCCTGCACAGCCTATTATTTTTGTACAGCCGGGCTGCAAGACAGCCTCCCAAGGCCCCACCAATCAGCCCCTTCCCCGCCTGTCCTTCCCAGAAAGCAACTGGGTCTCTCCCCTCCCCCAAGCAATGTGGGGGAGCTCCGGGTCCCCTGCCTAGAAGAAGCCCCACAGCTTCTCACTTGGCCAAGTCTCCATCAAGTCAGGCATGACCTGGTTTTTCTTCCAGAGCTTTCTTCTGACTTCTCTGTCCGAGAGCTTCTCTCAGACTGAGAGAAACTCAAAGCCCACTCAATTTTTTTGAGACCAGTCAAGGTCAGCCCAGTGCGACAAACACATTCAGGAATACAAAAAGATGCCTACATACAAAAATAAAAAGGATAACGAAAAGTTGATCAGTTTTCAAACAGAGGCTAGATAATAATCTCTTGGAGATGGCCTAGTGAAGGGGTTTAGACTTGATGACTTCAATCACTCAATCAATAATATTTGCTTGGTCAATGAGCAGCAAAAATTTAAAAAGCCAAAAGGAATAACTAATAATTAATAAGTAAATAAATACAACCAGATAGTAAAAGAAATAACAGACTATAACGATGTGAGCGGGGGTTGGATTTGATGATGTCTTAAGTCCCTTCTGATTCTATGGTTCCCGGGTGGACAGAGAGGCCTCTGACGCCGGGGAAGGTCAGAGGTCACCATCCCTTTTCTCCTCCCCAGGAAGGAGGAAGAAAAGTTTCCACTTAGCAACACTTAAACCCCAGAACAGCACAACAGGAAGTGCAAACTGTACACACCTGGCCTGTGCAGGCACAAAAGAGCCACAACCAACAATCAATTCGTGGTTTGTCGTTCTTTCAAAACAGTCGCTTGCCACGTGGGCGCTTGGTGTTCTGAGAGAACCAGAGGCCCAGAGAGGCAGCCACCTTTGAGCCTGGGAGGTCGGGGGTCAAATCCCTCGCTGTCCCCAAGCCCACAGGGTGGGGCTGCCCAGTAGATCTTTGCCTGTTGGGCTGGGCTCCCCTTGAACCCCTGAACTCCAGGGGATTCCAGAAGAACCACCGCCCCAAATGTACCTGGCAATTTAGTCCTTTTCCCCCCTTCCTAAAAAGCCAACGCAAGCAGCCCCCCCTTTTTTCTCTCTAGCTGCTCTCTGGTCCCAGCAGTGAGACGGGATCTCTGGTGGCATCCAAGCTGCTGGTTACAAGCCAAAGAGACCCCCAGAATCCTGCCATCGTCTCCTCCATGTCCTGAGTTCAGAACATCCTCTGTACACCCCAGGGCAGCGTGGACTGCCCTGCTGCGTCTTGCCCAGCCCATCTGAAGCCCACTGAGGGCAAACTGTCCTGGGAGGCGAGTGCCACCCACAGAAGCACTCCGTCTCCCTCAAACAGGGGCTGGAATGAACCTCCCAGCCAGGAAGGCCCCCTCGGTGCCCCTGACTGGGAGCTGTGTGCTGCCAGCTGCGTCCAAGGCAGGTCCCCCACAGGAGCTGCACCCGCTTCCACAGCACCCAACCAATACCGAAAGGTGCACCTGGGAAGCCACAAGCGGCCACTGCACCCTTCAACAACACCCTTCTGCCAAGCCCAAGAAGCAACTGAGGCCAGGTAAGATTCACATGCTCATCAGTGGCTGTGTCTCCTATCTTACAATCACCATGTAAGATCCCTCCCCAGCAAAGGCAAGTCCTGGTTCTGGACCCAGAGCCCATCAATCTGGACCTAAGGGAGGATGGCATCAGCAGCAGTGTCTCTGCCCACATGTTGCTCTGGTGTGTGCCAACACTGCCTTCGGCAACAGCAGTGGGGTTCAGCACAATGTGGCAGCCGTTTCAAGCTGACGTACCCCTCGAGGACCTTAGCAGCCCACATGCAGCAGCAGGACAATGTCCCGCTGACCAAAATCTGTCCCATATCACAAAACCAGAATCCCCCCCCCCCGGGGCTACCCCTGCAGCTTCCCCAACAGGTGACCCCCTTCCCCCGCCTCTGCTGAAATGCCACCAGGAAAGGCAGCTGCTCCCCTTGACCGGCCTAAGGGATCTTTTCTCGATGTCCAGCCAGAATCTGCTTTGTTGCACTTCAACCCACCGTCCTCGTCTTCTCTTCTGGAACAGTTCTGGACAAATCTGCCGTCGCCTACATGGCAGCCCTGGAGAGGTCTGAAGCGAAAGCCCCACAGGGTCGCCATCCAACTTCTTGCAAATTTTATGTGCCAGAGTCCTGATGTCTTGGCTGTCCTCCTCCAGACCTTTCCTCAAATATGCTGCCTAAACTGGGTACACTATTCGAGTGCTGCGTTGACCAATGCAGAATCATGAGGAACAATGGCTTTTCTTGAGCTGAGGCAGCTGAGGATTTCCTACTCTCTTCTGACCTCTTTTACTCCTGGGTCTGCTCTGGCTGCGGCCTAGATACCTTCTACCACAAGCAGAATCCACTGGCTTAAGAAGCAGGAGGGGGGCGCTTCCTCCATTTGCTTGCACAGCTGCAGCTGAGGAAGGGGTCCTGCCTTCCTGCCTTCCATAGAAGAACCCCGAGAAGCAAAGGCAACCAAGATGAGATGCCCCCCCTCACCCTCCTCCTAAGCTTTTGGTGAGCTTTGGCGCCAAGTAAGGATTTGAGCCTCAAATGTTCAGTTTTCAAAAACTACTTGCAAAAACCCAGGCCGGTGATCCACTTTTCATATTAAAGAGTTGGTAGAAAGACACAATTGTCCCATACTTGTACGAAATGCTTGGCTACGCTGGAATGTGGTTGGGGAGCCTGCCATTTCACACGTGCTAAGCATAGGTCAGGTCTCAGAGCACCCCAGCCTCGCAAGGTCAGCTCCAGGGCCCGCTGAAGTGGCCCCGAGATGCCTCCAGGAGGGGAAGCTCAGGACGAGAGAAGGGCTGGAGCTGAGGCTTTGCTCAGCCCCAGCAGCAGAGAAGGATGGAGGAGCGAGGGGGGCGCCCAGAGGAACATTTCCTTGGAAGAGGACGACAAATGCATCTGGACAGGTTGGCAGGCAGAAGGGAAGGCAGGCGGTGGGGTGCAGGGATCTTCTTCAGAAAAGAGGGCGGGCATCCTTGGGCACTTCCACACGTGGTGCTGCTTGGGAAGACAGGCAGAAAGCATGACCTAGTTTGCAAAGGAGGATCTGGGCTTGCAAGGAGCTGCCTGGGAGGGGGGGAGGAGGGCAGATGGGGAGTGGGTGGCAACTGGGAAGGACCTTTTCCTTGCAGTCCCACTGGCCCCCGAGGCCACCCCGAGGGGCATTAGATGCTGTTTCCTGCTGGTGCCCTCAAGAGACGGCTGGCAGCAAGGACTGGCACCTTTTCTACCTATCCTTCTATGACAGGCAGGAGGTGTCCCTCCCATCCCAGCCTCTCTCTCAAATCTGTGGAGAGACAGGACCAAAGGAGGAACATCAGGCAGCCAGGATGCAAGGATGCAGAGGGAATGGTCTCCATGGCAACTATTACTATGCAACAGAGTTAGAGGTTTTCCCCCTTCCCAAGCCCCTTCCCCCTGCTTGCAAGCTAACTAGGTAAACAGAGGACAGGGATGGCAGCCATTTGCAGCAAACAGACGGGAAAGCGAGCAGCAGGGCCGGGAGGGAGGGGCTTCACCAGCCCCCAAGCTCACAGCTGTCGGGCCACCTTTTCTGGGCCTGACGTGGTTGCCTGAGCAGGCCCAGCATCAGACGTTTGGGGGCACCAGGCCCGACAGCCTTGACTCTCATGTTTTACAACAATTCCTGCTTCTAAAACCTGAGGATGCAAAGAAAGAGTAGAGGGTCACAGCAGAAGCCTCAAAGGGGAAAGAAATCAGCCCAAAGAATGCAAATGCAGGCAAATCTGAATTTATACAAGGCTATACAAGCAAATGAACCAGAATTTGGTTGCAAAAATCCAGACAGGGAAACAAGAGGGAAACAAATACACACATGAACACAGTCCATAGCCACAAAGAGAGAATTGAGTGTCTTTCATTGCAAAATTGTAACTTGCCTTTAATGCATACACCTTCTGCGAAATAACATCACCTCCATGTATATTATTTTGCCATAAACAAAGGTCCCAGCAGGGTCATTCAATTCCGTGGTTGGATTAAAATATGAAACAAATTTATAACATCCATTAAGCTTCCCAAAACTCTCATGTCTATTTTTTTAAACCCTATAGTCCAGGTTATATATTAGTGTATTATATTGTATTTATGTTATATTTTGTTATATTATATTAACCAGTCATTGTACTTTTAAGCCTTTAAAGCTTTATTTGTTTGATTGAACATGCTGTGTGAATACACCATCTGGGGTTTCTTAGGGTTGAGCACAAGGGCTAAACCATAACCTTAAATTTGTTTTCTTTTGTTTTTTAAGTACCTTAATGTAGGCTTTCTTTTTCACTATGTTCAGTAGGTTTTTATAGATATAATGTATCAGATTGTCCTTTGGAACTACAGTATAAGGCCCTTCTTTCACAGAACAGTTACGTTGTTCTATTGCAATTGTCACACTTGCTATATTGCTATTTAGTTTGTATGGTAATAACTAATATAGCTGCATTCCAACAGGCACTCCCAGACCCAGAAAAACAGAGAAGGACCAGCAACATCCCAGGCAAGCCCCACAGCCCCTCCCACCCCCAGCCTTCTGCCCCAAGAATTACCTACCCAGCTGGTCAGCTTCATCCAAGCAGGCGCCTGTTAGCTAAGGGGGGGGGTGTTGTTCCCAACCCATTGCTCCAAACTGGAGCTGAAGAGAGGGGAAAGGTGGTCCGGAAAGTCCTAAGAGGGTTAAGGGCTACTTCTTAGGTTAGATTGTTGCTGGCCAGTGAGTTGTTCAACTCCAGTCTATATGTTTAGTTTATGATTGTGTGAATCCAGAAATAGATTAGAATTTGGCTCGTGGTGCAAAGCCAGCCAAAAAGAGTGGGAAGGGAATTAAAAGTTGGTATCTTGCAATATAACCAAAAACAGTCCTGCAAGACCACCCAGTTGCGCTAAATTCAGAGGGTGGGGACAAAAGTTTCTTCCAAGCACCAGCAGAGCCGGTCCTCAAGTCAGGATCGTAATGAAGCCTAAGCAAAAGTTGTGATGGCCGTAAATTCAGCATTGCTGTTGAGTGCCCAAAGTTAAGTCATGTGACTGTGGGGGGGGGACCATTGGAACCTCGTATCTGAGTGCTCAGTAGCCCCAAGGCAGGCCCGTCGTAACTTCAAGTGGCGACTAAATGACTGAGGTCCTTCAGACCTCAAATCAGGAACGTGCTCTGCATCTCTCCGAATGAGTGGCGACAGCAACATCCCTGATCCCAGCTGCAGCATGCTCTAGAAAAAGCTGGAGCCACCTGGAGCCCTCCGTGCCAACCGCCCTGCCCACTCTACAGCATTCGGGAGGGTCCAAGGCAGCCCTCTGCGAACAACTCACCAGGCAGAGGGACGCTCCTCCCAAGGCAGAAAACGCCCCTGATCCAGAGGCTGCCCTGCCATTCCATGTGACTTTGCCGGTTTCAGTGAATTCTGGCGTTTTTAATTCCTTGACAGCCAGCAAGAGTAGCTTGGCATCAACTGGGTTTGAAAACAGAAGAGGTTTCAAAACACAAAAGTAACACCTCTTGCCCCCGTTTTCTAGAAATGCTCAGGAGCTTTCTTTTTGCCTTCTTTTTTGGGGGGGAAGGGGAGGAACCCCCACCCTGCCTTGGTGTTCCCATAAACTTCATACCTGAGAATTGATTCCATCATTGCAAATTTTGGCTTTAAATTAGATGTGAAATGGCATTGGAAGAAATGAACATAGATTCTACTAAAAACCCAGGGAAAAAGAGTCTAAACGCTGCCCTTGAAGTCATGTGACCACACTGACCACAGGGGAAGAGAGAGGAACTCTCCTGCACGATCACACCTTTGACACAGGACGGCTTTTGATATACACGCACGCCTTCATTTTAGGGCTCTCGTGAAGAGGCAGACAGTGGCCCTCGATCATTCTCCTGAATCTTTCCCAGTTTTTTAAACTATTTCAATGTCAAGGCAGTCCCAGAGTCAGAGCTGCTCAGCGCCTCCCTGGGTCTGCCTCCCTGGAAAAGCACGAGGGGAGAGCAGGATGGAAGGCAGAGAGGACCCTCACCTCAGCTTGCATTTCCAGGGCCAGCGAAATCCCCTGCCAGGGCATGGAAGGAACCTGTTGATCCTCTGACCAAATCTTTACACCTTAAATCTTTGCAGAATCCTGTGGCTGGAATGCAGGAGGATCCAGCAAATAAGAGCAATCAGGATGAGAAAAATTCTAGAGCACCTGGAAAACAATTATGTGTTTGACAAGACCCGGCTAATCTTATCTCATGTTTTGATTGGCTGACTTCCTTAATGGACATGGGAACACTGTAGCTGTACGGGATCCTTTGGACAAGCAAGCTAACGGGGGTAGTAGGGCTGGCTCAGATACTGGTCTACAAACACTCATCGAAGGTCCCGCCCCAAACTGGGGTGAGGCATCAAGGGGCTGCCTGTCGGTCCAAGCCTGGTTTTACACTTTCAGTATGAGCTGCATGAAGAGAGAGAGGGAGGGGGGGGCACTTTCTAGTCTGCACAGGATAGGACAGCAGGGATGAAGCAGAAAGCAAGATGCCCAAGGAGACCCTGGAGGAGATGCGGCATAGTCGGCCTGCAGAAAGATGGCTGAGCACTCCTCAAGGACACCAGGCAGAGAAGGTCAAGGTCCAGCTTCTCACCCCAGGACAAGCAATGACAGATTTATGCTGCCGGAGGAGGACTCTGGCTCCATGCCCAGAGAGACCTCCCGAGGTCTAAGAGCAGCCTGGGGGTGAGGCCACGGAGCTCCTGCCCTTCAGCTGAGCTTCCATCTGTGGGCAAAGGGGGACAGAGTGGGACTCAGAAGGCCAGCTGGAGGGCCTGGGATTCTAGGGCCCGTCCATTTTTTTAACTCTGCAAACAGAATTCCAGCCCAGCCCAGGCAGGGTTTACAAGGAGAGGGCAGGGCAAAGCTCTCCATTTCATCGCCCAGGGATCCTCTGCCCTCGGTCCAAAGGTGTCGTAACAGCAGCAACGTAGGTTATTTACGTCAGATCAAAGCAGCCATGCTGCATGCAGCTTCCTCTCTAAATGAAGGGAAGCCAGTAACACCTGCAGCCCCCGCCCGCAGCCCCCTGCAGGGCGCGAAATAACCAGCCACCATTTCCCTGCACAAAGGTGGGGGCTGTCCCTCAAGTCCTTGCAACAATCGAGATCCCTGATAAAAGGCCCCTGAGGGTGGTCGACGAGAGGCCCGCTTGTTTTAAGAAATGACGGCAGGGAAAATGAAAAGCTGGGCTGCTCCAGCTCGGCACCTCACTGAGACAGGAAGGGCTCTCCAACTCAGCGGAGAAGGTGAGGAGGATGGAAGCAGCCCCAGAAGCAGGAGGGGAGCACCGGGGGATCTCAGGGATGCTGGGAAGCCTCGTGGGGGCATCTCTGCACAGAGAGAGCTCTGACCCCCTCACCCATTTTTCCTAAGCAGCAACTGGCACACACGCATACAGGTAGTCCTCAGCTTAAAATCATTATTGAGCCCAAAGTTCCTGCTGATAAGCAAAGCAATTGTTAAGTGAGTTGTGCCCCATTTTACAAGCTTTTCCCCATGGTTGTTAAACAAATCACTACAGTTCTTAGGTGAATCATGCAGTCTTTAAGCAAATCGGGCTTCCCCTGCTGACTTTGCTTATCAGAGGCTCCCTAAGAAAGTTGCAGATGACAATCCCAGGACCCCGGGATGCTAAATGCAGCTGGTAGCCCCTGAAGTCTGATCACAGGACTGTAGAGTGAATACTGGTCACATTTTTAAAGTGTAACTCTGAAAGGTCTTTGTAAGTCGAGGACTACCTGCCCACGGCTCAGCCTTGGCCCATGCCAGGGCCCCTCTGAGTGGGAAGCCCATCAGCCACACCTGGAGGCTCAGAGGCCACCTGGCACTCGGCTCTCCTCATTGCTTCGAACCCTCGTTGGGCACAGAGAAGGCTGCACCCCTATGTGATGGGGGCAAAAATGGAAAAACAATCTGCCCTTGGGGATCTTACCTTAGAGACGAGTTGGAGCAGCAGCACATCACACAACAAACCTGGGTCAAGCAAAGGGAACCAAGCCAATGACCCAATGGGTGGCTCGCTGGCCATCGGAAGGCGGCCACAGGGCTGCCTACGATAGACCACCTCAGCTCAACCCAGTCTGTTTCTTTAGCTTCTGCAGTTTTTCCAGATGGGCAAGAAGAGGGTTCAAAGCTTGCCTTCGCTCTCCAAGCTCTGGGTGGGGGGGAAAGGCAGCAGAAAGTGGCACAGAGCAAGGAAGGGCCTAATGAATTGCAGCGCCTCGGGCACCAAGTGGAGCGCCTCGGGCACCAAGGCTGTTTGCCACTGGAACTGCTCCACGCCAGAGGCCTGCTTTCCAAACCCACCCCTCTGCGTGCAGGAATGAACAGCAGGGGGCCAGGGAAACTCCACTGCCCACAACAAATGCAACCAAACCTCCAGCTTGACCCTTAGTGAGGATGGGTGGGTGGGTGGGTCGCAAGGACTAGGAACCCCATCCTGCAGCTGCACCAGCCTCCAAGCCAAAAAAAAAAAAAAAAAAGATTCCTGGTCTAGTCAACACAGGAGGGGAAGAACTTAGGAAGGATGGGGGGAACAGGAGGCCCTCCCACTGGCAAGACCCCTCCCCCACTGCCTTTGGGCCTCCGTGATGCAGGGAGGGGCTGCACGGAGGGTGGCTTTGGTGCCCACCATGGGGTCCCTTGCTGGCTCTAAAGGGCAGGCAATAAAACCAGGCAAAGCTAATGGAAGGTACAGATTCTGCAGCAGCCGAAGGCCTCTCGGAGAAACTCAGGGGACTCATGACCCCCACAGGACACCTTCTCGACCCAACGCTGGACCCCCATCCCAGGCCAGCAGGGAAGACAAAGCTGACTGGCTTGGCCATCTTCTGTCTAACTCACAAGATCAGTCCGGGGAGAGAAAGTGGAGGGGGCAAAACACCTTTCCTGTATAGGAGAAACTGGAGCGGGGGGGGGGGGGTTATATTATCAAGGTGCTGGAGCGAAGGAAAGGGTTAAGCTTCTTTCTTGAGGGCCACCATCCTAATCCAATTATGGCTTTTTGCTCTGAATGCATCAACTTGTTAAGCTTGTTAAGCCCTTGGACAGGCTGAACATCTGTTCTAGGGTTCCTCAATCCCAAATTTCAGCTGTTTTCTGGAGAGCCCAGAAGGACCCTCCCCAGGCCTCCTGGAAGTCCCAGGGATGGATGTTGGTGTCCTTGGCACACAAGGCAAGGTTGTCTCCCTCAACCTTGGCCAATGTCATTATGGTGGAAACCACCGCACATCCTCAGAGGTTTCTGACCATGGAAGGCAATGAACACCCCAGTTCTGACTCCCTTCTGGACACCCCACAGCAAGAGGCTGATGCCCTGGGATGGATTTATGGGGGAAAAAACACACCACCACCAAGAACCCGAAAAAACTTATCAACAATGCCAAACTCTCCAATTAAAGACTAGAAGCCTGGCCGTTGGCTTCCATTAATAATTCCATTAATTTTGTTGCTGCCATTTATGTAGGTGTGCCAGACCCCTCCTGGCCCCACGAGAGAGTCAGGAACCCTCCCAGCCAGGCCTGGAGAAGCCCCCCAGCACCTCCACCCGGGCTTCGGAGCTCCTCTTTCCTTCTCAAGAGCCAGCAGCCACTCAGGCCCTGCTCGCAGGAAACAAGGCCTCCCTCCAGGCACAGCCTCCCGCGTCTATTTTGGGGGTTTCCGACTGACAACAGAGCCAAGCCGCCTGCCTGAGCTTGGCCCAGACTCCGCTCCCTGCCAGACTCTCCATCCGTGACCTCGCTTGAGCCAGTCCTGCTTCCCAAACACAAGGCCAGGAGCTTTAAAAAGAAACACAACCTCTGTGGTGGCTGGGCTCTGTTCAAAGGATGCCCGTCCTTTAGAGAAAAGGGGGGGGAGCAGAGGGGGGGGCGTTGCTAATTTTAACTCTCCAGTGGAAAGAGTGAGGCAGCCCTCGGAGGCGCCAGGAAGACGGCATCCTTACCCGCTTCTCCCCAGCCCTGGATGCTGCAGGGAAGCCAGCCAGGCCCAGGGGGCACCTCAGCGGCCGGGCATGAAGAAAGAGGCTTTTCTTCCCCACCAGGCCTCTGCTGCCCCCTCGCAGGGCTCCGTGGGGCCTGATGATCAGCACACCGGACAATTCCCCTCACCTGGACTCCCTTGCTCACACAGTGCTGGTCTCCTGCTTGGATGACAGGGAGAAACTGCCCGACCGACTGAGGGAGGGAGCCAAGACCGAGGCCTGAAGATGGGTGTGTGTGTGTAGGGGAGAGGCATGGGGCAGGGGGGTTGTCCAAAGCCAGGCCAGAGGCGAAAGAAATTGTTGGGAGACAGGAGGAGGGCCAAGCAGTCTCCCCATTTCAGTGCTGCTCCCCTGGGTTGAGTCCCCATTGGGACACGAGTCTGTCCCCTTGCTTTTCCTTCCCTCTTCCCTAACTTCTCCTGTGCGTCAAAGGAACATTTGTTACAATACATTGTACTGTATTCACCTCTAAAATACAAAATGCAGATCCGGACACTGCAGCCACCACTGCAAGCAACTGGGCCAAGATTCAACAGCTGTTAAACCAGGGCAATTTTCCTGAACGTGGAAGAACCATGAATAAACATGGAGCTGGAGGCAAGTCTCACAATCTGCAAATGAACCCAACAATAAACAGTTGTTGTTGTCTTCTACAATTTCATCGCTAGGTTTTCCTCGCCCTAACAGGCCCAAATTGCCACGTCCTAGCCTCCCCTCCAAAGAGGAGTGAAAAGCGGGAATCCCTACAGCGTGGCTGGAGGGGGCGGAGGAAAGGGGTAAATTCTACACTTGGCAGGCTGTGAACAAATTAAAAAACCAGCGCTAAGGATGAAAACAGTTTTGCAAAACCCTGCCTCCTGGGTTCACACAACCAGGCTAGAGGGAGTTCATCTGCACACGGAGTGACCAAGGCCCCCACATACAGCTACCTTGTGCTTTACTGGTGCGAGCATCAGGCTAGGGAGACACAGACCTGTGTACTGTTCAACGACCCAAATTTAGGGGTTACCTAGCCAGGCAAATCCAGAGCTCTCAGACTTAGTTCAAAACCCATATTATTTTTCCTGAAAAAAGATGCAGATATACACAATTTTGTGGGTATTTTTTTCATTGCACCATCCATTGAAGCCTGCTCCAGCAAGCTCTCCAAGCCCAACTCAAACCAATCTTTGTCCCAGCCGCAGAGCAGCACCGTCCCAGCTCAGCCTCTGCGCCTCCCGGCAAGTCCCCATAAACAAAAGCTATCGGACTGCCCAGATCTGGCAGGACTGCTGACAAGACGGAGCTTTTAAAATGTGGCTTAGTTTTCTTTGGATTTGGGGGTCCTCTGGCTGCCATTTAGGAGCCTGGCAGCTGCGAGGACATCTGCACCCCCTTTCTGTGCAGCAGGTCCCCCCTTCTAAGCCCCCCCCTAAAGGTGCCGGTTCTGCCGGGGGCTGCCGAGAGAGGCCAAGGCTGCTCGGTGCTCCAGCCAGCGAAGGCTCCCCACGTTTCCCTCCCTGGGACACACAAACCCCTCCGGCCTTGGCAGGAGCAGCTCTCGCTCTCTCCAGCTGTCAAGAAATTAAAGCACAAATGCCCCCATTCCTGATCCTGTCCTTGGGAGAAGCACGCACAAAAATGATTGGGTGACCCATTTCCGTGGCCAACCTTCACGCCATCTTGTGTCCCATGAAAAGTATCACAATCCTATTATTTCCCGAGAAGACTCACAATGTCTAGTGCGGCATTTGTTTTCATTTTTTCCTCTGATTCAAGTTTTACACCAAACCAAAAATCTTTATTAAATTAATAAGAAAAAAAGGTTTTCCAAAATACTCTGCATGCCATGATTTCCTTATAGGCAGAGAAGAAGAAACAAAACAAAACAAAACAACCCCCCCCCCAGTTCTAAATTATGGGAACAATAGAAGCACACGCGGAGCCACATGGCTGGGGTGACAGTGATGGGAGAACGGCCAGCCACTCTCTTGCTGAGCTCAGCCGCCCAGCAGGTGCCAGCGGGGCCGAGCCAAATCTCAGCCCTCCATCCAGAGGCTCTGCCCCAGCACCCCCCAGGCAGGAGGCTCCCCCAGGCCAGTCCATTCTCATTGACCGGCTGGATCAAGCCGAAAGAGCCTCCTGGGCAGAAAATCCAGGGGAGGGTCTCAGGGTGGAGAGTGGGAAGGGGCCACCTGGCAAGGCAGGTGGGCCAAGGAGCTGCTCTCAGAGCAGAGCCGACAGGAGGCAACCAGGTTCCAAGTCAAGCACAAGACCAACCTTCTTCCCTCTTGACGTTACTCCTGAGAAAGAGGCTAAAACATCAGGCGCCCCTGTGGACCAGACACACACCACTGAACTGGCCAGACTCCCAGGCAAGCCCGTTTGCCCAGACCCCGACTGTGCACCAGCCTGGCTTCACCGCAGCTCTCCCTCCGCGTGACCCAAGGAAGCAGCCATTCATTCATGAGTCATTCATTCCAGGCATGACATCCATCCGATAACCAAACCCTCTGGAGGTTTTTTCCCAGGGAAAGACACCTAACTAAGCCAGCTGCCTCTGTCCAGGAGAGAAGGGGAGACCCCCCCCAAGTAGAACCTTTGCCTTGCCTCTACCCTGTGTAGGTAACACTCACTCACACACACACAATATGCTGTTGAGTTGTTTTCCTGGCACATAGTTGACACAGTGAGAAAATCTCCTTAATTCTGGGGTCAAGCTATTCCTAAAGAACCATTGGAGCGCTTGACCTACATAGTGGCTAAACCAGAAGCTGATAAATCAGCTTGCCAAAAAGTAAGAGATGCAATTATTTTCAGCCCAAATCCTAAACTGTTTAGAATGGCAGTTTAATTCCTCAACCAATTCCCTTGAAAAGGTCTTAAAAGGGTAGATTCTCTGTCAGGGAGAAAGGATTTCCTCTTCTTGGGACCCACAGGGGAGAGGAAGCCACCCCAAGCCCCACAATTCTTGGCAGGCACCCCCTCACCTGTCTGACTGTCTGCTCCCAGCAGCCTCAGCTGTCTTTGGAAGGCATGGAGAGGGGAGAGGGAGAGGCTGGATGCCCTTCCTGAAGCTGGCAGTGGGGTCACTGCAAGAGAGCCAAGCCCTCCAACGCTGCCTGGCTCTTCAGGGCTGGCCCTCAGCCTCCTCACACGGATTCCTTTTTTCCACCGAATGATAAAGAGCCGAAGCCTTGAAAGCTTTTGAGCAATTTAAACTTAAAGAGAGGAATGGCACACACCCCCCCGATCCCACAGCTCCCAGACTCGCTAGACCGTCTTCCTCTCTGGCATGTTAGCCCCCCCCCCGTCAGCTCCCCCCCCAAGAACGAGCCAGCCTCTGTGCATGCTGCCCACAAGGGGAGGGAGACCCTCTGGGCAGGACCAGGCCCCCTGGCCCCCGGCCTGAACTCGGGGCCATCCGAAGGCTGGCGCTGGCTCTGGAAGACGGAGGCCCCTGGGCAGAGCCAGCCGTCCCGGATCATGAGACAAGCTGTGGCCATACAGAGGGATTTCAGGTTCTGACGGGCAATCTTTTCTGAGCACAGGTCGGCCTCAATTTATTTTATTTATTTAAAACATTTATTTGGCCATCCATCTTCAACCAAGTCTGTATGGCTCCCAATCAAAAATTAAAAGACATATAAAATCCCATTAAAACTATAAAACTCAACTGGCTAAAGATTAAAAACTACAAAAACCTGGCAGCAAAATCAGTGCTAATATGGCTTTCCATCTCTAGGTTTCTCTGATAGTTTGAAGATCTCCGCTGCCATCACCCCCCAGGATCACAGGACGCCCCCCCCCCCAGCCCCGTTTGCCTGCCAGGCCCTCAGCTGCCCTTGGCTACCCCTCTCGCCCACCCACCTCCGCTCTCTATAAAGCCTCCCCCCGTAGCCTGTGTTTGAGAGGGGCTGGCCAGGAGCTCCCTCACCCCCCCTCCTACTCACTTCCACAGAGCTGCATCACCGCCTCCCCCCATTTAAAAGCACTTCACCATGGGGGGGGGGGAGATCAATTGAAGAAAACTGTTTTGTGATGAACTGGCTGCTGAGCCACCGCTTGTAAAATAAGAGTCAGTATATCAGAGTCACGAAACTGGGCATGTTTTCCAGGGATCTCTTTGCTTTTGGGACTGCTGGGGCTCTTCCAGCCCTTGCGCAAGAGCAGTTCCCCTCATCTGCCAGCCCTGAAGAGGAACATCCTCCATGTCTGACGGCCGCTGAGCCAAGCTGAAGTCCCTTGTCCGACCCCCTTCGGAAATCCCAGGAATGGCCCTTGGGGGTCTTCTCCTCCAGAGGAATCAGCCCAGTTATTCGTTTTCACCTTTGCCTTTTCAACCCTTTATAGTTTTGACTGGCAGGCCTAGCAAGTGGCCTTCTCTGCCCCTGCACTGTGGGACATCCTGTCCTCGGAGGTGAGGAGAGCCCCCGGTCTCTTGGCCTCCCGTGCAGCCTTGCGTGGCGGGCACACGCCCCCCCCCCCACAATTATGGGGCTGGCTGACCCCATGAAACCCCCCCGTATTAACAATTGTTAATTCTTCACCTTTTGAAATTTTTATAAAGTTGTTTTATAATTTTAAAAGGTTTAATCCTAAATTATTCTGATTTTAATTTTACTGATAAACCGCCCAGAGTCCCTCTCTGAGAGAGATGGTTGGTTAAAAAGTATAAAGTATAAATAAATAAAATATAAATAAATAAATCCTGCACTTTTTTATCCAGCAGATTACAACAACTCACCATCTCATTGGGGGGGAACAGATTTATTTTCTGTCACTTTCATACTTGATTAAGATAGCTTCATTTTTCTAATCACATTATTCTTCATTATTCTTTGATTTTTACATCACATTTACTTCTTTATAAGCAATTCAATACAGCTAACATACCTAATACACCTGTCTTCCTCCTGGCTTTCCCACCTCCAGAACCCTGCGAGGTGGGCTGGGCTGAGAGACAACGATTGGCCCACAGTCACAGGCCTAAGGCGGGACTAGAACTCCCGGTCTCCCGGTTTCCAGCTACGTCTCACTCAGAAACCTCTAAACAAGCAAGGACCCTCTCCGGATTACCCCAGCCACCCCCCTTCCCTGTCTGCCCACAGGCCAAGGAACCGGGACTTCTCCGCCCTTTGGCAAAACCCAGCTCGCCTCGTGGTCAGGGGATCTGGGCCTCAGGAGACTCCTGCACACAAACTCTCACCATGTACAATTATTGGACAATCATTCCATGGTTTCCCCAAATATATTCTCTCAAGGAATAGAAAGTACATCCTTTGGGCTGCACTACAATTTAATAGGACAAGCAGAAGTCTTAGCCAGGTGTCAGCAGCGAGAGAGGGGTGGGCATTCGCTGATTTGGGCCATCTCAAGTGTGACCTTCTTCCTTCTGAGAAACACTGGAGAGAACAGGTCAATTCAGGAGGGACAGAGGGGGAAACGGGGCAGGCAGAAGAACAACAGGATGCCAGGGCAGTGTGTGTGTGTGTGTGTGTGTGTTTGCACCCTACAAGAGAATCCTAACCCATGTGGTGAACCAGAGAGCGATGTGGGGCTGTGACTGTTAGAACCACGAGTTTCAGTCTCACTGATCAACTTCCTTCTTGCCCAGGGAGAGAAAGAAGTGAAACCAACAGATGGAGAGAAGCTGGAGCAAGGAAAAACAAAATTGACCCCTCAGTTGTGGGGAGGCTGCTCCATGCCACTGAAGGGCCCCCAAGCCACCCTGGGAGGAAGGGGTGTCTCCTGAGAGCTTCAACAGCCACTCTGCGGTGCAAAGACCCCCTGCCCCCAATCCCTCTGGAGTGTCTTGCCTGCGAGTCCCAGGATCGTGTCCCTTGAGCAACCGGTCACTCGACTGACTGCAGCAAACGGAAGGTGTGGGAGGGCCGGGCCTTCGCAGGAAATCCTGGCAGCACAAAGAAGCAAGCCTGAAGACTTTTCAAGCATGCCTTCTGCTCCCCGAAGAAAGGAGGACCACTTGCGGGGGAGGGGAGTTAAAGAGCCCTTCCTCTTCCTCCTCCAGCACCCAGTAACATGCCACAAACCACCTCTGCAAGTGACGGTGACCACCCTGTGGCAGTGAGTTGCAACAGTTTTGCTACTGGGGAATCTGCCAGATCCACAGATCTCTAAAATCTAATTGCACAGAAGTCAGCAACTTTTTAAAGCCCCAGACCTCCTGGGCAATATGTTATCAAGAGATCACCAAAGGGCCAGCAAGCACTGTGGAGGGATGTTTCAGGGAAGAAAGCCCAGATCTAAACAGGGCTTGAAGCCAATCGCACCTAGAAGCAGATTGTCTGCAAAGCTTTTCCAGTTCTCCCCCAGCTGTCCCTACCAAGAGACAGAGAAGGGGGAATGAGTTAACAAAACAACAGAGTTGGAAGGGACCTTGCAGGTCTTCTAGTACAGCCCCCTGCTCAAACAGGAAATCCTTCCAGGTCCCTTCCAGCTCTGCTCTGCTCTGCTCTGCTCTGCTCTATTCTATATTCCATTCCTATTCCTATTCCTATTCCTATTCCTATTCTACACCAATGACTGTCTAATGTCTTCTTAAAAAGCACCCATAACTTCTGGAGGCAGGTTGTTCCACTGACAGGTTGTTCTCACTGTCAGGAAATTCCTTCTTTGTTCTAGGTTGGATCTCTTCTTGATTAGTTTCCATCGTTGCATCTTGTCCTGCCTTCTGGTGCTTTGGAGAATAGGCAGACCCCCTCTTCTCTGTGGCAGCCCCTCAAATATTGGAAGACAGCTATCATGTTATGAGTTGGTTTTAGGGGATTCTCCAACCACAAGCTTTTAAAAGAACCTTCTGGGTGGTGCTTTTTCCTCTGAGAGGAAGGTTCAAGACTTTTGGGAGACAGGCATAGCGACCTGAAGATGGCTCTGCAAAAGTGGAATGGACGAATGACTAAGGAAGCTGTGAGTAGACCATTCCGTGGAACCTCTCCGGATAAGGACAAGGTAGGAGATCGCCTACATGTGCTCTGGATAGCAGCTCCTCACAGGAGAGTATAGGACAGTGGTTTTCCATAAATTTGAGCACTGGAAGATAATGGAATCAGCCATCTTGTTTGCAATCACAGCAGACTCTTAAAGGACACTAAATTCACAAACCTCAGATTCTAATCACTTTCCAAAATTTCCCTATTATCTATTCTAAAGCTATTAGAGACATTGAGAACAGATGATTTCAAAAAAGTTCATAGGGCAATTTTATCTTCAAATCTGAACAAAAGATAAAGAATCCAGATAAATTTGGAATATTGATTTTTACTATGAGATTTTGGAATTAAGTATAAAAAATGAACAACTTCTTATGGGAAACAAACTTGATTTCGTTATCCTGGCAATTGCAAGTTATAACAAAAGATAAGTGATGATTTTAGAAAATGGACACTAGAGGGACTAAAGATTTTAAGCAGAAGAAAAAGCTTGATGTCAGTTAATTCTGGGATTTATAGAATGATACAAAATGTTATAACGTTGGAAGTACTAAAGGAGACCTTTGCAGAATGGAGCCAGCAACACCGTGTCTGCTTCTAAGGACAAACTATGCCTGAAAGATATTAATAAAGGAATGACAGATGCAGAACAGATTTTATCTGATAAGGTAAAGTACAGAATGTGGGACTACAAATGACAGACTAAGAGAATGATTTGGAAAAGGATGCTTTAACTAGTTATCAAAAAAAAAAAAAAAAGGCCTGGCTGACGTTTTAAATATTAAAAGGGAAATACAAACAATAAACAAAAAGAATGTCCTCTTAAATGTTTTCTTATTTAATTTACAAAAGAGGCTTGTTAAAGTCTTGAAGAAATCTATGCAATGGGATAAAAATGAAGATAAATCAAATCCTACAACAATATGACATCTGATTAAAGATTTAGACTGTAAAGGAAAATAAAAGGAATATAAAGTTGGTTTATTTGATCAAGATTAAAATAAGACATATTGTTGTAATCTTCTTATAACCTTTTACAGACCTTTTACTGACACCACGATTGAAAAGTTGATATTTCGTGGATTTGCTTACAGATAAGAGACAGGATGTGGCTTGAAGGGGTTGAAGTATTATTAAATTTGTTTATACTTGCAATGAAGGTTGGAAGTCACTTCTTTATATATTCTTTTATTATATTTTTCCTTTTCTTTCTTTCTTGTACTTTCTATTCTTTCCATTCTCTTCCCTTTCTCTAAATTAAATCTGTATTAATTTTTACTACTGTAATTAAAATTCTTAATAAAAGTATATTTGAGAAAAAATATTCAAGATGGTCAGTGAAAGCTGGGCCTTTGCTTTCAGACACAAACAACATTAAAACTGATTTTAGTTTTAGTTAGGAGAATATTTGCAGCTCAGGACTGAAATGAGGGGTCTTTGGTGCTCTCTGGCTTGACTGTTTTCTTGCAGATGTTTCATAACTTGAACTAGGTAACATCATCAGTGCTAGAACTGATTTTTATTCACTAAACTCCGCAATTCCACGTTTTAAAATTTTGCATATGGATTCTATACCAGTGATGGCGAACCTTTTAGAGACCGAGTGCCCAAACTGCAACCCAAAACCCACATATGCATCGTTGAGTGCCGGGTGGGCGTGGCCCATTGGCTGGGTGTGGCCCATTGGGTGGGCGTGGCTGTGGTGGTAACGGCGGACTGGGTGGGACTAAAAAGTTCAATCAATCAATTCCAACTTTGCGAGATCTTTTTTTTTCCCGCGAGAAGTTGAAATTGACTGATTGAACCTTTTTTTTTTTTTTTTTTGCACACGGCGGCGGAGGCCTAAAGTGAAAAGGTTTTATAAAACCCAGCTGAAGGCCTAGGACTGGGGCGATGGCGCGCGTGCCCACAGAGAGGGCTCTGAGTGCCGCCTCTGGCACCCGTGCCATAGGTTCGCCACCACTGTTCTATAGGCCCTGCAATTATTTTATTTCTGGCATCTGTATCACCGTTTGATAAAGATCATCAAGGTTGCATACAGCAAAATTAAAAAGAAAATAAATCCCCAAACCACGTAAACATGTACATAAAACTAAATCAGCAACAAAATAACTCTCTGTTTAAAAGCTGGACGGGGGGGGGGGCGGGGGGGGGCGCTCAGAGGCTCCTGTGCTTTTCCTGTGCTTTGCACCTCCTGAAGCACACAGTACCTCAAGCAAGCTAAGAACCACTGGGGCCCAGCTCAAGGAGCCCACCCGTTCACGGAAAGAGGAATTCAAGGGGCCCACCAGCCCCACCGCTGTCCGGCTGCCCATCTCTGTCTGCGTCGAGATCCGGCCTCCTTGGCTCCTGGAGCCGCCCTCGGGGGCAGCTCTGAGCTTCCCCGACCGCTTGCAAGGCCCACTTCAAAGGCAAACCGGGCGCAGGCGGGCAAAGCGGAGACTTCAGTTCCCTGAAATGTGTGCTTTATCTCCACAAACACAGTTTTTCTTTTTCTGAGAAATCAGGATGCTGCTCAATATACAGGGGGTCCTCAACTTACGACCACGATTGGGGGCAGAATTTCTGCTGTTAAGCGAGGCAGTTATTGAACTGTACCTGATTTTATGACTTTTTTTGCCATGGTTGTTAAGTGAATCACTGCAATTGTTAAGAGAATTAGACAGTCGTTAAGCAAATCCAGCTTCCCCAATTGACTTGTCAGGAGACACTGAGAAGGTCGCAAAGGGCTACCAGGGGACCCCAGGATGGTGTGGCCGTCACAGATCCGTGCCGGTTGCCAAGCGGTGGGGATGTTGTGACAGTTGTAAGAGCAAGGATGGGTTGTAAGCCACTTTTTTCAGTGTTGTTGTAACTTCAAATGGTCATTAAATGAATGGCCGTCAGTCAAGGCCTACCTGTAACCCAGTTCTACCAAGCACTGGTAGAACCGGCTGGTGCACTTACAATTTTGAGAACCAAAATTCAGAAGGACACGACAGACACCCCTTCCCCACTGGAGGGGTGAGGGGGAGGCCTGCAGATCCCAGCAGAGCCGGTCAGAAGCGTGGGAGCTTGTCAGTTGCCGGGCAGCAGAGTTTCGGGGGGCCCACTGAGGTTGGGGTTCAGCCATGAGGTCACTGAACCGCCTTTAAATTAGGGGTGTCTTCAGGAGAGACAAAAGAGTCGAAAGCAGCAGACACACCCCTGTGATGGAAGCCCCGCCCCCTTTGCATGAAAATGAAGCTGTGTGAAAAGGGGCGGGGCTTCTGCTGCACAGCCATTTTGACCCATCCCTGTTTCAAATAACACCTGCCCAAGAATGCAAATTCTGCAAACAGAGGGGGAAACTGCTCAGTCTGTCATTAGAATCATAGAGCAGGAAGGGAGCTAAGAGGTCATCCAGTCTAACCCCCTGCACACAGGCCAGGATTCACCGCAACAGATTATATAGCCTCTGCTTGAAAACTCCAGGGAAGGGGAGGGTTCTGTCTGGGACTACACTAACCCTAATCCTAACCCCTTCACAGTTATGCCTCCGTCACCTTTGTCACAAAAGGAAGGCAAAGCCATCTCCAGGTGTCAGGAGGGGGTTCACAGAGAGCCTCCTGTGGGCTGCAGCAACCAGCAGAGCCATTTCCTATCCAGGGGTCAGGAGAGGGGAGGACCGCCCAGCGCCCCACGAGGGAGGGCCTGGAAGCCTTTGAGAGAGACACCAAAGAGTGATGCAGAATTGCAATATTCTATTTGTCTTGAGATCTCTCAACTCCAAGCGGTTTAAAAAAGGGAAGCCAGGCAGGGAATTTTCCCACCTGAAGCAAGAAGCCAGGCTCTCGGGTGGGGGGAGGCTTCCAGCAAAGGCCCCGCCTCTCTCAAGGTTGGAGAGACCCCCCCCCAATCCATCTCATTCCTGACCTACTTAGTGGCGAGTCAGCCAAAGCATTAATGATTGAAGAGCCTCTGGCTAATTGCTGCCCGGGAGAGGCTGCTGGGTTACATAATCCGGCTCTTTTCTGCCAGGCGCTGGCACACCTGTGGGCACTGGCAGCCTCTGGCCGCTGCTCCAGGGCAGGCTGACTTTACAGATGGCCGCCGAGTCCCGTGGGGGCGGCGGAGGTGTCATTTCTCACATTGCACTCAGGAAACGTTCCCCTCCCCCCCATGCATGTGCACAGCAAAGAGCAGAGGCTAAGAGGGAGGGAGGGAGGGACTGGCCACCCCTGGGAAGAAATAACTGCCCCCTCCCTGATGAAGGTCCAAGGGCCTGGGGAGGGGGCGACCCAAAAGCACCCCCCTTGCTCAGAGCAAGATGGATTGAGGAAGGCCTGAGGTCGACCCCCTATAGACCTTCAGAACCTCTGCCTTGTTCTCCTCAACAATCGGGGCACCAAAGCCCTCCTAGGTCTCTGCAGAGTTGGAGGTCCTCTCAGAAAGCGCACATTTATTTTGAAAAGCATTTCCTCAGGCATGAAGCAGGCTGGGGGCAGGAGCGCCCTGGCACAGAATCCCCCTTGCAGAACGTGCCGCTAGCATCGCTTGGAGGCCGGCCAGGAAACTTGAGTCCCAAGGTGGCAGCCACGGCAGCAGCAGCCCCATATTTGGGCAAGATGACCTCAGTTTGCAATGGCTTCAAACACACACACACACACACCCGCACAGCCAGGCCCGCTGCTGCTGTTAGAAAGGGACCCGCAGTGGGGAACCGCCCGCCGCAGCTGCAGCCAGAGGGATCAGCAGAAGCACCGTCCTGCGCTGGCCCAGATGTGCAGCTGCTTCCCTGTGAGTCAGCAACCTGCGAGAAACACACCACCCCCACACCAACGCGCCACACGCAAGGTGGAGTGACAGCCTGCCTACCTTCCCATGGCAACCAAGCACACACACACTTTCCTGGCCCACAAAGGCTGCAGCAAGAGTGCTGCTGTTCTGACAAGCAAGCCACAACGGGCAGCAGGTTGCAAGGTGCGCGAGGTCCCCTGCCAGAGGCGAAGGAGCTCCCACAAAGGCAAGCTCTCTTGGCAGTCTGGAAGGGGGACCAATGCAGGGAGGGGCACGGGGGGGAGGAGACCCCAAGGGGCCTGCCACCCCTAGGAGCAAGGGAGGGAGGATCCCCTTCCTGCTTACTTTCCCCCCCCTCCACAGGGACTCTGCAAGAGATCTTCCAAGATTCCAGGCAAGATTTCAGCCTTCCCACGTGGGACTGTGGAAACTGCTGGGGGTGCGATCACTGCAAATCTCACAAGATGCCATCCCGTGGTTATAAATACTGTGAGATTTTTTTTTAACATACGGAGCTTGACAAACTCTTTCTCCTCCTGACATGAAGTCTGTACCTGAGCACTTCAAGTACTCCTTCCCTTCCCTTCAGATCCCCACGAATGGATCTGAATCTGTAGTCCTCGCTCCTTTTCCCTCTTCCCAGTTAGGGCCGCCTATTGGGATAAGACAGGACTGGATGCTGCTTAAATCGCATTTTTTTTCACGCACTTAAATGCCTCTACAGAACTGCATTTTCCCAAAAAAAGAAAACTTGCATTAGAGAATAAATAGCCCATCAAATGCAATGCAGAATTAAGGTTGAAATCTAAATGTGACTGGAAGTTATTGGCTTTCAGTTTAGCATCCTTCCACTGGCTTTCCAAGGAGTCGGTTCGTGATTTTACTACCTTCAGCTTCTTATTTTGCCTGTTAGGAAGCTCCCCTGAAGCCGTTGGCAAAATCAACGCTGCTCTGTTCTCAATCCGCCCAGTTCTGCTCTTTAGTTCTGGCCCAGATATATTTAGGAGTCTTAGATTTTGTACTATTGTACTCAGCAGCTCTAAGATGTCATTTAATTTTATCTTTCCATACTTAAAAACTTGACATACCGCAGAGGAAGGGCATCCACTAAGTACAAAGAAAGTCCAGTGGCTAGAAATAAAGGCAATTCTAGCTGCATCGCGAGAAAGCATAAAAGTCTGGCTCTCTTATGCCTTGGCCAAATCTCACCTGGAACCTTGCGGTTCCCCATCTGCATCCCCAACACCATGTACAGACACGCAATCTAAGAAGACATTAACGAACTAGATTATATTCAGAAGAGGTTGATGAGAAAAGGTGAAGAGAGAAACTTAATCAATATGGCAGGTAGATACAGGAATTACTTACTTCGCATTGCTCCAAATCAGTGTTTCTCAGCCACTTTAAGATGTGTGGACTCCAACTCCCAGAATTCCCCAGCCAGCATAGCTGGGAGTTGAAGTCCACAATTTTTAAAGTTGCCACAATTGAGAAGCACTACTCTGATAGAAACTGGCCCAACAGAGCTGAATGACAGAAAAAGGGAGGAATCTGAATTAAAAGAACTTTCCGACATGCAAACTAATCAGTGGTGGACCAAACTGCCTACAAATGTGGTGGAAGCTTCTATGGAGGTTTCATGGCGATGCACAATCGTCACCCATCCAGAAGCTGAAGAGCAGATTTTGGGCCTCGGCAGCCCGGGGACAGGCTGACCTTTGAATCCCTGCCTGCTTGGCAAGACAGCCAAGTCCTTCTGGATCTCGGCTGAAAGTTTTGATCCTGTCGATTCAATACTTGCCAAACTGAAAGTCCGACCAAAGTGGTTTTCTATGCTACCAAATGATGAAATTGCAAAAGAGACATAGGAAGGTGGAGCGAGAGGAGAGTCTGCTGTGGCGGAGCTGATGAGTCACCCCCAAAAAGGTGAGAGGTTCTGAGAACAAAAGGCAGCCCGCGTGGGGCAGGGGCATCGGCGTGGAGGAGGTAAAGTTGCTTTGCCACAGAAAGGCGTGGAGAGGGGAGAGGTGGTCCTGGTGTCACCCAGATCCAGCTCATGAATATCATGCTAACCTGGAAAGCCACATTCTCTACGTGAGCTCTGGCTAAGCAAAAGGGAGCAGTTACAATCTACACTATTTATCTGGATCCCTTTTATTCTGCCTGGAACTACACTTATCCCTACTTCCTCAATGTCCAGACGGCCATGGGAGAAAACATTTACTGGCGTTGGCAACCTTTCTTCCCTCCCTGGGGATAACAGCAGCTCTGTGCAACCAAGACGCCACTTCCTCTCCCTCCCCATTAAGAAGAAAGGACCGTCAGGGGAGCTCAGGAATGGCCTCAGACTTGCACATGCCTCTGAGTGAAGGACACCTCCATGCGCTTCCAGGTCAAAGGTCTGGTTTAAAAAAACAAAGAAAATGGACTTTTGGAAGCTGGCAGAAACTTATTTTTGCTTATTCCTGCTTTGACAAACAGGGGAGGAGGAAGGCGAGGTCAAAAATCCTCACACCAGGTCCCCAAAGCCTTTGCAGCAGCAAACAGAAATGGCCAGGAGACTGGCAACCATCGTGAGGGTTTTTCTTGGGACCCCACGTGGAAGAGAAATTGGAATTTCCAAATCCATGGAAGCATTTGGGCTCTGGGTTCCAGGAAAAGATGGGCCGTCCTGTCAAAAGGCTGGCAAAACTGGTGGGAACTGAAAAACAAAATCCCTCGTTTATCATAAAACACTGGAGGTTTTTAAGAAGAAACTGGACAGCCACTTGTCTGGAAGTTTCCTGCTTGAGCAGAAGGTTGGACTAGAAGACCTCCAAAGTCCCTTCTGACTACATTCCATCACAGTGAGACTGTCTAAAAGCTGAGCAAAAGAACATGGTGCAGCAATATGGGACCAATTTAATGTGGGGCACGTTTATTGAAAAGAAGGAGCAGGGGTGACATGATAGCACTGTTTCAATATCTAAGAGGCTGCCACAAAGAAGAGGGGATCTACCTATTCTCCGAAGCAACTGAAGGCAGGGCAAGAAGCAATGGATGGAAAGAGAGGAATAACCTTAGAACTAAGGAGAAATTTCCTGACGGTGAGAACAATTAATCGGTGGAATGACCTGCCTCCAGAAGTTGTGTGTGCTCCTACACTGAAGGTTTTCAAGAAGAGATTGGACAACCATTTGTCTGAAATGGTATGGGGTATGGTATGCTTGGGCAATGGGTTGGACTAGAAGACCTCCAAGGTCCCGTCCAACTCTGTTGTTCTGTTATCTTTCTTCTGAGGGTAAAGCATAAGATGAACAGTTGCAGGAACTGGGAATGTCTAGTCTAATGAAGAGAAGGACTGGGGTGACATGAACAAGGAACGACCTGCCTCCAGAAGTTGTGTGTGCTCCATCACTGGAGGTTTTAAAGAAGACATTGGACAGCCATTTCTCCAGAATGGTGTAGGGTTTCCTGCCTTGAGCAGGGGGTTGGACTAGAAGACCTCCAGGGTCCCTTCCAGCTCTGTTATTCTGTTATTCTACTTGGATGTGGACTCCTTAGACATGGGAATGGCTCCACCTGGGTGGGAAAGGAGTTGCGTTCGCTGCTCCGTCTGTCCCATGACTGCTCCTCTTCCAAATGTTCAAGCGATGAGGAGCTCCAACTAGGGCAGGGGTAGGCAACCTGGGCTCTTTTATGACTCGTGGACTTCAACTCCCAGAATTCCTGAGCCAGCCATGCTGAGGGGAAAGGGAGAGGTTTCCAAGCTGAGCCATGCTGGCAGAGGGAATTCTGGGAGTTGAAGTCCACGAGTCATAAAAGAGCCGAGGTTGCCTACCCCTGGCCTAGACCAAGCTTTTATGACTCGTGGATTTCAACTCCCAGAATTCCTGAGCCAGCATGGCTCAGCTTGGAAACCTCTCCCTTTTCCCTCAGCATGGCTGGCTCAGGAATTCTGGGAGTTGAAGTCCACGAGTCATGAAGGGGACAAGTTCCCCCATGCTTGCTCAGGAATTCTGGGAGTTGAAGTCCACGAGTCATAAAAGAGCCAAGGTGGCCTACCCCTGAACTAGGGGAACCCAAACAGGAGCAAATGGGAGAGGCAGAACTGCACTGCTGGCCATCTTGTCAGTCCTTCGGTTTCTTCCCTATCAGGCTATTGCTCCAGGCGGCCATCTTGAGGAAGAATTATGGGTCACAGGTTGGTCCAAGGAATGGCACCAATTCAACCAGGACAATGTGGTTGAGGCACCCTTGATGCCATTCCCAGCACAGGACCAACAAATGGCCCTAAAAATGACCAAAACGCCATTTCTATGGTTCCGTATTTTCACCCACTTAGGTAATGCCCACCCCAACCACCCCCAGGAATTGAAAAATGCTCACATGTGGGACAGAAAGCTGGTAAACCTGGGTCCCAATCCAATCCCTCGTTCCCCCAAAAGGCAAATTCTGTTGCTGGGGTCCACAGCCACCCTTGGGACTCAAGGGTGGCCGCAGCCTTTCGCAGTGCTCACTGGGGTCGTGGCCTGCTGAAAGCCGTTTTATTCCCACAGCCTCTTCCTTCCTTCCTAGAATAAGCCCTGGCTCCTGGCCATCCAGGGCTGGGCCAGGCTCCCAAAACTTTCCCAGCAGGGACCAGCGATCTGCGAGCAAAGGCCTTGCTCACCTGCCGGAAGGCGGCTTCTTCCCAGCCCAGCAAAGCTCAGCCTTTCTGAGAAAACCGCCAAGGAGCCCAGTGCCGCCTTCTTAACAGACCCACCATCTGTCATCACAATAAATGAGCCCTCTGGACTGTCTCACTCTTGTAAACGATGGAGCAAAATTGTTTAGCGTCACTCCAGAAGTTAGAGAAGAGAGAAGGGGGTGAAATGGCAAGGAGGAGGGTTTCAAGGGGGCCTCCAGGAAAATGCTCTGTTCAGCAGGGAAGGCTGGGCTCTCCTTCCCTGGAGCCCTTAGGGCAGGGGTGTCAAACTGCCGGCCCGCAGGCCGGATGCATCATAGCGAAACTGCGCCCACCCCATTGCTGGCAATGGGGAAAAAAGTCGCGATACGTCGCAACACGGCACATGACGTTGCGAGTTTGACACCCCTGCTTTAGGGAGAGGCTAGACGGGCCTCCTTGCTGGCTTCTGTATATCCTGGGGCTGCTGTGAGCAGAAGAGTCCAGCGCTGGCCGGGCTGAGGACAGGCCGGATCAACTCCAAGATGACAGTCAGCCAGCAAGATGGACCAGAGCAAGAATCCACTCTAATTCCACAGGGAGGCTAAAACTATCTTTATGGAGATTGGCTATAAGAACAGAATCTTGCAAGTCTCATCGTGCTGAACCTCCCCATCCCCTTCTAATACTTCCAATGAACTGGGGTGTGTGTGTGTGTGTGTGTGTGTGTCTATTGCGGATTTCAGCTTGTGTTCCACCCCTTGTCAGTTTGCTACTGGAGCTGCCACAGCTCTGATCCAGACCATCATCCTTACTCTTTGCAACATCTTCCAACTCTCACCAAACCCCGTCTGCTTCACCATGGTTTATTAAGCGACCTTTTCATGATTATTTTCCAACTTGCCAATGGCAACAAAGGTTGGATTCACATATCATACTAAGTCAACCCGAACAAATCACATTGTGACTGAGTGCACAAACCGTGCCAATGATGGGCTAGAAAGTAAGACCCTCTCTCCGCTCTCCTACGGAAAAGGGCTTGCAAATTAGTTCTCAGAAAGGAAGGAAATCTTTGCTCAGGACAGCCCTGGCTGTGGGGGGCAGAGGGGGGAGGACAGCCAGCAGGCCAGGTTCTCGGAGGGTCTCTACCCCCTCCTCCCCCGGTCCATTATGGGAAACCGGAGGACTCTGTCCCTTGAGGAATTCGGTCCGGCTCGCAGATAGAGACCCAAGGCAACGCCACTGACCGCCTCCGCTGACGCGCAGACTGGCCCTGCCTCGGCCTGGCAGGGTGAAGCGACTGGCTGGCTTTATTGCTCCTCATCATGAGGGCTGCAACGAGATAAAGCGCCAGGCGGAGCCGAGCAGCCCCTCTTAGGCTGAGGACCACGTAGGGGCATGTCTGGTAGCAGCTCTGGGTCTCCCCTCCCTCTGGGCCGGGGAGGGGGCGGGGCACCTGACCCGAGGGGGGCCTCCCAACAGCTGCCCTCCACAGCCAAAGGCTCCTTCCGTGCCTCCCGAGGTCAAGGAGCAGCAGGCAGGAGCTGAAGGCAAATGACAGATCCAGGGGGAAACCTGCTCTCCGCAGGGCGGGGAGAGGGTAAGGCTGAGCCACACCATCCCTTTCCCAGGCTTCGGGATGGCTCACTCACCCTCCGCAGAGGCTTCTTCTGTAAAAGGGTCCACAGACCTCTGGGGCGGCTCTCATCCCCCACCTCAGCCAGATGCCTCGTGGGAACTAAAACGTATCCGCTGAGCCTGAAAGGCACAGCAAGTAACCACCTTGTGGCTACTATGTGCAGGAGAGCTCCTGAGTGCAGCTGCGCTCTTCCCGAGGTGAGCATTCAGGAAATGGATTGGGAAGGGAGGAAGGAAGGAAGGAAGGAAGGAAGGAAGGAAGGAAGGAAGGAAGGGAGGGAGGGAAGGGAGGGAGGAGGAGGAAGGGAGGGAGGGAGGGAGGGATCCTGTGGATGTGTTTTTTCCCCCAACAGATTACAGGAAGTCATTCAGTGACCATTCAAAGTTACTTTGGCACTAGTCCCCAAGTTATGGCCCATTGCAGCACCCCTGCAATCATGTCATCTTTACAACCAAATCACATAGTGATGTAAATTCTGGTCCATCTTGTAGTCATAAGCCGAGGACTGCAGCCAACCTCACTAACTCTGCTCCTTGAACCGCTAACTGGGTAATGGACACCAGTGAAGGATTAATGGGTATCACGTAAAAGGAAGAACAGGCCCCCATTTGCGGTCCACCTTTTCCCCCACAGCAGGCCAGATGGGGGAATCAGCTGTGTCCTATCACAACTCTTGCTCCACCTGTTAAAGTGGCCTTTTTGTTATTCCCGAGGAACACAACAACCTACAAGCTGCCCGCTTAACAACTGCCTCCTGCCCCTTGCCCTTGGCAGTTGATGCTGGCTATTTCTGGATGTCTTAGCCAAGACTCACTGCTAAGAGGCAACCGGGAAACACTTTTTAGAAAACTCTCTGAACTCTGATCTCGGGACATTCAACAAGCTGTGCGATTTGAATATGGGTCTTTCCCTCTAGCTACACCACACGGGCTTTCACACAATCATTCCAACTCCTCAACCCTTTAGTTGCCTCCTCTGCTTCCACAAGATGCTTTGAGACAATGAGAAGACATCACAATGACCTCCAACCTGGGTGCCCTACAGATTTCTTTAGTGTACTTATGGTACCTGCAATTTTATTTTCCGTATCTTTCTTAAAGTACAGTCGAAATAACTAAGTTTCCATTTACTTAGCCTCTGATTGAGAACTGATGCCAACAGCTACACATAACCCAAGGCCCATCTCCTATATTTCAGCAGCTACCAGTCCTTTGCTAAGGCAGCCCCCTCCAAGCCCCCCACCCTGAAAACAGGTGCCACCAAGAGTGAAAGCAGGAAGCATCTGCCTTTACAGGCAAATCCAGCTGGAGACAATCCAGCTGTTAGGTGGTGACGCAGATGGGTGCAGAAATAATACTCTCAAAGGAGTTTATTTTTTCCTATCATCAAATCAGGACCCAGAACAGGCAGTTCTTCTCTCAAGAACTGCCACCAAGTGACAAAACAAAAATCCTAAGAAAGCCAGATGCAAAATGCAAAGAATCAAAGATTTTAATCTCAGCAAACAACTGGCATTGGAGTGCCAAAGCCAGAAGCACCTTATCCGAAAAAGAAGCATCAGATGAGCTGCTCAAGGAGGCAAGCGGAAGGAGCCCCTCTCTCACAAGTCAGCCGGACGAGACCTCAGCAATGAAGTTGGACGCAGCCACTCTTTCACGTCCCCAGGAAAGCTGCAAAAACAGGGAGGGGAAATGGAAGAATATTGGGAGCAGGAAATGTGGCTTTTGGACAAGCTGATTTCACAGGTAACTTCCAGAGACGCCGAGGAAGAAGAGAATTACATCCTGGAAAATTTGAGTCCCTCCTTGATAAGGACAACCAATAAACGCGTCTGAAAACATTCAGTTCCCATCAGCTGGTCAAGCCATCAACCCAGCAGCAGTACTCACCAAGGGTTCATCAGTGCTTCTATGTGCTGCAAGACTTGCTCTAGGTCAGGGATGCCCAACCCTGGCAACTTTAAGACCTGTGAACCTCAACTCCCAGAATCCCCCAGCCAGCTCTACAAAGCTTTGCTGGCTGGGGAATTCTGGGAGTTGAAGTCCACAGGTCTTAAAGTTGCCAAGGTTGGATAACCCTGGTCTAGGTCTTCTGCTGTTCTTCACATTGATAAATAAGGAATTATTTGGTGAAGGGATAAGAGGTTCCTGGCCTCTCTCAAAAGTCCATGAAAGGAAAAGAACTGCCCATCTTCATTTTGAATTTTGCTTTATGCGAAACCTGGGGACAATGTAGGAATATACAGGGACGCATCCCTCAGATATCGCCTAGTTATTTCCCTGTCTCTCATCACCCAATTTGCATGAAATCCTCAGTGGCCAGAGCTGTTCTTGGTGGGACAAGGAACAATTGGCCCAAGGAAGCAGATCGCACTAAAAGCAAGTTGGCTGGAGAACCCCCGACCCCAGGTGCCCTTGGCTGGAGTCTTGAAGGGAGTGGCTCAAGCGCCCCCCCCCTCCAGTCTATGGCTCTTTCTACATCTCTCTGTATGGTGAACCTGGATTTTCCAGATGTTCCCTCCACACTATTTGCTTGGCTCCTCATGGCTGGGTTTCCTCTAGGCCAGTGCTCAGTATGTATCTAAGATCTTCATTCTGTAATCTGAAGGTTTAATTCTTGCACCGACTGGAGATTTGCTTCCTTTCTGTTTCTGAAAGGTGGGGGAGGCTCAAGGGGGCGTCTTCCCCTCTTACTGTGATTTGCTTCTCCTCGGAAATTCCTGTCTTCCTGAGGAGGGGCTGAGCTCCCTTTGGATCATCCCTGCAGCTGTTGATCCAGCAACAAGTACACGAGGAGGATCAGCTGTCTGGACACCCCCAGGAGCAGCAGAATCTGCCCATCAGAGCCACCAGATCATCTCTCCACTTTAATGGTGCATATAGACACCTATCAATTCCGAAGGAAAAACACCAGCATCATCCCTTCAAGAGCAGAAGCTGGAGTGCACAAACCACAACCACCAGCTCAAACTGCAGCACAACGCTAGCGAATTATAAAATTGGCTCCCGTGGTTGTAATAGAGCAACCAAAGGATACAACCTGTTCCCGAGGAACAAAAACGGTCAGAAGGGAGGGGCTGGACTTGAAAAACATTCCCACATATCCAGGAGAACATCTGCACTGAAGGAGGAACAAATAAAAGCAATATGGCTGCATGGCTCCTCCAGCCAAGGAGAAAATGTGGATGAGGTCTTCAAAAGCAAATTGCAGATCTTTCAAATAAAGATGAGGTTGTATTGATGGAGACATCACCTGGCCTCCAGAAGTAGTGGGTGCTCCAACACTGGAGGTTTTTAAGAACAGATTGGACAACCATTTGTCTGAAATGGTACAGAGAGTTTTCTGCCTGACCTCTAAGGTCCCTTCCAGCTCTGTTATTCTGTTAAAGAGACAGACCAGCCCAAGATGGGCCTTGCAGGAAATTCCCAATTTATCTTGCTGATGACTTCCTCCTTTGGACAGTGAAGGAAGGCACAGAAGGATAATCTACCTTGACATGACACTAATCAATTGAGAAGACATTGTTGGAGACAGAGAAGTAGCAAGAACCTTAGAGGGAAAGGATCAGGGGATGCTTGGTGTTCTTGATTTTAAGGGAAACTACACCGGTCCTCGTTCACTGACCAGAGTTGTAGTTATGGCAGTCACAATGTCCCCGTGGCTGTGTGGTTGCAGTTTCGGTGCTTGACCACCGGCTTGCAATTAAGAGGGCTGTAGCATCCCATGGCCAACATTTGCAACCTTCACTGACGGCTTCCAACAAGGTCAGTGGGGAAACTGGCAGCAGGTGGCAAATGGCGATCAAATGACTGTAGGATTTGCCTAACAACGGCACTGCAACAACTGCTGTTGTAAAGTGGCACAGTCACATGATATCACACTAGATCACTTAGCGACAGAGTCATTCAGGGAGGACTACCTGTAAAGCCTATTTAAATACGTATTTCGGACTTCAAGGAAGGGGACAAGAGCACTAATGGAAAGCAAGCTAATGGGAAAACGAGCTCACTAAAGGAGATCCTAATGGCACAATTGTGAGCAATTCCAACAATAAGAAAAGGCAGAAAAAGCCAGAATGGCTCCCCTAAAATCTTAGGGAAAATCCGGAAATGAAAAAGGAAACACACAGAAATGGGAAGTCAGACCAGTGAGTGGAAGTGTTGAGTTGTGTCAGAAAAGCTGTAGCTCAGAGTGAAGGGAGGCTAGACCCACATGCTCAGAACCACAAAAAGCTAATACAAAATGTTAAATGTGACAGTGAAAACGCAGAGCGACTCAATTCCCAATTTTGGGTCAGTCCAATCCAACTAGAGGATTTTTATTTTACCAAATAATTGTCAACAGGATAAAGGGGCAGAAATGGAGGTAGACGAAAACTTCAGAAAAACCTATTTATTTTGAATGAGTTGGAATCTCCAGGGCCAGATAAACTGAATTCTAAGATGCCGAAGGAATGAGCTGATGGGACGGTGTGTTTTTTATATATTATCTTTTGAGAAATCTTGGAGATTCAGTAAAATGCCAGCGGACTGGAAGAGGACAAATCCTGTCCCCATCTTCAATGGAGGATCTAGAGGACTTCAAGGCATGGTTCTTCAAAACCCTGGAAGGATACCACATTGGCCCAAAGGTGCTTCTTCCAAGGCCACTGGACTTTCGCTTCTCATCCAAAAAGCTTCTTCAGAGAAAGCACTTTTGGGACAACTATGACCCGGATGATTGAGAATCTCCATAGTCATTTAGTGGTATCACTTTGATTTTGTAGGACACGTTTAAGCCAAAGGCATGCAGATTCCAAATGGTTACAAGGAACAGCCCCCAAACATAAATGCCGGTGGACTGTGCAACTCCGAGCCCAACAAGCGTTTCCCCTGGATTAGAGAGGGCTGGCCTTCCCTCCCCGAGCGCGAGGGTGGGCTCCCCGTCTCAGCAGCTCCTGGTTCCACGGGAGTCCTGTTTGCTCCTGATAAAAAAGCTCCAGCCTCCAGGCCGTTCCCAGGATCACTTCTGCATTCTATGTGGACCCCAGAGACATTTTCAGAAACCAAAAGTGGTCACTGGATGCAGTCCAGCAGTTTCTTTGCAACCTCCAGAGAAAGTGACAGGCAGCATCTTAAATAGCTTGTTTTCTGGAAAATGGAGATTTCGTGACAAGCCAGACCCTTAGCGGCAGTCCTTTGGTGAGACAACACACAAAATACCTCCAGTTCCAGCTATGTCCCAAACCTTTGGCAATGCTTTGCTACAAATTGGTGCCTATCGGGTTTCCGCTGTCCCATCTTCAAGAATTTGCCAAAAGTATACAGGGCACTGGCTGAGGAGCCATCTCCATCACCGCACCCGGCCACCAATTTCTCCTGCCCTGCTTGAAATGGCCACGGCCGCAGCCCAGGAATCAAGTTCGGTCTCAGTTCTGTGACGCCAGCTACGGACTGTCGTCTCTTCAAGTGGCTTTGCTGGCAGAGAAAGGACCTGCCCCACACTTATGACCCCGAGAGGCCAGCAGGCTCCCCATATCCCAGGCCTCCGGTTTTGGAGAGAGGGCAGAGCAGGGCAACCAAGTCTCTGCTGCTATTTTTAATCAAAGTACAGAAAACAAACCCGAAAAGTGCCTGGCTTCTCTTAAAGCCTACGAATATGCATTTAAGCTTCACGTGCTCTAAATTTGGGAAGGAGCAATGACACCCCGTCAAAAACCTGGGTTTTCACTCAAGCAGGCTATTTCCAAGGACTCTCCTGAAATTGGATTCAGCATGCTATAAATTTAGCTGGTTCTTTTGAAAACCTACAACTGTATACGGCTCTGGTGTGTAAGACCAGTTATAAGGGGAGGAAAAGGCAGGGCAATTCTGACCTCAAAAACAGCTAATAAAAATAAAAGAGGAAAAAACATAAGCCAGATACACCGGAACGAATTGCTTTATGCAGACGGCACACAGCCCTTCGGCCTCCATAAAAAGGCGACCCCAGAGGATTCCGGGAAAGGCAGCCTTGTGAGAACTGCAAAGAAAACTTGCCAAGGTCAACTGGCTTGCCAAAGGGGGCTTGGTCAGCTCTGCCTCCTGGGCATTTGGATGGCACCTGCTGTGCCCTAAATGTGAAGGAGTCCTCTTGCTAAGCAAGAGGCAGATGGAAAGGTGAGTCTGCCCAGGTACTTCCTAGAAGACAGACTGTAGGGGAAGCGCCAGGTTAGTCTACAGTGGCAAAATATCAGAAATCTGGTAGCCCCTTTTCCAAGAAGAATGAAAACGAATACCAGTAACATTTATTCTGCTTCATAAAGAGAGAGAGAGAGAGAGAGAGAGAGAGAGAGAGAGAGAGAGAGAGAGAGAGAGAGAGAGAGAGAGAGAGAGAGAGAGAGAGAGAGAGAGAGAGAGAGAGAGAGAGAGAGAGAGAGAGAGAGCAGGAAAAGAAGACAAATGGAAACATCTGAATCTCCAGGTCCAGGTTCACCTCAAGCATGAAATTGCTCATCTTGTAGCAAAAATTCACGCCGTGTCCTTAATGCTTGACCTCTGTCCAGAGGGCTGGAAAGGGGCCAATGTTACACCATTTTTTTGCAAAAGAGATCCAGAGAAAATGAAACTTGTTGTTGTTGTTGTTGTTGTGATGATGATTTAAAAACTCAAGCATATGAAAGTCAATTTGGTACGGTGGCCAAGGCACCAGGCTAGAAAGCAGGCTATGTCTTGTCTTGGGCACTAAGCCATCTGGGTGACCTTGGGCCAGCCACTCTCTCTCCGCCCTAGGAAGAAGGCAATGGCAAACCGCTTCTGAAAAACCTTGAGAAGTGGCCAGAAGTCAGGACTGACTCGGAGCCCCTCCAGTCCCACCTGGAAGGATAAGCATTGCAAAAGAGAAAGAAGCGACATGTTTGGTGGAAACCTCAGTTACGTCTTGCTAATCTCTTGCAATCACACAGCTGCACCGTTGCAGGCGATCTGAAGTCTTTGTTAATTGGTGTTTTGTGAAAGACTCATGGCAACCCTTCTCAAGAGCTCCTAAATAGACTTAAAAACCGTGGGGTAAGAGGCCCTCTTAAAAATCAGCAATGGATTAAAGAACCGAATACAGGTAATAAGTATTCTCGCAAGACGTATGCAAAAAAGTAATTTTCCCATCGGACCGTATTTTTTGAAGGTTCACAATGTGAAATATTTAAAATATTTTACTAATCTTTTCACCAAGAGGAGTTGAGCAGGGAAGCTGATGACATCAAATTATTGAGGAATAAAATCCACCTTTCATACCTGTCCTGGTGGATTTGTATCCAGAAAGAGGAAGTGAGGAGGAAAGGAAGGTGGAGAGCCAGTTTGTAAAAGGGCACATTCCAGGATGGGGTGTTGGGAAAGAGACTGGAATACCGATCAGAACGGTTGTCTCTTCAGACAGGGGGCCAAGCCAGGTAAGAACCAGGAAGGGAAATCCACAAGAGCGGTTCTGCGTGGAACAAGGCCATCATGCTGCCCATCTATGGAACGATTCAGAGGGGGGGGGGTCTCTTGCCTTTTCAGAAACCTAGAAACCAACATGGCAGGCTGGAGAAGGGGGAGCCGGGCAGATACAAGGAAGCCCTAATCCTTGAGAGACATTAAGGTGGCGAGATGAATCCTGTGTCGTGTGAAGACGTCATCCACCCCAGGGGCTGCTTTACACTTCAGCTGCTGTTTCTAGCAAGGAGACCGTGGAAGGACGGGACCAGTCTTCCTACAACCTACTAAATGAAGTTGGCAATCGTTCCAGCATGTTTGCAGACCCTGATATATTTGAGGGGCAGTCACCCCTTCAGTGAACCACCTGTTAATTCCTCAGGATTTGCACGATGCAGGTGCTCTACCATCGTGGCTTGAGAAAGCACCAACTGGAGCAGAACCATCAGAGCAGACGGGAGAAGCATGTCCTTGCCTCAACTGCCGTGTTTCACCCGCAAAAGGGAAAGGGAAAGCCAGACAAAGGGCTGGCCTCGGTCAGGAAGAGGATGGTGCCCCTGGATTCTGGGGCCTCTCCGTGGCCCCATCTTTTGAGCGAGGCTCATAAGTGACTTAGAATTAGATGCACGGAGGGGACTCTGCTCGGAAAGCACCGGCTCTTCTGCCTTGAGGACCGAGAGGCATCTGTTGCTCAACACCTGAAAGTTACATCCAACTTGCAGCAACTTTTCTTTGAATGTTTGCCAGTTCGCTAAAAGACTGACAAAATGTTCCATTCTCACCCTTTCACATCTTTCCTGCCAAAAATCTGACAAATTATTATTATTATTTTTACTGTTTTTTTTATATACTAAAACAAAAATTGCCACAGAAACTATCAGGATGTTGTAAAATAACCATCAGATATTTCTGGAGAGGAAGAGAATGTTAGAGCGGGAACAGTAAGAGAAGGATGCCTTGTTTTTACATTATGAACACTGGCAATCCCTCATTTCTTCTGGGTTGCAATTCCGTCTGTTAATACAGAGGCTCACCTGCTCTGACCTCTGTGGAAAAGAGGCTCTTTTGGCCAGCCAAGCCGAGAGCAAGCAGGGATGTGGGAGCCAAGGTCATCCTTGGCTGCTTCCTCCTCCCTGCCTCCCTCGACTGGCTCTTCTCACAAGGCAGCCGCAAGGCAGCCTCCTCAGCCTGGTGACTAAGAATCCTTACATAAGAGAGCAAGGAAGGCGTTCTTACGGCGTTTATGATGCCCTCTGCACTTAAAGGTATTTCTGCTAAAGCCCAGCCATGCTGCCCAACCCAGCCCAGGCAAAAGCCTCTCTTGGCTGAAGTCACAATGTCCCTCCAGCCTGAGTTTTGGGGCCAGCTGCATTTGCCCGCAGGACAAGTGCTTTTGACTCACAGCCCCTGGCTCTGGCCAAGACTGTCCAGAACTTCACACAAATTACACACGACAGATTCTCTCTCTCCATCCTGGGAGAAAGGAGGGCCGTGTCTTTTAAATAAGGGGCTCTCGTAGGTTCTTCGGTGGAAGCATCAGCCATCTAGGTCAGCTCAGCTGCGGCAGCAGGCACACAACTATGTGTAATACACAATCAGTACAGCTCTCTTGAGTTTCAACCAGGGAAGAAGGGACGGAAATGTAGCTGCCCTCCCAAACCAACGTTTCCCAGTTTCATGGGTGCCTTTTTGCCAGCCACAACCATGCAGTAGAAGTGAGTCTGGATTTCCAAGGCCACCTAATCAGTCCATGGTCAGAACAGGATTCAACCCTTGGGCTGGGGGCTTCTCCATCTTTCATCCCCTGTGCCCAAAGGCTTCCAACGTCCCACTGCAAAGCAACAGAGAAGACGTTCAAGCCCATCTCTGCTCCCAAGACCCCAGCCCTAGGGGACCCCCACCCCCCAGGCTTCCGTCTCTTCCCACCTCCTGCTGTTCATATTCTGGAGTTCTTGTTGTAGATCAAGAAGAAGGGAGACTTCTTAAACTGAGGGGCCCCAACATTTAACCAAGGGGCGTTTCTGGCTGGCTGAGGACTGACTATCAAAGGCAAATGCCAGATTCTGCAGATTCCGGTTAGGCCGTGACTTTGTTGGTCAACAGTCTCTCTCGCTCCTAACCAAGGCCAAGGCCAGGCAACCCAATTAAAGTCCTGGTCACCAATGGCTTCAGGCTCCTTCTGGGAGGAACGAGAGGGCCGCCCTCTGGGCACGGGGGGTGGGGGGGTCCTCCAAGAGTCTCGTTAAGGAGCAAGCCGGGTTGAAGCTGCTCCTCAAGGAAGTCCCTCTGGGCCTGCACAAGCCGAGCTCCTTAATGAAGAGGCCAATTCTGGGACCTGTCTCTGGATGAGTGACAGCCCTGGTCTCCGGGGCATCAATCGTGGCTCCCCAGGGCTGAGGAATGACGTTCCCACATTGGCATCCTGCCATCAGGGCATGTGACACCACTGACAGCCCAGGAGGACAGGTGTCCCTCTGCAGCGGCTCAGCCCAGCACAGAAGAGCAGGGGGAGAGAGGCGACTTCATCAACGCTCGGCTCTTCCTAAAGCTGCCGGCTCCAGCCGGCGACTCGGCCTGCACTTCGGTCCCCTCCCAGGGCTGCTTCGTCCTTCCTGGCCGAGAGGCAGTGCACAGCCCCCCTGTGGCTCTCTGGCCCCTCAGGGAGCGGGGAAGGCAGAGCCACCGCAGAGGGCAGCCGATACCTCCTCTGCAACTCCACGCTCCGAGGGCTGCACAAACGACTCTCTTACCCTGACAGTGTCTCCCCAGCCCCCCCTTCGGCTGAAAAGGCTCCCGGGGAGGGGGGGCATAACATGTGAGTAGCCTTAAAGCAGCTGTGACACCGGAGGAAAAAGAAAGCAGTGGGGGGAGGAGGGAAAACTCCCCACCAGTGTTGCTGTCCACAGCCATTTCAGGCAAGCCTCCTTCTGCAGAAGCTGAGTGGGTCTGGGGGGGGGGGACTGGGAGCTTCTGCCTGAGCCCCACTGCCAGGCCAAGGCCTCTGACACCAGCCTCAGAGATGCTGGCAAGGGAATGGCACCCCACTCTCTGCACTGTCGCCTAATGACGACCAACTGCCCCATTTTTCCCCTTGGGGGGAGGGAAAACCACATTACACAGAATAAAGAAACACTTCAGGACTGTCATGGCTGCCTCTGGCAGACATGCACAGAGACCAGCCAGGATTGGTGTCACAGAGGGCTTGCAACATGGGAAGGAAGGAAGGAAGGAAGGAAGGAAGGAAGGAAGGAAGGAAGGAAGGAAGGAAGGAAGAAAGGAAGGAAGGAAGGAAGGAAGGAAGGAAGGAAGGAAGGAAGGAATGAAGGAAGGAAGGAAGGAAGGAAGGAAGGAAGGAAGGAAGGAAGGAAGGAAGGAAGGAAGGAAGGAACATTTAGCTCAAATTCTCCCAATTGTGGATGGCTAAACCAGAGCAGGAGTGATGGGCACCTCGGACACTCTTTGTGTGACACCCTGACACACATTGCAAGGCAAACTAAATATCAGCCAGTTTGGGGGAAGCCAAGAGCCTTGATGAAGCCCCATCGAAAACATGCCCATAATATTAGGCAGGGAAGCGAGGCCAGATGCAACCAGCCCATTTGCCCAAGAGCCAGCCTGGGTAAACCTGCCATTCCTCTTGGCAGAAAGCTGCCAGGAGGCGCCGAGGCAGCTGGCGATTCCCACCGCTCCGCAAAGGGTGCAGGGAAACCAGCGGCGGGAACGCAGTTCCTCCCATTCAGCAGAGCCCTTCCCATGTCTCTCTTCCTTTCACTCTTGCAAGTCAGATGTCCCTCTTTCTAAGGACAACCAAAACAGCCACCAGACTTTTCCAGGAAATCAGGAATTACATTTTCCAGTTGGAGCTCAGATTCAAACAAGCTACGTTAGGAGCTGGTTCAGAGAAATTTTAAACCTCTACGTTTGACGCAGAGGGAAGGGAGTACAGCTAGTCCTCAACCTACGACCACAATTGGCACCAGAATTTCCATTCTTAAACAAGATGGTTGTTAAGGGAATCACGCCTGATCTTTGCCTTGGTTAAGCAAATCACTGGACTTGTTAAGCGAATCATGCAGTTGTTACGCGAATCAGGCTTTGCCCATTGACTTTGCTTGCCAGAAGGCTGGGAAGGTGGCAAATGGGGGGGGGTCACGTGACACCCCCCCTCCCAGGGCATTGCAGCCATCCTAAATTCATGCTGGTTGTCAAGCACCTGAATTCCGATCATGGGACGTGGGGGAGGCTGCAGCGATCACAGGACTTGTGAGTTTCTTCTCCCGGTGCCGTTGCAATTTCAAATGGTTGTTAAATGAATGGTTGTAAGTCAAGGACTACCTGTACTTAGGAAGCATGTGCGATCAAGCAAGAGCCAAAAAGAAATGGGAAACCCAAGAAACTGACTGGCTGGAGGCGATGATATCCTGAAAAAGTGATGAAATGTTTAAAAAACAAAAGGCCCTGAAGCAGCCTGTGGATGTTGTTATAGAGTTAATTACATTTGCTTTTATTCTTTCCTTATCTCAACCGTTTAATTTTTTTAAAAAAATGGCTTATTATTTTGTACTCTATTTCTTTGCTTCGTAGAATGGAGTTCCCCGCGAAAGATCAAAATAGGATGGGCCCAGCTCTATGCTGGTAGGCAAGATTCAACAAGAGGCAGCGTCTGGCTGACCTGGTCTGGACTGGGGCGCTACGCAGGGCTGGGCATGGTTAGTTCTGGATGGTGCTGGAATGGAAGAAAGCAACTGCTCTTGTGCTGCTGCCCAGAGAAGGGCCTGGCCCTCTCGGGAGATCCTTCCTGCGATGCTGGGCTAGAGGCAAGAAGCCCAGTCCCAGGACACGGGGCCAGCTGGTCTCTGAACAGAGGCCTTCCAGGACTGGCTCTCAATTTCTGGGACTTCAGCAGGAAATACTCGGATGAATATTTTACACTCTCTCTCCTTATTTTTAATAAAACAGACAAAGTGATCTCAAATCTCTGTTATCCTGTGGAAGAACAGAATGTCTCCTCCTGAAGGGCCATCATGTCTACTGGCCACGCGAAGGTTTGGATGATACTAAAGAGGCTGTAGACTTTCTGCAAGGAGAGGCAGCTCTAAAGCAAGCAATGAAGTCTCCGTATCTCAGAGAATCTGCTGCTGCAGAGCGAGGGAGAGGAGAGAAGACGCCGGGGACAAACTCTGGGAAGAACCACCACCACCTCCTCCTCCTCCCCCCTGCTTCTGGTTAGGGAGACTGCCTTGGTCCTTGCATTTATCTTGCCTGTAGTGTGCTAAGAAGATAACAGCAACAGTAAACAAGCCTAACAAGATGGTGTCCACAATGGTGTGAACATGGTGGAAAGTCAGCCTTGGGCGAAAGGGGTGGCTATAGAAATGTGATTAATAACAAGTAAAATGAAATCTTGCATCCAAACCTATCCCTTGTGGGGATCTTAGAAAGTTCAAGTTCACTGTCTTTGCCTACTTTCAAAAGCTAGACCTGAGCATCCAATAGCTGAGCAGCGTGTCCAATTAATGAGCAGGAATCACTTTAGTTGAGTGCCAACTTTAAGACGTGTAGACTTCACTTCCCAGAAATCCTCAGCTAGCATAGCTGGCTGGAGAATTCTGGGAGTTGCAGTCCATACATCTTAAAAGTTCCCAAGGTTGGGAAACGCCGCTGTGGTTGATTACTCAACTTGTGTCTTTGGAGGCTACTAAAGCAGGAATTCGGGCCAACGATGATGCAAAGGGCATAACATCCAACAGGCCTATAAAGAGGAGTCAGACTGGTCCTCCTCCTTTGCCCCCTCGGCCTCATTCTCTACCAAAACCCAGCTAGTGAACTGGGCACCCAACACCCTTAGTCTTAAGTGGGAAGACATTCTTGAGGCTAGACACCACCCAATGCAGACAGAACTTGGCATCGGCTTTCCCAGGAGAATAGCAGCACTTGGAGCCTGAGCTGGTGGCCTCAGTCACTCATTGTAGAATGGCGACTTAATCGAGCAGCTCCTTTGCAAAGAATGCGGAGAAGCTGATGGGCATCCAGGTCATTAGGATCTAAAAAGTGTTGAAAACATCAGCTCCCTGACCCAGAAGCCCTCCACAGAGTCTGATGGGGCTGGTGAGGGTTCTGCTGCTGCTAATTTCTCCCCAAACTTACCAAGACTCCTCCTAGACTGACTCCTCCTAGACTGGTTGCCACTGGAATGACTCCATGCTTCCCAGTGACATTTACACTGGAGATTGGCAGTGGGCTGGCACCAACAGCCCCAAGCTCCCCCCCCCCCCGAGACAACAGGCTTGGACCACGAGGCTTGGTGTCACCTGGGAACTATCAACGTCCATCAGCTCCTTCAGCAATGGGAGATTGAGCGTCTGGTGCCAACTTTTACAGTCTAGGCAGGAGATGCAAATCTTGGTAAGGCAAGGCAGTACAGAAATAGGATCACTTGATCAGATTTGATCTGTAGGATGGGAGAAGAGTTTTATGGCAAACAGAAAAAAGTAAAGTTCACAGGTGCAGAATTTGTGGCTGCCAAAAGTGACCAAGCCCTTCATTTTTTCTTTTTATCCCAAGGAAGCCAACAGAGAGATGTGTCCAAAGCTAAAGAAGCCCTCAAAAGAGGAGGGGCTGAACAGGAGTTCCAGCACGTAGGTGGGCTACCTCTCTAATGGATGGATGGGTGGGTGGATGGATGGATGAACGGAGCTATGCCTCTGAAGAACCAGTGGCTTTTCTTTCGTCAGAGCTACAAGGGGAGAAACCCCAAACCCTAGCAATCCAGATTTTAGGGGGGGGAAAGGATTGCAAAATCAAGGAACGAGGTAGCATTACTGTGGTTTTATTATACCACATCCAGATTTGCTAATGTTGTGGATGGTTTTGTTGAAACTGTTCAGAGATTCCTCTTTCTGCATTCCTCTTGTGAAGACTTCTGAACCAGATTGCCTGTCACTAGCTAGATAAAGAAAGCTGGGCTGGGGAAGGCCCCGCTGGAGTTTGTCCTCCACATCTCCCAGCTGGGCAACAATTTCAGGCCTTAAATAAGTTACCCTCCAGCTTCCCAGCATGAAGCCACTGCGTGATTTGCATGCCTCTGACTTAGCATATTTTGGGGCTGCAGCTACTACTGTTTTTAAAGCATGAATTCTAAAGCGTTGTAACATTACACAAATCCAGCCAACTGTGGCTTATTCACTAAACTGTGATTAAGCAAGCTGATGTGGGAAGCCAGAGACTGTTCTTTTTTGGGCACCGTGATTTACTTTTAGCCTGCTCTTCTGTCTACACCCTATTTAAAACTGAACAACTGAAAAGTGAATTAAACCAACAAAAGGTAAACAGTTAAAACTGAACGGAAACATTAAAAAAGAGAAAATTATAACTCACCATAAAAACAAAATAATGAACAGCAGCAACAAGCACCAAACATGATGTTAAAGGTCAGCGCACCAAAAGGCAAAATCAAGGATCCCAAACTATGGTTTCCCACAGCCACCTTCAGCGTTGGGACGATGAGCACCTTGTGCTTTTCAAGGACCGGCAGCGCCAGATTTGGGTTCGGAGAGGTCCCTCACCCCCAGCCTGCCCCCCGGGCAGCCCTGCCAGCCTGTCTCCATTGACCAGATTCGAAAGGCAGTTCACCCTCCCCCCACAGGGAGCCTTTCTGGACACCACAACAGGTGATTCTTCAGCCAGGCGGCAGTTAGGAGAAAAGGCAGGGACAACGCCAAATATTTCCATTAAGAAGAAAATAAGAAAAGACGGGCACAAAAGTGGGCTCTCCTTTGGATACAAATAAGTAGGAGATTAAGTGTTTCTGACCTCGTTTTCCCCTCCATCTTTGCCCTTCAGAGCAGAAGGCGGCAGGCATCACTGAAAGCACTGCCCTCCATAAAAGAGTTTCAAAACCAAACATGACAGTATTGCAAACGGTCAAAATGCGACTAATGGAGTAGAGGAGGAGGAAGAACAGAGCCAACCCAAAAGGCTGCCCAGAGGAGGGGCGCAGGGAGGGTGCAGGGGAAAACCAGAGCTTCTGCATCCACCTGCAGCAGAGGGGGCTGGCTTTGCTGAAAGCGCCCACAGGCTCTTCCGTCCAGGAAGATGGCAGCTGGGCTCTCTCCCAGGCCAGGCGGGGAGGGGAGAGGACTGCCACAATACTGAAAGCGACAACTGGGCAAGCCTGAAGCAGGTGCAAATGGTGTGTGTGTGCCTGTAAAACACACCCAAAGAAGGAGCTGGCCCAGGTGTTTGGGCCCAGTCAGCTGAGAGAGACATGGGAAGGGAGGCTGCAGGGGGAAGGGCCAACCGTAGCACTCAAGACGTGGGGCAGGGGTGGGGTTACACAGGCAGGAGACTTCTAACCCAAAGCTGGGCAAGGATTTCTCTCCCGCTCAAGCCTTTACACCAGTCCCTGAAATGGTCCAAACTGCACCAAAATCTCCTTCTTGCGCATCAACCACATGTTCCTTCCTTCCTTTCATATCTGGGTGGCTAGATCTGAAATTCAGCAGCCTGAAAATGGGGCACTTACAAAACCTTTCAAAAGAGGCAATTTAGACGTGTATCTCAAGGAAGAGACCAAAAGGATACAGGAGACGTCACGATGCAGCTGCCAGGTTAGAGAGAAGGCCGGGTTGCACCCCCAAGCCTCCTCACACGGCCTCGTTTTGCGGATCCACAGCCAACGGCAAAGCCATTAAGCGCCCCTAGACGAAGGATTCTCCCTTCCTGGGAAGACACTGGCCCAAATTTAGGGGTGGGCAGCCAAAGGAATGCCCATCTCTCCATGCCCATCTCTGGCCTGGCATTCAGCGATTCTCTCAGCAACTGAAGCAACCGTTCCCATGGCACGGAGGACTACAGATTGTTCAGGTGCTGCGCAAACTCTCGACTTACATAACCAGAATAAATGGTGCATGCCAGCCACATCAAGCCATGGTCAACATGCGGCAATCAGACATTCAGCCTGACCATTAGGATTAACCCTCCTCAAAGACACGCTAGTGCCCCCTTTCTCTAGAGGCGCAGCCCAGAAGAAGAGGGCTGCCGGTTCCAGGCGGAAGACTCGCAAAAAGCGCAACATGGGCTGTATTGGCACAACATGTTTCAGTGGCTTAATGGGAGGCCTGGTGGCTGCACTCCCACGTGCTCAGCGTGGCTAATTTTAATCCTGTGCAATTTGGTGTGAAGTGCCTCCTTGCCCGGCTGAGGGCTTGGCATATGGAGTTCATCCAGGAACCAAGCTAAACAAGTTGTGGGAACCCAGCTGTGGAAACAATCCATCCTGGGCCCTGTGTGAGCGTGCACACACAGCTGTGGCAACCTACATGAAAGGGTGAAATCAAAACCATTGTGGCAGTCAGTCAGCCATATTTCACTTATTCCACACAAAAGCAAAGGCCGCCACTTGTGGACCTCATTCACAACCACCTCCTTGACCCCTTCAACTGTGGAACCTGCCTCCCTCCCCCCTCCCAGGTTCCCTGCCCCAAAACAAGCTCTCCCCAGCCCAGGGCTGGCTGTCCACTGCCGACTCCTGCCAATGGTACAAGTCTGACCGGCACAGTCGGCGTGTTCACGGGGTGGGCCAAGCAGCGACTCTCACCGAGGCACGAGAGCCCAGCCTTCACAGCTGGCAGACCAGACGCCGCTGCCCGTTGCCTGCCAGAGACCCACTGCCAAGGGGGCAGCAAGCGAGGTCTGAAATGCTGGCAGAAGAGGAGCCGCTTGCCCCCCCCCCAACTCAGGGGACAGAAGTGGCCACCTCCAGAAAGTGGAAGACCCAATCCAGTGGTTGGTTTCACAACAGGCTTATGCATAATAAATTTGGCCATGGTTTAGGGAAATAATCCAACAGGAATACACTGGCCAATTTTGCAAGACATTCTGACCTAAAATGGCATTGGCCAGTAGTGGTTCAGTCCCCGTGTCGGCATGGCACCCAAAACCAGCAACCCAGCTAGCCTGGCATGTCAGACCAACCTGGGTGTTCTTTACATAGACCAATATTACCCAAACTCGGGGAAATTCAATTTGAGAAAAATTATCTCACCCATGGATATACAGAACAGCCAAGAGAGGCAGCTTCAAAGAATCATCACATTCAGCAGGAGAGTGACAAAATACACACAAACAGGCAGGGAAATGGTTAGAGAACCTGGATGCTTTCACATCAGAGGCCGGGTTCACCCCCAGCTGACTGAGGCACCATTTACTCAATTAACCCAATTTTGGGTTGACATACAGAAGAATGATAAATTAACCACAATGGCTGTATCGCTGTGTCAAAAAAAAACCCCATCAAGATTAAAACTGAGAAATGTTAATTTATTAGGGAAGGCAGTCAAATTGGTTCAAAGACTGAGCCATGGGTTAACTACAGCTTTTTCAATAAACCATCATACCATATGATAAATAATAAATCATCAGATATATGCCACAATTCTCAAACACATTAAGACAAACCAACCGCATGATAGTTTGGCATATGGTGTGAATGAAACACAGCTGTCGTATCCCATCATTCACAACTTAGCACACCAAACCAGTTACCGTTCATCCAATGGCTCCTGGCTTAGGAGCCCAGCCCAGGGTGGTTTTTCAGTGAAATTGGGGTTGAGCAGCGCCCGTCGTGGAAGAGGGACACCTGAGCGCAGCCCAGGCCCAAGGACGGCGCCCGCACAGCTCCCTTCTCAGACCAACCGTACAGAACACACACAAAGCAGCTCACGGCCAAAACTCCCGCCGGCCTGCGAAGGGGGGGGGGTGTCATTACATTTCCACTCTGCCGGTAAGAGCCTTTTCTGATCCGTGACCTCGACAGGCCAGGCGGGGAATCGGAAGCCGCCGCCGCCGCCGCCGCCGCCTCCGCCTCATCACGGCCGGCTCCGGGGCCAAAGGCTCCCCGCCCGCCCCACCGGCGCCCAAAGCCCCTCCCGCCCGGGGCCGCGGCCCTCCCCGCGGCTGCCCCGCTGGACGCGAGGGGAGGGCTGGGGGCGCTGAAGGGCCTCGGCCGGGAGCTAAAGGGCCGGGGGGGTCCGCCAGTTGAAGCGCCCCCCCGCCTGCCCTCCCCACGGCGGACGCCGCTCTCCCCAGGAGCGGCTGGGGCGGGGCGGGGCGGGGCGGGGCGGGGGCTGCTTCCGCGGACCCCCCGGCAGCGCCGTCCTCGGGACGCCGTCAAGGGCGCGCCGCTGCCCGGCCCCGCCGCCTTCCGGCCGACCCTCGAAGCTCGTGACGGAGCGAGGCGGCGGCGGCGGCGCTGGAGGGACCGGCCCGCTCCCCCTGTCCGGCTCCGGCGGGCGCTGCTCACCTGCGGGCCCCGGCCAGGCGCCGGGCGGCCCCCTCCTCCTCCTCAAGCCTCGGGCGGCGGGCGCGCGGGGCTCCGCATCGGCGGCTGCGGCCGGGCTCTGCTCTGCTCTGCTCTGCCTGCCTCCCGCGCTGGCTGCTCCGAGGCCGCCGCGCCACTCAGCCCCTCCGGCAGCCAGCAGGGCGAGCCAGGCGGGCCGAGGCGGCGGGGCAGCTGCGGCGGGGACCAATCGCCGGGCCGAGGCGGGCAGGACGGCCGCCTCCTCCGCCTCCCCCTCCGCCCCGCCCGGATCCCTCCGCCCGCCCGCCCCAGCCCGGCACCGACGGGCGAGCGGGCGGCGGGGCGTCCGGGGAAGCCGGCAAGGCGCCGGGCCGAGGGTGGCGGGCCTGAGCCCCTGACCAATCCCGGGGGTGCCCGGAGAGCCCCCCGGGCTGCCCCCCTTCCTCGACCGGCCCCGGGCTAGCCGCTCCGGCGGGGCAGCAGCGCGCAGAGCCCGGAAGGGGATCGCCCTCGGGGATCGGGCAGGCGAGCTGGGCGCGATCCAGAAGCAACGGGGCGCCGGGCAGGGACAGACTGTGGCCGAGGCAGCGGGCGGGACCCCGGGGAGCCTTGTGCTCTTGCCCCGAGAGGCTCCAGCCCCGCCGCCCAACCCGGGTCGGCCTGCACTTCTCCGGCCGGGGAGCGAAACTCCGGGCTGAACCGGCGGCAGCAGTTCAGGTGTCACATTGTATCAGGCCAGGCCTGCTTTCTGGGGCGAACCGACCTCGAAGCGATGCGGGCCAAGCAGGGCGGCCGCATTCAGGCGACGCGTGCAGCGCAAACGCGCGAACCGGGTCGTGGGAACGCGACTTGGGAGGCAGCCGGGGCGGGGACTACATTGCACGCGCGGCGGAGGGACACGGTGTTTACGAGAGGCCGGCAGTGAAGCCTCCAAGAGAGCAGGGCGGATCTAGCCGGGCCCTCGGCGGAGGAGGCCCCGCTCTGCCCCCTCGCGACCGGCCGACGACGGTGCATGGCCCCGCCTCCCGCGGCATTGGCGTCACGCGTGCGTCACCGTCTCCTGTGCGACCAGACGGCGCGCGGCCTACGCCCCCTCGCGGGAGACGGCGGCCACGCCCTCCCGGCTCCTCCCCTTCGGGACGCGCCTGCGCGGGGGCTGCGCGATGCCTGGCAGACGAGCGGGGCCGGGCGGCGCGTGGCGAAGCGACGGAGCCCGGGACGAACGAGTCGTGGGGAATGGGGGCTTCCGAACCCGTGTCTAAGAGCGTCTTCTCCTTTGTAAAGAAATGCTTCCTTCTCTTCCCTGTCTGTCTGCCCAGCGGGGTGCCCCCCACCGTGCCCAGGTTACAGCGGGAATGACGGCAGCCCTTAAAGGCTGCCTTATAAAATCACTTTGTTTCCCTTTTTCCACCTCTGCAAATTCCTTGGATATAGTAGCAGGATTAATGGATGGATACAGGAGCTACATTTTGTAAAATAAAAGCACTGTATTAATTCGTCTGCTTATTTTACAAAATCTAGCGACTACCGCCATCCTTTACTTGGGGGCTGAGCAAAAAGCCAAATAGGACGGAAGGTTCGGGTTAGCCCGCTGTGCGAATTCACCCAGAGGGAGCAGAAGGTGGCGGCCAGGAGGAGTTTCTCATGAGGAACGGCGCTCCTGCTCTGAAGATGCCGCTTCTCGTACTCAGCTTCTCGTACCCAGAATCGCTTCCTTGCTTTCTTTTTAAATGTCTTTCCGTCCGATAGACACCTCCGTCTCTTCCCGTGTCTCTTGAGGCCAGTGTCCTCCAGACTGTAATCGCCTCGGACTATTGGAAAATTTCAACTCTCCTCTCCTCTGAACTGGTCTTTTCCAGCTGTTTGCCACCTTCAGAAGCAAAGCCTTTGCCTTGGCAACTAGGCAAAACTGGATAAAGCACCAACTGTCCGGCTCCATCCTGGCCCAAGGTTGTCCGTCCTTCTTGTGCTGGCTCACCTGGGTCCACCTGGTTCAGGAGAAGCAGAACTTTAGACAAAACTGTCCTGGGGATCCCTAAGTATCGAGGTAGTGCAAGTGACCTAAATTTGACTTCTAGACGTGTATCTCCCCACCTTTTTCTCTCATCGAGAGCTGTGATCCACTCCCAGGATTGCCCAGCCGTTTAGGCAGCCAGTGACCACCGTCTTTCCCCCCTCCCCCCAATTAGTCCTGATGTCCCACCCAGAATATAGTGGAACCCTTGCTAGGACTCAAGTTCTGAGTCTTTGCAAGAAGGCAAATGAATGCCATTCCTCTTCTCAGACTGCTGCTATTTCCTCTCAGACTTCCCATCCAGTTCAGCAGACCTCAGGGCTATTTTTGGCCTGCTTAATTATAGGGGGAAAATCCATCAGCACCCAGGACAGATGCCTTTAGAGAGAAGCCGGGAGAAAACTGCTCTCTCCACCAGAGTCCTCTGCATACAGCGGCAGCCATCAGTGGAGAACTGGGAGGTTGCAGCCCTTTCAAAGGCTTGAGAGAAAATAAATACATAAAAAATAAAATAAAAAAATAAAAATATTGGGGGGGGGGGCTTAACAAGATCTTCTTTATCTCCTGCTTCTGGGGAGATTCTGATTGATTAATTTCTCTCTGTCGATCTATCTGACCTTCCTACTCCGGGGAGAAGCCGCCTCCTCTTCCTCCTCCTCTTCCTCCTCCTCCATCACCATCTCAGTATTACATATCCAACATATATGCTGCCAAACCATAAACTATTCACATTGGCTTACCACAAACTTAAAGCCAGCAGACCAAAATAAACAAATAAAACACAATAGTAATATATATGTAAATTAATTAACCAATAAATCCAGCTCTAGCAGCACCCACTTAGTTCCCAAAATCACTCGGGAAGAGTTTGCTACCAATGAGGCAGGCCAGAACAATGTAGCCAAGAGAGGAAAACCAGCCGTTTCAGGCTCCACCACCCCACAGAAGGCAGGAGCTGCCAGCCCCCTCTGGTGCTAAGCAATGTCAGGCAACACACGGACAAAAGTAAGAAATAATAAGCAAAATGCAGCCACGAGACCCAAGTAATGAAAGGGGAAACGATCTAAAGAGGCCATCCGTGCCTTCCTCCCTTCCCTCCTAGATTACTGCAGTGTCCTCTACGCAGGGCTGCCTTTGAAGGCCAGCCGCGTTGCAACTGGTCCAGAATGTGGCAGCACATACAGTGAGGGGGTTTTCCCCCGTTCACCCACATTACACCCCTGTTGCGTGAGTTGGACAGGCTCCCAGTACCTTCCAAATGCAATTTAAGATGCTGGCTATGACTGGAAAGCAGAGGTCTCCAAACTTGGCAACTTTAAAACTTGTGGACTTCAACTCCCAGAATTCCTGAACTGGCTAAAGAATTCTGGAAACTGAAATCCAGAAGTCAATGGCAGCTTTCTCAACCTTCCTCTCAACACCTTCCCTGTTCTCTGCATTAGAGAAATTGGAAGAGGTAAGTTGCAGCTGTCATGGTTCCGATAGATGAAACCCATCAAAAGAACTTGAAGGCAAAAATTATTCTTCAAAGAACATTTTATTCAGGAAACAAAGTATCGGCACTACATAGTTGAACCCTAAAATGAAATTCCCTTCCCCTGATACAAAGTAACAATTCCCACCCCTGATAAGCTGTCATAAATCACACTCTCCAATTAGCCTAAAATGCGGGCTTCCTCCCCAGCTCGCCAAAATGTTATCAGCTCATCCTTTATTATTATGGCTAGCTGAGCTCAGCATTCATCCCAACCCCCCCCCCTCTGCACCTGATTTCTAAATACCAGAAAAAGCATGTTAAAGGAAAAGAGAAAATGGCTGCATTTTCATCCGTTGTCAGAGAGGGAACATCCAATGTTTACAGCGTTGACAGCAGCTGCTTTACTGGGCCCTCCCCCCCAGGCACCCCAGCTTCATATATTTGTTTGGCAGTTTGATTCCTTCAAACCCTCTCGGTAAACCCAGTTTTGTACTTGTCCCCTGTCCCTCAACCCCCTTCATTCTTGACTACCTTCTTTCTGCATTCAACTTTCTTCGAGGTTCTCTTGTATACTACTACTATTGAGCAAGGTACCCCCTATACTATACCTGTACATTTGGTTTTTCTTGCCTAAATGTAGAACCTTGCTTTTTTCACCATTGAATTTCATTTTGTTAGATAGTGCCCAGTGTTCAAGTCTGTCCAGATCCTCCTGTATCTTAAGCCTGTCTTCTGGAGTGTTGGCTATTCCTGCCAGCTTGGTGTCGTCTGCAAATTTGATGATTTCCCCATCTATCCCCTCGTCCAAATCGTTGATGAAGATGTTGAAGAGCACTGGGCCCAGAACAGAGCCCTGGGGCACCCCACTGCACACTTCCCTCCACGTAGATGAGGTTCCATTGAGGACCACACGCTGAGTACGGCCGGTCAGCCAGCTACGAATCCATCTGGTGGTGAAGCTGTCTAACCCACATGTTTCTATCTTATCAAGTAGTAGGTTGTGATCTACTTTATCAAATGCCTTACTCAGTGGTGGGATTCAAATATGTCAGACATGTCAAACACAAGGCCCGGGGGCCGGATGCAGCCCGCGAAGTGGTTTCATGTGGCCCGCGAAGCCATCCTGGAAACAGTGAGGGAACGGCCCCCGCTGCCTTGGCCCTGGCCCAGGCTGGCCGGGAGCCAATGTGCAATTTTGTGGTGGCCATCTATGCTGAAACGCATTCAGTCTTAGCTCCACAAGGCTGTCTGGAAACACGAGGAACCAGCCCCTGCCGCGTCGGCCCGCCCCCTGGGTGCATGCTGGGGAGGCTCCTCCAGTGGACCATGCCTTGGCACTTGCCCTGGTCCCACCCCCTTCTGCCAGAGACCCTCAGATCTGTCCCACTCCTGCCCAGGCCCCCACAGGCCCCCTTGACACGAACGATGTAGAGCTGGCCATGCCCACCCAGTAGGCCACACCCACTCCATCCACGCCCACCCAGTAGGCCGCACCCACCCTGGCCACACACCCCCGCCCCCCCCCGAGGGCAACCGCAATGCTGATGCGGCCCTCAATGAAATTGAGTTTGACACCCCTGAAATATGTGAACAACCGGTTCTCTGTGTGCATGCCGCTTCCGGAAGTCCATTCTGGGCCTGGGCAACAAAAAATTATCTACCGGTTCTGCCAAAGTGGTGCAAACCAGCTGAATCCCACCACTGGCCTTACTGAAGTCCAAGTAAATTATATCCACAGCATTCCACTGGTCCACTAATTTTGTCACCTGGTCAAAGAATGCAATAAGATTTGTCAGGCATGATCTGTTTTTGAGAAACCCATCTTGGCTTTTGGTTATGACTTTGTCTCTAGGTGTTCGCTGATTTGTTGTTTGATTATCTTTTCCAGAATCTTCCCAGGTATTGAGGTCAGGCTGGTAGGTCTGTAGTTTCCTGGATCCATTTTGTTTTTCCTTTTTTGAAGATGGGAACTACATCAGCTCTTTTCCAGTCCTCTGGTGCTCCAGGATCTTTGAAAGATACAGTTCAGTGGTTCTGAGATCACATCTGTCAGTTCCTTCAGAACCTTGGGGTGTAGTCCATCTGGTCCTGGTGCTTTGAACTCGTCTAGGGTGGACAGGTGCTCACTTACCATTTTCTTGCCTATCTTAACTTGTGTTTCTAATCTGTTTTTTACGGTACTGTTTTTGATAGGTTGGACTGTTTTTTCCCTTTGTGTAAAGACAGATGCAAAAAACGAGTTAAATAGTTCTGCTTTCTCCCTGTTGCTTGTCACCTTCTTGCCACTTTCCCCCACTAATGGACCAATCATTTCCTTAACTTTTTTCTTGTTTTTTACATGTTGAAAGAAGCTTTTTTTGGTTATTTTTGACTTTTGTCGCAAGCCTTAGTTCATTTTGAGCCTTAGCTTTCCTCTTTGCAGGCTCGGATTATTTGCTGATATTCTGCTTTAGTTATGTACCCCTCTTTCCACTTTTTATACTTGTCCTTTTTATCTTTCAGTTGATCAGAGACCTCTTGCTTCCCTCTAGCAAAGTGGGCCAAAGCCGCCTCTGACACCCGGCCATTTTCACCTCTTTGCACGCGTATTTGTTGCTAGTAGCAGACCGTATCTGTCCACCTGGAAACGTCTTCATGCACTATCCCATCCTCCGTAGACAGACTCTAGAAATGTAGGCATATGCTCTAGTTTTGACCATTTATGAATAACATCCAATTTCTTGCTCCATTTTTGCTGGCAAATGCAGCTGCTTTCATCTTCCCTACATTCATTTTCAAAGCTGTGGACATCACTTGTACAGTATAAAATGACTTCTCAGCCAAGAGCACAGCTGTATCTGCCTGCAAAAGTGTCCACCCTTCTACACGTGCAACCAACAAAGTTCTACCCCCCCCCTTTGCTGGACAAATCTCTGTTCAATCTCATTTGGGTCAGGGTCAGCTCAGAGACTGGCCCGTGCAGGGGAGAGAGAGAAGCTGAAGCAGAAGAACCCTGGGTGAGAGTCCCCAGGGGCTGGGGAGGGAGGGGAAGAGAGGGCAAGGCTTGCACAAGGCTGAAGTGCCAGGCCATCCTGGAGCAGGTCCAGAGCAGAGCAACCAAGTGATAATAAATACAGACATCAAAGCTGCCACTGAAGAACTGACATCTAGAAAATGGGGCACTGTCGTTCATATTTGTTCCAGAAGGCAGGACTAGAAACAAGGAAGCACCTGGTCCAGGGGTAGAGCACTCAGGATAGGGTGGATCTCCTTCCATGGAGGTGCTTAGATCTCCATGGTGGGTGGGCTGGATTCCTGCTCTGGGCAGACTGGATGGCCTCCAAGATTCCCTCCAATCCATATGTCAGCTGGGGGTCTTGTAGCTGTGACTAAATTGTATCGTGGTCTACATAAATGCTAGAGCAGTTAGGCAAACTGCAGGAGATGAAGGCTCCATCTTGGCCTCTTTACGCTGCATTTAGAGGCAAGCCGTAAGGCAAGGCTCTTGTTTTCACAGACAACATACCTTTTCCCAGCTCTTCCTCTTCACTCCTCTTTCGTGTGAAGAAATCACAATGGACACTGACCTTCATCATTGCTTTGTTCAGTCAAGGTTTCCACTTCACGCTTCTTAATAACATGGAGAATGTCGAGATTGGTTTACTGGCCAGTCACATCTCCGCTATGCAGGATTCCTTGCCTGTATTAAGAAGAGCACAATTTGACCACAATTTCAAAAAAGCCAGCAAGGTGCAAGCCCCCTCACTCTGTTCTAAGCAAGCCAGGATCTCTAATGTCCAGAATAAGCCAGCGTGCCAGCGCCTGAATTCTCATTAGGCAGGAAGGGGGGCTTTGTGTGACTTACATCTTAAGTAACCACTAAGCCCAATTTTGGGGCGTTGAGGACACCCAGAGCCATTAACGAATCACCCAGGTTGAACATGTCTGACACCCTCGGCTGGTTAGCCTGAGGTCCCACAGAAGCCCTGGCTGGCAGGGGGTCCCCCAGGGTCTTTCTCAGCCTGAGCCAGAGTTAGTGGGGAATGAATGTTAGACCTTTAAGCCCCTAGAGGTGGAAGGGCAAGACGAGCTGGGGATTTGGGGAGCCAGTCAGGCCCTGCTGGGGAGGCAACCCCATACAACATCACCGAAGTGAAGGAGGGGGCAGGAAAATGTCCCCCATCTCTTCTGCTCCTTCCTGTGATGCCCATGTGTAAAGTAGCCCCCTGGGAGGGGCCGAGAGAGGTGGAGGGAGGGAGGGAGGGAGGGGATGGTGGGCAGCAGCTCCCGGTCTTGAACCCTGCACTTGCCTGGGGGTGGTATCCTATGCCCCCCCTTCTTGAAACCCCCCACTTCTCCCTCTGTTTGCAACATGACCCTTGATAAAACTCAGCTGGCTTTACCCGGCTGTGGTTGCCAAGGCAATCAGATGTCGCCCTGGCAACCATAACCACCTTATGTTCGTTAATTTGAAGAAGGTTCACTGTCTAACAAAGAAATTGCTTGGACAGTTGTGCCAGCGTAGAAAGGGGGGGACTGGCACCCGTCACCACAATGACCATGGGGCAAAGGTCCGATATGGCTCTGCTTTGGCCAGTTTCAGGTTCTTTGTGCAAGAGACGGGCATTTCCAGTAGGGGACCAGAGAGGGGCTGGGGGGGGGGTGCCAACGCCTGTGCAATATGGCACCTCCTCTGCCCACACAGCCCCAACCAAGGGGAGGGAGGTGGAGCAAGACCGGGAGCCTCGGAAGAGCTTTTGGCAAACGGCCACAATGAGACCACGGTTCTGAAGGCTCTCCAAGGGAACCATCGCCGTGGGAGTTGTGTGTGTGACTTGCAAGGCCGCAGCATTTGAATCGAAGGCCAGGCTGCTGCCCGGGGTCCTCCTGACCCTCTCTAGAAAGAAGGACCTCCAACTGAGCTGGCCCACTCCTCAGTCGCCAGCAGCTCGGCTCCAAGAGGAGAAGAAATCCTTTTGCTTGCCTTCTTTTAGGAAAGGCCCCACGGACAGCTCCAGCCCAGCCAAGTATAAGTAAACAAGGCACCCTCACCCCAACACCAGAAGCCACGATGGAAACCAATTGCAAATTAGCTCCCTCTTGCATGATTAATATCCACAACCATGAAAGTACTAGGAGCAACCACAGCTGTTTTCAGAGAAGGGGGTCCCAGCACCCATTTGTTCCCCCAGCGGGACAGTGGCTCCCTTTGCCAATGGCAGCGCTGCAGTTGGCCTGCAGCCAGATCTGCCAGGGATGAAGCTGAGCGGTCCAACGTAGCCTTTTTATTTCACCAGTCCTTGCCCTCTGGCCTCCCGCCCTGTAGAGGCTTCCCTCCTACAAAGAGAGGGGGGGGTCTCACCCTGTCAGGGCCACTTAAAGAGATAAGAGACCTCAGGCACTGTGCAGAAGACCTGGGGGGGGGGGGAAGGAGCTGATGAAATACCAGCCAAACTTCCTGCACTGTTAACTTGATGCTACGAGGGCAATTCGGAAATAAACCTCCGTTTGGTTATCAATGACAGACACTTGCAGACACAGAACTTTTATTATACACATTAGAAAACTGCAACATTATATTACTTTTCGATATAATCGCCATTCCAATTGAGGCCCTTGTCGTAACATCTTACAAGGTTTGAAATTCCTTAGTCATCGTTGCTTGGCACCAAATCTGGGCTATGGGGGTGTGTGATCCAAAACATCCCAAGGGAACTGTTTCAAAGTTCCTGGGTGCGTCTAGCGGTGCGCGGGCGAGCATTGTATCGTGAACCAACACCACAGCGGAAGTGGCGCCATAGAATATCCCACCAAATGTGAAGATGCCAAAGGAGTAACTGCTAGTGAAGGAGCGTGGTTCGACGCTCAGTTCAGACGTCTGCTTTTACAAAAAGTCAGACGAGCATCCATAACAAGCGTCGGGGCCTGCTGACTTCCAGGGTGGTGTTGGTTCACGACAATGCTCGCCCGCACACCGCACACCAAGAACTTTTGAAGCAGTTCCCTTGGGATGTTTTGGATCACACCCCCTCCCATAGCCCAGAATTGGCGCCGAGTGGCTACTACTAAGGCACTTCAAACCTTGTAAGACGTTACGACAAGGGCCTCAACTGGAATGGCGATTATGTCGAGAAGTCATGTCATGTGTATAATAAAAGTTCTAATGTGTATAATAAAAGTTCTGTGTCTGCGAGTGTCTGTCATGGATAACCAAACGGAGGTTTATTTCCGAATTGCCCTCGTATAATGCTGAATTTTGGTTGGGGCTGCCAGGATCGGCACCAGACATGTGGAGCTGCTTCTCTGGATGATGCTCGCTCGGAAGATGCTGTGCCATCTCACTGGCCAGCTGGCTGGTTGACCCTCTCAATGGCCAGCCTTCCCGCGATCAACGCCTTGACCACCACATGCAAGGCTGCCCTTGCAGGCCACCCCTGGGGTCACTGAACTGAGCAGAGCACCGGTGGGCCTCATCACCCCCCATTTGGGACTCCAAGCTTTGCTGGGCCCCACTCTTTCTCCCCCACTTCAGGGGAGGCACTCCCCGCTCCTCCCCTGCCCCTTCTGCTTGGGCCTGGCTGAGCCACACGGGCATAGACGCCCCGTCCTCACGTGGGGGTCCAGCCAGCCAGCCAGCCGGGGGTTGGAGGGTGCCTCTGCTGCCCGGCCTGGCTCCCCTCCAGGCCCTGCCCGTCAGCCAGAAAGAGCGCGTGGGAGCCCTCCACGAAGGAGGAGGGTTGGGGCCGCCTGGCTCAGCGCTTCCTCCACCCAGAATGCCCCTTTGGCTGCATGGGCAGAGCCTCCTCTGCCGCTGCCCAGCTCCTGGGGCAGGAGAGAAACGTCTGAGCCAAAAGACATGGCAAGAACCGGGAAGCCAAGCTGGTCTTCGCTTCCTAAGACTTGCAGGCACTGAAGGGCCCAGCGAAGCCTCTCTTGCCCTCAGCCCACCCAGGGGAGCCAGCGGGCACTCCTAGGCAGGAAAGGCCCGTGCCAACCTCTGGTCCCTGGGAAAGGCCTGAAGGCACCCCAGCTCTTCTGGGCCTCCTTTGGAGGGGCAGCTTCCCAAGCCCAGCCCTGTTGCTGAGAAGACCCCTTCCGTGCCCTTCATCAAGGGTCCTGGATGCAAAACTCTTCGTCTGAGAAGCAGCACTCGACACCCAGGGATGGGATGGGGTGTGCCTGGCCTGGAAGGTCTCAGCTTAGTCCTGGGCCCAGCATCCGTGTGGGGAAAGCCAGCTCTCCATGGAGTTTCTCCCGGGGCCTCTTAGAGAAATCTTGGCCAGAATGAACAAATAGACTGCCTCTGGAGCTCTAACTAGTGCAGCCGACTGACATTTCTAGAGCTACCCTCTTTTCCTTTAAAAAAACCCAAAAAACCCACACCTGTTTGTGCTAGTGGCCCTTTTGGAGGTAAACCCCTATCTCACATCTCTTAAAAAAAATAGGAATTTAGAAACAATCTCCTGCCTTCTCCCAATTTCCAAAGCAGCAGGACGCACACCCAAGGGCACCAAGCCCACAAAAGCAGCCGCTTGCCTCCCTCCAGAGAAGAACAGCACAGACCAAATGTTGGTAGGTTGACAGGACACCAAGGCAGGGAAGCAGCTCTGGTTTTAGCAGAAGTTTGGGGACGCTTTTGCCCAGCCCCACACAGAAGCCTGGAGGAAAGCCGGACCCCCCAACTGCAACTTCCATTCACACACACACACACACACCAACCACCTGCTCCTGGAGACACAGAGGGAGGGGAGGGGAGGAACTTGCCCCAGAGAAGAGGGCCGGGCCCCTTGCTTCAGGGGAACTTGACCAAAGAGATGGGCAGAGGCAGATGGACAGGAGCCATGCTCCGGCCATCCTAAGCGTCACCCGTGGCCCCATCCAACTGGCCCAGCCCCTCTTTGCGTTTGTGGGGCTTCCTCAGTGCCCCCCTTCATGCTCAGCTGTCCACAGTGCAGGCAAATCAAGCTGGCTTGGGGGGGGGGGTGTCGCATGGCAACTGTGATGCTTCTCCAACTGTTATATCGCTTGTCCACAATTCCCTATAAATACCAAGCCCCCCCCCCCAAAAAAAGGAAACAAAAGGCTTTCAATATTAGCCTGTGAAACTCACTGCCACCAGATGTGGCCGTCTGCTCCAAAGGCTTTAAAATGGGATCAGGCTAAGCAAGTGGTGGAGGCCTCTCTGTGGCCAGTGGGCACGGGTCACTCAGGAGTGTCCTTCTTCCAAGCAGCCCAGATGGCACTTCTTGGGCATCACAGCGAGGATGGGCCGGAGCCAAGAGCAGGCAGGCAGGCAGGCAGGCAGGCAGTTCCCCCCCCCCCGGCCCTTTCTTTCCTCCTCACCTGCGGCCACCACCTCGGACTCGCTCCTTTCTGGCTTTCCTTGAAAACAGCGCCACCTAATGGGCAGATCGCCTGCGGCACCGTTTTTCCCCAGGCTGAGGCCGCTTTTTACATTCAAAGCTTGGGAGGGTTCGATGATACAACTTGGTTTATTTAATGCTATTAATGCTATTGATATTGCTAGGAAATTAAGAGAGAAACAGGGGAAGGGAACAGGCATAATTTGCCCTCCCTACCAGTCTCCTCTGTTTCCTGAATCTATTGGGTAATTTTTACCAAGCCTTTTTTAAAAATCAGAGCTGGAAGGGACCTTGAAGGTCTTCTAGTCCAGCCCCCTGCTCAAGCGGGAGAACCTATATCATTTCAGACAGGTGGCTGTCCAATTTCCTCTTAAAAACCTCCAGTGATGAAGCACTTACAACATCTGAAGGCCAGCTGTTCCACTGATTAATTGTTCTCACTCTTAGGAAGTTTCTCCTTAATTCCAGGTTGCTTCTCTCCTTGATTAGCTTCCATCCATTGTTTCTTGTATTGCCTTCTGGTGCTTTGGAAAATAAATTGACCCTCTCCTCCTTGTGGCAGACATGATACGGCTATCATGTCTGCCCTAGTCCTTCTTTTCTCTAGACTGGCCATTCCCAAATCCTGCAACCATTCTTCATGTTTTAGTCTCCAGGACTTTAATCATCTTAGTTGCTCTTCTTTGCACTTTTTCCAAACTCAACATCTTTCTTGTAATGTGGTGACCAAAACTGGATGCAGTATTCCAAATGTGGCCTAAGGCTTTATAAAGTGGTACTAATACATCATGTGATTTTGATTCTATGCCTGTTTATACAACGAAGGATTGTAATAGCTTTTCTGGCTGCTGCCGCACATTGCTTGCTCAGATTTAAGTGATTGTCCACTAGGACTCCAAGGTCCCTCTCACACTTACTGTTTTTGAGCCAGGTTTTGCCTAATCTGTACTTGTACCTTTGGCTTTTCCTGCCCAGGTGTAAAACTTTGCTTTTCTCCACATTAAACATGATGTTGGATAGGGCCCATTGTTCAAGACTGTCAAGATCTTTTTGGATTCTGAGCTCGTCTTCTGGGGTGTTGGCTATACCTGCCAGCTTGGTGTCGTCTGCAAATTTGATGAGTTCCCCTTCAATTCCCTCATCCAAGTCATTAATGAAGATATTGAAGAGTACTGGGCCTAAGACGGAGCCTTGTGGTACCCCACTGCTTACTTCCCTCCATGTAGATGTAGTACCATTAAGGATGACTCGTTGAGTACGGTTTGTCAGCCAGTTACAAATCCATCTTGTGGTGATGCTGTCTATCTCATTTTTTCTAGCTTACCAAGAAATAGGTTGTGGTCTACTTTGTTGAATACCTTGCTGAAGTCTAAATATACTATGTCCACAGCATTTTGCTGGCCTACTAATTTAGTCACTTTGTCAAAGAATGAAATGAGATTGGTTTGGCATGATCTGTTTTTAACAAACCTGTGCTGGCTTCTAGTAATAACTATTTGTTTCTAGATGTTTGCAGATCTATTTTTTTTATTATATTTTCCAGTATCTTCCTGGGTCTGTTTTTCCCCCTTTTTTGAAGATGGGAACCACATCAGCCTTTTTCCAATCCTTTGGCAGTTCCCCGGTGCTCCAAGATTTTTTAAAGATATGGTGCAATGGTTCTGAGATAACCTCTGCCAGCTCCTTCAGAACTCTGGGATGTAATCTGTTGGGTCCCAGTGAAATTACCAGTGTCTCTCAATAACAGGATTATTCAGAGAATCTTTTCATATTTTCAGTTAGATGAAATTCATTTCTCTATCATTCTTTAATTAAATCCCCCCCCCCCCAAGTTTTCCTTATCCACTAGATTTGGTTACTTTGGTTATTTTTCTGTTTTCAATGATTAGGTTTAAGTTCTACATTTAATTGTGAATTGTATGAATGATGAGAATCGTGCTGTACAAAACATAAAACAGAACCCCTTCACAGTTACACCCATAGCAATTTCTAGCAGATAACATTCAGTAACCATATTAAAAAATTTGAATAATAGTTTATTATAGATCTTAATAAAATGTCTGATTACATTAACAATCTGTGCAAACGTTTTATCTTATTCTTTTGATTGAATACTTAAATTACCAGAGAAGATCCAAAGAATTCAGTTTTCAGTAGCCTTCCAAACGCTGGTATAGAAACAATTGAGCTCTTTGATAACTTGGCAGTTTCAAACTAGCACTGAGCGGAAGTGTAATCCACAAATCTGAATTTCTAAAGCTCTCCATTTGAGGAAACTTGATTTTATGTAAACTCCCAGGACTGGGAGTGACCAGTATTAAAAAGCACACACACCCCTTCTCTCTCTCAGGCCTGCACACCACTGCCTCTCTCCTCTTGAAATAACGGGCAGCTCCAGACACCCAGCCTGATTCTTGCCAGCTGCCCCACTGGGGGGGAGAACAAACTGCCTCTCCAGGAGATCAGCGCCAAGACCCTGTGGGGCTGTGGGCGCCAAAAGGCGGAGGGAAACGGGGAAGTCCAGCAACCGAGAGGAAGATGTTTGACTCTAGAGATGGGTCTCCAGACTTGCAACGTTCAGTTCCTGAACCCTGAAGCTTTAGGCTACCTGGGCTGAAGGACTGGGGTGTGCGAGAGTGTTTGTGTCCGAAGGGGGCTGGACTGGGGGTGAAATGCTTTGCACTTAGGAAAGCAGCCTATCCTTGACAGGCGGATCTAGTGTTCTACAGGCAAGAGGCTTATAGGCCAAGGAAGCCTTCCGCCGTGCAAGAAGAATCTGCCCCGAGGGCCCCTCTGAGGGGGTCTTCTGGGTTTCCTTGAAGCAGGACTGGAGTAAAGCAAGCAGCACTATATATCTCTTTGGCCTCTTTCCAACAAGGACCCCAATAATCCACGGCTGTTGCCCGAAGCACATTATTTCTTGAAAAACTTCTTGTTCAGAAGGAAGATTAGAAGGTTGACGTTGATTTTGGCTTTGTCAAACATTTTCATGACAGCCACACCTTCATACTGGAGCTGGAGGAGGTCCTGAAAGAAGAGAAAGAGGTCCAGAGTGGCGTGGGGTCTCCCGCTTGAGCTGCAAGAACCCCAAGGCCCCTTTCATCCCTTCTGGGATTCTGAGCTTTCAAAGGATATTTCCAAATAGAAAATGGGGTAATCTAAACTTGGGCTGACCAGATCAGGGAAAGACTGAACAATGCTGAGCTTGGTTGGCTTTAACCTTGGTTAGTTCCTTTGTAACGTAGCATGTAATAACTTTGCATTGTTTGCAGCTTTGCATGTGGTGTGACCTGCTTGGATCGTGCACGGTTCAGTGCAAATCCAGAATTAACCATGCCAGTTCGGCGACCCAGTTAAGCCCGTGTGCGAGTCTTTCAGAAAGATGGAGGCCCTCGTAGGTGCAAATGAGCAACCCGAGAACTTTTCCTGCTATGTATCTTTTTCTCCATCTCAACTTTCTCTGCCTGGTAACTAATTTTAGGCTGTCAGGCACCAGTTCTGCACCTGCAGAGGAACTGGGATCAGGCCCGGGTGTGGGACTCGGCCCAAGCCGATCACTCATAGGGACAACCTCTGGGGAAGGGCAACTTCCCGATCTCCCGGTGATCCCTCTGATGCCCCGGGATCCCTCCCAGGACCACCTCCAAGGGCAGGGAGCTCCATTTGGCTTCCTCCCCTCTTCTTTTCCTCCCGTTTAACATCTAGAAGACCCTGCCAGGGGACGCAGTCTGGAGTGGGCCATTGTGAGGAGGCTGCTCTTACTCAGGCCTTCTTCTCAGACAGATCCCTCTCCCGTCCCCTGAAGGCTCTTAGGATCTGGTGGGGAGAGGCTGCGGGCTCAGCCTTCTGGTGCCAAGGAAATTCCACGTTCCGTTCTGTGGTCAGAAGTGCCTCCGCCCAGCTCCATCCTCCGCCTGGCCTCCAGGCTCTCTCGCCAGTGCGGCTTAGGGGAGGCTGCCCTTAAACTCCCCCCCCCCCAAAGCTGCAGCAGAATGTCCCCATGTGAACTATTGCTAACAGTGCTTAAAATATTTTAGATGTGATTTATACAAGCGATGGGTGTACAGAACTGTAATGTGTTTGTGCCTCACTCGGTCTACTTCCACCGGAAAGCTGGTAAACAATCTATATGGAGGGAGCCCTAGTCGGCTGCCCCCTTACCTGGTAACTAAGCTGAAAGTTTTCCATATCGATCCCCATGAACTTCGCCTTGACCTGAAACTTGCCAGCTTCCCGGGAAGGGACAATGTCAAAAATGACATTTCTAAGTCTGAAAAAAAAATAGGCAGAGGGGGAGGAATTAAAGCCATGAAAATGTAATTGGGGATGAAAGATTTGCTTTTCCCAGAGCACGATAAAAAAAGTTCAGCACACCAAGCTGAGATTTCAGGTGTTTTATTCTGAGGACTGTCTGTCACCCACAGACAGACCCGGAGGATGCCCAGGTGGGGGCATCCACGTGGGAGAATGAGGGGCAGCAGGAGCCAGGAGGGAGGAAGGGAGGAGACCCAGACTTACTGGTTTGGCGGGAGGTCCTCAATCTCCAGCAGGACCCCCTTCTCCAACAGACGGGCCGCTGTGTAATGCAGCACGGCCTGTTTCTTGCTGGGCCTGGAGGGAAGAAAAAGGGGGGTGTGGTGGGGGGACGCCAACCCTTGCCTGCCCCACATTGGCTTTCTTCCACTTGGGCCTCAGCGAGGTCGGCTTGGAAGGAGCAGACCAGGCTCCCAAGCCCCACTGGGCTCCGGTGGACTCCGCCAGCCTTCCCAGGGTGGACCTGGGCACAGCTGCCAGCCAAGGGAGGGGGACCTGCTTGGGGAAGGGAAATGGGGGAGGCGCCAGCGTTGCAAGCCCTTTCCAGTGGGGGGGGAGGGAGCATCTGCAATGTTCTTTTAGTGGCCCCCCTGAAAAGCCACAAAAGGTGAGGTGGGGGCCGCAGCCTCCCCACCCAGGAGGGCTCGAGGCCATGGGGTGTGTCGAGATGAAAGACGCAGCCAGAACCTCCCTTGCTTGGCCAAAAGAGAAGCTGCCCCATAACTGGAACAGATTCTTTTCAGGCAAGGTGTGGCGTCTCCAGGGCAGCCCCCCCGAGGCAGAGGGCCCAGAGCTGCGTTCCCTCCTGCCCCTGCCCGTCTGGACCCGGCCACAGCGGCCAGGTCCCCTCGATACCCGAGCCGGCCGGGCCCCGTACTTGTCTGCAGCGGCCAGGTTGTCCAGGCAGGCGCGGAGGTACTTTTGGTAGTAGTCCACCTGCTCCTGGTAGAAGCGACGCTTGGCGGTCAGGCCTCGCAGGGTCTGCTGTAGCTTGGCCAGCTGCCCCCTGCGGCGCTGCCGGTGATGCCTCTGAGAGCGGATGTCCTGCGGGAAGCCGAGACCAGCCCAATGCCCCAGGCGCTCTGCATGGGCCCCTGCCCCTCCTCTGGACCACCGTTCTCACTCCCGGCAACTTTAAAGTGACTGGACGACAACTTCCGCCATCCCCAGCCGCTCCCATTTTGCAGGAGGAGAAGGATGAGGCAGGGCGGGAGCTACAGCAAGGCTCTCCCCCTTGGGAACTTTAAGGCCTCTGAACTTCAACTCCCAGCTGTGCTGGCTGAGGAATTCTGGGAGCTGAAGTTCACAGGTCCGAAAGGTGGAGACCCCTGAGCTAAAGGCGCCTCCCTCCGACTCTTCCTTACAGCCAGCCTAAAAATGGCTCCCCTGCCATTTTACAGTGACTGTCAGCCAGGATGCACACCAGCCCCGCCAGGTAGGCCAGAGAATGAAAGAGGCCGGGTCCTGCCAACCCTCCCCCCAAGGGCACCTCCTCCGCTGCCTGGGTCACCTGGGCAATCTCGCCGAGCAGGGCCCGGGACGGGCTGGCCGAGCCCACCGAAGCCAGGCGCTCCAGGACTTTCCTCTTCTTCTCCTCCAGGGAAAGATGGCCGCTGCCGGCCTGGGGGTGGCCGTGCAGTGCCCGCTCCCGGCCCTGGGGGCGGCCGGTGGCCCTTCTCTGCAGTAGCCATCGGTGGAGCTGCTCCTGCGAAAGAGGAAGCCGCAACTGTGTCTGGCCGCTCAGTGACCAAGTTGCAAGTGGAGCCTGGAAAGCGACTCGGCCACAGTGCAAACGTTCACGCCCAGCCGGGCGAGCCCGTCTGTGTCCCTCTGCGGACAGGCAGCCCCGGTCACCCCAGCCCCAGAGCCCGTTTTTATACTGGCCTTCTGAAGGCCAAGCGTGGCTGGGGCCCCCTGTGCTGGGGGAGAGGGAAAAGACCACTCCCCACAACAGAAAATCTGAAGGATTTTTATTCTCTCCCAATGGCTCTGCGTTTCTCCCATCGCCTCCAAGGCGACCTTCCCGTAATCCCCTGACCAGGGTGACTCCTGCCTCTGGCCTGGGCCCCCCTTCTCCCCCGCAGGAGGGGAAGGAGCCCTCAGAGCCACACGCTTCGCCTGGAGCAGGCCAGACTCTGCCCAGGACGGGCATCGCCCCCTCTCCGGGCACGCGGCTCCCTTGCCCGTCGCTCCACCCACCTCCTCTTCTGACGCCTTTGAGTGCAGGATCTCAGCCAGGGAGTCTCCGGGCTGGGACTGGATCACATCCACCAGCATCTGTTTGGTGCTTCATCACCCAAGGAGAAGGACAAGAGGGCAGCTGGTCACTCTGGGCAGAGCGCAGGAGGTCGTGGCCCCTCCTCCCAGGCCCGCTCAGCAGCGCTCACGGCTCAGGCGCTCAAAGGGTCACTGAGAAGCTGCCCAGCAGGAGGTCACCCAGCCTGCTGCCATTCTAGAAAATTTACTTAGTCCTTTTACTACCAAGTAAATGGGGAGAAGGGTGATTTTTGTGCCAGTGGCCCTTATTGACCAAACTCTGACCCCAAGGGAGCAAAAAGGGGCAGGTCCAAATTCCGCTCTGAGCTACCATAATTGCAATTCTCCTAACGAATCTTCATCACAGTGCTCATGCAAAGCACAACTGCAGAAGAACAGCTGTGGCACCCCACAGTCACACGATCGCCACCTGCGACCTTCCCTGCCATCTTCCCACACCAAAGCCAAGGAGAAAACCAGCAGAGAAAGTTGCAAGTTGCTCTGTTATGACTCCACCTCCAGGCCCGACATGCCCCAGCCAGCCATCCCTGCAACCTGGCAGCAGCTGCTTCCTGCCCTTCAACCTGCTTGCACGCTACCTCGGACTTGCCACTCCCCTCCGGCTTCCCCAATGACTTTACTTTTGGGAAGCTGGCGGGAAGTTGCAAAGAGGTCCTTGCTTAACAACCACGATCATCGCTTAATCATGGCCATGGGACTGCCGTTGCTAAGCAATGCAGTCAAGTGACATCTTGCTTTATGGTCACAACACTTGGGGATAGTAATTCCAGTCCCAATTACCATCATTAACCAAGGGTTACCTGTAATTCTGTACTTTCCCCTTCCCACTGGCTTCCTGTATCGCTGATCTGAGATTCCCTTTGTGCTCCTGATCATCACCCACTTGCTATTCATGAGATCTCCGGGGAGGAGGGGGAACCCAGGCCCCACCACCTCCCCTCGCAAGGGGATGCAGCCACCCACCTCAGCCACAGGCCTTTGGCATCTGTTTCCCCCTTGGCTTCGGCTTCCACCCCGCCGTATTTGCTGCTGAGGACGAGCGAGAGCTCCATTCTGGAGAGCTGAGACAAAGCATCCTCCCAGGTCCCGTTCGCCCCGTGTCCCAGGCTGTGGCCTGCAAAAAGACAGCAATCCAACAGGTTCAGAGGAGTAAAGGAAGAAAGCAAACCAGAAGCCTAACAGTCTTTTGAGGAAGATGCCTGCATGGATTGGAAGAGCCTAAAGTATGGGATGCCAGCCCTACCAACTGAAGGACAGGGAGTGAGGAGATGCCGACAGAAGAGAATATCTGTAGCTCAGGACTGAATCGTGAAGTCCTTGCTACTCTCTGAGCTTGGTTCTTTTCTTGAAGACGTTTCAGTACCTAACTAGATAACATCATCAGAAGAGGGTAGGGTTTGTGGAGGAGGAGGAGGAGGAAAATAGCTGTGGAGTCCTTGGTGCTCTCCGAGATTGATTTTCTTGCAGATGTTTCATGACCCAACTAGGTAACATCATCAGGGCTAGACGGAGGTAGGGCTTGCTCTCTTTTTATATACTGTGGTTTGCCCTATCAGTGTTGGTGGGAATATGGTTTTCTTCTTGGTAGTTCTTTGATTAGGCTGTTGAAGTACTCGAGAACTACCACGTTAGAGAAACAATCCAATAATAAAAAAAGCACTGGGGCCAACAGAAAGCCGGTCCTGGCATCAGCACAGGGCTGGCTGAGCCGCCACTTTCAAGCCGTTTGCTTGGGCACCAGGTGAGGAAACCTGGTGAGTGGGGCAACCTATGGTGTGAAGCAATGTGGCCTCAAATGGGGGCCAGCCAGAGGTCACACTGGCCTGGGTCTCCTCAAGGACATTTGCCAGGCTGAAGGTGTCCTGAGAGGACTCAACCTCAGAGTAATTGCGGGTCCCTGAAGGTGTCTCGGCCCCATTTTTGCGCCAGCTGGTTATGGCGGTCTCATGGCCCACGCCTCTCAGAAGCAGGTCCCCCAAACCGGGAGTTGGGCTGAGTATGGTGGTCCCACCACTCTCTTGAAAAACCTGGTTTAGTATTATAAATGTTAAGGGCCCCGTTTCTTGGCTTTGCTATTAATTGATTAATCATCACGGCTGCTGTTCGTATTTATTTATTTTTGTGGATGTATTTACTGCTTTAATGTTTTTTAATTGCTTTACAATTTTAGAATTGTAAGCCACCCAGAGTCACTTGGTTGAGCTGGGTGGCTATAGAAGTTGACTGAATGAAATGCAAAAACTGAGACATTGTGGAAGGAGAGACATGCTAGTCTCCGGCAAGTCAAAATTAGGAAGAGTCTGCTAGCACCTTTTCTTATTACTAGAAGTTCTGGTGAGCTGCAGCCTTTCATAAAATATGCACATTGGAAAAGGTGGTAGCAGAGCCCTCCTCTTTTGGGCAGCAACAGTGCCCGATCCCGTGCCACTGCAGTGCAGGGAGGACACCTCAGTTTACCTATTAACGAGGCAGCAGTTGGCACCTCTGCAAGGTCTTGCAAAAGCTTGTGCAGAACATCGTGGGGGCCGGGAGCCAGGGAGTGCTGGTGCTCCAGCAGCAACTGTGGCAAAGAGGAACAAGCAGAGAATGAGGACATTCGCGATGCATTATTTACCCCACTTGCCTCTCAAAATGGTCTTTTCAAATTGTGTAAAACAAAAATCATTTGAGTAATCAAAACACAGTCTTAAAATTATGAATCAATGAAGCGATGAACAGAAATAAGACAACAAAAGTGAAGAATCCGAGCAGCAAGAAAGCCATAGACCGTTACTCTAAAGCAGGGGTGTCGAACCGAGGCCACTATAAGACCTGCGGACTCCCACAGGTCTGTAAGGGCTGTAAACCAAACGGCTTTGTGAAAAAGAGATACAGCCAAGAGGAAACTGGGGGGGGGGGGAATGGGTTCCTGGTTCAGGTCCATAAAAAACTATCAGCTTATTTAAAAAAAGCCACACAGTAGATAGTTGGATTTTCACACGTCAAGCCACAAAGCATGGCTTGCAAACACACAAAATCACAAACAAGCAAGCCAGAGATTGGGTTGGCCTATGCACAAAAGCAATTATTTCTCTCCCCTTAAAGCAGATTGTTTTCTGACATTTGAGGTTTGCACCTTGTGGGTGTTGACCAGCTCCCCAACTGTTATGTAGACCACTGGTTTGGTGATAGCCACCAGCTCAGAATATTTGTCCATATTAAATCTCTCTTCGGGTTCAGAGACCGAACAGGCTGTGTTGATGAATGCTCTGGAAGAGACAGAAGGAAAAAACAAAAGAACATGGAATCATGGGAGCGGAAGGGACCTTGGAGGTCATCTAGTCCAACCCCCTGCTCAAGCAGGAGACCTTATACCATTTTGGATGGCTGTCCAGTCTCTTCCCAAAAGCCTCCAGTGATGAAGCACCCACAATGCCTGGAGCCAAGCCGTTCCACTGGTTAATTGTCCTCACTGTCAGGAAGTTTCTCCTTAGTTCCAGGTTGCTTCTCTCCTTGATTGGTTTCCATCCTTTTCTTCTTGTCCTGCCTTCAGGTGCTTTGGAAAATAGCTTGACCCCCCTCTTCTTTGTGGCAGCCCCTCAAATATTGGAACATTGCTATCATGTCCCCCCTGGTCCTTCTTTTCACTAGACTAGACATGGTGGGCCCCTTCCCTCCCTAACAGCCAAGACCAAGATCTTTGACGGGAGAGGAATGCTATCATACTTTCAAATATTTCATTTATTTATTTGAATTTGTTAACTGCCCAGCTCCAGGGGGCTCTTCAGGATGAGCTGCCGTTTTGAGCAGACCCTTCACCCTTCCAGCCGTGCCTTTTCCTTTGGCCAAAAGCCCAAGCAAGCCGCAGGCTAAGCAGGGGGAGGAGGCGACACGCTTCCCGCATAAGGTGGGTACTAGGTGACTCCCAGTTAACGGGTCAGGGATGCCAACGCGGAGATCAAAGTGGTCAAGAGCTGCGAATGGGGCAGCGGTCCCATCGCTCTCGGAGGGGGAAGGGAGAGCACCTTGCTCCTTCTTCAGGGTTAGGGAGGGAAAGACTGAAGAGAAGAGCAGACAAGACCGGCCTTCCATCTCCTGACCAACCTGAACTTCTGGTGTGCTTCCTCCAGGTACTGATTGACCACGTTCAAGTGGCTGTTTGCTCCCTCGAAAAGCTGGTTGGCAGCCGCGTGCTGCAGGATCTTGGCCACGGAGGCCAGATTGCGCCTCTGGTCGGGGTGCAGGGGTGCTCCAGCAGAGAGGTCCACAACATCAAAGCCATCTGGTGCCACCACCGCTGGGTTCATGAAGCGATAGTAGAGCAGGTTGCCCACCACCTAAGACAGGAGGGAGCAAGGCTGGCACATGGGGAGCCCATCGTTTCTGGCATGGGGGAGGGAGGAAGTGCGCTGGCAAGTCTCCTGCTGACCCACCCATTCCTTGAATTGACCCACCCAGGCCCAGGGCTTAGAACTTGGAGACCATCGAGCCAAAATACGGGCACCCTTGCGAGTCGCTGTGACGTGGCTGGCCTGTGACAAAGGGGCCACCCCAGGGGACATAATCGTTTTCCTCAGGTGAGCCTCTGAAAACAGCTCCCTGTAACTCCACAGAGATGCTTCTCTTGGCAGCCATGGAGTAGAGGTGACTCAGACGTCCCTCTGGGACGTCTGAAGGTTGAACCATGGCAGCTGGACTAACATCCTCTGGATTGTTCCTGGTGGTTCCCATGTGAGGACCAACCAGGTAAGGTTAGTTTTCAAGGCCAATCAATCAAGAGGGTGCTGTGACGTTTGTGCTGCCTTCACACGGAGCTTTCATTTCATCAAAAGTAATCTTTTCAGAGACCAAGGACAGATAGAAACAGCTACGAATCCCTGCCCTGTAGCCCATCCCATCTTGACTGAGAAACTCAGCAGCAAAAATAACCTTAAATGGAGGGGAAAGAGCAGACCCCAAGAGTGAGGGCCAGGAGCCAGCCCTGCTTGTAGATCCCCACCTTGTAGATCTCTTCCTTGGAGGCATCTGGAAACTTCTCAGTCAAGGTTGCCTTCAAGACTTTGGCCATGTAGCGCATTCCATACCTGAAAGGAAAGCCAGATTTCATTTCTGGGCAGGCAGGAATTCCCCCCCCCAAGACACAGCTCCCATGTACCCCAAGAGAAAATGCTGGAGAAAATAGGCACCCTGCAAAATGGGGTCCATCTGTGACCTCTCTCCAGTCTGGAGCAATTCGGTGGGACGGTGCTTTTGGCACACATTAATTTGATGTGCTGAAAACTCCTCTCTCTCTAGAAGTTGCTGTTTTTATTTATTTATTTGGCATACGGCATCTACAGAAGTCGTCTGTACCCTCTTTGGAGGAAACGTACACAAACACACCCCAGGACCTGTTATCACTATGTGGGGAGGGGACCGTCCTGGATATTGATTTTATATTTTAGCGCAATGCCCTGCAGAGTAATAAGGATTTCTGTTGTTGCTTAAACCCAACGGGGGCATTTGCCGCATTGCCTAAATTCTAAAATCTCAGCCCGTCTTTTCGTCTGCCAGCCCCGGGGATACCCCTGCCTGAAGCTTCACAAGAGCTCAGGCCCTGTGGCCAACTCCAGCCGGGTTTCATTGTTAAGGCCTCTCACGCCATTTCCTAATGCCAGCAATTTTATTTCTTGTTGGGGGGGGGGCAGGTTGGAAGCCAGGTGCCGACCCCAGAGGGGGGCGGCAGAACGAAAGGAAACCCGTGGCACTAAATCCGTACGGGATCTTCTCCACCGACGAAAGGATGGCCGAGAGAAACTTGTCTGCCAGCACGAGGAGATGGCCGAGGGAGACGTCCAGCCGCCTCTGGACCTCCGGGTGGCCGAGGGCTTGTTGCGGGGTGACATGGTATGGCAGGTGGCTGGGGAGAGAAGAAACAGGGACAGCGACTAAAGCTGATGGAAAAAACAACAGAGTTTCATCATGTTTGCCGTTTCTACCTCCCACACTTGAGGGTCAGTGTTATTTTGCCTCACGCAGAAGACAAGCTGTGCGTGCCTGCCACGGCCACGTTTCCGTTTCCCTCCCTCCCTCCTTTCTTCCTATTCTTTCTCTCCGTTCCATTCCCTAAACCGGCCTGGGGCTTCCCCAAGATTCACAAAGGGAGATAGAAGCACCCTCAACCCTGCTCGCTTCTTTGCTTTTTAGTACAAAAGACATAAAATACAATCTCTCTCATAATTGTGTGTGTGTGTGTGTGGGGGGGGTCCTGTTGCTCCAGCCACCCTGCGGTCTACGTGGGTAGCGCAGGCTCTCCGAGTCTCAAGCCGTGAGATCCGCAGCCCCACCCAGTCTAGAACAGAGCCAGGCAGTGGAGAAATGCCCGCCATGGCCACCCACCTCTTCTGTCCACTCTGGGACTCCGTCTCGTTGATCCACCCCCTGTAGATCTCCACGGGGCTGGTGCGGATACTCAGGCTCCTGTTCTGCAGAACCTCCCGCACCGGCTCTGCCAGGATCTGGCGCAGGGCGTTCTGCCCACGGGCATTGCGATAAAAGCTCACCACCATGCGGATCACAGTGGGGTTCCCTGTGAGGATCTCCCGCAGCTGAGTCACTTTGGACCTGGGCGGAAGACAGAGGCAGCACCTCGGATCTGGGAGGAGGGCGACCGTTCTGTGGCCAGCATCCTTTTATCCCAGAATAGCCTCTTGGCACGTGGAAGGAGACGCAAAGTTAAACGAGTCCAGCTTCCCCTCTGACTTTGCTTCCTGGAACCCAGCTAGAAAGGTCGTAAACAGTGATCACGTGATCCTGGGATGCTGCAGCCACTGCAAATAGATGCTGGTTGCCAAGCACCTGGATTTTGATCATGTGATTGTGGGGATGCTGTGACGGTTATAAGTGCGAGGACCGGTTGTCACATTTTTCAGTGCCGTTGTAACTTTGAATGGTTGCTAAACAAATAATTGTAAGCTGAGGACTACCTGGTAGATTCAGTGCTGGGCCCTGAACTCAGTAAACCTCAGCAGACATAAACAAAATCATATTTAAATGAATAATAGACTAAGCTGGGAGCCTTCACCATAGCCGGTAAGTGGCAGGGGAAAGACAAGGAGCGCAGAGCAGGCCGCCTCCCGTTGTCCAGGCTGTCCCCAACTGCTGCTTCTGCTCATAAGGTCTGCAGGGAAAGGTGACGCAAGACGTGTAAACCAGCAGGACAAACGGCTCGCCGGTCTTGCCCGTGAAGGGAACCCGTTGTGTCTGCAAGTCCCACCAAATGCCGTTCAGCGCCCTCAGCTGGGGCTTATCCCTCCCTGTCACGAGCCCTCCAGAGAGCCTGGCTGTGCCCACAGGGGAGAGGCAGGCAGGGAGCGCCCAGGACTTACGCGATCTCCTCTCGCAGGGCGCGCTGGAAGAGCTGGAGCAGGAGGTAAGCCTCTCTGGGGCCGGAGGCGTAACTGTAGAGGCTGAAGACCACCGACTCCATGAACTTGGTCGACTTGTTGGGCGGCATCTGGATGAGCAGCCTGGCCAGATACACCGGCTGAGTCTGGAAGGAGGGAAACAGCAGGGAAGGGCTGCCTATGCACCGATGGCTTTCCTGGGCTGGGGGCCACATCCGCCTGCCCCTGCCCAGGGCAGCGACCAACCGCTGAACCGCCCAGCAGATCAGGCAGATTCCCAGGGCAAGGCCACAACCCTGGGTGGTGCGTTCATCCAAGCTTGGTTGTAATTTGATCAGCGGAGAGAGAACAATTTACATAGATTACAAGACTTAATCCTTAATAAAACAAAGATGAAATATCTGAAGATTGCCTCTTTGATACAATGCTACTTTGAGAATTCTTGTTCAATTTTACACAACCTATACGTTTCTTTATTCCTTTTTTCTTCATGGCTGTGCTAATATGTTTAAAGAAAAAGGTGCTGCCCAGGTAACAAGGGGTCGCGCGCTCCTCCCAAAGCAGACGCTGCCTAGTGTTGCTCAGCAGTGGCCCCAACTGAGAGGCCTGCAGCCCCTTCTCAGGTGCAGCGCTCCGAGTGAAGTGAGCCGTTGCTCGCAAAAGCTCTTCCTTTTTGCACAAGGTGTGCTAGTGCGAGGCCGACAGGTGCTGCCCACCTGCAGATGGTAGAAGAGGTGCTGATAGGCCTCCAGCGTCTTCCGCTTCTCCTTGCTGAGCGCCTTCAGCCCGTTCTCCTTGCTCTCGTCCATCCGGCTGGAGAGCTGCTCCTTGTTCTTCTTGGTCAACTTCTTGCAATGCGACACCACCTCCTGTCAAGGGGAGAAGCCGGACAATGACACAACACCCGCGTCCAGCCCTCTTCTCCGCTCAGGAGGGCGTCTGTCCGCGGTCACTGCCACGATCCACGAGGCAGGAAACGGGCTGCCTCAGAATGGGGGGGGGGTCAGGGCCCCACTGGCAGGGGTGAGGGTGCAGCAGGGAGGACCCGTGAGACACTATTTCAACAGGCACCCACCCCCCACGGCAAGAGAGAACAAGCTGAGAAGCAGCTTTGGAAGAGGCAGACAAGAGGTGATGCCGGCAAGGAGAACATCTCCGTCACTACCCAAGAAATGTGGGTGACCAGCTGCACAGTAAGGGCCACTTCTGCCTGTGGGCGGAAAGGACAGGATTTTCCAACCTTGGCCCCTTTAAGAAGCATGGACCTCAACTCCCAGAATTCTGCGTGGCTGGCCATGGAATTCTGGGAGTTGAAGTCCATGTGTCTTAGTGGCCAAATTTGGGAAAATCTGGTCTCGGAGGAGGGTTAAGTGCTGGTCACCTCTTCCTTCGGAGGCTAAAGCCTGCACCTTCAGGTTAATTCCTACAGTGTGAAATATTTACTTATTGCTACTGCATGATTTTATTTTTATGTGACAAGGCAGCAACTTTCCCCACAAACTGGGGAAAGATCAGTTTCTGAACCAAAGAAGACCAGGCACCCCAATTCCTGCCCCTGCCTTGATGGGAGTGCTGGAACTCCCGTGCAGAAGCCGAGCAGCTTCCATCAGCTCTGACGATGCCCAGAGTCACACCCTCAATCGGAAGCCCCTCCCCAGCTGTGTGCAGAGATCTATTCCATCCGCTCCTGACCTGCAGGGTGATCCTGTTCTTGACCAGCAATCCAATTTTGATGTCCATGAGGTTGAGGTCATTCTCCAGCTGCTGGTTGGAGCGGATCCCCCTCACCAGCTTCTCCTGGAGCCCCAGCAGCTCCAGCTCCTCCTGGTAGTCGCGCTGGCTCTGCTCCAGCAGGTGGGCGAAACGTCGGATGACGCTGAGCGGGGGGTCCCTGCTGTGCACTGGCAGCAGAGAAAGTGCAGGACCAGCCGTCACACGGGGTGTGGCCTCACTGCCATCAGGAGCCCCCCAAAACCACCATCTTCAGGGCAGAGGGGGGCTCCGCGTTGATCCCCAATCAACTGCGCTTCAGGAGACCCTCCAGAGCCATCCAGGCAAAGCCAGACCCACAGAGCAGGCATTTCATTGGTGCTCACATACGCATCTTGAAGTGCACACAAATTCCCACAAAGTTTGGGAAGGAGGAGCACCCTCTCCCGCCCCGCCCCGCGCAAAGATCCGGACACTCACCCAGCACCCTATAAGCCTCCCTTGCCTTGTTTGCTCGAACGAAGGCCTGGATCCTAATCACGGCTGCAACCTGCCAAAAGACGTAGGGAAAGAGGCCGCCTGCTGTGAGCCTGGCCGGGGGCACCTTCACCAGCTCACAGAAACACAGGAGGGCAGATCGCATCAGTTTCCCCTCACCCTAGTTTGGTGTGAACCTGTTTGGGTTAATTTAGTGGTTTTTTCAAGGATTTTTCATGGTAAGACAGCTGTCCAGATGGGCCGAGAGTAAAACTCCCAGAATTCACCAGCCTGTAGCAGCCAATGTCAACTTTCCAAGAATTATCTGCCCAGGAACTGGGAATGAAAATGGCCACAGCAATTTTCTGCCATTCTCAAGACCTCCAAGAGTCACCCACAGAGGGAAGAATCGTGGAGAACAGAGGGCAATAAAAAAAAGATCACTTGGATCATGTTGATCACAAAAAGCTGGCTGTAAAAAGCCGACCGGTCCAATCCATTTCTTTCCCCCGATGTGAGTGGCATCCCTGCACATCTGGAGGGCGCAGGTTGGGGATGATGAGTGATAACAAAAGGCACTTTACTTAGAGACATTGGGAAAGCAGCACTCAGAATGGAGCCTCCACATTCAGGAGCAAACTGAGGACAGAGAAGCCTGCAAAAGGGCTCGCTGGAAGCATTTGGCTGCTCACCCCCCCCCCGGGGAAGAGCCCCCCCCCCAACCAAGAAACGTCATAGCAATCGGGACAGAAAGACTCACATTCTTCCTGAAGTAGCGCAGGCGCTCCAGGTACCGTTTTCGGGCAAGCCACATCCGCACCCAGGATTGGATCTGCCACGGCCCAGATTGCAGAGGGAAAGCAATCAGTGCCACCACCGGCAGCCTCACAGAGAGGCCCAACAGCCCCACCACACAGCTGACACCCCACAACTCACTGTGATCGCAGCAGCTGTGTTCCTCCGCAAGTAGCGCAGTCTCTCCAAGTAGCTTCTGCGTTGCAGGTGCCCACGCCAGGTGGCCTGGGGGCAGAGGGCAAAGGTGACCCTCCCATCTCTGGGGCTCTCCCCTTGGCCCACTGAGCACAGCCCTCCCCTCCTCCATGGGTTTTCCCAACCTCGTTCAGATTGGAGAGGGGGGGGGTCTTCCTATGAAGCAGCAGCAGCAGATGCCCCCTCCCAAACTGGCCACAGCTTTTCCCAGTTCCACCCCAGGCCTTCCAGCTGGGCAGAGGAGGCAGCTAATGCCAAGTCTGTCTGGGGGCTTCTGACGGAGCTACTGCTAGGATCGAGCGTCACTGCTCCTCTGGGGCAGCAGCCCCCAAGCTTTTGGGCACCAGGGACCGGTTCCGTGGAGAGAGGCTTCTCTGCGGGCCGGAGGGGGCCTGTGAAACACGTGCTGCCTGCATCCCACAGATGGGGCTTCGCTCGTTTACGCAGACCAGTTTTTGGCATGCTGCGGACCGGTGCCGGTCCATAGACCAGGGGTTGGGGACCCTGCTCTAGGGGGGTGAGAGGACTCCCCGTATCTCAAGATGGGGTTCAAGGAAGGAAGCCTGTTTAAATCATGCCAGGTGGAGGAAGGCACTCTCTCTGCAAAGGTGCAGCTGCACCCACCTGGATTTTGGTAGCTGCCGGCACCTGCTGGGATAGGAACCGTTGCCGAGCCGCCCAGTGGTGGCGGACCAGGAAGCCCCTCATCCGGGCCTGCAGCTGGACAACAAGCCAGGCATAGGATTGCCAGAGGCGCTCCCGGTCGTGTGCGGAAGACACGCAGTTGATGGCCGCCTGCCGGAGAGATGTACAAGAGGCCCATTGGGACGGCTCACCTCCAGGGAAGGAGCAAGGATTCCCTGCACGGAGAGCCCCCCTGCCCTAGCGATGCCCTTCAAGCTCTCCAGGGAAAGGAAATGTCCAGAGAGGAGGCAGGAAAAGGGGGCAGCCTGTGCCAAGACTGGGACCCTCCGTCACATGGTGCAAATGAGGTGGCAGCAGGAAGGACCTGGCGAGTCCAAAGCCACCCATGGTGCTCAGAAGACGCCTTTCCACCCATCACAGCCCGTCTCCCCTTCAACCCTTCCCCCCCCAACTGTCCGTGCTGCATTGCGTGGACTTGGTGGGATCCAGTGGCTGAGTGTTTGGCCCACCCACCTGGATCTCCTCTTGGCTGAGATGGGCCGTGTTGAGGGTGAGGGGCTGGGGCTGCTCCCAGGACCCTTCAAAGGACCGCAGGTGGAAGTAGTACTCTGAGCCATCTCTCAGTCTGTGCCGTGCCCAGAGCGCCCCTGAGTGGCCCCCTGCACGCCCCCAAAAGCAAAACATTAAAGGCGAAGGTCAGGATGAACAACATAGAAAGCGGGGGGGCCCTCCTGGGTTTGGGCTGCAGCATGGACCCTCCCGCCTTTACCTGCCGGCCTTCGTGCTGCCAGGACGGCAGAGAACTGCGCCTGATAAGCCGCGGCGCACGCTGTCACCAGGCCACAGAGGCCCACGTTCGGATTGCGCAGGACGCGCAGAGTCTGGGCTGCGTTCCCCTCCTTGATGGCCTGGTTGATGGCAGCAACGCCCAGGGCCACTGTGGGGAGATGCAGAGGGGGCTGCGGCTGGGACAGGAAGCCATGGGTCCCAGGGGAGGGGAGCACCTCCCAAGCCCATCTTCCTCCCAACGGCTGCTCAAGTCCAGACGGCCCATCAGCCCCTTTCCTTCTGGAAGGGACCCCAGAGAGCAGCCCCCAGCCTTACTTTGCTGTGCAGCTCTGCTGTCTTGGTTGGCCCTGCAGACCCCCTCTTGGATTTCTCCCCACCACAAGAGCGCTCCGGGGTCTCCTGTCACCTGCCCGGGGGAAACAAAAGGGCCCCATTCTGACCGAACGGCCCAGAAACTGGCGGTGCAGCCATTCTTCCCCAGACAGAGACTTCCAGGCTCTGGAGAAGCTACGATTGCCAGCTTCACCAAAGCCAAATCTCCTGTACATTGATAAAGCGAATCAAAGGTCTGGGCATGGGGTGGCCGTACATTTCCCACAACAACCCTGTGAGGCAGGTCAGACAGAGAAGGCCAGCATGGGCAGAGTCTCTGTAAGCCTCACACCAAGAGCAGGTTGCCGTCCCCAGCGCAGAACAGCGTCTGACCAAACCACTTCAGGAGATTAGAAACTAGCTCAGCCGTTCCGAACCTTTTTGGCGCCAGGGACCGGTTTCGTGGAAGACGTTTTTTTTCGCGTGTTACCTAGCTCCTGCACATGCACAGATGAAGCTTCACTCACTTGCATGAACTGGTTCCTGGGAGGTTTGGGAGCCCTGGGCTAGCTAAAAGTAAAAAAGCCTTTCCTGGATCACAGATTTTGTGAAAAACCCAACACCACAAGCTCCAATTATGTACACCAGAAAAGGGGGCACCAGATCCCTTCTGATTTTGGGATCCCATAGGCAGACTCCTCCTGCAGTGCCTAACTCAGCGTTTCTCAACCTTGAGAACTTTAAGATGGGTGGGGTGGGGTGGGGGACTTCAACTCCCAGAATTCTGGAAGTTGAAATCCCCCCATCTTAAAGTTCCCAAAGTTGAGAAATGCTGGTCTAACTAGTGGCACAACAGAAGACAAGCTGGCCTAGAATGGCGGATCAGGGCCAGCAGCCTGTGGTTCAACCCTCCCCTCTTTTGGGACTGTGGTGCCCTCGCTGATCCCCCCAAATTTGGTACAAACTTTAGAATCACCAGTGCAGCTTTCTGCTTCAACCACCCACCCAAAACCACAGCATCATCCATACGTGTGCAGTGCGATTCCCCAAGTTCCCAATTCTGGGAATTGCAGCACAGACAACTGACTGGAGCAGGCAGTGATGCTATTCAGAGAAAGGAGGCAATAAAATGCGATTGGTCTGGTTTCTGTCAGTTCATAAAACCACTTCCTGCTTCTGTGTAGCCCCCAGTGCAGCTTCTGGAGAGGCTCAGCCAGACCCAGTTTTGGGAGCGCCTGAAACTTTTGGTCCAGGTGCCTGATGGGGTTTCTGCATTAGCTCAGGAGACCCCCCCCTTCTTTTCCTACCTGGGCCTTCTGCCTCAACATCTGGGCCAGAACAAAATGGTACCGCTTGGCTCCGGGGAGCATCACATCGGCGAGGTTGGCTGATGGCAGGAGCAGAGCCCTGAGGGTCTTCTCCGGACAGTCGCCCTGCACAGCCTCGTTGATCAGCCGGACAGCCAGGATTTCTAAAAGAGGAGAGGGCGGCATTGGCTGAACCCAGGGCTGGAGAGAAACGCTTTTTAAGGGTTTGGTGGAATTATCCCAATGGGGCACCTCAGTGTTACCTTGAGGCATCGCCTGGCTATTTGCTGTTTCTGACTTGTGCATTTTAATGTCCAGGTTTTAAACTCCGGAAAAGGAATCTTTAGCGGTTTGTAGTTCTGGAATGAGTCCTGTATCTGTTTTTAATTTCTTAAGATTTTTATCCTGCCTTTGTTATTGGGTGGCAAACATACATCTCCAAGGGAGATGGGCAATTAAGTAATATGAAAAATAGATACGATTTCCTTCTCCTATTTCCCCCACAACAGCAGTCCTTGGAAGTGGGCTGGGCTGAGGGAGCGGGGCTGGCCCGGAGTCTCCCAGCTGGCTCCAACTGGGGGGTGTCTGATTTCAGGAGCAGAAGCCTCGCTCTCTGCCACAGAGGCCCAGGCAGGCCTGCGGCCTCTTTGCGGCCAACCCAGGCGGCCCAGAAGGGCTCTTCGGCCGTCAGTGGCAGCCCCACACACGTCGCCCACCACAGTTGACCCGGAAGCTCCTTACTTTCCTGCTCTTCTTGGACGGAGGCATTCACGCCGTTCACCGAGGCCTGGATATCGTTCCAGCTCAGGAAGTTCCGCCGGGTTTCCCGAAAGAGGCACTTCTGTTTGGACAGGCCCTCGAAATAACTGCAGAAGGGAGACAAGCGAGGACGCCAGGTCGGAGCTGCAAGTAGCGTTAGTTAGCAGGCAGAAATCAGTCAGGGTCTACAGGCGGTCCTTGACTTACAGCCGTTCGTTTAACAGACCAAGTCGTAACTTTCTGGGAAAAAGCGACTTGCAACCTGCACTTTCGCCCGTCACACCACCGAGTCAAGAGATTGCAATCCAGGAGCCTGGCAACCCTCTCGTATTTACCATCTGTCGCACAAATTGTGATTTGCAACTTTTTTTTTTTTGCCAATTTTCAGCAAAAAATGTCCACTGAGGAAGCTGGATTCAGTTTATCATGTGATTTGCTTAACGACCATGGTGATTCACTTAACTGCCATAAAATCTGTCATTAAATTGTGTCCAGCGTGACAACAATTTAAAACGGAAATTCTGGTCCCAATCGTGATGATAAGCTGAGGACCACCCGTCCTCCAAAGGTGACCAATTTCAGGACCCTCGGCTGCTCTGCACCCAGTGCCAGACGCCGTGGCGGGGGAGGGAGGAGGAGGAGGGCGGGGCCCCGTGCGGAGCCGGGCGTCTTACCGCTGTGCGTGGCTCTCTTCGACGCTGCAGAGGCCCAGGCCGGAGCTGAGGAGGCTCCTCCAGAAGCTGGCGCTGTCTCCACCCTCGAGGGCCTGGTTGACCAGCGCCACTGCGGACAGCATCTCCACGGCCACAAAGAGCTCTTCCTGGGCCAGCTTCCCCTGCCGAAGGAGGCCAGGTACCAGCTTTGTCCCAAGCCAGGTACGCCCCAAGGAAGCCCAAGCAGACGCTTCCGAGCCAGCCGATGGCTTCCCCATCGCAATGCCCCCCGACGCCTACAGGTAGGAGACACCCACCTGCAGCCCAGGGCATGCACCTGACTCTGCAAGGGGACTTTGGAACTGTTCCTAGTCTAAATATTTTGTAAAGAGTGGAAAGGACAAGAAGGACCCGTCCTTTTGATCTTTAAAAAAAAGGTTTGAAGATGAGGTGGGAGGGGGAAGAGGGGCTGCTCTGCAAAGAAGACAGGCAGCAGCCATTTGAGCTGGTACCCTTCCCCCCCCCCAGGAAGCCTTCGGGGACCCGCTCACCTGGGGCTGCTGCCGCTGCAGGGCCGACAGGTCTTGCTGGTAGAGCTCAGCGGCAAAGGGGAAGACCTCCGGGAGCTGAGCCTCGGGCTTCGCCAGGGCGCGCACCGTCTCTTCCGCGATTCCTCTTCGCAAGGAGGCGTTGATGTGGCTCACAGCATGCGCGGCTGGACAGGTGCAGGGGGCACTCTCAGGTGTTTGAAAAAGGTGACGTTGGGGCAGGAGATGCAGGACTCCCCAGCAGGAGACCTCTCCCCAGGGGTTCTTTGTCCCCAAAAAGCAAGGCAGCACCCAACCAGCCAAGGCTGAACCCTCCCTCAGGCCTTGTCCTGGAGCCCAACCCCACTCACCAGCCCGCTCCTGATCACTTCTCTGGTTGGCCGCATAAAGTCCAGCTTGAATTTCTCCTTGCTCAAGCAAGTCAACGTGTCCCAATTCCTGAAGAAAGAAAGAAAGAAAGAAAGAAAGAAAGAAAGAAAGAAAGAAAGAAAGAAAGAAAGAAAGAAAGAAAGAAAGAAAGAAAGACAGAAAGACAGAAAGGGGGAAAAAGGTGTTCTGAATAAACCACTAGGAGGAGAGTTGGCAGAGATGATCAAGGTTAGCAACAGCCTTGATGGAAGAGGTTAGATAGTGTAAGCAGGGAAGCTGATGCAGCATCCTGGAACTGGAAGATCAGTGGGCCTCTTGTGATGTTCTCCAATTAATCATAATAAAAAGGAGCTTTTAAACAAGATCTGGGCTCCCCTATTGGTGTTATTGGAGGGGGAAGACCCAGGAGGTTCCCCTCCAGCACAGGGTTCTCTGGATGCTTCCTAGCCCCAAAGACGCTATTCAGGTAAGACTGAACAAAATGGTCGTCCAACAACCCGGGACAGGGAGAAGACGGCTTCAGGGGGCGCACAAAATGCTCCCGTTGGGTTTGGTGGCATTGTGTGTGTGTGTGTCTTGATTTCGCAGGCAGCTCCATTGCAGAATCCACCTGAAGGCGCCTCTTCTCATTGTCTTACAGAAGGCCGACGCAAGCGGAGTGCAATCCAGAAAGCTTCCAGCCTTGTGACACCCAAGGAGGGCCCCTTCTTCCCTTTCTGCCCCAATTCTGCTCCCCGTGGGCATACCAGCGCCTTCTCTTCCCGGTCAGCAGAGAGTTGATCCAGGTACCAGCTGGCGTTGTCTCGCCGCAGGCTCTTCAGGGCTAGGATAGGATCTTGCAGAAGGTGGTACAGGGTCTGAGCGTCCTGGGCCTCCAGAGCATCCTCCACCGTCTCAAGGGCACTCCTGACTGATTTAAAGAGGGGGAAAGGGTCACAAAGGATCTCATGCAAAAGCTCTTCCTTGGACTGTAGGCAGGGAGAGGAGGAGGCCTCTTTCCCAAACGGGACAGGGGGCAGATTTGGTCTACCCTGTGAGCAACCAATCCCACGGGCGCTCAGGGTTAGGACCCCTGCCTAGAGCCCTCAGGATCCTCCAGAATGGCCAGACCCCACCCACTCAGGCCAGGAATGTTGGACACGCCCCTCGTGTGGTTTTTGCCCAAGACCCCGAGTTCTGCTTCACTTCAGCCAAGACTGGGGCCTGGCTCCACTGAAGGCACGGCCACCAGAACACGAGAAATTCCCCCCCAAACCCACCCGCCTTCCTCCTATGGAAAATTTTTCCAGGCTCTGATCTGGGCATTTCCTCCCCGGGATCAGCTTTAGCACCTGCCCTGCACCCGCAACAGGAAGCAGAGGGCCAGATGGGGCCCCTCAGGAGTGTCCCAGGAGAGAATCCTACAGAGCGTCCTGAACGCAGTCGGAAAGCTGCGGGTCTCACCTTCCTCACCAGAGATGGCGGCAGGGGGGTGGGAGTGGGCCTCCCAGGGCTTTTCCAGAGAAGGCTAACTCCGATTTGACAAGATCGCTTCATTGACAAAATGTGGTTTGAAAACAGGGATTTTTGCCAAGACTGACTAGATGAATTAAATTGAATACTTTATTGGCCAATTGGGCTTAGACACACAAGGAATTTGCCTCTGGTGCAGAAGCTCTCATGCAAAGCAACAGAATAATGATAATCATAATCATATTATCAGTAAGATGGGGTAGTAAAAAGAAGGATAAATACCACTACTACAACCATAGTACACATAGACAATGCCGGTAATAGTCAACATTCCTCCAAGTCCACCCCAAAACAGAATGGGAAAGGAAAGCCAGCCACGGGTAGGGCCCTCAGGAACCCCAAAACATGACCTGACCAGTGTTTCTCAGCCTGGGCGACTTCAACCCCCAGAATTCCCTAGTCAGCACGATTTATGGTTTCATCCCACATGCTGGCTTGGGAATTCTGGGAGTTGAAGTCCACCCACCTTCAGGTTGCCCAGGCTGAGGAACACTGGTCTGGACTCTTAATTCTTGCAGGGAGAAACCGGATTTGCAGCAATGTCCAATCAAGACAAAGGACTTTCCCACTTCTGAAGCAGCAGGAGCGGAGGGGGGGGGGTCCTGGTCTACTCACTGTTCACCAAATTGATGCTGCCTTGGATTTCAGCTTGGGTCAAACAGTGATCGTAAATGTCTTCCCCGTCAGGTATCTTCTGCAGATGCTGAGAACAAGCAAAGAGAAGGGCAAATGGTCCAAAGCGGCTTTTTGCCACCTCCAGAATAGCTCCAAATGAATAAAACAGAGGAAGGGAAATTGCCCGGAGGGAGGCGGGATTCACCTCTCTTGGAACTTACCAGGGAGAAAAAAAAATAATGCAAACGAAAGCTAATTTGCGTTCTCTAATTGCACATTTGCATAATCAGGGATGGGAACTGAAATCAGTTGAGCAGAGGCTGCTCACGTGCCCCGGATCCCCAGCAAAGGTTTGGCTTCCCTTCTGCAATCAGCCAAACCCCAGTGAGCAGGGCTGACATCCCACAAGAGCAGGGAGAGCGGGTAGGTAGGTGTGTGTGCGTGCGCGTGTGTGTGTGTGTGAGAGAGAGATGGTGGGGGGGGGGGAGGGAAGAAATCTTATTGTGCTTCTGCTTACCCGATTCTTTGCGTTCTCGGCCTTCTCTTCTTTGGCCCGGCAGAGCTCTTCCTGGTAGGGGCCTCCCAAACTCTCCTGCAGACCCACCAGCATGGCGCTGGGGTTGCACAAAGCCGCCGTGGTCTCTGCCACAATCCCCACTTCTACCGCTTTGTTGATAGCCAGGATGGCAGCATGCACTGAAGGGGAGAAGCCGGGTTAATGTGGGGGAGAGGAGAGCAGCAGATCCCGCGGATCAGACAGTGGTCAGCGCATACGGCACCTGCTGCCTCGTCGACCGAGAGCTCCTTAGCCAGGATGCCGCCGATTTTGCTGAAGGAGGGTAGCTGCAAGCCGTATTTCTCTAGCTCCCCTTTCATGTGGTTTATTTCCTCGTCTGGAAGAAAGCAGAGAGAGAAGTCTAGGCTGCCACTCTCTCCCTCCCAATCTGTCAGGGTCTTCAGCCCTGTTGATCAATGTTTAATGAGCAGAATTCTAAGGCCATAAGAAACTGAGCTTCTCCAAGATCCATCAGTTCTCCTCCAGCAGGGGTGTCCAACACTGGCAACTTTAAGACCTGTGAACTTCAACTCCCAGAATTCCCCAGCCAGCAGTGGGAGCTGAAATCCACAAATCTTACAGTTGCCCAAGTTGGAAACTCCTGTCCTACAGCAACAGAGTTAGCACAATTCAAAGTCAAAGTGCCAAATAAATGAAGTGCCCTGCAAAGAAGAGAAGCCGGGCAGTGAGAGATTGTATTTTTTATAACTGCCTTCAAACTCTAGGATTCTGTCAAAAAGCACCAAAGAATTCCAAGTCTCCTTTTGTCTGTCTTACCTGTAAAGTCAACTTTTCCATACAGATCCTGAATCTGGGGAGCCAGCCCACATTTAAACAGGTATAAGCTGGAGGACAGATCAGAAAAATAAAGAAGAGAACTTGGTTGAACATGGATCAAACATGAATGGGAGAATGTTCCTTTCTTTTAACGACCCTGTAATCCCTCGCATCGGGGTGGAGTCGGGGCAACTGAATGGAGCTTGAGCGTTTACTGGCCAGATTCCCTTCCTGACACCTACACGGAGTTTGCACAATTACTCATTGCGCCCAGAGAGAGAAAGATCTGCCACTACCTAGGATTGAACTCACAGCCTCCTGATTGTGAGGCGAGAGCTCCACCTCTAGGCCACTGTGCTGACAGGGTTGATGAGAGAATAAAAGATGTCTATTTGTGTAGTAGTTTATGCTGCTTCCTTTGCAAGACAGGTAGGAATCTTTATTCCTTAATCAATCCCTGATCTTTAATGCAATTTTAACTTGGTCTTGGCCTAAGCTCTCCCTTAAAAACTGTTGCAAGATCAGCTTCTATAGTAGGGTTTATACGCACACACTCCTTACTAATTTACTGAAAAGAAGCCTAAATTAGAGGAAGAGAGGATAGAAACAGCCCCAACTACATTCTCACCTAATCTGACAACTATCTTATTGTCCTTGGAAAAGCTAAGCAGTTGGCTAATCTTTGGATGGGGCACCACAAAGAAATCCCCCAGCTACCGGCAAGGCTAGGAAGCTGGAACGTCCCCCCCCCAAGACCTCAGAAAGCTGCTTGGCCTGAAGTGGCAAGGTTTACCCCACTCCTTGTGAACTGAGACCAAAGTGATATCTATTGGGGGAGGGTCTTTTCTCCCCCACACACAGCTGAAGGCTCACCTTAAGGCATGGATGCAATACACCACACGAGGCATGTTCTTCTTGTCGTAGATATCGGTGGTTTCGGGCTGAAAAATCTGGGAGAAAGGAGCAGGTGTCAAAGCATGAAGGGGACCCTCTCCCAGACACCCAGCGAAGGTGGGAAGGGTCAAGGGCCTTACCACAGGCAGCCCAACACGGCTCATGGCATCCCGCCAGCGGTTGATGTTGTCCGTGTGTCGAAAATGGAGCCCACAGGCCTTCAGAGAGGAAGAGGAGAAGGCAGAGAACATTGTCACCCCTACTAGACCCATCATGAGACCTTGGGGGCAGGGACTGCTCCAGAATTAAGAAGCCCCCAATTTTGGAGTGAGAAGGAAGACTTGGCAGCTGTGCCAAGACCCTCACCAGAGGCTGGCACCCCCTTTACTAGGCACTGGAAAGGCCCAAGCTGTAGCTTCTCCTCTGCCAAATATGAAGATGGAGCAGTCTTTCTTCTAGATCAGAGGTGTCCAACACTGGTAACTTTAAGACTTGTGGACTTCAAGTCCCAGAATTCCCTAGCCAGCCACGGCTGACTGGGGAATTCTGGTACTCGAAGTCCACAAGTCTTAAATTTGCCAAGATTAGAAACCCCTGGTCTAGATGGTGAGACGGGCATGGGAAAAATCAAGCGAATGGGCAGGAGAGATTGTGGCAAGGAGGGGGGGGGGTCCCCTGTGAGACCATTTGCCCTAGGATCCCAGCAACAGGATCCTGCCCAAAAGCCCTGGGCAGGGCGGAGCATCCGTCCAGCCTTCAAGTTGGGGGAAAAGCCACGGATTGTCCCAACAAGCAGAAGGACAAGGGGGAGAGACACCTCCTGGTGGGAAGGACCAGCTGCCTTGGTGAGACCCCAGACCAGAACCAGAAGCTGTCTGTCTCCCTTTTGGGGTCTCCATCCTAGTCACACAAGCTTCTTATGAGCAAAACTCAAGCTGTGGGGGCCTGCAAGAGCCCCAGCTCAAGACTCCACCAGCCTCGGGGCTGGAAGGGGGCCTTTCCAAGCTTGTTCACCCCACTCCTGGCCTCCAGAGGCCCCAGGACCAGCTCTTGGACCCCAGAGGGGATGGGGAGTAGCAGAAGCCAGCAAGACCAGAGGGGAGCCCCTGCCAGACCAAGAGGGCTCCAGGCCCCCTGAGCCCCTCACCTGGAAACGGGCCTGGTCGAGGTCATAGATCTTCCCCAAGGGACAGACATCAGGAGCAAAGAAATGCCCAAGCTTGGCCAGGGTGACGCCATTGCGCAGACTCTCCTCCAGCTCCGTCGGAGGGGGCAGCGGCTCCTTCAGGCAAGCCTCCATCCAGCTGAGGGGGAAAGTGGGGCAGGGTTACCCCTCTCGACGCCAGGCGTCCATCGGATTTTGTCAGCAGCCCCTCAGGAGACACCTAGTCTGACCTAGGATTTGGGGCAGGGGCGCCAGCAAAGCCCCGTCCTCCCACGGGGCAGAAGTGTCCGAACACCGACCACTTTTTAAAATTAAGTGGCTGACCCTCCAAGTCCCGTGGCCAAGGGGAGGAGGAAGAAGCATCTCTACCCAGTTTCCTTCTGCACACAGGTGCCCTCCAGTCCCTTGTCTCTGGGAGGCTCCCTCGCTGCATCCCCCACTGAAATAAGGCAGAGCTGGCCTTGCCTGTCACAGGAAGAGCCCCCGTTTTTTCAGAGGGGCAGTGCTGGGAGGCCCCTCGATGGTCATGAAGTTCAAACTCCTTTAGGGAAGCCAAATTAAAGCGTGCACGCAAACACACCCACAACATTCAGACCCACTTGGGTTCATTCAGCCCCTCCCCCTCCCCGATCCACTTGCTTCAAAACAAAAGCAAGTTCAGACGTGGGAACTAAACCTTATGCGGAACAGCTAAATGGCTGGGGCAGAGTTTCTCAACCTTGGCCACTTGAAGATGGGTGGACTTCAACTCCCAGAATTCTGTGGGAGTTTTTCAAGTGGCCAAGGTTGAGAAACACTGCTCTGGTGGATCCTGCACTGAACAGGGGTTGGTCAGGATGACCGCTGAGGTCCTTTCAACTCTTTGCAGCTCTCCAGCCTGATCACCTGCTATAATTATGGCCTCAAAGTTGTTCCTGGCTTCCAGCAAGTACATGGATTGATTTTAAAAATACAAAGGGCTTCCCTGTGAAAGCGAATCAGGTGTTCTCTCCCACCCAGCTACCCCCAAAACTGTCTCACCGCTTGGCTTCCTCCAAGTAGCAGAGATACTGGTAGGCCACGTTCTGCCGCCGCCTCTCGTCCATCTCGTCCGCCGTGAGACGCTCATCTGGGGGAACCAGAAAGAATTTCAGCCCAAGACAAAATTCCAGGAGAGTCGCCAGCAAATTTTTGTAAGTTGCCCAGTCGCCTCGTTGGTGAGAATGAATGTAATAAATAACCATCCTGCTGGTTCTCTTTGATCTCCCCAAGAATGGCATCCCGGGGGCACAGCACCCAAGTGGAGGGGCCCAAGCTGCCCCCCCCACATCCTGCTCCCCAGTTTTGGAATTTGCTTTCAGCCTTGGATGGGCAGCCCGGCTGGTCTTCTGAACTGAGGGATGAGTGTTTTAGCCCAGTAGAGTTTGTGAATCCAACCTTTGTCACTCAGTCAGTGAGACACAGCCGAGGGAGCCACAAATAAACATAGCACAGCAAGTGTCTGGACCTATTCATTTTCTCACTGCCTCCAGGGTCTCTGGAGGTTTCATACAGAATATTCATGCCACACCAGTGGGCGCAACAATTTGCATCTTAGCTTTCTCCAGACTGAGCTTTAGAACATGCTTATTTGTTTATAATCTGCCAACTTCTAAAGTATTGTTTCTCAGCCTTGGCAAGTTTTAGAGGTGTGGACGTCAACTCCCAGAGTTCCCTAGCCAGCTGTATTTGTTATTTATATGCTGGCTAGGGAACTCTGGGAGTTGACGTCCACACCTCTAAAACTTGCCAAGGCTGAGAAACCTTGCTCCAAACCAGGGACAAGGGCCCCACAAGATTGTAAATGTAATACAAAAACACAAAGGAAGCTTGTTATTTATATGCCTTAACTATACTATGTATTTTATATGGGGCCCAAGACAATTCCTCTTCGCTCAGGGTGGCCCAGGCAAGCCCAAAGGCTGGACATCCCTGCTTGCGTAAAGGGCCCAGCTGGCCCCCAGCAGCCCCGGGAGGACCTCCCCGTCCGCTCTCCGGCACTTCCCCGCCAACGGCGCCTCGAGGGCAGGCGCGGCTCCCGCTGCCCGCTTAACGTCCGCCCTGCGCGGCCAGGGGAACGAGGCTCCGTCGGGTTTCTTCCCCCCCCTCTCCCTCCCCGGGAGCGCAACGGGCAAGGCCGCCTCCGGAGGCCCAACGGCCAGACCCAGCGCCGGCAGCCAGCCTGGCGCGGCTCCGGAGCGGAGGGACGGCGCGCACAGCTCCGCGCTCGGCTTCCCCGACGCCGCCGCGTCCTGCAGCCGGCTCCCTCCCGCTGCGGGCGGAGACGCGCTTGGCCCCCCCGCCGGCCGCCCTCCCCCCCGCAGACTCACAGCCGGAGGGCGCCCGGCCGCGCTGCGCCATCGCCGCCCTCCCTGCGCCGCTCCCGCCCGCTCGCTCCGCCTGCGAAGTTTGAATCTCCCGCGCCGCCGCCCGCCGCTCGCTGGGCAGGCCGCGGAGCCTGCTGGGCGCCGGAGCTCCTCCCGGGGGGCGTGGCGGGGCCGGGCGGGGCTTCGGGCCAGAGGCGCCCCGTCCCGCTCGGGCTCCCCGGCCGCCCCTCCGCGAGGCTCCCCCCGCCCCGGGAGCCACGCCCGCCGGCGGGGGCTGGGCCCGGGTCCCTGCGGGCGGCCCTTCCGCGGGGCTGCTGAGCCGGCGGCCCCGCGCAGGGGCGGGGCGGAGGCGGCGTCCGAGCGCGCCTCCCCGCCCGGTCGGAAGCGCCGCCGCCTGCCTGCCTGCCGGAGAAGGGAGCTGCCGCATGTCCAGGGCGGCCCTGCTGGGACTCGGCCTGCTGCTGTCCAGGGCGGCGGCCGCGGGGCGCTGTCCAGCCGCGCTCTGGCCGCCTCCTCGCGCCATGCAGAGCGCCGCCGCGCCCGGCCTCAAGTTCCTGGGGTAGGCGGCTGGCGGGGACGGGCCGGCGGAGGGCAGGAGGCGCTCTGGCTCCCCGGGAGCCGTAGGGGAGCGAGGGGGGGAAGGCGAGCCCCGAAGCCGCGGCGGGAGGAACGGGCCGGTCGGCTGAGAAAGCCCCCCTCGGCAGAGGCGGGTTTGGAAGGGGGGGGGCTTTGGGGTATCGAATCCGGTGGGCTGTCTTTGCACAATGCACGAGCCCCCCCGGCTCCCCCCCGAAAAAGAACCGAGAGCAAAGCGGCCGCGAGGCGCAAACGCCCCTCCCCGCCGCCTTCTGCCTCCCGAGGCGGGGCCGGAGCTGCCTTTGCCCTGCGCCTTCGACAGGAGCCCTCGGCCGAGCCGGAGTTTGTGTTCGAGCCAGAGTCGAGGCCGAGCAGCCTGAGGTCGCCGGACTAAAGTTGTAAGGAGCCGGTTGGTGACTGGAGGGGCCGCCCAAAGAGGAGGAGAGAAATGCCAGCCGGGCACGCCGGTGCCCCTGGGCGCAGAGGCCTTCGGCTCCTCCTCCAAGGGCACCCCTGGATTCTGAGAAATGGCAGCAGCTGCCCGTCCCCAGCCAGCGACTTTTCTCTTAATCATTTGCTTGCCGAGGAGGCAGACAGATCTGATCCGTTCGATCTCCTTTGGAGCAAGGATCAGCTCATGCTGGGTTTTCATCTCCCAAGAAGGGCGAAGGCGGCGGGCAGCCCCGTCCTTGCCCGCCCAGGTGGCACAGAATGCGCCAAGCAGTCCAGCCAGGAGCGGGGAAAAGGGGGTTCGGGGTCCAGTCGACCATTTGGGGACTGTGGACCTGCCTCTCTGGGTAGTGGGCAGGGAACGATCAATGCCGCTCTTCGGGGGGGGGGGGAATGTGGATGCAACAGAAATGAGGCCTGGGCTCAGCAGTTCCCTCCTGTCCCCTCCAGGCAGAAAGAAGCCCAGGCCATCGACCAGGAGCTCTTTGAGGAGTACAAATTCAGCGTGGACCAGCTGATGGAGCTGGCGGGTCTCAGCTGTGCCACGGCCATTGCCAAGGTAAGGGGGGGGGCTCGCCTCAGCTGTAGGAATTCCAAACAAAGGCCACCTCCAGGGGAGGTTAAAACCTTCACACTGTTGTCTTGAGCAGTTCCGTTTCCAGAGAATGAAAAGCTGGGTTTGTACAACGTTCTGGCGAGAGCGGAGCTGAGACTGAAGGATGCTGGTATCCATGCGCCTTCCCATGTTCATGTGAAGGAGAGGGTTGTGTGCAGCATGGCATGATATAAAAATGCAGTATTTATATTCTCTTAACCCCCATTAGAGTTAAGTGTGTTCTGTGAATGTAGACACAGGGTTGCGTAGGAATTATAGAGCTTTTGGCCTGTGTATGTGTGTGTGTGTGCATGGGCAGTGTTTCCTTGAAAAGAAAGTTCTCTCCAAATAATTATGTTTCCAATGGGATGAAATAAAAGAATCGTCTTTCATTTCTTTTTTTTTATAAAACATTTTATTAATTTTCAGTTTTTACAAATCATAAGTGCTTAGTAAACAGCGTGTTGTCTGGGTCCATTTGTTACTCAATAATACATATTCACTTCCTCAATATAGATCTATCCTATACTACACAGACCCGTGCTTTTTGATCCTCTCTTCTTCCAGTAATATTTCTTGATTTTTCCAACACTGAGCAAATACAATTCTTACTATTAATACATGTGAGATTAAGTATACGCATCCTCATATCTTTCTAGTATTATACATAATAAAAATAATATCAGTTTATAACATCTTTTCTAGCTGACTCATATCTCAATTGTATTTGCAATTAAGGTCCCCTTATTAAATCAATATCCTGTCATTTCAATTTTAGTTTCCCATTGGTATTCAAAATATCTGTCAGTTCTAGTTTCCTCAAAGTTAGTTACATTTGGGTGACCAAAAACTTCCCTTATACAAGCTATCCTAATGTTTTCATATTTCCCACATCATAGAAAAGTGTGCTATCCTAATTATAAATCATCTTCTAGTTATAATAATCTTTTTTTATCTAAGGATTATCTGTTCTTTTAGCCATATTCAGACACATGTTTGATGGTATAATGCCCCATCCGATAGGTCGGATCCTCTATTTTCTTCAGTCTAACTCTAGCTTTCTTCCTTTGCCAGGTAGCTTTCCAAGTCAGTGTATTTAGATTGCCAAAGAATTCTTCCTCTATTTTTATAGATATTGTTTGAAATAGAAGAGAGAATTTAGGTAAAGTATTCTTAGAGGGGAGTTCAACCCACTTATGTTCATTAAACAACTCCTGCTTTCCTTCTCCCTCGGCTTCTCTCTTCATTTCTTGTTTCCCAATTTCTAACATTTCTCTTAACAGCTCTATAATCTGTTCCATAAGATCTTCTTCCTTATCCTCAGGTATGTTCTGAAGTCCTGAGAAGTAAGATGCCTTTTCCATTTCCGGTATTATGACTAAGTCTTCCAAGTTTTTATTTGCCTGTGTCAGTCTGTAATTTCCTTCCTTTATATCCTCTGTCTTTGGATCGATTTCCTCTGATTTGTCTTCTGTTTTCTGAATTGCTTGTTCATTGTTTGTAGTCATTTTCTGAAGGTTTTCCAGTTGTAAGTTTAGGTTAAAGACTTGCTCATTTATGTTGTCTAAATTGCTTTTAATCTCATCATAGTTTCTTCTTGAACCTTTATGTGAAACAATTGCTTCTAGAATTGATTGCAGCACGGATTGCATTTCCTTCTGGAAGTTATTAGCTTGTTCTTGTTGGAGCATCACTCCTACAGCTCCTTGATATACCGGGCTGGGGGCTTCAGAGGAAAATATTGGAGATGGTTTTTTACCACTTTTAGCTTGGCATAGAGCACCCATTTTGTTTCCCCCCTCCAAATATTCTGTCAAAACTATCGTATTCCCCAAGTATTGGCCTTATCTAACACGACCAATCTTAGAGTCAATAAAGCATATAATTTTTATAGTCTTTGTATGTAGCCGTTATAATCCAATAGGTTCCAAGATATAGGTCCACCACTGAAAGCAATGTTTTGTAACAGTTCTTCAGTTCAGGGGTCCAAAACCTATCAATCTTCTTTCATTTCTTGATATTTTTTTCCTATCCTTTTTGGGGGAGGGAATAACTATCTTCCTTTTAAGTAGACATCAGTGAGGGGGCTGGGAATATGAAACAAATGTATAAAACTCCATTTATTGTTGAAGGTCACAAAGTCCAGGAGTCCTAAAACTGCGTTTATGTACAGTTTTATCTATTTCAAGGAGCTTATGTATGGACTCTTGAGGACTAGAAGCCTTGCATTTCATTAGATTAGGATTAGGAATCTTGACACTGTTTCCCGCTATCCCTTTTGTGTTTGTGGGTCTCCCAAGAAATTTGTCATTCTCAGGATGAACCTCTTTTCCCCCAAGGCATACCCAACCGGTACTTTCACTATCAGCCAGCCAGTGGTGCTGATCGTGTGCGGCCCTGGGAACAACGGTGGAGATGGATTAGTCTGTGCCCGTCATCTGAAAATGTTTGTGAGTGATTTGCACCTATCCCGGTTGAGTTTGTAAGTGCTGCTGGCAGGGAACACTTGCAATGCACCCCCCCCCCGGCAGCTGAGCCTCAGGCTTGCCAGCCTCTGTCCATGGAGGAGTGTTTGTGCCATGTTTGGATGGCTGGCCTTCTGCCCATTGAGGAAGTCTTCTCACACTGTGGTTGCACAAAAGGCATCAAGGAACAAAACTGACCCCAGACGGACCAGAAATGCCTTCCAGCGGCAACAGATCGACCTTCTTGTCTTTGCAGGGCTACGAGCCAACCCTCTTTTACCCCAAACGCCCCAACAAGCCACTTTTTGAAGGTTTAACCACCCAGTGTAAGAAGATGGAGATCCCGTTCCTCACAGAGTTTCCATCTGAAGTAAGTCAAAAAGAAAGAAAATTGAGGTCCACCCATCTTCACACTACCAAGGTTGAGACACAGTTCTGCAAGGGTGTGTTAGGGTTAATAGCAACAGCACTTAGACTTATAGACTGCTTCACAGTGCTTTACAGCCCCCTCTAAGCGGTTTACAGAGTCGTCATATTTTCCCCCAACAATCTGGGTCCTCGTTTTACCGACCTCAGAAGGACGGAAGGCTGAGCCAACCTTGAGCCAATGAGAATCAAACTGCTGGCAATACTGCATTCTAACCACTGTGCCACCATAGCTCCTGGTTAAGGGTGATGGGGGATTCTGGGAGTTGAAATCCACCCATCTTCAAGTGCCAAGATTGAGAGCCCCCGCTTGGGGACGGCTGGACTGAAGCATCTCGTCTCCATCTGCACCCTTGAGTTGTGTTCACACAAGTTTGATTTCCATCGCAGGCTGCCCTCATCGACGAGATTTACGGCCTGGTGGTGGATGCCATCTTCGGATTCAGCTTCCAGGGAGCCGTGCGGGAGCCTTTCGGTACAATCCTGAGCACCTTGGAAAAGGTGACCATCCCTGTGGTCAGCATCGATATTCCTTCCGGTATGTTTGGCCCAGGTGGGGTGAAGGCCTGGGCTGGTTCATTGTTGGGGGTCGTACCTCATCCTCCTGGCCTCTGTTCTTCTGTTCCCCACCCAATTTCCTTCCCAGAAATAAGCCCTTCTGAGCCCCAGAAATAATTTTGCTGGAGAGCAGTTTTGGAGAATTCAGGTCAGGGAATAGAATTTGGGCCAGTGCTGAGAAATTTAGCTTTTAACAGATTCTAGACTCGTAATTTGGAAGAGATAAAATACTTTCCCCCCTTCCATTCAATTATGTCTGATTCTGAGGCTGCCTGCAATTTTCTTGGCAAGGTTTTTCCGGGGGGGGGGGGGGGGTTGCCATTGCCTCCTTCCTAGGGCTGAGAGAAAGTGGCTGGCCCAAGGTCACCCACTGGCTTTGTGCCAAAACAGGACTAGAACTCTTGGTTTCTAGCCTTGTGCCTTCACTACACCAAACCGCCTGTCAGAAATACCATTAGCCTGGATTTTTTTCATAGCTGCAGTTTATTCCCCCCCCCCCAATACTACAAATGGTTAACTATTCAGAGTGGACATTGGTAATTAAAGCAGGATTCTCCGAAGTGGTCAATATCAACCCCTCATGGGCTGATGGGACTATTCACTGTTATTATTATTCATAGTACAATTAGTTAAAGTTGTATTTATTATTTTCACGTAATAAATCTTTGGGGATTGATGAACAGTGTGAAGCTTCATGAAGAGCCGATGAGCCGGGGACCCCCTGCTTTAGGCAAATTTGAAAGTGCAAAGTGGAATCCTGCACTGACCACCAGCAACCTCTTTCTCCCCAGAGGCTCCAGGGCTGTACAGGGGGGTCCACAGACCTCCCCCCAAAACAAACTGAGGGAGCGGGGGCCGGTTTAACTCTTCTGGCTCTGTATTGCTGACCTCACTCAGCGTGGTTTGAATTTTTCATGTTCTCCTTCTGTTCTGGTTCTGCTTTGCCTCCCCCTGAAATCTGGAGAAAACGGGAGTGATTTTGCAAAGGGGGGATCGAGGGCTCTGCAGTTTAACTAAGCCAGAGGGCCACGGCGGGCTGCCTTTGGCGCCACAGGGCAAGCTGGGCCCTTGGCCGGCTCCCTGCAGCCAGCCTGCCTTTCGCTCACGGCCCCCTTTCCTCTGTTGCCAGGCTGGGATGTGGAGAAGGGGAATCCTGATGGGCTGCAGCCGGACATGCTGATTTCACTCACAGCACCCAAGAAGGCGGCCCGGCACTTCCAGGGGCGCTACCATTTCCTGGGGGGCAGGTTTGTGCCCGAGGCCCTGCAGAAGAAGTACGCGCTCAACCTGCCGCCCTACGCAGAGACGGACTCTGTCCTGCGCCTCTCCTAGAGCCGGCCCTCCAAGGCCCATCTGCTGGGGAAGGGGGGCAGTTCTGCAGGTCCACATCCCAACATTCCCCCCCCCCATGAGGACAGATTAGATCTTGCTCCCAGAGCCAGCGAGAGGCTCGCTTAATTTGATTGTATCTCAGATCTGTGCAAGGGATCTTTGCTAGTCTTTGTTAGTCTCTTTGTTAGTCTCTTAAGGAGGCTTAGTTGATGCTTTGTATAAATTGGATTTTGTCTTCCTTGAATAAAAATAAGATGGGGAAAAGCTCGTTCCATCTTTTTCGAAATCAACGGTCTTTGCTAAGGTGATGGAGAGGCGGGAGGGAAAATACTGCAAGGACGTGGAGAGGGGGCTCTTCACGAGAACGTTGTGGCGGGGGGGGGGCTCTGTCGCAGGGATAGGAAATGCCACCCCAAGGACCCTTGGGGTGGGGAGCCTTCTCTCTGGCTACCTTCATGCTGGGGAGCAAACACGGCTGAATAGGCCCGAATGGACTTTTTTGAGGAAGGCAACGTGATCCTGAGGCTCGGCCAAAAGTGGGATCGATTGGAAAACAGCAGCAGTCAAATTCTCATCTTTTTGAAAAGAGGACCCAGAACAGGTTCTGTTGAGTGGAACAGAACTTTTTACATCCTGCTTCTTCAAAGCCCAGGAAACAGGCTGAGCTCAGCAGGCAGTCAGTCTGCGAGGGGGGCACGGGCAGCCGAGCGAGTCACAACGAATGTTCTGGCCTGGATTGAAAGGCCAGGATTGAAATGGCCTGGATTGAAAGGTTCAGATACAAATGGCTGCAAGTTTGGGCTGCTGGAGACTTTCAAGACTTGGCGACTTCAAGCAGCTTGAACCAAACAGGAGGAGGACACCCCAAAGTAGGTTGCTTTCCTCCTTTCTTCATCTTTGTTGCCTCCAAAAACAGCCTCTAAGGACTTTGGAGGGGAGGAGCAAGGAGCCCAGACTGACCCCTTCAGACACACCAAGGAGAACATCGCTGCCAGCACCCCTTTGTGTTGGGAGAACTCCCAACTTCAGGCCCTTCCGCCCTGCTGTGGTAGAAGCAGATCCCAGCACCCATCTTGGCAAGGGCAGAGCGAGGTTCCCCACTGCCAGACACGCCAGCTGATACTTCCTACTGAGAGATGGGAGTCATTGTGAAGGACAGAAGACCTTCTGGTTATTTTTACTAGCATTTAATAATATTGTCCCATCTTTCTCTCTTCCACGAGACCCACTCTGGACGGGAGGACCACCGCTGGCATTTCCTTGTGGTTTAGCTTTGGGTGGGAAGGGGGAAAAAATCTAAGCAAAGGGCAAACTAATTGAACACAACAGTTTGGGTTATCTAGAAGTTATATTAATATGAACTAAGAGGAGGAGGAACCTAATTTTGAGAACAAAGTGGGGGCAGGAATAAGGGGAGGGGGAGAAACAGTTTCAAAACAGTCACGGGGCCTGGAATCCATGCACAATGCAGCATCTAAAGCAGGGGTGTACAGCCTTAAGACCTCTGGACCTCAACTCCCAGAATTCTGGGAGTTGCAGCCCGCAAGTCTTAAAGCGGCCCAAGGTTGGACAGCCTTGGTCTAAAGCATTTGGTGCAAGACTGGGCTGGCTGTACTGAACCGGAGGAGTTTTGGTTCCAGTCCTTTGGGGATGGGCAGCGACCAGGGTTGGCTATGAACATGGCTCGCCCCTGGAAAGGTCCCCAAGAGCCTGGAGCACGTCAGAGGCGCCTGGCATGGTGTTAGGAAGCCTGGAAGCCCAACAGTCTTTCAATGGCGGCGTTGATGTCTCCTCCCGTGGCAATGAGGGCCTGGAGGTTGGCCTCACGGTTGATGAAGCCCATAGCGCTCAGCTGCTCCAGCTGTTGTTGGAACCGGACTTCTGGGCTTTGCGCCTGCCGTGAAAAGAAAACCCTCATGAGCTGTTCAGCAACGGGTGGGTGTCAGTCTATCATCGTTCCTAATCGCTGTCCAAGTGGCATCACCTTCCAGGTGTCCAAGCTCTTATTTATACACTACTCCGCTGTCTGTAACCTTTAACTGGGCAAAACAGTGCACCGCGGGGAACCATCTTTGAACCAAAGTAGGTCAAATGGCTAATTTACAAAGTGGGTCCAAAATCCGGAGCCCACAACTCCTGTGGAATTGAAAGTTGGCAAACCTTATATAACATTTTATGGAATAAAAATTATCATAATAGTATGACATAATACAAAATGTCATAAAACATTTCCTGTGGTCAACTGCTGACGTTACACAGTTCAACATGAGCTACTTTCAAGGCAGGTCCATCTCTGAATATCTCCCTGAATTTTTGGAAACTTTTCTGTTACATCAGAAGCATGCCCATTGTTGAAGCTGGTAAGGAAACATGCCTGAAACAAAGGCCCAAGAAGTCACAGGTGATCTAGTTATTTATTATATTTACAAACCACCAAATCACTAAGGACACTGGCACTTTACAGATAAGAACACAGATTAAAAGCCCACAAATTCATGAAAAACAAAAACATTAAACCACACTATAACCAAGCCAAGTTGGGATGGCCAAATGCTCTCTGGAAGAGATTTGGGAGCCACCCAAAGAGCCTGCGAAGTGCCGAAAAGCAGGAGGCCCTGCCTGACTCTCATTCAAAGCTTCAAATGGAAAGGAACTTCCCGGCCCCCTTGAAGAGTGGGGGCTGAGAGAGAGAACCCCTGGAGGAGGAAGGGCTCAGCAATCAGAAGAGGACAAATGCGTGGGGGACACGAGGGGCTGCCTCCACCACCGCCTACCTGAGAGTTGGCACTGGCCAGGAGCTGGACCATGTGCTGCATGAGCTGCTGGGAGGGGTTACTGTCCCCAGCTGGGGAGGCACTGGCAGGGCCCAAGATGCTGGATACGGGGGGCTCCGGGACTGTAGTTCCTCCGGCAGAAGGTGCAGGGGGCTGGGGGGGCCCAAGAGATCCCAGACTGCAAGGCAAGAATGCGTTTCTTCAGCAAAGAAGCAAGGCAGAGAGCTGGAGGCCCGTCTGCACCAGCCCCCAGGAAGACGCCACTTTGACGCTGTCCCCGCAAGCAGGGCTGAATCCCGCAACCAGGCCCACCTGGGCATGAGGCCTGGGGCCTCCGTCTGCAGCGTCTGGAGGCCCTGCTGGACCTGAAGCAAAGCCTGCATGGCGCGAGGGTTCGTCAGGAGCGAGAGCGAGTCGGGGTTCTGCATCTGGGGGCGTAATAAAGAGCCGTTAAGTGAACCATTACTGATCTCCTTGTGGGTCCAGTGCTCGGACCCAGAGCTGCAACCGGGGGGGGAGGGGGGGGGAAGAGAGGAGGGGGGCTGAAACAGAGGGCTACCATTCCGGCCTCTACCCCAGAGTCAAATCTGCAGCCCCCCCCCCCAGTTTTCACCCCAGGCGCACCTGCTGTAGGAAGGTGGGCAGCTGAAGGCGGAGCTGCTCCTGAAGGGGAGGGTTGCCAGAAAAGAGCGGAGCGTTGACCATCATCTGGAAGGAAACAGAGGAGCCTGGCCTAGTGGGCGGAGTCCCAGCCCTTCCCTAACTACCCTCGCAGGAACCGGAGACCACAGCATGCGGGGCTGTCTGCCCAACTTCATGGCAGCCTCACATTCCACAGCTGATAATATGACATATATATTATCCTCGTTTAGACCTGCCACTTGGTCATTAAGTGAAGCTGAGTGAAACCGCAACTGTGCTCACGCCCTGACTTCAGATTTCCTTTGCTTTATAGACCTTCAAAGGTCGTAAATGTGAGGCTTGGCCACAAAGTTACTTTTCCATCGCCATCGTAACTGCAAATGGTCACTAAACAGGACTACCTGTATTTATCTGAAGGAAACCACTTTGCACTGCAAATGTAATGCAACAGAGGGACAACTGTGTTGGGAGAATCAGAGCATCTGACTCGCTCCGGTGGTCCCTCAACAACCCAGCCACGGGTGAAAAGAGCTGCACTCACCTGAGCGGCAACCTCTGGGTTCTGGGCGAGCGTCTGCAACATTGTGCGCATGTAAGGAGCCGAAATCGCACTCTGCATCAGCTGAGGATTCTCAGAGACCTGCTGGAGGAGCCCCTGCATCTCTGGGCTGCTGAACATTCCTGTGGGGTTGAGAGAGGACGTTCATCTATAGGGAATCATGCCAGAGCAAGAATTCCCCCCCCAAAAAGCCTCTCTTAAGAGAGAGAGAGAGGGATAAGATAACCTTTATTGTCATTTTTTTACTGGGCACAATGGCACACATCAAAAAATGAAATTCAGTTGCAAGAATTCCCCCCCCCCAAAAGCCTCTCTTAGAGAGGGAGGGAGAGGAAGAGAGGGAGAAAGAAATACAAGTGATTTGGGGGGAAAGAGATGGAAATGGATGTTTATGTCATGCCCATCTGGGAAACACACAGAAGGCGCTGAAGAAAATGCCATTACTGTCGTTTGCGGGATGATTATCAGCCCCCCTTGGAATAAAGGGCACAATCGGAAACCATACAATCTCTGGCAGAGGCAGAATACTGAAAGTGGAGCAGGACTGCGGCAGCATTAGGGGCTGGGTTCTGTGAGGAGGGAGAGTGTTTCTCTAGAAATGGGGGGCACGTGAGGGATTTCACTAGTTTTCATGTCCATGCAATCCCCCCCCCCCAGCTAAAGAGCCAGCAGCCACGGCCAGAGCTGGTTCGGCAGCTGGTTCACCTTTCCGCCTGCCTGTAAGTGCCGCTTTGCCCAAACTGCACTGGGTTGCATGAGAAACAGACTTTTCGCTTGAAAAGTATTCCAGATATAACCCATGAAAAGCACCAAGTCATTCACCTTTCTTACAACAGCAGAGACCCCCGGCGCAAGGCGTGATACTGCGCCGAGGGCCCCTCTCTGAAAGAAAGGCGGTGGCACTGAGCCGGAAAGGCGGGCGAGGCTGCCAAAGCGCCTCCGGGCGAAGGCCGTACCTGATCCCAAAGCAGCTGCATTGACCCCCAAAGGGTTGGAGATGGTGGGCGTGCTCCGGCTTGGGACGGGCTCAGGGCTTTCTTCGTTCTCCGGCTCCTGGCCCTGAGACGCAGGAACGGGATTCCAAGGGTTGGGCAACGGCTCTCGGTTCTCCGTCCGCAGAGGCTGGGAGTTTGGGGTGTCCGAACTCCCGGAGAGCGCAGAGAAGGGATTGTTGCCAAACTAGAAAGAGAAGACAATGGCAGAGGACTCGTGCATCCTCCCTTAGCGCTGCCGTCTCGCAGCTGTGGTGGGAGAGCAGCAGGTCAAGGATTGATCAGAAAGCTTTCTCTTTATAGAAACCTACAAATCTGTGGGATCTGCTAATCTCTGTTTGCAATTGGATCCTGTAAAGCAGAAGCAGAATCCATTTTCCGAGCAGGTTTGCAGATCAAGTAACATCAGGTAAAAGTGACCTTGGCCCTCTCCTGGATCATGAGAACCACCACCGAGGAAAGCAGCTACTCGTGCATTTGCAACGCTGAACGCCATTCTAGGCTACAACAAACTGGGTCTTCATTACAACCCACATTTGAGCCAACAAGGTCTCTTAGAAGGGCCCAAGATCTCCACTCACCTGAGTTCTTAAGGATACACAAATATTATTATCCTCTCCCAGGAACAACTGTGTGTAACTTTAAAAGACGCCGCCCAAGTCAGGAGTCCCTGCTGGTCATGATTAAGACTCTGCTGTTCTAATTAGCAGTTGAAAACAGCACTCCGCAAAGCACAGCCATGCACACCTGTTCCCTGGCAGCGCTGAACATCGGTTCCTGGATATCCGTGTACATGCGCCGCAAGGCACTGTACCCTCCGGGAACACTCTCCAAGTTGCTCAGGGCTCGGTCCTGGTTGCGCATCATCTCTTGCATCATGGCTGGGTTGCGCGCCAACTCCATGGTCTGAGGAGAGAGACAGAGGATCTAAGCCAACCAGGGGGAGCCACCTTGCTTGTCATCGCCTTTTTTGTGGCATGAGGCACAACAGACAGCCAACACTGCCGAAGTAGAGTCACCTTGTACGGGAAGTGGGTGGCATAAATATTACATTATTTAATTAACTAAATACAGCCTTCACTTCTTTCCTAAAGGATTGATCATCATTGAACCAGCTTCTGGAGTTGGTGGCAGAGCAACTGAAAAATGAGCAAGCAAGGCAGAGCCAAACTCAGAAACTAGGGTCCAGGGCAGACAGGATAGGTACAAAATCCTGTTTGGAAAAGCAATTGCACCTGTTGCTCTGCTTCTGGAAATAGGCTGGACAGAAAAATGGCTGGTCAGGGTCTTAAACCACGATTCACCTTAGCTGGTCTGCAGGAGGACTTGAATCTTGGACTGCCCAGCGCTAGCCCAACATTTTCCCCACCGAGGGAGGGGAACGAAGAGAAAGCAGGGAAGATGGAAAAGGCCTGGCTTCCAGTATGCAGAGGACAGCCAGACCAAGAAAGAAGGACAATCAACATGGCTGAAGCCCACAGGGGAGAATTCCTTCACCCAGCCTGATCCATCCATCACATCCCCCAAAGCGCAGAAGCCCACCCAGGCACAGGAGGGTGAGGCCGCGAAAGGCTTCCACGCAAAAGCTCTGCCCCGAGACGCAAAGCATGCTTGGCTGCACATTCCACAGCACCTATTTCTCCAACCGCCTGACTGACTAGGTCCACCTGGCAGGAGTCATCCAAGAGACAAGCAAAACCCTCACAGCCCCTCTGAGCCAGCGCCCGGTCTGTGCCACATCACCCGGCACATCGAATCTCACTTGCTCAGGAGCTTCCCACGAGGTTCTCAAGGGCTTCCAGCCCGGAGCTGGGACTCCGCATCACCCAGACTTTCCTAGGGGCTGAAATTCCCCACTGCTGAGGGGAGCCTTGTATCAGGGCCCATCTGAGTCGCCAGGCCTTCCCACCCTGCGGGCTGCCAAAGGGTGAGCTTGAGGGTCTGCCGCCCCTCCCCTCTCCTCCCCAGCACGGCATGGTGTGACTGGCGGATCAGCACAAACTCCTTTTCGCTGTGCAAGCCCTGCTGAAAATGTTCCCTCCTTCCTCTCTGCTTCAGGTACCCCCCAAAGATGCTTCACCTGTCAGGAGAAGGCAGGGAGCAGAGATCATGTGACCACCCGCGAGCCACAAACCAATCAACAGCGCAGAGAAGCTCCCGTATTGGTTGGGAACCGCCAACTGTTGTAGCTGAGGGACGCTTACGGGCCGTGCTCCTCACACCTGCCTTGGTCTGCAAAGGCAGCCAATCCCACAAGTCCAGGGAGAAGGGAGGTGCCGCCCACCTGGCGCATCAGCTCGGGGTTGTTCAGCATGTGGGTGATCTCTGGGTTCCGTTCCATCAGCTGCTGCATCTGGGGGTTGGCCGTGATCGTCCGCCTCATGAAGTCTGGGTTGGACATCATGCTCTGGACCAAGGGGTTCTCCATGATCTGGGACAGCATCTCTGGATTGGACATCAGCTGCCGCTGCATCTGCTGCTGAAGCTCCATGAAGTTTGCCGAGCCCATCCCCAGGTGGCCAAGCCCAGCAATGCCCCCAAAGCCGGCTGGGAGAGGGCAAGGAGGAAAGAAAGAGCAGCTCAGACAACGACCTCCAAGGAAGGAAGCAGGTGTCAGCTCTGCCATCTTCAGCTGGCATCCTGCCAGCAAAAGCTAGGAGGGAGGGGGCAAGGGGGGACAAATAGCCAATAAACATGCAAGGGGTTTATGTGATGGGAAATAGGGAGGGGGGAATGACAGGTTGACGAAGACCAGAGAGGCGCGGAACCAGTTTGTGCCAGCACTCAAGGCCAGGCCCCCCCGAGAGTGGAATGGGGATTGCCCCAGACCTCTCAGCGATTCTCAAAACATCCATGCAGCTCTCCATCGGCTGAAGACGAACTGGTCGGGGGGGGGGGGGCGGGATGAGGGGAAAAATTTCTAACCTTTCCTGCGGGAATCTTAGTTCTAGCTTGACTTTACTGCAGACCACAACTTTTAGTAAAAGAACCCATCACTTCACCCAAATGGAGTCGAGGGTCTTTCTTTCCTAAGGGATCTGACAGGGGCAGGTCTGACAGCAGGCTTGGGGCTGACTACCCAGATCTGGTCTGGAACAGAGCTTAAGGAGAAGCAGGCAAACCATCTCCTAAACATCTGGCCGTCTATCCATCATTCCTGTCTATAGGTATTTGAAAGCCGGTCCCTCATCATTTTTTTTGCCGTCTCTGGATGGATGAGCCCGCCGTACAGCCACTGAGACACTGGCAACTCAGACCCCCCAAGTAGTAGTGTCTGCCCCCGAGCTGCTTTCTGAGAGCTCTGCCAGTCAAGAGATCTCTTACTTACACAGGATGGAGGTGGCGCCGCTGGGCATTCCTTCCCCAGCTGACCCCGGCGTGCCTCCCAAAGCGCTGCTCCTCCAGCTGCTGTTTCCCACGTCTGAAAGGCTGCTGCTGGAGGTGGATGGCTGGGAGGGGGCCGCAGGTGAAGCAGGAGCTGCGGAAGGGGCCAGAACTACCCCGGTGGCAGGCAAAGCAGTGGCGGAGGGGACAGGAGGGGAAGCTGCTGTCACCACGGGAGGTTCTTGCACCCTAAAAATCAAGCAAGACACGAAAATCACCATTGGGGAGGCAACCACTGGCTGAAGGAGAGGAGGTCCCAAACGGGGGCAGGATGGGGGACGTAAAAGATATTCCAACTTAGGAGTCCGTTCAAGGGGGGGAAGTGTCAAACTCAGGTTTGCGAGAGCATCCTTGGTGCTTTTCTGAACTTGGTTGTTTTCTTGCAGACATTTCATTACCCTAACTAGGTAACATCATCTTAGGTTTGTATTTATCATTTCCCAAGGGGAAAACAGGCGATCTGGCGAAGCAACGGATGGAAAATAATCAAGGAGAGAAGCAACCTAAAACTAAGGAGAAACTTCCTAACGGTGAAGACAATTCACCAGTGGAAGGGCTTCCCTCTGGAGGTCGTGGCTGCTCCATCACTGGAGGCTTTTAAGAAGAGACTGGAATGGTACAGGGTCTTCTGCTTGAGCAGGGGGCTGGACTAGAAGACCTCCAAGGTCCCTTCCAACTCTGTTGTTCTGTTATTCTTGTGAACTGGCGATCAACAATAAAGAAGCCCATCTGAGCCATTCCCGGAGCTGTTCTGGTGCTTGTGCCCGACACGCGGGCAGGGAGGCCGCAGCGGTGGCTCTGCTGAGATCGGCCCTCCCTGCAAAGGACCTTCCGCCCTTTCGGTGCAGCAGCCGGAACGCCGCATCCTCCGCCTGGCCCGAAGCAGAAGCCGCTCAGAGGCAAGGACGGACCCTCCCTCCCCCCCCCATGTGTGGCAGCTGAACACGCGACCTGATTCGCACAACCGGCCAGAGGAAGCCGGGTCTCCCCCAGCCCCCTCCCCCGCTCCCCCTGGCGGCGGGAGGGGGAGGCTGGCCGAGGGGTCTCACTTCTGCGGGGTCTTGATGACCAGGTGCACCGTCAGCCCGTCCTTGACGCCGTGCTGCAGCAGCGAGTCGCCGTCCTTCAGGATCTTCCCCGCGAAGATCAGCACCAGCTGCTCCTGCTTGGCCTTGAAGCGCCGCGAGATCTCCTCCTTGAACTGCGGGGGGGGGAGAGAGAGAGAGAGGCCGGGGTCAGGCAGGCCGCAGCGACCCCCCCCGCCCCCCTCCCCGGACGCCCCCCCCCGCGGCCCCGCCCGGCCGGACCTCCCTGACGGAGACGCGCTCGCCGGTCACGATCTCCTCCTTGTCCTTCGGCGTCTTCACCGTCACGCGGATCAGGGCGCCCGTCGTGGCTGCCGTCGCCGCGGGCTCGCCTTCGCCCCCGCCTTGGCCCCCGCCTTGACCCGGCTGCGAGGAGGACGAGGCGCCGCCGCTCAGCTCCGCCATCTTGGCCGAGGGCGAGCGCAGAGCGGTGCCGGCGGGGCACTTCCGGCGCTCTGGCCGCCGTTCCGGAACTCTCGGAGGGCCGCCGGCGGAGTTCATAGTTCACGGGCGAGGTGATTCCGGGAAGCCCGCCCGCGGGAAGCTCGGAAGGCCGCGATAGAAAAGCGCGGCGTCCCTCCTCGCCCCGAAGAACGCCCGGGGTCGCCTGAGGGACGGGCGGCGCAGCGAGACGAGCTCCCAGGACGCCCCGACTTGTCTCAGAGGACCGAGGCGCGCGGATAGAGTGGCGCCGGGGAAAGGCGGGAGTGCCCGGAACAGGAAGAGCCGGAGACTACAACTCCCAGCGTGCAGCGAGGGTGCGGGCCCGGTCAGCTGAGAAAGCCGGGCGCCGGAGTGCTCCCCGTCTCCCCTCCTGAGCGCGGAGCGGGGGCCATGCTGCGCCCCAAGGCCTTGACGCAGGTGCTGAGCCAGGCCAACACGGGAGGCGTCCAGAGCACCCTGTGAGTCCCCGCGGAGGCCGTGCGGAGACCCCCGGCCCGCTCTTCCGCGTCTGCCCTGCCCGGACCGGCGCTTCTGCCTCCCGCGGTGCCTGCGAGGGGCCCTGGGGGCCCGCGGAGACGCCCCTTTGCCGCAGGGCGGTTGGGGGGGGCGGCGGATAAAAGGGGTTTGCGCTGCACGTGTGAACGAGGAGGGGCCGCGTGGAAGTAGGGCTGGTGCAGCCGAGGAGCGGCGGGCTGGGCCCCAGACTGACGGAGAAAGGAGCGGCTGCACGTCGGAATTATTCTGAATTTTATATCCTTCAGAGTTTTTATGAATGCTGCACAGGTAGCCCTCGACTTCCCACCACAGTGGAGCCCAACATTTCCTTTGCTAAGTGAGACATTTGTTGAATGAGTTTTGACCCATTTTACGTTCTTGCCCCAATTGTTGAGTGAATGACTGCAGTTGTTAAGTTAGCCACACAGTTGTTAAGTAAACCCACCTTCTGCATTGAGTTTGCTTGACAGAAGGTCACCAAAAGCGATCAGACTGCAACCGTCATAAATACAAGCCAGTTGCCAAGCGGCTGAATTTTGATCACGTGACTATGGGGATGCTGCAATGGTCATAACTGGGAAAAACATTCATAAGTCACTTTTTTCGGTGCTGTGGTAACTTTGAATGGTCACTAAATGAGTTGTAAGTCGAGGACTACCTGTAATTCTGGAAGAGATTTCATAATTGGCGTTTTTTTCTCTGGAAAAAAGTTGTCAATCTTGACAACTTTTAAGATGTGTGGACTTCCGCTCCCAGAATCCCCACTGAGGTATAGCACTCTTGCACTGCATTCTGGGTTAAAGTTATACAGTACTGCGTGGCATTTCTCTAGCAGCATATATGTAAACTGTACATTGCCTAATCTGTTTGTTTTGCCATTCTTTTCTCCTCCTCCAGGCTTCTGAACAATGAGGGCTCTCTTCTCGCTTATTCCGGCTACGGAGACACGGATGCCAGAGTCACAGCTGCCATAGCCAGCAATATATGGGTGGCCTACGACAAGAATGGGCACCAAGCGTTCAACGAGGACAATTTAAAGTTCATCCTGATGGACTGCATGGTAGGTGCCCTACGGTTTGATTTTCTCTCTGGCTGTTCTTCTCAGAAGCCCCTGCAACAGGGCTGAGCAACTATGGCCCCTTAACGACCTGTGGACTTCCACTCCCAGAATTCTGGGAGTGGAAGTCCACAGGTCATCAAGGGGCTCTAGTTGCCCACCCCTGCTCTGGAAGGCTGGAGGGTGATCAGGGCTGTTTCAGTCCTGTACCCAGATCTGAAATGCAACTGGAAGGGAACCAGTAATCTGCTTCCTGCAGAGTTCTGTCAAGTAGCAGCATGACCACTTTCTCAACAACCTTCCTTATAAAAGAAACACTGGAGACAGGGTGAAAGTTGTCCCAAGTTGCTCCGGGGCTAAAGCGGAGGGGTGCTCAGGGGTGACCCCTTTTGAGGGCTAAGCCAAGAGATCTCCAGTTGGGAATTGCTTCTCCTAGCTCCCTTTCTTTTCCAAAATCCAGGAGGGCCGTGTGGCAATCACCAGAGTTTCTAACCTGCTGTTGTGCATGTATGCGAAGGAGACGGTGGGCTTTGGCATGTTGAAAGCAAAGGTAAGGGGGAAGAAAAATAGAAAAGACGGGGGGGAAATATAAAGAAATGGATTCTGATATTCTTCACCGCAATTATAAGTAAAAATAAAGTTATATTTCTCTTTCTATAGTTTGTCTAATCATCAAAATTGTAGATCACAGACTCATTTTGTTCATTTCTACACAAAAAGTCCATAAAAGGCTTCCTGTTCAATAAATTAGACTCATCTCCTTTGTGAGGGGCCTATTCCTGCATGTGGAATTGGGCTTCAAAGAGTCTTTGGAATAATATTTTCAGTAATATTCCACAACATGCTTATAAATGGTTATTTTAAGTGCTGGATTATGGAATTAATCCCGTTTCCTGGATTCTCCCGATACACCGCCATGGCCCACACCATGTTAGACTAAAATGCAGTTAGCCATTCCATGTTTTAAAATTGGGTAAATCCCTCCAGGAAAATTTAGGGGTTCTCTCTCTCTTCCCAGCAGCAGGAGAGCCTCTTACAAGACTGTAGCAGAGATCTGCAGCCGAGTTGAAGCCGGGCTTGGCTGCAGGGCTCTCTTGACAGGCCAGCATTTCCCCTTCTCTCTGCAGGCTCAAGCCTTGGTGCAGTACCTCGAAGACCCCCTGGCCCAGGTGGCTGCTTCCTGATGGGACCTGGTCGGCTTCTCAGTCTGGCGAGTCCTGCTTCTTTCAGACACGAGAGGGACCCGGGGAAGGGAATAAAGGATGTTCTTAGCAGCTTTTCTCTACCTGAGGATGGATGAAAGGGGCTGGGATGACCTCGAGGGCGGTCCTGCTGCCCAGAGCTGTCCGAAGGGGAGAGAATTGGAGCCATCGTTCCAGAAAGAAGGAAGTGGACCCTGGCATGGCAGGAGGGAATCGTCCAAAGGCATTTATTTACCTGGGAGCCCAGGTAGTCCTCGACTTATAGCCATTCATTCAGCCACTGTTACAGCGTTGCTGAAAAGGTGACGACCCTTGCAGCATCCCCACTATTTGCCACCTTCCCAGCCGGCTTCTGACAAGTAAAGTCGGTGGGTAAAGATGGACCCGGGTAACAGCCGCCCAGAGCTCCTCTCCGAGAAATACGAGATAAGAACTGGAGATTTGCTTAACAGCCCGGGCAAAAAAGGCCATAAACTCAGGTGTGACTCGCTTAACAATGGAAATTCTGGTCCCAATTTTGGTCATAAGTCGAGGACTATATATGCTGGGGAAGGGCAGGAGCCCCTCTTTTGCTGGGGTTCCTAAGTTTGAAGGCAGTACTGAAGGCCACCACTTGGTGTCACCCAAGACTCAGGAAGGCGATTCCACTCCTTGCTGTGCCTTGGGAAAGACCAGAAGGGAGCCTTCAAGTAGGGGGGAGTGGGGGGGGGGTCCTGTTGGCCTGTCCTAAAGTTGGACTTGCAAATTGGACCATTTCAACCAACCCACCCGAGCGGGGATCGCTGGAAGGAGATAAATTCTCCCTTCCCCAATTCTCTCTTGGTTGCCCTGCAGGCCTCCTTGGAGTATGAATGGCCCCTCCCCGGGTAGGGTATCGGGTTGGCTTCTGTCTGTTGCAGGGAGAGGCCCGGGGGAGGGGGAGTTTCAGGAGGCTTCCAGTGCCAAGACTGGGTGGGAAGCTGCACCTGCCGCACTTTCCTCCTCTTGGTTCTGTTGTGCCGGTCTTCAGGGGCGAGGCAGCCCTGAGTCACCTCATCGGGGCCTTTCCTGTCACTCGGAGGCCTCGACTGCCAATTCTAGAAGCTGGGAAAGTCTCTGGCTGACCGAGAAATAGGAAGAGCTTTCCAGGTGTCTCCTGCATTACCCGGAAACCTCTTCCAGCCCCTGAAACAAAAGGCAAAGCAGTTAAATCATCGCAGGGACCAGAAGGAGAGAACTGAGGTAATTCAGTTAATTTAGATAAGCCCTTAAACTAAGCATCAGGGAGGTAAGGAGCAGAGAATTGTCCTTCTTATCTATTGGCAATTAAAGTTTTCAAACTTTCCAATGTAGGATTATGAATAGAATTTCTTAAAAATAATGCCATGAAAGATAGGACAGTAACAGTGGAAAATAAAAACCCGAAAAGCCTCTCCCACAGTCATCTGCTGAAGCTCAGGAACAGCCTGGCACCCCTCTCGATGCTCAGCCTGGCCTTGGCCGACGTGGGGGGCGTCCTGAAGCGTGCACAGGAGCTGGCGTTGATCAGGAGACTGTGGCTGTCACTCCAGCTGAAGCTGCTCACTGATGTTCTTGGCCAGCAACGTCCGTCAGCTTTTCAGAGAAACGGCTTTGCCCTGGTGCCTGTTCTGCAAAGCCACCCCACCCAGCACACGATGCCCAGCCCTGGAACTGGGACCTGCCCATTCGAGCAGCCCCATTCATACCAAGATCAGCTTCTCAGTCAACTGGCTCTCTTCCAGCCTTGGTCAGTCACGCACAGCCACACCCGCTTCAGTGGTGGCAGAGACATACGTGGCTGAGTGTCGCCAGCTTGCTTGTGACGTTCCAAGATCCCTAAGAGCGATAGAACTGGGCACAGATGCAGCTGGCAACGGGCTGCGTTCTAGTTTCCCAGAGCGCCTCTGCAAATGACTGGCAGTTGTGAGAGGTTTCGCCAGTGCAGAGGCTTCACCACAACTCAGTTCAAGGAAACTGGCTGTGGGCGGGAGGGGGGGGCACATCACCCCCTAACAGCAAGCAGGGTTAACTCAGTCCTGGCTCCAGGCCCTGCAGGCCTTCCAGAGTCTCCAGCTGGAGTCCTAAATGTGCCTTTTGCCCACCCGGGGCTTTGCGTAACTAGATGGCATCCTGGGGAACCCTTGGTCTCCAAAGAGGGTGTTTCAGGAGTGGCCACCCCATGACCTGTTGATGCCAGGGGTCACATTCGCCCTCGCTAGGATACACCAAGCCTCCTACCACTCGGGGTCTTAGTTCCCATCAGCCACGGATGGCATGGGCTGTGGCAAAAAACGGAATTATACGAGGTGTGCTGGCCTGCCCTCTTCTTACTAATCACACAAGTACCAATCCGTATTTCAGGCTGAGGAAAAAATCAAAGTAGGCAGCAGTTCCTTAGTTTGGGGGGGAGGAACCCCAACTCTCCAGCGCGTGCCGAAGCTTTCTAAAAGGCCACACGCGGCTCCTGATTGGGCAAACTGCACCGACTAGCCAGAGATTTCCATATTAAATCCAGGATGCATTTAAATCCCTCAAAGTTTGGATGTTCCCAGAGGGTTGTAAGCTGGGATCATCCTCCAAGGATTTCCTGGGCGTGGAAGGGCTGTCCCAGGAGAGGCCCTGCTTGGAATCGGCCACAGCTTTTCCAGTAGCAGCTGAATCACCTTGCATGGTCAAGCCACTTTCCAGGCAAAATCCGAACTGTTCTCTCCATGACATCATCCCCAAAACCCCCAGCTCAGACTCGGGAAAAATTACACCTTAGCCCCAAAGTGATAAAATGATATTTCCCATTCTTGAGAAGCCACCAACTGGGCTGATCAAATGAGGACGCAGTGTTTATCTTATCACTCTTACGAATCTGAATGTTTTGTTTTTATATACATTACCATGGATGCTTTCATTGCCTTTTGTTCACCACCAGTAAGCTAGATGAAAACGGGGCCTGGGAGTGGAAGAGGACAAAGCCATGCGATGGCTGAAGACACTCTCTACTGGCCAGGGACCGTGAGAGCAGGGACAGCGTCAGGTTGGGGAGGGGGGTGGCAGGTCTGCCTGCCCAGAGAGCCAGTCTCCTCTCGCTTCCCGCTCAGGGATCTTCTTGGGGCGAGTCCCGTCTCAGGTCTTGACAACAGTATAATCAAAGTTCCACTTTTTAAAATGCATTTTGCCACAGGCTGTACATAAAAAAGCAGGTCACGCTTTAATCATGCCGTCCCTGGCCACCTTCTCAAGTTTTTCGACCAACACCTTGTGGACACCCTCCACAAGCGTCTCCAAGTGTTTTGAGCTTAAAAGTAAACAAGGTGATTCTGGAGGCCTGCCAGCCCCACCTCAGCTTGCCTTTCCACATTGCAGCCAAGCTGAGGTCACCACCTCCGCATTCCTCCCTTCTGGTCTGGCCAGATGGACGGGAGGCTCAGCACTCGGCCTGCTTGGGGCATCACTGCCAAAGGAGTCCCTTCAGAGTCGCCTTCCTGTGGCCTACAAAGGCCAAGGGCCGCTGGGGCAAAGGAGCACATTCCTGCTTCCCAGAGGAAAGGCCACCACCCAGAGCTCACCAGCTCTGCTCAAATGGTTTGTCCGGGGGGGGGGGGATGTGACCACACCTGATTTGCACCACTAGGATGTCAGCGAATGTTCTCTGCCAACATGGCTGGCTGGGGAATTCTGGGAGTTGAAGTCCACAAATCTTAAAGTTGCCAGGGTTGAGAAGCACTGATATAGATTGGCAGAGACGGTCATTTCTTCAGCCAAGGGGCATGAAAGGAGATAATTTGACCAATTATTTGGGAGTTACTTTGGGTATGATAGAATTTTCCAAGCCTTCTCCCCTTATAATATTCTGTCAGTAACATTTTTCTATAAATTCAATCTGTACAGCAATGTAATCGGTAAAACGATCCCGCGGGGTTCCCAAAAAGCCCACCCAGCCGGAGACGGGCCTGCCCGGGCGGGGTCTGGAAAGGCAGAAAAGAGCCTCGTTTCAATTCCAAGATGGGGCAGCCGAGTCGGCCCACCGGCCTACCGGGCAGGCTTGTTGTCCCCACGGCCAGAGACGCCCTTTGGGTCTGCAGGGCTCCCCTCCCACTGACGAGTCCCACACCGGAGGCTTCGCTTCCCGCCCGGGGCTTCACCCAGCCCCGCGGCGAGGGTCGCAGGATGAGCTCAGCTGCGGGGTCGCTGCCGCCCTCGCCCTCCGAGCCGCTCGGCACTGCCGCCGCCGGGGGGCCCAAGAAGCGCGGCCGGCCGCCCAGAGCGAGTCGGGACTGTTCTCCGACCGGCGCCGGCCGTCTTGTCCAGGCTGAAAACGGGGCTCGGCCGGGCGGAGAGCGCCGGGGCTCCTTCGGCCACAGCCCGCCTCGCCGACCCGGCTTTGGAGGCCGAGGCGCCGCCGACCAGCCTCGGGCGCGATGCTCCGCTCGGCGGCGGCCAGCTTCGCAAAGGAGCGCCCGAGCCGCTGCCGGGGAAAGCCCGACGGCGGAACCAAGGAAGCGGCGGCCCCCGATCCCGACGGCCCGTCTCCCCGGACCCCGAGGGCGCGGGCTCGGCCCGGCAGGGCAGCGGTGCCCGCACAACCGCGGCACCCCCGGAGCCGGCCGGCCCGCCCGCCTCACCTGCCGCCCCGCCCCCAGGTGAGCGCCGCCCCGCCCGCGCCCGCGCCCTCCGCCGCCTCGCCTCGCCCGCAGAGCAGCAGCCGCAGCGGCGCGTCCAGCCATGGCGAAGGCGGCGGCGCCGGACGACGACTACAACTTCGTCTTCAAAGGCGAGGGGGGCAGCGCGGGGGGCCCGGGGGGGGCGGCGAGCCGGGGCCGCGGGGCGGGCGGGGTCTCCCCTGCAGGGCACGGCCGGACCGCGGCCCGGGGGCGGGGGGGGGGCTCGCTTGGCGAAAGTTGCTGGAAGCGGGGCGAGCGGGGAAAAGCCTCGCCGGGGCTTCGGGAGCGGCTGCCCGGCTGCCCTTCCCGCGGGCGCGACGAGCCCCGGAGCCCCGCTCGGCCCTTCCTTCCGCCGGCGGCCGCCTTCAGGCGCAAAAGAAACGCCCCCCGAGGTGGGATCCCCTAGATTCCCCTGCAGGATTTCAGCCTCCCGATCCCTGGAAGGCGAATGAGCGAGTTTCATTTGCGGCCGCACCTGCCGCGCCCCCCGCCCCGCCGGTTCAGCTCTTTCAAACTTCCTGATCAGGAGCGAAACTCGGCGGGGTTCAGGTGTCCTCTAACTCTTTTCATTTTCAGGGCCTTTGATTAATTCACCCCGTTCACCCCCCCCCCAAAGCTCCTATTTAGCTGAATTGCTTTGCCAAGAAAGGGGGTGAAAAAAGCTGGACTTGGCCAGGGTGGGGGTGCTTGGCGCAGGCAGAACCCTTGCAGCTCTGCAGCCCCAGGAGGAGCCTCCTTGGGGCACCCTGCGTCTCCTCCTCCTCCTCCTCCTCCTGGAAGGACCCGACCTTTGCCAGGGGCCAGAAGGGACCAGCCTCTCCTTGCGGCTTCTGGGACCCCCAAATGTGCTCGGCCCTCCCCGCCCGTTCCATTTAGCATCTGAGCACCTTGTCAGCCTTTGAGACTTGGCCTCCTTCTTTCTGAAGAGTTGTATTTTTTTTTTTTGATAAAAATGCCCAGAATAGACAAGTTACTCTCCAAAGGTGTGAATGTTCTGGAAAGCTCCACTCACAACGGCTCCCATGTGAGCAGTTGCTCTCCCTGCTTCTTTCCCCCACTTGCGCCCTTAGGAACCCCTACTTAGCACAGTCGGGCGTTCGAATGCGCCCGAAGGTCCTCGGCCTGCCCAGCCTTCACCTCCTGCCAAAGGAGGAGCTTTTCCTCTGGGTGCACGGAGGCGAGGCACACAGAGAGAGAGAGAGAGAGAGAGAAAAGCAGGGCCAAATGAGACAACTCTAGAAGTAAGAGAGTTCCCCCCTCTGTTTCCTGGTGTGAACAAGAAGTCATCGTTTCCATTATGAAAACAGAAACCACCTTGAGAAGAAACAAATTATGCGGGCCCCACATGGAGTTTCCTCAACTCTTATTGTTGCACGTGGTCTTGGGTGCTTTTATGTACCGTAAGCAGAAAGATGTATATAAATATGGCAATGCAAACTGAAAAGCAGTAACAGATGTCAAAGAAGATTTTCTTCTAGGAACAGGCTGGATGTGTACCTTCATCAACTTCAATCTGGACAAATTTTCCTTTAATCTGGGTGTTCATTTGATGACTTTGTTTGATGTCTTCCATGATTCTGGCTCAGGGCAATTTAGCTCTTGGCCCAGTGCCAAGGCGTAGTGTTATAAAAGTCAAAGTGTTCAAATGTTTTCCATTTAACATTTTACAATTCTTTTGTCAGGTCTCTTAAGGGCTGACATTTCAGGGGGATCTCTCTCTTGTTATTGGCAACTTCCTTTGACTGGGTTGTTATTACTGTACTTTTATTGACCAGTGTTGATGAGACTTGGAAAGACACACCAGGGCCTAAATCAGACATTAGGGCAAAGGAAACCTCTCACCTGGCTGGCAACTGGCAGCCACCGCGGTGAAGCCTGAGGTCACAGGCAGCATCTGAGGGGAACAGCCCCCACATCCGCCTTCAGCAGGCGGGAAGTTGGCAAAACCTGCCAGGCCCAAGGCTGGGCGGTGGACAGGCAGGCAAACAAACTGCCAGGAGAAGCGAAGCGGTTCAGCCCCCGGGAGGAGCCCTGGAGCCGGTTCCTCCAGGAAATGCCTGCTCTGTGCAGGGCTCCCTCCCGCCTGGGGTGCGGCTGCTGACCCAGCTCAAGGTTCACCTTGCTTGGAAGCACTCCAGCCCTGGAAAGTCCTGGGGCCACTGCAGTCTGGGGTTCCTGCGAGTCAGGCCAGGGCACCTAAGAGCTTTGCCCCTTGCTGGTCATTCCCTGCTTTGGGCTACTCCTAGCAGGCTCCACCCCCCCCTGGAGGGGCAGCCTTTATAGACCCTCAGCACTGGGGAAGAAGAGGGTGACTGTCCTGTAGGTTGCCTTCTCTCTCTCTCTCTCTCTCTCTCTCTCTCTCTCTCTCTCTCTCTCTCTCTCTCTCAGAATGAGTGTGAGTGAGAGAGAGATTGATTGAATCACCTGTTCCATTCAGGTGGTGCTCCTGCCTGGGACCCTATAAAGTGTTGGCAGGAGCAACTGCATAGGAGCCCCCGAGGGAGGCTGCTTCCTGCTGTGTGCCAGCAGGAAGGCCGGTCGTGGCCCTGCCTCCTGCTGGTGAAGCCAGCCGGCATCGACTCTGCTGGATCAGGCCTCCTCCCGCAGGATCTAGAAAGTCCACTCCATGAGTCCCTGGATGGTCAGAGGATCGTATCCCCCCTGCCTGCTGCCTTCTTTTCAGGGAATTTCCTTCAGCTGCCAGTCCTTGAGTGCCCTGCCTGGCAGTGCACTTCACCTCGTTGTGGCCTGTTGCATTTGCCCTTCCTGCCACAGTGAAGTTGCAAAACCTTCAGGGCGTGAAATCTCCGCTGCCAAATGAGCTCTGGAGAGCGTTGCCCAGAGCAGAACGCCTGCCCGTGTTTCTGGCGGAGGCCTTTGGGAAAAGCAAGTGACCCTTTGCAAAGGACAAGGATCCGGGCTTCGGGATGCCTTTGAGCAGCCAGGCTGGTCTCTGCCGGGGCTCGCCCTCCAGGACAGGCTCCTTTCCCACAGACGGTGCTGGCCTGGCTGGGGGAGCAGTAGGGTGGGATCCCAATGACCCAGTTTTCTCAGCCGGATGCTTCCATGGTGGCTGGGAAGGATGGGAGTTGCAGTCCAGCATCTTCAACAGGGGCTCAGTTGAGGAAGGCTGCAGCAGGGTAAGCAACGCAGCTTCACCCATTTTGCATTGCTGCTTCATCAAAGAGATGGGGAAGGTTTTGTTCTCCCTAATTAGCATGCACGTTGGAGGGAGGGGGGGGCTACTCGGTTTTCAGCACATCCTCCCCGGTTGCTAGAAGTGAAATCTTGAAAGAAGAGAGCCCTTCTGAGGCCACAGGATAACTTCAGACATAAGTTCTGAGTCACCCAGACCTGTTCAGGAGCGTGCAGCACATTCTCTTACAAAGATAAATATTTGAATGGTGTGTGTGTGTGTGTGTGTATTCATTTCACAAATGCCTTCCCCATGGTTAACTGAACCTCGGTTTACTCAATCCCATTTCCCGAGGGAGCAGAATAGTGCAATTCAGGAACCACAGAGTGACCACATCCACTGGATTTGCACACCCTTAGCTGAAATGTGGTTAGCCGCTTGCACAATCTCAGCCCGTGTGGTGGGTGAGGAAGAGCTGCTCTTGCTGGGCAAAGGGTCTTGGGGGGCCCCTGCAAGGCCAAGGGGAGCCTCGGTTTGGGGAGTTCTTCCTCTGTCCTGGGAAGCTAACCCTGCTCCTCATGGTACTCTTACAGCTCCCTCTTTCACTGTCCGAATCCGCACATTCCCTTGGCTCAGTTGTTTTCTGGATTTGACCACGATGCTGCAGAAGGTACAAATCACAGCTGGCCAAATTGTGAGGAATGGGATGGTTTGGTTGAACTCGGCCACTGCAGCTTCAGCTATCAAGGAGGCTGTCTGAAGTCAACCACTGTGATTGACTAAAAAAAAACCCCAAACCCAAATCCACGATTAAAACAAGCCTGGCTTAACACAATGGATGTGCATGTAGTGATGGAGAAATGCACTCAGCGTCTTAAACAGCGTTGTCTTCTTCCTCCTCCCAGTGGTTCTGATTGGAGAATCTGGAGTGGGAAAAACCAATCTGCTCTCACGTTTCACTCGCAATGAGTTCAACCACGACAGCCGCACCACGATTGGGGTGGAGTTCTCCACGCGCACCATCCTGGTGGGAGATGCCCTGGTGAAGGCCCAGATCTGGGACACGGCCGGGCTGGAGCGCTACCGGGCCATCACATCGGCGTAAGTAGAGGCAAAGGGTGATTGGCCGAGGAGGGCAGTGGGCTGAGAGCTAGGAAGGTCTCCACCTGGTCAAATGTCTCCTTCCTTCCACTTTTCTCAGTCTAACAGGTTTTGACTTTTATTGGTGCTTTGAGTGACCTGATCAGGTGTTTCCCACAGAACCTGTTGGGTATATTAATGAGTCATAGGAGGATCAGCCTGGATGTGGATGCAGGCAGGGTTGGATCAGGGCATATCTAGACGTGTCTTAACTTAGAGGAACATCTTGTAGGTGTGAAGGAGAAACTGTGTCTGTCATACAGGATGACTAAGTTGCCCACTTTCTAGGTCCAACATAAACTGAAGCAGCTGGGTTTACACCATCTGATATTAAACTTTCATAAACTGGTTTGATGGATGACATCCATGTAACCCTTGGGCCTTTTGCTAATCTGGTTAAGCATACTGTGCACACTCAGTCCATGTATTGCAATAAAGATAGCACAGATGTGGGGTCCTTGGTGCTCTCTGAGCTTGATTGTTTTCTTGCAGACATTTCATTACCCAACTAGGTAACATCACCAGTGCTAGAAGGTAGTAGGGTTTGCAGAGTGGAGGAGGAGGAGGAGGAGGAGGAGGACAACTGTAGGGACCTTGGTGTTCTGTGACGTTGCTTCTTTTCTCGCAAATGTTTCCTTACCCAACTGGGTAACATCACCAGTGTTATCTAGCATTGATGATGTTACTCAATTGGGTACTGAAACGTCTGCAAGAAAACCGCCAAGCTCAGAGAGCACCAAGGACCCCTCAGTTCAATCCTGAGCTGCAAATATTCTCCTTTAGTGATAGCAAAGATGTCTCTGTGACAGTGTATTTTTCTCTTCCTCTGTGCCTTAACTGAATGGGAATAGCCTGGTAAGCAGCTACTTCAGTTTCTGTGAGGCTTTTGTGGCACCAGAAATGCTCAGAAATAACGGCCGTGCTCAGTGCTGTCGCACAAATCCTTGGCTATCTTGTTGACAGCACTCACCCAGCTGTGCCAGCTGTCCTCCGCACTGGAGCAGATGCTGTCAGCCGAAACCTTTAGTCTCTCTGAGGAAAGCCATCTCCTGGCCAAAAAAGGGCCACCAACCATCCATCCAACCGCCTTGGCCAACACATCGCCCTCGGGGCCCGATCTGGGGAGCAGTCAGTGGCTGGAGAGGCCAAGCAGAGTTAGAAGCCCTGGGGAGAAGCAGAAGCTCCGAGTGATGAGCCCCACCAGGCATGAGCTTCCCAGCAGAGATGTTGGCACGATGGCAGAGTTCTCCCTCTTCTCACCTTGTTCTCTGTCCTTTTCTCTCCACATTGTCTGCCACAGATACTATCGTGGGGCGGTGGGAGCCCTCTTGGTGTTCGACATCACCAAGCATCAAACCTACGACGTGGTGGAGCGCTGGCTGAAGGAGCTGTATGACCACGCAGAGGCGACCATCGTTGTGATGCTGGTGGGCAACAAGACGGATCTGGCCCAAGCCCGCGAGGTGCCCACGGACGAGGCCAAGATGTATGCTGGTAGGAAGGGGCGGCTGCAGCTTCCCCAGAGCGGTGGGACTCGATGGGCTGTGAGTGCAGCGCTGAGCTCAAGGCAGGATGTGGCCCACGGCTTTGACTCTGGGTGAAAAACCAGACGGGCTGCTCCAGGCCTTGTGGATGCTTTGGATGACAATCCCCATCAGCCCCAGCAGTTCATGTTGATGGATCTGGAGCCCAAAATAGTTTGGAAGTAATTAGTTGGCTTGGTCTTCAGCTACAAGCTGCAAGAGGAAGGAAGTGGCGTGCCCAGCAATTTATTCACCCTGATTTAATGATCTTAATAAAACACATTAAAATGGGCATTAGAAGAAAAACAGATCCAAAGAAAAAAGCATACAAGTCCTTTTTTTAAAATGAGATGTGGGCACTGCTGTCATTATCTGTGAAGTCGACATTTCTTCTCTAAGATGGCGGCTGTTCCCTGAAGAAGGAGCCGGGCACCCTCACAGTGTCTTCCTGCAAATAGGAACAAATTTCATTTTGGTGGCTTTTTCACACCTTCGTTCAGTTAAACTCCATTGAGGGGATTTTTCTGTCTTCCTTGTCGCAGAAAACAACGGGCTGCTCTTTGTGGAGACGTCTGCCTTGGACTCCACCAACGTGGAACTGGCTTTCGAGACCATTTTGAGAGGTAGGTGGGGGCGATTTGGGGCAGAGGTGCCTTGGGAGGACCAGCTGCTCTGCGGCTGCCAGCCAAGACTTAGGCTTTCCACTACGCAGGGAAGTCCCGAACATCTTGTTCACTTGGCATCAGAAAGAAGAATATGGAGCTTGATCTACCCGATTATCCAGCAAGAAGTAGAAGACACTGTAACTGCAATTGTCTTTGGGGGGCTTTTATAGGGAATCTTTCCTAAATTTGCCAGGAACTCAGTTTGAAAATTCAAGATGTTACCTAGTTTTGAGTTTGGTCCATAGTAGACTTCTGTTCTTAGCTGCCTCAGCTGAAACAAACGAGTTCTGCTATTTAACAAAACTTGGTGGTATCTGGACTTCTTCTGGATCAGAGGCAAATTGGCAAAGATGGCCCAGAGTTTTAACTGGAGAGCTGCTTCCAGCCCTCAAAATGCCAGGCCTGTTGCAAGGCTCTTCAAGGGGGTAGGATATTTATTTATTTATTTATTATATGCCCCTCTAGTCAGATGCATCTTGGAGAAGCATTCACTCGATAATCCAGGAAACAGATTAGATACACAACTCAGGGTAAACCGGGGTGGCGAACTACGGTCCCTTTATGACCTGTGGACTTCAAGAATTCTTAAGGCAGCTTGGCTGGCTCAGGAATTCTGGGAGTTGAAGTCCACACTTCATAAAAGGGCCATAGTTCCCCATCCCTGGGCTAAGCCGTCAGCATGGAGCAAACTAAATGGAAAACAGAGCACTGATCACAAAATTCTTTATCTGATTATCCCTCCCATCCCCAAAGGCCCTTCTGAAGGGTGAGAGGTTACTGATCCTCTGAACCAGTTTCTCAGCCTTGGCAACTTTTAAGCTGTGTGGACTTCAACTCCCAGAATTTATATTATTGTATTATTATATACATATGTTGTGATGTTTTGTGTTTTAGGTTACGTTGAGTTATTGGGGGGCAAATTGATGGTGTCTCTTCACTGCAGACGTAAAAGATAGAAAACACATTTTCTTTTCATTTCCTATTCCTAGACATTTTCAATAAAGTGCAGAAGCAGAAGCAGAAGAGCCCTCTAGACAACAAAATTTCGCTCTCTACCGAAAATCCCAACGCGGCATCCTCCTCGGCGGCTGCAGCGAAGAAGGCCTGCTGCATGAACCTCTGAGGGGGCTGGTGGGTGGGAGTCATCGGTCGGGGTCCAAGAGGACGTTTTAATCCTGGGTTGCCCTACGAGCTAGTGGCTGGGTTCACATTAAGCCAAAATTAAGCCATGATAGGCTAAAAGCAGCTTAGCCATAGATGGGCTTTGGAATTTCTTGACCTGGTTTGCCTACCTCAACTTCGGCTCAGTGGGGCCAGGGTGGATGGACCCCGAGAAGACCCACACATCCTTGGCGACCTCCCTTTAGTCTCTTCCCTTGCTTAGGGGCTGCAGCTAGACCAATCGGCCTTGTCAGAAGCCTAAATTGCTTGCTTGCTTGCTTGCAGAGAAGTGAAGCTGAAAGTCGCAGGTAGCCCTCCCCTCGTAGACATTTCCAGGTGGTAACTTGGGAACCAGGTTGGGCTCGGCAGGCGCTTCTCGTGCCCAGGCAGAGAGTTCTTAGCTGCAGTGATTCCTTTTGCCTGCATCACTTGATTCTCTTCCAAATCTCCCATCCACAAGACATGTGACTTTGTGGGATGGGAGTCTCTCATACTGCGTGTGTACATTTATAAATGTGTATATATTAACATATTTGTAAATAAATTGCTCTGGATGATGGAGTGCATATGTTTATCACATGGCTTAATATGATGCTCCTCTTAGAGGAAAACAATAACACGTCTTGCAAAGTGAAGGGAACTAGGAGGGGCGTGCGAGGCATCCTGGATCCCCCTCAACAAGATGAGAAGAAATGGGGTTCTCCCAGACAGGCCACCAGATCCAGAAGACCTCCATCCCTGAGGACCAGGCAGGTTTAATGGGGGACCTCGTCTTGCCCGGTGGAAGAGGCTGCAGGGCCTCAGGCCAGCATAATTCCCTCTCCAACGTCTCCCCACCCCGAAGAACAAAATTCAGACTGATCACCCCAGTGGAGAGAGAAGCCCACTTCTCAAATTTCTCAGCCCCTCTGCCCCTCGGTCAGCAATGCCTGTTTTGACTGCCAATTCCTCCTCCTGTCCCGTCAGCTGAAGGTCCGACGCCATAATGCTCTGCTCCTTTGACTTTTCCGCCGGGGATCGCTGTCTCCGTGCTCTGGCTACCTCTCTGCGCCAGGTTGGGCTCCTCCCTTCCTGAGGATCACGGCAGGTTACCACCAGGAGTCGGCACGGATATGTCCAGAAGATCGTCGCTTTGCAGCAAACAAATTTAACCAGTAAAATAAAAATAAATAAAACCTAGAACATGGAATAATATTAATAAGAAATCTTGCTGATCAACTGCCCTCAAAGAACCTCCTTATTACATGGTGGGAAGGCTGTGGATGCTTTTGACAAAGTGCCCCGTGACAGTGTAATGAGCAGGCTACTTAAGTATGGGCTGCCTGATGCGTCTCCTGGGTATCAAATTAACCTCGTGTGGTATCTTAGAACTGGTTTAGTTGGTATAAGTTTACATTTGGCAGGCAACCAGTTCTTAAGGAGTCTGCTTTCAGATGTGCATCATGCAAGAGGCCAGGCGATCAGGGCTCACCCAGCACCCCTAAAATCACTCAAAGGAAAATCCAGGTTACTCAGGCAGGCATTTTCCCAGCAATGAAAAGAACATTAAACTGTCGAGTGCTGATTTTTAGTCTGATTCAGACCTTGAAAGGATTGGTTAACCGGGAATCCATCCTCTCCCAGCAAGATCCATGGATTGCCATTAATATAGCCAGGCACTCCCCGAGGATAGGCCAAACTCTGCCCTAAGAAGAATGGTGAATATCAATTGCTGTTTAAAAAAATGGATTTGGTGTAATTATCAGAGCTAGAGAAAAATGACCACAATGATTTTTCCAGCCCCAAACAGCTGTGCTTCCTTAATTCAGATTTAAGCACAGATTAAATGCATCATGAAAGGGTCAAAGTCACACATACTGTAATAGGTCTCTTCCAGCTGAGCACCACAGAATGTAGTGTAGGTAGCCCTCGGCTTATGTCACCAGTTGGGACCAGAATTGCCATAGCAAAATAAGGTGGGTGAGTGAGTCACTCCTGATTTTATGACCTTTTTTGCCACAGTTGTGAAGTGAATCAACCAGTTGTTAAGGGAGTCACATGGACATTAAGTGAATCCAGCTTCCTCATTGATTTTGCTTGTTGGAAGCTGGCTGGGGGGGGGGAAGGTTCAAGCGGTGATCTCATGACCCTGGGAAACGACAACTGTTGTCAATACATGCCTGTTGCCAAGCGCCTGAATTTTGTGTGGCCATGGGGATGCTGCCTCCGTCATAAGTGCAAGGACAGCTCGTAAATCCCTGTTACAATGTTGCTGTACCTCCAAAGATCGCCAAACAAAGGGTTGTTGAGGACTACCTGTTCTTCCACCTTCGAGGGCACTTTACCTGTGCATCTGGAAACACACAAAGGGCAAAGCTTTGCTGTCAGTAAACCTCAGTGAGGACTTTCCCCAGAACTGCTGGTGGCAGGTAGGCAGGCAGGGAGAGCCCAGACTGGGGCCGGTGGGGGAGGCTTCAGACCTCTGAGTAAGTTTCTCTCTGCGGCCTCCCCTCCTACCTGCGCAGGTGAGCAGCCCAATAACCTGCCTGCAGTCAATAAAGCTACGGGGCGAGGCTGGGCCAATCAGCGCCACGGGGGAGGCGCCAGCCCAGCCGGGAAAGCCCGAGTCCAACCGCCCACCTGAAGCTGGCCAGACGCGGGACTTCGCCGGGCCGGGAGACCTGCGCCAGCGCTTCCGGGCGAGGAGAGACGCGCAGGTGTGGCTGACCTGCTCCGTCGGGAGGCAGCGCAGAAGTCCGGGGCGATGCGGGGCAAGGACGACGAGTACGACTACCTGTTCAAGAGTGAGTGAGAGCGGGCACACTCGCCCCCCCCCGCCTGCTCGCAGGCTCTGCGCCGGAGCAGCCCTTCGCCCCTCGGGCTCGCCTGCTAGGTGGAAACGCTCTCATTTCCCGGTTCCGAGGCCGTAAGAGGCCTGGAAGCGATCCCCCGGTTTCGCCGAGGCAGTTCCGCAGAGCCGGTGAACTTTCTCTGGCTGCCCGTTCGTGGGAATCCCGCTTCCTTTTCCTTCCCGCTTCCCACTCCGGATTGATCCAGCCCTCCAAGCGGCACCGCTCCCGCGGAGGAGCCTTCGCGGGGACTCACCTGACTGCTCCAGGTGGGCTGGGAGGAGACCCCCTCCCCAAATTCCGAGCTGACCTAGGGGCGTCCAACCTTGGGAACTTGACCTGTGGACTTCAATTCCCAGAATTCCTCAGCCAGCTGGGGAATCAACTTTCAGCTTTCATTCAATTGGGAGTGGAAAGGAGGAAGAAAAACAACTGGAGAATTAAGCTTTTCTAGCTGGGGAATTCTGGGAGTCCACAGGCCTTCAAGTTCCCAGGTTGGACACCCCCGAGTTAGATGCTGCTTTCAGACATCCGGCTATCCTGAGGTTTAAAAGCCTTTGGTACCCATTTGTCTGTTTGTATCAGTGTGTCTCAACCTTGGCAACTGTAAGATAGGCGGGTTTCAACTCCTAGAATTCCCCAGCCAGCCAGGCCTTTGGTCTTGGGAACTGAGCTCGGTGTTGCCCAAAGAGAGCTTTCCAGCGGGTGAGTCAGGACTGGGACTCCGGGCGGCTCCTTGCCGGAGCTCTGCTCTCAACTAGCAGGATAGGTGTGGGACGGGCCACGTGCCACACACCTCACCTGCCGGTTTGTCAGAGGCCAGAATGAGGGACCTGCCAGTGGCTCAGGAGCCCGGGGATTTTGGTGAGGAGATCCCCTTTTGTAGGTCTCTGGGAAGAGCAGAGTGTGCATCACTTACGCACGTCTTACATGCACAAAAATTGAAAGACACAGAATGGAAGAGTGGATTGTAAAAGTGATGGAGCTAGCGGAGATGGTTTTAATTAAAGAGAAGAATTTATCTAGTTTTGTTTCTCCTTGGAAAATGCTTCTGGATTTGTGCTCGAAATTGAAAAAAATGATTTGATTTTAGGTTTCTAGAATGATCTTGGTGTTACTAGAAACGGCTTGAAATGTTGTGAAGTGGAAAACAAAAGGTTAAGATGGGGTTTTTCTTATATTTTACTGCACTGAAAAAAGTTGGAAAAGTCCGCATTTTTATTTTATAATGAAACATAAAATAATAATAAAAGTAAGAGCAGAGTCTCCTCTCTACATAAAGAGGCCTGGAGTTGCTTTGTGAAGCTGCCTTTACTGTTCTGTCTCCTCCTTCAGATGGGGCAACATTCAGAACGAGTCTGCTAGCATCCTTTAAAAGCCTAGTACATTTTATTATAAAGCTGGTGAGAACTGCAACTTTTTCTTTAGATAAATGGTGTGGCTTAACTGGTGTAGGATGAAGGGGAGGCAGGGTCTTCAAGTGGGTGAATCGGTCTGGAATCAGGGGTAGGCAACCTTGGCTCTTTTATGACTTGTGGACTTCAATACCCAGAATTCCTGAACCAGCCATGCTGACTCAGGAATTCTGGGAGTTGAAGTCTACGAGTCATAGAAGAGCCAAGGTTGCCTATCCCTGATCTAGAGGGAACTTTTGCATCATGTAACAATAATAAAGTGTTAAAAACCCAGGGTTGTTTGTTGATACTTTCTGAAACAGCCTGAAACTTATTGATGAATATAAACCCAGCTGCCCACTATTCTGTTGGGCTAGTGAACTATTTTATTCTAAAGTGGCCATTTTGAGATCAATAAATCTGTCTGTCTGCCTGTCTGTCTGTCTGTCTATCTAATCATCTATCTTCTATGTATCTAGCCTCTCTCTAGCATCCAATCATCCATCCATCCATCATATGTAGAAACTTCCATCTCAAGTTTTGATGTCAAATTGCTTGGTGCAAAGCCTGGCCTATTCTTTGGCTCAAAACAATTCAGAAATGTGGATGAGATAAACTTCCTTACGAAAACAAAAACCAAGCAAGCACGAAACATCATTTTTCACAGGGTTTTCCTGAGGTATTTTAATTAATCACAGAGTCACTTGCCTCTTTGCAGTCGTCCTCATCGGGGACTCCGGTGTTGGGAAGAGCAATTTGCTTTCGCGCTTCACCCGGAATGAGTTCAACCTGGAGAGCAAAAGCACCATTGGGGTGGAGTTTGCCACGCGCAGCATCCAGGTGGATAACAAGACCGTGAAGGCCCAGATCTGGGACACAGCTGGGCAGGAGCGCTACCGGGCCATCACTTCCGCGTAAGAGACTTGGTTGCTGCCTCTGGGTGCCCAAGAGGGAAGGGGAGAGGGCGGCTTGGCTAGGCAGGGTCTTCTTTCCTAATGGAAAAGTTAAAGGTGGATATCGCCCTCTAATCTGGTTCCTTGATCTGTATTAGCTTGCGAAGGCTCCCTGGAGCTCAGAGCTTCTGCTTGGGAGCTGAGGCAAACATAACAAATCCATCTATGGTAGTATTTCCCAACCTTGGCAACTTTAAGCCAGGTGGATTTCAACTCCCAGAATTCCCCAGCCAGCCATGCTAGAAACTGGAAGTTTTCTGCAAAAACATCATGAATTGTGATCACCTGACCACGAGATGCCGGAAATGGCACTTGAATCAGATACAATTTTCTGGGCTTGGCAAGATGGTCCTGCAAGGTTTGTTCTGGCAATGGCCCCGATTTCTGTGCAAAGCCTGGCAGCCCCCTGTAAATGAGAGGAACGGAGGCCATATTGGGATCGATGCCCCCCGTTGGTGGTGGGAGGGAGACGTTGCTGACGGTCTGGTTCTGCTGGCAAGTGACTCTTCCCCTCCTCATCTCCCCCACCCCCTGCAGCTACTACCGAGGGGCCGTCGGTGCCCTTCTGGTTTATGACATCGCCAAGTACTTGACCTATGAAAACGCAGAGCGCTGGCTGAAGGAGCTGCAGGACCACGCGGACGCCAACATCGTCATTATGCTTGTGGGCAACAAGAGCGACCTGCGACACCTGCGGGCCGTGCCCACTGACGAGGCCAAGAGCTTTGCAGGTAAGGCTCCCGGCCCAGGGAGGAGGCTTTGGAGCCTCTCCTTCACTCAAGGAGATTCTGGCCAGCTCAGAGCCCTTCATCCGTTCCGCTTTGCCACAGGAAGTGACTTCAGCTCATGACTAATTCATGCTGCTGAATGCGCTCATTAGCTAAGCCCTTGGCACCACTGCTGCATCCTTGGGTGAAGGAGGAGAGCCTCAGAGCGTTGCTGTTGGTCCACGTGGTTGAGCTCCCTGCCGGATCTTCAAGGTTTTTGGCCAGGCGTTTCCTGGGCCTGGAGCAAGGGGGCCGCCCTGCAGCCCTCAGTGGTTCACAGAGACTCGGCCAGAGGGCTGCAGCCCCTCCCTTGAGTGTTGTGTTACTGCTGCACAGAAGGAGCAGTGTGTTTAAGTCTGGCCGCCAATTCCGCTGGCCGTTGGAAGCGTGCGGGAAACCCAGAGGGGTGAAAATGTCACTGATTTTTTTCATTCATTTTTAAATTAGGGCAAGAGGCAAAATTAGTTCACTTAAAAACCCTTATTTGGACACTAAATTTCCAGCAACATGATTCAGGGAGCTATTTTGTCTGAATTTTGTCAGTGTCTTTTGGACACATAACCCTCACTATCTTTAAAAATGATGGGCTATTCTAGGACATTCAGCCTAACATTATTTATTTATGAATGATAAGCTACAGCTAAAAAGAGATTTTCCCAAAGGGACTGACAAACATTTTAACTTTCACTGACTGATGATACCTTTTTCTGTGTCTTCAACTGCCATAGAAAAGAACGGCTTGTCTTTCATTGAGACATCAGCTCTGGATTCCACCAACGTGGAGGCAGCCTTTCACAACATCCTGGCAGGTATGTATGGTTTCCCTTCATACCTAGCTGGGTGGACACAGGTTATGCTCTGCTTTGGGAGTGGCAAAAGGCAGGCAGACCCAGCCCTACATCGCACCTTGGATGTCATCAGCACCAAGAAAGGTTAACGGAAGGTTCCCTGCAGGGGGGATATTAAGGTCAACCCCTGGCTGTGGAGGCAGGCTCCAAAACAAACCTCCTTCCTCCTCCTAGGAATGCCTGGGCAGACATAAAGGCTTCACTTTAAAGCAGTGTTTCTCGACCCCAGGAGCTTTCAGACGGGTGGATTTCAACTCCCAGAATTCCCACAGTCAGCATGCTGGCTGGGGGGAACTCTGGGAGTTGAAGTCCACCCATCCTAAAGCTCCTGAGGTCAGGAAACACTGTTTTAGAGGAAGTTGTGCCTAAGAGTAGGGCCAGAATGGTTTTGGGAGTGCTTGGTCAACCTTTGACCCAGGGTGCATTCACCCAGCAGGTGCAAACAGGTCACCTGAAGCTGGGCTTACTCTAACTTCGTACAGGTTGGTTTGTATTTTTGTCCTTTGTGTGTTCCACGACTGCATTTCATGAGGCTGTTTTGTGCTTCAAAATGTCATGCAAGGCCAGAAGGTGTCCCTGGGCAAGCAGCCTCTCCTCCTGCTGTGTAGCTGGGTCTCATAACCTCTGCAGGCTTCAGGAGAGGTGGTCTCTTCCCTAATTCTGCAGTACGCAGACTTTCCCTTTAGGAAGGCCACCGCAATACGTTTCATAGCCCAGCAGATGCGGAAGTCATCTGAGCCCCACCCTTGGATGGGTGCCAGATCAAAGCTTTTGGAAATGCCCATGTTCTGACTGAAACGAGAAGAAATCACTTCGGCATGACATCCGTGTTTAATGACTCCCTTTGCAGTGAGAAGATGACATGATGCAGGGCCGTTGGAGAAGCTAATTATAACGATGCAGCACTCAATATACTTCAGAAGGGAAATCAGTGGTGTGCAGGTCGATCTCCTGGGATCTCTGGACCTGAGTTATTTTTTAGCCTTGATTGTCGTTTCCTCCCATGACTGCTTCTGCTCCAGACTGAGGTGGACGTCCAACTCCACTTGGCCTCCTCTCTCTTTTCTTCTCCTCCAGAAATCTACCGGATTGTATCCCAGCGACAACTTGCAGGAGAGCAACCTGAGACAGAGTTCAGCCACGGGACCACCATTGAGCCCATCAAAGTCTTGCCCACCCAACAGGGAGTGAGAGAGACGCCTTGTTGCCAGAACATCTAACCTCTGGTGGGTTAGAAAGTGAGGAGGCCGTCCAGAAACCACCAGGTCTTTCCCTGGCGAAGGAGAGGGGCCCCCTCCACCAGGTTCCCGGCCTACTTGCTTTCTGTCCTGCACACCCGTTTCTCCACAGGGCTTGAAGCTACCCCTTGGTTCCAGCTGAGACCCCTGGAGGCTGCCCAGTCCTGGATTCTCCTTAGAAACTGGTCTTCAGTCTCCTAGGAGTTTGGGGTGGGGGGAGGAAGCATGAAGGGAGCTGCTGAAGAGTCCCTTGAGGTTCTTGTGGAGTTTCCCAACTCTTTGCCCCTCTGGTTGGTAGGCAGCAGCTCCCCTGGTCTTGAGGCAACTTGAAGGAGAGCCATGGATACGTTGGTCCTTGAGGGTTCACACTCCTGGGTGGTCCCCAGCAGACCAAGGGGTCTCCGCTCTTATGGCTTCTGCCAAGGATATTTTGAGGGACAGGATGCATCTTTAAAACAGGCCACTTTCCCCACATGATCCCAAGTCCTTTGGATGACTTTAAAAGTCCTTGGGGCTGCCAGGGAGTCTTGTGACTGATTCCCAGGGCAAACCTTGCAGGTGGGTTGAGCTACCAGCACCCACCAAGGCCTCAACTGGACACTCCCCTGGGTCTGTAAAAAGTGAGGTTACCTTGGTGATTGTGTGTGTGCCTGTTGTAAAAATGCAACTTGACTTCTAACTGCTGGTATTTAAGGTTGAGGAAGACCCTCTTGGCCATAGGACTCTCCCAGGAAATCAGGTCCTCGTTGCCAGTTGCTGACAATGAGTCTGCAACAATCGGACATCCCCAACAATCTACCTCTCCTCCCTCCTTTTCCCTCTGCTAGAATTGGGTTCTTCTTATCTTTGTGTCTTCTAATATTCTCTGAGGCAGTTCTGGAAAGTTCTGCAAAATATTACATTAAAACATCCTTTTCAAACCGCTCCCTAGAGCCCAACTGTCCAATTCATTTACAGCCAATGTCATGGTTCCGACAGATGAAACTCTTCAAAGAACTTCGAGGCATTGTTTACCTTAAAGGATCTTTATTTGAGTAGCAACACATCGGCACGTACATAGTCCAAGCCAAAATTGACTCCCCTCCCCTAAGCATATAGTATCAAAGCACAATTCCCTCCTCTAACTGTCATAAATCACATTCTTCAATTAGTTTGAAATGCTGGCTTCCCCACCAGTTCTTCAGCCCGCCATGTCTTATCATCTCTTTATTACAAACAACCTTGAATCACACACTACTATGATCTTGTTATGTCTAACTAATTCCCATACAAATTCTTCCTCCTCCCCCCCAGTATCATCTAATTCTAGCTCTAAGAGTAACATACAAGTTAGGGAAAATGGCTGCATCTCCATATGTTGTCAAAGCAAGAACATTCGATGTTAGCAGCGTTGACAGCCAATCCATAGGTGCAAAGTTGTTATGAGAACCAGAGCGATAAGGGATGGTTCCCAGGCTGCAATTTCCCCTTAAAAATTCTAGAGTCAAGAATACGCTTTACTTTATAGTGAGTCTGACCTGCCACTACAAGGGGCCCGGGTGCCTTCTTAGGAGGAGGTCTCAAAGTGGAGCCCCGAAAAGGTTTCAACAAGCTGCAATGGAAGACAGGGTGCACTTTCCCTAAAAGCCTAGGGAGTTTTAATTCTACTGTGACCGGGTTGATGATCCTTACGATGGGGAAAGGCCCCAAGAATTTCGGTCCTAATTTCTTACTGGGTAATTTGAGGCATAAGTATTTAGTCGACAGGTAAACCTTTTCACCAAGTTGGAATGTTCTTTGGGGAGCCCTCTTTTTATCTGCCTGTTTTTTATATGTCTCGGAAGTCTTTTTTAAAGCAGTTTTCGTGGTTCTCCACACTTCTTCCCACCCCCTAACCCATTGGTCGAGTGTCTGGGAAGCGGAGGGTACCTGAGGATATTCAGGTATTGGGCTGAACTCTTTTCCTTGTGGCTACTCTGAAAGGCGTGTAGCCGGTGCTGCTGTGGACACAATTATTGTAAGCCACCTCAGTAAAAGGGAGGAGATCGGTCCAGTCAGTTTGTTGATAAGAGACATAACATCTGAGATATTGCTCCACCATCTTGTTAGCAGCTTCCGCGGCCCCATTAATAGACGGGTGAAAAGCGGATGATAGACCTTGAGATGAGCCAATTAATTTAAGAAAGCTGCTCCAAAACGTAGCTGTGAACTGCACCCCTCTGTCCGAATTTATTCGCTTAGGGGCTCCATGCAGCTGGTAGATATGTTTCAGGAACAATTTAGTCAGTCGTTGGGCAGAAGGGAGTCCTTTGCAGGCGATGAAATGAGCCTGCTTCGAAAACAGCTCTATCACAGTCCAGATGACAGTATTTCCTCTACTTTCAGGTAGGTCTACTCTAAAGTCTGTAGCTATTTCTTCCCATGGTTGAGAAAGGTCTGCCACTGGCTGCAGTAACTCAGGGGTTTTCCCTGGAAATCTTTTCATGGTGGCACAAACAGTACAACTCCTGACATAATTTTCCAAGTCCCGTTTTAACCCCGGCCACCAAAACTGCCAGCGGATGAGATGTAGAGTTTTTAGATATCCAAAGTTTCCAGCCTGTTTTATGTCATGGCTGTGTTTGAGAGCGTTGAGATGGAGGGCTTCTGGCAAGTGCAATTTCCCCCCCTTGTAAGCCAAGCCATCCCTGCATGTTAGGGAGGTTTGATTGTCTTTGAACCATTGATTGGTGAGGAGCTCTTGTTTTATTTTCTTTGCCCCTGGGTCATCAGGGTTAGGGGCCCTGCGAGGCGTGAATTGAGCGGCAGTTTGTGGATTGGAGATAATTGCCTCGTTAACCTCTTCACGTTCGCTTTTGTATTGGGGCAGTCTGGATAGAGCATCAGCTAGGAAGTTTTTTCCTCCCGGTATGTACTTTAGAGTGAAGTTAAAACGGTTAAAGTACTGTGTCCACCGCACCTGCTTTGGGGACAATTTGCGGGGAGTTTTCAGTGCTTCTAGATTTTTGTGATCTGTCCATACTTCAAAAGGCACCTTGCTCCCTTCCAGGTAGTGCCGCCAGTTTATTAGAGCCCACCTAATTGCGAAAGCCTCCTTCTCCCAGATAGCCCACCTCCTTTCGCTTTCAGTAATTTTTTTTGAGGTGTAGGCACAGGGTTGCAAAGCTCCTCTGGTTCCTTTGCAGCAATACAGCTCCGACAGCCACGTCGGCTTGAATTACAAAGGGCTCCCCTGGGCAGGGGTGGTTTAGGACCGGTTCAACAGCAAATAGTTTTTATAGATTCTCAAAAGCGATTTCACAGCCCATAGTCCATGTTAGTGATTGGCCTGGTCACGGTTTCCCTCCTCCTTTGCCTGTTTTGAGTAGTTCTGTAAGGGGTAGGGCAATCTCAGCAAAGGAGGGGATGAATTGATGGTAGAAGTTGGCAAAACCTAGGAAACTCTGGAGCTGTTTGCAGGTCCTTGGGGGCTGCCATTCAATTACAGCTTTCACTTTGGCTGGGTCCATTTCAATAAAGATAATCTAATCGTGTCTGGTGAAATTCACATTTTGACAGTTTGACATAAAGCTTGGCATTTAATAGTTTCTTTAACACTTCTCTCACCAGCTTTATATGATCAGTCATATTTGTGCTGTATATCAGGATGTCATCAAGATACACCAGAACCCCCTTGTATAAATGATCATTTAGGGTCTCATTAATCAATTGCATGAATATGGCTGGGGGCCCCTGTAGCCCAAATGGCATGACTTTGAACTGATAGCTTCCCAAGGGGCAGTTGAAGGCAGTTTTCCACTCATCTCCCTCCTTTATTCTCACTCGGTAATATGCTTCTCTCAGGTCTAATTTAGTGAAGACACTCCCCTTAGCCAGGTGGGTTATTAAGTCCTTTAGGAGGGGGAGGGGGTATTTATTTTCCACACTCACTGCATTCACAGATTTATAGTCTACGCAGAGACGAAGAGACACATCCTTTTTTTTCTTTAAATAACACAGGGGCTCCCACAGCAGACTTGGCCCGTTCAATGAACCCCCTCTCTAGGTTTTTGTCCATGTATCGCTGCTGTTAATATGGGATATTATTGCATTGACAGCTGCATCTCCATTTCAAGAGGGGACATGGCGTACATTCTTGGTTGTGGGAGTTTGGCTCCTGGCAACAGTTCGATGGAACAATCATTGGGTCGGTGGGGAGGCAGGGTGTTGCATTCCTTCTCACTAAATGCCTCCGCCAGGTCCCGGTACTCGCTGGGGATGAGTGGCTCGCCTGGTGGCGATGAGGCAGCCACGTGTGCTCGCTCGTTGGGTGGGCTAAAGTTTCCTGTAACGTCCATTGAATCAATAGGGGGTTTGGGCCCTATAGGTAGCCTCACAGTTCTCATTCCTTTCTCCCACCAGATAAACGGCTTCCATTTGTCCAACCAGGCTAATCCTAGGATCACAGTCTCAGTCATTTTTGGAACCACCAGGAAGCGAATGAACTCCCAGTACTCACCTATTTCTAAGCATAGGGGTTCAGTTAATTGCATGACTAAAGTCCCTCCCATCAGGGAGCCATTGGCTTGCTCCAACCTCACAGGTTTGGAGAGCAGCTTTGCTTGTATGCCCATTTTCATGGCAAATGGCAAGCTAATGACGCACCGGGAGCATCCGGAATCGACTAGCACTTTTAAGTCTGCCTGTGCTCCCGACTTAGGGATTATGAGTTTGGCAGGCAGTGAGAAAGATGGGACGTGTCGACTCACCATCGGGTCATTCTCTCCTTCATCGTCGCTGTCGAAAGAGGGTAGAGCAGGGCTGGATCCAGCCTTAGTCCCAGCATTCTCCTGCGTGGGGGATGTGACTTGGGCAACCGGTTCCTGTGTGATACAGTTGGATTTCTCTCTCGTTGGCTGCTGGGCAGGTTTCTTTCTCGCTGCTGGTCCCGGTCTACTCTGCTGTTGGGGGTAGGGGACTGGGCAATTTGCTGCTCGATGTCCCTGCTGTCTGCATCAGAAGCACTTGAGTGGTGGGCCTGCAAAGTGGCTTGGGTCTTTCAGCAGTCACAGCAATTGGAAGTTTTCGGGGTGGTGGTTGCCGTTTGGGTTGCTCTGGCTTCGGCTCGGCTTCAGATGGGGGAGGCTTCTTATAGCGGACGAGATGAACGTCTAATCTTACCACTGCCTGGTACCATTCTTGCAGCTGATCAGGTACTGCTGGATAGATGCATGCCTGAGAGAGGTAATCATCCAATCCTTCTCTGAAGTGATGGACTATGGACTGCTCAGGCCACCTCTCTATCCGACCGGCTAACTTGCGAAACTCTTGTATGTACTCCAGGGCAGGCCTGCTGGCTTGTTTTATCTTATGGATTTGTTCTTCTGTTTTGAGGGCAATGGATGGGTCCTCAAATCTTTCTCTCAGTCCTAGGAGGAAGAGGTGGGGGTCCTCCAATTCGGGGGCTTGCTCATTATATAAGTTGTTCAGCCATTTGGATGCCTCTCCCTCTAAGCTGGATGCAATCACATCGACCATAGTGGCTGGGTCTGGGTAGAGATAAGCCCAGCGGTTCAAATGAGAGCGCACTTGGTTGAGAAAAAAAATCAGCTTCTCTTGGTCCCCATCGAAGGTTGCTCTGAAAGGTGGAGCAATCATTGGCTGCTGAGCTCCCCACTGTGGTTGTTGCACCCCCAGTTGCTGCTGGCCCCAACCTGGCTGCTGATTCAATGGCTGCTGGGGCCCCCACTCTGGCTGCTGCTGCATTCCCAGGGGTGGCACATTCGGGGGCTGTTGCCATTCCCCCTGCTGTTGGTCTGCCGGGAGCTGTGGCATCCTCAACTGCTGTAGGGCCCCCTGTGGCCTCGGAGGGGGTTGTTGTTGGATCTCCATCATCTGCGGGCCCCTCAGTGATTGCTGTACATTAGGGGGCAGTGACCATCCCCCTTGCTGCAGCCATCCTCCCACCGGTTGCTGGTCTTCTGGCCTCTGAATCACCCCCAGTTGTTGCAAGGCCTCTATTAGCTGCTGCAGGCTCAGAGATTGCTGATTTCCCACCTGCAGGGGCTGCTCTATTCCCCATTGCTGCAGGGGGCCCAGATTGGGTGATCGATATGCACACCGGTTTGGGGATTGGTTGTCCTGGCAACTGCCCAGGCCCTCACATCGTCAGTGGCAGTTGGGGCTTCTGAAGGGATGGGGACTGGAGCTGTCTCTCTCTGTGGGGCTGGAGGCCCTGGTAGGGGGCTTCAGGGACAGGAAGGCTGCCTGATCTGCAAAGGAGGGGCTGGGTGTTCCTCTCGGCAGGAGTTGAAGGCTGCCCCATTGATCATCCTGATCACTGGCACGTGGGGAATGGGAAGGTTGCTCTCTGCTTCTCATTTCTAGCCCCTCAAATTTTTCCACCAGCCTCTCCACTGACTGACTACTAGCTGCAGACAGGTATTTCCACTCACCCGAGTCCTCAGTGGCAGACGACCTGGTAGCTCTTCCCAGCTGGGAGGCTTGAAAAACGTCTTCTCCACCAGCGTGCTGGCTGTCGCTCCCCCCCCCCTGGCTTCAGGCATTTCCTCTTTGTCCATGATGAAATCTTCCCCAAATCTTTGTCAGCTTATCCCTCAATTGTAGGGACAGCGACTGGGGCTCGGGATCCCTAGATAGTTAGGAAAGTTGGAGATTTTGGCTTAATGTCATGGTTCTGACAGATGAAACTCTTCAAAGAACTTCGAGGCATTGTTTACCTTAAAGGATCTTTATTCGAGTAGCAACACATCGGCACGTACATAGTCCAAGCCAAAATCTGACTCCCCTCCCCTAAGCACATAGTATCAAAGCACAATTCCCTCCTCTAACTGTCATAAATCACATTCTCCAATTAGTTTGAAATGCTGGCTTCCCCACCAGTTCTTCAGCCCGCCATGCCTTATCATCTCTTATTACAAACAACCTTGAATCACACACTACTACGATCTTGTTATGTCTAACTAATTCCCATACAAATTCTTCCTCCTTCCCCCCAGTATCATCTAATTCTAGCTCTAAGAGTAACACACAAGTTAGGGAAAATGGCTGCATCTCCATATGTTGTCAAAGCAAGAACATTCGATGTTAGCAGCGTTGACAGCCAATCCATAGGTGCAAAGTTGTTATGAGAACCAGAGCGATAAGGGATGGTTCCCAGGCTCAGCCTCATCTTTATAACAGAGTGGAGATAAGGAATGTGCCCTTGGCACATTCCTCCCCCCTTCTTCACACCAAAAAGGATACATGAAAGATGGAGAGAACAAAGCAAAAGAAATGCAGCTGCTAGACTCCTCCCAAACAAGTGAAGCCTCCCTCCTTCCACCAGAATGGCAGAGCTCTGAAAAGTAGAAATAGAGACAGAGGGGATCTGACAGGCTGCCCGCCTAAAAGGAGAAATCAACCTGGAGAATACATAAAATAATAAATGGGAGCAAACGAGAGAAGAGGTTGGTCAGGGTAACGTGCATGGAACTTTTTGAGCAACCTGGGAGCTCTAAAGTTTTTTTTGTGAACCCATTCATTTTGGGATGCTGGAAGGACTTTCCAGGCTACTAAATATTGGGTCGTGCCATTGTATTTACGGGAGTCTAGGATCTCTTTTTGCCTTTTGGTACTCAAGTGATCCCTAATGAGAAGGAAGGACTCACTGGAGAAGAGCCTGATGCTGGGAAAGATTGAGGGCAAGAGAAGAAGGGGACAACAGAAAATGAGGTGGCTGGATGGAGTCACTGAAGCAGTAGGCGTGAGCTTAAATGGACTCCAGAAGATGGTAGAGGACAGGAAGACCTGGAGGAACGTTGTCCATGGGGTCGCGGTCGGACACAACTTCGCAACTAACAACAACAAGGATCTCTTTAATCTCAAAGTGTTGCTCACCCTCTACCATGATGGGCATTGGTGCTGGGAAAACTGCTGGCCGCAAAGGCGAGGTCATTTCTGGTTTTAGCAGGCTGCAGTGGAATACAGGCTGAATTTGTCTTAGGGTTTTGGGGAGTTCCAGTTCTACTGTAACTGGGTTTATGATGTTTTTGATGGGGAATGGGCCCACAAATTTTGGGCCTAGTTTCTTTGATGCTTGTAGGGACTGCAGGAACTTAGTGGACAGGTACACTCGGTCTCCTACATGGAATGGTTTAGGTTCCATTCTCCTTTTGCCTGCCTGAGCTTAATAAGCTGCTCTGGCTTCATCTAGCGCTTTCCTGGCCAGGTATTTTGCAGCTGTTTGATCCATTCCTTAAAGGAAGGGATGGTGGGTTCCACATTTGGCAATTCGGGCATAGGATTGAATACTTGTCCCATAGCTACTTGGACAAGTGTAAAGCCACTGCTGGAGTGAACAGCGTTGTTGTATGGCACTCCTGCAAATGGTAGGAGGTCAGTCCAATTGTCTTGCTGGTAGTTGATAAAGCAGTGCAGGTACTGCTCCAGGACTGAGTTCACTCGTTCTGTCCCACTATTTGTTTGAGGATGATGACTAGAACTCAGGCCCCGGTCTGTTCCCAAAAGATCTAAAAAGGCCCTCCAGAACTTGGAGGTGAATTGGACTCCCCTGTCCGAGATTATACATTGTGGGACCCCATACAGATGGTAGATATGGTGCAGGAATAGTTTTGCTAGAGCTGTGGCAGTCGGGATCTTCTGATAAGGGATAAACAACAACAACAACAACAACAACAACAACAACAACAACAACAACAACAACAACAACAACAACAATAATAATAATAATAATAATAATAATAATAATAATAATAATAATAATAATAATAATAATAATAATAATAATATGGATGAAACGTGTAACAGTGATACCCATTGTCATTGGGGCATTGGGAACTATGCCCAAAATTTTTGCAAAACACATCAAGAAACTGCAGCTTCCTGCAATAACTCCAGCAATGCTACAAAAAACTGCGCTACTTGGAACATCTAACATTTTAAGGAGGTACCTGGTTGATACCTAGGATGCTGGTAGCAACCCATGTCAGCCATCAGCACCAGTCAATTTGAATGTTCAGTTGACTGAGGTTCATGTCTAATGAATAAAAGAATAATAATTAATAATTAATAACAATAATAAAGTTGGAACCTTGGAGGTCATCTAGTCCAACCCCCTGCTCAGGCAGGAAACCCTATACCATTTCAGACAAATGGCTGTCCAGTCTCTTCTTAAAAACTTCCAGTGTTGGAGCATTCACTGCTTCTGGAGGCAGGTTGTTCCACTGGTTAATTGTTCTGACTGTCAGGAAGTTTCTCCTTAGTTCTAGGTTGCTTCTCTCCTTGATTAGTTTCCATCTGTTGCTTCTTGTCTTTGCCTTCAGGCGCTTTGGAGAATAGCTTGACTCCCTCTTCTTTGGGGCAGCCCCTGAGATATTGGAACACTGCTATCATGTCCCACCTCGTCCTTCTCTTCATTAAACTAGACATACCCAATTCCAGCAACCGTTCCTTAAATGTTTTAGCCTCCAGACCTCTAATCATCTTTGTTGCTCTTCTCTGTACTCTTTCTAGAGTCTCAACATCTTTTTTACATCGTGGTGACCAAAACTGGATGCAGTATTCCAAGTGTGGCCTTACCAAGGCCTTGTAAAGTGGTATTAACACTTCATCTGATCTTGATTCTATCCCTGTGTTAATGCAGCCCAGCACTGTGTTGGCTTTTTTGACAGCTGCAGCACACTCCTGGCTCATATCTAAGTGATTGTCCACTAGGACTCTGAGATCCCTCTCACAGTTGCTACTACTGAGCAAGGTACCACCTATACTATACCTGTACATTTAGTTTTTCTTGCCTAAATGTAGAACTTTACTTTTTTCACCATTGAATTTCATTTTGTTAGATAGCGTCCAGTATTCCAGTCTGTCCAGATCCTCCTGAATCTTAAGCCTGTCTTCTGGAGTGTTGGCTATTCCTGCCAGCTTGGTGTCGTCTGCAAATTTGATGAGTTCCCCATCTATCCCCTCATCCAAATCGTTGATGAAGATGTTGAAGAGCACTGGGCCCAGAACAGAGCCCTGGGGCACCCCACTACACACTTCCCTCCATGTAGATGCAGTTCCATTGAGGACTACACACTGAGTACGGCCGGTCAGCCAGCTACGAATCCATCTGGTGGTGTTGCTGTCTAACCCACATTTTTCTATCTTATCAAGTAGTAGGTTGTGATCTACTTTATCAAATGCATTACTGAAGTCCAAGTAAATTATATCCACAGCATACCTCTGGTCCACTAATTTTGTCACTTGGTCAAAGAATGCAATAAGATTTGTCTGGCATGATCTGTTTTTGACAAACCCATGTTGGCTTTTAGTAATGACTTTGTTTGCCTCTAGGTGTTCACTGATTTGTTGTTTGATTATCTTTTCCAGAATCTTCCCAGGTATTGAGATCAGGCTGATAGGTCTGTAGTTTCCTGGATCTATTTTTTTCCCTTTTTTGAAGAAGATGGGAACTACATCAGCTCTTTTCCAGTCCTCTGGTAGTTCCCCAGTGCTCCAGGATCTTTGAAAAATATAGTTCAGTGGTTCTGAGATCACATCTGCCAGTTCCTTGAGAACCTTGAGGTGTAATCCATCTGATCCTGGTGATATGAACTCGTCTAGGATGGATAAGTGCTCACTTACCATTTTCTTGCCTATTTTAACGTGTTTCTAATCTTTTTATGGTACTGTTTTTGATAGGTTGGACTGTTTTTTCCTTTTGTGTAAAGACAGATGCAAAAAATGAGTTAAATAGTTCTGCTTTCTCCCTGTTGCTTGTCACCTTCTTGCCACTTTCCCCCACTAATGGACCAATCATTTCCTTAACTTTTTTCTTGTTTTTTACGTTGAAAGAAGCTTTTTTTGTTATTTTTGACTTTGGTTACAAGCCTTAGTTCATTTTGAGCCTTAGCTTTCCTCACTTCATCTTTGCAGGCTCGGATTATTTGCTGATATTCTGCTTTAGTTATGTGCCCCTCTTTCCACTTTTTATACTTGTCCTTTTTATCTTTCAATTTATCAGAGAGTTCTTTATGCAGCCATGCTGGTTTCTTTTGAGAGCTGTTATTTTTCTTCTTTGTTAGTATTGTGTTAGACTGGGCTTTTATTATCTCAGTTTTCAAAATTTCCCAAGCTTCTTGAGTTGTTTTCCCCTTGAGGATTCTCATACATGGAATCCTTCCCAAGCTCTCTCTAAGTTTATTGAAATTAGCGCTCTTAAAATCCAAGACTCTAGTTTGACTGTGTTCTATTGCTTGTGCTTCCATAATGTTGAATTCCAATATTGCATGATCACTTCCCCCCAAGGTTCCTGTGGCTTCAACATCTTCTATCATTTCATCTCTGTTAGTGAGGATTAGATCCAATATGGCTAATCCTCTAGTTCCCTTCTCTACTTTTTGGGACACAAAGTTGTCTGCTAGATTTGTCAGGAATCTGTTTGATCTTCCATTTGGTGTAGAGTTTGTCTCCCAGTTGATGTCAGGGTAATTAAAGCCCCCCATTACTATTGTGATGTGTTTCCTACATACCTTAGTTAGCTGACTAGCAAAAAGTTCATCTATTTCCTCTGTTTGGTTGGGTGGCCTATAGTATACACCTATGGCAATGTCATTCCCCCCCCCTTTATGTGGACCCAAATGCATTCAAGACAGTTTTCATCATTGTTGTGCTCTATTTCTGTAGAGATATAGTTATTTCTTATATAGAGAGCAATTCCACCTCCTCTTTTATTTGGTCTGTTTCTTTTAAATAATTTAAATCCCTCTAGCTGTGTGTTCCATTTGTGGGTTTCATCCCACCATGTGTCCGTAATGGCAACAATATCATATCTGCCCTCATTTACCTAAATTTCTAGTTCACCCTGTTTACTGTTCATACTTTGTGCATTGGTGTATAGACATTTGAGTCCTTTATGACTGACCCTGTGTTTACTTTCTACATAACCTGTGTGGTGCCTGAGTTCCCCTATTTTTTTACCACCTGTTTGGTTAGTGCACTTTGTGTGGCACTCGCTATTAAAAGCTTGATTTTGCTTGACAGCAAGGTTGATATTCTTGTCCACACACACATCTATGTTACATGCACTGCTAACCCTGTAATTTTTTGATTGCCGGGGACAGGGATGTTCTGTATCAATTAACTTACTGTCCCCGTTGTTTAGTTTAAATATTCCTCCAGAAAATCTGTGAGTTTATTGCCAAGTAACTCAGTCCCTTTCTTTGATGAATGCAAACCATCTCTTTTGTACATTGTTTCATTGGACCAGCTACAGACATCGTGACTAATATAACCAAAGCCTTCCCCTTTACACCACTCCTTTAGCCACATATTGAATTCTGCTATATGCTGGCCTTTTCCATTTTGCTCCTTATACACTGGTAAAACCTCTGAAAAAGTAAGCCTACAGCCTATCCTGCTAAGTTCCTGCCCCAAGCTCTGGAAATCATTCTGCACAGAGAATACATCTTTTTGGGAAAGATTGTTAGTGCCAAGATGTACAATAGCATCCACATCGCAGTCTTTGCTGGCATTCTTGACTATTTTGAAAATACACTTCTTGTCCCTACTGGCAGTAGCACCTGGAAGACACCTGACCTCTTTAGAAACCTCTGTGTCCTTTCCTAAATTTACATCCCTTATAATTGAATCACCAACCAGAAGGTGGCTTCTCTTTTTGGATGCCTTTCTGTTCTTGCATGGCTGATGTGTAATACCTGATTTGAACTTCTCCCTGTCAAAAACAAGTTCTTCATCTCGGACCACGATCACTTGCTTATTTGAGTTATCATCACAAATACCTTTACCTGTCTCCTTAATGTCCCTATTAAGGTCAGCAAGGGCACTGTATCTATTGTGCAGGGACACAGCGAAAGCTTTGCGTTTATGGTTCACAGCTCTCACCCTGCCAGATCCCACGGTTGTCCACACTGCCCTTCTCCTGCAGGGTCTTTATGGTAGAGGGGGCTGATAGCGCGGAGGCTCAATAGAGTAGAAGGGCTGAACTGGACACCTAATTTCTGCCTGAAGAGGACAGATTACAGACCCTAGATAAATAATCTGTCCTTGTAGATTAGTGATTTGTTTACAGATAGGACAGTTTCCCAGTTTGAAAAGAGTACTGCGAAAGACAGCTGCAAAACAAATGTTGCACTGAAGTAAGCCAGACATTCTGAGATGAAAGGAATCTCAGACGCACTTGCCCTGAATGTACTGCCGCTGTTTTTGATTTTTAGTTATACTTTCCTCCTTCACCCTCCTCCTTCTTAACTCACAGATTGTAGCTCTTCCCAGCAACCTCTGGGCAGTTTAAATGCAATGGAGGTTGAATCAGCAGGGGCTCAGCTACTTTCCTCCTCCACCCTCCTCCTTCTTAACTCACAGATTGTACTACAGCCCATTATGATAGAGGGTCAACAACATTTTGAAATCAAAGAAATCCTAGATTCACGTCGACAAGAGGACCAAATGGCTTCCTCAGAATGTGCGAGCCGCTCTTCTGGGAGGAGGGGCTGGGGGAGAGGCTGGGAGAAAAAGAGAGGCGGGGGGCTGAGGCAGAGGCTGCTGCTTCACCATGGAAGCACCTGTGCTCCCCACAGCAAACAGAAGGTTTGGTTCCAGGAGGCTGCGCTGCCCACTCTCCATGCTAGGAGAAGCGCTCAAGCCAAGTGATCTTTCTGCCTGAAGGGTCTGCCCAACCTGTCCTAGGAGGGCCCCAAAATGCTCCCCCCAAAGGAGGGGCAGCTGGGCAAACCCCAGATCTGTCCAAATCCAATATGAACCTGAACACTTTCTGCGCACTGAAGCCTCAATGAGAGAGGCAACCTTTTTCCAGCACATGAAGGTCCCAGACTGCCTGTGGGGGGCCCCTTGCCCAGCCCCAGCTCGGTGGAGGCCCCCAGGCCAAGGTCTGCCTAGCTTCCCTGGTCGGGCTCTGCACCCACCTCTCCTCCTTGCCCTCCAGCAATTTTCGATAAGCGTCTCTCTCCACATCCAAGATCAACTTGAGCTCCAGCAGCTCCTGGTACTCGTCCAGCTGCTGCTGCATGCGGGCCCGCATCTCGGCCATCTCCCGCTCCTTATCCGCCAGGATGCGGCGGCTGGTCTCGTGCTCCCGTGCCAGAATGTCCTCCAGGTCCCGCACCTTCGCCTCCTTGGCCGCCAGCTGGGTGGGGAGGAAGGCAAGAGAGGGGTGGGTGCCTGGACGGAAAGCCAGGCGAGCAGACCCCCGTCCGGGAAGGAACAGCAGGGGCCTCACACAGGGAGGGAGACCTGCAAGGTGGCTGATGTGACGTTGCTCACAAAGGTACAGGCAAGTCCTTGACGTACGACCATATTGTCCGTTGCCTCATTTTACAAGCTTTTTTATTAAGCAAATCACCACAGTCATTAAGTGAATCATGTAGTAATTAAGCGAATCAGGCTTCCCCCGTTAACTCTGCTTGTTGGAAGCCAGCTAAGAAGGTCCTTAATGGTGATCAAGTGATCCCAGATGCTGCAACCATTGTAAATCCAGGCCAGTTGATCATGTGACTGAAGGGACACCGCAACAGTCATAAGTATGAGGACTGCTCTTAAGTCATTTTTTTTTCAATGCCACTGTAACATTGAACTGTCGCTATACAAATGGTTGTAAGTCAAGGACTACCTGTAAACCACCCAAAATCTTCAAAGGGAGACCCAGAAACAGGTATCACAAAGTGAGTTGAAGCACCTGGACGGTGCTTCCTGCTTGCAACACAAAAGGTGCGATTTCCCCACCTGGAGACCAAACGGTGGTTGGAGCAGGTGGGAGACCAGCGGCCCCTCTCCCCACCTCCACCCTCCCCCAGGAAGACCCCTACCTGCTTCTGCAGCTGGCTGAGCTGGGCGGACAAGCTGTCGATGTGAATCCGGTGAAGCTCCTCATGAGCCGCCCCTGCCATGCTGCTGTTCCTCTTGGCCGACTGATTGGTGTTTTCCAGCTGCAAAGATTAGAAATAGCATTCTGGAGATGGCCGAGCTTGGCTTATTTCAAAATGGCCAGTCCTCAAGGCTGCCCTGGGCTGCTCTGCAGGGAAGGAGTGGGGTGCCTCTGTCCCCAAACGCTCGGGGTTACCACTGCAGCTAGCTGCTGGCAGGGAGGATAGGTTTAACTAATTCCATTTTTACGCTATTGTATTTGGCAAGGAATGAAGAGCACTTGCTTCGAGAAGAGGTCTGTCACCACCCAGATGACCGTATTACCTGTGCTCTCGGGTAATTCCACAATAAAATCCATGCATATTTCTCTCCAAGGCGCCGAAGGTGTGGCTACTGTTTGTAAGAGTCCAGGGGTTTTTCCCTGCCTCCTTTTAGCCATGGCACAAATGGAGCAGCTAGCCACATAGCTTTCAATGTCCTTTTTTATAGAGGGCCACCAAAACTGTCATTTCACTAGGTGAAGGGTTTTCACAAACCCGAAATGCCCAGCTACTTTTGAATCATGGCAAAGGCGCATGAAGTTTAGTCTCTGGGTTTTCGGGGCATATAATTCCCCCCCACACCCATGGTAGTCCGTCATTCATTGTGCATAGGTTCTTATGGCTTATGAACCACTCGTCCTTTTCCAACGTTTGTCTGAATTCTACTCCTGCTGTGCTCACTAACGGTTTTGGGTTTTTTGCTTGCGCTTGTGTGGTCACCGGTGCTACGAGCTGTTTTGACGGCATCAGCGGGTCTATTACCTCTGTCTTTGTGTTGTTGTATTGTGACAACTGCGACAGGGCGTCCGCTAGGAAATTCTCCCCCCCCCCCCGGTAGGTGCTTAATGGTGAAATTAAACCGATGGAAATGTTGGGACCACCTTGCTTGTTTAGGGGACAATTTCCTGGCCATTTTTAAAGCCTCTAGGTTTTTATGGTCAGTCCATACCTGGAATGGGATTTTATTCCTATCTAGGAAATGTCGCCACATTAATAGAGCCCAACATACTGCGTAGGCTTCTTTCTCCCAGACTGCCCACCTTTGCCCGGTTTCAGTGAGCTTTCTCGAGGTGTACGCACAGGGTTGCAACTTCCCTTCGGTATTCTCTTGAAGCAACACAGCCCCTACTGTTACGTCGCTAGCATCTGCCTGAATAATGAAAGCTTTTTCTGTGTCTGGGTGCTTTAAGACCGACTCTGCTGAGAACAGTCTTTTCAACTTTTCAAATGTGGCTTGGCATTCCATTGTCCATTTCAGCGGCTGGCTGGGCTTCAGCTTTCCCTCCCCCTTAGTTTTTAACAGATTTGTAATTGGGAGAGCAATTTAGGCAAGTATGAACCGGCGATAGAAGTTGGCAAATCCTAAGAAACTTTGTAGTTGTTTCCGGGAAAGCTCCTCCCTAGGTTGGCCAGAGCGGCAGCAGCTCATATTCCTCCAGCTCCTCCGACGAAGTTGTAACCACCGAGCACGGAGGTAAGCCAAGGTGGTCGATGGGTGTCGGGAAGAAAGAAGATTGGGAGGTGAAAGCCAGAAAAGTAACCCTCAAACGCGGCAGTCATCAGTCAGGGTGGAAGTGGTTTTTCTGTGCTCCCATCTTAGGGACCAGAACAGGCCAGGCTTTGCACCAAGCAATTTGACCTCAGATTTGACATCCTTGTGTCCAGCCGCCTGTGAATCGTGGAAGGTTTGCCTAGTCTTTAATCTCTGGCTAGCTGGGGCGTACAGCTTGGAACAGTCCGTCCCGCATGGAACAGAGGTTTTGGTGACTGAGGAACCACTCATCTTTCTCTAAAGCTTTTTTAAACTGAGAAGCAACTGTTGTGTCCAAGGAAGGGGTGCTTTTGGATTGCACCCTCGTGGTTACCGCTGCAGCTAGCTCCTGGCAGGGAGGATAGGTTTAACTAATTCCGTTTTTATGCTATTGCATTGTGGCAATCTTGTCAAAACCTCAGCTAGAATGTTCCTCCCCTTTGTGTGCTCATGTGCTCCTCAGACCTCAGCTGCCTCATCACCACCAGAACTGCTGAGACTCAAAAGAAGCATGCTGACTAGGAATTCTGAGAGTTGAAATCCACCCATCTGAAAGCTCCTGGGGTCGAGAAACACTGCTTTAAAGTGAAGCCTTTATGTCTGCCCAGGCATTCCTAGGAGGAGGAAGGAGGTTTGTTTTGGAGCCTGCCTCCACAGCCAGGGGTTGACCTTAATATCCCCCCTGCAGGGAACCTTCCGTTAACCTTTCTTGGTGCTGATGACATCCAAGGTGCGATGTAGGGCTGGGTCTGCCTGCCTTTTGCCACTCCCAAAGCAGAGCATAACCTGTGTCCACCCAGCTAGGTATGAAGGGAAACCATACATACCTGCCAGGATGTTGTGAAAGGCTGCCTCCACGTTGGTGGAATCCAGAGCTGATGTCTCAATGAAAGACAAGCCGTTCTTTTCTATGGCAGTTGAAGACACAGAAAAAGGTATCATCAGTCAGTGAAAGTTAAAATGTTTGTCAGTCCCTTTGGGAAAATCTCTTTTTAGCTGTAGCTTATCATTCATAAATAAATAATGTTAGGCTGAATGTCCTAGAATAGCCCATCATTTTTAAAGATAGTGAGGGTTATGTGTCCAAAAGACACTGACAAAATTCAGAATGAGGATCCAGGAATCTTAGGTGTCTTTTTTTAATTAAAAAATACACATGTTTAGCTCCCTGAATCATGTTGCTGGAAATTTAGTGTCCAAATAAGGGTTTTTAAGTGAACTAATTTTGCCCCTCGCCCTAATTTAAAAATAAATGAAAAAAATCAGTGACATTTTCACCCCCCTGGGTTTCCCGCACGCTTCCAACGGCCAGCGGAAAAGGCAGCCAGACTTAAACACACTGCTTCTTCTGTGCAGCAGTAACACAACACTCAAGGGAGGGGCTGCGGCCCTCTGGCCGAGTCTCTGTGAACCACTGAGGGCTGCAGGGCGGCCCCCTTGCTCCAGGCCCAGGAAACGCCTGGCCAAAAACCTTGAAGATCCGGCAGGGAGCTCAACCACGTGGACCAACAGCAATGCTCTGAGGCTCTCCTCCTTCACCCAAGGATGCAGCAGTGGTGCCAAGGGCTTAGCTAATGAGCGCATTCAGCAGCATGAATTAGTCATGAGCTGAAGTCACTTCCTGTGGCGAAGCGGAACGGATGAAGGGCTCTGAGCTGGCCAGAATCTCCTTGAGTGAAGGAGATGCTCCAAAGCCTCCTCTGGGCCAGGAGCCTTACCTGCAAAGCTCTTGGCCTCGTCAGTGGGCACGGCCCGCAGGTGTCGCAGGTCGCTCTTGTTGCCCACAAGCATAATGACGATGTTGGCGTCCGCGTGGTCCTGCAGCTCCTTCAGCCAGCGCTCTGCGTTTTCATAGGTCAAGTACTTGGCGATGTCATAAACCAGAAGGGCACCGACGGCCCCTCGGTAGTAGCTGCAGGGGGTGGGGGAGATGAGGAGGGGAAGAGTCACTTGCCAGCAGAACCAGACCGTCAGCAACGTCTCCCTCCCACCACCAACGGGGGACACCGATCCATACATGGCCTTCACAGGCTTGTTATCCACCTGGATGCTGCGTGTGGCAAACTCCACCCCAATGGTGCTTTTGCTCTCCACATTGAATTCATTGCGGGTGAAGTGCAAAAGCGGGTTGCTCTTCCCAACACCGGAGTCCCCAATGAAGATGAGTGTGAAGAGGCAAGTGACTCTGTGATTAATTAAAATACCTCAGGAGAATCCTATGAAAAATGATGTTTCGTGCTTGCTTGGTTTTTTTTTTTATTTATCTCATGCACATTTCTGAATTGTTTTGAGCCAAAGAATAGGCCAGGCTTTGCACCAAGCAATCTGACCTCAGATTTGACATCCTTAACAAAATTTGAGCATTTGAACCTCCCAGAATATGGTGAGAGAGATGGAAGTTTCTACATATGGTTGGTGGATGGATGGATGGATGCTAGAGAGATGGTAGAAGGTTGATGAGATAGATAGATCAGGTAAATCAGATAGATAGATTGATGCTTCTATTGATCTCCGAATGGCCACTTTAGAATAAAATAGTTCACCAGCCCAACAGAATAGAGGGCAGCTGGGTTTATATTCATCCATAACTTTCAGGCTGTTTCAGAAAGTATCAACAAACAACCCTGGGTTTTTAACACTTTATTATTGTTACATGATGCAACAGTTCCCTCTAGACAGATTCGCCCACTTGAAGACCCTGTGTAAGGTCCTGCCTCAACTAATCCTCCCAAGTAAGCAGAACTCTTGAAACAGACATTGTTTGAAAAGGAATTTTTATTGAAAGACAGTGATATCAGAAGAGCAAAGCAAGATCTAAAGTTTTCCCACACGAAATGTTTCATTAAACCATCCCAGAACAAACCCCACCTCAATGGCCAAATGTCCTGGTTGATTTCATCCAATCCCCAGGTGCGAAGTTGTTATGGGAACTGAAGTGATAAGCGCAGTTCCCAGGCACAGTTCCCGGGGTTTCATTTCTCTCTCAGCTTCCTCCCATTGGAGTGGAGATAAGGCAGCTGACCCATGGCACATTCCTTCTTCCATTCACACCCAGAGGCATCAAAGGGGTAAAGAACAAAGTGTTAAATTGTTGTGGGAAACTAGCGATAAGGTGCCATTCTCAATGCGTTGGTTCCTCCATGGCTCCATCCCATCTGGAGACAAGAAAGATGGCTGCAGGCACATTCCTCCCTCCTTTCACACCCCAAAGAAGGGGGGCACCTCCAGGAAATCCCAGAGCGCACTTTGTGCCTTCCCCTTTCCTGAGCCTCCCTAGGACCAACCAAGCACCTCTCTTGGCTGGTTCACCAAAAATGCTGTGCAGGTTCTGAGGTTTTGCTTGATAAAAAAATACAGGAAACCAGAAGTTGCCTTTAAGCTTTACGTTTTTATTCAGCTGAACAAAGACGGGCTCCTCTACAAGAGAGAAGCCCCGAATGACAAGAAATCCTTGTATTTATTCCTTCTGATTACATAAGCAATCCACCCGGCAAAGCTGACACACATAAGATAAAGATTTCAGCCAGTAAGTCTGGCACCCTGTAGATAAGAAGGGAGAAAGCAGAAGTAGCTAAAAATGTTCCCTTTTGGGTGTTTCCCTAAAGACATCGTCCGTTCCCGGGTGGGTTGGGACATGGGGTGTTTTCCTTGCTGCCCTTTCATGACCTGCATCCATGACTCTGCAAGTGCCCAAAGACAGCAGGGCCATCTGCACATATTCACAATTGATACTCCCTATTGAAAGGAATAAAGTATTATTCAGAAATTTCTAATGAGTCTAAAGATTGTTAGAAGAAGCAGAAGCCAACTGAAGATCAGAAATAATAATATATATCTTATCTAAGTATTGACAGGTACGAATGTGAAAAGCAGAAGTTGCTAGCTAACTGTAAACACAAGCAGAGCAAATATCAAAATAACTATAGGAGCCGAGTTGTGCTAACAGAAAATTAGATGGTGAAAGATAGGATATGAACAAAGGGGCTTCCTGGAACATAGGAGGGGATAGTGGTTTTAGGCGGTCCGGATAGTTTATCGGATGATTAGGGAAGGGGCATTGAGAGCGATAGGGGAAGGGGGAATCTGCATCGGAGAAGGATATAAAAATGTGTCAAACAGCTTTTTAAGGTGTGGCTCCTGTGTGTGTTTCAGTCCACCAGGCCTTTGCAAACGCTTCTTTTTGAATAAAACTTTGTTGCTGGAATTCCAAGTAAGTTTGTTTGTTTTGGGATCTTGAGCCATGTTCCAAACAAGTTGGGGGCTCGTCTGGGATAATCCAAATGGTCCCCGGATCCCCAGGAGTGGCCACCCCTAAGGGGACAGGCGCCACATCGATTTTGACGGTCTCTTGAAAGGTGACCACCACTGGCCCGGTACCCGTGAAGAACTGGACACTAGTGGATTCCAGGAACAAAAGGAAGTCAGGTCAATTTTTTTTGGGGATGCCCCGAGGGTCCTAAGGACTGGCAAGGCATACACAAGCTGTGGATGCCCCGAGAGTCCTGGAAGACTGCCAAGACATACATGCGCAAGGTGTGGATGTCCCGAGGGTTTGAAGGACTGGCAAGGCAAGGAGGTGGTCAAGTACCAACTGCCGGGAAACTCTGTGCACAGACCCAGGTAAGAAAATGAGGGCATTTTCACAGTTACCTGGGCGGCTGGGTGGGTAGGCTGGTGTGAATCTGAGACTTGTGAGAGGGTGAATGAGATGCCCCGAGGGCCATAAGGGCTGACAAGGCGAATTGAGAGCGGACTCCTGAGTACGAGTTCCCATACCTCCGCAAGGAGATTGGCCGGAAAAGGAGGAAGTGACTTGGTGAAGTATAAGGTGGTCTCACTAGGTTGGTAAGGATAAGAGAACCAGACGGTAACCACTGATGGGTAATAGACCTTCCAAGAAGCCACAGAAGGATCAAAGAGGGGACTCCCTAGGCCAGGGAAAAGGAGATAAAGATGTGGGAAAAGGAGATAATGTTTTCATCCCTCCTCACAGTCCCCTGGGAAAGATCCTGGATGGATGGAATTATCCTCCTTATAGTAGAATGGTAAAAGATTTAGATAAAGACCTGATGATTTAATATTGTTATTTTATTTAGGGGCAGAAACAAATAGATGAGGGAACACAGTGGCCACAGTTAGGTAGTTTTAATTATTTTATGTGCCAATCCTTATATGAATATGTATTTGCCAAAAAGGGGAAAAGGCCCTAGAGAAATGGAATATGTTGTGATCTGGACACCAGATAAATGGCCTCCAGAGAAAAATCAATTATTCCTCAGTTCTGACAAAAACCAAACAGAAAATAGAATTCCATTAATTGAGGAGGAGGAGAGGGAAAGAGAGAAAAATAAATACAATCTATCACCTCCCTATAATCCTCAAACGAATCGACCCTCTGTTAATCAATATGGGAGGTTGAGGAGAGAACTTAAACAATGTAGACAAGATCTAGTCAATTTGCCTCTGAGAGATGGTGAAATAGAAACCGAACAAGATCACAGGCAACAACGAAGAGAAAACCTAAAAGAAATAGAACAGGAAAAAGAAGAAGATAAATTATTCCCTTTAAGAGAGGTAGCAAGTGGCTTGGGGGCAGGCAATGTTCCCATAGTGGGATATGTACAAGACCCCCTAAGGAGTAGTGAAGTGAGAACATTTAAAAAAGAACTCAAGAAATTAATAGAATATCTCATAGGAGTATCAGAACAACTAGATCACTTGTTGGGACCAAATATTTACACCTGGGATGAAATAAACTCTATTATGACCACATTATTCAACCCAGAAGAGAGAGATTTAATCAGAGCTGCAGCTATTAGAATCTATAACAGAGATAATGCCAATAATGCAATAGGTGAACAAAAATTCCCTATTGTGAGACCAAATTGGAATAATAATGTAGCGGCAGATAGAGCAGACATGGAAAATTTGAGGAACATGATTATAAAAGGAATTAGGGAAGCAGTACCTAGATCTCAGAATGCCTCTAAGGTATTTGAGGTCAGTCAAAGAAAAGAAGAAACACCCTCAGACTATTTGGATAGATTAAAAGATACAATGAGGAAATATTCAGGCTTAGATCCTGATGCTCTGACCACACTGAAGTTAAATTTTGTTACCAGAAGTTGGCCAGATATCAGCAGGAAATTACAAAAAGTAGATGGGTGGACAGATAAGCCCATGAATGATCTTTTAAAGGAGGCACAGAAAATTTATGTCCAAAGGGACATAGAGAGAGATGAGAGGCAAGGTAAGATTATGGTGTTAAGTATGAGGGAAGTTATTAGACAGGAAAAATCTCTGGATCAGGGACAGTGGCAGAAGGGAACAAAACCACCGGGATGCCCACCATTCAATAAGAGACCCCAGGGAACTCCAACCCGCATAACACCCCTAAAGTGTTTTGGGTGTGGTCAGGTTGGACATTTTAAAAGAGACTGTCCAAAAACAAAGGAAGAGGAAAAACTCGGTTGATAGAAGAAGAAGATCAGGGGTGTCCGAGGCACTTGATTGAGGAGTCCTACAAAGAGCCTTGGATAAATTTATTCGTAGGACCATACCTGACTGAAATGATGTTTTTAGTGGACACTGGAGCATCTAAAACATCGATTAGTGAACTACCAAAAGGTTTTCGGGGGTAAAAGGGGAAGACTTTGAGGTCTGGAAAACTAATGAAACAAAAATTAGAGGACTGGCTTCCGGTTTCGGATCGCGGCACACGCAGTCGCATGGAGAGCTCTGTCTCTCCACCGGCTGCTTTCCCTCCGCCAGTAGACCCTTAACCGGGTCGAATGTCGCCCTGGAGGGGCGACCACCGTTGAGGAGGCCCTCATCGATGGGGGAAGGGTGGCAGCTCCTTCCTCGGTCCGAGCTAGCTGCTTAGGGCCATCGGAGAAAAGATCGCCCAGTAAAATGGACGATCACTTTGCTGCGCCAGCCGAAAGCCAGAAGAACAACTAAGCACAAAGAACCCCCGTGGAGAATCCGGGTGAGGCCTTTCCTTCCCCCTCTTTCCCTAATTACTCTCCTGTAAAAAGCTTTTGAATTTGAATTATTTCCCTGCTGTGAGAGAGCAGCGTTTGGGCACTTGGGAAAAACAGCTTTGGGAATTGAAAAAAAATAAAACAGCTATTTTTTTATTGACTATTCAACTCCTGGAATACTGAGGGAGCCTGAAAATATTTCTACTTTTGATTATTACTATTATAACTACGCTATTTACTATCTTGGAGAGGCCTTTCTTCTTTATTTTTTTAATGTGAAAAACAAAAAATCTATTAACTTGGAAAGAAAGACCTTATAGCCTACTGAGGACATCTTGTGACGAAAAGTGTTACTGCAACAGTATATTTTTTTTTGCTGGAGGATTGCTTTGACCTTCAAAGGATGATAAGGGTAAAGATAACTTGAAACAGCTGGGTGGTGATTTTGTCTACTAAGAACTGGAAGTGAATATTTGTTGACTTTTACTAAATATAGCCTTCACTAAAAGATTAAAAGATCCTTTCACCACTGAGATGGAGGTAATTAACACACAGCTTGATTATGAGCTTATACTGGAAAAAATCTTGGAAGCCACGGAGGATACGAACTCTTACTTCCAAATTTTGATGGATCAAGTTATAGGTTGAAGAACAGTGGAGAAGGAGCAGAGTGGCTCCAAAGAGACCAGTGAGCAATATATACAACCTAAAGAGAAACCATACTTACAACTCAACTATGAACTTATACCGGGAGAAATTGTGGAAACTATGGAACAAATCAACTTTATACAACCCCAAATACAATTTATGGAGAAGCTTGATGATCAAAGAATAACTTTAACTGAGATGCCTGAAGCGTCAACACCAATAGAGACTGACACCCAGATACAAGTTACTGAAAATTGTGATAATGTGGATAATCAACTAGTAACTACAACATGGAATAAAACGGCTTCCACCATTCAAAGGCTACTAGAAGAAAGGGAAGAGAACTTTGACCAATCTGAAGCGCTGAGAAATACTGATTTTCTAATATTGTGGTTTGATGATGCAGGAACTTTATTATGGAAACCGGTGTGGCACAGAAAGAAACCTAGAGTTAGATTTAAAAATGTGTTTTAAAATTTCATTTAATGGGTTAAAAAGGCTTTAGAGATTTTGACTGATTTAATAACTAACGGAGTACGTGAATTCGGTAAGAGGATATCCTTTGTAATAATATTTTGTTTCAGATATGATAATTATTTGGAGAAGTAAACTTTACCTACTGGGCTAAAAAGACTTTTTATAGACATAGATTGATTGATAGAATATATATTTAAAATAGACAGAAATGTATATTTTGGACTGATATTTTTATTTCAAATAAGATAATTATTTTGTAATAGAAGGAGAATAAGAGGGATTGGTGACAAGAGAAGAAATGGTATTAATGAATAAAACATAAGAATGTTATTGTGGGAATAATATATTCATTTCAGATATAATTATTATGTTAAAAAGGGAAATGAAGGATACCCGAAGTGTTAATAATATGTTTATTTAAGGCTAATTGGAATATGGTAACTGTAAATTAGTAAAGCCTAAAAACAGGATTTGGATTTTTACAATTGAAATGTGATTGATGTTTGATAGGATTGTTTGAAGTTTATTTAGAAATGTATTAATTTGAATATGCAATACTATATGAGGGAATTAGAGAGGGAATCTTCAATGAATCAATTTGAGCTATATATCTGTGATTTTTCTTTTGGATGTTTGATGTACCCATCTCCACGTTGTTTCCTAAGCATATTAAAAAAAAATTAGAGGACCATGGGTTTCCTGTCTCATGCAAAGAAAATTGCTGGATTCCACTTGAAACAGGCAGAATAAACTCAATGGATGAATCATACAAAATTACTTTTATTCCAGGTATTCTCAAGACATTAACTCACAGTTATTGCAGAAGTTCTTCCAGAATGTAGGTTTTAATCTGGACCCATCGCATAGGTAAAAGAATAATGGATTTCCCCATTCTACGTAAATCTTACATGTTGCTATGGAGCTCCTAGCCTAGCCTGGTGGCTAGGATCCATGCAGAGGTAATAAAAAACCTGGCACGTAACAGGATGTCTGGTCATAAACCACAAGACCTCCCAGTGGCCAATCAGAACACAGATATAACCATGTAACAACTAAAACTACATTTCCCAGAAGGCTACCCCCAAGGGGACAGCACTTTAACCCTTAAAATGCTACTTGCTCTGCACACAATTTCCTAAGCTAGCTATACACTCTGGCCAGATGGCTACACACTGGTCCAGCACACTCCCCACTTAGAAATATACAATTTCCACTATCAACTGACTATTAACTAGAATAGGCAAAAAACATGGCATCAAAACAATGCAATCATGAGGTAAATACAAAACATGCATAACTATAACTGAGATAAACAAAGGCATTACATCAAACAATGCAATTATAAGGTAAATACAAAACGTGCATAACTATAACTGAGATAAACAAAGGCATAACATCAAACAATGCAATTGTGAGGTAGACACAATATACATAGTTCGAGGATCAATCTTCAAGTTCGGTCTTCCTCAGCAGCAGTACCAAGTCGGTGATCGGTCTGGTGTAAAGCCTCTTCACGAGAGTCTTTGAGTCACGATCTGACTCATGTGGCTTCACGATTTGGACTTCAACTTAGCGAACTAGTCCATCAGAGCTGGGTAGGACTTGGTACACAAGTCCCATGGGCCAAGAGTTCCGATGTGCGTCCTTGTCTCTCAGCAAGACAAGGTCTCCTTCTAGGTTAGGCCCTTTGGTCTTCCATTTGCGGCGATCCTGAAGGGTAGACAAGTATTCTTGCTTCCAGCGCTTCCAGAAGGTGTTGGCCAGCAGTTGAACTTGTCTCCATTGCTATTTATACATGTCTTTGGGAAGAAAGTTCCCTAATGGTGCTGACCAGTCGCCTGTCTTCTGGGTTAGCAAGGCGGCTGGGGTGAGGATAGTTGGATTTTCAGGATCAGAAGAAACTGGAACCAAAGGTCGAGCATTGATGCTACTTTCTTTGTTGCGGTTGCAAGTGAAATGGGAACATACGTGCGCTGTACGTGGACACTTTGGAGACAACTTAGGGATCTACGCCACGTCTTCTACTCTTGCTTCTGCTCTGGCGGAAGTGACTTGTCCCAGTCTGTGGTGTCTTGGGAGAGTGCGTGCAGAAGAAGCTTCCCTTGGACTGTTACGGGTGCAGCAAACCCTAGAGGGTTGAACAGGCTATTTACTGTTGACAAGACTCCTCTTGTTGTGAAGGCGGTGTTCTTTGTCGGAGTTCTAAAGGTGAAGACGTCCTTCTTCAAGTCCCAACGCAGACCAAGGCTGCGTTGGATAAGAGGATCATCTGTGCCAAAGTCGAGGTCCTATAGACCCTTAGCATGGTCTTCAGGATTGAAGGCTTCCAACACTTCTTCACTGTTGGATGCGATTTTGTGTAGCCTATGGTTGGCTGCCGCTAACATCTGGCGTGTCCTTTTCAATAGATCTATGGCTTCTGTTGGAGTGGGTACAGATTTTAGGCCATCGTCAACATAGAAATCCCGTTCTACGAAGTGTCTGGCGTCTGCACCGTATTTGGCTTCGCCTATACGGGCGGTGTGTTGCAGGCTGTAGTTAGCGATTGCAGGGGAAGAGCCATTCCTAAAAATGTGCACTCGCATTCTGTACTCTGTTATTTTCTGGCTGTGCTGTTCATCGCTGAACCACAGGAAGGGCAGGTAATTGCAATGATCTTGCCTGACATAGAATGAATAAAATATCTGCTGGATATCAGCCATGACTGCTACAGCTTCCTTTCTGAAGCAGATGAGCACGCCAAGCAGATTGTTGGTGAGGTCAGGCCCTGTGAGAAGGACTTTGTTCAAAGAGATGCCTTGGAACTGTGCACTGGCATCGAAGACTACTCTTATCTGACCTGGCTTTTGTGGGTGGTACACTCCAAAGAATGGTAGATACCAGCATTCTTCATCTTTCTTCAGTGGTGGGGCAAGCTCGGCGTGTCTCTCTGGATCATCTTTTCCATGAACTCCACTAAATGAGCTTTCATTTCGGGCTTTCTGTTCATGATTCTCCTCAGACTGTTGAGGCGAGAAAGAGCTTGCTCATGATTGTTCGGCAGGTGCTGCCTGGGTATGCGGAAGGGTAGTGGGGCTACCCAACTCCCTGTGGCATCCTGTAGGAATTCCTTATTCATGAGCTCTAGGAATTCCTTGTCCTTTATCGACAAGGCCACGTCATTGTCATCTTTGCTGGTCTGGAACACTGTCACTCCTAAAACGGGCTTGGATGTTGAAAGTGTAAAGTGTTTTTGGCATGGTTTCAGGTCGGATGCTCTCCCATTACTAAGAATGGTAGTCGCTGAGACGTTCGCTTGGGTTGGAGCTTGCAGCCGATCGACACAGACCGTTCCTGCAATGACCCATCCAAGTTCCCTCTTAAGGGCGATTGGGGTGCCTGATGGGCCTCTGACCATTCCATGGTAGGCAAGGGCGTCAGGGGCATCTCGTCCCAACATAACTAGGATTTCGGCCTCAGGATCTAGGGTAGGGAAGTGATCCGCGATGTGCTTCAGGTGAGGTATGGTGTGTGCTACCTCTGGTGTTGGAATTTCACTGCGATAATCTGGTAAGGAGTCCCATTCCAACACTGACGGCAGTAGGAACTGTGAACTCCCATCTAATGACTCTATGCACAGTCCAGAGACTTTCCTCCCCTCCGTGCTCTGTGGTACAGTGCACGTTGATATTGTGAAAGGCGTTTCTTCACTTGGGACATCAAAGAGGTTGAAGAATGCTAACTTAGCTATTGTGGTATTGCTTTGTGCATCTATTAGTACATACATCTTCACGGCTTCTTCTGGGCATCTGTCAGGGTAGACTTTAGCTAGACAGATGGGGGCGCATGAATGAGGAAGTGGTGAGTCACCGCATGGTAACGTACAGTGGACCTTGGCGAGCACCTCTTGGTGCTCTTTGGAGCCATGTTGAAGCTCCTTCGTCGTAGGAGGAGTAGAAGTTGCTTGTTGTGGCTGCTTAGAGTCTGGACGCAAGGCTCCTGGGTGCTTGTCACTCTTGCATAAGTGGCATTTCACCTTAGCTGCACAATCTTTGGCCATGTGTTCCGTAGACTCACAGCACTTGTAGCATATTTTGTACTCTTTGAGCAAAGCTTTTCGTTCGTCCAGGGACTTCTTTCCAAATTCTCTGCATTTGTTCAGAGAATGTGAAGATTTATGTAATGGACAAATCAGGTCTTTATCTGATTGCAGAGGTTTAGATTGAGATTTCTTCGACAATTGCTCGTCTGAAGTTTTCCTAGGCAAGGTAGCGACTTCTGACTTATGCACAGAGACAAGGGTTTTACCCCTTGCGGTTTGGAATGGACCTTTGGTTGCACCAGGATTCTGACTGGTCCTTTTGGCCTCTGGAAACCATTTTTCTCTGTTGCTGAGGTAGTAAGGGTTATTGCACAGCTTTGTTTGGCAGGAAGCAAATTCTGCAAGAACAGCAAAGGGGGCAGCTTTGCCAGGGTTCTGTTTTTCGTAAGTTTCAGATAAATCGATCCATTTTTCACGTAACTGTCTTTGGTAGTTTTTGAATGATAAGCCTTTGCATGCCAAACTGATCAAGACAGACAAGTCCCAGCATGGTGGGGTCTTTTTGTGCTGTCCGTAGCTGTGTAAGTAAATCGGAGAATTCCCACATCTGGCTAGGATCGCTGACATTGATGTCAGGGAATTTGTAGATACAATCCAAGAACGAAGACTCTGTCAATGCGGGTGCGCCATACTGCTTATCGAGCCTTTCCCAGGCTTGCTGAAGGGCGGTTCTGGGTCACCTAATTGGGATGTGTAGATGTCCTTCACTACCTTTGTAGATTTTGGTCCCAGCCATGCCATCATAAGCCCGATCTCTTCGGCTGGTTCCAACCCTTCGCTGCGGAGGGTATGCTTGAAAATATGCTTCCACAATAAGTACTCCCTCCCTGGTTTGTCAGAGAATTTTTGCACGCCTCTGGATGCCAAATCCCACCTTCTTCCACAGGATGTTGAAGGATGCATTGGTGCTGCATAGGGGGTGTAGTTAGGCAGAAGTAGTGCGGTGTTGAAGTCATTAGGAGCACGATTAGCGGCCTTTCATTGATCCTTATAGGCATTGCTCCCAAGAGCAGGGGCATATACCAGAGATGGCTGGTGATTTTCTTCAGCATGCTGCTTGCTGAGGGTAACTTCCCATGGCTCAAATGAGAGGCCTTGAGGGTCTGGCCGGAATTCCTTTGCCATTGCATTGAGCTTAGGAATCACTGCATCTTGTGTGCTCACCTGTTGGGGAGTCATCGTCGTTTCAGATGGACCCATCCGGTTACCATCTGTGGTTTGGTTCATTGGGGTAAGTTGTGCAGATCCGGAAGGAAGGTCTCGTGATCCAGCTGGTGTGATGTCAGCTCTCTGACTGGTTTGCACATCTGGTGGTTGAGATTCTCCTTCCTGTCCACTTGGTTTTGGGAGATTTGTGGTCAACCGCGGCGGCTCCTGCCTGCTCATGTCGTAGCGTGTTCTGGTCATCCACGTAGGTCCTGATGCGGCTATACGGGCTTCCTATTTCTAGCCCTTCCAAATTGTGCACAGAGGTAGCACCTTCGACCTCCATCTGTAAAGCTCCAGCTCTTGCTGCTATTCCCTTTTGCGCTGAAGAAACTCAGGCCTGGCCTGAGCTATGGCCTTTTCTTCTTTTTGTTTGGCCACACGTAGAGCTGCTTTGGCCATTTCTTCCTTTTGCAGTTGCTCTGCCTCTGCCACGCGTAGAGCTGCTTTGGCCACTTCCTCCTTTTCCAATTGCTCTGCCTTTGCCATACGTAAAACTGCTATTGCCTCTGCGGCATCAATTCATGCTTGCGCAGCTTGAGCAGCCAGGCTCTCTGCCCTGGAGACTCAGGAGGAATGGCTATGACGAGAAGATGCTTTGGAGTGATGGGAGGCGTGAGATGTGTGATTGCTGTGACACACTGGAATGCGCCTGAGACCGTTGCGAGTTATAACGAAAAGACGAAGCTTTTTTAGAAGCGTGAGAGGAAATCCCATGTGATCGCTGGGATGCTGCATGTGAACAATGGGACACTTCGGACTCATCCTTCTCACTTGGAGCGTCCTTCACTAGGAGTTCATCTGGGAGATGTGACTCGGGACGAATGGATGAGGCTTTCTTAGAGGAATGAGAGGAAGACACATGTGACCGCTGGGATGGTGCATGCGAACGATGGGACACTTCGGACTCGGCCTTCTCGTTCAGTGTGTCCTTTGCCTGAAGTTTGTCTTGGAGATGTGACTTGGGGCGAACGGATGGGGTTTCAGGTCCGGTTTGGAGAGATCCCTTACTACTTTGTAGGAACTTCTCACGCTCTCTGTGTATCTGCTTGAGACGTTGTACTTCCTCCTTGAGTGTTGAATCTCCTAGCTGCGAATGGATGTCTATGAGGCGGCGTTCATAGTCAGTACATTTTAGGCAAAGCCTGTCCATATCCTCTTCTAAAGAACGAATGCGCCCAGGGGAAAGCTTATCTTTGGACATGTCACAGAGTTGCTGTAGCATCTCCCAGGATTCCTTATGACGATCATAGAGGCCACCCCACTTCTCCAGCAGGCTTGACCATTTGGCTTCGGAGGGCTTTCTTTGTTGTCTCAAGTCATAGGGTTTCTGAGAAGTTTCTACACTTTCCAAATTATGGACATCAGGTTCTGCGTACAAGTCGAGGTTAGTTGGAAGGATCTGCTCTTCTGGCACATTGGGACCCTCTGCCATGACTAGGGAAGACTCAGAAGTTTTCCTAGACAATTTGAACGGGTTCAGTGAATTTTGCTCTTTGACCACCAGGGTGTGCTGTCTGCGTGGGTAAAGGCTTCAGTGAAATTCACTCTTTGACCACCAGGGTGCGCTATCTGCATGGGTAAAGACTTCACTGAAGTTTACTCTTTGGCCACCAGGGTGCACTGTCTGCGTGGGTAAAGACTTCAGTGAAGTTCACTCTTTGACCACCAGGGTGCGCTGTCTGCGTGGGTAAAGACTTCAGTGAAGTTCACTCTTTGGCCACCAGGGTACGCTGTCTGCGTGGGTAAAGACTTCAGTGAAGTTCACTCTTTGGCCACCAGGGTGCGCTGTCTGCGTGGGTGAATACTTCAGTGAAGTTCACTCTTTGACCACCAGGATGCGCTGTCTGCGTGGGTGAATACTTCAGTGAAGTTCACTCTTTGGCCACCAGGGTGCACTGTCTGCAGGTAGCATAAATACAAGCTTGCTGTTTGCAGGTTGCCACCAGACCGCTCTGCGCCTAGACTTCACTTGGAAACAAGAGGTCTGCTAATTCTACTCTCATCAGGGCTACAAGGCTGAAGGCCTGTAGTGGAATTTCTAAGGAATTGCTTTTCCGAGGTCAAAATTTCAATTTAGGCTGTAAAAAACCTGCAGTCCTAACAAAGGACCTTTGTTTCTCCTTAAGTTAGTCAAGGGGGGGGCGACTGGGTAGCTTGTATACAAACAGCTTGAATGCTAGGGTGCTTGTATGCAGACAGCTTGAATTCAGGCTTTGGCCACCAGAGGGCGCTGCTGCACCTAGACTATGCTTAGAATAGACTTTTCGCTGTTTGATCCCTTTTTAATGAGCTGCAAATCTTCTGGGTGTCTGTATGGACCCTAACGGTTTGCTTTCCTGAAATTGGGTACCAATTTAGAATGCAAAAGATTGTTCATAAAAGGGGCTCCTTAGCTAATTTTTCTTCCAAGCAGTAGTTCAAGGGTTGCTAACTGGCTGGCCTTTGTTAAACATAAGCTTGAATCATTGCTTCTCTCCTCTTGCATTCCAACAGAAGGGGTCTCTTTCACCCAGCAATAAACCAGTTGTCATGACCATTAATTGCCCTATTTACGACTAGGCTGAGGCCCCGAAAGGGCTTGCTGAGCTGTTCTGAGTAATGTATAGACAAAGGAAACAGAGTTCTTTGCTAGAGAAAGTTTCAATCCCTTTTTTTTAAATTGGCTCTTTACGACAGGCAAGCTTGTTGCACAGACACAATTCTTTCCCAGCTGAACAAAGATGCAATAGGCAGAAGCATTAGAGAGGAACAACTGAACACACAGGCTTTACTATTGAAGCATGCAGAAATGTTAACTCTTTTCATTTCTTTCAAATGTAGAGTGAGTTGGATTGCTTTAGCTTACAAGCAGGCTGGTTGGGCTGCTGGCTAGACACAGACACACTTCTTTTTCACTTTGAATGATGAGTTAGGCAGAATAGAAGAAAATAGAGTCTTTTTTAAGTTAGAGAAGAGAGAAACACACAATATTCTTTTACTTTCCTGTCTCATGCAGAGAAGGTTGCTGGATTCCACTTGAAACAGGCAGAATAAACTCAATGGATGAATCATACAAAACTACTTTTATTCAAGGTATCCTCAAGACATTAACTCACAGTTATTGCAGAAGTTCTTCCAGAATGTAGGTTGTAATCTGGACCCATTGCATAGGTAAAAGAATAATGGATTTCCCCATTCTATGTAAATCTAAATGTTGCTACGGAGCTCCTAGCCTAGCCTGGTGGCTAGGATCCATGCAGAGAGGTAATAAAAAACCTGGCACATAACAGGATGTCTGGTCATAAACCACAAGACCTCCCAGTGGCCAATCAGAACACAGATATAACCATGTAACAACTAAAACTACATTTCCCAGAAGGCTACCCCCAAGGGGACAGCACTTTAACCCTTAAAATGCTACTTGCTCTGCACACAATTTCCTAAACTAGCTATACACTCTGGCCAGATGGCTACACACTGGTGCAGCACAATGGGGAAAGGAACTGTCAATGGAACTTTTATATGTTCCAGAGCCAGGGATAAACTTGCTGGGGAGGGATGTTTTGAGTCAAATGGGGATAACAATTAGATTTAGGGAACACTCGGGAGTCTTCGTCTTAACTGATGAAGATGTCCAAGACATAAATCCTGTAGTGTGGGTCAATGAAGGAAACAGGGGAGGATTGCAAATAACCCCCCTCAAAATAGAATTAAAAAGGGTGTGAGCCGGTGAGACAGAAACAATACGATATCTCCTTAGAAGGGAGGAAAGGCTTACAATCAGTTATTGACAATTTATTAAAGGATGGATTATTGGAACCAACCATGTCACCCTTTAATTCACCAATTCTCCCTGTAAAGAAACCAGATGGCAATTGGAGAATGGTCTGTGATTTGACGCTCCTTAATAACATTGTGGTAACAAGACACCCTGTGGTGCCCAATCCATATACTTTATTGGGTAGAATTCCACCAAATCACTCTTGGTTTAGCGTAGTGGACCTTAAAGATGCTTTCTGGGCTTGTCCTTTACACGAGGACTCTAGAAAATTGTTTGCATTTGAATGGGAAAATCCATATAGTGGGAGAAAACAATATCAGTGGACTGTTTTGCCTCAGGGGTTTACTGAATCTCCAAATTTATTTGGACAAATATTGGAACAACTATTAGAAACTTTTAAGGTGATTCCAGAAACCACTTTAATACAATATGTGGATGACCTTTTGGTGTCAGGAGAAAAGAAAGATAAGGTGAAACAGGCCACTAATAACTTACTAAAATTTTTGGGTGACAATGGATTAAGAGTATCTAAAAATAAATTACAATATGTAGAACGAGAGGTGAAATATTTAGCACATTTAATAAGTGAAGGTAAAAAGAGAATCACTCCAGAAAGGATTGAAGGAATCATAACCACTCCTTTGCCCAAAATTAAAAGGGATCTAAGGAAATTCTTAGGTCTCATAGGATATTGTAGGCTGTGGATAGAAAATTATGCACGGCAAACTAAGTCCTTGTATAGTAAATTATTAGAGGAATAATCATGGAAATTAGTCTGGGCATCAGGAGAGGAACAAACTTTTCAAAGACAAATAAAATTTACCTAAGTCTCCAGTCCTGGCTTTACCAGACTTGGACAAACCCTTTCATTTATATGTAAATGTAGATGAAGGTACAGCATTGGGTGTATTAACTCAAAAGAAAATGGGGACAACAACAACCAGTGGCTTTCCTATCTAAACTAATGGACCCCATAATTAGAGGATGGCCGGTCTGTATCCAAGCCATAGCAGCCACCGCTATTTTAGTGCAAGAAAGTAGGAAACTGACTTTTGGAGGCGCCCTGATTGTCAGCACACCTCATCAGGTAAAAACAATCTTAAAACAAATTGCTGGCAGATGGCTAACTGATTCTAGAATCTTAAAATATGAGGCAATATTGTTGGAACAACCAGACCTAGTTTTAACTACAGATTCAAATTTGAATCCCGCACAATTTTTAGAAGGAAAAAGGGATTCAAATGTAGAATTAGAACATTTCTGCATAGATATTATAGACTTACAAACTAAAATAAGAAGCGATTTGCAGGATTCTCCACTAGAAAAAGTACTACATTGGTTTATAGATGGGTCATTTCGAGTAATAGAAGGGAAGAGGCAAAATGGCTATGCAATTGTAGATGGGATTAACAAGACTCTGGTGGAGGCTGGAAGCTTGCCTAAATCTTGGTCTGCTCAAACCTGTGAATTGTACGCCCTTAGACAAAGTCTGAAATTATTAAAAGGAATATCTGGCATTGTTTACACTGATTCTAAATATGCCTGTGGAGTGGTCCATATGTTTGGAAAAATTTGGTTAGAAAGGGGATTGGTGAATTCAAAAGGAAAAGGATTAATACATGAGGATTTAGTTAAAGAAGTAATGGAAGCTTTAAAACTACCCAAACACATTGCTATAGTACATGTAGCTGGACATCAAACAGGAGCAAGTTTCGAAGCTATAGGAAATATTTAAGCTGACCACGAGGCTAAGGCAGCAGGAAGCCAAGAACCAGAAAAGATTATGGTTACAATTCCAATTTTAAAAGGAGAGTTAGTCCCAATTTTTAGTGAAGATGAAGAAAAGGTGTTGTCAGAAATGGAAAAGAATACAGAAGGAAAATGGATATTATCTGATGGAAGGCAGGTGTTGAATAAAGCCATAACACGTGAAGTAATCCAAACTCTCCATGAGGGATCGCATTGGGGAGCTCAGGCTATAGTAGACGTGTTTCTGAAAAGGTATGGCTGCAGGAGAGTTTTCACTGTTGCAAAACAAATAACGGCCGGATGTCTCATTTGCAAGAAAGTTAATAGGCAAGCTCTAAGAGTGAGAGAGACAGAAAGGAAAAAAAAAGGGGGGGGTCTGATCTTTTTAACTATTTTTTTTTCTGCTTAGAATTCTGGTTTGAGGAAGGTAGGGTGGATGTGAAATTTAATACCCATTCTTACAGTAAGAAATAAGTTTTTTTTTTATATAAATGAAACACGAGAAGAACTTGAATACACCTATACTGTATATCCATCAACCAAAAGAAATGACTCTGGATTGTTTTGTTTAGATTTGTAAATGTTTTAACCTATTTAATGAAAATTTGTTTCCATCTGAATGGAATCTGATTAAATTGGAATTTGACTAAATTTATATTAAAAGCAAAGAGTTGATACTAGAGTTTGATACAAAATTATTTCAGTAACTCAGAATATCTTATTAAGCTTGTTTATTTATTTATTTTGTGGAGTTTTTGTTGTTGTTGTTTTATTTTTTATGTTTTTATGTCTGTGTGCACTGATAGAAAATAATACCTAAGAGAATTGAAGGAATTGTAATTCAACCCTTGTTTAAAACGAAGGAGTTGAGAAAATGTTTGGGATTATAAATGAGCTATGTTTTTTTGAATAAAGATTTGTATGCAAACAAACTCAAGCAGAGTTTGGTGAGCGCTCCTTTGTTGGCTCTTTACTAAGCAATTTGTTTGTAAATATGGACAAAGGAATGGCTAGGGGAGGGATAATTGATGCTTCTCTATGGTTAATATATGGTTGGTTATATGATAAGTATGATATGTAGACAAATACATAAAATGCTCTATAACATCTAATGATGAGGCTATTTCAATGCATTCAAGTTGATTTTAAATTACCTCAAGTGGGAAATTCCACAATATGAAACTAATGACATGTTTATAAAGAATTAGATAGTGGGGCTGTTTTCTGCTTTGTCTTTTCTCAGCAAGCAAGGATTGCTAGCCCAGACAACTCCATTGGAGTTTGCTGTCCACAAGTTTCAGCCTGGTGATTGGGTCCTGATAGAAAGCTGGTGTGAAGAAAAACTTACTTCAGCCTGGGGTGGTCCCTACCAAGTCCTCCTAACAACTGAAACAGCAGTTCGAAAGAAAGAAAAAGGGTGGAGCCAAAAGGGTGGAAAATAATTCCTGGAGAAGACCCTCTGTGAATAAAAATCACCAAAAACTGATATGGTCATTGTGGGGTGAAGAAATAATAGCCTGGGTTTGTTTGTGATTTTTCTCATTGCAGGAGTAGCAGCTTGCTGGCTTTTTCGATCTGAGTGGTGGCCAATGTTATTCCATCCAAGGATTCCAGAAGAAGCTGTGGACCTCCGCATTATACAAACTTCTACATAATGTGTTGGTTCTGTGATTGCAATTGTGTCACTGAATGTTGTTGTTCTTATCACTGTTGTGATTGTGGACCAGTCTGTCCCTGTAAAGAACCTTGTGACATAGTAATAGTGGAGGATTGGTTAAAAATATGTAAAGGTCTGACATCAACAGACTCTTTAGCCCACATACCCAATTATAGGAGAAATTTAGACAGCAGAAACACAACCTGACCTAAATTCAGTTATATTGGGAGATATTGATATTCAAATTCCATGGGATATAGAATGGATTGTGTCTGAGGGATAGCGAGGAGGAAGAACAACAAGAAAGTGAGATATTGGAAAGTCACAGGGAGGTAGAACAAGAACTATCAGAGTGGATGTAAACCCCTTTATAACTGGGATCACTATAGCTTAAGCTTGCTTGCCAACATATAAGTATAAACTGTAACCCATATATACAAAGTGTATTTTTCGAATTGTCTATAAATTTCTGAAAGGATAAAGAAAAGAGAGGGTGGATTGAAAGGAATAACTTTCGGAACTTTCTAATGAGTCTAAAGGTTGTTAGAAGAAGCAGAAGTCAACTGAAGATCAGAAATAATAATATATATCTTATCTACGTATTGACAGGTACGAATGTGAAAAGCAGAAGTTGCTAGCTAACTGTAAACGCAAGCAGAGCAAATATCGAAATAACTATAGGAGCCGAGTTGTGCTAACAGAAAATTAAATGGTGAAAGATAAGATATGAACAAAGGGGCTTCCTGGAACATAGGAGGGGATAGTGGTTTTAGGCGGTCCGGATAGTTTATCGGATGATTAGGGAAGGGGCGTTGAGAGCGATAGGGGAGGGGGGAATCTGCGTCGGAGAAGGATATAAAAATGTGTCAAACAGCTTTTTAAGGTGTGGCTGAACTCCTGTGTGTGTTTCAGTCCACCAGGCCTTTGCAAACGCTTCTTTTTGAATAAAACTTTGTTGCTGGAATTCCAAGTAAGTTTGTTTGTTTTGGGATCTTGAGCCACGTTCCAAACACTATGCTGTCTCCTAATTCTGGGTCAACACTGATGCAAACGCTGATTATAGAAGTGAGATAGCAATAGTTAGGCAAGGCTACACAATTTGTTTCTTTTTCTAGTTCCAGTTACAGAACCCTAGAGTAGTATTTCCCAACCTTGGCAACTTTAAGCCAGGTGGACTTCAACTCCCAGAATTCCCCAGCCAGCCATGCTAGAAACTGGAAGTTTTCTGCAAAAACATCATGAATTGTGATCACCTGACCACGAGATGCCGGAAATGGCACTTGAATCAGATACAATTTTCTGGGCTTGGCAAGATGGTCCTGCAAGGTTTGTTCTGGCAATGGCCCCGATTTCTGTGCAAAGCCTGGCAGCCCCCTGTAAATGAGAGGAACGGAGGCCATATTGGGATCGATGCCCCCCGTTGGTGGTGGGAGGGAGACGTTGCTGACGGTCTGGTTCTGCTGGCAAGTGACTCTTCCCCTCCTCATCTCCCCCACCCCCTGCAGCTACTACCGAGGGGCCGTCGGTGCCCTTCTGGTTTATGACATCGCCAAGTACTTGACCTATGAAAACGCAGAGCGCTGGCTGAAGGAGCTGCAGGACCACGCAGACGCCAACATCGTCATTATGCTTGTGGGCAACAAGAGCGACCTGCGACACCTGCGGGCCGTGCCCACTGACGAGGCCAAGAGCTTTGCAGGTAAGGCTCCCGGCCCAGGGAGGAGGCTTTGGAGCCTCTCCTTCACTCAAGGAGATTCTGGCCAGCTCAGAGCCCTTCATCCGTTCCGCTTCGCCACAGGAAGTGACTTCAGCTCATGACTAATTCATGCTGCTGAATGCGCTCATTAGCTAAGCCCTTGGCACCACTGCTGCATCCTTGGGTGAAGGAGGAGAGCCTCAGAGCATTGCTGTTGGTCCACGTGGTTGAGCTCCCTGCCGGATCTTCAAGGTTTTTGGCCAGGCGTTTCCTGGGCCTGGAGCAAGGGGGCCGCCCTGCAGCCCTCAGTGGTTCACAGAGACTCGGCCAGAGGGCCGCAGCCCCTCCCTTGAGTGTTGTGTTACTGCTGCACAGAAGGAGCAGTGTGTTTAAGTCTGGCTGCCTTTTCCGCTGGCCGTTGGAAGCGTGCGGGAAACCCAGGGGGGTCATTGTTTTTTTTCATTTATTTTTAAATTAGGGCGAGGGGCAAAATTAATTCACTTAAAAACCCTTATTTGGACACTAAATTTCCAGCAACATGATTCAGGGAGATTTACAACTTTGCGAGCTAAACAAGTGTATTTTTAAATTAAAAAAAAAAGAGACACTTAAGATTCCTGGATCCTCATTCTGAACTTTACTGTGTCTTCTGTGGGTGAACCGCCTATAGGGAACTGTTATATTATAACAATAAAAAGGTGCTAAAAACCCAGGGTTGTTTGTTGATACTTTCTGAAACAGCCTGAAAGTTATGGATGAATATAAACCCAGCTGCCCTCTATTCTGTTGGGCTGGTGAACTATTTTATTTTAGTGGCCATTTTGTGATCAATAAAAGTATCTATCTATCTCATCCATCAATCCATCTCATTTATCTTCTATGTATCTATATCTAGCATCTCTCTGGCATCCATCCGTCCATCTATCCATTTATCAATCATATGTAGAAACTTCCATCTCCCTCATCATATTCTGGGAGGTTCAAGTTTTGGTGTCAAATTGTTTGGTCAAGCCCGGAAAACGTCATGCTATTTTGTATATTTTTTCCCCTTGGCTTGTCTACAGAACCAGGTTGGGGGGGGGGAGTGGGGAGAATGGAATGTACGAGATTCATTCCCATGAATTTTTGAGTTACCAATGGAATGGGGAGGCTCCATTACATTTGTAACTCAAGGACTACCTTTATTTAAAGAAAAGAAAAATGGGTCGCTGAGATTGTGTGTTGATTTCCGTCGGATTAACAGATTGTGTGTGAAAAACATGTACCTCCTCCCCCTCATGAAAGACATGTTGGCACATTTAGCCAAAGGGAAAATATTTACAAAATTAGACCTGAGGGAGACGTACTATCAGGTGAGACTCAAGAAAGGTGACAAGTGGAAGACTGCCTTCAACTGTCCCCTTGGGAGCTACCAATTTAAAGTGATGCCTTTTGGACTACAGGGGGGCCCTGCTGTGTTTATGCAACTCATCGAGGTGCTATATGAGCATTTATATAAGGGGGTTTTGGTGTACCTGGATGACATCCTCATTTACACTGAGACCATGGAGGAACACATGAAACACGTGTGACAGGTGCTGAAAAAAACTATTGGACACTAAACTGTATGCCAAACTGTCAAAATGCAAGTTTCACAAGGATAGCCTGGACTACCTAGGCTACCGAGTATCATGCGAGGGGGTGGAGGTGGACCCAGGGAAAGTGAAGTCCATCTTGGAGTGGCAAGCCTCTCGTACCCACAAACAGCTGCAGAGCTTTCTAGGGTTTGCAAATTTTTACAGGCAGTTCATCCCCTCCTTCGCCAAGATTGCCTTACCAATTACTGAGCTGTTGAAAACTGGAAAAGGGGGAGAGAAGCATCGGCCGAATCAGCCCTTGAAAAAATGATATAAAATAATGTACTTATTTTCTCCCAGATTCCTTCCAACTTCCAGGGGGGTCAGCCTGTCAAGCCCAGAAAACTTCATGCTATTTTGTATATTTTTTCCCCCTTGGAAACTGGGGGGGGGAGAGTGGGGAGAATGGAATGTGTGTTGCAGCTGGAGCAGCAAGGTCATCTACAAGTTTGTTTTGGAACACTGAAGAGTCTTTCTCATAATAATAGTCTGGAGCTTAATTGGGTAATGTGACCTGCACTGTCAGGGGGGAAAGGGAGTTGCTATACCTTTCATATACTGCTTTTGTGCCAATTTCTCTGGAGAAAAGCAGCCCTTGAAAACTTTTTGACCCATAATCCAACCTCAGCTTTGCATGGCAGGCTCTCAAGATGGAATGAGGACTTGGGAATTCTGCAGCTGGAAAGAGACATCCACTTCGTGTTTGGAAACATAGAATCCTAGGACTGGAAGGGACCTGAGAGATCTTCTAGTCCAACCCCCTGCTCAAGGCAGGAGTCTTACATCATCCCAGTCAAATGGTTGTCCAGTCTATTTTTAAAAACCTCCAGCGAGGGAGCACCCACAATTAATCTTGGAAGCAAGCTATTCCACTGATTCATTGTTCTCTCTCAGAAAAATTCTCCTTAATTCTAAGTTGGACCTCTCTTTGATAAGCTTCCATCCATTGTTTCTTGTCCTGCCTCAGGTGCTTTGGAGGATAGGTTGACCCCCTCTTCTCTGTGGCAGACCCTCAAATATTGGAAGATGCTATCATGACACCTTTTCTGTTTTTTCCACCTTTTTTATTGTGGTTTGTTGAAATTTCAGAGATTGTGCTAAGTTGTAAGCCAGTGTTTACAAATCATGATGACTGAATTCACACATGTTAAACCAGAAACTACATTATTCACCTATTAAGAAAATTTTGGGGCCCCTTAAGTCAAGAGGAGAAGATAATATTGACCTTTCAAAGATCATATAACTGAACTAAACTGAGCTATGCTTAAAATTCTGACCAGGAAGGAGAGTCAACATTGCAAAATGCAAGAGATTAGAGAGGTGGGGGTGGGGGTGGTTCTGGGAGAGGGGAGGAGAGGGTGTAACTGGGCTTGGGGTGCTTGGTGTCAGAAGCACCCTGAGAGAGAACGTGGGAGTGGGTGGCATAACAGGACCCAGAGAATGAGCAGGAGGTGGGGATGAGGATGGCAGGGGCATTAGGGGCAGGGAAGGAAATTCTTGGGGTGATGGGCAGTGGGAGATGTGGGAGTCGGGGTGGGCTGTTCTTGAGGAGCACAGACCCTTTGTGTCCCAGCCCCTCCTCCATCACCTGGGGTTGATAGTCTTTGGGCTTCTCGGCTGTGTGGCTTCATCCCTGCCTGAGCTGCTAAAAGGATTTGGAGCTGCCAGACAAGAGAAGCTGCTCATGAGTTTATGAGCCCTTGTCCCAGGGGATCACTGACCTGACTCATGTAGAGATTGTACACTAGATCTGGGGTCCACCTCGGAGCTCTCCCAAGTGGTTGATCCAAGGGAACTCCTTGCTTGACCTGCTGAGGGGCCCTGGAAGGTGAAGCAGCAGACAAGACCCTTGCAGCGAAGTTAGTGTAAAGCAAAGAACGAACAGGAGCAGACTTCACTGAGAGCTCAAGTTGCAGCCTACGACAAGGTGGTAAGGCTGAGGAGGAGGCTTACTTCCCTGTTTCTGTTGAATCTATGAATAGCTATCTAACAACTTGTTTAAAGTTCCATGATCCTTTCTGGAAAAATCTGGGCCAGACGATCCCCTGCATAGCGGATGCAAAGTGTCTGGAGCATAAGAATCCCTTGGAGTGAGACGCTAGCTGTCAAGTCCAGTTAAGATGACAGAAGTCGCATCTTGCAATATTCCCTGGTGTTACTTTGAACTTGTGGATCCTGAAGAAATGGGCCGCTGCTCTCTATTGTTAGCTCTGCTACGGTATCTGCAAATTGGACCCTCTCATATTTGGCTATGATGGGGGTGGGGGGTGGGGGCAGTCAGTGGTGAGGAGGGTTTTTCTGCCACCCCCTCAAGAAACCATCACTCAGCTTGGATAATAATTGACCTGCCTCCCACCTTCTGTTTCTAGAGAATATTTTTGAGAGGATGATGGGACTGGATGATTCCATCTTGGATTTGCGACCAACATTGCATTGATCACTCTTGATGACGAGCTGTGATGGGACCAGGGTGCTAGGGGTGGTCCTGTTGTGTCTCCCAGTGTCTTTAATAAGGTACATGCAGGCAAGGGATGTGTAATTTAAACATTCTAAAAAATAAATTAGGAATTATACTTGTTGGAATGGCCCTTGAGCTTGAGTTCAAGGCCACAGAGATCAATAGAATCAGTGGAGACATTTTTCGACTACTAGGAAACTTCCCTACAGAAGGAGGTGGGCAGTCACTTCCTTCTCAAGCTGGCTTAATCAGCCAGGACTGGCAAAAAGGATATGCTGCATGAAAAGCAGCCATCACAACTGTAGATCAAGCTGTTAAAGCTGCCCCTGGAGGCTTAAAATTGCAATATAACAACATCAAGCTTGGAACAGAACTGAAAGACTTCAAAGACCATCACTTGGGCCATCAGGTGATCTTCTCACGCCTCCTGCAGGCAGAAACAGAGACCAGATTTCATAAGTGAATTTGCAGCAGCAAATCAGCCCTCCTTGCTACTTCTTTTGTCTCCAAGTGGGTCTTTTCATGAGTTCTCCAAGTTGATGTTTCCTTGTGTACGTTTTGAGATAGAAGTCCATGGTTCTCATGCCAGAGACGTCAGATTTCTAAGCAGACGTCCGTTGTTCCGTTTCAAGACCACTAAGCTTCTGCTAATTTGAGGGAAGGGCTGGAGGTAGAAATGGTGAATTTAGACAGCCGTGACTGTTGTCCGCAGCTTCATTCTTGCCTGCATGACAATTCTTCTTTAGCTCAACTGTCTTGTTGAGGCTTCTCCCAAGTCAAGTCAAGTCATGCTATGGCAGGAGAGATTTTGGGAAAACTGTTCGCTTCTCCATCAGATGTTCCTCAGCTAGCCGAGGAAAGGCCATTCATGAACCATTATGTTGGCAGGTAATTCTGCTTTTCCAGTCCAAAATCTGACTTGGTGGAGGAATTCTTCAGAATGTTGCTGAAGATTCCTGAGGCACCTGTGGGTGGGTGGGTGGGTGGGGAATGTTAGGTTAAGGTTGGGGGGGGTGTCCATAGGGAAGAGGTAAAAAAAAAGTCAAGATAGTGGCTACAACTATGGTGGCTATGCGATCAAAGTTGGAACAAAAATAAAAATATGGGGATGGGGGTCCAATTCCATGGTTGTGGCCACCATCTTTACTTTTTTAAAGACACTCCCCTCCCCCAATCCCACTGCTGAGGCAGTCTTTTCACGACTGGTGCCCTCCAGATACATCCTAGTAGTCATTTCAGAACGTTTGGCCGACCTGGGAAAATATTTGGAGGGCCTCCCATTTTATTTTTACTTTACAAATAATTTTGCAATCCGTCTTGCAGAAATTCTACATCATTCTGGGAATTTTGCCTGGCAGCTGAATGCCAGACAAATATGAGTCAGCAACATAATGTAAAAATGAGGAAAGGCAATTTTAGCCGGCATTAACCAAAGTACAACTTTCAAATATTTGGAATTTGTTTGTGTTTGGGCCAGACCCCACACTGAGTATTGTGTCCAATTCTCCAGGGCTTTAAAGACAGTGTTTCCCACCCTTGGCAAGTTTAAAATGTGTGGACTTCAACTCCCAGAATTCTCCAGGCAACGGCAAGTGCTTTATTCTTGAGGGACAAAGTCAAAGAGGGTGTCTGGGTTGCAGAAGCACCTTCTCAAGGATGCTTATTGGGTCATGGAGACAGAGCTGGATCAGTGATGGTCCACCAGCTTCTTCAAGGAACTGAACTTGTCTATCCAGAGGAAATACTTGCTAGCCATGTCTTGAAACACACTCCAGTGCTTTGTGTTGTTTCTGACTTTGACCAAGAGAGAAACCCTGAGAGGCATCCATGCTCTGTTGGATGAGAAAGGGCCTGTCACCCCTCTGTTCCTCCACAAATCTCCTCAGCCTTTTCCAAAAATACCATGGATGGGACTTCAATTCAATCTAATTTTGGAGAACCAGGGTCTCCTTGCCATGAAGCTCTGCCGTGTACTAATTGGGGTCACCTTTGATGTCTAAAACCTTCAGGAGATCTCCTTCTTGGAAACTGAGTATCACCTTCTCTATCTTTGGAATTGATCCAGGCCAAAGTAGAACTGGTCCAGAAAGGACAAGAAAGTTAACAGGAAGTAGAAACTGAGGGCAGTTCCTCTCCAGTCTGTTAATGACCTCTGCTGTAGTCTTGGAGCAGGCGTCCCTCATGGCCGCCCTATATTCTAAATAAAGTTGAGTGAGGGTCAATTGATGCCTGGAAGAAAGATCTAGCTGCAAGACCAAGTGAGCAGTCACCAGAACTGAGGTGCCTCGTGCTGGTGTCTTGTTACTCAGGCTGCTTCTGAACATGGTCTAATACTCCAAATATCCCAGCCGGCAGGTATGAGGAGAGGGTGTTGGGTTGGGCAGGAAAGAGTTTATGGATCACCTCTGTGCAGCCTGGCATCCAATTTCTTGGACAGCCCAAGTGCAAGAACCACAGACAGCAGTTTGTAGCACCCAAAAGGGAGGAGGCCATGACTGTAGCCAGCAGGAACCATTACTGTCAATGAGGCATGGAAGATTCCTCATTCTACTACTAAATACTATACTATGGGGAAAGCACTGCTATAAACATAGAACCAGTAAAGAGCCATTTAAGTCCCTCCCCAAAGGGCTGGGGATGAGACAAGTCAACCTTCTGCTGGAATGAGCTTTGATCACAGTTCTACTGTGGTGAGCAGAACCTGAGGAGACCCCTGCATTCATCAGAAGAGAATGGAGTAGCTTTAGCTGAGGACATGTTGCCCAAAGAGAGCTGAGACACTTAGCATTGAGAAGAGAGGGCTGAGGAGGATGAGATGCCTCTCCTCAAATACCTGTGCTTTTGTGATGGGAGGGAAGGTTCTAGAAGCCTGAATCAGGCCCTGGTCCACCAACTCTCTTGGATCCTGGACAACTGGAGAACAGCAATCCAAACACCCCTTTTTGGAGTGGATATGGCTTACCGGGACCCATAGCAGCTTGGCATTCTCATGAATGACCTGTGATGGGATCTGGAGAGAAGGAGAATAATTTATTTAAACAATTTAGATGGCTGCCTAGGGATTCTGCACAGTGCAGAAGGATTTGAAACAACAATTGAACAAATCAACCAGAATGCCCTAGAGCAGGTTTCTCCAAGCTTGGCAACTTTAAGACTTGTGGACTTCAACCATGCTGGCTGGAGAATTCTGGGAGTTAAAGTCCACAAGTCTTAAAGTTGCCAGGTTTGGAGACCCCTGCCCTAGAGTCACCATCCTTGTCCTCCTAGATCTCTCAGCAGCTCTCAAGAAGGTAGACTGTGCTTGACTAGGCTTTTGGATCCCTGCTAGAGTTAGGAGTTGGTGTCACCATTCCAGTGTTTTTATTGCTGCCTGAGAAGGTGGGAGCAACCGGTGGAGAGGTCAGGTGTCTAGCTGCCCCATTAAGGAGCAACTGGCAATTTAGTTCTCTCTCCCCCTCCCCCATTTCATTTAACCAGGAAACCTTTGGGGCAGGTATCATCAATACGATGATGTTACTCAGTGGTGCATCTCCATTCTGGGCCCGGGCGAGGAAGGTGGAATTTCTGATGGTGTCTGCTGGCTGTTTGGGTCTAGATGGGTTAAAAACAGACTCAGCCGAAGCAAAATAGTTATTAATTAGACCAGAGGTCCCCCACCTTTTGGGCACCAGGGACCGGTTCCGTGGAGAAAGGTTTTTCCACAGACCGGAGGGTGCGTGGTTTTGTGTGCTGCCTGCATCCCACGGATGGGGCTTTGCTTGTTTGTGTGGACCGGTTGCTGGCATGCCGCGGCCCAGTACCGGTCCACGGACCAGAGGTTGGGGACCCCTGAATTAGACCCTCAAGGGGAGAGAGGAGACTCACATCTTGAGAAATCTCCTGGACTTTCAGCTCTCCTCAAGGAAACCCAGCTGGTGAAACCTGGATCTTCTGAAAGACCATTGGGATCAGTTGCAGAGCTAATCTCCACTGTTGTTGTTGCGATTTACTGTTGTCTGCTTTTGTAGCATTAGTACTCTCTTTTTAAAAAAATATATCTGCAAACCAGCCAGATTTAGATGGTGATAAAACACACCGATAAAATAATAAACAAATTTCATTCAGAAGGTCAGACTCCAAAGGGAGCAAACAGGCAGGGAGTTGGACTAGATCCCAAGGTCCCTTCCCGCCGAGGATTCCATCATTTGGCCCAGGAAACGAGTGGTGATGAGGCCACCACCTGTCCTGGAGATGAAGCCATCTGAAGCAACCAAGCAGGAAGAGCGAGGAAGTAACCCTCCAGTGCAACCACTTTTACGTGGGACAAACATCACGTGAATTGAAAAACAGGATCCACGAACACCGGCTGGCAGTCAAACGCCACAACCCCAAATCCCTGATCTCTACCCGCACCAACATCCAACAGCACCAGTTCGATTGGAGCAACACAAAAATCATCAGCCACGCCACCACCCACCACGCTCCTGAGTTCATCGAAGCCTGGCCCTCCGCAAGCAGTTCCAGCAACAGACACATCGACCCACAACCAGCCTACGAACCTCTCAGAATCCAAATCAACCGCACAGCCAACCAGAGGCAGCACCGACCCTCAACCAACCCACGCAAGCCCCCCTCCCCCCGTTTGCCTTCCAATGACCCTGGTCTGATGTAACCTCCCAACACAAGACCCTCACTCGACACACCCACACCTGAAGCCCTTATGAACAGAAGAACACTAACTCTGACATGCCCTAAACTCCGCTGAAGATATTACCTAGCCTGGTAATGAAACATTTGGAAACCAACCCACAAGCTCAGAGAACGAACCTTCACCCTCAGTAACCCTCCTCCTGAGTTACTTCATCCAACATGGCTGCAATGAGGGATTCAGGGGCTGCAGCAGCCTTGAACCCTTACAGGAGGACAGACTTCTCCAACCTGGTGCCCTCCACCCCCTCTTCGGCCTCCAAGTCCCACTCCCAAAGGCCGGACTGGCCCAAAAGTCAGGCTGGGCGGCTGCTTGGAACCAGTCGGAGGCGAAGAGCCTGATCTTCCAGAAGGTATCCCGCCCTTCGACGGGCAAAATCCAGGTGTGTTTATAGGGAAGCAGGCAATGAATAGGGCAGGCAGATGGGCCTCTTTAGCACGTGAAACGTCTCGGTTGAAGGAGCTGTCATTGCATTGGGTCAACTGCACGAATGGGGAGGGGTGTCTCTCACAGGAGGGAAAGTCAGAAATCGGCTTTATTTTTACAAACATGTCCGGTTCCTCCAGGAATGAACCGAGTCCACGGCTGTGAGTTTCTTAAGTAACAATACTTTAATAAAATTAAGTTCTTAATGTAATTTAGCACATTTAATACAATAACCTTTTCCCTTCTTTGTTTTCCTACAAGTTGTGCAACATCATTATTCTCTTTTTAAAATTTTAACTTTTTAAAAATCTTTTTTCACTATATGCCTCAACAACAACAATTCTTCTTCTTCTTCTTCTTCTTCTTCTTCTTCTTCTTCTTCTTCTTCTTCTTCTTCTTCTTCTTCTTCTTCTTCTTCTTCTTCTTCTTCTTCTTCTTCTTCTTCTTCTTCTTCTTCTTCTTCTCGTTCTATCTTTTTTTTTTGGATTTTTATATAGAGAGAGGAGAGATGGAATCAAATACAAAATAAAATCTGAATCCTGTCAGGAATGTATGATCAGTGTCCAAAATTGACTACAAGTTTCCTATGTTAAAGAAATTCCAATATTTTAACAAAGAATGGGCTAGAATCACCCAGGATCATAGGAATACAAAGTGAACCATGAATATTAAATACATTTGTGAATTAGAAAAACATTTCAACATCATATTAACAGAAAAAAAAGTTTAAGTCCATAATAGTCCTTATTTAACCTACAACAGCTCTGGTTCTTCAGGTGTTGGGCTACAACTCCCAAAATCCACAGCCAATCAACTTCTGGCTGGGAATGATGGGAAATACCTTCCATCACACTGGATGGAATCAATGCCCAAACCCCATAACCTAAAGAATTTCAAGATTTGAGCCCACTCCTAACCAGTGAATTTGACACCCTAAACAGAACAGCAAACTTCCCATTTCTCCTATGAAAATGTGACTTCAGGTGCAGAGGTCTTTCCACCCTGGACACCTAGAGAAGATGGCTTACCTGAAACCTAGATCCCCTTCCCCTCAGGAGGTTGGTAAGAATTCAATTTTTATGGCAGTATTAGATTTTCTGCTTACAATTAGATATTTAGGGGGAAGAGTGTGGAAAACTGATTTACTCTGTCAGGCTGCTTTCTTCCCTACCTGGTGTGTTCCAGATCTGTTGAAGATATTTGCATGGCTTATCCTGCAAGATCTCAAGTCTTGGAAAGGGCTGACTCCAGTCTGGACTGGAGAGACCCTATCTATTCTCCAGGCCACCAAAGATGATGGGTTTTGTATCCCTCTTGTGTGTCTCTCAGCAAAATGTCCTGAGAAATGCTTTGTGAAGATTGTTTCTGAAGGATCATGGGATAAGTTTAATCATCCTTCCATTTGGAAGGAGAGCTATATCTCGGCTCCAAGGGTTCCAGGACACTCGGAGTGCAGAGTCCCCTGCCTGCCCTCCAAGTGTGTTGGATCAGCTGCTCCAGAAGACAAGAGGTAGTGTAGGGCTCTCCATTTGTGTGGTCAACCTGGACCTGAAGGAACACTACAAAGTGTTCTCCTTGGTGACCAGGAGGAAGATGCTTGCTTTCCTCTAACCTAGGAACTGAATGTCACTATCGTTTCAAAAGTAACTTCCAAATCTCAGTTATTCAGCTTTACCCCAAACAGAAGGACTCTGACTCTTTCTACTTTGATCTCTTAATGCCCCAAGCAAATCCTGTCTGTTCCAGTTTGGCTCAGAAACTGCCTCACCTCAACTTCTATGTCCTCCACTGAATCTGGACCTGGTCAGTTTACACCACACACAGATGCCAACAGACAAGGAATCTGAGTTTTCCCTGTTGATCTGGAAGGTGAAATATTGCTTTGAGATTTTGAAAATCTCTTTTTCTTTCCACAACTGGAGAAAACTCCAGATAGTTGCATGTTGGAATGGAACAGAAGCCGGTAAAATTCTCTACAAGTGCTCAAAGAAAATGGATCCTGGATCCTAATGGTATTAAACAGCGAAATCAATGCTCAAGTCTTCCCTAAGGTCTTTGATCTACTTCTTGAAAAGCGAATATTCTCTCTGTCTGCTTCTACGGATGGAGAAGAAAACCTTCCATGTTGCCTTGACCCAAAGCAAGAATTGCTGTTAGAAATAATTCTACACAGATGCACCAGTTTCCCATAACACGACTTTTCCTCAAGTGCAATTTTGGGAAAGGCAGCTTTAGAACCACCATTCAAGATTTGAAAAAAATTCTCAGCTCCCTTGAAATAAGACCCTTTTGAGGAAAAATGCTAGTGATTAAAAGAGTGGCTTGAAACCAGTAGAGATTTGTGAGGTAACTATAAAGAGCACCTGAAAGTCAGTCCTGGCATTATTGTTATTACAGCTCAAGTATCAAACAGAAATAACAAAACGAGGTAAAAATAAATGGAAATAAATGGCGGCTTGATGGGGAGGGGGCTTGCTGACCTTCATCTTGCAAGCCCCTTTTAAGAGGGGAGGATTCACCACATGGCCCCGAAAGAGAGAAAGAAAGGGGCAAGGGACTCTCGGTGTTAAGAAAAGGGGGGCTGTATTGGGGGTACCAGGGCAGGCAGCCTTCACACAGGGCCAGCACTGGGCTCCAGGCTCACAAAGGCCCATTACCAGGAGAAGTCGGAGTCCGGGTGAAAAGGGATCCGACATACAAGAAAGGAGGAATTGGTAACCAAACAGCGACATCAAAGGTAAAAGAAGCCTGAATCGGATGCTTCCAGCTCAGATGGACTCGCCACATCCAGGGTGGGAAAGAATTGAAAACGGACAGATGCCCCCTTGAGATGCAGAAGGTTCCCCATCACTTTTGGAAGGGTTGTTTTAAGGCAGAATGAGAAAGGGGCACAGAAGCTTTAGTTCAAAATCATTCTAACAAGAGGAACACCTATTTGTTTTATGCATGTTATCATTTGTTGTAAAAATGTAAGACAGTGATGAATTCCTATTCCTCCTTTTGCGGTGCAGAGGCAGCAGATGCAGCTACTCCAGGACTGTCCAGCTCAGAAAGGTGGAGGAAATGGAGAAAGGACAATGCCCCCCCCACCCCCGCAACTAGAGGCCCAACCCTCCCTTTCTGGAACATTTGATCTACAGGCCCTTGAAGGGCAGGAGCTTAGCCAGAAACCGCCCAGCTGACCCTCCTCACTAATCCCTTCAACACGTCCAAATGCTGCCTCTGTCTCCCTCTGCCAGTCAGGCCTCCCTTGGCTGGCTAGGACGGTTTCCTTCCCAAGGATCTGAAAGAAAAGATGGACGGGATCGGAGAGAAGGAAAAGGGCTGAATTTCTGCAGGTGGGGATCCTGTTTTATTTCTATAGATGATGACCGGTTTCCAGGTCTCCTCGGTTTTGCTCTGGAGACCTGGCTGAGGAGTATTTGGGAAAAAGAGTGACCGGAAGGACCGGGCGGGGGGGGGGGGGCAGCTGCCCATTCAAGACCCCTTGCTGCATGGGGGGATGAACGCTACCCTCCGGGGTTTATTGGCCCAGCTGACTTTCCATGCAGTTACACCTTGGGATGAGCCAGTTTCATTCCAGATTGTTATCTTAAATCCAGGGGAATTTGTTTTGGCTGCTGCATATTCAGCAAGAATGAAAACAGGCAGGAGCGGGTGGAGAGTACTAGCCCAACCTTTCCTTCAGAGGCAAGAAATCCACAGGACGTGGCAAAAAAATCAAGATGGTATAAAAGTTCCACCTGCTGGTGTCCAGGATAGGACGATCAAAGGTCCTTCCGTTTCACACATACGAAGTAGGTGGACTTTGAGCCGCAACGGTCACCAACTTGATTTCTTTCACCATACTCCAGAGACAGCCCTGTCCAAAAACTGGCTTCCTCTAGTGCTTTCTATCTATCATGTTGCTTATACTTATTTATTTGATTTATATGTGGAAATCGTTTTAATAAATCTTCCAAACTTCTTTCGGTAGTTTCGAGAATATCCTTCCTTAACTTTTTTTTTCTTCCAAGGAAAACAATGAATTATCTTTCAAGAATTATCTTTCAATCTCATTCTCCTATTTCAGTTGCATTTTTAAAAAACGAGAGAGCTTCCTAGCATAGTACAGGAAGTCTAAATTTAAAAGTATAAAGACTAGCATTTGTCTGGTATTGTGTTCCACGGATACACTTTAAAAGATCAACAATAAAAAAAAGGTTTCTTTTTTTTTAAAAAATACATATTATCAGATCTCATAATTTTCCCATTCTGTAAAAAAATAACATTATAGCTAGACTGACAGAAAGTTGCAATAGTGGGGATCAAATTTCAGCCAAAGAGTAAAAGATCAGCTGGGAAATTAAACCGAACCAAACAAAGAACAAAAAACTTGCTGTAATTATGAGTTTATTTTACATTCCACTCAGTCTGGGATTATCAATTTTCTTATATTTTATATGGATAGCATCTACTATTCATTTTTATCATTTTCTATAGGATTATAAGAAATACATTAGAAAGTTTATACTTTTAGAAAGATTCTTCTTTTTTATATATACTTAGCTATTCCTTTTCTCTTTCTCTCTCTTTTTGGTTAAAAAAAGGCTGCTGGAGCTCAGCTGGGACACTACAAGGCAGAAAGAGCCAGAAATATTCCTGTCCTAAAACAAAGAGGAAGTTGGAATTGCCATGACTAAAATCGAGAGACGCTTCCATCCAAAGAATTCTGTGGAGCCTTCCTTCTTTTCCCTCTTGATTTCAAAAAAGAGGGAAGAAAGTATTGGAAAACGGGAGAACGTTAGATGGAAGCCGATCTCCCTGATAAAACCTGCTCCACAAAGTCTCGTCTGGAAGCCTGGGGTGTCTTTGTGGGGGTGAGACCCCCTCTCTCCTCCGGACACACATCCTGGCTTAATGCCCGTGCCTGTCTCCCCAGCCCAACCCCAGACCGTGGGCACCCTCTCCAGCCTTCTGGGGAGGCGGTTCACCAGCCTGGCTCTTCCCAGCCCAAGCTTGGGGACAGAGTCTCTCCTCAACGGGGCTGCAGAACAAATGCCAAAGGAAATCTTTAACCTCAAGTAAAACAAGACCCGGATCTGTCCTGGGAAAAAAAGGGAAAGAACTGCTGATGTCATTAAACTCCTGAAAAACAAAAGGGCTTCTAGCTGTCCCCTTCTAATTCACGGCTACTGCTCAGAGTCTGGAGGGCCCCGGAAGGGACTTCTCTGGACGGCTTCGTTTGTGGAGACACCACAATTGTCCACTACAGGACAACCGGGAGCCTCCTGGCGATCCATGCAGGAGGAGGCCGGACAGTGGTCCTTGGGTCTGGCCCTGCCTTTGGCTCCCCCTGCTTGGTTGAGGACTGAAGAGCAGTCAACCCCAGGACAGAGGATTCACCCACCACCCCGTGTCCCTTTGCAGTCAGCGCAAGGGGGTCATCTTAAGTCAGAAACAACAACTTGCATTGCTAAAAGTGGCGCTTCCTTTGTCCAATTCCTAATGTTTGCCATTTTTAATTATTTTAACATACAACTTTTGCGATAGCTTTTTAATTTCTGGGAACGGCTATTTTTATCATAACTACTCACTTATACACATAAACACACACGCACACACAAAAGGAAGGGGGGAAAAGAAACATATATTAAAAACACTTTTTAAGCAATACTCTGGATACAAATGTATTTTTAACCTACATATATTCTAAACTTTCTAGTCTTTTTAAGGATCACTTTATCATAAAATAAAATATCCTTTTCCCTTATAATAAATTACCTAATAAAAAGTATTTTTATTTAGCCCAGTTCCTTACTACATTTATATGTAATAAATGCATTTATTAAAATAGAATATTAAATTATAAAGAAATGATTTAATTTTTTTCATCTCCCCCCACCTCTCTATTAGGAAAAAAAACCTCAAACAATTAAGCATGTAAATGAACATCATCAAGGGAAAAAACTGAATGGAACAAAAATTGGTAACATTTGTTGCTGTTGATTTGATTCAAGAGAGCTAACAGTCAGAGCCTTTGTATTGTTGGATATTTTAAAATTGCATCTGAGAATGAGCGAGGGGTGTGGGGGGGGGGAGAGACAATGAAGAGTATTTCCCCTTACCCAAAAAATATTTCTGCAACTAGATTATGGACAGGACAGTAATTTTGATCATATCCCTTCCTTAAAATATAAATCCGAATTTATTTCTTAACATTAAATGTATTATAATAATACTATTTTCTATATATTTAACATCAGTGAAACCCTTATCACAGTATGACAATTGGAAATACCTCCCTTTCATAGAAGCGCACCGATTCAAACCTTGCGCAGCTTGGCATTATTTTCAACCCCCCCTCCCCCCAACGCAGACGTCGAGGACGGGACCCTTCAGGGAGAGCCGAAGGGATCGACCGGCTCTGTTCTGCGACCTGGAGTCTAAAATGGTAGGAAAACAGCCTAAGATCGAAAGCTCCACAGCTTTTCAGAAAGAGTCACATCATCAAAGTTAAGCAAGTGATGGCACAGGCAGTCCTCGACTTACAACCATTCAGTCAGTGACCATTCAAAGTTACAACAGCAGTGAAAAAAGTGAGACTTTCAAAAGATCCCCGCACTTATGACTGTTGCAGCGTCCCCACAGCCAGCTGACCAAAATCCGAGCACTTGCTAAGCAGCATGCATTTATGACATTTGCAGTGTCCCAGGGTCATGTGATAACTACTTGTTATACTTCCACCCCCCAGCTTCTGACAAAGAAAGTCAAGCGGGGGGGGGGGGATCAGATTCGCTTAACAACCGTGTTAGTATCTATCCACTTAACAAGTGCAGCCGTTCGCCTAATAATCGTGGCAAAACAAGGTTGTAAAATCAGCTGCAACCACCGTATTTAGCAACTGAAATTCCGGTCCCAGTTGAAGTCATAAGTCGAGGACTGCCTGTACGGGCAACGAATTCAACCAACTGGACGTGACTTGCGTTCTTTTTGGTCACAGCAAGCAGTCGGCCTGGACTGTCCAGCCCCGGGTGGCTTTTGGGATGGAAGAGCAGGAGAGTGGGGAAAAAAAACGTGGCCGAAGGAATCCCAGGGAGCCACTTCCAGCTTCTTCTCAAACGCAAGAGTTCAAGGTCCCGTCAGAAATCAAGCTCTGACTCCAAGGAGTCCTGAGCCACTTTAAAATGGGTTTGTATAAACGAGTTTAAAACACAAACAAGGTTTTTCTGGCCTACACTGGAGAAAACATAGTTGTAAAGCACCTCTGTTTAAGACAGGGTTTCTCCATCCTGGCCACTTGAAGATAGGTGGAGTTCAACTCCCAGAATTCCCCAGCCAGCACAGAACAGCTGGCTAGGGAATTCTGGGAGTTGAGGTCCACCTATCTTCAAGTGGCCAGGATGGAGAAACGCTGGGTTAGAGTATTGCTGGCATAAGGCATTTTGTAGAATATATAAAAACAGCCCTGGTGCTACTTTTCTCTCAGACAATCATTTCTGCAGACGCAATGGAAATAGCTGGTCACTCAATTAAAAAAATCAATGAATATTCCTTTAAGTGGATGAGAGCCCTATTTTTTAAAAGTAGCTAGTTATTTGACAAGAATGGAAAGCAAACGATAAATATCCCCAAAAATCTTTTTTTCTGTTGATAAATTGCTGATAAAGTACCAATGTGTGAATATCTAAAAAAACATTCTCAAAAAACCAAATGCCAAATTATGAATTTTGATTCTTAAAGCGACAACCTTAGTGGTTTCCTGAATTTCAAATTCCCCATTTAAGAAGAGGTTGGACAGTCATTTGTCCTGAATAATATAGGATCTCCTGCTTGGGCAGGGGGTTGGACTAGAAGACCTCCAAGGTCCCTTCTAACTCTTGTCATTCTGTATTCTGTAAATTCCCCATTAAAGACGGATAAATTCCAGGAAACTGGATTTTTGTTTGAAAAGTTCTGCTTTAAGACTTGAAATCAATTTCCACCCCCTCCCCTTTGTCTCCTGAGGGTGGGTTGGGGGCTTGGGGCAATGCCAACCAGGCCTGGGTTCCTTTGAAAATTTGAATCTTTGAGGTCTGGACTGAGAAACATAGAATCCTAAGGCTGGAAGGGACCATGGAGGTCTTCTAGTCCAACCCGTCCAAAGCAGGAGACTTCATTTCAGTGTTTCTGATTCAGTTATTATAAGATATAATAACTTCAGTTATTCTGTTATGGTTTGGCAAGAGAGCTTAGCCCTCCTGAAATGGTTAAGATCTACTCTGTGGTTGATGGTCTTTCTTAAAAAAAGGATGCCATGAAAGGCACAGCAAAGATACTTCAGCTTCTCTTTCAGCCCCCTCCCAGTCTCAGCACCGGGACCTTCTGTATGGTTGCCGTGGGCTCTGGAGGTCACCATCCCTACACAGTAGGACCAGCCAGAGTTGGGGTAAGCACTACCGGCTTGATCAGATGCCCAGGATCTCCCCCAGCCACAGCTTAGCTGCATATGCTTGGCCAAGGCCCGCAGGAGGGTGCCAGAGCAGGGCTGGCAGGCTGGCATTGGGGGGCTGGTGGTCTGCTCAGATGACATCACCCCCCCCTTTGTGCTGGTGAAGCACCAGGCATGGCTTCTTCCAAGGAATTCTGGGAAGTGTTATTAAGGTCAGCCAGCCACAGGCACCGTCTTGATTCCCAACCCCCCCGTTTTGGTTCTCCAGAAAACAGGCAGCCATCACACAGGAAGAGACCAGATTTGTGCTAAGGAAAGCAAGGTCTTCTGAATGCCCCAAGGTGGCAGCAGTGATGGGGGAAGTGGGGGATGCCAAAAGCTTCTGCTGCCTGCCCACCCAAAGACTAGCCAAGTGGAGGCTCCCTCGATGCCATTCCTGGGGACTGGCATCCTGTCACCTGGTGCCCTTTTATGCTGGGGGGGGGCAGTTGGGAGGCAAGACATTTGGGTGCAGGGACTGAACTGACGATTTCCCAGGTTCCCACGAGCTCCCCTGATCCTACGGGAAGGGTTACCTAGGGGGGAAAAGACCTCATCCATTTTTCTCCTCTTTATTGCTGGTGAATCGAGCCAACAAGAGATCTGTTTACCTATCAAGGAAGATGCAGGTCAGAGCAAAAAATTAAGGTCATGGGCATTTTTTTATCTTTTAAGTGTGTGTGTGTGTGTGCGTGCGCGCACACACACACACAAACACATATATTTAAAAAAAAATTATTCTCATACCCTTCCTATCAGAAGTGCAGGGAATTTCAATGTGTGGATTCCTTCTACAGGATGTTCCTTTCCAGCAGAATTCAGGAGCCCCCTCCCCCCCCGGCTCCCCCCCCCCAAGGGTCTGCAACTCTGGTCAATTTCTCTTTCTTTCTTTCTTTCTTTCTTTCTTTCTTTCTCTTTCTTTCTTTTCTTTCTTTCTTTTTCTCTTTCTTTCTTTCTTTTTCTTTTTTCTCAACATTAAAAGTAACAAGCACAGGTGGGCAGAAATATATATATATATATATATATATTTATGTATGTATGTATGCTTTTATATATATATATTTTAAAAGATGGGAGTTAAAATACTGCTATTAAACTAGAGGTGCTACATCAGGCTTTATATAGAGAGAGAAACAACCTTTCCACCATACTCACCCATATTAGAATATTTCCCTTTTAAAGAATAGATGTGAATATAAAATCCACCTGATTAAAACTGGAGGGGTAAGGAACCAGGCTGGTCTTACCCCTCAATTATTGGAACTAAAAAAATGTTATTCTTTTTTTTGAAAATGAGAGGGGTAAGACCAGCTTGGTTCCTTTATATTCACATCTATTCTTTAAAAGAGAAATATTCTAATATATTCATCGGGGTAAATATGGTGGAAAGATTGTTTCAACTTTCCATCTTATTCAGGCGATAACGGGGGGACCGGGGCTAATTCACCTACCCCTTCTGGGCACATGGCCCTTCCATGCCCCCCGCCCCTTGTAAAAGGGCCAGAGCTCAGTTCAGCCCCCACCCCAATATACAATTCCCCGCCAGCAAACCTCTTTTCCTCCCTCGCCTGGCATAAAGTAACCCAACATTGACCAAACATGTTCTCACGTGAATTACGAAACAGACTATACTCTGCCAAGAACACTTAAACCCAAGAACGCCTGGAGAGCCCCAGCGTCACTTCCTGCCTTGCCCCAAAACTTCTACCCCCCCTTTTATCTACATCAGCAGAAGCAGAGACCTGCCTCCCCCCATCCCCTGCCCCCAGAAAGGACCGAGTTTCCTCCTCTTCCCCTGCTCTGTGACCCTGCCCCACCTTTCTTCCATCTTCTCCTGGAATAGACATATCTGAACGCGTGTTTATATTTATATCCCAGTAGAATAGATGTGAAGGGAGACTTTGTGGTATCCATGAGGGGTTTGCGGTGAAAAATAAAAGCATGAAGCCAGGGAATCGCTCAGTCTTTCTGGCTCCCCCAAAGAAATGCATAGAAAGTTGCTTGGCTGGTGTGCTGGGATGGGGCACCTCCTCACCCCCCCCTGCAGTGGGGGCACTGCATCCGGGGAGCTGCAGACAGACAGGGAGCAGCCCGGAGCCTTTGTTGACTCGGGGCCAACCGAACCCCCTCGTGGTCCTCCCGATTCCCTGCTTGGCCGGAAAACAGTTTCATGCTGCTGAATGACTGGGTGGGGCTGCTCGTTCTGGCCGGGTGAGGAGGGGAGCCACCCTCGAGCGCTGAGACTTCGGTGCACAGGAGGAGGCTGCTCTGGGTGCAAAACTGGCTTGAGTAGCATGGGAATGAAATGCCACTCATCCAGGATGTCATCGCGTTCAGATGAAACTGCAGTGCAGATTGAAGCCACGTTGCCTTCCAGGACAGGTGTGAAGGCCCAGGTGAAGCTGACAGGTCCCCGTTCACTCAACATTGTCTTTGCATGCAGAACATCGGAGCGAGTGAGCGGGCACGCTTCAGCTCGGCCCCCTGTCCTTCCACTCCTGCATAAGACCTGGATGTTCTCATCATAAAGAAGAACAGCTGCCGCCACCGCTGTGGCCCTTCCTCCCCAGGTCCTCCCCCTGAAAACAGATCCTGGCCAGATGACACCTTTGGCCCAAGGTTGGCCAGACTGACCAAAAGCCAGGGCAGTGGGCATTCTCTGTGTGCTGAGCGAGGGATTTGGCATTGTGAGAAGTCAGCGGGGAGGTGTCAGAATCTCTGGAGGGGGCGGGAGTCCCGTGGGTCACAGTGGGGCTTCTTCTGTGGCCAAGGGAGGAAGCTTGGGGTGCATGCATAGCTGTGAGCGTCTTCCCGAGGCAGAGCAAGCGGGATCGGCTACGCCAGAAAGGGGTGGGCCATGGCTGCAGGTGGTGGACCTGGCACTGTCCGTGAGGGCCTGAGGACTTTCTGGGACAAATCAACAGAGGTCAGAGGGTGATATTTGGGACAGAAAAAGAAGAGATTTCCCCCAAGAACGTTACGTGGCGATGAAACAAAAGTCTTCCATAAAATGCACAAAGCAAAACCCAAACCAGAATCTTTTGTCTTCTCAAACCATCTCTGAGCTTGCAAAGTTTCCTTTTGCAAACAAATCCAAGAAGTTTAAGCAAATGTAATAGGAAATGGGCAGAAAAGGAATATGTATGTGTGTTTGTGTGCATGTGTGTGTTGTTTTGTTCCACCCCTTTGCATGTTTGGCATCCAGGTAGCAAGTTGAATAAATCTCACCAAGTGACGTGGCTGGAGGTGAATTCACAGGGAGAGCAGCACAGCAGCTCCTCCACGCCCAGAAGTAGCTGAGATACCAAAAGCAGCACTCAAATGTCTTGAAATGATTAAGGATGTTCTGCAAGGCAATTCAACATTAGATTATTTTTTTTCCTTTTTTTTTTTGAGCATGTGTCTGCTTCATTCTGAAAAAAATAGAATATATAAAACTAGATAACCTCAGGAAGATCCAGATGAGGACAGTGAAAAGAGGTTTTGGTCCATAAGGAAATACTCTTTCTTTTTTAAAATCTTTTTACTTGATTTTGAGTAAGAAAAGTTTTGGTCCAGTTAGATAACAAAATTATATATGAACTTGTCAACTTGAATAGTTACTGGTGGGTTTTTTGTTTTTTTGCATTGTATTGGGTTGTGGATTAAAATGGGGTTTTGTTGCCGGTATTGCATGATCATTTTCTTAGGTTTTAATGTGAAATTTGTTAAAATCAAGTGAGAAAAAAGGAAGAAAAACACTTCTCTTTTGCATGGCTGTGTCTTTGAAATTGCATCATGAAATGCAGGTTTATGGAGGTCAACCCTCACCCGACATTTGGAAGGGTTGATTTGCATGCGGGATTTTTGTTCTTTTTTGGAAATACCCTGTTAGTGACTCCTGATTCTTATTAGATGAATCCCTGCTTGGATAGAAAAAGAAAGATCAATGTTCAAAACCCTTTGCGGTGGCTCAGAACTCCAAATGAAAAGGTTAAAGTAGCCAGGAGGATTCACACCCCTTTCCTCATTTTCCTGGCCCAAATATTATTCATTTTCATTAAACTTTTCTTAGAAAAAAAATAGAGGAAACAGAATATAAAGGTCTTTAGCTGCTTCTTTTCTTTTTCTTTTTAAATGCTGAGGTAATGCAGTTGTGCCCTCGTTTGATCATCTTCCCAGAGGGTTCTCTCTTGTTTATTCCTTTCTCCTGTCCTCCTGATTGAGTTCCTTCCAAAGCTGTTGTCCGCCAGGCCGGCCAAGATCTTCCGGCCGTGTTGTGACCACGACCGGAGCTGGGTTGCTGGGGAGAAGAGGAGCAGCAGCCCCCGAGGAGAAGTTTCTCGATCACCAGGAGATGCCACAGATCCACCAGGTCAGTCCCCCTCCAGCCCCCCCAAGACCATCTTGAGAAAGAATTCACCACCAAAAATCAGCACCACCAACCACTGCGTATCAAATCGCCTGCCCAAATATTTATAGATTCTCCAGTTAAATTGTATCCGTCATCTTCGTCATCATCGCCACTATCATTGTTTTCTTTAAAAATAACATACATTGCTCCTAAAATAGTTTCTTTCCTCTTTAAACTAATGTTCGTTTCTCTCCTGTGTTTGTTCCTGCTTCTGATGTCCGTCCGTCCGTCTTGTCTCTTGCTCGCTCTCCTCCCTGTTTGCCAGGGTTTCCGCAGCTGCTGCTGGTTTTAAGAAAATATCCTAATGGCCTGAGTCGCTGCCGCGTGGCACACTGGGCACTCGGGGTCGGTCCGCTCGCAGATCCGCACGGCACACTCCATGCAGAAGAGGTTGTGGCCGCAGGGCACCAGGGCCGCCGTTACCTCGCTCTCGAAGCACACCATGCACTCCCGGCTGCTTGAGAGGGATGTCCGGGTGGCAGTGGAAGCACCCAATTTGGAGAACCCTTGCAGGGGCTCCCCCTGAGACCGTCTCGGAAGCCCAGAGAGGGGAGGCTCTTGGATGGATGACGAGGGGGAGCGGTGCGAATTGGGGTGGAGGGTGCCGGCATTGCCCGAGCGCTGTTTGGAGAACAACACGGAAACCGGATTGGTGTTTTCCTGGCCAGCCCACAGAGGCGCTCCTGACTCGGGGACCCCATAATACAGATCTTGCTTGTTGACCCCGTAGTTAGGGAAGAGGTAACTGTAATTGAAATCGTTTTGGTCGTTCAGCCGGGGCGTCTCGTAGGCAGGGTCCAAGGAGCAGTCGCCGATGCACCCGAGGCTGTTCTGGCGGAAGGTGGAGAGGGGTTTGCAACCTGGGGCAGGAGTGTGGACCCGCCAGGCCTCCGAGTAGCGGTTTTCCATGCCTGAGTCAGGACTGCTGGACAGGAAGTCATTCTCATTGTTGTATTCTAGGATTTTGCCTGTCCGGACAGCGATGTGGGTTTCAATTTCCTCTCGGGCTCGCTCCACGTTGCCGGGGGCCCCGGTGATCTCAAAAACGGGGTCCCGGTCGCGGCTGGGTGTGATGATGTAGGTGTTGGTCTGCTGCTGGATCCGCTTGATGGTGGCTCCTTTGGGCCCCACAACTAAGCCCACCACACGATAGGGGACCCGCACCCGGATGGTGACCTGCCCAGGTAAGGTGGGGGCGCTGCCGAAGGTGGGGCCGGCCTTGTTGCGGGAAGCGCGGATCATGGAGAAATGCTCAGCAGCCGAGATGATTTCCCTCCGGGCCATGGCGACGTCCTCCCGCCGCCCAGTCACCATGAAGACGGGCTCTTCACCGCGGACCGGCGTCTTGATGTAAGTGTTGGTCTTGGCTCTCAGAGCTTTGATTTTGCAACCTTTGGAAAAAGAGAAGGAAGAAAGGAGAAAGAAAACTTAGTAGCTGGACCCGGATCTGAAGGATGCAGAGGACCCAGGCGCCTTACGACACTTGGACCACTGAGGGAAGGTACTTATAAAGGGGGCACAGAAGGGGGCTACAATGGGAAGGCAGCAGCTCCTCCTCCCCCTCCTTTCTAATATTAACAGCAGTATGACAATCACACACAAACAGACACACAGACACGCACATTCTCTGGATGCCATTTATCTAGGACGTTCTTTCTCAAACTTGGCCACTTTAAAATGGGTGGACTTCAACTCCCAGAATTCCCCAGCCAGCCATGCTAGAAACTGGAAGTAAATGCCAGTTTTCTGCAAAAACATCATGAATTGCTGTCATCTGACCATGGGATGCTGGAAACGGTTGTAAATGCGAAAAATTGCTAAGTGACCAGTCAGATATTGAGGACTAACTCCTATTTTACTCTGCTCTGTTCTATGTTGTTCTATGTTCTATATTCTATGTTCTATTCCATGTTCCATGTTCCACGTTCCACGCTCCACTCCACTCCACTCCATTCCATTCCATTCCATTCTTCTTTATCAGACTTGTATGTTGCCTATCTCTTCAAAGGAGACTCTATTATATTCCATTTTATTCTATTTTTCTCTTCCATTCCATTTATAACAATGCCTAACTCTGCAACTCTGACTCTGGGTGATATACAAATAATCCCCGAGTTACGAAGGTTCACTTAGCGAATGTTCAAAGTTACGCCTTTAGCGCCCCCTAGTGTTTATGAACAAGTCCCGAAATTACGAATGTTGCAGCACCTCGGCAGTCATTCACACTTATGAACAACCTCCCCCACTGGGTCTCCATAGGCAAGAGGCATTTGCGAAGACCTAGAGAGCCTTCAGTTTCTTGGCCTGTTTTGGTGCTTCAGGCCTTCGGTGCGTTTGCAGAGAATGGATGCCTAAAGTACCAAGGACCACGCGAGATCAGTACTGTGAGATCTCACCCTACTGATCTCGCATGATCTCACGGTATTTTAGGCCTCTGTTCTCTGCAAATGGAAGCCTGGAAGAGATCTCCGGCAAAAAGTTTTGCAAATGGAGGAAAGGCCTGAAACATCAAAGCCTTCTCTCCGTTTATGGCGGGAGAGGCCTTTCCTCAAGGCCTTTGCTGACAAGAACAGAGCCCCGGAGGGGAGCGCGCGTCCCTCTGGGCCTCCGTTCTCATCAACAAAGGCCTCCTCAAGCTCTATGGGGCTCTTTATAGCGGCACCCCATAGGCGCAGAAACACTTTTCAGCCAGAGGCCAAAAGCTTCTGGGGGCCATGATCTCGTGCAACTTTAGGCACCCATCCAGTTTTGCAGAGAATGGGTGTCTGAAGTCCCGCGAGATCAGGGCAACTAGAAGCTTCCAGTCTGTGCGCAAAAAGTGTTTGCACGCCAACGGGAGGCTTGAAGCAACGTGATTTCGCTGCCCCAAACCTCCCTTCGGTGTGCAAACGCTTTTCCACCCCGAACCTGGAAGCCTTTGAAGGAGACTCCCCGAAGCTGCTCCAGAAGTGGCAGGCAGCCCAGCAAGTCAGAGAAGCTGAGCAAGGCACGCTTGTCCTGCTCTCCCTCTGCTCTCGCCGCTCGCAGGCAAAGAAGCAGCGAGGCTGGACTGGAGACAGGTCTTCACAAGTAAGTGACCCGGCACGGCAGGACGGGGGGTGGCGAGCAATTGTGGGGATCCCAGGGGAGGGACAATGAGGTATCTTAGTGGGTGGGGGAAGGCCTTGGGTGGTCTGAAGCAGGTGGCCTGTTGCATCACTACCCCCCCCCCATGGCCTTCCCCAGATAACTCATGTGCACTTAACAACCCGCGCATTCGATTAGCGGAGGCATGGGCAAAAGGAGGGAGTGATGGCGTTCAAGATACACGACTCACTCCTACGAATCCTCAGGTTATGAACAGAAAGGGAGGCTCCGTTACATTCGTAATTCAAGGACTACCTGTACAGTAAAAATAATCATAAAACACAATTAGGAATCCAAATATCTTGTAGGAAAACATTCTTGAAAAAGAATCAAACATGCTGCACCTGCCATCTTTTGTGAAGGTTTTGGGGGGCAGGGCAGGAGCCAGGGGTACCCTGGGAAAGCATTTCAGAGGGCAGATGCTGGCACAAAGGCGGCACACCTCCTAGGTCCCCTCAAGAGACATTGCCTAAGGCAGCGTTCCTCAACCCCAGCAATTTTAAGACAGCTTGACTTCAACTCCCAGAATTCCCCAGCCAGCATGAAGTCTACCTATCTTAAAGCTGCTTGGATTGAGAACCCTGGCCCAAGGGGAAGGTGCCTGGACTGTGCCAATTGTGCCCAGGCTGTGGAGGAACCAGGGAAGGCCAATGATCCTGCCATGGTGGCTTTGTAGGTGATCATCAGTAGCTTGAAGTACTCCTGCAAGCTTTGGATGGCAACGGGCAGAGCAGAATTATTTGGGACCAGTTGCAGCTTCTGAGCAGTCTTCAAGGGAAGCCATAAGTAAAGCACATTGCTGTAGCCCATGCCCAAGGTGACCAGCGCAGGAGTGACTGTTGGAAAAGTAGCCAATCAGGAGGATCATTCCATTTTGGCATCCTAAGGCAAAAGCCGGAATTGAGGGCCACTGAGGATCTAACACCCTGGCCTTCGGGATGAGGGCTGGAAAGAAGCTACAGACCCATCTTCCTCCTGGAAAACCCCCAGACTTTCCACACTCCTCCCTTACACCCCCCAGCATGGCACTTCTGGGCTGGAATCTCAACTCAGGGGTAGCCAGAAGGGCATTAATTGGGGGGAGGTGTCTGGGGCGCAGAGAGCCCTGTCTGCCAGAGACTAACCTCCCTCACTGGCTGTGTATTTGCAACGGGGCTGAGTGGATCCCGCCAACCCTCCAGGCAGCTTCCTTGGCCTAGCCCGTCTGCTTCGGAAGCTGCCCTGGGCCGTCTCCACACAGGTGAGCATCTACAGCTGCTTCACATCCCAAAACAGACATAAAGACCTGGGAGAAAAGGCGGCTGCTTTAAGGGTCCAAAGAGAGGGGCTTCGTGCATGCTCCTGCATCCTCTTTCTCAAGGATTGGTCCAGCCCTCCTTGTTCAACTGGCTTCCGTAATTTGCTAGCATTTGGGGACCATTTTTGAGACAAAATCCCTCTGGGGACGCTGCCTTTCCTAGCTTGCTGGTCCCGCAAAGGTTCTCCCCGCCCCCAGCTGGGAGAAGAGGGTCGTGGCGGTGCTGGCAGGAGCCGCGGAAAGATGGAGCTGACGGCAACAAAGGGGTCATGCAGACACGGAGACAAAGGAAGGGGGAGCCCAGGCAGGCAGCAGATGGAGGGAATCTAAATCAAGGCAGAAGCTTAACCAAGAACAAATGTCATTTCCACCAGCCTCGTGGTGAGGGTGGAGAGGACACGGGGGAGGGGGCATCCAGCAAGAACAGGAGCGGGGCTGGGCTGGGGGGGGGCAAGGAGGAGAGTGGAAGGAAGGTTGGTGGAGGGCATCTGCCCTGCAAGACTCTCCAGGTGATCTGCTTTTCGGCAGGAGGGACTCCATCTGCAGCTCAGGGGAACTGGAGAAAGTTTGAAGAGGTCAGCAGCTCCTTCTCCAAACTGCAGGGGGGAGGGGGGGGGAACCTGAACAGCTGAATCCTTTGCTGCAGTCTCCACTTTGAAGGGCGCTGGGGAGGGGCTGCAAGGATGATTCATCCAGGCTCAAGAGCCCTGGGAGTAGCCCAAGGCTTCCTTCCCAGTTTTCAAGATGAACTTCTTTACTAAATGGAAGTTGGCCCATCTCACCCAGCTGGCAAAGCCGCCCTGGGCCACCCCCACAGCCAGCCTGCTGGAGCCGGGTGAGCGAGGAGGCCGTTCCGCCAGAGGCTGCCTGGGCTGGGCTGGCGGGGAGGGCGCCATTTCTGGCATGATGGGCACCTTCTCAAGCAGGGCAGGGAAGCCACCCAGAGCCTTACGCTGCTTGTACAGGAAGTCCTTGAGTTACGACGAATGGAGCATGCCCATTACAGCATAAGCTGCAACGATTGAAAAGTGGATTATCCATGCAACCAACCCAATCTTACAACCATTTTTCTGGTGATCATTAAGTGAGCCCTTGTGCACTCTGGGACATTTTTGCTGAAAAGTAGAAGGCCATTTTTTGCAAAAATGTCATAAATCTTGGTCAAATGACCACGGGATGCTGCCAATGTCTAACTACAGGCTGGTTACCCAGCATCCGACATGTGGCCAAGTGACTGTGGGGTGTGTGTACGGCCACCGGAACTTTGGAACCTGGTCATAAGTAAGGTCATAAAGACCCTTGGGAGGGGGTCCATCATAACTTTGAACAGTTGTTAAGCAAGTCAAGACCGTAAGTCAAGACCCAATGACTGGAGGAGCAAGTGGCCATCTCTGCAAACCCTCCACGCTCAGGAATTGTCTAAATCTCCTTTGGCTGGAGGAGTGAAGAGACTTAGGAGATCTTGAACACAGATGCCCCAACCCTCCCCCTGCAAAGACGAGCTCTTCTGCAGATCATAACTTGGAGGAAGAGGAACAACCTCAGGAGCAGAAAAGGCCCCTTCACAAAACGCCTCTGCACAGCATCAGGAGCCCTAATTTCCTCTGATTCTGGGCACCGTCGTCCATGCCTCTCACCCTTAAGGACACACAGAACCTCAGAATTAAAATCCTCCCGGGTGCAGCCAAACCAGACACTGACAAACACACCAACGGCACCAAGCAGGCAGCTGCAACTATTTTATCAGCTGGCCCCAATCCATCCGGAGAGGAACCCTTCCACTGCGTTTCCTTACTCTTTTAAGGAGGCTGGATTGTGGGAGTACAGAGAGTGGTGGAACTGCGTATGGTGGGGTGGTGATCCTGAGTGTAAGAAGAACACCCCGCTTTTAATCCACGACTTGTAGAAAATGCACAAAGATATTCCTAAACCTCATTTTAAGAGTGCATCTGCCCGAAAGGAGATCACAAGCTGATATTTATAACCAGATGGGCAGCTCAGTGAGACAGAACAAAGAGAAAAGGTCTTCTTATTCAGAGAGATCCAAAATCTGGGTGTCCCAACAGAAAATATCCTGTCTCTTTCTAGAGAAAGCACAAGGGAGGGCCATGTTCTCCCCACTAGAAATCAGTAGGTGCAAAGGATTGTGTGGCACCAATAGAAGAGAATCTTTGTAGCTGGGGTTTGAACTGTGGGGTCCCTGGTGCTCTCTGAGCTTGGTGGTGTTCTTGCAGACATTTCATGAGCCAACTAGGGAACATCATCAGTGCTAGAAGGGAGTGGGGTTTATAGAAAGGAGGAGGAAGTCTTGTGGGGTCATTGGTGCTCTCCAAGCTCGGTTGTTTTCTTGCAGCTGTTTCATGACCCAGCTGGGCAACATCAATGCCTCAGTAGCACTGATGATGTTGCCTAGTTTGGAAGTGAAACATCTGCAAGAAAACAAGGACCCCACAAGACTAGATGGGTTAGGCAAGAGACTGAAGTGGGTGTGGGAGGTTCTCTGCCAAGTGGGGAGGAGGAGGAGGAGGAGGAGGAGGAGGCACAGAGGTCTCAGGGCCAAACATGCTAAAACTGTCAGTTCACTAACCAGTCAATTGTGATCTAGCTCAGGATTTCTCAACCTCAGCAACTTTAAAATGTGTGAACTCCAACTCCCAGACTTCCCTGCCACTGGAATGCTGGGAGTTGGACCTCTCTGCATAATGGCTGAGAAACCCTGAGCTAGTTGATGTGTAGTGTCAAGATTACAATCACAAAGAGATTTTTTTAAAATTATTTTAGTCATACGATTTTGCGTTGAGAACGTTTTGTGCATCACCGAGCAATAAACCTGGAACAGAGGTAGCCCCAGGAAGATCCTGAGGAGGGCTCCCTGGCCTCCCTTCCGAGCAGCATTACTCGTGAGGAATCACACCTTCTCTATTGGGCCAGATGCCGCAGGTACCCGAAGTCTTAAATCTGGCTTTTGTTGCAGATCGGATTGGATTAATCACCAATATTCTTTCCTGATATCTGTGCGGAAAAGTGTCCCTTTGTGCTGGGGAAGACACAGCAAAAATATTATCAAAGAGGTGCCAAATTTGGGCAATGACTATCGCAATGTTAAATGCAACCTTTTGTTTTTAAATAAGCAAAGATTTTTTTTTCCAAGTGGGCCAGCGAGCCATCGGAAGTGTGCTGCCTTTTCCACCTGAAATTGGCACCACCACCACCCCTGTAGGGCGGGCTGGCGGACTTTCTCCAAGGATTGTGAGCAATCGGAGGGGATGCCCCACCCACATGGGCTTTGAGAGATCTTTCCAGGATGCTCCCAGAAGGCAAGGAGGTGGGGTGGGAGGCAGGGAAGGGGGCTCACGCAGGGGGCAGAAGCAGCGGAAGGGGTCCTGAAACAGGCAGCAGCTGGCAAGGGAGGCCAACAGACCAGGTGCCCCCAATTCGCAGCTGGAAGTCTCCCTGGGGCAGACACAATGCTGTGACCCTGGGCCCCTTCGTGTGCTTTCCCCTGTGCTGCCTTGACCAAGAGCCACTGGGTGGATAGCGAGGAAGACCAGCTGGTGGCACCCCTTCAACGGGAAGGCTTTATTTGGCTCCCGCTAATCCTAAAACACAAAGCCTTTTGTGTGTCTGAAGGCTTCCATTCTGGAGCTTTGGAGGCAGAATTGTGCTCCCACATTTCAGCATCTTCCCTGTGAACAGCCACATTTTTGGCCACGGTGCTTACACTTCAACATACATGAGATAGCAAGAGCCAGAAGTCTTGACAGAAACCGGTGGTGGCCAACGGGCCAATCAGCAAAAATGGACCACTAACGCTGGCAAAATGGAACCGGCACGTCTTTCTCCCACTGCCTTCGTGCTGCCAGGCTGCAGAATGTGGCTCTTTGAGATAATACAGAAATGCACTCCTGAGCGCACGTCCAGATCTATGCAGAATCGTGCCCTTCACCTCTGAAGGAAGCTAACTATCTCAGGGGGCAAAGCGCCCAATTTGTAAAACATTTGCATGATAAAAATGGAGGCTGTTGCCTCTGACAGGCTATTGAGTCAGCCTAGCAGCTGCTTCCAACTGTCCCTCTTTGCAAAGCCCCCAAAGTATTTTATTCCAGGGGTCCCAGGAGCCAAAAACCGGCAGTTCCACTCTTGCTTGCCCCAAATCTCAGCTGCAGTTGCATTGACCTCCCTTTGATTTAAGGCAGGTCGCAGGGCCACGTTGACATGGGGGGAGGGCAGGGGGACAGGTGGGGGGGGGCAGAGAATCCACTGTCTCACAGAGGCATCGCATACCTGGTTTGGCTCACTGCTGCATTCAGGAGCACAAAGCTTCCCCCCCAAACTGGGCACTTTAGCTGCCAACTTTCAGTGGTGGGATCCAGAGACTGCAAGAAAGGGGCGGGGCTGCAGACCTCTGCAGGACTGACTCTCAAAAGCCCCCTCCCCGTGCCCTCCCCCCCCCAGGATGCCCACTCAGCAGCATTGCAGGCCTCAGCCTGGCCCTTGCTCCCCACTGGGCATCTCTTCCTGGCCAGGAGGATCCATTCAGCGCTGGAAAGCTCCCCCCTCCCCATCCTTCCTGCTCTGGGTCCCAATCCTGAACTTCTCTTCCCTGTTTGAAGAGCTCTTCTGTCTACAGAATGCAGAATAGCAGAGTCAGAAGGGACCTTGGAGGTCTTCTAGTCCAACCCCCTGCTCAAGCAGGACATGCTATACCATTCTGGACAAATGGCTGTCCAGCCTCTCCTTGAAAACATCCAGTGATGGAGCACCCACAACTTCTGCAGGGAAGCTGTTCCACTGGTTGATTGTTCTCCCTGTCAGGAAATTCCTCCTTAGTTCTTCCACAGCTCTAAGAAATCATAGCCAGCCCCCCATCCATGGGGAACACTGGCCTGATGGGGGCTGCCAGCTCAGCGGTGATTGCCAAGGGAAGGCGGAAGAGGCAGGTCTGGTCCTCGGCCTCCTCCAATGGCAGGGGAAGCAGGCACAGGCGTGCAACCTCTGCTGGTGCCTTCCTGCTGGGCTGCTCTACAGGCAAGGCCACTGCCTCCCACCCTGCACTCCCATCTCAGGCCTGAACCAGCCCCTTGGACAGCTCCTCTCTGCCATTCCTGTTGCTCACCCTTTTCAGTGATGCTTCTGCTGTGATTGAAGCTGGATCCGTGTCTGCACTGCGAGAAGGGCAACCGGCAAGAGCCTGGAGGGAGACGGAGGACCTGGAGAACAGAGACCTGGCTGCAGGGCCTGGTTCACAGGACGGGGCCCAGGCAAGGTGGGCAGGTGTGCTCCATTCGGTTGTGTGAAGAGCGCCATCCTCTTTTAGCCAGGAGTGGAGCGGCTCACGTGAACGCAGCAGTTCCTGGCTGAGGGAGGTGTGTGAGTCGGGCCCCAGGATGAAAACCCAGCCAGTAGAGTCAGAAACGGAGCTGCAGATGGAAATCCAGACTGGGCTGAAGGCAGCCCGGGAGGAGGAGCAGCCGGCACTGTGGAAGACTCTCGAGCGCAGGGGGTGGCCAGGCTCAGGAAGGGTCCACGGAGAGGTGTGGCAGCTGGAAGCGCCAGAGTGGCACAGAGGCCTGGCTTGGCCGGGATGGTGGTGTCACCCTGCCTTGCTCCGAGGAGGGCCTCAGCGCATGCTCCACGGAAGAGCAGTGTTGGTACATACCGACGTGGAAGGAGACCCAGCACGCCTCGTGGCACTAATCTTCAAATGCTAAATCCTTTCCTGGTCACAAAGTGCCCCTCCCTACAGGCTGGCAAGGTAGGGGCCCATCACGCCCGCAGGACCCGGCCTTCCCTCGGAGGCTGGAGGCAGCAATGCTCACCCCACTCCCTCCTCCTCCTCCTCCTCCGGGTGCTCTCTCGGGGAGGACCACGGTGGGGCTGAAAGCCTTTCTCAGCTCTTGGACAGGCGGGCAGGAAGCCTCGGCAAGCCTCGAACGAGGGCAGGCCGTGGATGGGACACAACCGAAGCACCTCCCAAGTTGGCACAAGGCCTTTGTGGATCTTGAGAGGCTGCTTTGGATACTACACAGACCCATTCGGTCATAGATGAGCGAGCCAGCATTTCTGTTGCTAAGTGAGACATTTGTTAACTGAATTTTGCCCCAATTTACTGTCTTTCTGGCCACAGTTGTTAAGCGAATAACTGCAGCTGTTAAGTTAGTAACACAGTTAAGTGAAATCCGGCTTCCCCATTGACTTTCCTTGTCCGAAGGTTGCAAAAGGGGATCACGTGACCCTGGGACACTGCGACCGTCATTAATATGAGTCAATTGCCAAGCATCTGAATTTTGATCACGTGACCGTGGAGATGCTGCGACAGTGATAAGTGTAAAAACTGGTCATAGGTCACTTTTTGCAGTGCCATTGTAACTTTGAATGGTCACTAAACAAAGTTGTACATCGAGGACTATCTGTGCATTTGGGGGAACTGGGACTTCGTGTGGAAGTTTGTTTGCTGGCCCATTTACCTTACAAGGCTTCTGTTTCAGGGGGGGAAGGGGGGAAGGGAAGGCTGCCCCAAAGACTTGGGGACAAGACGGGCTTGGAGCACTTGGAGAAAAGGCCAGAGAGGGCATCTAATGCAGAGAGGATTCTGGGAGATGAAGTCAACGCATCTTGAAGTTGCCAAGGTTGAGAAAGATTCTGATCTCATGAATAAAGTCATCACCTGGATTTGGGGAAATGCAGCTTCTGTCTGTGATGATTATTTGAACATCTGACTCACCACTTCCATTTTGTAATCACTGAGACAACCTCATCCACTCGCTCAGGAATTACAAATGCCGGGGGGTGGACGTTGGCTCGAGTCCAGCCCCCCCCCCCAACTTCTGGAAAAGAGCTCCAAGCCCAGGGCATCCTCCTGTTTGGACGCTATCAGTCCTCCCGGTCCCGGAAAAGCCTCCGCAGCCACTTAATAGTGCGGGAATTGCACTCTGCAGCTGCTCAGGAGCAGTACGTGTATCTGGGTAGTAGGAGGTAAAAGTGGCGAGTCCCAGGGGCAAAATTCTTTGCAGGTCTGTGAGGGGATCTAAAATCCATCCGGGAGGCCAAGAGCTTCCGCTAAGCCACCAGTTTCCTCGGAATCAGCCTGCCAGCCCTGTGCCTGTGAGAGGCAGATAATCCTCAGCCTCCATTTAATTTTGTTATTCCATGAGAGAAAGCTGTCTCCCTATTAACAGCACTGTCACCTTCAGGACTGGACTATTAAGGGGGGCTGACAAAGGCTCTTTTGGGTTAACTCGCAGCCCTGCAGGACAGTGGGTGGATCTGCCCCCCATCTCCATCATCCTTGTCTCCATCACCTCATCCATCTCCATAACTCCATCGCCTCAATTGCCCCATCTCTCCATCCTCCACCTCCATCCTCTCCATCATAATCCATCTCCATCATCTCATCTTCATCTCCATCTTCATTATCTCCATCTATCTGAAGTACTGCAGGCTATTTCTGCTGATTGCCAGCTGCCGGCAGTTCGATCCTGACCGGCTCAAGGTTGACTCCGCTTTCCATCCTTCCGAGGTTGGAAGGGGGGGGGCAATAGGCTGACTCTGTAAACTGCTTAGAGAGGGCTGTGAAGCACTATGAAGTGGGATATAAGTCTAGGTGCTGCTGCTATCTCCATTTCCATCCTCTCCATCCATCTTTACCTCCATCACCTTCACTTCCGTCATACCCCCCATCCCAGCCAGGAGGGCAGCTGCAGCACAGAGGATGCTCCCCATCAGGTGAAGCCAGTGGTGGGATTCAAATAGGTGAACAACCGGTTCTCTGTGGATGCCATTTCCGGAAGTCCATTCTGGGCCTGGGCAACAAAAAATTAGCTACCGGTTCTGCCGAGGTGGTGCGAACCGGCTGAATCCCACCACTGGGTGAAGCCCCTCAACTCCAGCCTGCTGAGCAGAAGGTTCTGTGGATGCAGCTGTGGTTCCACGGGGCTTCGTTCTCCTGTCAGGCTAATCAAAGTCTTCTTGAGCTTTGGCAGCTCTTGGGAGGCCCCTCCCTTGATCCTGATGGGGCCTCCCATAGGCAGGTGAAGGCCCCACCTGAGAGAAGACCCTGCCATCAAAGGGGCACCACGCCTGTCCTCAGCAGGATCTCCTCTGGGTACAACACAAGGGGATTCAGACAGTCCGAGGGGAGCCGGATCAGCATGGTTCAGCTGCCCTTCTGTCACCAGATGAGGGCCACTCTGCTGCACCCATCATCCACAGGCCCAACCCAAAGGGAGGGGCCTGGGGTGGAAGGTTGCCGCACTCGTGATTCCCCTCTGGAGGGCGTCCCCAGCCAGGCGGCTCCCGCAGCCACTCATCCAAAGGTATTGTGGGGCTTCTTTTCTTCCTCAATGCGTTTTGTTTTCAGGAGGAGAAGGAAGGAAGGTGGGAGATTATGCAAAGTCCCAGAAAGGGGAGGGGAAGGGGGGAGTCACCCGAGAGTCTGATCTGGAAGCCCCCCAAGGCTGAGCCTGGGCCTGTTCCTAGGAGCGTTGTCAAGCACTGGGCATCCAGCTGCCCCTTCTGACCAGCCGATGACCAGATGCAGCTGGGTTCACACAATACGCTCAACCCTAAATGCAGGCTAACAAAAGACAACATGGCGTGCTGTGCCCAAAGAGTTTGGTGGCTCCACACTGTGCACGGGGGGCGGGGGGGGGCTCCGTGTTTTATTTATTGAATTGTCTGGCAGATATCTGCCCCTCTTTTCCTCCGTGACCTCCAGCCCTCCCGCCTCCCATATTTTGCCCACAGCGGCAGAGGAAGTGCAGGGCCTTGATTTGCCCAGGGGGCTCCCAAGGCTGAGAGAGGATCTGGACCCGGAGCCCCTGGGATCGGCACAAGATCCTCAGCACCACGCCATATCCTGAACTCAGCCATTGGCTCAGCGAAACCAAGGTTGAAACGTTGCATTTCTCAATTGGCCATTGTTTTTCTCTCTTTTTTCACCTTCTCCTGGTGTAGCAGATTTCCTGCTCTGTCGGCGAACCGTTAGGATGGAGCCAAGTAGAAGTGAGATTAATAATTAAATAATAATGAAAGAAATGGAGAGCCGGGCAGATGCCTGCACTTAAAATACAAAGCTGTCCTGCATCCTTCGCAAACTCTGCAGCGGAAGAGCGCAGACTCAGATTGTTCCCCTCCACCATAAGAGGTTTTTCGGAAACACAGAATGCAAATAGGTTTCAAGGAAATTGGTGGTTCTTATGCTACTTTTCCGGTCAACTGGATCCACTTTTCCACTCCTCTCCATATAAATCCAGGTGCACGAGAAAAGGACAGGTGTTTCACACTAAGCCTGGCCCCACTTTTTGGAAGCTGAACTCCATTTTTGCCTGCTGGGGTTGGAGCTCCTCCGTTCCCTTCTTCTGGGGGGGGGGCAGGAGAGGATGCCCCTCACGAGGGAGGGAGGCAAACCCAGTCTTTAGTGTGCTCTTTATGCACATGCAGCTGACCTTTCCAATAGCACACCTTGTCCCCGTCTTTGCCTTGCTGGTGAAGAAAAGGACTTGCGCCAGAGAAGAAGGCGACGAGATTTAAACTGGAACTGCTTTCACATAAAAGCTTATTTGCAAGCAAGCCGAAAGCGTCTGCCTTTATTTCTTCCCAGGTTTTCTTGCCCGCCCCTCCCTCCCTCCCTCCACCTTCTCTGGATCCCTTCAAAATCTGGAGAAAGCCAACTGGGAAATAGGACTCGGTTCCGAGGAGTGACCCCCATGAATCGCACCAGAAGTGCAAGGCGGGGGGCGGGGCGGACGTCTATTTACAGCCGTGTATTGAAAAAGGGCAGGCAGAACCGAATGTCACTTATCCAGGAGAGGCCAATTTCCTCTCAGTGGCTTAAACCACAATAAATTTGCAAGGCTGAGATTCTCAGCATATCCTTTTATTTTTTTGCAAAGGCCACGGAGCAGGGCCCCTTTCTGCTGTCCCCCCAAACTCAAAAGAAGGCAAATGAAATGGGACCCAGGCGGAGGCCGTGCTGTCTGCCCTCCAGAGAAGGGATTCCCCCCAAGCCCCACCGGAGGGTCCCTTGGGCAACAATGGGGCAGAGAAGCCTCTTTGTTGTGTGGAGGCAGCAGGAGCCCCTTTCGGAACCAGCCTTCCTGAAACTATGTGTGCTCCAAAGAGAGGCCAGGCCTTGTCGGGGGCTGCTCTGGTTTGGGGCTCATGCAAAATCGCCCCCTCATTCCAAGGAAAATTAAAGAAGCAAACAAGAAGCGATGAGGATGCGGTTGCACTGAGAATGCATATTTATATGAGCTGCAAACGGTGGGAGGAATTTCTCCGCCCCCCCCCCTCCATTCTTTCCTGCAGGCCCCACTGTCTGCTGGGTGGCTCACAAACAGCCCCTTTGCCTAAGGGGTGAGAGTCGGCGGGTAACCCAGCCTACGGAAAAGAAGCCTCTTTGGTAGTCATGCACACAGTTCCATTTTTGAGAGGGCTTAAAATGCGACTTCCTTTTGAAAATAGTACGAAAATAATACAAGCGGAGACACTTTCCATCCCCTCGCAAGAACCCAGCCTAATTAAACAAAGAGCAGACCGGCTTCCGCTGCAATGCACCTTCGGAGGGCTTTGCCTGCACCACCACTGTGGCGGAGGGCTTGGAGGGGGGGGGATTTGGGTTGGTGGGCCAGTCTGGACAGCCAAAAAACGAGGGGAGGGGGAGGAAGCACACACACACACGCACACACACACACACACAGAATGTGACAGGCTCTTCTCTATATCTTTTTTTCCCCTTCCTTTTTCAGAGCCTGTGAATGAACACTAAGTGATTTTAGGGCACAGGAAGATATTTTTAATCCCCCCTTTTCTGGAGGATTTATACCCAGATTTGCTATGACATCTCAGAAAGGTGCCCCTGGGGTGTGTGTGGAGGGTCCTCTCTGCTGCAGGAACACAGCTGGTGGGCCTCAAAGCCTCCATATCCTTTGTAGCAAAAAACCCACTGCTGGTTCCATTGTTCTAACTGGGGCTTCTGGATTCAAAAGTCAGCCCTTTCCAACTTCACCCAAGTTCCTGTTCCACTACAGTGGGACCCCCATCCTGAATCCGTTTCCCACTTCTGCCCAGAGCCCCAGCAAACACCCTCCCCTACACACACACACACCCCTTTCTTCCTGGTGCTATATCAATATGGAGCTGCAACGTATTTCCAAAGCTGTTCCTAGCCTCGAATGGGGGGGGGGGGACCATGTTTATTTACAGTAGCCATTATCTCCCCTCCTTTGAAGAATGGAGCGGCTGGCATTCTTTTCTGGAGGGTGGGGCACCCCAAATATCCCCCCCCCGTCTCAGGTTGCTCTACACCGGACGACAAAGAAGAGGCTTGAAAACACCCATTGGGATGGAGGCAGCCTGGCAGCCCCGCAGCTGCCGCCCGTCCTTCCGCCAGAAGGGAGCGCCTCCCGCGAAGCAAGCAGCGCCGGGGACGGGAGGAGGCCGAGGCGGGGAGTCCGGAGGTTCCACTCCCGTTCGGCTGCCGCTCCCGAAGCCCCTGCCGGGTCCAGCGCTCGCCCCCTTCCCGCCCCCCCCCCCCGTCAGCCGCCGCCGCCGCCGCCGCCGCGAGAGAGACCGAGGCGAACCACGCCCCCTTTCGCGCCCAGAAAGGCACCCAACAAAAGAGGGGATGTTCTCGGCCTTTCCCACCGTCTCCCCGGCCCCGGCCCGGTGGAAAGCCCCCCGCGAGGCTCTCCCCACTCCCAACGCCTGTCTACGGCAACAAGGGGGGCAGAGGGGGGTCTGCACACAATGAAAAGTAACCGGCGTGTTTCTGGCCAGGCTGAGCGCCGAAGCCGCGCGTTTCTTTCTCCGGAACATCCTCCCCCGCCGCCCCTTCCCTCTCGCCAAGCCGGCTCCCCGCTCCGGGGGCGAAGGCGCTTCCAGCGACGCCTCCGGGCCGGCGAGGCAGACAAAGAGGGGCAACTTTCCGGCCTCCCTCCCTCCCTCCTCCAACGGCAGGAGCGGGTCGCTCCCCGGCCAAGAGGGCTCCCCGGCCCTCGCTCCCACAGCGCCCCCGGCCGGGCAGAGGGGCCCCCGCGGGCCTCGCTCAGGAAGGGCCCTCCGCGCCCCCCGCAGTGGCCGTCAGTCCCCTGCGGGGAGGGGCCCTTGGCGGGGACGAAGCGCAGGGAGCTGCCGCGCGGGCGGCGGGGTCGCCGGGGAGCCGCTTAACTTTGGGAGGGTAGCCAGGCCCTTCCCCGCCCGCCGCACCGGCAGCAACCGAGGGAGCCCCAAAGCGCCTCGGCGGGGCCGACGCCGGGCGACCGAGCAGGAGGTGGCCGCGTCGGGGAGGGTCGGACAAGTGGCCGTGCCGGGCTTGGAGGACTAAAGGGCCGGCCGGTCCGGTGGCGGGGCCGGGAGAGCGAGCGGGGAAGGCGGGCAGCGGCCGGAAGGCAAGTGCAGCCGCCGCCGCCGCCGGCCGGCCGGAGGACAAAGGCAGGAAGGCGGGAGCGCGGCTCAGCGGCCGCCGAGGAGAGCGAGCGACGCGGGACAAAGGGCGGCCGCGGCACCGGGCTGGAGGCGCGGCGAGGGGGAGTGGCCCTCGGCCGAGCCAGCGCCGGAGAAGCGGAGCCGCGCCGCCCGGGCAGCGAGCGCGGAGCCGGGCAGCGGCGGAGACAATGGGCACCGCGGGCGCCTCCCTCCCTCCCTCCCCCCCCCGTCCCCTCCGCGCCCCCGGCTCACCTTGCCTGCCCACGATCTCGGCCACGTGCTCCGAGCTGGGCACCGGGACGCACTCGGTGGTGTTGGAGCTGCTCTTCAGCCGCAGGTCGGCTTCCTTGTAGAGCACGCAGAGCTTGCCGGCCTCGGGGGCGCCGGGCGGCGGCGGGGGCGGCGGGGGCGGCGGCGGGATGGCCGCCCCCGAGGAGCCTTTGGGGGCCGGCGGCGGGGGGGGCTGCTGCGGCTGCTGGGCTGAGGCCGGCGGGGGCGGTGGCGGCGGGGGCGGCGGCGGCGCGGGCTGCTGGGGCTGCGGCGGCGGGGGGGGCTGCGGCGGCTGGCCGCCGTTGCTGTCGTCCGCCGCCCCACCGCCCCCCAAGGCCGAGGCGGCGACGGAGGGCGCGGCGGCGGCGGCGGCGGCCGAAGGCTCCCCCAAGCCCAGCAGGCAGAGCTGGTCGAGGGCCAGCTGCAGCGCCCGGTCGTCCTCCAGCAGCGCCCGGTCCTTGCTGCTGCCCGGGAAGCAGCCCAGGTCCCCGAAGCCCCCGTTCCTTTCCATTATCCCTGACACTACCAGGCTAGGCATGGCTAACAAAGGCTGGGGAGAGAGGGGGGTGGGGGGGCGCGGCGGCGGGATGGCGATGATGGGGCTGCTCCTGCTTTCGCTGGGGCGGCTGCTGCTGCTGCTGCTGCTACTGCCGCTGGTGGGCTGGGAGGGGAGGGGGCTGGGCGGTGGGGGAGGAGGAGGAGGAGGAGGGGAACAAAGAGCCTGCGAGGAAGGAGGGGCAGGCACAAAGAGGGGGAGCGAGGCGGCCGGGTGGGAAGAGCCGGAGACCCCCGCCCACCTCCCTTCTTTCCCTGCTGGCCGAGCCCCAGCTCCCCGCTCCTTTTGCCTCTGGCGGCGCGGCTCGGCTCGGCTCGGCTCTCCTCTCGCCCGGTGCTGCCTGCGCTGAAACCTGATCTTCCTGCCCGACGTGGATCCAGCCGCACAAAGCTCTTCCGCGCGTCCGCCCGCTTTTTCTTTCTTTCTTTCTTTCTTTCTTTCTTTTTCTTTCTTTCTTTCTTTCTTTCTTTCTTTCTTTCTTTCTTTCTTTCTTTCTTTCTTTCTCTCTTTCTTTCTTTCTTTCTTTCTCTCTCTCTCTTTCTTTTTCTTTCTTTCTCTTTCTTTCCTTTCTCTCTCTCTCGTCTCCTTCCTTCCTTTTCTTTCTTTTCTTCCTTCTTTCCTTTCCTGCTTTCTGCTCTCGCTGCTCTCCCAGACCCCGCCTGGCAGCGAAGGGGGTGTGGAGATGGAGACCGGGAAAGAGGAGAGCGAGAGCGCGCAGCAGAAGCGCGGAGGGGCGGGGAGACCGGGCAGAACCGAGGAGCGCCCGAGTCCGCCCGCCTTGGCCAGTCAGCCAGCCAGCCCGCAAGGACCGCCGACCCGGAGTGCGGCCCACCGAAGGGCTCCGGCCGCGGGAGGAGCGGGCGGGCGGGGGGGGGGGACGCCGGAGAGCTTCTTTTGTTTTAAATTCCCTGGCTGCAGCCCGAAGCTGACACTCGGGAAGAGGCCCGGAGGCTGCTGGGGGATGTAGTTTCCAGGGCGGCTCACACACCCCCTCTTCGCGAGGCGGGCCGGCGGCGCTGGCAGGCAGAGACCTGCAGAAGGCGGGGAGGGGGCAGGCGTGCGCACCGGCCCTCCCCCCTGCCAGCCGGAGCCTTCCGCGGGAGGGCAGGCGGGGCTGCGAGCATCTCCCGCGCTCCCGAGCCTCCTCTCTCCGGCAGGGACCCCCTCCCCGCGGAGCCCCAAGGGCGGGACGAGGAGCCCCTCGGGCTGGCAGCGCGGCAGCAGTTGCGGGCCTCGGCGCAGGGCCCCGCCCGGCCCCCGCCCGGCCCCCGCGTCCCGGGAGCGGCGGTGCCCTGCTCGGCCCAGGGCTCACGCGCGACTCGCGGAGAAAGGCCGGGAAGCCTTCGGCTGGCTCCGGCTTCGGCTTCGGCCCGCGCTCGGCCTGGGAGGCGGTGGGCGAGAGAGGCGCCTCGGGACGGATTCGCCGGGCCGCCCCGTCTTAGGGTAGAAAAGCCGCCAGCGGGGCCCGAAGCGAAGGGGCTGGGGCAGGGCGTGGGCGGGCTCGGGGCTCTTGGCGCCCAGAACCCCGGGGGAAAAGAGGGCCGGCACTGGCGCTGGCCCCTCCGCACTTGGGCTGTGCCCGGGAGGGATCTGCAGAGCCTCCGCGCGGGAGTCCCGGGCCGAGCTGGGTGACCCCGTTTTACATACTGGAGGGTCCCCATAAGGCTGACCTGAGCCTATTAGCAGGCAACCCAATGCAACCTACTAACAGGGCGGTGTGGAAACAATGTGGAGGCGTCTGACAAACTTGTAGATTTGTTCATGAAGGCATCAAACATTTTTAAGTATGAAGATCATTGGACCAGAAGCCAATTTTTAAGTAAAACTGATCCTGCCGTTGAGAAAAACAATTGCAGTTATTTTTGATGATAGTTCAGGCACTTCGCCCTGAAATCTATCCTTCTGTTCAACAACGACTTAAGAACCGTCCCTGCTCAATCAGGTTTCGGTCATTGCCCTTTGTGATATTCCACATTATGACCATTTGTTGTTCTGAGTCTGAAGTGCAGCCATTCAGGACCCAGAGATGCTAATTTTATCCCATGTCTACACCAGGCAACACTTAAGGTTCTGACTGCATCCCACTCAACACCAGGAGCTTCTACACCTGGTCATCTCTCTCTCTCTCTCTCTCTCTCTCTCTCTCTCACACACACACACACACACACACACAGAGAGAGAGATAGAGAGAGCATCATTTACTAGCAATGCCCATTAAATTCATCTTAGGAGAGAGAGGCCTATCTGAGCGATAGCATAGCAGCATAGAAAGCCAAAACATCCGAGACTTATCAGCCAGCAGTTGCTTTGTGAATGGAGAGCATTCATAAAGTAATTAGCACGGTCTAGACCCCTCCATTCTGCCTTGCCACTCTCTGCCACCCTCATTCCTGCCACCAGGCACACATTTCCTTGTCATTTGGGGTACAAACCGGGCAGTGGCCCACCAAAGGCTGTAATAAAACCGTTGAAGAGTTTCAGGTGCCACAAAATCTCTGTTCTAGTTAAGCTGCCCAGAGTCATCTGTGCATGAGTTGGGGGGGGGGGGAAATAAATTTGTTTAATAAATAAACAGACCAACTTCCTTGGATGGATTATTGCCTAGTCTGACCCACGTTCATCCAAGGAACTTCTGCCTTGTAATAAACCATCTGGGTCAGTAAAGGGGCTACCAGGCCCCTTTGGATTCTGGACTGAGTGGGTAAGGGTGCTCCATGATGCCACAGCACTGAGCCACCAATTTCTGTGGCAGGCCCCTTGCCTTTCCTGGCCTGTTCAGACACCCAAAATCTGCCTGCCCCACCTTCCATCCAGGTGGGCTTGCCCAGGCCTTGTGATTTGAAACTGGATTGCCCCTGGCCGGTCCTGTCGCCTGAGGGTCCCCAACCCCTTAGCCTTGAGGAAAGGATCCTGGGGACTAGAGAGAGAGAGACCCGTCCCTGTGGCTTTTTCCAGCCTCATGGGGATGGCCATTAGCTTCATGGAGGAGTTTCTCAACCATATTTTTTTCAACTGCTGTTTTTGTTTAATGTGACAGAAGTAAAGCGATTAAGCCTGTGGGAAAGGATCACGTGTACTTGTAAAATGTCCATGAAATAAAATGTAGTTTTAGCCCAGGCACCCTTCTCCATTTGGGGGGTGGGGGCGGATATCCCTTGGGTCCCCTCTGCCTCGTTGGGGAATGCGGGCCTCCTGCTGGCCTCTGGCTCTCCCGGCTCCAGATTCGTGGTTTTTCTGAGGATTCACCCCCACCCGCTCCCACTGAGGTCCGGAAGCCCCAACACTCTGGCCCAGCAAGTCCTGGGCCAGAGCCCATTTAGTGTCTCCTGGCTGGGAAGGGCCCCCTCTGCCTGGGGCCTGGCAGTCAAGGGCAGGGCTGGCTTCGCTCCAAGTCATCTTCCTGCAACTGGCGTCCTCCAGGTATGGTGAAATCCCGGATCAATCAGGTTGGAAAAGCGTTCTTTAGAGTAACCCTGACTTAACCATGATGGTTTGGTCTCCAAAAGAAGTTTGATCAATTCTTCAAAAAGAAAGAAGAGGGTCAGATGGTATGGACATAAATGTGGTTTGCGAAGACCTAAAGCAGCATCTCTCAACCTCAGCAAGTTTACGTTGTGTGAGTCCAGCTCCCAGCCAGCATGCTTGATGTGTAGGGACTCCAACTCCCATTCTGGCTGAGGAATTCTGGGCCTTGAAGTCCACACAGTTTAAAGTCGTTGAGAAACTCTGACCTTAAGAAATCCGATGAGATGAACTCCAGCCTGCACCAGCCTCTCCAAGACGCTGCCCTGGTGATTGGTGGGCCTCAAAACTGCCTGGCTGTGCACAACTCTGACGTGACCAGGTATTGTCAACAAAGGGACCCTTTCTCATGCCGCTACCTTCTGTGTCCAGAAGAAGAAGGAAGAGACAGTCGCAGCCTGGGCAAGCGAGTCCCCCTCCCCTTCATTCCTCGCAGAGACCCTTCCCTCCACTCAGCTCTGACCACCGTTCCGTGGCAGCCCAGTTCTCAACAGCAAACTGCACAGAGGTGAGCAGACAGACCCGGCTCTCTCTGGCAGGGTTGGAAGGGCTGAAGGCCACAAAGCCAAAGATGCCAGGGACCCCAGACTCAGGGCCCCTCCCCCAGCTCTTTTAACATCAGCAAGGGAGGCTGGGCGGGAGGTGGAGAGGAAGGGAAGCAGTGCTGGACCGAGTCCTCTTCCCAAATCTGGGCTGGGGGGAGTGGAGAGGAATGCCTTCTCTTCTCTCTGAAATGGGGGTGGGGGGGTGAGGGCTGGGAAGGCTTTTGTTCTTGGAAGGCTCCAGCCCCCCCTTTGAATCAAAACAGATGTCTCTCCCATTACCGCCATCTATTGCATGAGCTCATGGAGGGGAGGGGGGGCAAGGGGACCAGGAGGGAGGGGCAGAGGGAAGGAGGAAGAGCCCCGGGGAGATGCTCAGGGGGCTGCTGCCGGCAGGCTTCTTGCTCTGCAGGGGTGTGGGGGGGGGAAGCAGGAGGAACCAGGCGCAGCCCTGGGACTCCGCTCTCTGGCACCTGCCTGCCTGGCAAGCCTCTTCCATCAAGCCAAGGGTTCCCTTGCCATGCCATCGGGGAAGGCTGGGCAGTGCCACAGCAGGTCCCTGAGGCCTGCCAAGAACTCGGGGGCAGGAGAAAAATGTTCCTGATCCCACCGCCCTTGGCACCAGACTCAGAAGCCAGCCCTCCCCTCTGCCACCTTGAAGAGGGGCAAATAAACCAAGGGCTTTGCCCTGGCACTTTTGCTGGAACGAATGTGGAACTTCTGGCAGTTGGTCGTGTCTTGCCACTTCTCTGGAAAGCGTTCCTCTCCTATTCTCTCACCCGCCTCTCTGAAGTCGCCTATTGCACAGCTGGTTGTTCACAAGGTGGTTCAAATGGGCGACAGTTTGCAGAGCAGTTTGAGCAACCGGGGCCCGTTCCTGAACCCGGGAATTCCTAATTTGAGACCGCGGTTGAGACCACGGGCGTTAATTTGAGAATTGCGGCCAACTGGCACACGATGAAGGGAAAGAAAGTAGAAGGCAGAGATTTGAAAGAAGGCAGTCAACATTCTTGCCTGACCTGGCTAAAGAGGGAGGGACTTAGGATATTTCAGGGACTACTTATAAGTGGACAAGGGGAAAAGCTGACCACGCAGGTAATCTTCCACTTACAACCATTCATTTAGTGACTATTCGAAATTACAATGGCATTGAAAAAAGTGACTTAAGATCGTTTTTCACACTTACGACCGTTGCAGCATCCTGATGGCCACGTGATCAAAATTCAGATACTTGGCAACTGGTTCATATTTATGACGGTCACAGCATCCTGGGATCACATGATCTCCTCTTGCGACCTTCTAGCAAAGTCAATGGGAAACCGGATTCACTTACCAACCGTGTTAACCCCTTCACAACTGCAGTGATTCACTTAACATCTGTGGCAAGAAAGGTCGTAAAATGGGGCAAAATTCACTTAGCAACTGTATCACTTAACAAAAGAAATTTTGAGCTCGGTTCTGGTCATAACTCCTTATAGCTGGCCATGGGCCAACAGTCACTATTTCCAGCTGGGTTTTCAGCAACATCTTTGCCTGTTTCAATCCTCACCAATTGCCCTGCAGACTGGAACAAGTTTTCTCCCCCCCCCCTTCGGCTCCACAGATTTCGACAGAAGGGGGGGAGCTCAGTTTTGACCTGAATTTGCCAAAGTCTGCTTTTGCTGCCACCGCCCACATGTTCTTGGTGGCCTCAGGCAAGCCCCCCTTGGAGAAATGGGAGGTGGCCAGAAGGCGGCTGAAACTCCAGACAGCCGAACAACGCTGGCCCCGCCGGCTCTTTCCTTCCTTTTCCTGCTTGCACTGATTCTTTTTAAAGTTTTTTTTAATCCCAACATTATTACTGTGAGCAACTCAGAACCATCAGCCTGCAGAACTGGCGGCAGCGGCTGCGTGAGCATCGTCCGTCCTGCGAGCACGTCCAGCCGTGGGATCTCAGCCTCTCCCCACTTACTGGCCTCCTTTGCAGGGCTCTGAGGAACCAGGGGGGATGGGAGGACGGGAGCCCCTGCTGCCTTCGAAAAGGGGCGTGTCACAAAGGGGCAGGGCTTCAGCCGCAGGGTGGGGGCCACCCTCTTCCTGGCCCACTTCCTGCCGACACCCCAAGTTGATGGGGAAGCTGAAGGTGAGCCAGCCCAGTAGCGAAGCTGCCCTTCATCATGTCTACTCCTCAAACAGCCAGACCCGAAGATATTTACCAGCAGCAGCTAAAGCCGGAGTACGACAGCATTCTCAGGCTAAAACAAAGAAAATGGTAATATTACAAAATAGACAATAAAATCAAGAGACCATAAAAAAGCTGAGAAGGAGGCAAAAAGACGAGAACACATCCTCTCCAGCAAGGGCTACGACAACTCGCTGCGGAACAAGAGTTACACGGATATGGAAGGGAGGGCGGAACAGAATCCTTAAAGAAAGGGTGCCAAAGGAGAGACAGAATGAAATGTGAATGACAGAAATTAAAGTATTTTTAAAATTATTTTAAATAATTAAATTGGATTGTTGAATTGTTCCTCAGACAGTCGTCCCCTGGCGAGTTGCTCCATTCCGCCTCCACCAGGCAAGGCCCACGTTCGCAGCAGACGAGCATCAAGCAGAAAACAATGCCCTAATCAAGCAGTCACCCACCAACACTGGCAGGGAGGAAAACCCACACCCAGGAGCACTGATGATGTTACCTGGTTGGGTAATGAAATGTCTGCAAGCAAACAGCCAAGCCCAGAGAGCACCCAGGACTTCATAATCGGGAGCCACAGAGATTCTCTTCGACTGGAGAGGACCCAGTCGTGATAAGCGAAGTTTTGTATTGGTTTTCCTGTTCCAGCTCAAAAATAGTTTTCTACTCTTGCTGGCGCGTGTTGGACCGAGTGGTCAGCCTGCTGCAAATCGACTCAGGGTAGGTTTAGGGACAAGGGTTGCCCTCCTCCTCCTGGCTGCCCAAGACTACTGTGGGCACTTTCCATCTGGCCTGGGGCCACTGAGTTTCGGGGTTCTCCGCCTGTGGGCAGCAGCAGAGTCAGGCCAGTCCTGGGCCAGAGAGCCAGCTTTGCCCCTTAACTTGCTGGCCTGGGAAGGAGGAGAAGTGGATGCCTGGCACCAAGTAAGACCCATTTCCCCCAGACCCAGAGCCGGGTGGGGCCTCCTCCTCTTCCCTCTCCCATCACGGAGCGTCTCTCTCTCTCTCTCTCTCTCACTGCCTCCTGCCAGTGGGAAGGCTACAGGTGTGTTCCTGCAGGACTGGCCATAAAGCCCCCATGCCAGGCTGCCTGGCTTGCTGCCCTGTTCAGCCAGGTCTGCTGGAGTGCCAGAGGAAGAGGACCCACTTCTCACCCTCCCCACAATGCCCTGGGGCTTGGAGAAACGCTCAGCTGCAGCTGGCGGAGCCTTGTGGGAAGTTTAGAACCCCCGGCTCTCTAATCCCAACGGAGCAAGGCAGGAAGGCGAGTCCAGCAGGGAGGCACAGGCCAAGGCTGGTGGTGGCGGTGCTTAGGCAACGAGGAGAGCAGCATCAGAGGGGGCATCGGGCCTGCTCCTGAGGAACCAGCAGGACCGGGCACACGGAGCCTAGATGCAGAGGACTCGGGCGCCAGGCCTGGCTTGTGGGACCCTCCCGGTGCCAGGGAGAACCCACCTCTCTCCCCACTCAGGGATGCTGAGGGGCTGGTGGGGGTCCAGGGGAGGGAGCGGGAGCCTCGGAAAGGGAAGGGGAGGGGCTGCAGGCTAGAGAAGGTGCGGATGGTGATGTTTTTGACATTAGAAGTAAATGAGCCGATTCCTTCCTGCCCTCACCTGAGGATCTCAGGAGCCCTTTGCATACTCGCAGACAGACCCTGCCCTCCTGGGAGTCTGGTGCAGAGACAGCTTATTAAGAGACCAGCACCAGGGAGCCCCCGGAGGCTTGCATGGTGCCAGGGGTGGAACCAGGCAGAGAAAACAAAGTGAGAACATCAGACAGACTCCACGCACATTTAAAGGATAAAAGATAGAACTCTGCTGATACTGTAAAACCACCAGAACCGGGAAAATGGGGTCTTGCTAGACAGCTGCCTAAGATTCTGTAGTAATCAGCATTGTGAAATTGACTATGAAATTGACTGGAAGGGAATTTTCTAATAAGAACAGTGGCAGAGGGATGGTGGCAGAGGGCTGAATGGGTCCGAATGAAGAAGGGATCTTTTGACCTGTGCGTGCTTGCAAAGGTAGAAGCCAGCTGAAGGCCATCTTCTGGGCAGGAGTTGGCCTATTTGATCCCCAACGCTTAAATTCTGTGATTTTGGCAACTCTTCCTTCTGAAATGCCTGGATGTGGGTGGTTACAGGCCCTTTGCCTTGGAGAGCAGGCGGTGCTTTGGAGCCAGCCTTGCAAGGATGCTCCCCTAGTTTCCATCTGCAACTCTTCAAGGACTGGTCCTTCTCTTCACTGGACTAGCCATGCCCAGTTCCTGCAACCGTTCTTCGTATGTTTTAGCCTCCAATCCCCTGATCACCTTTCTTGCTCTTCTCTGCACTCTTTCTAGAGTCTCAACATCTTTTTTATAGTGTGGAGACCAGAACTGGGTGCAGTATTCTAGGTGTGGTCTTACTAAGGCTTTATAGAGCGGTGTTAGTACCTCGCGTGATCTTGATTCAATCCTTCTGTTAATGCAGCTTAGGATTGCACTGATCACCATACAGCAAGGATGGGATTTTATTGATTTAATCTCCTTGCAGGAAAAAGGAAAAGGCAGCCCACCTCCCAAGCACAGGTAGTCCCCGACTTAAACCTGGTTCTGATAGCCAGGACCCCCCCCCAAACTCAAAGGGCCCCATTATGGATGCTTGGCAACTGGCTCGCATTTATGGCCATTTGCCGTGTCTCACAGTCACCTGACCACAATTTACATGTTTGCCGAAAACTAGTGTTTACTTCCGCTTTTCGAAAAAAATCCCGCAGAGCAAACATGGGTTCACTTAACAACCAGCACCAACACACACACACACACACAAGTTTTAAAATTGGGTTGGTTACGTGAGTGGCCCTCTTTACAATCGTCACAACTTAAAATGACAATGAATAGGTTCCATTGTGGTCCAGGGCAACCTGTTTGTGGGAAATACCCGAGGATGGGATATGTAGTCTTAAGCTTCCAAAGTCCTTGGTCAGTGTTCCATTTATTACATATACAGGTAGTCCTCGACTTATGACAATTGAGCCCAAAATTTCCATTGTTAAGCGAGACATTTGTTACGTGAGTTTTGCGCCATTTTATATTTCTTGCCACAGTTGTTAAGTGAATCACTTAAGTAATTAAGTTAGTCACACAGTTGTTAAGTGAATTCTGACTTTGCTTGTCAGAAGGAAACACAACAATCAAAGGAAGAAGCAGCATACATCTAACAAGCCCCATTGCCCAATCTAACCCAAACAGAAGCAGCCCCATTAAAACCGAGCAATCGATTTCTCCCCCTAGATGGAAATACACAGACCCACAACCTCCCCCTCAAAGAAAACATGCACCTAGCAAAGAAACAACAAATGTCCCCAAACAAGTCACATCAACAAACACACCTGAGACAAACAGAAAAGCACCTCAGACTGCAGCCCCCCTCCCCCCCAAAAAAGGAAGGCGAGTGTTAGTAATAGGAGATTCTATTTTCAAAGGAACAGAATCAGCCATCTGCAGACCGGACATACAATCCAGGGAGGTATGTTATCTCCCTGGAGCAAAAATCAAAGACGTGGCTGAGAACCTAACCAAAATAATTAGGCCCACAGATTACTATCCTCTACTACTCCTTCACATTGGGACGAACAACACAACAAAGAACCTGAGTACAATAGTGAGAGATTACAAACAGCTAGGCAATAAAGTTAAGGAGCTAGGAGCACAAGTAGTGTTCTCATCCGTACTTCCAACGAAAGGCCAACACCCATTGAGGGGAAAAAGAATTCTAGAAATAAACTATTGGCTAAAGGGTTGGTGTCGCCAAGAAAACTTTGGTTTCCTGGATCACGGACTGCATTTCCTACGTGAAGGACTCATAGCAAGGGATGGGCTGCACCTCACGAAAACAGGCAAAAATGTACTTGGAAAAAGACTGGCCCAACTCATTAGAAGGGCTTTAAACTAAAATTGAGGGGGAAGGGTGACCAATCATTAGAATCTCTAGAACACAAAACCAATCATAAATCCCAAGAAAGCAAATCAAACAAAGAGGTAGGGAGTGGTGAGAAAAAAGAAGAACTCAAACAACAACCAGGAGATCCAGGAACCATACCCATGGATCCACATAAAAGTCTTATATACTAATGTTCAAAGCTTGGGGAACAAACAGGGCGAACTAGAAGCAATAGATCGCGAGGGAGGGTATTACGTAGCTGGCATTACAGAAACCTGGTGGGATGAAACCCATGAATGGAATGGACCGATGGATGGATACAAATTGTTAAAAAAAAACAGGTCTACAAAAAGAGGAGGGGGAGTTGTGCTATATGTAAGAGAACACTACATATCTGCAGAAATGCACATGACCCAAGACAAAATCTCTCCAGAATGTATATGGGTCAATATAAAAGAAAAAAAAAATGACATTGCTATAGGACAGTGATGGCAAACCTTTTAGAGACCAAGTGCCCAAACCGAAACCCCAAACCCACTTATTTATCGCAAAGTGCCAGGGCCGCATCAGAATTGTGGTGCCCTCAGGGGGGGCGGGGGGCGTGGCCACTGGGTGGGCGTGGACTACTGGGTGGGCGTGGCTGCAATGCAGACTGGGTGGGCATGGCCACCTCGATGTTGCTCGTGGGGGGGATGCCTGTGGGGGCCGGATTGAGGGAGATCCAGGGGGTCTCTGGTGGGTGGGGCGGTGGGCAGGAGGCTCGTCCTGCAGGGTGAGGCAGGGGGCAGGGCGTGGGTGCCATTGCCACGGGGCAAGGCAAGGCGAGGCAGGGGCCAGGGTGGCTGCTGCCTGACATCATCGGCCCCTGCACACAGAGGCCAGCGAGCGCATGGGGGCCAACGGTGTCTGTCAGCAGCCACAGACTGCTGGCCCCTCTGGGGCTCTGCAGCCCGCTGCCAATACCGGACCAGCCAGCAGCAGGCAGAGTAGGGGAGGGGTGAGGCACGTGATGCAGACTGCCGGATGCGCCTACTTCATCCCATCTGTTTTTACTTGCGGTTGGAGAGCAGGTTGCTGCTGGTCATCCCCTCGGCCCCCTCGCAGATCTTGCCCTTGGCCCGCGTGTGGAGCCTGTTCCCCTCGCACACCCGACACACCTTAGCCCTGCCTCAGGCTGCTGCTGCCAGCAGCTCGCGCAGGTCCATTAGGCTGCTGCCGCTGCCTGGAACACCTGGCCCACCCAGCACAAAGGAGGCAAAGCGGCCGGCTAGCAAGCTCGAGTAGAGGTGGTAGAGCACACCCACGCCCAGCAAGCCTAAGGCCACCCCGAGCGGGGAAAACCGGATCCCCATCGGCGCCATGGCCCCCCAGTCCCAGCTAGGATTGTGTGCCTCCCCCTCATCTCTGCTGGGGCTGGGCGGCCATGACGCCGATGGGGATCCAGCTTTCCCCGCTCGGGGTGGCCTTTTGCCTGCTGGCCCTAGGCGTGCTCTACCACCTCTACGTGGGGCTTCCTAGAAGTACAGATTGGGCGAAACCTGGCTCAAAAACAGCAACTGTGAGAGGGATTCTCGGAGTCCTAGTGGACAATCGCTTCACCGTGAACCAGCAGTGTGCAGCAGCAGCCAAAAAAGCTAATACAATCCTGGGTTGTATAAACAGAGGCATAGAATCAAGATGACATGAAGTATTAGTACTGCTTTATAAAACCCTTGTAAGACCACACCTGGAATACTGCAGCCAATTTTTGGTCACTATACTACAAAAAAGATGTTGAGACCTTGGAAAAAGTTCAGAGAAGAGCAACTAAGATGATCCAAGGCCTGGAGACTAAAACATACGAAGAACGGCTGCAGGACTTGGGCCTGGCTAGTCTAAAGAAAAGAAGAAATAGGGGAGACGTGATAGCAATGTTCCAGTATCTGAGGGGCTGTCACAAAGAAGAGGGGGTCACGTTATTCTCCAAAGCACCAAAGGGAAGGACAGAGAAACAACGGGTGGAAACTGATCAAAGAGAGAAGCAACCTGGAATCAAGGAGAAACTTGCTGACAGTGAGAACAATTAACCAGTGGAACAGAAGTTGCCTCCATAAATCATGGGCGCTCCCTCACTGGAGATTTTAAAGAAGAGATGGTGTAGATTCTCCTGCTTGAGCAGGGGGCTGGACTAGAAGACCTCCAAGGTCCCTTCCAGCTCTATTTCTAATTCTATTCTATTCTATTGTCGCAAAAGGGGATCATGTCACCCCAGGACAGTTCAACTGGCATAAATATGAATCAGCGTCTGAATTTTGATTACATGACCTGGATGGGGATGATGCAACAGTTGTGTGAAAGACGGTCTCACTTTTTTCAGTGCCGTTGTAACTCTGAACGGTCATTAAATGAACTGTTGTAAGTCGAGGACTGTCTGTAATTCGTTTTGCTCAAGAGGGATGCATTCAAGAATAGGAATAGAATAGAATATAGAAAAGAATATGGAATGAATAGTAAGAGAATAGAAAATAGAACAGAACAGAATAGAATAGAATAGAATAGAATAGAATAGAATAGAATAGAATAGAATAGAATAGGAGCTGGAAGGGACCTTAGAGGTCTTCTAGTCCATCCCCCTGCTCAAGCAGGAGAACTTGTACCATCTCTGACAAGTGACTGTCTAGTCTCTTCTTAAAAACCTCCAGTGATGGAGCGCCCACAACGTCTGAAGGCAACTTCTGTTCCACTGGTTAATTGTCCTCACTGTCAGGAAGTTTCTCCTTAATTCCAGGTTGCTTCTCTCCTTGGTTAGTTTCCCTCCGTTGCTTCTTGTCTGGCCTTCAGGCGCTTTGGAAAATAAGTTGACCCCCTCTTCTTTGTGGGAGCCCCTCAAATACTGAAATACTGCTATCATGTCATCCCTATTCCTTCTAAAGTTTTCTCTAGAGAGATCGTCTTCCCCAGATTCTGAAAGGAAATTAGTGGTAGTGTTCACACAACCTGGTTGATCTTTGTTTTGCTTAACCAAGAGAATAAACCACACTTGGGTGTGCTGATACAACATATCCTATAAACCAGGATTTGCAGACTTTGTTGGTAGGGTTTTTCCAGCTGACTGAGCTGCAGCAAACAAACCACCATTTATCTTTGTGTGTTGTGTGAATATAGTCACTGAGCAAATAAAATGGACTTTATTTGAAAGGAGACCCAAAGCCCTTCCTTTTCCTAAGCAAATTAATCTGAGGAGTGTTATGAAAACTTGCTTTAATACAGCAAATAGCAATTTAGCATTCTGTCTGAACTGCCTCTTTAGGATTTGCACATTGCACTAATCGACGTGTTGCTTAAGTGAAATGAAGAAGCCACACGTGGCACACACTGCATTATGCTGTAAGCTGCCTGGAGGTCAGTTGGATTGAGGCAATGTATAAATTTCATAAATTTGGATTAAGGCAGTGTATTAACTTTAAAAGCTGTTAACTAGGGGCCTGTATTAATGTAGTTATTTACCCAGGTGATGAATGTAAAATATTAATAGGTATAAAATAAAAATAAAAACAACTTATCACCTAGAGTTAAGATCTTTCAAATCAAGTAGTGTTTCAAAACAAAGGTAAACATGTTTTTGACCAATTATACCTTGCTTTCATTGCAGCAACACAAAATTTAGCTACTGCCCGATGATCCAGAGAAAGTCCATGTAAAATTTAGCTGGACCCTCCAGGAATTTATCTACGGTACTTAGGGGGGCAGTGTAGTTTCACAGAACGCCTTTGTAAAACTGACCATGTGATAATACACGTGAGAGGATTTCAACCATGGGGGGAGGGGGAGGGGGGCATGAATTTTCTCAAGGGGCCACGTGAGGACCTGGGACTGTGGTGAAGGGCTGCGCCAAGAGGGCTGTGAAGGTGCAGAGGCATGCACGCACACACACACACACACAAATTGCCAAAACAAAAAAAGCAATGGCCTTCAAAACAGGAGCAAGGCAATTGTATTGCGTGCCTGCCGTACATTTGCTTTCTAATTTCTGATTGACCTCAGGTGGGCCGGGCAGGGACAGCTGAAGGGCTGGCTGTGGCCCATAGGCTGTAAAATGCCCAGAGGAAAGTTGCCCTCCCACTCTAAGTGGGGCCGGACTTTGGGTGGTAGGTGGCAAACAAAGGCCTGTCCCACTCATGCCAGGCGTGGTGGTGGTGGTGGTGGTCTCATCCAAGCTGGACGTGGCTGCTTGCTTGGGGAATCAAGGTCCAAGGTCCAAGATGTTCTCTCGAGATGTTGCCATCCTGGCCTAGGAGGGGCTTATTTCCTGGTCACAAAGGGTTGGCTGTGGGGCAGGGCGGGCCCTTCGTCTTTCTCCCATCTCCTTAACCGTTGAGGCCGAGTCTGGGCATATCACTCTGGAGAAGGGCGGGCAAACCTGAACGGAAGTCAAGTACCCCAAAGAGTGCGAGCAGAACGGGTGAGGAGGCCTCCGCGTGGGGCGGGGAGGGAGCCCTTGTTGGTGGATGGCTGGACGCCATTGGTAAATCTGATACATTTGATCTGCTTGGCACTTTGGGCACAGCTGCTGGGAGGGCCACAGTGCTCAAGACAGGTGCTTGGTGGGAGGGGGCAGGGAACAAAGACCCCGGGGCATAATCTTTCCCAGAAGAAAGCCCCCCCCCGCCTTAATTGATCCCTTGAGAAGGGTTTGCAGTGAGAGGCCAGGCGGGAGAGATTCTCTGGAGGGCCACCGGTCTGCCTCTGCGTGAGCACAAGGGAGGCTCAGGTCTCTGACCTTTCCTGGGAGAGAAGGAAGACCAAGAAACAAAGGAGGGGAGGGGGAAGGAAGAGGGTCCTTCCCTTCCCTCCCCGGCGGGGGGGGGGGGGCTCTCCCAGAGGCTGTTCTGGCTGTCTTCAAAGAGGGAGGAGCTTCTCCCAGAGAGACGAAACTTGAGCGAGTGAATGAAGAGTTTCTGGAGAGCCCCGCCAAGTCTTCAGGCAGCAGCCCAGCCTTCTGGAGACCCGGAGAAATTGGCTAGATGGGGCAGAGGCTGCCCTGCCTCCCCCTCCCCCTCTTTCTTCCCTTTTGTGTTTATTGACAAGAATCTTAATAACTGAAATAGATTAGAGACGAGGCAGGGTGCCCAGGTGAATGGGTGGTCCAAGGATCCTACCTGCCCACCAATTTTGGGGCTAGGCATCTTCAAAACTGTGATGCATCAGAGAAATCCAGGATGAACATATCATGGCTTAATGGGAACCCTTTAATAAAAAAACAACTCATTAGAAAAGCCATCTCAGCTGCCAGAGAGGCTTTCAGGAATTTTACATTTCCAGGATTAGGAAATTTATTTCACGGAAGTGAATTTCTTTCTTAACAGAATCATAGAATACCAGAGTTGGAAGAGATCTTGGAGGTCCTCTAGTCTAGTCCAACCCCCTGCAGAAGCAGGAGATCCTATACTATTTCAGACAAATGGCTGTCCAGTCTCTTCTTAAGAGCCTCCAGTGATGGAGCACCCGCAACTTCTGGAGGCAGGTTGTTCCACTGGTTTATTGTCCTCACTGTCAGGAAATTTCTCCTTGGTTCTAAACTTGATCTCTCTTTGATAAGCTTTCACCTGTTTCAGTTACTAAGATTCTTCTGCATCCATCCTTCCATTTTAAGAGCTGAAAGTCTTTTGCCCCTTTCTGATGGACTTTAAAACAACAGTCCAGGTTGGTGAGGCTGGAGGCAGGAGTGGGGTTCTTGCTATGCCAAGCATCTCTTAGACCCAGCCTGGCTGGGATTTCTTGAGCATGGAAATGCTTGAACTTCCAGGAAGGAAGAGGAAGTGAGATGCACGTGGGCCACTGCACAAAACCTGCACGGTGTACTTCTCTCGGAATGGGACGACTCAGCGCAGCCAGGCCGGCATGACCGGGTGGGCACGGACAGATGGGCACGGCTGGGTGGGCACAAAGGGTGGGTACAGATGACTTGGTGTGGCAGGTTGGCGCACATGGGTGGGCACAAAGGGGTAAGTGTGGAGGGGTGGGCACAGCCATGTTGGCAAGTCACCCAAGCCAACTGATGTGGGGACAACTTGGCACACCACCGGAAGAAACATCAGTCTCTAATGTGCTGGCAGACGAGACAGGGGCAGGAACAACTTGCGCTGTGGGGCAATTCAGACCCAGTGGGGAGGGAAGGAGGCACTTCCTCCCCCACCAGAAGAAACATTGTCTCATTCCGGGCCCGAGGTGCCCACCTACCCCTCAGTGCCCACCCATCCACGCCAACCTGGCCATGCCGAGTCATCCGTGCCCATTTGCCCACCCCGCCCTCCTGGTCACACCGATCTGGCCGCATTGAGTCGTCCTGGACCCTTTTTAAGGCAAGGGCCTTAAAAGAAATAATGATCTAAAACCCTGAACAATGTGCAGTGGTTTCGCAGCATAAAAAAACCCCATACATTACAACTTCACAATTTTTAAGATCATATGTAACAGTAAGACCTGAGGTCTGATTAATCCATCGTAGAACTTTCTTTTAAATAGCACTCGTCTTTCCGTGTCTAAGCATGAAAAGCAGCAGCTTCTGGCTACAAGGTTTTGACTGATAAAAAGTAGCAAAATCCAGAAACATCTTAGAAAAAAAAGTTTGGATTATCTTGTTTGAAGGTGTAACTATTTTATTTATTTATTTTTTTACTTTTGCTATCAATTTACAGTGTATCAAAATGAATATCACGCTTACCTAAGGATAAAATTCACCATATCCAGTGTTTTGTTATCATTGTAGTAACATTACAGAAAAGTACAAACTGCAGAAAAACAGAAAAGAAGGACTTAGGGGTGACACGACAGCAGTGTTCCAAAATTTGTGGGGCTGCCACAAAGAAGACGGGGTCCACCTATTCTCCAAAGCACCAGAGGGCAGGACAAGAAGCCACGGAGGGAAATTAATCTGACATTTAGAAGAATTAAACCAGTGGAACTCCTTGCCTCCAGAAGTCGTGGGCGCTTTTAAGAAGAGGCTGGACAGCCACTTGTCTGGAATGAGCGGGGGGCTGGACTAGAAGACCTCCGAGGTCCCTTCCAACCCTGTTATTCTGTTATTCTGTTTTTGCGACTCTCAACAATTTTGTATATTTTATTTTCTTGTCATCTTCAATACCATTTTCTGAACAAAGCTTATTTTATTTTTTTTATTTTATGCATTAAATTTATTTGCTGCCCATCTTGCCTTGATGAGACTCTGAATTTTTATTTCCAGATTGATTATTTTACCTGTTCCTGTAAATACTAAACCCCAGACGTTTCTGATCCTTGGGCCTTGCTCTCACAGGTGGCCTTTCTTTTTTTGTCTTCTTTTTTTTATTATTAAAATACTTTTATTGAATACAAAGTTAAAAAAAACATTGAACGTGGTGTATACGGGGCTTGACAAAATACTACTAGGCATGGAGAGGAAACAAATTAATATATATATATAAATACATGCTAGAATATAAACTATATGAGGAACAAGTTAAAGGTTACCTGGGCAAGAGATTTGGGATACGTTATAAACCTGGAACAATGGCAGCAAACTTGGGAACGTAATAATAAAGTTACATTGGCGACAACTTACAAAGAAAATCTCTACAAGATGCTTTATAGATGGCATCTGCCACCGGCCAGACTCGCAAAAATGTATAGTGGTTACTCACCAATTTGTTGGAAGTGTAAAAAGGGAAAGGGTACATTCTTTCACGTTTGGTGAGTTTATTGGCTTAGGGTCTGGAAATGGATAATAGAAATGACGGGTCAGAAAATTCAATATAAACCAGAGATGTTATTATTAGGGATACTAGGGAAAAACATAAATAAAGACGATATATGTTTAATTATACATGTGATAACGGCGGCAAGAATCTTGTTTGCCCAAAACTGGAAAGCAACTGAAGTGCCCAGCGGGAACGCGCTAATAAGGAAAATTTTATATTGCGCTGAAATGGATGACTAAAGAATTAAAAAATAAGGAGGAAACAGAATATTACCTAATATGGAATAAATTTTACAAGTGGAGGGAAATAAGAAGGAAGTCGATAGAAGGGATATAAATAGAGGACTAGAAATGTATAATTGCATATGTAATATTTACTCTTATATGTAAAGTAAGGAATGATTAGACAAAGATGTATGTCAACGACAGATGGCCTTTCTTAATGTGGCCGCTCGGGCAGAGCATAGGTTTCTTCCTATTTTTATACACCGTTTTCACTGGACTGACGAATCACACAGACATTATTTCAGCAAAATTTCTTTGAATTTGAGCAGAGGATGAGAATATTGGTTTGGATCCACAAATCCAAAAAATAATTGGTTTGGTTTTAATGTTATATGAATCTAGATTGGATTTATGGCTTAATGTGTTATAACAATTGAGCTAATCTTGGTTTATTTAGTAAATCATGGTTAATCTAACAAAGTCACCATGATGTTCACCTGACATAAAATAAAATAACTTTTGACATAAATTGCACACACCCGCCTCTCCTTTTCGGCAGACCAAGCCAGGAGCAAGGCAGAGTTTGTCCAGACGTTTGAGCCCCCTATTTCAGAAAGGAAAGGTTGGTTTATTTGAAAATAAATCTGCCGTCCCTCAAGTGATTCAAATCACCCGTTGCTCGCATGACGGGGAGAACCAAACAGGACTGGACTGGATTGGACGGGACTGGGATGACAGTGGGGGGGGGGCACGGGAATGAGCCTCCAAGGAGCCGGGGCCTGGCTCTTGTGGGGCAGGGAGGGGAGAGACCTTCACAAGCCCCAGCCCCTCCTCACCTGGGACAATCATGGGGGGGGGAGGGAATTTGGCTTCCCAGATTGGAAAGGCGGGGTGCCCTCTTCTTCTTGCCCTGTCTTTCGGCCAATTCTGGGAAAACATTTCAGGCTGACTTGTGGGCAGAAAGCCAACAGCCGGCTCCTTGGGGATGTCAGGAGTTGTAGTCCTGCTACATCCTACAATATGGTTTCATTGCAGTATTTGTGTGTGTGTGTGTGTGTGTGTGTGTGTGTTTTAACTTTGGCAGGTTCCCAAAGTTGCTGGGAGCTGGGCAGTGTGCAGTGTGCCCGCCCTCCTGGGAAGAGGGAGAACTCCTGGCAAACCTGGCGGAAGCTCTCCAGCTTTGCTCCTTGTTACTAGGAGTTCCGCCGGCTGAAATTCAATCAAACTTGTGTCTGCCACAAAAGCAGGGAGAAGCCTTGTCTGAAAGAGACCAGGTGGAGAGATTCTGGCATGCTTCTTCTTCCTCGGAGGGAGGAAATTTAACTGGGAGAGCTGGAGGATATTTCTGTGTGTATAAATGTCACACTTGCCAGGATGTGGAAGGGAGGCTGAATCTTCGCCAGCTTCTTCACCAGCTGGACGGCCTCTGCTGGGGGCACAATCCTGCCCTCCTTTTCTCTCCCTGCCTCAGGCAGACCTAGAGCTTTACAGGGGGGGGGACTCCAAGAGCTGCTTTGTGTGTGGGACCCGACTCTGAAGAGGGATTACCCTGTGGAAACAGAGCACCGTCTGGCCTCCTTGGGGACAGCGCCAGGGTGACTCAGGCTCCCAGCCACGTGGCAGGAGCGACATTCAACACCAGGCCCAGGTGGCTGGGAAGGCAGCCGCCAGGGCGATGCCAGCTGGAGACACAGAGCAGCCCTTGGAAACAAAGGGTGGGCAACTGGCACACATGGGGCCAAGTCAGGCATGCCGGTTATTGCACCTATGCCGTTCTGCTCTGGAGGGCAGGCAAGGGGGCAAACCGGAGGACTGTGGAGCAGGATTTGATGAATCACAAAGCAGGGGGAAATCCACAAGACCCAAATCGCCGGGAATTAAACCTAAAAGAGGCATCAATAGTTCCTGGATGGTGACTGTGTTTGTATCACACACACTATTGTTTAGGACAGGAGTGTCCAAGCTGGGCAACTTTATGACCTCTCAGAATTCTGGGAGTTGTAGTCCGCAAGTCTTAAAATTGACATCGCTGGACATCCCTGCCCTTAGGGTGTTATCAATTTTTGTTTCAGGACGTCGTGCCAACTTAGAAAACGAGGTTGAGAAAACAATGGTTAACATAACCCTGAACAAGTGTATTGTGTGAATTCAGTCACCCTGGACCTGGTGCCTAAGAGAAAGTCGTGAAGTCGTGCCCACGCCCTGTGAACAAGCACCATCGCAATACTCGTGCTGCCACATCAGCCCCTGGGCCTGGCAGGCAGGAGGCGATCCCGGTTGTGGCAGTAAATGGGCGAAGGAGTTGGGGGTCTGTCCTCAGCTCACCGATGACTGAGTTATGGGCACAAGAGAGTTGTTAGGCATCTTCCTTCTGGGCCCCAGAGGTCCCATAGGACCTTCTTGGCATTTTTGAAAGTTTTAATGGGCAAAATGGGGGCCTTAAGTCTGGCAGACAGATAGCCTGGAAAGTCCTGAAGCTGCTCTCCAGACAGGGAAGCCCATGCTGGAGGGGGAGTGGGCTGGGGCACAACACCTTGACTGAGCTCCGGGGTGGTGGGCCAGAAGCCGAGAGAAGGCGCGAGGCAGGGTGCCACCTCAGCCCTCCTGTCCCAGGTTTCCCAGCCTCCGGCATGCTTGGCATTTAATAGTCCAGGGTGGTCCATGTGCCAAAGGGCAGGTAAGGCCAGGCTCCCCATTCATTTGAAATAAAAATGAATTTATTACAACAAACGTGCTTCTTCTCCAGGCCTTTCATTGTTTCTCCTTCTGTCAGCCTCTCAGGGTGGACCAAACAGGAAACGCAACCTGTTGTGATGACCCAGTTTCACTTTCTTGCAGGCTGTATTAACAGAATCCTGCAAGTACACATCTCCCACCGTCTCCGGCTCCCGCACAGCCCTGGGAGGCTCAGAAAGGGCCTTCCGAACACCTTTCTCCGCCCGTTATGCAGCCGAGGGCTCTGCAGTCTCTTATCTGACTGTTCTTTAGGCAGCATCTCCTCACCTCTTCTCTCAAAATCTTTCTCAGATACCATCACACCTTCTGCACAATAGCAACTGCAGGTAGCCCCCGCCTTAAAATCAGCTTCTGTAGTGACCGTTCAAGGTTACAACGGTACTGAAAAAGTGACTTATGACCATTTTTTGCACTTACAACTATTGCAGCATCCTTTTGGTCGTGTGATCAAAATTTCGACTCTTGGCGACTGACTCATATTTATGACGGTTGCCGTGTGATCCCCTTTTGTGACCGTCTAACAAGCAAAGTGAATGGGGAAGCCAGAGTCACTTTTAACAACAGGTTACCAACTTAACTGCAGCGATTCACTTAACGACTGTGGAAAGAAAGGTCATAAAATGGGGCAAAACTCACTTAGCTCCTCCCCCCAGGCTTCCAGAGGCCCTACCACGGGGCTCCTGTGGGGGGTAGAGGCACATAGGAGGACCCACGGCCAGCAGGGCCCGGAAGCTGCTCCCTGGATCCTGCCGAAGCCCTGGACGGGCCAAAAGGCCCTGAAAGGCCACCCTGGAGCTGGAAGACTCTCCTGCCCCAGTCTTGCCATCCAGCTCCCCCCTCTGGGGACTCGGCCCTCCTGCAGACACCGAAGCCACCAGGTGATCCTCAGGAAAGGGAGAAAGCTGGTTCACTGACAGGGTCCTGGAATCAGGCCTAGAAAGTTAGCAAATGAACAGATAGATAAATAAAATTATAATAGGGAGCCAATTAAAAAAGACCAGAAAACCCCTCAGTCGAATTATTTTATTTAAGAAAAATTATATGGCCGCCCGGCTCACTCTCAGTGACTTTGGGCAGCTTACAAAGATTAAAACCCAATATAAAAAAATAAACAGCAACAACCCGCACCCCGCACCCCCCATGGCGACAAGAATCAGTCAGTCTGAAAGCCACTTGATAGGCTCCATCCCACTCTGGGTGCCCCGCTGGCGAAACCAGCTCTTCAGGGCTTTGCGAAAGAGTTTCGGAGTGGGGGAATTAGGCTAAGCCACCACTTTTAAAACTTTTTTGAAGGAACCTAAAGTCATTCAGGGTTGCCCACGGTGGGTCACAGGCAGGACAGAAAGCTATTCAGTACATGAAGAGTAAGCCTGTTAACTGCATTTAATCAATAAATCAGTCAGCTACTTAATTCAACTACTCTCCTTTGTATTACTTAAAGACAACTCTGGCTCTTGTTCAAAGTCCCTGCTGAGCTCAAATCATCCAGACTGAGGGGTTCACGCAACTTACCCAAATCACATTAAGTCTGATGGGAGACCCTTTGATTTGGGGGGGGGGAGGCGCACGGAGGCACCAGGATGGCCTGGAAAGCACATTTCACCACTAGATGGCAGCCTCACTCTCTTTTGCCCTTGGAGGAGACCAAAGAGGTTTGCATACTATTTGCATATGCTAATAAGGAGACTGGAATCGATCAGCATGTTGGGAAATTAACCCGAGTGTGTGATTAAAAGAGCAATCAAGGGGGGGCTGGAGAGCCGCAGCTTCTGCCTTGTAATCAAATGCGTTCCTCTGTTAAAGAACCGCAGAGGGGAGACCTCGCCCAGATGGGCTCCTGCTCTGACTGTCTGGGGGGGGGGGTCTCCCAGGGGTCGACCCTTGGAAGGGGACCGGGCAGGGTTCTCAAAGCAGCTGGGAGGCCTTGTGTGAAAGCTCACCCTGGCCAGGTCTCTTTAGTCCCACTGCAGAAATAAGGGTGGCTCACCTCACAGGGCCATTGTGAAGGAGCATCAAACTTGACTTCATGGATGTCTGACTTGCATGGCACCCGTTGAGAAGATAATTAATAATCAATAATCAATAATTAATAATTAATAATAATGAATTAATTAATAATAATTAACAATTAATTAATTAATAATTAACAATAATAATTAACAATTAATAATTAATAATTAACAATTAACAATTTAATTAATAATTAACAATTAACCAATGAATTAATAATAAGTTGGAAGGGACCTTGGAGGTCAGGCAGGAAAACCTATACAATTTCAGACAAAAGGGCTGTCCAGTCTCTCTTAAAAACTTCCAGTGTTGGGAGCATCACCGCTTCTGGAGGCAGGTTGTTCCACTGGTTAATTGTTCTAACTGTCAGGAAGTTTCTCCTTAATTCTAGGCTGGTTTCTCTCCTTGATTAGTTTCCATCCGTTGCTTGTCCTGCCTTCAGGCGCCTTGGAAAATAGCTTGACTCCTCTTCTTTGGGGCAGCCCCTGGATATATTGGAAACACTGCTTATCATGTCCCCCCGGGTCCTCTCTTCATTAAACTAGACGTAACCAATTCCAGCAAACTGTTCCTTAGGTGTTTAGCTCCAGTCCCCTAAGCATCTTTGTTGCTCTTCTCTGTACTCTTTCTAGGGTCTCAACATCTTTTTTACATCGTGGTGACCAAAACTGGATGCGTATTCCAAGTGAGGCCTTACCAAGGCATTGTAAAGTGGTATTAATATTTCCGGTGATCTTGATTCATCCCTCTGTTAATGCAGCCCAGCACGTGTTGCTTTTTTGGCAGCTGCAGCACACTGCTTGGCTCATATCTAAGTGATGTCCTTAGGACTCCGAGGTCCCTCTCACAGTTACTGCTATTTGAGAAAGGTACCCCCTATACCATGGGTCGGCCAGCCGAAGCATCCAACGAGCGCACGGACCCGTTTCCCTAAAAAAAAAACCCCTGGGAGGCCGCGCCCGCCGCGCATGCCAGCCCCCTTCGCACACACCCGTTCGCACCCGTTCGCGCACCCGTTCGCGCATGCGCACCATGCGCACCCGTTCTTTCGCGCATGCGCACCACGCACCCGTTCGCGCCTAGCGCACCCGAACCCGTCTCGCGCATGGCACGTGGCACCCGTTCGCGCATGCGCACACGCCCCCCGCACGTGCGCATGCGCTGCCCAAATGGCGGCGGAGGCTCCGGAGCCGCAGGTGATGCCTCAAAGAGCGCATGTGGCTCCGGAGCCGCGGGTTGCCGACCCGTGCCCTATCATACTCTACCTGTACATTTGGTTTTTCTTGCTAAATGTAGAAACCTTGCTTTTTCACCATTGAAATTTCATTTGTTAGATAGCGCCCAGTGTTCAAGTCTGTCCAGGTCCTCCTGTATCTTAAGCCTGTCTTTGGAGTGTGGCTATTCCTGCCAGTTGGTGTCGTCTGCAAATTTGATGATTTCCCCATCTATCCCCTCGTCCAAATCATTGATGAAGATGTTGAAGAGCACTGGGCCCAGAACAGAGCCCTGGGGCACCCCACTACACACTTCCCTCCATGGAGATGCGGTTCCATTGAGGACCACACGCTGAGTACGGTCGCTCAGCCAGCTACGGATCCATCTGGTGGTGATGCTGTCTAACCCACATTTTTCTATCTTATCAAGTAGTAGGTTGTGATCTACTTTATCAAATGCCTTACTGAAGTCCAAGTAAATTATATCCACAGCATTCCTCTGATCCACTAATTTTGTCATTTGGTCAAAAAATGCAATAAGATTTGTCTGGCATGATCTGTTTTCGACAAACCCATGTTGGCTTTTAGTAATGACTTTGTTTGCCTCTAGGTGTTCGCTGATTCGTTGTTTGATGGGCGCTGGATTCTTAGTAAAACCCAGGGCAAAGGAGAAAAACAGAATTCTCATCTTGAAAAACAGCCATCCATTCAATTCCCTGCAGTTGGATTTCTCCAGCCCTCTTTCGAAGCCCCCCCTCCCCGCCCCCCCATATTCTTGGTTCCAGAAGTTGGCCCAGCGAACCTCGTCTGGCCTGCGGGCTGCGAGTCCCTGTGGAGGGGCAGGAAAGGGACATTCCTGGTTTGCACGAGAACCACTTTAATTCAGGACTTCCACAGGAGGGGTGCGAAATAGAGCTAAGCTGTGTTGGCATAGCGTATCTAGCTTTGATGAACTGAACCTGGTTGGTTTTTGAGTTTGCATGAGTCACTGCATCTTATAAACTATTGGGGGGGGCTGGTTGACAGAACTCATTAGGTTAATAACCGATTGGTCCAGAGTCACCAAGCGCTGAGAACAGCATTTCTCAACCTCAGCAATTTTAAGATGTCTGGTCAGAATTGCCCAGCATCCTCCCTCCCCTCCCCCTCCCCTCCCCTCCCTCCCTGAAACCTTCTAGGTCAGTGATGGCGAACCTTTTAGAGACCGAGTGCCCAAAAACTGGCCCCGCCCCCGCTCCTCCCCCTGCCCCGCCCCTGCCCCGCCCCACCTGCCCGCAGGGCCACTCATCGCCTCCAGGGCCCGCCGCAGATCGCCCAGCAGCGCCATGGCGGCCACTCCCTCTGCCCACGCCCTGCAGCATCAACTGTGTGCGATGGGGCATGAGGGCAGAGTCTTGTCTACGCTGCCTGGCTGCCATGTCCTTGGCTGCACTGCTCCACGTGGGCCATGCGTGGGGGCGACTCTCCTCCAGGGGGGCTGCTGGTGAGGAGGGGGTCACGGGGGGAGGCAAGGCTGGGGCAACGGCACGTGTGCCCACAGAGAGGGCTCCGAGTGCCACCTCTGGCCCCCGTGCCACAGGTTCGCCACCACTGTTCTAGGTCCTTCCTAGGACAAGCTCATCCAGTCTCCCAGCCATGCAGCCAAATCACTGAGGGAGCCTGTTGGAAAAGTCTCTCCCAGCATCCTAGAGATTTGGGGGGGGGGGTGGAGAGCAGGCTTTAAATCAGCTCCAAAGGGACCCAGTGAGGAAGCTGCTCCCTCGGAGGTTTGCTCAAGTTCATGTTCCGGAACAGGGGCACTGGGGGGAGGGGGAGGCTAAGAAAGTCAAGATGGCGGCTGCAAGGCAGGACTTCAGTGGCGGCTGCCATCTTAACATTTTAAGCTCTCCTATGGGAGCCCTGTCCTGATGGATTTTCCCAGGTTCAGTTGTGGGAGGGTGGGCGCTGTTTGGACAAGTCTCCAGCATCTCAAAAGGGGGGGGTCCCCTTTGGACAAGGGCTGGCTGAGCTGCCTCTGTGCTGACCAGTCGCCTCTTCGCTGCTTCCTCAGTGCACGATGCTGCCGATGCTGCCGCTGGTGGGGAAGCATGTGATGCGGCTATCAGACAAGGGAGGCTTTGGGGTTTCCCCGACGTCACTAAGGAAACCACGTCAAAGAGCCAACTCAGCTGGCAGGCAGGGGAAAGGGAGGCTTTCTCTCTGTGGGTGGTGTCTGCATGCTTCTTTATTTTTAACCCTGGGCTGATCCACGGAAATTGAACAGAAGGAGAGCCCCTTTGAAGACCCTGGACCCCCAAGCCAGGGCTCCTTGGAGTGCACACCCTGCCCCCCTCCCAGGTCCCGTTGCTTGAAAAGGCTTGTTTCATAGAACATAATAAAGGAGAATATTTGTAGCTCAGGGTTAACATGGGGGAGGGGACCCTGGTGCTTTCTGAGCTGGCTTGTTTTCTTGCACGTTTCATGACCCAGACTAGGCAACCTCATCAGTGTGGCACTAGCACTGATGGCGTTACCTAGCTTGGGCAATGAAACGTTTGCAAAAAAAACAAGCCAGCTCAGAAAGCACCAAGGACCCCTTACAGAACACAGAATTATAGGGCTGGAAGGGACCTTGGGGGCCTAGTCTAGTCCAACCCCTGCTCAAGGCAGGAGATGCCATTCTGGTCAAGGGGTTTTCCAGTCTATTCTTGAAAACTCCAGTGATGGAGCACCCACAACTCTGGTAGGCAAACTTTCGGAAGAGGTGCCTATCCCAAGTCAGATCTGCTTTGCCAGATTTTTTCCACAGGTCCAGGCTGAAGATTGCATCATGCTATGCAAAAGTCAGGTGAAAGAGAGCCGGGATGCTTGACTGCCCTGATCTGGGGCAAAAACGGCCATTTGTGCCTGAAAGAGTCCCCCACCTCACGCCCAGTGGGGGGAAAGGCTCTTGAGGAGACACTTCAAACACACAGAGAGGACCTGATCAACATTTGCTACCTACCGGAGCATCCAGCTCAATGGTCCTCCCTCTCCACCGCCGTCTCATTCTCAAGGGTTTCCCTGGCTGACCCACTCTCAGGCCAAACCACGTGGCCGAAACTGCCCCGATCGTCCAAAAGTGGGGAGAAATGGTGGTTGACTATTGATGAGAAAAAAAAAAAAAGAATCAAGGACCCCCCATTCCTAAAAGCAGGAAGAGGCAAGACCGCATCTTAGAGGATACCTGGCCGAAGGTCTCTTCCTCCTTGAAAGAATTAACAATTAACCAGTGGAACAGACGTTGCCTTCAGAAGTTGTGGCTGCTACATCATTGGAGGTTTTCAAGAAGAGACTGGACAACTGTGTAAGGATCTGCCTCAACTAGATCTCCCAAGAAAGCAGAACTCTTGAAACAGGCATCATTTCAAAAGTAACTTTTATTGAGTTAGTGATGGCTAGAAAGCAAAGCAAGATCTAAAGATTTGGCGCGTGAAGGATTACATCAAAAAGCCAATTCAGAACTCCTCCCCCCAGTGTCCAACCATCCGGTTGAAATCCAGCCAATCCACAGGTGCCACCAAGTTATGAGAATCTGGAGAGTTAGCGCGCTTCTCAAGGTCTCCCAGCGGATTCCCAGCGGTCCCAGGCTCCGTTGTCTGGAGATAAGGCAGATGTTTTCAGGTTGCATTCCTCTCACCAAGAAGGAGGGCATCCCATACAGAGCAGAGCAGAGCAAATCAGATAACATCCCCCTCCCCATGCAAGCACCTCACCAACAGAATGGCAGCCCCGAAAATGAACACATAAGCACAAGCAGGAAAGGAATAAATGAAACAGGTGAATGCAAAGGCAAAGACATTTGAGGGGTTTTGACATATTGTTTGTCTGGAATGGTAGGGTCTCCTGCTTGAACAGGGGACTCGACTAGAAGACCTCCAAGGTCCCTTCCAGCTCTATTCTATTCTAAAGAAGATTCTGTGCCTAGACTGAACCACAGATTTGTTTGCTGGAAGGAGATTTGATCAGTTGGACTTGCTCCAACTGTTTGTTTTAAACCACTCTGGCCGAAAAGTCCGCATTTTCCCACCCTTTGCCTGGCGGGAGGGTGCCAGGCGGAGGAAAGCAGGAAGGGGCGGGGCCAATTCAGAAGAAGAAGGTCAGAGGAAGGGGCTGCTTTGGACACCTGCCCCGAAAGCCTCGAGGGCAGTGGGGAAGGTCTCAGGGCCAGGCTCAGGACGGACCGGCTCTCCCTCTTCCTCTGGCTGGGCTTAGACAGAAATGCAGGTGGTCTTGAAGCTGCTCAAGGTGGAGCTTTTTGAAGGGTTCAGGACCCTCAGGTAGAGGCCGTCCTCGACCTGGACCGCAAGGAGGATCAGAAGTTCTGTTGCTAAGCAAGGTGGTTGTAAAGGGACTCCGACCCTCGGCCATCTCAGCCTTTCCACGCTGGACACACCACGGCTAGATAAGCTCCTTCTATTTTGTGGTCAAGGGGCATTGGCCGAATCTTGCCGATCTGAAAGTCCAGCTCTCCCGCCGGGTCCTTTACAGCCCAAGAACTGAGAGAAGGTCCCTCCTGGAGCTCCTCTTAGCTAACCCTTCCCTAGGCGGCATCCCTGCCCCCTCCCAGGGCCATCCCCACACGGCCCCTGCAGAGAGCAAAGTAATTGCAGCAAACAGCTTTGACCTCTTTGCCCCCCAACACCCCCCCTTGCAAAAAGGTGAGGTCTTCCTCTGCAGGGCTGGCAGCAGCCTGAGGCCAGGGATGTGACACCCCCCCCCCCGGCCCCCAGCCCCACAGAAACTGCAACCCTGGAGGACTTTGCCTAAAATTGCTGCAAGGCATATTGTATTCCCCTTTGTCTACCTTTGTTTGCATTCAGGTGCAGTTTGTGTACCAAAGAGGGTGTGACTGTTTCCCCCTCCTTCCCATTGGCTCTTTTTGGGTCCCCCTGAATTCAGCTCAGGGGCTGCTCAGCTTCCAGGTGCCTCTTGCGGTGACCACACTTTGCAGCCATTGTATTACCACATTCCAGTTCTGAGAATTGCTTTTCACAGCCTGCACAGGTATTCTCTGTGCTTCAACAATGAAGCCATTAGCAAGCAATGTGCAGGGGTGTACTGGGGGGGGGGTGGCCCACAGGGAAGGGGTCAACAAAGTCAAGGTGGCAGCCACCCTCTCACCATCCAAGCCCCACCTCTTCTTATGCCCCTCCCCATAGGAAGCAGGTCAAAAGGGAGCCGGGCTTGGAGTGGGACGGTTGTAGTCCCCAGTTTTCCCCTTTTGATCCTCTGCAAACACTTTGGGAGCTGTTGTGTGGCTCACACAAGGCAAAGTGCACCACACATACCACCTCAACCTCTATCTTCCCATTTTGTAAAGGATTTTTTTTAGTTTTATTGAAGTTTATTATAATTTAATATATAATTTATTGACTTTTAAATTATATAAATTTAAATTTATAATTTATTGAAGTTCATTTATAATTTAAAATACAAATAGGGATAAAAAGGGAAACAGAAAGAGGAAGGAGGAGCGAGATAAGAAGGGGAGAAACAAAAATGGTGACGTCCAACTTTTTGGTGCAATAAAATACAAAATAAAGCCTCAAGCCTCTGGATAGCAAATATTAGCGATTTCTATAACAACAATCTAATCTAATCATCAAAAACCAAAATCAAAGTTTCATATTCTTTTCTGTTTTCAGCATAGCTATTTTAAAAAAGATTGATACTAAATAAATGAAGTACCTTGCAGCTGCAGGGGTGACCTTTGCCCCCCCCCGTCCATTGTTCTCTCCCCCCCTTGTTCATCTGCCCCCCCCTTTTTTAAAGATCACATGAAGTATTAGTACCGCTTTATAAAACCCTAGTGAGACCACACCTGGAATACTGCAACCAATTTTGGTCACCATACTACAAAAAAGATGTTGAGACCTTGGAAAAAGTTCAGAGAAGAGCAACTAAGATGATCCAAGGCCTGGAGACTAAAACATACAAAGAATGGCTGCAGGACTTGGGTTTGGCTAGTCTAAAGAAAAAAAGAAATAGAGGAGACATGATAGCAGTCTTCCAGTATTTGAGGGGGTCAGGTTGTTCACCAGAGCACCAGAGGGAAGGACAAGAAACAATGGTTGGAAACTGATCAAAGAGAGAAGCAACCTGGAACTAAGGAGAAACTTCCCGACTGTGAGGACAATCAACCAGTGGAACAGCTTGCCACCAGAAATCGTGGGCACTCCATCACTGGAGGTTTTTAAGAAGAGACTGGACAGTCACTTGTCTGAGATGGTATAGGTTCTCCTGCTTGAGTGGGGGGCTGGACTAGAAAACCTCCAAGGTCCCTTCCAGCTCTATTCTATTCTTTAATGGTATTTGCAGTGATTTGGGTGGGAGGGCTTTTTTTGGAATTTTACCTTTGCAAGCCCAAAACTGTCTTTCTTTGCAAATCTCCAAAGAAAAATACAGACAGTTGGGGAAACATAGTCCAATATTCTTACACTTTTGAAGCATGATCCCAGGTTCAATAAACCAAACCTGACACATTTGCAAGGCAGAGAAAGTGAAGGAAACAGAAATATTGTGGCCAGAGGCTTTGTGTACATAAAAAATTCACTGTGGCGAAAGTTATGTGAGTGGGGAGGGGTGCGGGGGGGGGGGAGACATACAGCGAAACAAGCGCAGAATCACATCTTCACTCTTTCAGGAACACCATCCCTGTGTGTGTGTGTGTGTGTGTGTGTGTGTTGAGGGATGACCAGCCTCTCTCTACCCACCTTCAGCGCAGAGGCCCTGGTGCCAGGGGCCCTTTCTTCTCTTCCACAATTTCAGTTGCTGCTGCTTCCAGATTCTGCCTCCGTATAGCCAGCTGAATTTCTTTTAATGCTGGTCTGGTGCCTTTTGTTAGGCACAAGATATATAGTGCAAAGGGCCCATGGAAATACCGTGTTTTCCCGAAAATAAGACCAGGTCATATATTTTTTTTGGGGGTGGGAGCAAAAGACCCATTAGGGCTTATTTTCGGGGGGTGTCTGATTTTGAAGCCGCCTGCCCACTCCAACCCACTGTCTGGTTGCTTGTTGCCGCGACGGGGCAGGAGAGCGCGTGTCGCACCGGTGCCGCCACGAGGTGAGATGAGGCAAGATGGAGCTGCCCCACACGCCCCACACCCGCAGCCAGGCCAGTCTCCACTCGGTGACCTCCCCCCGCCGATTCAATGACCTGGCTGCCCACCCGCCTCTTCCCTTACTAGTAACCAGCACGGTGCTAATAGTAACCGGCGGTGGGCTCTCTGCATCGTCCCTGGGCCGGGGGTTTTGGCCGCCGGCCACCTTCACGGCTCTGCCCACACAGCCATGGGAGAGTTATACCAGCCGCCAACGCTGCCCTGACTCCAGCCGCCAACTCTCCCGCAGAGCCACGAAGGTGGCTGGCGGCCAAAAGCTCAGGGACGATGCAGAGAGCCCACCGCCGGCCTCCAGAGCTGCCGCCATTGAAACCATAAAATACAGGCGGCGATCGGGCAGCAGGCAGCGCGACGCAGCACTGCAGGACCCAAGCGGCAGGCGGCGGAGGGGGAGGAAGCGGCCGCTGCTGGGCAAGTCATCTGCGGGGTAGGGCCGGGCCGGGCCAGCGGGGACCGAAGAAAGCCCCTCCAGCAGTGGACGTGGCTGATCTGCAGTGGCGGTGGAGACTTTTCACCACCACTCCCCCCTGACTCCAGGACCACAGAGGGGGACCGGGAAAGGCGACAGAGCCTCCCCTCTGCCCACCCTCCATGGCATGGCAGTCCAGCTGGGGAGAGGAGTAAAAGCGAAGAGGCGGGTGGGCAGCCGGGTCCTTGAACGGGCGGGGGGAGGTCACCGAGTGGAGACTGGCCTGGCTGTGGGGGCCCTGAGGTAAGCAGGTGTGGGGTGCGTGGGGCAGCTCTATCCCCACCTGCCTCGCCTCAACTCGTGGCAGCAGCACCGGTGCGCTGCATGGCCTCCTGCCCCATTGTGACCGCGAGCAACCAGACAGTAGGAGGGAGTGGGCGGGCTCTTAACTAGGGCTTAGTTTGGGGGCAGGGCTTATATTAGGTGCACACTAAAAATCATGCTAGGGCTTATTTTCTGGGTGGGTTTTATTTTCGGGGAAACACAGTTTGTATATTTTTGTGTATAACACAATACAATACAATAATAATATAACATATTTCATTATGTATATACATATGCATACACACACACAGACACACACACAGACACACAAAATAAAGTAACAGAATAAAAGTGTTGGAAGGGACCTTGGAGGTCTACTAGTCCAACCCCCTGCTCAAGCAGGAGACCCTGTACCATTCCAGAGACTGTCCAGTCTCTTCTTGAAAATCTTCAGTGATGAAACCCCACAACTTCTGGATACAGGTTGTTCCACTGACTAATTGATCTCCCTCCCTGCTTCCTTCCTTCCTTCCTTCCTTCCTTCCTTTCCTTCCTCCCTCCCTCCCTCCCTCCTATGTTGCAAGTCAGAGCTTTTCACTTATCAGAGTCATCACAGATGACTGAAGAAAACTCTTTTCTGTTGTCCATCTCAGAGTTGTTTATTCAAGGCTCTTAGAGAATGCTTTCTAACCAGATTGCGCAAGTGTAGGCTGGGTTACAGTCACACACACGCAATTGGACAGTGTGGGCACATTTTGGTGAGTGTTATACTAACCAATGCAAACAGCTGTTCTTTACAAGCTCCAATCTAGAGCCTACAGCACAACATACTCTTCCGACATCTCACAACCTTGAACTATTTGCAGTAGTCTGGTGCACACTCAGGAGGCAGAGAAATGTTTTTCCAAGGTGAGGTCAATTTAAATGGAAGAAAGTTGGAAAACAGCTGTTTGACATCTGGAGGGGACTCTACAGTTCTTCTACTATAACTGTACTATTCCTTTTTCTCCCTTTTTGATTTCTTCTCTGGCTTAGCTTTTTTATTTTCCAAGAATAACCATCCCAAGGTTTCTTCTTGCATTTGTTAAAGTCTGTTTTGTGTTAAGCGGCCTGGAAATTTGGCCTGTGGCTTTGGGCAAGTCTAGCCACAGCTCGGGTCTCTCCCCTCCTCTCCCACTCCCAGCTTTTATCCTTTTTTTTTAACCAATTCCTTGAATGTTCCTGATCTCCTCAAATCTTCCAATTACCAGACTCCCTCGTTTTGTCCCTTCTAAATGAGGCTTCAGGCCATCAAAATTCTTGCACAAGTTGTAACAAGCCTCCTTTGATTCAACTGCACATTCTACAATTTTACACTATTGCATCATCCAGACACAAGAACGTTGCAGGAGGAAACTGCCAGGCCATGCAGGGAGAACTCTTCCCCGCCTGGGTGTCTTTTCCTAGGGATGATCTGGGCAGGCTGAGTTTGCAGAAGGACCAACTAAAGTCTCTGCAGGGACCTTCCCCAATTTACTGGGCTATAAAGGCGGAGGAGGAGGAGGAGGAGGAGGAGGAGATGGACTTTGACACCTGCAAGAGTCCGTTAATGCAATAAAAGAAAAGAAAATTAGAGCTAACACTGTATCCAGTTTTGGTCATTATGGAATCCTGCATCCAGTTTTGATCACCATTACAAAAAAGATGTTGAGACTTTGGAAAAAGTGCAAAGAAAAGCAACTAAGATGATTAAAGGCCTGGAGACAAAAGCATATGAACAACGGTTGCAGGATTTGGGAATGGCCAGTCTAGAGAAAAGAAGGACTGGGGGGTGGGGGTGGGGAACATGAGAGCAGTCTTCTAGTATTTGAGAGGCTGCCACAAGGAGGAGGGAGTCAATTTATTTTCCAAAGCACCAGAAGGCAAGATGGAAGCTAATCAAGGAGAGAAGCAACCTGGAATTAAGGAGAAACTTCCTAACAGTGAGGACAATTAACCAGTGGAACAGCTGGCCTTGCTTCATCACTCGAGGTTTTTAAGAAGAGACTGGACAGCCACTTGTCTGAAATGATATAGGGACTCCTGCTTGAGCAGGGGGCTGGACTAGAACAGGGCTTTTCAACCTTTTTACCGATTGTACCACTTTTAGGATATGGCCATATTCGAGTACCACCTAGCAAGGTGTCAAAAACTTGATGACCCCCCCAAAAAAACCTATTCAAAGTTGCAAATGCACTGAAATGACTTATGACCATTTTTCACACTTATGACCATTGCAGCAACAGGGTCATGTGATTTATATTTGGATGCTTGGCAACTGATTCATATTTATGATGGTCACAGTGTCCCAGGGTCACGTGATCCCCTTCTGCAACCTTTTGACAAGCAAAGTCAATGGCAGAGCTGCTGGTGGCCAAGTGCTAAGGCGGGACTTCCTTCCTTCCCTCCCTCCCTTCCTTTTTCTCATTCCCATCTCTTTCTGAAGGAAGAATTTGAACTCCCCCCATATTTTCCCTCTTCCATATATTGATCAAACAAGGAAAGGCCTCCAGAGACAGAAAAGACAAGCTGCTGAGTGAACTAGCTTAAAAAGGCACTTCCCCTTTAAGAATTAGCTACTGGCTGGAAAGGAAAGTAAGGAACCCAGCTGGCACTTAAGGAAGAAAAAAAAATGTAAGTACTGGCTGCCGGCTAAGGCAGCCTCCCCAAATGGCTCCATTCATAAGTAAAATCTGCAGCTCCAGAGGACTCTCTCACTGTAAGTCTTTGCCTGTGCTGGCTCTTTCCCTCCCCCACTACACTTGGACTAGAAGACCTCCAAGGTCCCTTCAGCTGTACTCTGATGATTCTGATTTTGATTATTATTATTTCTACATGGGTAGACCACCTCACCAAGCTGACATTTCCCCATAAAGACACATAAAGGTAAATGCAATCATATTGGCCCATGGGCAAAATCTGCCACTCAGGGGTCTCCGTAGAGGGATCAAAAAAGCCAAGATGGCAGCTACACGCTACACTCTTGCAATGGAAACCCTATGAGGACCAGGCCGGTGTCTGGATCTTTTCCAGGGCCAAGGACTCATCAGGGAAAGGGAGTTTCTTTCACCGGGTGTCCCTCTTGAGAAGGGCACCAGGGTCGCAGATATTCTCTTTGGCGGCCAATGGAATGGAAAAAGAGGTTAGGGCTGGGTCCAACCATGCTGGCCCATTGTTGGCTTAACAGAGTTGGACAGGTCCTGGGAGGTCATCAAGTCCAACCCATGCTCAAGCAGGAGAGCATATAACATTCAGACAAATGGTTGTCCAATCTCCAGTGATGGAGCACCCACAACTTCTGGAGACAAGCCGCTCCACTGGTTAATTGTCCTCAGCATCAGGAAGTTTCTCCTTAGTTCTGGGTTGCTTCTCTCCTTGGTCAGTTTCCATCCGTTGCTTCTTGTCCTGCCTTCAGGCGCTTTGGAGAATAGCTTGACTGCCTCTTCTCTGGGGCAGCCCCTGAGATACTGGAAGACTGCTCTCCTCTCACCCTTCTTTTCCAGTCCTTCTTTTCACGAGACCAGCCACGCCCAATTCCCACAACCGTTCTTCGTAGGTTTTATCCCCCAGTCCCCCGATCCTCTTTCTCGCTCTTCTCCGCCCTCAGAGAAGAGCCGAGAGCTTGCTGGGCCACGCTGGTTCCCCGAATCTTCCACCCTGATTGAAGGAGAGCAGCGACAGGACAAGAGAGGGCCAGGAATCCAAATGCTCTCAGACTTCTTTGGTCTACTTGTTTTGCAACAGTCACCACGTTACTACAAAACTTCAGCCTCAAATTAGAAGCCACTAATAGGCGGAGCAGAAAGGTGAACAACTGAGCCGGCTCAGAATTTCTCCAGAGGGGACCAGAAGAAAATTTGGCCTTTTTTCCATCTCTAATGAGGACTAATGAATCGTGACTGTGTGATTCACTTAACAACCATGGCAAAAAAGGGTCATAAGATTTACTTAACAACTGCCTGACTTAGCAACAGAAATTCTGGCGCCAGTTGTGATCCTGAGCTGAGGACTGCCTGGCGCGCGCTAGTCTTCCTTTCGGGAGCCGCTTCTCCGCTTGCTCGGCGAAACGGGGCTCGCGGCTCGTGGGAGGCTGCAGCCCAGCGGCTGCCCCGGCTTGAAGCGGTGCCACAGCGGCCGGGTGGCTCCGTGGGGGGGGAGTGGGGTTGGGGGAGTTGCCGGGGGCGCGTGGAAGGGGGGGTTGCGGCGGGGGGGAGGGAGAACCGGGATGACTCACCCTGGCCGAGCCTGGAAGGGACGCGCCGCGGGTCCTCAGAGGCGCTGCGCATGTGCGTCTGCCTGTGTTTGCATGTGCGCGCGTGTTGCCAAGGCCACCGGGTGACTCACTCCTCGGCTGCTGGGAAACCGGTCCTGGCTTTTTTCTCCATGGAGTTGTGAGGATGTTTTGTCTCCTTGAGAACCGGGCTGGCCTATCCCAGGAGGAGGAGGAGGAGACGAGACAGCCCCGAGCCAACCTCTCGCCTACCGGGGAGGAGGGGCCCCCATTGCATCCCCTGCCACGGGATTTTGGAAAAAAACTTCCTGGCAAGTAAAAAGACAGGGAGAGCAGAAGGAATCCAAACTGATTGGCTGCTCTGCCTGCAACTTTTTTAATCTTGCAGAAAGTGCAGTTTATTTATTATTTATTTTGCATTTATTAAATTTATTTGCTGCCCATCTCATTTCAAAACAAAATGATGGAAAGAAGCACTGGATGGAAACTAATTAAGGAGAGAAGCAACCTAGGACCAAGGAGAAATTTCCTGACTGTGAGAACAATTAATCAGTGGAACAACTTGCCACCAGATGTAGGTACTCCACTGGAGGCTTTCAAGAAGAGACTGGACAGGCACCTGTCTGGAATGGTATAGGGTCTCCTGCTCGAGCAGGGGGTTGGACCGGAAGAGGCAAGAGACAGATGAGATGGGGATGGGGTCTTCTTACGCCATCAGCCCCCTCGGGGGGGGGGGTGAGCAGCCCAGGCCAGCCAGCAAGGTCAGGTTTTGATACCTTTGGGAAGGCCAAAGGGGAGGGGACAGTTCCCACCTTCAGTGGCAGAGTGTTCCACAGGCCACCGCAGAAAAGACTCTCCTCCTTGATCTGGTCTGCTTCATTTCCACAGCAGACGGGATCCGTAGCAGTCTCTTCTGTTGGCATGAGTGGGGGGGGGCTTGTCCCATCAAGAGGAGAGGTCTCCACAGATACCCTCAGATATTCTCAGCAGCCGACACGTCTCTGACTAGGATGAAGCAAAGGGCTCCACCCATCTCAGCTGGAAGGACGAGCTTTGAGCTGTGAAAGTAGCTGCATCTCTGGGGAGGCTCACGTAGTTGCCTTAAACAGCTGCCCCGGGATTGCCAACAGGCAGAGAGGCCGGGCACCAGGTAGGCACGGGGAGTCTTCAAAATAGCCACAGTTCCCTCTGGAGCCACCTCCCTTCTTTTCTCTCCCCTGCTTGAGAAGGGGGCTGGACTAGAATAGCTCCAAAGTGACATTCTACTGGGTTAATCTGTGTGGGTCCTGGTTGTGTATTGTGAAGGCCTCCAATAAATAGTGGTAACAGAAGAACCGGAGATGAGATTGGGGAAAACTGTGCACCTCTCTGACTGAACCCAATCCAGGAGAAATGGATCGGGAACAAGTGGATGAGAATTACAAGAGAATAAGGAAGAAGTGACTGTGACATTTGGAGGGCTAAGAACGAAGGAGATGCCAGACGGGATCAGAAGCAGCTCTGCCCTTTTCAAACATGGGCTTTAACAACTCTGTGTATTTTTATCCTACCTTGATTATATTTATAAGTAACTCAAGGCAGCAAGCATACATAAATACTCCTATTTCTTCCTGTTTTCCTCAGAAAAACAACCCTGTGAGGTGGACTGGGCTGAAAGAGAGGGACTGGCCCAAGGTCACCCAGCCGGCTTTCATATCGGAGGTGGGATTAGAACTCGCCGTTTCCTGGTGATTTGCCCATAGTCACCCAGCTGGCTTTCATGGCCAAGGCAGGACTAGAACTCGCTGTCTCTTGGGTTCTCACCTGGTGCCATCACAACCACGCCTTGCTCTTATGGCAAGGAAGGAGTAGTACCCAAAGGCAGGATTGAGCTGCTTGGTTCTGGTAACAGAGAGAATTAGAGAAGAGCACTGGGGGGGACTTGGGGGGGGGGAGAAGCTTTGAAACTGGGAAGATTATTTTTTGATAGAGTCACAAATGGATCGTGGGAAAAACTAGGCCTGGAAGGAAAGGAATTTGAATCACTGCAGAGAGAGGAAGTAGGAGTTCGAAATTAAAATGTATTTAGTATAAATTATTTTAGTTGTTACTGCAATTTGCATCCCAGTCAGTTCTCCAAAACTTCTAGTCTCCCAACAGAGAACTTGTGGAAAGAAGTACCTTTGGGAAGGAAACACGGGGATGTAGAAGCTGTTTGGGACAGATTAAAAAGAATGAAGTTGCAAAATGGATGAAAAACAAAATGTGGGAGGGGGATGAAGTGAAAGACACCATGGATGAGAAAAAAAGGCACATAATGGAATGAATGAGGCAAAGAAGGGAAATGAATGATATATATATCTTATAGAAAGAGGAAAAGAGCTGCAGAGAATGGAGTAAAAAAATTCAGGGCTTTGGAAAAATGCAAAGAAACAAAGAAAATGCAGAGTGATTTTCCATCAAAATGTAGGGCAAGTCCTGGAACAGGGCTGAGTGAAGTGAACAGAACTAAAAAATGAACGGGATGAAATGATTTGGGCTGAAACCGAAGTCAGGCAAAGTCTGATGGTTGGAAGACAGCTCTTGCTGTTCCCCAGGGGGGAAGGGGCCAACTCGCCGTGGGACAATTTAACAATTTTATTTAATTATTTAAAATAAATTAAAAATTATTTTAAGTTTTACCATTCACATTTCATTCTGTCCTTCCTTTTGCATCCTTTAATGATTCTTTTTCATCATTTCTTTGATATTACTGTAACTTTTGTCTTGCAACGAGTTGCCCCAAGGCGAGTTGGCCATGGCGAATTGTCCAGGGGGGAGTTGGCCGTGGTGAGCTGGCTGTGGCAACTTGCCATAGACCCTCCCCAGGGCGAAGTCAAAGGCTGCAGGGGAATCAGCTTGTTATGACCCAGGCAGGCAAGACTAGGCAGGCCTCCAGGGTCGCTCTTGGAAAGGGTTAACAAATGACCCTCCGCTGACCAGTCAGGCTCCACTCCCAGCCCCCCAAACCACACCCCTTAACTACTTGGGAAGTCCACAGGGCAAACGTCCAGACAGAAAGCCAGGGCAGTTCTCAGAGCCAGGCAAAGGTCCAAGGCAAGGAGCAGTTTTCCAAAAGGGGACAGTGAGACAAGAGGCAAACAGAGGTCACAAAGAAGGGCCCAGTTCAGTCCCAAAGGCACAGAGTGCTTCTCAAAACAAGAAGGGGTCCAAGGCAAGGCAGGTGTGGAGGGAGAATCCCCAGGGCAAGCCAAGAACAGTCCTCACAGCAAAGCGGACGAAAGCAGTTCTTAAAGCAAGGCGAAAGCAGGCAAAGCCGAGGGAGTGTAATCCGAAAACAAACACTTGTTCCTGGCAAAAGCCCCCAACCCTCGTGGCGGCTCCTTAAAGGTTACTCTCCAGATGAGCCTCCTGGCGCCCTGCGCCGACTCTGCCTTCTCTCCGTTCTTCCTTCGCACTCGGGGATGGGGCGGGGGAGGCATTTGCTCTTCTCTGGAGCTCCTCTGCTCCGCTGCCTGCCCTCTCCGTCTCCTCCCCCCCTTCCTTGATCAGCCTGCGCCCTCTCTTCCCCCCTGCCTACTCTTCCGAGGCCCCCAGGGACCCGGGACTGCCTCGTCCTCCTCTCGTTCCTCCAGAGCCATAGGGACGGCATCATCCCCCTGTGCCCGCCCCTGCTCCTCCTCCTCCTCCTCCTCCGACTCTGACTGGGCCATGACATGGCTTGTTAAGCGTTCCTCTAAAATCCTTTGGTGCAATTTTGGTGAAAAGGGTGGGAAAGATGTTAATTTGGAGAGCTAGGAAGACTTAATATTTTTGAAATTGGTATTTATTTATTGAATATTTATAAATATATATTTACAAGTAGTCCTTGAATTACGACCACAGTTGGGACTAGTACTTCTGTTAAGCAAGGCAGTCGTTAAATGAGTTATGCCTAATTTTATGACATTTTTGCCACACTCATTAAGCAGATCGCCGTTGCCATTAAAGCACACAGTCGTTAAGAGAATCTGGATCCCCTCATTGACTTTGTCAGAAGCTGGCTGGGAAGGTCGCAGATGGCAACCTTGCAACTCCAGAATGTTGCAACCATCATAGGTTCATGCTAGTCATGACTAAATGCCCACATTTTGGTCACATGACCACAGGGACCCTCCATAGCTGATGTCCAGGGCCTGCATTCCACAAAGCCCCAAACGTGCAATTCAGGTTTGAGTTGAGTGATGTATGACACCCCCCCCATGGCCTGCCTGTTGCCCCTCAGGAGCCCTTGATGCACTCCTGGATGGGAGGGAGGGAGGGAGCGAATGGGGGAACCTCAGCTGTGACGTCCAGGTGTCACTCATCAGCTCCCCAGGCAGGAGAAGAAGGAGGCTGGGCAAAGACCGGGTTGGCCTGGTTCACGTTTCCCCCTGCAAAGGGGGGGGGGTGTCTAATGGCAACCCAGCTGAGCCTTCAAGAGTCCCCGGGATTCCCCACCTGATCTCTCAGAAGACCCTCCCCTCCCCCAGAGGATCCCTCCCAAGAGGGGTCTCCGTCTTTCCAGAGCTGAAGGTGCAGGAAGAGAATTCAGGAGAACAAAAACCCCAGCAGGAAAGTTTCTCCTGGCCTCTGGATTGAGGGCCCAGTATGGGGGCATCCCCTGGGTATGGTCAAAAAAGTCAAAATGGCTGCCATGAAGGTGCAACTGAAGCTCTGCTGTGATACATTCCAGAAACCCAGATTGGGCTTCTTCGCGGCCACCACCCGAAATAACTAAGCGGGGTGGTGGACTCGACTTCGGGGGAAGGGGGGGGTCCCTCCGATGGAGCCCCGCCAAAGAAGCCGCGGATCCCCGACGCAGCCGCCGCCGCGTAGCTGCGCTCAAGCCGGGGCGGGGCGGGGGGGGAGGACAACTCCCAGCATTCCCGGCCGGAGGGCACATCCGGGGGGGGAGCGGGCCCGGAGTTCTCCCGCTGGTGGGCCGGAGGCGCCCGGTTGGGCAGCGTCCCTCGGAGGGGCGGGGCCAGCGCCGGCCGGCCCGCCCCGCGCTCCTCCCGAGGGTACTTGAGGCGGCGGCGAGGCCGGGAGTGAGTCAGACGTGCCGCTGTCAGCCGGCGATCTCAGGCAAGTCCCCGCCGCCGCCGCCGCCGCCGCCACCGCCATGGAGACCCCCCTCGGGCAGAAGCGCGGTCCCACCTCGACGCCGCAGTCGCCCGCGCGCATTACCCGCCTGCAGGAGAAGGAGGAGCTGCAGGACCTGAACGACCGGCTGGCCGTCTACATCGACAAGGTGCGCTCGCTGGAGTCGGAGAACGCGGGGCTGCGGCTGCGCGTCACCGAGTCGGAGGAGGAGGTCAGCCGCGAGGTGACCGGCATCAAGGCGGCCTACCAGGCCGAGCTGGCCGACGCGCGCAAGACGCTCGACTCGGTGGCCAAGGAGCGCGCGCGGCTCCAGCTGGAGCTCACCAAGGTCCGCGAGGAGTTCAAGGAGCTCGAGGCCAGGTGAGTCCTCCCCTCGCCCGCTTCCATCTGACCGGGCCGTAAAATGGCAGCCGGCCGGCCCGGCAGCGCTCTGGACTTGGGCGGCGGCCGGGTCCCGCCGCTCCCCTGCCCGAAGGCCGCCCGCCAGCGCCGCTCGGCCGCTGGACCCGTGGGCCGTTGGCGGGGAGCGGCCGGACCGGGCGAGCCTTTGGGCGCGCTGCCCCCTTGGCGGAGGGAGCCCCGGCCGGGGGTGCAGCTCCCCCCCCCTGGCTTTCCCGTCGCCTGGCTGGCTGCTCCGCGCCCGCGCTCCCCTCCCGCCGCCGGGCGTGGCGCTGAGCTGGTAGAACTGCCGCCCGCCCGACCCCAAAGCCCGCAAAGCGGGGGGGGGGGGCCTTCGGCAACCTGCACCGCGCCCAGGACGGGGCTGCGCGTGGCCGGCCTTTTGCGGGCGGGGCGGGGCGCGGGGGAGGAATCCCCCTCCGGCCAAGGCGGGGACTCCCCGGCCAGGGAAAGCCCTTAAATCGGGGTTTGGGTCCCGCTTGAGAAGCTGAGGGGCGTCGGTGGGAGACCGAGGGAGAGAAAAAGCCCCCCCCCCCGCAAGAGCGCCAGTTTTCCTCGCAACGGCCGCGCCTCTAGATTGCGCTTTGGGATTTTATTTCTAACGAGCGGATTCCTTTGCTCGAAAAAGTCCAAAATGCTCTACTGTAGTTGGTGACAGCAGCGGAAGAATTGTAGGAATGTGTGTGTGTGTGTGTTTGTGTGTGTGGTAGGCGGATCCCCTCTTCCGTTGCTTGTGTGTTGGAGCATTAGCTTTTTACTCCTTGACCCTGAGGACTAGAAACTTTCACACCTTAAAGGGTTTTCAAACGTTAATTTTGCCTTTTATTATTATTCTTAACTGTTTTGTCATTAATGTAGTATATAGATGACATTAATAATTTGCTAATAGATTTAGTAGTTTAAAACTTTTGGGGGCCTGTTTTGCAAGGGATGGGGATGGGCAACTATGGCCCCTTTATGACCTGTGGACTTCAACTCCCAGAATTCCATAGCTGGCTCAGGAATTCTGGGAGTTGAAGTCCACAGGTTTTAAAGGGGCCAATAGTTGCCCACTCCTCATCTGCACCAACGTGAGTCAGGAGAACACAGCTAAATAACCCCAAACTGCTGTGTACAACACAGAAACCCCCCCCCCTTAAATGTGGAACATCCTGTTGAGGACACGTGCATAGGAGATAAAATTAGATTCCAGTTTAGATTCTAACATTCCTGACCTTAAATAACCTCCTGATTTGGGCTTCCCACTTTCCAGTCTGATTCTCTAGCTCTGTTTACTCATAAACAAGCTCTGATTGCTGAAGTGCAGATTATTCCTGCATGCTGTGTGTTCAGCTAAAACTGCTGCTTGTCAGCCTGCATGGTTATTTAGCCTTTCTTGCAAAGGTTCCCTGAGAAATGAGTGTGAAGGTCAAGTGTGCAGATAAATCCACGCCAGGGGTTCAGTTCTCTTTCTGCTACTCCATCTTGCCTGGATCTCTCTGCTGTTTGTGGTGCTGGGTGTGGCACCCGTGTTCATTTGGCACCTGTAATTAATTGTTCTGCAATGTTATAGGTGTGCCAGTTCCCTCCTTGCTGGGCGATGACACATGGGCTTTGGTATGCTTCTGCCAAGGCTGACTTTGCTTCGACTCTGGAGTATAGTACTCACCTGGATGGCTGGAGTTCACAGCTCAGTTAAATTTCATTTCTTTTCTGCTAAAATGGATGAATGTCTTGCGTGCTCAGTCGCCATACTTTGACAAAATGTGTCTTATAACTTTCCATGGGGGTGTGTGTGACTGATGGTTATGCATATGGGCAGTCCTCAACTTACAACTGATGGGTTGGAAGGGACCTTGGAGATCTTCTAGATCTAGTCCAAGCCCCCCCCCCCCAGGCAGAAGACCCTGTGCAGCTGGTTGGATTGGTGATTTGAGGGTCCAAAGTTAAAATGCCCCAGAAAAGGCGCTTTATGGCCTGTAATGCAATTCCAGCTGTTGCAAAATGTTGACTTGCCCCTCCCCTGTGGTCACGTGACCACATTTTGGGTGCTTGCCGACCAGTCGCATTTACGATCATGGTCATGTGGCAATGATTTCTGGCAAAAAGAAGGTTGCTTGGGAAAGTGGATTTGGAATTGCAACCCTTAATTTGCTTCTTGACTGCGTGATTCACTTAATGACCTTGTGATCTGCTTAATGACTACTACAACAATGGGTAAAGAAACCCAGGTCCAGGCATGAGATGCCTTGATTTACAGCAGCAGTGACTTTTGACTGATCCCAATTGAGGTCGTAAGTCAAGGACTATCTGGATTGCCTCCTGTGAGTGAGCAGTGGCAAATATATTTAGGGAAAAAGTCACATCCAGGTATGGAGGGGGGGGGCTGTGTTTCCTCAGCCGTCCTGAGGACCTAAGCTTTGCAGGCAGAGCAGGTGGAGGCTTTCCAGATAGCCTGTTTGTGCTTTTAAACAAATCCAGGTGTGTGTCTCCCTCTCCCCTCTGCACATGTGTATACCCTCCTCTTCCTCCCGCCCCAGATTAGCTACTGTTTCTTTTTATTGGGCTAGTTACTTTTGTGTCTTTACTCAGAGCGTAACTTTGAGGAATGGATTTCCCTAGGCAGGAACTCCTCAGCACAGATGTAAAAGGGCAGGTATTTTTGTGAGTTCAGCAGCGCCGTTTCAGACTAACAAATGTCATTAAAAGGCAGCAAGTTTTGTGAGCTGCAGCTGGCTCCATCCAATGCAAGGGAGAAAAGCTTCAGCCAGGGTTCTGGTTAAGTTGCCTAAACCTGATTTTTGGTCCTAGCACAGCTTTCCTCCTATGAAAGATTTGCCTATGAGTCAGCAGGCAAAGTAGTAACTCATTGACTTCAGACTCCGAGTAGACACGGAGGGAGGGAGGGAGGGAGAGGAATTCCATGTGTGCATTTGGGCCGTTTGTATGGATAGAAGCTCAGCCTCTCCCAAGCTTTGGGGCCGATTGGTGAATCTGAAAGACTCTTGTGGTCCCCTTATTTCCTTTTGGGTCATCGTGGCCTTCAAAGATCCAGCCTAGAACTAAGGAGAAATTTCCTAACCGTGGGAACAATTGTTCAGTGGAAGGGCTTCCCTCCAGAGGTTGAGGGTGCTCCATCACTGGAGGCTTTCGAGGAGAGACCGGACAGCCACTTGTCTGGAATGGTACTACAGGGTCTCCTGCTTGAGCAAGGGGTTGAACTAGAACAGCGCCCCCCAACCTTTTGGGCACCAGGGACCAGTTCTGCAGAAAGAGGATTTCCGTGGACCGGAGGTGGCGTGGTTTTGCGTGCTACCTGCTTCCCACGGACGGGGCTTTGCTTGTTTGCACGGACTGGAGGTTGGGGACCCCTGGACTAGAAAACCTCCTACTCTGTTATTCTGTGGAGCTGGTGGAGGTCTCAAATTTGTGGTCCGGAGATGTTATCAGAGTCTCCGTATGAGAGTTTTCACCTGGATAAGACTTCAAGGATCCTTGCGGCTTTTCTTGGGGACCATTAATCTTGCTGCCTCGTGACTTTTATCTCAGTTCCCCAGGCTGGGTCCAGAGGCCACAAAATGGCTATCTGGTGCAGTGGCAGCTTCCTTCTCCTGTCTCTGTGACACCCACTCCCTTCTTTGGAAGTCATCAAATGCTGAAGTCTGGAAACAGACGGCTGCTCTGATGCGCCCCTTGGAAACCAGCAGGTTTGGCTGAGGCTGGAGCAACGTGCTGTGTTTCTAGTCCTCAGTGTTTGTTTTTAGGGCTTCCCAAACAGGGGCAGCTTTTCTTCCTTTTAAGAAGATAGATGGGGCTGGTGCTACCCTCACTGCTAAAAGAGATTCTTCTCCATGGTCTGGAATAATCAAGTTAGGGTATAAATCGGTCTTTTTGAACCTAAGCTCCCAGAATTCCCCAGCCAGCTTTGCTGAGAAGGGGAATTCTGGGAGTTGAAGTCCACACATCTTACAGTTGCCAAGATTTAAAAAGACTCTTATAAATACAATGTGAGAAATTTAAACCCAAAGTTCTGGATCATTATTCCAAGTCAGTTGGGGGGAAAGCTAGTTTCTTGCAAATGTCTTTTCAGCTTTTCACCTCTGTCTTTACCTCTGATAAATTTTCCTCCAGCTTCCTGCCATTTGCTCTTTCTTAAGTCCATCCCCTGCAGCTCTTAAGGCCCCCGACTGAGTGGCTGCCACCTCCACCTCGCTGTCCACGTTTTCTTTCTCTTCCTTCCTTAGCCAGTTTTGGAAGGGACAGCTGCAGGCCGAGGCTTTGGGGAGGAGCTGCTGGAGAGGGCTGCTCCCCTTTTATCTTCGCAAGCCATTTGTGGCTGGCATCCTGGATTGCCTCTGCTCGCATTCTTGCAGATGGTAGAAGGGAGGGGTGGGCAGTGCCTGGCAGGAGCCATGTAGGACGAAGGTGGGGCTTGAGGGAGAGGTATGGGTTTGAGCGCTGAGAAGCCAGAAACATTGAGCGGAAGGGGTTGGACTAGAAGACCTCTGAGGTCCCTTTCTGCCCTATGATTCCACGTTCCACGAACACTCTTCCAAGCCAGGGGACTCTGCATTCCTCAGTGAGGAGAGAATTTGCTTTGCTTAGGCCCCAAAATAGTCTTTCTAAGCTTACGTATTGCTGCTCAAAAGGGAGTCTGAGCTTGCATCCATGGCTATAACTGTCCGCTTCATTCTTGAGTCCCTTCCAGAATTGCTGCCAGCCCAGCGCCCTGTTTCTGGGGGTCACTAAGAAGATGCTTCCCGAAGCCATTAGAGGGCAGGAGGGATTCCATTCCACGACTAGGAGTCAGACTTGACCTGGGTGTTGTGTTTTGGGATGATTCAAATGTCCAAAGGTCCTTAATTTTCCACATGTATTCAAACGGCCTTCAACCTTTAGAAGGTGCCCTTTCAGCTGCAACTCCCCGCTTCTCTACTTTTGGGGAACCCTAGCAAGATTCCCGAAGTGGCTGCTTGGCCTTCCGTTCATGCCAACTGTGCCAAGGCAGGAGCTGGCTCCCAAGAGGTGGAGCAGGCTGTGAGTAGCAAGGCTCGCCCACGTGCCAGCCGAGCTCTGAGTTGCCAGCTTGGCAGAGGGCTATGGGCTTCCTCCATGTTGAAGGGGAGGACCTTCCTCAGCCCCACCTCCCCATGAATGGGCCAATTGGCAGCGTAGGGCTGCCCTGCATGGTCCGGATTGGTTGTCCCCATGGAAACCAGCTGTTAGTTTGGATTTGAACGGCAGAGGAAGCGCCAGGCAGGACCGTTTCTGACTCATAGCAGCCACTCCTGCAGGAGCAGTTATTCCTATGATTCATGGGCTGCGGGTTCTTTCCAAGCATGGGGAGCTGCCAAGTGGGAAGGGGAAGAGCCAAGATGGGCAAGATGCCCACTTGGAGGGAGGAAGGAGGCCTCCCCAAATGCTGGGGAAGAGCCCTCTGCCTGCCGGAGCTGTCTGCTATTTTTTCGGTATTTGCTACTTTTAGCTGTGCTTTCCCAAGGGACCCCCACTTTCCGAGATGTCATTTGCTTGGGCACAAGGCAGGGTCCTGTAAATTTCCATGAGGGGCATCCCAGGGGTGAGCTTAATGTGGTCTCATTTATCTGAGGACTGATTTTCCCCACTGTTCTTCCCTCGCCTGACTGTCCCAGCTGCAGTGCCCACCCTAGCATTTCACGAAAGGAGACCTTTGCACACTGGTGGCTGCAGAACCTCCTGGTGCCATCCCTGTCTACCTCCCTACAGAGACAGCAGCTCTGCAGTAACAGGTAGCTCTCCTGCTCTGGAGGTTTTGAAGATCATGCTGTGGCTGCAAAAGTTTGCTTCCCACATTACTGAGCTTTTATTTTTTTAAAATTATTTTAAGTTTTACATTAAAAGAAAAAAAATGTAAGTTTGCAATAGTGGCAAATATCTGTAGCTCCCTTCATTAACAACTTATCACTACCTCTTAAAATGAAACCAAACATCTTTTTATTTCATATCCCCTCCCAATTTCTATAAACTCATTTCTTGGGTCCATGGAGATTCCCAGTCATCCAGGTCATGGTTGTCCCAAAGGGGCTTTTCCAAAAGGTGGTTGGACTTTCTTGGGTTTTTCCTTGAAAACGTTTCGCTTCTCATCCAAGGAGCTTCTTCATTTTTAACTGAAGAAGTCAGAACTGAAGAAGCTCCTTGGATGAAAAGTGAAATGTTTTCAGGGGAAGAAACCCAAGAAACTCCAGTTGCCTTTTGGAAAAGCACCTTTGGGACTCGTGTCTGGAGCCTCATCTCCCTGCTAAACAGCAAAATTCCAGTGCAAACTTTATGAGCTTTTAGTCTTGTGATGGTGCCAATTTATTTGAGCTGCAGTTCACAGGCAAACAGCTGCTCCTTGCTAAAGATTGTGTGCAATGTGCACCAAGGTGGGCATCATTTTCTGGGAAGAACTCCTAAGTAACGGGCTTCTTAATCCTCTGCTCTTCCCCAGTAGCTTCCAGAAGCCTCCTAACCTTTTAAGGACGCACCTGGGATCAGGCAGGTGCAAATGCAGCTGTGGTGGGACTGAGGCACAAACTCCCCCACAAATACCCGGGACCCCTGTCCTGGCAGGCTACCTTCTCCTGCAGCTGCAGCTTTGATGGTAGAGGGACTGCTTTTATGTATATGTCCTTGGACTAAAGGCGCTTTGCCGTCAGACAAATGCATAAATTCGCAAAATAATGGAGGGCCTTAAAAAACCCCAGAAACACCCTGTGAAAATGCCAGGTCTTCAGAGCTTTCCTGAGGTCTAGGGGGTTTTACTGCAGGGAAAGAGGGGTCCAACTGTGGGGACACCCCCTATGTTAGTGTTTCTCAACCTTGACAACTTTAAGAGGCATGGACTCCGACTCCCAGAATTCCCTGGGGATGCTGGCTGGGGAATTCTGGGAGCTGAAGTCCACCCGTCTTCAAGCAGCCAAGGTTAAGAAACACTGCCCTAGAGGGAACATAATCAGGACCCCAACCCAAATAAAATATGTGCAAGAAAACAACTCGGAAGTGGTCACCAGCCTTTGAATTGGACCCAGAAGCAAATCAGTGGTTTGGATAGCAGCAACAACAGCTTCAGACTTCCTGACGTGTTGAAATGAAACAAGCAGCTTCTCCCCAGATATCCGCTGTGCTGAAACCTAAGTGTAACATGTAGCCTGCCCCCAAAGCATTCAGCAGGAAGTTGGGATGGTTGTGCCAGTGGGTCGATGCCAGGGAACAAGGGGCACCTGGTTAGCTTTGGGTGGGCTCTTCTTTCCTTTAATTGTTTCCTTCTGCCATTTCTCCTTGGATCCGAAACCACAACCAGGAACAACTAATTCTTTGCCAGGGTTACATCGCAACAAGAGACAGGAGGAGGTGGGTTTTATGTTCTGCCCTTGTGAGCATGCTTGTTTTGGAGTGGAAATTTCTGTCGAGGGTGGCAATTTGTTTTCCTGCCATTTGGCCTTGAATGGCCTTGAATTTAGCCCACATATGTCTTTAATTCCTTAGTTCCAGAGCCTTCACAGCAATTATCTCCCCAATCACACAACAGATCCAGCTTTGTGTGGCTCTTCAGTGCTTCCCAAAAAAGAAAATCCCACCCTTTAAATTTTTGCCTTCCTTATTGATCTTCCTTTTTCCTACATTGCTGTCCAGGAAGTTTTTCAGGCTTGGGAAACTTCTTTGTTAGTTTGTGTCTGTGTGTACATGTGCAGGCACACACTGTAGAAGCTACTCAGAATAAAGTTTTCCCAGGTGGCTTACAAAACACGTTAGAGCTGCTATTAAAAACAGACTAAAAGGAGCCGTTAAACTTACGGAACGGGTGAGCAAGACAAACAGAGCCTTGGATTTCATTCAGAAGAGGCTCTGGAATGTGCCGGATAGCACACACAACAGTTGTCTGCAGCAATTGTGCTATTTTTTCAGGGCAGAGCAGCTGCCCCTGCCACCCACATCCACAATGTCCGCATGGTGCTGGCCGCAGAGGTGGTCTCTTTAATGTTGAAACGGAGTGGGGGTCCTGCGCCTTCTCATCAGATTGAAGTGCTTAGCAAAAGTGCCTTTCCTGAGCTGGGTCCCGCCATTGGGGCAAGATCTGGGTGCCCTTCATTTGGGGCAACAGGGCTGGACCTCCGGAAGCTGCAAGGAGGACAACTGGCATGCTCACCATCCTGGGCAGCAGTTCTCCTGTTGATCCATGGTACCAATAAAGGATAATTTATTTGTATTTATTTGTAGCTAAGAGTTGAACTGTGGGGTCCTTGGTGCTCTCTGAGCTTGGTGGCTTTCTTGCAGATGTTTCATGACCCAACTAGGTAACATTATCAGTGTTAGAAGGGGGGTGTTCAGAAAGGAAGAGGAGGAGGAGGAGGAGGACTGTGGAGTCCTTGCTGCTCTCTGGGCTTGGTTGTTTTCTTGCACATGTTTCATTGCCCAACTAGGTACCATAATCATTGCTAGACCCATGATATCCCTGCTAATAGTGCTGAGGTTAGTGGGTGGGCTGGGAAGCAATTCCCTTCCACATCCAGGGCTTCCTCAGACCTCTCTTGAGCCCAGGAGGGCGGAGTGGCTTGCTTTCCCGTCTTGGAAACCAACCCCTCTGTTTTGCAAGCTGCCTTCCCTTCCCAGTGCCTGGGATTAAGGAAGAGAGCAGATTGCCCTCCTGCCCCTTCTCCAGCTGAGCTCCTTTCTGAATTATGCGGGTTAACCTGATTAGTTCAACCAGGCACTTCCTCCTTGGCGCTCCCCAACTCCAGCCTTAACGAAGAAAAATCAGCCATAGGGAAAGTATTTTGGCATCTTTGCTCAGTGGTGGGAATTCACTGGAGACCCTTCGCCCCAGTGGCTGTTCGGGGAGCAGGGGAGAAACCTGCTTGTGTCTGACAGAAACAAGCTGCCTTCTCTGGACTTGGGTCAGCCTGTGTGAAAGCACAGACACTGTGTGTTTATGTGTGTTTTAGTGCTGTATGCTGCACAGCAGCTTTGCTGGCTGGGGAATTCTGGGAACTGAAGTCCACCCATCTTAAAGTGGCTAAGGTTGACAAGACTGCTCTATTCTGCCCATTCAAGCAGCCTGTCTCAGCAGTTGGAGCAACACACTCCTAGTTGGGAGAGGGTGAGCGGGTGTTGGGGTGCCGGCTGGAGACGGATGGTCCCTTTTGAAGCAGTGGGAATGCTGCAGGGCAGTGAGGGGGTCGGGGCGTCCTCCACAGACTTGGGATTAAGGAGGGAGCAGGACGGACAGAGCAGAGAGGATGTTGGGGATCAGAGGCAGCCTTGGGAAGCCGGCCTCCTTGCCCTGCAATGGCCGGGACCAAGTGGAGGCCATTGGAGAGAACTGCCTGCTGGCCTCAGTGCTGAGGCCGGGCAAGAGGATTCTGACACACCATCACGCCCTTCCTCAGTGCTGACGGACTTGGGTTCCGTTCCTGCTTCCTGGGGCCTCCAGCCAGCAGGTGCCACCCAGCGAGGTTCTCTGCAGCTCCCCAAAGTCTGGGCCAGGTAGAGAAGTCCAACTTGTTTGCGTGGCCTAGTTCTGGATCGCCTCATGTTTGGTGACCACCTGTGGCTGAAAAAGGTTTTTCAAGCGTTGCTAGACAAAATGCACCGGGCTGAGAATCTGATCAGCGTATGAAGGATAAAAAGGAGCACACAAATGACACCTTTTTCTTGCTAAATAGTTTGTGGGCCATGTAAACGTGGCCCAATACTGCAGGAGGAGAGCTGACGTTAGTCTGTGTCGCCTATCCCGGGAATATGACAGCATCTTTTCTGACTTAGGAATTTTATGACGAGGCAGAAGCTTTTGTGAGGTGCAGCATTTTCATGTGCAAATGCTCTGAGTTTCTTCCCCTTCCTCAACTGACCCGTCGGGGCGAAGACTCCAGCAGGCGGTCTTCCTAACTGCAGCACCAGCCCTTCTCTGCCTGCCGGCTCCTAACTCCTGGGCTCCATTCAGGAGGTGAAGGGGAGGCCAGATGTTCAGCCTGAGCCTGTTGGCCAAGAGCTTTGCGCTTCTCCATCGCTGGTGTCCTCGCCTGGAGGGAAGGGTGGGCGCCATTCAGCAGGCTCTTGCTTATAGCGTGGAGTCTCGGGGCAAAGAAATGGGTGACCTGAGCCCATGTCAGGGACTTAGGCTCCCTTGCGGAGGCTTTGCCGGGGACGTCTGGAAATTGGGTCACTGCCACCTCTTGAACAAGTTGGCTTGCTCAACGATCTTGAACAACCTGGTTCCTGTTCGCATCAGAGAGATGTAATGCCGATGCTCTCCGTTCAGTACAGTAATTCATTGAAGGCCCGAAAGCCTGAAATGCCTCCCTGGGTCGGAGAAGAGCAGGCAGAGCCGGGGGCGGAGTTGAGCGAGTCATCAGCCTAGAGTCCTTCCATTCCCACAAATGTCTAAGTCCAACCCTCTTGAACCAATTTAGCACTGAACCTTGATTAGATTCTTGAGCAATAAATCTTCTGAATTGCAACTTAATGTATAGTCCTGATTCTTCACACCATGGTGCTTATTAGTGACAGAAGGATATTTTTCTTTTGAGTATTTGCTGGCCTGTGGAAGCCAATGGCCTTTCTCCTGGGTGGACTGACCCACGTTTTTGGGAAGGGGAGGCAACTTTACCAGCATCCCATGATTGGCAGCTTGGCCCTTATCTGATATAACCCCCATTCAGAAATCTAGCATTTGGCTTTCACAGTTTGCTTTATTTTATTATTCCTCCATGGAAGAAAACCTGAATTAAATTATCTGAAGAAGAAGGCTTTAAATATGTGAATCCGAAATTAGGAGGACCACCCCATCCCAAAAGCGCTTCTCTAATCTACTTTCTGGACCCCCCCCCTTTTTTTTTAAAGTATTCTGGTTGAAGATGTTGTCATCTCTTCCTTGCAACCGCCTCCCTTCCTGGAAGGGGGGTCAGTTTAGAGCTCCAGGCCACAGTGAAGCAGCAGCCCACCTGTCTGCACAAGTGGTGGGTCCCCTCTGTGTATTCAGGGGATTGCATTGTCTGGAGGGGAGCAACTGGTGTTTTCTGTCTGTCCTTCGGTGGAGACTGAGATGGAAGGAAACATGAAACCGACTTTATCCCAGTTTGGTTATTCAGTTGGGGCCGCTCTGGATGTTTCCTGCAGGCCTCGTGCTAACTGGGGCTGGGGGGGAAGAGGGCCACCTGTTCTTCTGGGAAGGGAGGTTTGGGGACAGTTGCTGTGGGTCGCCAGGATCCATCTCGCATTGTCCCCTGAAAATGAGGACATTTTACATGTTAGGGAGGGACAGCCTGCCAGCCGTTTTGCTGGCTTTGCATGGAGAGGTGTGGAACCATTAATCTGATCAACAACCAGATTGTGGCGAAGCTAAAACACTCCTCTAAATTAGAGGTTTAATAAGCAAAATAAGGTCTAAAATGGAAATCTGGGGGATGGTGGAGTCATCATATGTAAATTACATGTCCTTGCAAGTATGGTTGCATGCTTCTTTTGTACTAAGTAGGAAAAAAGTAAATGGATTTTACAGCTAAGGTAGCTAAAAAGAATTTAAAACTGGATCAAATTATTTTCCATGGAAATCATCCAAAGCCAGCAGCATTTTTTCCCCCTAGAGCAGTGTTTCTCAACCGTGGCTGCCTGAAGATGGGTGGACTTCAACTCCCAGAACTCCCCAAACTCAGAGAGCACCAAGGACCCCACAGTTCCTTACCTGTTCCATGGCCGGGGCTTGAACCTTTGGCTATTCCCTGTGCTGGTTTAGCTCCTAGGGCCAAGCCATTGTGGGTAGAGTCCTTTTTCAAAGCTCATCCCTCTCCGGGGTTTGCCTGGACCCATCAGACTCTTTATCCTCCAAGCCATGCTAGGACTGACTTTGTATAGCAAGCTAAATCCGAGCTAATGAAACATTGTTTTTTGTTTTCCATGCTATATAATGGCCTAGTTACTATAATTACTAAGAGAATGGCTAGGTTATTACAGGATTCTAGATTGCCTTAACGCTTAATAGACTAACACAGTTGGAAGGGACCTTGGAAATCTTCTAGTCCAAATCCCTGCTCAAGCAGGAGACCCTATGCTATTTCAGACAGCTGACTGTCCAGTCTCTTCTTAAAAAACCTCCAGTGATGGAGCACCCACAGCTTCTGGAGGAAACTGCTCCACTGATTGATTGTTCTCACAGTCAGGAAATTTCTCCTTAGTTCTAGGTTGCTTCTCTCCTTGATTAGTTTCCATCCGTCGTTTCTCGTCTTGCCTTCTGGTGCTTTGGAAAACAGATTGACACATACACACAGCTCTTTCTGACAGCTCCTCAAGTAGTATTGGAAGGCGGCTGTCATGTTTCCACTGGTCCTTCTCTTTATTAGACTAGACTTACTCAGTTCCTACAAGTATGATTTAACCTCCAGGCCTTTAATTAACTTTGTTGCTCTTCTTTGGACCCTCGTAGAGTTTCACCTTCCACATCTTGGCCTGGGCAGATGGAGCCGGGCTCCTTCAAACTTGCGAGATGCTAGAAGGTGAACTATTTTTGTACCTCGCAGAGGCTGTTCAAAGCACCTGAAAGAGGCGTGTTGGCCTCTCAAGTGCTAAGCCGCCATGCACGAGCCCCGTGGCTGCTTCGGGGCTGCCTGAGTGAGCTTGAGCGAGCAACCTTGCTCCAGCCCCAGCATGCGCAGACAGACAGGCAGGCCTGGCTTTCCAAGGGCCCAGGGGGGTCGGCAGCAGGCGGCAGCTGCCTTGGACGCGTTGGGAGAGTTTTTCCATGTGCTTTGCACCTTCTAATAATTAACTTCTTGCTCTTTCAAGAGAGAAGAACTGAGAGATTATGTTTGTTTGCAATGCTGAATAAACGGCAGTTCGTTAGGTGCAGCACTTGGGTGTGACCGTTTACCCTGCAAACCGTCTTTTGAGGGGTCCTGGGTGCTCCGTGAGCTGGCTTGTTTTCTGGCAGATGTTTCATTACCCTAACTAGTGAGGAGTGCTGTCTGCTGTCGGTTTATCTCCTGGTGTCACCCACTCAGACAGGCAGGACACCGGAATATAAACTGACAGCAGACAGCACTCCACAGTAGCACTGATGATGTTACCTAGTTTGGGTAATGAAACGTCTGCCAGAAAACAAGCCAGCTCAGGGAGCACCCAGGGCCCCTCATTTCAACCCTCAGCTACAAATATTCTCCCTCATTGGAAACAGTCTTTTAACAAATGATCTGAAGATTTAGTCTTTCTGCTTGAGGTGCATGGCTAGGAACTCAAAATATTTAAATGGACTGTTCTTCAAAATCGGGGTTACCGAATCCTGGCAACTGTAAGATGCTTGGACTCCCAACTCCCAGAATTCCCCGGCCAGCATGAAGTCCAGGAATTTTAAAGTTGCCGCGCTTGGGAAACACTGTTCTAAGTGATGTAAATAGATGAAGTGTCCACGTTTTCCTTCAGTAACTTAAAAGAACAGATGAATTTTGAATGTTGGCAATAAATTCACTTATTCCCCTTTAATAGATTTGCCTGGCAAGGAAGCAGCTGGCTCTTTGCTGGATCAGGCTTGGTGCTTCAACCCTTGCAAACAACAGGCTGGGAAATGAATGATGTAAATTGGGGGGGGAGCCCCCAAGGGGCCTCACAGCCACCCTTTCTGGCTTGGAGGGCCAACCGAAGTCTCGTGAAGAGCCGGGCTCAGACCAGAACAGCAACTGCTGCCCTCCCAACCCACCCAACTGGGTCTGCTTCTCCCAGCCCTTTGGCACAGAGCAGCCCTTGACGTCAGCCGTGGCCGGGAAGAAAACCCTGCTTTGTTTACCGTCTTCAGCGGGAGCTCTGCCCTGATTTCTTGTGTGGTGGCAAGATGCCCACCACGCTCTGGCCCCTTTCCCAGCCAGAGAAGAGGCTCCCAGGGTGTTGCATCCCACTGCAGGGGCAGAAAGCTGGGCGGGGTCTCCCTGTGAAGTAGGGGAGACAATGTGACCTTTCTCTCTTGGGAAAGAGCCGGGCTGTTGTTGGAGAACAAGGCATCGGAGTCGCCCGGTGGGTTTGGGGCCTCCTCCGAGCTTTAGAAGTTGGCACAAGGTCAGCCCACGCCCAGCTTCCTTGCCAAGATTGGGGGCTGAGTCACCGGACAGAAACTGTCCAGAGGGAACGCACTCTGAAAGTACCTCCAGCTTAGAAAACAGACAGTCCGACGAATCCTTCCTCTCTCTGTTTTCTCTTACCAAGGGACTTCAAGGGTTTAAGCCTGGAAGGGCCTGGAGTACATTCACAACGTTTTCAGGAAAGGGGGAGTATAGCAGTATAACAGAGTTGGAAGGGACCTTGGAGGTCTTCAAGTCCAGCCCCCTGTTCAAGCAGGAGACCCTGTACCATTTCAGCCAAATGGCTGTCCAGTCTGTTCAATCATTGTTTCTTCGCCAAAAGCTTTTGGTAAACCAAGTTTGCTACCCTGAGGCCTTTAGGTAAGACGCCCAGAGTCACCCTGAGTGAATCAGGCAGCCATATACGTTTTCTTAATATAAATAAAAAACTTCCCCTTTTTCAGCTAAATTCCTGTGACACATTTTTGCATCACGGCCGATGTTTTTATTCCGCTACGTTTCGTAGTATCGGCTGAAAAGTCCAGGCTGTCTCTCCAGGGGCTTCCTATTTATTTTTGTTTGTTTTTTGCGGGTCTAATAGTTACAGTGTTCCCCTAAGATACATTACTTGGCCTCTTCTGTTAGGGAGGTTGCTATTTCCCCAGGTAAAGAGAAGACGAATCCTGGTTGTGTAGCTTTTATGTTAACCTTTTCAAAAAAAGGATTTCCTGGATCGAACTCGGGGTCAGTCCAATCAGCCGGTGGAGCAGGTCCTTGGTGACTCTCCCCAGGCTGCTTCCCTGATCCTTGGCATTTGGAATGCCAAGACGGACTGCTTTAGAGTAGGATGGCTCTGCTTTAATGCCTTAAGCCTGCAATGTTGCACATTCAGAGGTGCCAGCTACGAAACCACTTTTCCCTGCTGTCTTTAAAGCATGCAGCTGCACCGTCGGCCCTCTCTTGGTTGCTTCAGCCCTGCAGCGCTTCCCGTCAGCTGGAGCAGCGGCTGCCTCTCTCTCCCTGGTCATGCCACCATCCTTTTGCGGCTTGCGGTGGAGGCCCTGTGGCTTCCCAAGAGCAGTTGCGGGACTTTACTTGGCTTCCTGGACTCTCTTGCGGGTGGGTGGGTGGAGGCAGAGTCCCTGGGAGGATGCCAGGCCCTTCCTCAGCCCAAAGAATGCCAGTTGTGAGCTGCCTGCCAGGCGCCTTTCCCAGGTGAGCAGCTTCAGGATCTCCTAGCGGTGTGGAGTATCTGCATCTGCCCACAGGTGTGAAGGTTTTGCTTCCTAGGAGCCACCCCTGAAGCCCAGTGCAAAAGGGGGGTGTTCTGACACGTCTGTCAAATTGTCCCCGGCCCTCCCTTTTTCACTCTCCCGAAGTGCCACACCATGGAGTGATGCTTAACAATTTATGACCTATTGCATAGAACCCTAAGGCAGGAAGGGACCCTGCAGACCTTCTAGTCCAACCCCCTGCTCAAGGCAGGAGACCTATACCATTCTGACAAATAGTTGTCCAATCTTTTCTCAAAAACCTCCAATGATGGAGCACCCACAAGTCTGGGAGATGAGCTGTTCCACTAATCAGTTTTCCTGCAGTTTTGTTATTTTATGCCATACCTGTGGCAGATCAAGGTGACAAAAAGGCAATAAACTATTTCCTTGTATCCACCTTTAAAGAAATAGGTGGCACTTTTTGAATTTTGAATGTTTCTGCATAAGTATGACCTGAAAGGAGATCTATTTCTTACACAGGCCTTAAAACTAGACAAGGAGAACCCCAATGAGGCAAAAACATCACCCTTGTTCAGTTGTGTATTGGGGGAGGTCGGGCCGGGTGCCAGTCAAGACACGACTTACTACGTGTTGGTTTCTTTTCCTCCTTAATGCAATAATGAATGTCTTGTTTCCTGCATCTGGTGAGCTGGAAACTTAGTCACAGCCATAAAAATGCATTTATGGATAGAGAGTTTTGATGCTGCTGCTGGGAATGTGTGGGCCTGTATTGGCAGTCCTCAACTTATGACCATCTGTTTAGCAGTCATTCAAAGTTATGGCAGTGCTGGAAAAAGGGACTTACAACCAGTCCTTGCACTCACAATCTCGCAGCATCCGGCGGTCCTGCAATTGTGATCCAGGCGCTTGGCAATTGGCTCACACTTACGACAGTTGCCGTGTCCTGCAGTCCTCTGGGTACCACTTGCAACCCTCCCAGCCAGCTTCTGACAATCAGTGGGGAAGTTGGTAGGAAAGATGACAAGTCACAGTCTTGCTTAATGACTATGGGTGATTTGCTTAATGACCTTTGCAAAAAAAGATCACAAAACCGTGTGTAATCACGTTTTGTCTCACTTAACAGCTGCACTGCTTAACAGTGAATTTTCCAGCCCGTTGTCGTAACACATGAAGAACGGTTGCAGGAACTGGGTATGTCTAGTGACTCTAGTCTAAGAGAAGGACGAGCGGTGATGGGATGGCAGTCCTCCAATATTTGACAGAAAAGAAGGAATGGACTTATTCTCCAAAGCCCCCCGAGGGCAGGACAGGAAGTAACGGGAGGAAGATCAGTAACTAAGGAGGAATTTTCTGACAGTGAGAACTATTAACCAGTGGAACGGCTTCCCTCCAGAAATTGTGGGGCTCCATCATTGGGGATTTTTAAGAAGAGATTGAAGAAGCCATTTGTCTGAGATGCTATAGTGTCTCCAGCAGAATGGATGGAAAGACAGATAGACAGACAAACAGATAATCTTCCTCCTGGACTTGTGGGCGCTCCATCACTGGAGATTGAGTATCAAGAAGAGATTGGAGTATCATTTGTTTAAAATGGTATAGGGTCTCCTGCTTGAGGTGGGGGGGGGGTTGGACTAGAAGACCTCCAAGGTCTCTTCCAGCCCTGTGATTTTATGATTCTGAGATAAGATAGATGACAGACGGATGGATGGATGGACAGCTTGCCCCTCCAGAAGTTGTGGGCACTCCATCACTGGAGGACTTCAAGAAAAGACTGGACAGCCTTTAGTCTGAGATGCTATAGTGTCTCCCACTTGTGCAGTGGGTTGGACTAGAAGGCCTCTGAGGTCCCTTCCAACACTACGGTATTTAGGGATAGGGATAGGATAGGGATAGAATGGAATGGAATGGGAATAGGATAGAAAGGGACCTTGGAGGTCTTCTAGTCCAGCCCCCTGCTCAAGCAGGAGAACCTATACCAACTCAAGACAAGTGACTGTCTAGCCTCTTCTTAAAAACCTCCAGTGATGGAGCGCCCACCATTTCTGGAGGCAGGTTGTTCCACTGGCTGATTGTCCTCTGTAACCTGAAAGGGTAACCAAACCAGTTGTAGCAACGTTGCATTAGAGTAGGATAATCGGAAGCAAACAAGGCGACTCAAGGCCTGCTCAAATAGCCAGGTCACTAGTGGCCCCAGCAAGATTAAGGGAGACCAGGGGTTACTATTAATATTCAAAGATGCATGATGGTTTCTGTTCCATATATTTCACAGGCTTTAGAAAATTGTAACTCCTTTTCGTTAAAAGCAATACTGGAGTTGGCTCACAGAGGCCCAGATTGCCCATACTCGTTTATGGGCTAGAAACTAATGCTTGAAATTGAACAATTTCTTACCTGTTACTAAGTTTACTCAGGTTTATTTTATGCAATAACTCCTGGACACAGTTTGTGTGTGTGTGTGTAAAAGACCAGCTTGCATTTTGCAACTCTGAAATCAGACAGACCCACGTGCGCTCACCAATGATTTCTTCCAGCAACACCTGTGGACAGTCCCCGTTTCTGTGGGAGGATCTGGGTGGGGCCCTCGGTGCCCACAAAACGCTGTTCTGGCATTCAGGAAAAACCCTCCCTGGAAACGGAAGCCTGGCGTTTTGCTCCGACTTGCAAGGGCGTGGTGCCACTGGGCATGTTTTCCCCACGTGTTTCTTCCTGGCTTTTAGGAGTGGAGCAGATGAGTCAGAGGACGATGGGCAGCGGAGCTCCCTTTCTCTTCCAGAGAGCCCAGCAGGGTTTCTGCTGCGTGTCACCACAATACAAAAAAGATGCTGAGACTCTGGAAAGAGTGCAGAGAAGAGCAACTAAGATGATCAGGGGACTGGAGGCTAAAACGTACAAAGAGCGGTTGCAGGAACTGGGGATGGCTAGTTTAATAAAAAGAAGGACTAGGAGGGACATGATAGCAGTCTTCCAGTATTTGAAGGGCTGCCCCAAAGAAGGGGGGGGGGGTCTTGGACAACGCCTCTTAGGCAAGACAACAATGGGTGGAAACTAATCAAGGAGAGAAGCAAACTAGAGCTAAGGAGAAATTTCCTGACAGAACAATTAACCAACTTGCTTTCGGACGTTCTGGGGCTCCCATCATTGGAGCTTTTCAAGAATTGATTGGACAGCCCTTTGTCTGGAATGGTATAGGGTCTCCTGCTTGTGCAGGGTGTGTGTGTTGGACTAGAACAGGGCTTGTCAACCTTTTCACCGATTGTACCACTTTTAGGATATGGCAATATTCGAGTACTACCTAGCAAGGTGTCAAAAACTTGATGACCCCCCCCAAAAAAACTGTTCAAAGTTGCAATTGCACTGAAATCACTTATGACCATTTTTCACACTTATGACCATTGCAGCATGCCCAGGGTCATGTGATTTATATTTGGATGCTTGGCACCTGATTCATATTTATGATGGTCACAGTGTCCCAGGGTCATGTGATCCCCTTTTGCAACCTTTTCACAAGCAAAGTCAATGGCAGGGCTGCTGGTGGCCAAGTGCTAAGGCGGGACTTCCTTCCCTCCCTCCCTCCCTCTCATGCCCACCTCCTTCTGAAGGAAGAATTTGAAGAAAAAAACCCCCATATTTTCTCTCTTCCATATATTCATCAAACAAGGAAAAGCTCCAGAGACAGAAAAGACAAACTGCTGAGTGAACTAGCTTAAAAAGGCACTTCCCCTTTAAGAATTAGCTACTGGCTAGAAAGGAAAGTTAAGGAATGCAGCCGGCACTTAAGGAAGGAAAAAAATGTAGTTAAGTACTGGCTTGCCGGCTAAGGCAGCCTCCCCAAATGGCTCCAGGCAAAACCCATTCAGGAGAAAAATACTTCAAAATCCCTTGCAGCAAAACTTACAGCTAACAATAGCAGAGCAATAGAAGCTAACATGAGACATCAGCCACCAGCCAAATAGAAATTGCCAAACACTCCTTAAGAACACAAAGCCCACATTACACAAATCCCAGAACTTCAAAGTCACAAAAGCACATAAGAATCCTTCCACTCTCCATCTCCCTCCCTCCCTCCGTGCCTCACCTCCAGCCATTGCTGCCTTTTTTGCATTCCTCTTGGAGGGCGACCCCTCCCCCACTGCATTTCTTGCCTGTTTGCTGCTGCCAGCACAGGTGGCTGCCACAGCAGTTGTAGATCCGCTCCTGCTTGATCTCCTCTCCTCTCCCCCCACCCACCCTCCTCCTCCTCCTTCTTTCCCTTCGGTGCAGCCAGAGCTGACTCCTCCCAAGGCTGCTGCTTTTCTCTCTCTCTCCCTCTCCCGCCCAAACTGCCTCCTTTTATAGCCTCTCCTGCCTCCGCCCCCCTCCTCCTCCTTTCTCATGGGGGAGGGTGAGCCAGAAGTGAGCCTGGGCCCTTTGCCTCGCCCCAGCCACTCTGCAGCTCCGGAGGACTCTCTCACAGTAAGTCCTTGCCTGTGCTGGCTCTTTCCCTCCCCCACTACACTTGACCAGGCAGGGCTGCATACCACCTGTCACTCGTTAATGTACCACAAGTGGTACGCGTACCACCGGTTGAAAAGCCCCGGACTAGAAGACCTCCAAGCTCCCTTCCAACTCTGATATTCCCTTTTTGGCAATCCCTCCCTCCCTCCCTCTTGGCTCAGCCCGTTCCCATGAATATCTAGTAGCTCGTCTCTTTAGTAGTATTGGTGTTGTGAGAACAGGGCTTTGTTCCTCCCCAGCATTGTTCAAGTGCTTCAAAGGAAAATATAGAAATACCCTTGATAATTCACCTGGTTGGGGAGGTGCTGACAGGCAAGTCAGGGTGGAGGAGAAGGACCCCACTTCCTGGCCTGGAGGGTTGTGGCTTTCGCCCCACATTGCTGGTTGTGTTATAAGCACTGGATAGGAAAATATCTTTGGCTTATGAGCAAAGAGGTGCAACAGCATGAGAGGAGCACAGGGCTGGCAGGAAAAGCAGAAAAGGCAGCGACCTTCCCTTGCAATCCTTTGGGGGGGGATATGGGGAGGTGGTTACCACAATTGGGGGAGCAGCCTCTGCAGAGAGCTAATAGGCTGAGAGTTTTCCTTTTTGCTTTCGTGCTTGTGGCCATTCCAGTCAAAGTGCACTGCAGCAGCAGTCCCCAACCCCTGGTCCCTGGACCGGCACCGGTCCACACCATGCCAGAGTCCGGTCCGCACAAACAAGCGAAGCCCCATCCGCCGGATGCTGGCAGCACGTGAAACCAGCCCCCTTCCAGTCCCGGGAAAAACCTGTCTCCACGGAACAGGTCCCTGGTGCCCAAAAGGTTGGGGGCCGCTGCATTACAGGGAATCCTCATTTAGCAACCGCAGTTGGGACTAGACACTTGGTCGTTAAGCAAAGTGGTTACTGAGTGAAACTTGGATTGCTGATGATCTGACTTCGGCTTCCCTTTGCTTTGTAGACCTGCAAAATTATTTTTTTCATCATGTCAGTGAGGCTGTCGCTAAACGAGGACTACCTGTATGGAAGCACTTACAACTCACAGAAAGCAGCAACTGCTCTGCATAGGAGGATCAAAGCAGAGAGTGTGGAGGGAGGGGCCGGGGGGGGCGGGGCAAGAAAGTTCCCGGCAGAGTTAACTTGCCACCCCCTCCCCAATCAGACTAGAGTGCAGAGTTTGCAGAATGGATGCTGTCTCCTCATCTCCTCCCCCCCCCCACACACACACCCCGCTCCACAATTTGTGGGTCTGGCTCTCCAAGGGGGCCCCCACCTTGCAGCTTCGTGTGTCGTGCCATAGGCAGGAGATGAGATGTTGGGGTGGGGGGGGGGGAGAGCGCTTAACTTGCAGAGTCCGGCAGGGAATTGCTTGGTCAGAAGAAAGGAGCTTTCTGGTTGTGATCAGCCCCGCCATGCTGGTCTCCAAAGCCCAAAATAGAAAGTCCTTTTCCCCACCTTCTTTGAAAAGCCTCGTGACATAGAAATGAATGACTCTGAGGTTCCACTTCCTTGGTTGGGGGGCGGGGGGGAATCCTGACTTTGGCTGAGGGGAACTGTGGCTGTGATGTTGCTTTTGAGAAACAGCCCAAAGGTCTCCTTGGCAACTTCTCTGCTGGCATTGTGAGGCAAGCAGGCCCCACCTCTGTTTCTGGCAAAGAAGCTCTGTGTGAGGAGCAGTCATGAGGACTAGAAGCGCCACCTTGCTTTTGCAACCCAGAGCCCAAGATTCTCAGAGTGGGCGGAATGACCGCACTTTTACTTTAAGTAAAAGTAAAAAATTGAGGCTGCATGTTATTATCTTATTCTACTGGGTTAAAAAGAGTCCGAAGTCGATGCTTTTCTTTATTTTCCCCCTTTTATCTTCCCTTTTTCCTCCTCTACTTTCTCACTATTTTCATTTTTATTTTCAGTTTATATTTTGATAAACTAATAAAAATGTGGAAGCATAAAAAGGAAAATTAGATACCCTTAAGGGTGCCCGTGCCAGCAGCTGAAGGGCACTTTCCTTGCAATTGCTTGCTTGTGAGGAGTGGAAGAAAACTCAGCCCACAGGCAATGGGCGTGTGTGTGTGTTGCTTTTAGATCCGTCTTTCTAGTAATTTGTTGTGAGCGTAATTTGTAACACTGAGTTTCATATTCAGTTGCATCTTACAAGGCCAATATAAAATCAGGACCAGACGGGCACTCACACCCACTTCGAGGACTTGTCATGTGCCCGCCTGCATAAGCCTCTCCCTTAACATTCCCACCTCTTGGGAAGAGACTGGCGCATCGGCCATCCTCGCTTGCCGGTTTCAGCTCAGTCGGTTTCCAGAACCACAAATCTGTGCATTAAATTGTTCCGCCTTTCCAAGTGACCAAATATGATCGCTTTTGCTTCCTGGACGATCCGTGTTGCCGAAAACTTCCCTTGGACCACCGCTCTGGGGTCCCTAGACTCGCTTCAGCTGGCCCCCTCCTGGGAGGTGCATGACACCCCCCTCCTCTTCCAGACTTTGGCAAATTCAAGTCAGAACTGAGCCCCCCCCCTTCTGTCGAAATCTGTGGAGCCAAAGGGGGGGAAAAAGAAAACTGGTTCTGTAGGGCAATTGGTGAGGATTGAAACAGGCAAAGATGTTGCTGAAAACCCAGCTGGAAGCAGCGACCGTTGGCCCATGGCCAACTATAAGGAGTTACGACCACAATTGAGCTCAAAATCTCTGCTGCTAAGTGAGACAATTGTTAAGTGAGTTTTGCCCCATTTGACGACCTTTCTTCACACAGTTGTTAAGTGAATCACTCCCGTTGTTACATTAGTAACATGGTTGTGAAGTGAATCCGGCGTCCCTAAAGAATTTGCTTGTCAGAAGGTCGCAAAAGGGGATCACGTGACCCCGGGAGACAGGGACTGTCACGGATATGAGTCAGTTGCCAAGCGTCCGAATTTTGATCACGTGACCGGGGGGGGGGAGGATGCTGCTGCTCATAAGTGTGGAAAATGGTCATAAGTCACCTTTTTCAGTGCCGTTGCAACTTTGAACAGTCACTAAATGAATGGTTGTAAGCTGAGGACTGCCTGCATCCTTTTACTCCCGAGCGAGCAGGCGCTGCTTTTAAGCCCTTGTAGTTTCTAGTTGCATCTTGTCTTGTTCCAGAAGAAAAGGGAGGCAGCTGAGGAATGGAAACTTGGATCCCAGCTCCGATAAACATGCAGATTTTTCCTCCTCTTCGCTATATTTATAGAGTTTCCCGTTTCCTTCCTAAATTAAAGCCAAATGAAACTTAAAAAAAAAAAAACTGAGGCCCCATTTTCCCTGCTTTGACTGCGTTGTTGGCATCCTGCATTGGGCTTAATGGAGAGAGTGGAAAGGGGCTACTTAGGAGCCCCCCACCCTGTTCCCTGCTGGCTTCACTGGACCCCACCCCGGGGACCCCACCCTCCAAGCAGTTTGTCTCAAGGCCTGGCAGCTGAAGGGGAGAAAGCGGCCTTTGGTTCCTGTCACCATGTGGGCCTTCTCCTCCGCGGTGCTCCGTAAAACGTGTCCTTTTTACAAGCCGGCCCACGCAGCAGACCCACGTCGGGCTTCACGGTTGTCCGGTGGGTGTCCCCATCCCAGATCCGAGGCTGAGCTGAGCACTCTGGAGGGTTGTGCTCACCGGTTTCCATTGCTTTATCGCTCTGTTTCTATCCTATCACATTTCCAGACAGTTTTTGTGATAAAAAATAAAACATTGAATGTGTTTAATGCCGCTTAGGGCTCCACCTGATGGTTAGTGTAGTTGAAAAATGCCACACAGGATGTACACCAGTGTTCCTCAGTCTTGGCAGCTTTTAAGATGTGTGGACCTTAACTTCAATGAAAGATCTGCAAGGAAACAAGAAGCCCCGGGAGCATCAGGGAGCCCACAGTTGGTCCACAGTTGGTCCACAAGCATTCTCTTCCATGGGCACGAATTCTCAGTTGATTATCATCCCAACTGCTGAAGTGGGATGTTGGGATAGAACGCATCGCTCTGTGACTCAGTCTTCCTGCTGTCGGCTGGGCCCTTCGCCTTTCCCTTCGTGGAGATGTTTGTCTTTTGACCTTCACCCTGAAATCCTGGTCCTTGGTGGCCTTGCTGGTCCCCACAGCTCTCGGTGCCCAGTTTGGAAGGAATCTCTCCTTTACAGCCAGAAGCAGATGAGACGAGAAGAGCGTATTTCTTCTAGGTCAGGATTTCCCTTCAACACCTTAATGAGCGCTGCACATTTCTTGAGTCATTAGCAGCTGAGGCTACTGGGGCCAAATCTGCTTTTGATCAGTTCGTCTCCTTGCTGGTGAGGCCGCCCAAATAATAATAATAATAATAATAATAATAATAATAATAATAATAACAACAATAATAACAATAACAACAATAATAACAATAATAATTAATAATAATAATAATAATAATAATAATAATAATAATAATAATAATAATAATAATAATAATAATGTTGGAAGGGACCTTGGAGGTCATCGAGTCCAACCCCCTGCTCAGGCAGGAAACCCTATACCATTTCAGACAAATGGCTGTCCAGTCTCTTCTTAAAAACTTCCAGTGTTGGAGCATTCACCGCTTCTGGAGGCAGGTTGTTCCACTGGTTAATTGTTCTAACTGTCAGGAAGTTTCTCCTCAGTTCCAGGTTGCTTCTCTCCTTGACGAGTTTCCATCCGTTGCCTCTTGTCCTGCCCTCAGGCGCCTTGGAGAATAGCCAGTCCCACAGATGAAAGGGAGTTCCTCTGGATGGGTTGCTAATTTAAAGTTTCTGCTCCTTCAAGCCTGAACTTCTTGATGTCTAGAATTGCATTTATTGCCTTCCAGCCACACTCCACATGGTGCCCACAAGAGCTTGGGCAATGATCAGCACAGCCAGATGAGGGCGCCAGATTCCCAGAAAAGGCAATTCTACTCACACGTGAGCCTGTTGTGGTTTACTCAGTCGTAGTTTGCTGAGATGTGTGAATGGAGTCATTCTTTTTCTCCCTGGGCCTAGGTTCAAATCTGGCTAATGTTCTGGTGCTCCCAAGTCTTATTCCCATGGCATCTTATGGGTGTTGCCTGTTGTGGTTTACTCACTTACAAATGAACGAGCCACAATTTGCAGAGATGTGTAAATGGAGTTGTTCTCTTTATCTCTGGGCCTGAGTTTGGATCTGATTAATATTCTGTTTCTCCCAAGTCTTGTTCCCAGGGGCATCTGGTGGGTTTCTGCCAAAGTCTCCCAAAGTCCATCTTGTCTTCTGGTGGGGCTGCTGGGCACAAAACTTTCCTTCTTACCGATGGCTGCATCTTTCTCTTCCAGGGACACCAAGAAGAAAGGAGAACTGCTCACTGCCCAGGCCCGCCTGAAGGATGTGGAGGCCTTGCTCAACTCCAAAGAGGCTGCACTCGCCACCGCCTTGGGGGAGAAGCGCAACCTGGAGGGTGAAGTCCGCAACCTCAGAGGCCAGCTGGCCAAGGTAGGCCAGGCGCACCTGTGAAGGTCCCCAACAGTCTCTCCGCTCTGCTCTTGGGGGGCCCTTGAGATGGGAGGGGGCCAGTTTCTCCTCCATCCCTTGTCCATCTCCGGACTACCGGTTCCAAAATGTTATGCCAGGAGGAATGAGTTTGTAGGCTCAGGTGAACTCTGCCTGCAAATGTCTGTTGTGCAGGAGGGGAGGGGTCCTTCTGCTAGGAGACCACCAGCCTTTCACCTCCTTCCCGGGCCAGCTCCTGTTCCTGCAGATTGCCAACCAAGGGCAATAAAGATGGCAGCCAGGCTTAGGCTGGCCGACCTTATTAGGCTGGTGGTCTTTGAATCCCCCCTCCAACAATGGGTCGGTGGGCTCCTGTTACGATTTTTATTTGGCCATGCTTTATCTTTTTGTGAATTTTGTAATTGTGAATTTAACCTGTGCTGTTCATAAGGAAGCCAAAACAGCAGCAAGATTTATAACCATATTTCTTGAGCTTGGCAGTTGAATGGTGGGTGGACTTCAACTCCCAGAGGGGAATTCTGGGAGTTGGTCCATCCATCTTCTACTTGCCAAGGTTGAGAATCATTGGTCCAACAATGGACCAACAGAGCTATTGACTGTACTCACCTGTGGCCCTTCAAAGGTAGACCACTCCTGGCCACGGGTGCCACCGACTGTCCTGAATTTAGCCCCTTCATCTTTGAGGCTGCATTGCTCAGACATTCCCGCCCTCTGTCACTAAGGGGCACAAAACCCCTCCTCCCCCCTGCTTTTCCTGCTTATCTCTAGCTCCGTCCTGCACCCTCTCTGGGCTCTAGAATAATAATCTGAATTTTACGATAAACAACTCAAGATACCAAAAATACTCCTTCCTTCTATTTTCTCCAGCACAACAACCCAGTGAGGTGGGCTGGGCTGAGAGGGGGGGGCTGGCCCAAAGTCATCTGGAGGCTTTTATACCTAAGATGGACCAGAACTCCCAGTCTCCTGGTGATTGGCCCAAATTCACTCAGCCGGCATTCATGCCAAAGTCTTCTGGTTGCTAGTCTGGTGCCTTCGCCACCAGATGAAACTGGCTTTCCTTCTACTTTAGTTCCTCTTAAGTCCAGATGTTTTTCACTCCCTGCAGCCTCTAAGGGGACGGCAGGCTCTGCGGGAGAGAAGCTAAATCAGCATCAATGGCTTGTAAACTTCATCTCTTAACTTGGAGAAAGGTGCCTTAAGAGGATCAGGCTTCTTTGGAGCAAGCTGATGGGAGATACTGCCCATAATACACACACACACACACACACACACACACACACACACACCACACCCCTGGTGTTTCTGGGAGCATGGAGGAGCTGGTGGTGTGGCAGGCAAGTTGGGCACCGATGGGTCTAGAGAGAGACGTCCGTGAGACAGATGTTGAGGGCCCAGCCCGGTCACCCAGCCTTAGCAGAGCCGCCTCCTGCCACGTGGCCCTCCAAGCCAGCCAGGTGATCTGGGGCCATTTGCTCCCCCTTCCGTGCAGTGACAGGGGTCCCTTGTTTGTCCCCCTGCAGTTGGAGGTGGCCTTGGCCGACGTCAAGAAGCAGCTTCAGGACGAAATGCTGCAGCGGGTGGATGTGGAGAACAGGCTGCAGACCCTGAAGGAGGAGCTGGACTTCCAGAAGAACATCTACAGCGAGGTGAGTCCCAGAACGCGGAAGGGTCCCTTAGAGGTCACCTAGTCCAACCCCTTCTAGGGTAGGAATCCTACACCGCCTTGGCTTGAAAAGTGACTCTGCTATTTCATAGCTCTCATAGCCAGGAATTCCTCCTTGAGTTTGGGTCCCCCTCCATAAAACACCCACCCATTGGCCCTAGAGAGAGTAAATTCCTTCCTTTTCTAAAATAAATTTTATTATTAAGTTTCATTGTAAAATAAAAATACAGAAAAAACAAAAGTTAGAAAACAGACACAGAGAGAAAAAAGCGGCAACTTCCAACTTTTTCAGGGCAGTGACATACAACTGCCCCCCCCCCCCGAGTTTTATGCTTCACGTTTCAAGCCATTTCGGTAGCCACAGAACCATCCTAATCACCAAAACCTAAATCACGGAGAGTCGGTTTCCATGGGTGGGAGATTGAACTCGCCACCCTGCCTTGGGGCAGGCAGTCAGCCCAATTCCTGCACTGGGCGGCCTTTCCTCCCCACATCTGGAAACGGCCCCACAGAGGAGCTGGGGCTGCTGGATCACGGGGGCAGGTCACGGTTGGGGGGGTTGTGCCTTCTTGCCAGTCCTGGGATGCCCTGCTCACCCGCTGCCCCGCTGCCCGTAGGAGCTCCGCGAGACCAAACGCCGCCATGAGACGCGCCTGGTGGAGATCGACGGCGGGCAGCAGCGTGAATTCGAGAACAGGCTGGCCGATGCGCTGCAGGACCTCCGCAGCCAGCACGAAGCCCAGGTCAATCTCTACAAGGATGAGCTGAAGAAGACCTACGTGGCCAAGGTAGCGCACCTGGGGGGTGGACTCCCACTCCCATCATCCCCAAGCTGGCACACTTCGGCCAAGGGCTGTTCTTCTGCTCCCCCCCCCCTTTGAGATGTTCTCAAGGTCAGATAATCCCACCTGGTCTTCCTCACCTGCAGTTTAAGAGGGCGCTGGGGCAGGATTGGGGCCTTGCCAAGTCAGGCTCTTAGCCTGGGGAAAGGAAGCTGCCTGGAGGGGGGGTTCCTTGGGTTGGGGGACAGGGGCACCCCACTCCTGCCCTGCAGAGCAGCCCAGGGCAGCCTTGAGGACCGGCCACTTTGAAATAAGCCAAGCTCGGCCATCTCCAGAACGCTATTTCTAATCTTTGCAGCTGGAAAACGCCAAGCAGTCGGCCGAGAGGAACAGCAGCATGGCAGGGGCGGCTCACGAGGAGCTTCAGCAGACCCGGATTCGCATCGACAGCTTGTCCGCCCAGCTCAGCCAGCTGCAGAAGCAGGTAGGGGTCTCCCGGGGGAGGGTGGAGGTGGGGAGGGGGCCGCTGGTCTCCCACCTGCTCCAACCACCGTTTGGTCTCCAGGTGGGGAAATCGCACCTTTTGTGTTGCAAGCAGGAAGCACCGTCCAGGCGCTTCAACTCACTTTGTGATACCTGTTTCTGGGTCTCCCTTTGAAGATTTTGGGTGGTTTACAGGTAGTCCTTGACTTACAACCATTTGTATAGCGACCGTTCAATGTTACAGTGGCACTGAAAAAAAAATGACTTAAGAGCAGTCCTCATACTTATGACTGTTGCGGTGTCCCTTCAGTCACATGATCAACCGGCCTGGCTTTACAATGGTTGCAGCATCTGGGATCACTTGATCACCATTAAGGACCTTCCTAGCTGGCTTCCAACAAGCAGAGTTAACGGGGGAAGCCTGATTCGCTTAATGACTACATGATTCACTTAATGACTGTGGTGATTTGCTTAATAAAAAAGCTTGTAAAATCAGGCAATGGACAATATGGTCGTACGTCAAGGACTTGCCTGTACCTCTGTGAGCAACGACACATCAGCCACCTTGCAGGTCTCCCTCCCTGTGTGAGGCCCCCGCTGTTCCCTCCCGGACGGGGGTCTGCTCGCCTGGCTTTCCGTCCAGGCACCCACCCCTCTCTTGCCTTCCTCCCCACCCAGCTGGCGGCCAAGGAGGCGAAGGTGCGGGACCTGGAGGACATTCTGGCCCGGGAGCACGAGACCAGCCGCCGCATCCTGGCGGATAAGGAGCGGGAGATGGCCGAGATGCGGGCCCGCATGCAGCAGCAGCTGGACGAGTACCAGGAGCTGCTTGACATCAAATTGGCCTTAGATATGGAGATCAATGCCTATAGAAAATTGCTGGAGGGCGAGGAGGAGAGGTGGGTGCAGAGCCCGACCAGGGAAGCTAGGCAGACCTTGGCCTGGGGGCCTCCACCGAGCTGGGGCTGGGCAAGGGCCCCCCCACAGGCAGTCTGGGACCTTCACGTGCTGGAAAAAGGTTGCCTCTCTCATTGAGGCTTCAGTGCGCAGAAAGTGTTCAGGTTCATATTGGAGTTGGACAGATCTGGGGTTTGCCCAGCTGCCCCTCCTTTGGGGGGAGCATTTTGGGGCCCTCCTAGGACAGGTTGGGCAGACCCTTCAGGCAGAAAGATCACTTTGGCTTGAGCGCTTCTCCTAGCATGGAGGGTGGGCAGCGCAGCCCTCCTGGAACGAAACCTTCTGTTTGCTGTGGGGAGCACAGGTGCATCCATGGGGAGGCAGCAGCCTGTGCCTCAGCCCCCCGCCTCTCTTTTTTCCCCCAGGTTGCGCCTCTCCCCCAGCCCCTCCTCCCAGAAGAGTGGCGGCTCGCACATCCGTGTCACTTCTTCCGCCCAAAGCTCCACCAAGAAAAGGAAGCTGGAGGACAGCGAGAGCCACACCAGCTTCTCCCAGCATGCCCGGACCAGAGGCCGCGTGGTCGTGGAGGAGGTGGACCTGGAGGGCAAGTTTGTCCGGCTGAGGAACAAGTCCAATGAGGTGGGTGCCGGTCGTGGCAGGTTGCCGGTCCAGAACCCCTGGGCCAAAGGGGGCTGGGGAAACCATTTGGTCCTGGTGTCCACGTAAATCTAGGATTTCTTTGATTTCAAAATGCTGTTGACCCTCTATCGTAATGGGCTGTAGTATAAGTGCTGATTTTGGCCTTACAGGCAAGGTCACTTCCGGTTTCAGCAAGATACAATGAAACACGGGGTGGACCTGCCTTAGCGTTTTGCGGAGTTCCAGTTCCACAGTGACTGGATTTATGATGCGTTTGATGGGAAAGGGGCCTACGAACTTGGGCCCTAATTTCTTAGAAGGTTATAGTGATTGCAGAAACCTAGTAGATAGGTAAACTGTCCTCAGTGCGGAAAGGTTTGGGTTCTATTCTTACCTGCTCGAGTTCTATAGGTGTTCCTGGCTTCATCTAGAGCCTTTCTGACTGTTGGCCAGTTGTTTCGCAATTGGTTCATTCATTTCTTAAGGTTCCCAACCTTTTTTATCCCCTGCACCCCTAGAACGCTTCTGGTATATTCTCACACCCCTTACAAAAAAGTTCAAAATAACGGCAGCGAATTATGCATATACACTATAATGTTGAAACTTCTACACCCAAGTTTTCGCACCCCCTGGAATATCGTCTAGCACCCTGGTTGGGAACCCCTGCCTTAAGGGATGGGATGGTGGGTTCATTGGTCGACAGACCAGGCATTGGTTTAAACACTTCGTTCTGTGGCTACTTGAAAAGGGGTGTATCCTGTGCTGTAATGGACAGTATTGTTATATGCTACTTCAGCAAATGGCAAGAGATCAGTCCCATAGTCTTGCTGGTAGTTGATGAAGCAACTAAGGTACTGCTCCAGAACTGAGTTCGTTCGTTCTGTCCTCCCATTCGTTTGAGGATGGTGACTAGAACTCAAGCCCTGTTCTGTACCAAAAAGGCCCTCCAGAACTTTGAGGTAAATTGGACACCTGTATCTGAAATTACACACGAGGGGCCCCATGCAATCAATAAATATGTTGGAAGAACATTTTAGTGAGAGTCTTGGCAGTTGGGATCTTCTGGCATGGGATGAAGTGGACCTGTTTTGAGAACAAGTTGGTTATGACCCAAATGACCATATTTCACGCACTCTCCGGCAATAGCAATAACAACAACAACAACAAAGTTGGAAGGGACCTTGGAGGTCATCTAGTCCAACTCCCTGCTCAGGCAGGAAACCCTATACCATTTCAGACAAATGGCTGTCCAGTCCTTAAAAACTTCCAGTGTTGGAGTATTCACAGCTTCCGGAGACAGGTTGTTCCACTGGTTAATTGTTCTAAAGGTCAGGAAGTTTCTCTTTAGTTCTAGGTTGCTTCTCTTCTTGATTAGTTTCCATCCGTTGCTTCTTGTCCTGCCTTCAGGCGCTTTGGAGAATAGCTTGACTCCCTCTTCTTTGGGGCAACCCCTGAAATATTGGAAGACTGCTATCATGTCCCCCCTCGTCCTTCTCTTCATTAAACTAGACATACCCAATTCCAGCAGCCGTTCCTTATATGTTTTAGCCTCCAGTTCCCTAATCATCTTTGTTGCTCTTCTCTGTACTCTTTCTAGAGTCTCAACATCTTTTTTACATCGTGGTGACTAAAACTGGATGCAGTATCCCAAGTCTGGCCTTACCAAGGCATTGTAAAGTGGTATTAATACTTCACGTGATCTTGATTCTGTCCCTCTGTTAATGCAGCCTAGCACTGTGTTGGCTTTTTTGGTAGCTGCAGCACACTGCTGGTTCATATTTAAGTGATTGTCCACTAGGACTCCAAGATCCCTCACAGTTACTACTATTGAGCAAGGTACCACCTACACTATACCTGTACATTTGGTTTTTCTTGCCTAAATGTAGAACCTTACTTTTTTCACCATTGAATTTCATTTTGTTAGATAGCACACAGTGTTCAAGTCTGTCCAGATCCTCCTGTATCTTAAACCTGTCTTCTGGAGTGTTGGCTATTCCTGCCAGCTTGGTGTTGTCTGCAAATTTGATGAGTTCCCCCTCATTGATGAAGATGTTGAAGAGCACTGGGCCTAGAACAGAGCCCTGGGGCACCCCACTACACACTTCCCTCCATGTAGATGCAGTTCCATTGAGGACCATTGAGTGGTGCTTTAGGAACCACTCGTCTTTCTCTAAAGCTTGTTTGAATGCTGTTGAGACATCACTGTCTAGTGGTATGGGGGTTCTCTTCTGTGATCTTGTAATCACCAGGGCTGGTAGCTGCTTTGCTGGTAATAACGGCGTGACTACATCCGCTTTGGTGCTTTTATACTGCAACATTCTAGATAAACAATTCTTCCCTCCTGGCAAGTAGTGGAGAGTAAAATTGAACTGATGGAAATGTTGGGCCCACCGTGCTTGCTTGGGATACAACTTCCTAGGCATTTTGAGAGCTTCTATGTTTTTATGGTCAATCCATACTTGGAAAGGGATTTTGCTCCCTTTCAGGCAATGCCTCCAGGTGAGAAAGGCCCAGCACACCACATAAGCTTCCTTCTCCCAGACCACCCAGCGTTGTTTGGTTTCTGATAATTTTTTGGAGGTGTAGGCGCAGAGTTGTAATTGGCCCTTCTCGTTCTCTTGGAGTAACACCGCTTCCACTGCTACATCGCTGACATCAGCTTGAATTACGAATCCCTTCTCTGGGTCTGGGTGTTTTAATATTAGATCCACCACGAAAAGCCTCTTTAACTTTTCGAATGCTGCCTGGCACTCCGTAGTCCATTTTAGAGCTTGTTTTTTAATAGGTTTGTGATAGGTAAGGCAATTGGGGCCAAGGAAGGGATGAATTGCTAGTAGAAATTTGCAAAACCCAGAAAGCTTTGTAGTTGCTTTCTGGTGCGGGGGCTGCCCATCCCAGAATGGCGCGTACCTTTTTCCAGATCCATTTCCAGCCCGTCATGCGAGATCCGATAGCCCAGGTAATCAATTTTCTCCTTATGGAGCTCGTACTTTGATAATTTCACATAGAGTTTGGCTGCCCAGAGCTTGTTCAGGACCGCCCTGACCAATTTCACATGTTCAGCTTTCGTTTTGGTGTAGATTAATATATGGTCCAGGTATTGATTGTACTACCGATTCTAACTCGGTAGTACACCTCTCGCAGGTCTAGCCTGGAAAATACTTTTCCCTTTGATAGGTGGGCCAGCATATCTTTCATGAGGGGCAAGGGGTCCACATTTTCCACGCATACTGCATTCAGGCCTCTATAGTCCACGCAGAGACGAAGAGACCCATCTTTCTTCTCTCTGAACAGCATGGGGGCAGCCACCTGGGTTCTGGCTGGCTGGATGAATCCGCAGGCCAGATTTTTATCAATGAACTGGCGTAGTTCGGTTAATTCCATGGGGGTCATTGAATACAACTTTGGCTTTAGTAGCTTAGTCCCTGGGTTGATTTTAATGGCACAGTCTGTGGGTTAGTGGGGAGGGGGCAGTTCATCCGAATTTCTTTTGCTGAAAACCTCAGCCAAATCACGATAATCTCTAGGGGGCAGTTCATCCGAATTTCTTTTGCTGAAAACCTCAGCCAAATCACGATAATCTCTAGGTATGGTCCACAGGGCTTCCCCGCTTAAAGTTGCCGCTATTTCCCAGATTTCTTCTCTTCCTGGCAGGCAGCCTTTGTTGGGTAAGGGGTTCTTCTCTTTGGGGAATTTTAGGCATCCGATTCTCCAGTCTACTAGCGGGTTCCATTTCTTCAGCCATGCCAACCCCAGGAGAAGGGACCACTCCATTCCAGGAGCCACGATGAAAGTTAGAGTCTCTGAGCAGCTTCCCATGATTAGCCCCAGGGGTTCCATGGCCAGAGTAGCCGGGAAGCCCCCTGCAACGGACCCGTCAAGTTGGCAGAATGCAATGGGGTTTTTTAGTTTTCTTAGCTGGACGCCCAACTTCCTACTAGGGCTGAGTGACCAGACGCCGGGTGCACCCTGAGTCTAAGAGGGCGGTTAGGGCCACCTTTCCTTCTCTGCCTGGGACTAAGAGTTCTATGGGCATGGTTACTGGCGCGATTGGCCCACTTACCAGGGGGTTGTTGCCCTGGCTCGTCCTCTGGTGGGGTCGGAGTTCCTATCCCTGGGTTTTGGGGTTGGACGGAACTTCATGACCTCAGTGCTTCTCAGGGCCGTGTCTTTTGGGCATTGGGTAGGTTTGGTTGGCTTCCCTCCAGATTGCCGGTTGCCTTTCTTGATCAGAGTGTTACTGCGGCACTCCACAGCTCAATGTCCTTCTGTCCACATTTGAAGCAGGCTGTTGAGTGTGCCGGCGCAGCCAAGGCTTTGGTTATCTCCCCCTTCTTTTCCGGTGGAGACCATTTCCACGCTTTCCCGGAGTGGTACAGGTTGCGATTCTGGTCGATCTCCACTTCCTTGGCCAGGATGCACCATTCATGTAGCCATGCAAGGTGCGCATCCGTTGAGCTGCAGCCCTTACAGGGCTAAGGTGATGATTCTGACTCTGGCTTCCTCATTAGGGAGCTTTGGCTCCTCCGGCGGGGCTCTCTCCCCGGGTGCTGGTGGAGCGTTTGCCCTCCAGGGAGCGGCTCGCTGTGGGGCTGCCGGGGTGGTCACCACCATTTCCGTGGAGCCTGTTGCCCCCCCCTCCGCAGACTCAGTCATCACGGGCTCACGCTCACCGCACTTGGCTTCTTCGAGCTGTTCCCCACTCCTGCTCTTGCGCCATCCAGACTTCGTTTGTAAGTCCTGAAAGGCTTCCACCATGTACTGCTCGGGTCGCTTCAGGATGTGGTCTGTTGGTTCCTGCTCTCTTGTCGGTTTCTTCCTCATCATCGTGGAGCACTTCCATCTCTCGCCTCCAGTCTTGTTTCTGGCTGCCTCGGGTGAAGGTTACTCACTGGGCACTTCCGTCCCACTCTTCTCTCTTCCCTACTCTGACCGACCATCTCGGCTTCACGGAGCTTTCTGCATTTCTGTTTTCTCCATCCATCTGGAGGAGCTTTCTTCTGGGTGGGTCTTTGCAGCAAACTCCCCCCACACTCGGTCTCGTCCTATTCGCTGCCATGGAGAGACATGGTGTGCCCCGTCCCCACGGTAGGGCGGTTGCCTCTCCGGGTTGACCTTTTTTTTTTTTTTTTTGCAGATCTTGCTTAATGTAAGGCTCTACCTCAGCTAGTCCTCCCAAGGAAGCAGAACTCTTGAAACAGGCATCGTCTCAAAAGGAACTTTTATTGAGAGGCAGTGATAGCAGGAGAGCAAAGCAAGATCTAAGATTTTCCCATGCGAAATGTTACAATGAAACATCCCCTTCAATCCCCACCCCAGCCAAATGTCCAGTTCGGTTTCATCCAATCCACAGGTGCAAAGTTGTCATGGTAACCGGATTGATAAAACACAATTCCCAGGCACCGTTCTCAGGCCTTTCGTTTTCCTCATGGCCTCCTCCCATCGGAGTGGAGATAAGACAGGTGGCCCTGGGCACATTCCTTCTTCCGTTCACACCCAGGGAGATGCATCAAAGGGGCGAAGAACAAAGTAAAGGAAATACATTTCCTGACCCATAGGTGTTTTCCCCACCCCAACCTAACACTCCAAACCTCCCCCCTCCCATCGGAATGGCAGAACCCAAAAATTAAAAATGAAATGAATATAGAAGTTGAGGGTCTGAGACCTGGAGTGGTTGGGTTGGAGGGCGTAAACTGATTCTACCCCCAGTTGACCTTTGGAGCTGCAAGAGGCAGCCATGGTCCTGTGCAGCCTCCGCCTCTTTTTAAGGTGGCCCCGTAAACGTCCGATGGGAAGGAAAAGGGAAGCGAGGCGTAAGAGTGGAGGGCAGCTGTGCTAGGAATAATCAATCCTACTCTAATTTAAAGATTGAGCTTTTTTACTTATTTATTTAAATGTATTGGCCACCCAACTCCATGATAAATGGAAGAAAGCCCAATTTAGGTTTTAATAGCAGAGAATCTCTGCAGCTCAGTTTCGAACCGTGGGGTCGTTGGTGCTCTCTGAGCTTGGCGGTTTTCTGGCAGACATTTATTTCATGACCCAACTAGGTAACATCATCAGTGCTAGAAGGAAGTGGGGTTTGGTCTCTGTTTATGTAGTTTGCCCTGCCAGTGATTCTGGGGAGGGGGGGGGGAGTTCTTTGGTGGTTCCTAGATTGTCTTCTGCTTGTTTGTCTGCTTACCTGATGTTGCCTGCCAGAGGGGATGTGTTTGCTCTGGTGATGTTACCTAGTTGGGTCATGAAAGATCTGCAAGAAAACCGCCAAGCTCAGAGAGCACCAAGGACCCCCACAGTTCTTTTGTTCCTCCTCCTCCTCCTCCTCCTCCTCCTCTCCGCAAACTCCTAGCACTGATGATGTTACCGAGTTGGGTCATGAAAGATCTGCAAGAAAACCGCCAAGCTCAGAGAGCACCCAGGACCCCCACAGTTTCGGCTTTGTTCTGGCCTCCCTGCTCCTTTTTTGAGCGGAGCCCCCCCCCCCGCCAGCCATCAGGAACCTGGGAAAGGAGAGGGCTTACCTCCCTCTGAACACATTGAGAGTTTCCTTGAGTTTCCAATTGTAGGCGGTGATGGCTGGATTTTGGCCAGAGCCAAAGTACCTGGCAGGATCCAGGTTGCCTTCCCAGCTTCAGAGAGCTGGCTGTGCTTTGTGGCTCCCACCAGAACTTTTTTATATGTAACTTTATTAAAGTTTTGAAGAAGCAAGATAAAAACTAGCGAGAACTAATAGAGTAAAGAGAGAAGAAAAAAGAAAGAGGAAAAGTAGAAAAAGACAGGGACCAGAGTGCAGAAAAAAAGTACTCTTTATAAGAGTTATTAAGTACAAATGTAAATTAACCTCTCACTCTCTGATTACTTAACATTTACATAACATTTTTCTATCTTCTATTTCTTTTCTAATCTTCAAAGCCAGGGATGGACAGAGGAGGAGCTGGCTGCAGCTCTTTGGGATTGGGACCAATCTGGAGAAAGTCTTCCAATTTCACTTCAAGCTTTTTGTGTGTGTGTGTTGATTCTTTTGACATGTTCCTGCAATTGTTTGCAGTGTTTTCAAAGCTCAGCCCCCAAATACAGAGCTGCAGGCACTTCTCTCCTAAAATGCACGTACTTCGGGACTGAAATTTCACGGTCTTTGGAGACATTCTCCCTGGAACAAAATGGCTGTAACTTTGAGTAATAGATTCCCCCCAAATGTCCCAAAGCTGTGTTCAAAAGATAGCTGGACTTTCTTAACATTTTTCCTTGAAAACATTGCGCTTCTCATCCAAGAGGCTTCTTCAGTTCTGAAGCCTCTTGGATGAAAAGCAAAACACATTCAAGGGAGAGAACAAGCCCAGTTGCCCTTTAAACAACCCCTTTGGAACAACCGTGACCTGCATGCTTGAAGATCTCCATAAAAGTTCTGAAGAAATGCAGATTCCGGGTGAGCAGAGGGTTCAAGTCTCGAGTATTGGTGGAGGCGAAATGGGGTCAGCTTAGGAAAACCTCAGAACTGCCTCCCTTTGGGCTAGCCCAGCCCCCCGTAGATGCCTGCCACGGCTCCTCTTTTGTGCCTCCTTAGGACCAGCCCCTGGGAAACTGGCAGATCAAGCGCCAGAATGGAGAAGACACCCCCATCTGCTATAGGTTCCCTCCCAAGTTCACCTTGAAGGCCGGCCAGCTGGTTACGGTGAGCAGCAGCGGTGGGCTTGGTGGGCAGGAACGGTTGGGCTCCCGGGTCGGGAGAAGCGGCAGGGGGGACGAGGTGCCAGGAGGAGCCCCCCGCCCCTCTGGTGCCTGTGCCAGCCGCAGCGGCTGCTCCGTAAGGGTGATCAACCTCTTTTCTTCTTTCTCCTTCTGCAAGATCTGGGCTGCTGGCGCGGGGGTGTCCCATAACCCCCCCACGGACATGGTCTGGAAGAACCAAAGCTCCTGGGGCTCCGGCGACAGCTTGCGCACTGCCCTCCTCACCTCCAGCGGGGAGGTAAGGGGGCTGGCATTCGGGGGCGGGCGGAAGACCCCACGGCGTCTCGTTGCAAAGAGCACTGTGTGGGTGGGCAAAGGGGTAGAGCTTTATTTATTTGTTTAATTTAATTAATTAATTTAATTAATCTACCTCTGGATTGCGTAATCATGCTGTCCAGAGTATCCCAGGGTGGCCTACAAGTAAAATAAAAACAGAGATAGAAAAACAATTAGAAATATAGGAGGAGTTATAATTACACAAAAACAAATAGCCTATTATGGATGCATAATTGTAAAATGGCTGGGGGCTACTCTCCTCTTTTCTCCTCCCGGTTGCCTCTTTTCCTCATCTGGTGGATGTAGGCCCCCCTCCCCCCAATTCTCTTTCCTAAAAATTCCCCTTCCCCCAAAATAAATTCTGGAAATCAGGATGATGCCTTTGTGACTCTTTTCATTCCCGTTTATTTCTGAAACAATTCAGAGCCTGTCAAAACAAATAAGCAAGGGGAGGGGGCATCACATGGGACCCCAGGGACTAACAAGTCGGGGGGGGTGTCAGTGGATACATCCTGGCACTTTTCTTGGTGCCAGCACGGAAGGGGCTTCCCCCTCCTGGTGTGTGAAACACACTTGGTGTGGCCCGGAGCTTGGCTGAGGCTGGACCTGGGTGCAAGGCGCTCTTCCTGCCTGCCCACCTGCTTTCCTGTCTTCCTTCCCGGCCTGGCTGCTCCCCCCCCCAAATCCTGCTGCGCTGGGGTGGCCCAGTATCAGCCCTCCCATTTCTTCCTCCCTCCCTCCCTCTCTCCAGGAGGTGGCCATGCGGAAGCTGGTGCGCTCAGTTGTGGTGAATGATGGTGATAAAAAGGAGGATGAGGATGGCAGCAGCCACGGCCAACATCACCATGTGAGTTTGGGGGGATGGCAGGGGGGCATCCGCTTGCTCCTCGGGGGCTGGGTTAGCAAGCATGATGTCATGGTTCCGACAGAGAAAAATAAAGCAGAATTCCAAGGCTTGCAAATTCCTCAAGGAACATGTTTATTAGTTACAAAGTATCGGCACGTCAAAAGTGAAACCAAGTCTGAAGATACACGTAACAATTCCCCAATACAAAGTTAAGAAATCCCACCCCTAAAGCTATGCAAGTAACTACGTTCCCCGATACATCTTCTCGGCGGGCTTTTTACGTAACGCCCAGCCTGCAGTCCCAGGAGCAGCCGTTGACCTTGATTCCCACGGGACAAAAGATTATTTTGACTAGTGAAGCACCTGGCAAACCCCCTCCCTCCGTTCTGTGTGGCAACCGAAAATGAGCAGGAATAGTGGCTGCAGCCATGCTCATTTGTAGAGTTGACTCATGGCTCAGCAGCAGTTGGGGCGGTCTTTGAAAATGCAAACGGCTTTAGTTGTGGGGTGAGCCGGGAGCTTTTTTCTGCTTTGTGACTGGTGGGAGAAATTCTTCCTCTGAAGCCATTCGGATTTTTTTAAATCATGTTCTGCAGAGAGTTTGTTTTGTTCATTAGTTTGCAACTAAGATTCAGAGTGCGTTCAGAAGATAAAAAAGCCTTTTAGGAACCTTCCCCTGCAAAGAATGACGGTGAAAGCAAGCATACCTGTGAACTCATCCTCAGTTTTAACAATTAATTATTCTCAGGTGCACAAACTGAAATATTTATATACCTCTTCTTGCTTGGTTTGCAAAGAATTTTAGTAAAGCCAGTAATTATTTATGTATCGTTTGTTTTATTCATTACATTTATATGCCATCCGTGTCACTGACTCCATCAACTCTGGGCGCCTGTCCCTTTGTGTAGAGACTAAAGGAAAATGATGTTAGGGGATCTCTGGAATCACAGAATGGAATCTTCCCAAGTATCGAGGGCTACTTTAAAAATATGAAATAAACATCTCTTAATCAAAAACTGAAATCAGAATAACTGAAGTATTTCCTTTGTGTGTATTGGACACCTCAGACAGCGTTGGAAAGCCTGTTTAGCATTCAACTGGTTAAGGTGCTCGCATTTAACAGGTGTGTAAATTTAACAAGCACGTTAAATGGAAAAATGTCTTTAGCCTCAGTTCCAGTGTGATTCTTTATTTCTGGAACAATTAGATGTATTTTCCACGCCAGGCTGTTTGAGGCTCCTAAGCCCCGGGGCCAGCCAGTTTGAAGAGGAATCGTCCTTGCAGGATACAAATCGGATAGAAGAGAGTGCTTTTAGCTCGGGGTTGAACTGTGGGGTCCCTGAAGCTCTCTGGGCTGGGTGGTTTTCTTACAGACGTTTCATTATCCAATTGGGTGACATCTTCAGTGCGCTGAGGAAGTTACCTAGTTGGGTAATGAAACGTCTGCAAGAAAACCAGCAAGTTCACAGGGCACCAAGGACCCCACAGATATGAACCCAATATCTCCAGCCCCAGAGGGAGTCCTGGTCCGGACGGTGCCAAGCGTTGCCTCTTATCTTCTTACTTCTGTTTCCAGAGCTGTGGCAGCGGAGATCCGGGCGAGTACAACCTGCGTTCCCGTTCGGTGGTGTGTGGCACATGTGGGCGGCCAGCGGAGAAGTCATCCGGGGGCACAAATGTGTCTACCGCCTCCTCTTCCTCCAGCCTGACCGTCACGCACGGCTACCGCAGTGGGGGCACCAGCCTCGGGGAGAGCCTCCTGCCCCATTCCTACATCCTGGGCAGCTCTAGCCCACGCCACCAGGTCAGTCCGGGGGCCGCCCCCGCGGGCATGCATTGTCCTGGCCCGGAAGAGGGGGCTTTGTGGTGGGAGTCCTCCCTCTGCGAGTGGCCACCCCCTCCTCCCCTCGCTGGGAGTGCGTGACAAGGGACGTATCGCTGTGTTTTTGTGCTTTAAGATGCCTCCGGCAGGCAGAGAGTTGGCTGTGGGCATCACAGAGCTTCCTGGCACCTTCTGTGCCGCCCAGGGCTTGCCAGCCAGGGCATTTTGGAAAGCCTGAACAGCGTGCCATGGGGGGGGGGGGGCTGAGGACCCTGAGAGGTTGCATTCTGGGTCTGCAAAGTTCACGTGAGAACAGTCAACCCTAGTTGGCTTTGTGCCCAGGGCTGTAGGCGTTGTTTGGAATGGTATAAGGCTTCCTGCTGGAACAGGGGTTGGACTAGAAGACCTCTGAGCTCCCATCCAGCCCTATGTTTCTGTGGAACCCTCTTGGAGGTGGCTGGAACAAGGGAGGTACAGTTTGGGTATCATGTGGAATTGCATGACTTGGGGGTTCAGACGGCTCCTTGGGCTGGACACTCCCATGTCGAGGTTCAGCATGAGGACAGCTCTGTGTGTGTGCGTGTGTGCGCGGGCGGGCGGGCGTGCAGTGGGCAGAGCCAGTCCGTGCAGCCAGCACACTGTCCACAGACCCCCATCTCTCTGTTCTCCCAAGCAAATGGAAGTGGAGCTTCGCTGGGCCTGCTCAGTGACCGTCAAAGGTGCCCCTGAGCTGGGGGACTTTCATGCAGAACATTTTGCACTCTGAAAAATGGTTTAATGATTGTCTCCCCTGTTCCTCCCTGGCATTCAGGAACTTGTGCAGATGTTGGGGCTGGAGCACACAAAGAGAGTCTTGGCTGGGGGAGGAGCTGTTTTTCTTCTGGGGCAGAGAGGTCAATGTGTTCCTGCCCCACAAGCATTTTGGACCAGCAGCCGTGTGGCTTCCTGGTATTTTGAGAAAGGCCCAATTCTGGATCAGCCCTGACTTTCAGTGCAACCTCTCAGGTCCCTTCCAACTCTGTAATTCTGTATTCTCTCTTTCTCTCCCCATAGGAACCATCAAATTGTAGCCTCATGTAGTTGTCCGATGTTTCCTGCTTGAAGTCCCTCTCCTTTTGATGTTATAAAAATTTTCTATAAACACATTTGCATATCTATACACAATTTCTATATATATATATATATATATACATATATATATACACACTGAAGATGCTTCAGGAGTTTTTTCAAGAAGGGGGGAAAGGTCTTTTTTCTATCACAAAATTTTAAAAGGAGCCCTGCCAAAAAGAAAAGAAGAACTATAATTTTAATATTTTTCTTCTAGTGCGGGAGAGCGTGCAAATGGGCGTGTATGGATACGAGTGTGTGTGTTTCCTTGAATACCAAAGCTTTCTTTTTGAAAAACCAAAAAATTCTTTCAAAGTTTTTCTCTTCCTGGGTCAGTGTTTGTCAACCTCATCAACTTTTAAGATGGGTGGACTTCAACTCCCAGAATTCCCTAGCCAGCCAACATGTTGAAGTCTGGGAGTTGAAGTCCACCCATCTTAAAGTTGACGAGGTTGAGAAACACTGCTCTGGGTTAAACTCTTTAAATGTATTGCACTTAACATCTCCCTGTGAGGGTGTTAACCACTAACTAACTATGGTTAACTCCTTGCCTTGCTCCCTGGCAATCCAGGCACTTGAGCAGAAGAGTCCAACTCTCTTGAAGACACTACAAGCCAAGAGTTGGCCTTTGTTTACATTTTGAAAATGGAAGGGAGACTTTCATGCTGAACCCATTTTGATTTGCAATGATACATGGGGGATGTCCCTTATTGAACCTAGGGTTCTCAACCCTGGCAAGTTTACGATGGATGGACTTCAACTCCCAGAATACCCCAGCCAGTATGGGGGACTACGGCATCCTGGGAGTTGAAGTCCACCCATTTTAAAATTGCCAAGATTGAGAAACACGAATTTAACCTCATGTCAGTCCACTCCAGCCCAAATCAGGTTGTTTAATACCTGCATTAAAACACTTTAAAATATAATAATTAAATAATTATCCTTATTTTAGTCAGGTGTTTCAGAGAAGTCATCTCTGGTTCCATTCAGGATGACTTTGTGCTTTTTAACAAAATTTAACTCTCCCTGCAAAAAAGCCAGCTCATGGTCCAAACCTATCCACGTGACGGCCTGCTCCACAGTTTTAGGGGGAAATCAAGTTTACAGCCACTCTTTGCTTCGAGGAATGTTTACCAGAAAGAAAGTGCCTTGTTTTCCAATACGGCCTTTCCCGTCCTCCCTTGGAAGAAGAGAAGCGCCTCTGGATGCTTCTTGGCCTGCTTCGCTTCGGTGGCAATGCTGAACTCTCCGCCCGGCCCCTTGCCCAACCCTACCAATGGCGCACGATGCCTGGGCACGTCTAGAGTGCCTTGCCACGGCAGGGGATGTAGAAGTGGGCTCCCTGTGTCCGGCATAGGAACGCCTGGGCTTCAGACAGCCTTCCAGGGCTCCAGAGTGACTTGAGAAAAGTGCCTTCCGTTCCCTGCTGTGGGATCCAGTCCAGGGGCTGATGTGGGTCTTTGGCCTGCAGCTCCTGCTGTTGCCTTTTGGCCGTGGGGTGGGGGAGAGGGAGGTGCCAGCTGTGCTTTCCAAAACGGGCCCTGCTCTGCTCCACCAGGAGGACAGGTCCAGGTCTTCTCCTGGGCTTGGAGCAGAGTTCAGCAGTCCCGTTTGGTGCCTTGAGGTCCAGGTTAACTTTGGAAAAAGTAGCTCTTGTATGGGGTTTGGGAGTGGAAACCTTAGCTTAAACCTCTGCTAGCTGGGGAATTCTGGGACTTGAAGTCCACCATTCTTATAGTTGCCCAGATTGAGAAACCCTCATTAAGGTAATGTTCTTCAACCGTTGATTGGTGGCTGGCCTCCTGACCCATGAATCCAGAGTGTCTCTTGGACACCTCCGGCCCCAGAGGATCCATTGGTGGGATCCCTGCCCCCCCCATCCTTTTGGATGGGCTGTTCTGGGCCCTCCCCCTTTGAGAATCTGCTGGGAAACGTTAACCCTCTTGTGGGGAGGGACCTGGCTTCTCACAAAGGGAGGATGGATCATTTTTCCCACTGGCCAGTTGCTGCTTCGGCTTCCTGGGAAGAAGGAAGAGCTGGAGAGCTTCTTGAGAGGCGCCCCGTGGATGGCCTCTGCCCCCCACTTCCAGGTATGTCCCATGTGCCTGGTGGGGGCAAGCCTGAACCCCCTCCCCACCCCTGTCCTGTTCAGAAAGTTGGCCCAGAATAGACGGTTCTTCCTCCCAAGAAGCTGCTCAGAGTAGGAAGCGGCTGCGATTCTCCAACTTCTGCTCTTGCCTCCCAAGGGGGTCTCCCCGCCCCCCGTTTTTGGGCAGCACCCCGCTTTCTCCTGCCATTCATCCCTTTTGCCCTTGGAGAGAGAGACACCCTTTTGAAAACTCTTCTGAGCGTTGCTTCTTTCCTCAGGAACGCTGGCAGGATTGAGCACCCGTGGCGGCTGTGGGGCGCCCTGCCTCCTTCGTGGGGACAGCAGCCTGCCTTTAAATTGGGGGGTGGGGAGGAGGGGAGGGCACCAACCAAGCATAAACCAGCCCACTGCTTGCTCCTGCCTGGTGCAGATGCTTGCTGATTGAGGGGGGGGTCTTCTCTGCTCCACCTGGACCCAAGGCCTTGTCCTCCGCTTGCTCGCTCTTCGTCCTCCTAGGAAAGGGCACCACTGGGAGCAGCTCTTTGGAGAAGCCTCTCCTTTTAACTTGGGGTGCTGTTGGTTGGGTCTGCCAAGGCCTGCTTTGCTGATCTGTTGGCAATTGTGCAGTATTTCTGTATTTTCTTAAAACAATATAGTTATACAAAAAGATGGATTTTGTCTTTCTTTCATCGGGGGGGGGGAGTTGCTTGGCTTGAGGTTCCCACCCCATGTGGATCTCCCCACGGGGAGGCAGGGTCACTCTGGTGTTTAAGTCACCACGCTGCCTGTGCACACACAGCCTCAGCCGTTGGGATGCTGTCTGAGGATGGACCATGCGACCCATAGAAAAATACTTTTGGGGTGGAATGAGGCTGGCGGCCTTGTCCTCCAGACTAGGGCAAGAGAGTCCCGAGACTGGATGCAATCAGTAGGGAAGACCCAGACGTCAGCCCCCCACAACAGCCCCACTGCTCTTTGTGGAAGACGTGTCCTCCCAGGCAAGGCCAGGCGGCCCCTGAACCCGGTCAAGACGATTGGTGGGAAGACCTGCCAATCCATCCGCAGCGCTGACTCACCTGGAGGAGAGAGCTGAAGGAGGTGGGCAAGGTGCTGGGCTCAGGTGGCCTGCCTGCTTCCATCGTCCACTTCAGATGCTCTGCCTGCAGGAAACGGCAGAAGCTCTCGGTGGCCACCAGCTTCCTCTTGGTCTGTGCCGGCCTCTGATGGGAACGGCCATGAAGAGGGCCTCCTTCCCACGGCGTGGTCCTCCTCGCAAGCACGGATCCCTTGCCCTGCTCTGCAAAGCCCCCCGGGGCAGGACAAGAAATAAAGGGTGGAAAATCCAGCCTGAAACCAAGGAGGACTTTCCTGACCGTGAGAACGATTGACTACCTTGCTTCCCAGAGTTGTGGGTGCTCTATCCCTGGGCTTTTGAAGGACAGCCACTTGTCCAGAGTGGTAGAGAGTCTCCTGCGTGAGCGGGGGGCTGGACTAGAAGACCTCCGAGGTCCCTTCCAACTCTCCTATTCTGTATTCTGTGGTGACAGCCCTTCCTGCTCCTCGCCCTCCCCTGTTCTCCCCCCAGACCTGCCCCTTGGAAGGAGAGCGCTGGCTGGAGGTGGGTGAAGGAAGCGGCTGGAGTGGGGCACCAGCTTCGGAGCAGTCCCTTGAAGGAGAAGGGAAGGCATCAGCCGAGGAAGCCGCCCTGCCACGCTGCTGTTTTGCTTTTAAGAGCAAGCGATAAATCAACCAGGTGGCCGGGAGACCTTGGCTTTAAAGGAACCTGCAGCCAACTGTAATTGATCCCACGTGGTGGACTTCAAAAACAGAATGTAATAAACCCAGAGCACTGATAAAAGGAGCTCCTGTTGCCGCATATTGGCGGCACAATTGCAAACATTTCCTACAAGGAGAAAATACAGACATTCTATTTATGTGTGAATTATTTATTAAATTTAGAGTCTGCTCATCTCTCACTGAGGGACCCTGGGCGGTGTACAAGTGAAATATTAAAACATAAAAACTATATAAAAATTACATAAGAGACGAAGACAGTTTAGACCCAGAACTAAATGCCAGCACGGCTCCCCTAAAGTCTTAGGGAAGATCTGGAAATAAAAATGATACACACCGGAATGGGAAGTCCAGACTAATATGCTGGAGCTGTTGGTGTCAGAAAAGCTGAAGCTTGAGAGTGGTTGGGCAAAATGTTCAGAATTTAAAAAAAAAAAGATTCTTTAGATATGTTCAAAAGAAAACAAAAACAATTGATGCATAGCTGCTTAATGAAGACAGCAAAACATTGATAGTCATTAATATAAAAAAGCAAGAGATATTTTACCTATTTTGGTTCAATTTTACCCACAAAAAACCTCTTGAGAAATTGAAAAATGAGGTTAATCTCAACCAGGAAATCCACCCTGAGGATTTTTCTGTGCCCCAGCCCCCCTCTCTGCCCAGTCCCCCTCACAGGGTGCTTGTTATGGGGGATATAGGGAAAGGAAGGTGTGTTGGGCATGTTCATTGGCTTGAGTTATTTGCAATAATAGAGTGAGACACAAATAAATCATGACTCTTGAAACAGGCCATTTCACAGGTGGGGGCAGTGCATCTGAGGGAGGGTCCTGGGATCTGGCCAATCCCCTATGGGTTACCTTGGAGAAATTGGGGGGGGGGAGGCGAAGAAGCATCAGGATATTGCCAAACTGGCATCTCGTTCTTTGGCCAGTTTGTGGGAATGTTGGAGACACTGTGGTGATCTTGTGGTGTTCAAGCCCTGGTGCATTCCCCCCCCCTCCCGCTCTTTCTCTCTCACCTGATCTCTGGTAACTTTATCAAAGAACCCCAGAAATTAACTCCGTGCAGGCAGTTTTCAACTTACCTTTCTTGCCACAGTTGTTAAATGAATCACTGCAGTTCTTAAGTTAGTAACACGGTTGTTAAGTGAATCCGGCTTCCGCATTGAATTTGCTTGTCAGGTCACAAAAGGGGATCACGTGACCCCCCGGGTCACTGCGACCATCCTAGATATGAGCCAGCTGCCAAGGATCCGAATTTTGATCAGGTGACCGTGTGTGTGTGTGTGCTCCAATGGTTGGATGAAAAATGATCATGTTAATTTTTTCACTGCTTTGTAACTTTGAATGGTCACTAAATGAACTATTGTAAGTCAAGGACTGCCCGTGTTTATCAGAGGCTCCATGTGGAGCGGGACAGTCACTGAGCGTTGTGTAAAAGCAATTCAGTTCTTGGCTCTTTTCAATAACTTTACTATTCGTTTTAATGACTTCTGACTTTCTTTGGTTTACAAAAACTCCTCCTCAACCTTTTGTTTTACATTTGACAACATTTCAAACCATTTCTATACTTGCAAAATTGTTCTAATCATCAAAAATAAAATCAAAGTTTCATATTTTTTTCAGTTCTGAGCAAAAAGCCCAGCAGCGATTTCCAAGTTGAAAGAAAACTAGATAAATTCTTTAGTCAGTTTTGCCATTTCTGCAACATCACTGCGTACCGAATTATTTACACAAAGGCAGGCAATTAAGATATTGTACAAAATGCATATTAGGCATCAACCAACGGTACAGGATACAAAATGTCAGCTACTGATACGGAAGTGATTGCACAAAAACGCAGCCCCGTTGGGAGGCAAACTTTCGATCAGGCAAAATGGGCTTCTACGGAGGGGCAATAACGCCGCCCGCCCCTCCCCTCTCCCCTCTCCCCTCTCCCCTTTCAAGGAAGTCTAAACGTTCAAAGGGTCTCCCGGGTATTTCCCACCAGTGGCCACTAGAGGGCAGGAGCTGCCCGTTCTGCACTCGGGGGCGTCTCCTGGAGAAAACTGGTTTTAAGAGCGAGAAAAAAGGGAGAGACTCGTTCAGGTCCCCAAGTCTTGGAGCTGCCGCCTGGGGAATCCTGGGAGTTGAAGTCCTTCCCCGTGAAGGTTAGTCTGAAGTTTGAGGTTTGGTGCCAAGCGGAGCCCCGCGCTTCCCCCGAGGGCGCCAGCCGGGCGCTGGTCCCACCTGCCGGAGGGGCGGGACGGGAGGGGGGAGAGGAGCCTCGGGCGCCCACCGGGGTCCGGAAAGGGCGGTGGGGGGGGCGCTCCGGACTCGCCCCTTTGCAAGACCGCCAGACGCCCCCGGCGCTGCCAGAGCCCGGGCGGGGCCGGCGACACCCGTCGCGGGGGCAGCTCCGCTCCTTCGCCGGGCCGGAGGGCGGGCGCGCCGAGGGCGCAGCGGGCGCGCGGGGCTGCCGGACCCTGCAGCCGCGGGCGGGCGGGAGGGGAGGCGGGCTGCGGGGCTGCTCTCCGCCGGTTGCCAGCCTGGCCGGACCTCTCCAGGCCCCCTGCGCCCCAGGACTGCGCCCCCGGCTGGGCAGGAGCGCCCGGCAGCTCGTCGCAGGCCGAAGGGGAAGCCGCCCCCTCGCCTCGCCTCGCCTGGCCGGGGAGCTCACGTGGCGGCGGCGCGCGGGCTGCTGACCCGCCCACCGGCCGCCCGGACGCGGCGAGAGCGGCGCGGCTGCCCCGGAGGGTCTCCCGGCCGGGAAGCGGCGCGAGGAGAAGGGGCGCCGCGGAAGGGTATCCGGCCACGGGGCGCGAAGGAGCGGCCGCCCGGAGGAGCCCGGAGGACCGGAGAGCGTCCGCAGGTGGGGCGGGCGGCGGGGTCGAGGCGGAGGGGCGGCGGGGGGCGAGGGCGGGCCCGGCGCGGGCGACCGGACGAAGCAGCTCCTCCCGCCCGTCCCGTGGCCGGCTTGGGCCGCCGCTGGGAGGACGGGGCGCCGGAGCTCTTCCTGCCGCCCGCGCCCTCGAGGCCGGCAACACCTGGCCCAGCCCGGCTCCCGCCGCGTCCCGGGGCCGGAGCGCCGCTGCCCGACTTCAGCACGGAGCCGTCGAGGCGAGGCTGAGCAGCCGCGGGGCTCCCGAGCAGCCTGCCCGGCGGACGCGCCAAAGCCCCCGGCAGCCCCGGGCTAGGCCCCTCCGCGGGGAAGGGTCCGCGGAGCCTCCGCGGTCCCTTTCCTGCCCAGAAGCGCCGTTTTCGGGTGTCTTTGGAGGGGGCGAGCTTTCCCAGAAGAGTCCCTCGAGGCAGCTTTTGGCAGCCTTAAGATGGGTGGACTTCAACTCCCCGAAACGGTGGTGTGGAAAATGGCCATAATTCTCCGAACGTCAAACTGTCTCTATTATAAGTCAAGGACTACCTGTATTTATTTGATTCCCCCCCCCCACCTTTATTAGTTTATAAATAACTTAATAACTTCGGCCAGAGCATCTTCCTGACCCAGACCCAACTCTGTCACCGTTCTTGTCCCAGAAAAAATGAATTTGCGAAATTCTGGCCTCTTCCACGTTTTGAGCAACAGCTCCCCAGCCCTCTTGCTATCCTTGACAGAGTTCCAGAGAGTTAATTTTGTTTATTTATGTGTAGAATTTATCTACTGCTCAGTCCTTATGGACCCCAGGTAGTTCGTGCTAAACTCTGGTTTTTTTTATATAATGAAAGGGAAACATGCAGAGGAGTTAACATTAATTGCAATTCATCAATTCAAGTTAAATTCACATATTGAATGAATAGAAGTGGCGTCTCCTGGATCAGACCCTCAGTCCAGTTGCCTGATCTCACAAGAGCCAACCAGCTGCCTGAGGGAGCCCAGTGCTCTCCCAGCAGGGTGGTCTCCTTCTGGGGCAGCCCCACCACCCTCGGATCCCCATGAATACGTCAGGTCCGTCTTTGAAGCCAGCCAAGCTCCCCTCGTGCTAACCAATCCCAAGACTGAATTGCTTGGATATTTCCTTTTTGTCTCCCCTGATTCTTCCAGGATTCAGTTTCACTGGGTGACCTTTGCTTCTGGCCTTTTGGGAAGGGGAGAATAGCTCCCCCTTGTCCCGTTCGTGTCTACATCAGGGATAATTTTATACACCTCAATCGTGTCCCTCTCGTCCCTCTCCTTTCTGGACTAAAAAGCTCAAGAGCCACAGACTTTGCTCCCAGGAAACTGCTGCAGCCTCTGGAAGGAAAGGTGCTTTTGTCTGGAGTGGTCTGGTTCTCTGCCCTAAAACCCCCTTGCCTTGGGGCGCCCCTCCCTCCCGGAGGCTTTCTTTAGCTCTCATGGCCAGTCAGAAGCACAGCAGTGGCCTTGGCGCACCAGAGGCGAGACTGGTCTAATCCAGAATCCTCCTTGCAATGAGATATAGCCGGATGCCGTGATCTGGATGTTCAGAGAGAGACCGCTGCTTCTTCACTTCTGCTTACATCCCCCGGCAAATAGTGTCTTATAGAGCAGGGCTTAACCTTTTCACCGATTATACCACTAGCAAGGTGTCAAAAACTTGATGACCAAAAAAACAGAAAAAAGTTATAAAGTACAGGTAGTCCTCACCCCCCTTTATATCCTCTTTTCTCTCACTCCCTTTAATACCTCTCTTCTCTCACCCCCTTTAATATCCTCTCATCCCCCTTTAATATCCTCTCTTCTCTCCCCCTCAGCAGGAGCCAGGCAACGCCTCGCGCAGTTTCATTTGAATCTCTGCCTGAAGACTGCGTGAGGCTGCCTGCCACTCCCAGTCAGTTGGAGCTGCGCGCACTGATCCTGGGCTCTCCGCAGGACCCAGGCAGGCAATGCCTCGCGCAGCTCCAGCTGAATCTCCACCCGAAGACTGTGTGAGATTGCCTGCCACCTCCAAGGCCGCCGCCAATCAGCTGGAGCTGCGCGCTTTGATCCTGGGCTCTCAGTAGGACCCAGGCAACGCCTCGTGCAGTTCCAGCTGACTTTCCCACAAGCCTGTGCGGCGCTGCTGCCACTTCACCTCATCCACTTTTACACTTTTTTAACACATTTTTTTACAGTGCTGTTCAACCCGTCATACGCGTACCATCTACCAGGTGCCAACGTACCACTGGTGGTACGTGTACCACCGGTTGAAAAGCCCTGTTATAGAGTCTTCTCGTCAGCAGTTTCAAAGCTATCTTGTGGTAGGGAGTTCCGTAGGTTCAACACACAGAAGAATGGCCTCTTGTTAGTCCAGAGGCCTTTCATCAAGGACAGCGTTGTAATTAGCTCAGATCCTTCACCTCGAGCATTGCCTGATCCCTTTGCAGACCAAGAAAGTTGATCAACTGATTGACAAGAAGGAGCAGGGCTCCCCCCCCCCACCCGTGGCAGTTGGCACCCTGGCAACCTGTTCCTTGGCCGAGGGTACTTAATGCACACAATGAATCCCGATTCACTGAATCTGAACTCGGGCCCCGGGGAGGTTCTGAATGCCCAGATGCTGCCATCAAAGCCCCAAGGTGGACGGTTGCAAAGCCCTCATTCTGCAATACAGAACGACCAGTTGCTTAGCAACCATTCAGAGTTATGACGGATCTCCCCCAGGTGCTTATGGCCCGGTTCTGAAGTTCTGACAGCCCTCCCCCGGGTCACGTGATCACATGCTGGGCCCTCAGCAGCTACCCCACGGTCAGGGCTGTTTGCAGTGTCCCGTGTTCGTAGGACTGCGTTCTGTGTGCCAAAAACAGCGTTTACTTCCGGTTTCCAGCAAAACCAGCCCAAAGCGAACAATGGATTCTCTTTATGGCTGTGGTGTTCGCTTTATGACTGCCGAAAAAAGGTGGTAAAATCTTTTGTAACCCGCTTTACAACAGTCACATCTTATGACCGTAATGGGTAGGCTCCATTACGGTCGTAAGTCCAGGACTCCCTGTATCACCACCCAGTTCCCGGCACGGCTTCTTCCGAATCCTTGTGCTCAAACCAGAAGGATTAACTGAGGTTTGCAGGGAACAGAAAATACACTTTTGGCAAAAGTCAGGTTGAGACAGACTGGTCAGTTGCATTGTGCCACTCTGGATGCCACAGAGATGGGGGAGGGGAAGATGGGCAGAAACAAGACCAGGAGCCTCTGGCCCTGGGTTCAATCCTGCTTCAAAGCAAAAACAGGCCTGGGGAAAAGAGAGAGAGAGAAATTGAAGAAGGAAGCGCTTGTTTGCATTCAGCTGTGTGTCACCCAAATTGGGGAGGGGTCGGGAGAAAAGTGCTGCTCCGGGTGCTGCTCCCCTGAGGTTGGGGAGGAAGAGAGCCAGAGGTGAACCAAGGTGCAGAAATTAGAGGTAGGGGGAGACTCTGGTCTCAGAGAAGTTGAGCCCCCCAGATGTTGGACCTGCCCATCGTCTTCCACTGGGCAGAATTTCACGGTTTGCAGAAATTCTGGGGCCAAAGCGAATCCACCTTGGGAAGGGAGAGCTTGCGGGGGAAGTTGCAAAACGTGGAGCAGAGACATCTGGGCTTTGGTTCTCGCCTGGCCCGGGTTCTTGTTGGCAGCAGCCGGGTTTTCCCTCCTCCCGCTCCCTCCCCCACAACGCCCCATCTCCACATCTGCTCCCTCTGCCCCCTCCCTCCCTCTTCTCCTCAAATGGGGCTTCCAAGCCTGCGGTCCTCCACAGAAGGAAGGCAGAGAACATGCCCAGCTAGGGTTCCTGGACCCCAGGGGGGCCCTGAAGGATTGGGGGGGCACTAGCCTTCCCTTCTTGGTCTTTCCAGGAAATGGCACTTGGCAAGAAGTGACAGATTTACAATGTTTTCCCCTAAGCTTCGCCTGCTAGATTTCAGGGATGAGCAGGAAGTAACCATTAAAATGGAAGAGGAAACAATTAAATAGTTCAGAACTGGGGGAAAAAAGTTTCCTGGGGTTGCATCTTACCTGCTGATTTATTTGACATAATACGCACAATGAATAATGCTGGACTAGAAGAAGAAGTAGGAGTTGGAATTAAAATTGCTAGGAAATTCATCAACCATCTCAGATGGGAGAATGCTCCCATTTTGAGGGCTGGAAGTGAAGAATTACAGAATAATAAGAGGTGGAAGGGACCTTGGAGGTCTTCTAGTCCAACCGCCTGGTCAAGCAGGAGACCCTATACCATTCCACATAAATGGCTGTCCAATCTCTTATTAAAAACTTCCAGTGTTGGAGCACCCACATCTTCTGGAGGAAAGGCGTTTCACTCATTTTAATTGTTCTGTCAGGAAATTTCTCCTTAGTTTTAGATTGCTTCTCTCTCTATTTTCCATCTGTTACTACTTCTCCTGCCCACTTAAGAAATACTTAAGGAAACTGGTTGAAGGTGAAAGAACTCAGACAGACAGACAGAGAAAGAAAGAAAGAAAAAGAGAAAGAAAGAAACAGGCAATGCAAGGAGACGGAGAAGTTGAAGCAGTTTCAGCCCAGAGATGGAACCGAAGGGAGGAAGGGAGCCACGTCTGCTCCTTGGGAGAAGAGCTAAACTGACTGGCAGAGCAGGGACCTCACTCTGCTCCGGAGGTCCTTCTCTTCCAGACCCTGTAAGCTTTCCATTGGTAATTTGTGACCTGAAAGATGGGCTGTGAGAAAGGCAGAAGGAAGAGGCATGGAGGCTTCCGAATTGGGGTGCCAAAGAACATGGAGAAGAGCCTCAAGAACAGGAACTCCTCCAACAGCAGAGGGAAGAGAAGCAGCTGCTCCCTGGAAGTTTGGGGGTTCTGGGGAGGGATGCCGAGGCTGGAGAGGAGCACGGAGGGCAGGGCAAGGCGGCTGGTTCCTCACCCGGGACTTAGGCAGTGGGACTGAGAGACCATCCAGGAAGGGATCCCCTCCAACAGGTCACAAAGACTTGGAAATAACCGAATTTGTTTCGCATGTGGAATTAATTTGCTTGCGTAAGAGAATTAATCCATCCCAGGAACCTGGCCATGCAGCCCAAAGTGATGTAACTGAGAGGCAGGCTGCTGTTCCCCGGAATCAGCTGGGCCTAAGAATCAACAGCCCCTTTCTTTGGGATTTCCTCTTTCCAGCTCAGGTCTTTCTTTCCTGCATTTGCTCCCCAACTTTTCTGGAGGGAAAGAGCAGGCAGCTTCTCTGCCAGGCGAGATGGGGGTCAAGAGGCTGGGCTGAATTGGATGGCTTCCAGGCTGAGGCTCCTGCTGGAGAAGAAGGGCTTATGGAGGAAAATCGCCCCTGCCCCATTCTTGGGGAGGGGAGGGCGGGGAACACCCTCCTTCCTTCCAGATGGGGCAAAAGCTGCCCCTTTGTGCATAGGAGCCAGCCAGGAGGGGGGTGCAGCATGGCCTCATCCCACAGACAGACTTTGATTTCTCTTAGCCTTTCTTTCCTTGCCCAAGAAGGGGGCGAGCAGGACGGCTTCCATGTTTTCCTGCAGTTGGCATCTGCCCCTGGGAAGGAGAAGCACGTAGTAATAAACATACCACTTTCAGTGGGATTCCCACTTAACTCAAGCAGTTGATGTGGCTGTGCAACTTCACTCTTTGTGCATCGCCTTAAAAGCACAAATATGTGGCTGGTGTGACATGTTGCTGAGTGAATATTTTTGGGTCAACTTGCAGGTGCTCTGCAGGTTGAAGCGATGGCCCCCTCCTGCGGTTGGGGGGAAACTGACCCATCATGACTGAACTGAAAGGATTTGGCTCCTCACTTGCTCTGGGTTGTGCTTGTGGGTATTTTCCTATCTGCCTTGTGAATTCAGGCCTCCCAGTTTACTACTTGGCTTTCATCTGGCTACAACCAAGGCCACATTTACATAGATAATTGGGTTAATTATCCTTGCCCTGAAGGTTTCTGCTTTTCTCCATAATTCTTCGCAGTTTGCTAATGAATCTCTCTCGGGTTGAGTTGTGCTGTTGATGGAGGAGACTTTTTCCTTGTGGAAATTAGGAACTGTTCACATTATTTCCTTTTCCTTGTTTTTGATCTCGGGCCTGTGCTTTCTTTGCATTTTTGTTTTGCGCTCCTTCGATGGAAGGTTGCTTCATCAAAAAAAGGGAAGAATATAGTGAAGATAAACAACCCACAGGAGGTTGTGGTGTTTGGAGGCGCTCCCAGGGTTGAACGAAAGGCCGGTTGTGCACAATGGAGACAGGCATTTGTATGTGCACTAAACACCTCGGTGGCTTTCTCACTAGGGGCCACCCATGGAAATATCTCTGAAATTCTCTTCTCTTTGGAAAGCCACTTAGAAAGTTTTCAAAATTAATTTTTAGAATTCGTTTTCAAAAATAGACTGGACAACCTTTTGACCGGGATGGTGTAAGGTCTCTTGCCTTGAGCAGGGGCTTGGACTAGAACAGGGGTAGGTAACCTTGGCTCTTTTATGACTCGTGGACTTCAACTCCCAGAATTCCTGAGCTGGGAGTTGAAGTCCACGAGTCATAAAAGAGCCAAGGTTGCCTACCCTGGGGTCCCTTCTAGCCATCTGATCCCGTGTTCCAAAGTGTTCCCTTTCATCCGACTGAATGAAAATTACTTCAGGGTGCTGAAGCGCTCGCTACTGGCTGTGGGACCCCCCCTCCCACCAGAATGGCAGACCCCGAAAAGCTACATAGGCAAAGAAAGAAATAATATGCAGGCAAATACATTGGGGGGAGGTATCTGACAGAAAATGGTTAGGAACAAAAAATGTGGTGTTTTTTTTCTTGTGGCACATAATTCTATGAAATAATCACCAATTAGAGCTAGCCAGCACTCCATACTGTACTGCCAAGGATCACAGATTGGGATGTGATTAGGGCAGTGTTGGTCAACCTTGGCTAATTGGACTTCTAGGAGTGTGGACTTCAACTCCCAGAATTCCCCAGCCAGCATAGCCAGCCCCCATTCCCCATGCTGGCTGGGGAATTCTGGGAGTTGAAGTCCACACGATGTAAAGGGGCTGGGATTGAGAAACACTGTGTTAGGGTTTACCTAACCATGGTTAATTGTGATTAGCTGAGAGCAGAGGCTTCCTGACCTCCCTGCTCTGTTCCTCATTGGCCAGACAGGTCACAGTAGGAGGGCTGCTTCGACCAATCAAGAGTTTGGGAGGTGTCCTCTGCTGCTCCCTTTATTCTGCAGGGGCCTCTCTTTCTCTTCATCTCTTTTTCTTGGAAGACTGAAGAGGCAAAAACCTGTTTGTCCCATGCAGTTAAGTGGATCCATCTTAACTATTTTAGCCAGTTGTGGGTTGCATGTAACCCTTGTTCTCGTGACATATGAACGTCTTCGTTGCCCCAAGCTTCCTGACACTCCTCCAGTGGGTGTTGGGTATTGTAGTCCAGATTGTCTGTCCAGATTCTCATTGCAGTAATCAAAACATACAGGTAGTTCTCAACATACAACCATTCGTTTAGCGACCGCTTGTAGTTATGTCACTGAAGTAAGTGGTTTACGACCAGTCTTTGCACTTATGACCATCACAATCACGGTCAAAATCTAGGCGCTTGGCAACCAGCAAGATTATTTATTTTGGATGGCAAGTATTTATGACGGTTGCAGCGTCCCGGAGACCCTTGATGGCCTTCCCACAAGCAAAGTCAGCGGGGGAAGCTGGATTTGCTTAACGACCGTGTGATTCGTTTGGCAGCTGCAGTAATTTGCTTAACAGCCACGGTATCAAAGGTCATGAAATCAGGCACGACTAGTTCAGCAACCACCTTGCTTAGCAATGGAAATTTTAGTCCCGATTGTGGTCGTAAGCCGAGGACTCCTGTACCAGGCTTGCGTTACTCTGTTCTGTGAAGAACCAGGCAGCCATTTTCACCCCAAACCCGGCAGAATATTAGCAGCTGGGAGGGAAGCCGAGATCCGCCCTGAGACGGCTTTCTGGGCCCTGGCTCCTCTCCCTCGGGCAGCCCAGAGCCGGGTGGATCCCACGAGGGGGGACGGGGCCTTCGTGGTGCCTAGAATTCAAGGAACATCGGTCTGGGTAGCTAGTAAACTAACACGCATTTATCCAGGATTTATCGAAGAAACCATCGTGGCTGGATCGGGGCGTGTTCGGTTCTGCTGGGCCTGCAATGTCGCTCCGTGGCTGGTCAGTCCCTGATTTCAGCGACGTTTCTTTTACCTTCATTTTGATGTTACTGATTTTTAAAAGGGACATGAAATATATTGCCAAGAGGTGAAATGGGTAATTGGAACGATGGCTGTACGCATAGAATTTGAGGGTCCCCGTGTCTCCCCTCCAGATGAAAACGGTCTGTTTTGGGGGGTCCTCAGTGCTCTCTGAGCTGGGTTGTTTTCTTGCGGACGTTTCATTACCTAAAGTAGGTAACATCATCGGTGCAAAACAACCCAGCTCAGAGGGCACCAAGGACCCCTCATTTCTACCTTGAGCTGCGAATATTCTCCCTTATTGGTCTTGATTTGATTCTAGGATCCAAAGTGTGCACGTTTCCTTCCATATCAAATGCAGACACCCCCCCTCACCTGGTCCCAGGGAGCAGAGCAGGAGGTCTTTGCTCATGCCTGGCCCAGCACGGTGGGGGCCGGAGTTTCCTCCTGGAGACACTGCCTGGAAGAACATCTGGCTGCCAGCCGATGTGGCGCGAGGCGGGTGAAGAATTAATGAGGTGCCTGCTGTGTCTTCCCAGGGGCGAGGGGCGAGGAGGCCCCTCGTGGGAGGAGGAGGGCACCTCCCTGTCCTTCTGCTGGATGCCACATCTGGACAGGAGCCAGGTGATCCCCAGCCCGGATCCTTGGGATGATCTGCAAGGCAGAGGCTGGACCACTGCTGGAGGTAAAGCGTCGCCATGGCAACCCCAGGATGTTCCCTCGGCGTAACTAGCAGGCGGTGGTGACAGGGATGGGCTCCTCGGACAACGGAGGGAGTTTCCTTCGCAGGGCTGTCGAGAGCCGGCTGGCTTCCCCCTCGTCCCCGGGAGACGGCTGTGGCCACCGGCCAGAAACCTCTGCCACCCCTGCTGTCTCGTCCCCCCCACCCCATCAGCCCGGATCTGCATCCCACCCAGCTGCCAGGTACAGATGCTGTCTCTGCTTTTTAAATAGTTGCAATGAACAATGAAAGGAATTTGGCTGGTTGTGTTTTTAGGACATGCGCCGGAGGCAGACAGAATTTTATTTTGTTGTTGTTGTTTTGAAGGGGTTTCCCAGCCGTGAAATGGATCTTTGAGAGCACAGATGCGGGCTTTTTTGTTTTGGGGGGCATATCTGGAGCTTTAGAAATGAGTTACAATAGCCCGATGAGCAGGGATTCAAATGCACGTGTTTCTTCCCCACACCAGGGAGTTTCCCCACACGTTAGTTTGGCTCTTAATTAAGACTGAGGCTCGTGTGTCTTTTTGGGATCGATCCTAGGTGGGGCAGCCAGAGCTGAATCTGGAATTGGGGGATAAAGGAAGAGGTGAGGAGCCACTGAATTTGGTAAAAATCCAGGGGGTGGGGGGGTGGGGATTGTGTGTGTGTGTGTTGCAGGACAGAGACGGTTAATGAAATGCAGTGATGCAACAGGGCGCCTCTCCCCAAATTCGGAAACAGGTATGTGGTCTTCTGCCTGATCTCAGCAGCCGCCTCCTTTCTGAGAGCCGGAGGGCAGAGGGGGAGTTGTGGGGAAGGGGCAGTCCTAGCTGAGCCAGAGGCTTTGTCCAGTTGGGAATGGAGGAGTCCAGCTGTGAGGGGGGGGGCAGGCAGGGAAGGGCTACCTTAATGTATTGAGAGGCCACTGTGCTTTAGGTTGGGGGGGCAAGGAGGCAGGGGAGGGGGGCTGGCCTAGAGGCAGACTGAAGTGGGCAGGGGCCATTAATAGGGGCCTGGGGTCAAGTGGTCAAGATCTTGAGCCCAAGTAGTCAGATGATCAAGGGAGGGAGGGAGGGAGGGAGGAAGGAGAAATGGAAGGAAGGGAGGGAGGGAGGGAGGAAGGAAGGAAATAGATGACGGAGGGAAGGAAGGAAGGAAGGAAGGAAGGAAGGGAGTCCGTGGGGTCAGAGGTCAGTCCCTAGAGTTGCATCCATCCTTGATGCAGCTGCTGCTGGTCAGCCTTTGGCTGCCTCTGGTTAGGAACTGTCTGGTGCTGCTCCTGGGGTTGAGATGGGAGGCCTGGAGAAATGAGGTCTGTCAGCAGCTCCAGCCCCTCCCCCCCAAGGCTTCCCCCTTCCTCTACTGTTGTGTGTGCCAGAAGAGGCAGCCTTTGCTTCCTCAATTTCATTTCTCAGCTTTGACAGTTTGAATTCTCGTCTGTCCCTTGTGCCGCGTCGATCAGGAGATTTTCTTCTCGCCGCGATTATATATAACTTGGGGATGTTACAAACAGCACATATGTCAAAATATCAAACACACAAAAGCACTCCACAATACTAACCTTCCCCAGCCGGGCACTTCCTAGAATGGCTGGACTACAAATCCCATCATAGAATGTCAGCAGTTGTGAGTCTGCAAAACGTCACGCAGTGCTTTGGTAGTTTCACTGCAATACTCAGATTTTTCAAATAACCTTTGCAAATTTACCTTAAATGCCAGCCATATTTATTCTTGTTTTGCATAATTTTATCCTTTACTCTCTTTTTTAAAACAGTTTTTCTAGCATCGGTCCCTCTAGTTAAAGCGTTTCTGTCCATCTTTCAGATCGCAGAAAACTTAACTGTTCGAAGCTACAACAGCACTGGAAAAAGTCCTCAGACTTACAACTGCTGCAGCGTCCCCAGAGTCACGTGATCACCATTTGTGACCTTCCCACCTGGGAATGTTGCAATGTTGGAATCTGGTATCGCTTAATAACCGCAGTGATTCACTTAACAACTATGGCAGGACTCGTAAAATGAGGCCTGACTCACTTAACAACTGCCTTACTTAGCAACAGAAATTCTGTCCCAGCTTCACCACTTGTTCAGGATGGCTTCAAGCCGGCCTCCTTCAGGGGCTGAGATGAGGGGCGGCAGCAGTGCGGGCTGCTCTAAGCCACTTCCTGGTCTGCACAGCATGCAGTGCGCTGCTAAAGCGGCTTTGGGTTATTTGAGGTCTTGCGCCTTAAGACCCCAAGTCAGAAAAGGTGGGGTGTCTTGGCAGGCAGCGTGGAATGTGAATGCAACCATTGTATTTCACTAACCCAGGTTTTGGGGTTTTAATGTGAGGACACCTACAGGTAGACCTTGATTTACAGCCACAATTGGAACAAAATTTCAGTTGCTAAGCAAGACAGGTGTTAAGTGAGTTTTGCCTCATTTTACGACCTTTCTTGCCACAGTTGTTGAGCAAATCACTGCAGTTAAGTTAGTCACACGGTTGTTAAGTGAATCTGGCTTCCCCATTGACTTTGCTTGTCAGAAGGCTGCAAAAGGAGAATCATGTGACCCCGGGAACACTGCGACGGTCCTAAACGTGAATTGGTTGCCAAGCCTCTGAATTTTGATCACGCCATCACGGGGACGCTGCAACTGTTGTAAGTGTGAAAAACGGTCACAAGTCACTTTTTTCAGTACTGTTGTAACTTCGAACGTCACTAAATGAACTGCTGTAAATTGAGGGCTGCCTGTACTGTTTCAGTAATCCCAGGTTTTGGAGACTAGCGTGTTGTGTGAACCCAGGTCCCGTCAGCTACGTTGCCTGGAGGGCTGGTATTTGCAAAAACATCTCCCGGGTCCTGAAGTCAGAAGGCCGAAGCTGTGAAGGGATGGTCTTCGTTAGCCAGAGAGGTAACGGGGGGGGGGGGCCTTTAATTCCCTCCGTTGTGGCAAAGTTCCAAGAGGCAACAATGGCTGCCTTTGTGCAGACGCCGTTTCTCAGCCAACGGCAAACAGCAGACTGTGAAATCTGCCTGGGATAACCTAGTTTCCTGCACCGCCACAAGGAACTTTCTGTCTCTCTTCGGGGGCTCCTCAAAGCCCCCCCCCAGGGCCTGGTGTTCCCTCTTGGGGCAAGGCGCCCAGCCAGGCACATCCATGTGGAGGGAAGCCGAGGGGGGCCAAGCGGATGGATCCACGCCAGAGCAGAATTTCTGCTGTCTTTCTTTTCCCTTATTTCTTTTTCCCTGGATGACCGGAATCTTTCCTATAACTTTCATTGAAGTTTTCTTTTCCAAAAGGAAGATTAAAAACTATGACAAACTAATATAAAATAAGAAAAAGAAAAGCAAAGAAATCAAAAGAGAAAGCTAAAAATGCAACAAAGGAAAAAGCCACAAAGATCTTCACAGCAGTTATAATTACAATTACACATTTACCACTTGCTCTGTAGTTATAACATGCCTCTTTTCTAATTTAGGCTGTCTAATCACCAGAACCATAAATTATAATTTCATTTTTTTCTGTTTCTCGCTAAAATTCTGTAAGTGGTTGCCAGTCAGCAGTAAACGTAGATATTGTCTTTTCTCTGATCAAATAAGTCAATTTAGCCATCTCGGCAAGTCCCGTTCTCTTCATTGGCCACCCCTCCATGGTGGATCCATGCTGAAGCTTTCTATTTTTGTGCATACAATAATCTTGCTGCAGTAACCATGTACAGAAACAATCTTCTACAAATCTTCTCTAGATGACTGTCCACAACTCCCAAGAACAACAAAAATCCAGGGATTGTAAATTGGAATAGAGACGGTCCTCAATTTACGATCGTGCATTTAACAACAGTTTGGAGTTCCGTATTGGTGACCTATCGGCGTATCATTGCCTTGGTCGCACAATTTGGATGCCTGATAGTTAACTTGCCTAAGACTTTGATTCTGGAATTTATGCCCCAAATAAGAACAAAATATTGCTTTATAAATGTCTTATGGCGGGTTTAATAGGTTTTGCTCATGAAAATTGGTGTTTGATGACGGATTGGGATGGAGTGGTCTCCCCACAACTGAACAGAACTTCTGAGAAAAATATTAAAATCACCCAAGGCAAATTAAAAAAATGTCTTTGATTTGGTGGGCAATTTAGGACCAGTTGATACATGGAGACAAAAAAATGGCAATTCAAAAGAGTAGACCTACTTTTCTGAAAGTCAGAGATCCCTTTCAAGACCAGACCTGATTTGAATTTCAAAGACCTTGGCTACTAAGCTTTCTAAGGTAGATACGTTACCCAAGATGTTTTTACATCATAGTCCTGTAAGTTTGATTCATAAAAGGAAACCTAATTCTTTTAGATGGAAACTAAAGGGAAAGTTGCTAGAGAAAGAAGCAACAGTGGAGGATTGTAAAAAGAAAAGAATTTTTTGAAGATAAATAAGGTAAAGGCACTGATTTAAGGATGGTTTGGGATGCAAGTAACGCTTTTATTAGAGATTATTATACAACACAATAGTGAACTTAAAAAGAAGAGTCAAGAAAAGACACAAGCAATTTTGAGAAATCCAAGAGAAAAGGAAAAAAAATTAAAAGACGTTTCCAGAGAAGATAAATATTCCTCAACAAAGTTTTAAGAGAAATGAAAATAACCATTTATGTAAAGCAAAAAATGATTGATTTTGTAAATAAACTAGGGAAGTGGCTAGCATGTAAATTGCAAAAAGAAAAAGAAAAGAAAATACTGAAATTACAAGAGGGAGATACTATATTAATGGATAATTGGCAGGTGCAAACAACCAGATCCACATATCTAGAGGTCAAACTAGCTACTTTATTGTTCTATGCCTATTTCACAGGAATCTTCTCAGACTGGCAGTTTGAATCTGGGCCAGATTAGATAAGATGCAAGATCCTCAGAGAGGGTTGAACCTTGCTCTCTTGTGCCTATGTAATGATTCCAGGCTAATTCCCCACTTGAGTCCTTCCCCTGGCTTAGCCAGTCTCTCTCCAACAAAATGCAGCCATAGAAAAAGCATTTCATTGATATTCCAATTTGTATAAAGGAAGCGACATCTGTCTAGAGAAAAACAGATCAACTATCTAAGAAAACAAAAATTGCTGAGAACCACAGAGGAGCTGAGATAGTTTATGGGGAGTAAATTCATAATAGGTTAAGGACTTTTGCAGAGGACAGTGCTGGCTGCGGAAATCTGGGAGTTGAAGTCCACACATCTTCATGTGGCCAAGGCTGGGATACGCTGCTTTGAAGGGAATTGAAAGATTAATGGGAAAATCAGAAGAATAGCAGGTCTCAAGATTAATAAACAGCAGACAAAGGTGTTAACAAAAAATATAAAATTAGAAGATCCAACAGCATTGATGAAGAAGACCGGACTCTAATGCTCTGAATCTTCCTCCTGAAATGGATTTCCCCTTGCATTTTAGCTGCTCTTGCTCTTCCTGCTACAGTTTTCTCTTCCGTGCAAAGGAATGGAAAGTGGCAGCAAAGCACTCTTGCCTTTAAATCTGGAATTAATTTGAGAAACCCCCTCCTGGAATGTGGAGGGGGAGGAACAGTTGGGAAATCTGGCTGACCCCCAAGCCACCATCACGGTCGTTCCTCCCTCTCTCCCATCCTCTCTTTAATGTGCAGGGCATGGCTAAGAATTGCAAGTAAACAATACCGTAATTTATTAAAAGCCTGCGCACACACAAACGGGTGTTTCCAGGTGGTGTGTATGGCAGGGGAAGGTCCAAATCGTGCATGGACCTTCCTGAGGATCATCTCCGGAGATGCCAGCAGGTTGGAAAGAAATGACCTTCTCGCTTCCTGGAACTCTGTGTCTTTACTTCCCGACCTTCATTTGCAGCCTGTTCCTTATTAGGCCTTTTTATTAGCACTTTGGACCCTTTTTATAGAGAATGGAAATAGAACATGCAGTTAAATTAATGGATTGCCCCTTCCCAGGGATCTCGGGTCGGTGGTTCCTGGGCAGGCAAGAAAGTACAATTAACTGGTCTTCTACTCCAACCCTCTGATCAACCAGGAGGCCCCATACCTGTCTTTTCTTGAAAGCCTCCAGTGATGGAGCACCCACAACATCTGAAGGCAGAAGGAGGAGGAGGAGGAGGTGGTCTGTGGGCCCTTGGTGGTCTTTGAGCTTGGTTTTCATGCAGCTGTTTCGTGACCCAACTAGGTAACATCATCAGTGCTAGAAGGGTATGGGGTTTGCTGTCGTTTAGATACTAGTGGCTTGGCCTGTTTGCTGGTGGGAATATTCCTGGTGATTCATAGAATCCTAAGGCTGGAAGGGACCTTGGAGGTCTTCTAGACCAACCCCATCTCCAATCAGGAGTCGTTATACTGGCTGCATCGGTTGATGGTTCTCACTGTCAGAAGATTTCTCTTTATTTCCAGGTTGAGTCTCTCCTTGATCAGTTTCCATCTGTGGTTCCTTGTCTGGCCTTCAGGTGCTTTGGGAAATAAACTGACCCCCTCTTCTCTGTGGCAGCCCCTGAGCAGAGGGTCGGATAGCAGTAAACTCTGGGCCCAGAGAAGCAGTGAGGGGGGTGGGGGCTCCGATGCACCTCGAGGCCGGCAGCTGCTACAGATTTGGGCAATGGAGAAAAGGGCCTGGAAGCTCTCAAGAGTGGAGAGTGGCCTTCTGTCTTGGGCCTCCCTCCTCTTCCTCTTCCTCTCCAGCCGCTTTCATGTAATTTGCTTATTCGCCGGGCACAAACAAAGAGCGGCTTGCAGCGCCAGCAGGCTCAGAAACTCCCCATTGTTTGCAAAGGGAGGGAAGCTTAAGAACCAGGAGAGGCAGAAAGGAAAGTCGCGTGACAAAAAGAATTCCAACTTTGACAAATCCCAAGACATCTGCAAGGGTGCCAAAGCTGCATTGCCACAGTGGGTGGAGGGTGTGAAATGCCCTGGCTGAGCTTCAGGAGTTTTTAATGCTCTCTTTATTTCCAAAAAATGCCTCTGGGTCCCACCCCACCCCCACTTCAGTCCCAGCTTAGTCTGGAAAAGTTTTCTTGTGCCCCCTCCCCCAAAAGACAAGAAGACGCTGAAAGGGTCAGCGGCCCCACAGGGAAGCAGTTTTCCCGGGGGGGGGGTCTCCTGAATGGTGACTGGATACCCCACCAGGGCAGCTAATCTGGAAATGGCAAGGCTGCCCGCTGTGCATGATGAGCAGAGGAACAAACTGCCTGGTGCCATGTAAGTTTGACAGGTAGGTAGGTTGGTAGATAGAGGTAGAGGGATAAATAAGTAGAGATGGACAGACAGCTAGACAGACACAGACAGACAGACAGAGGAGAATATTTGTAGCCCTAGATTGAAATAAGGGGTTCTCGGTGCTCTCTGAGCTTGGTTGTTCTCTTGCAGACATTTCATGGCCCAATTAGGTGACATCATCAGTGCTAGATGATGTACCAGCACTAATGATGTTATCTGGATAATGAAACGTCTGCAAGAAAACAACCAAGCTCGGAGAGCAACAGATAGATAAATAGAAGGTGGATCAGTAAATACAGATGGAAGATGGATGGATGGATGAGTAAAAAGATAAATGAAAGATGGACATGAAAGATGGATGGACAGATGAGTATGGATAGGTAGATAGATGGAAGATGGATGGATAGAAGATGGATGGATGGACAGACAGATGCAGGAAAATCCAGGATGCCAAAGGAGCTTGGAATCTGTTTGGAGACCTCCTATTGAAGCTGACCTTTGGGTAGCAGAGGATGGAGTGCACCCCTAGATCGTAAGGTCCCCAAGACTTGAGCCAGGGAAAGGGACCGAGAAGCAGATGTATCTGCAGCCACTTGAAGAGGCCATGAGGTTGGGCTGGGCCGCTCCTGTCCTGGCCAAATCCTAGGAGATGACCAGGCTGGGTCGGAGGGAGGGAAGGGTCAAATGCGTCATCAGCCATGAGTCCCTTCGCGCCCACAAGAGATCTAAGTCCAGCCCACCTCGAGTTCTGCTGCCAGTTTGCTTTGACCAGATTCTGGTAGAGAGCGTGAGCTGGCAATCGACCTTTATTTCATTTGAACTGACAGGCTGCTTTCAATCCCAGGCAGCTGAACCTGGTTTTAGGCTGCTGACCTGCATCTTGGGCATGAGAAGAAAGCAGCACCCCAGGAGGGCTCCTTTGGGACAGCTTGGGGTGGGGGGAGTCCTTCCTGAAAACCAGGCTCCCATCTGTGGCTGCTGCTGCTGTTGGGTGCTGATGTCACAGATGAGGGGGCTTAGTCACCTGGGCAGAGCTGGGGGGGCATCTAGGGGGTGAGGGACCCCCAGCTCTTGGCTGAGGGCAGGGAGAGGAAAGAGCTGGCCTGAGCTGGGAGTGCAGAGAAGGGACCCATCAGGAGGGGGTCCTTCAGCACAGAACAGGGTAGCTTCTGCCTTTGGGACTGGCCTGACCCCAACCCAGCTCCCTCCAGCTGTGGGGGAACTGCATGTCCCCAGCCTGCCTGAGTAGAAGATTTGGGAAGACCCCCCGGCCATTGGGCTTTGTGCTTTTAAAATATTTGCCTCTGCATCTGCTCCCAGAGGTGCGTGGTTGGTTGGGTTGAAAGTGCTTAAGGTCGACTTTGGCGTCTGGGTAGCCTTCCCTCTTGAGAGCCGTGGGAGAGGGGCTAGTAAATCCTCCCACGATCAGATGGTGTGGGGAGGGGGTCTCCCTGCCCCAAGCCCGGGCCTTCCCCAAAGGCGAGGGAGAAGGGAACCCTCTCTGCCCTCTCAAGGGCAGCGGGTTTTTCCTCAGGACAAGGAAAACTCCTGGGCAGGGAGTGTCCTCAGGTACGGATGTTGATTTCTTTATTTCTTTCATTTCTTTATCAAATTTATTTGCCGTCCATCCCATTGCAAAGCGACTCTGTTACTTCTTGTTAGAGGTAGTCCTTGACTTACAACCACAATGGGGATCAGAGGTTCTGTTGCCAAGCAAAGCAGTCGTTGTGTGAATTTTATGACCCAAATACATGACCTTTTTTTGCGAAGCCACTTCCCCCACTGACTTTACTGGGATGTTGGAAGAGGGTGATCACGTGACCCCAGGATGCTGCTGCACCTGCCCCCAATCCATGCCCCAGTTCTGATCACGTGACCATGGGGGAATGCTACGATGGTTGTAACTATGAGGACCAATCATAAACCGCCCTTTGCAGTGCAGTTGTAACTTTGAACAGTCACTAAATGAACGGTTGTAAATCGGGGACTGTAATTCATTTCTGTTTTTCTAACCTAGGGGATCAAAATCAAATGAAAAACTTAATGGAGATGACAAAGAAGCATCTTTCTCTCTCGCAGATCCCACTGAGGCGTTTTGGGGCTGTTTTGCCTGACCTCGTCTCCCGGGGTCCCCACTGGATCGCTGACCTGGATGAACTGACCTTAAGAGGTGAATAAAACGGGGGGAGGGAGGAGAGGGAGAGGTTGCGTTGAGGGGGGTCCTTGTCTTCTAAAGGATAATGAGCACTTTCATTTTCACTTCTGATGGGGGGTGGCGGAAAGGACACAGAGGCTAGATACAAGTAGCTTTAGACTTGCGATCAAAATTGACCCCAAAATTTCTGTTGCTAAGCGAGACAGTTGTTAAGTGAGTTTGCCCGCATTTTGCCACCTTTGTTCCTCGCCGGAGTTGCTGAGTGGAATCACTGCAGTTGTGAAATTAGTCACAGGGTTGTTAAGTGAATCTGGCTTCCCCATTGACTTTGCTAGTCAGAAGGTCGCAAAAGGGAATCACCTGACCCAGGACACGGCGACCGTCATAAGTATGAATTAGCTGCCACGCGTCTGATCACATGACCAAGGGGATGCTGCAATGGTCGTAACTGGGAAAAATGGTCTTAAGTCACTTTTTCAGAGCTGTTGTAACTTTGGTTACTAAACAAATGGTTTTACGTTGAGGTCTACCTATATATACAATAAATACGTATGTGTGTGCGTGTGTGTATATGCGTGTATATGTAAAAAAATACGTCGGACAAATCTGCCCTGACGAAGCGGATGTGAAGCACGATGCTTGTGTGAGCCAGGATTACTCAGCCCTTCAAGGATGAAATGAGCCTCCTGCGCTGGATCTCTTATCATCCCTTTTGCTCGGTCCAGCCAGACCTTAGACGGGCTGCTTCAGTCTCCCCGGCAGGGCCCAGGACACCCCGAGGAGAGCCAGGAGGTCTGGGTGGGCTTCTTCTCCTATGAGGCTGCAGGGAAGGGCTGCCCGGCCCTCCCTCCCCGGTGGGGTGCGGAGCGGAGAGTCTGCTGAAGACAGCCTGGATGTGTCTGTACTCGCCGCCTGCCTCACTTCACCTGGGCGAGGGCGGCAGGGAGGCTGGGTGGACTTTCAGGTTTGCTGAAAGCAGCCTGCTCTCTTCGGCAGGGCCTCTGCCAGCCGGGCGGCTTTGGGGCCCAGAGCCCAGGGAGTCTGTCTGCCGTGGGCTGCAGGGCCTCGGCTCCCTCCCTCCCCATCGGGAGCCCCTCCCGCTCACTCAGAAAGATGCCCCCGAGGCCAGACAGGTAACGCTTCCTCTTGCGGGCACCGGATGGGGAGCCGGGGGCGGGGAGAAGGGTGGCACAGTCCTGGTGGGTGCTGTGGGACAGTGGGGGTGCTTTTGATCTTTTGAAGGGGGCTTCAAGCAAGGAAAGGAAAATCCGCCCGTGGGACCTGATCCGTGGCTCAAGGGGGGAGTCTGTGTCCTCCCTCTCCCTGTCTCACTTTTCTGAGTCTTTCAAGCTGACCGGAGGATCCTTTCGCACGGAAGCTGGGTGTATTTTTGTACCCGCCGCTTTGTGTAACTTTGACTAACCTGCGCAGGTTTTGCGGAGAGGGTCCCCCGGCGGGGGTTGCCATGATGCCTTTTTGAGTACAATTTTCCTCTTGACCTGTATTATTTATTACGGTGAACTGCATGAGAACAACTGGAGAACTGCAGTGGAAGTGAGGGAGGTTGAGGGGGCGGCCAGAGGGAGGGCAGGTTGTCTGAACTGACGATTGGAAGCCCTCATGGACTCCTTGCAGGGAAGGGGACGCATGGCGCTCTGCGATTGGAATAAAATAACAGATTATAAAGAAAATGTAAACAATATTGTAACCGTAAAGTGTTTATTTTATATTTATACTTACAACTGCTGTAAAAGGAAATAGAAATTTGCTTCTTTATTATCTTTGCTCCTCCCTCCCTCCCTTTTTTCTTTTCTTTTCTTTTCTTTTCTTTTCTTTTCTTTTCTTTTCTTTTCTTTTCTTTCTTTCTTTCTTTCTTTCTTTCTTTCTTTCTTTCTTTCTTTCTTTCTTTCTTTCTTTCTCCATTCTAATCAGTACAATAGTAGAATTTAGATCAGGTCATCGCAGGGATCCTGTGATGGTCATAAGTGCAAGGACTGATCAGGAGTCACTTTTTTCAGTGCTTTGAAGGTAACTTTGAACAGTCAGTAAATGAATGGTCGTAAGTCGAGGACTACCCCCCATTCCTTTATTTTGTCCCTCCCTCCAACCTCTGAGATTGTTTTGATTAACTCCAGTCGACTGACTCTCTCCTTTGAGTCTCCTGCAGGTTTGATGAGCACTTCCCTAAACTCTCCGCCCAAAGCCTTGACAAAGATACTGCCGGGCAGCGGTCCAGGACGGAGCTGCTCGTGGTCAGGCTCCGGGCCTCTGATCCTGCCCAACGTGGCACTGTTGATGGACGCCCCTTTGAGCCCAGTTTTTAAGGCAGCTATGTATTTACCTGATTATTAGTTAAGCCCACACTGAAATAGCTTATTACTCAGAATGTGACGGGATATTTTGCTGAAATCACTTCTCTAGCAAAACAGAAAGCAAGACGTGTCTGAGGCAGTTCCACTATCGATAAAGGAAATTACCCAAGGAAAAGCAAAATTAGTTTTAAGTTGGCAAGTCCAGGCTGACTTCTGGTCGTGACTGCATCACTTTCAAGTTATGCTTTGTTCCAAAGTTTTCTCGGGTCTCCGGAGCAGACCGAGTGCTTTGCAAACAAGGGCACCTGCAAATTGGATTACCGCTTGTCTGAAATGGTATAGGGCTTCCTGCTTGAGCAGGAGGTTGGACTAGAAGACCTCCAAGGTCCCTTCCAACTCTGTTATTCTGTTCTGCTCTCCAGGGTTCTGAGGGGGTCTGGTAGCCCCACTCCAGGGCATCTCAGAGAGGTTTTCCACGCAACCCACTGAAGTCAGTATTGACATGGTTGCCCACACGGCCTTCTTGTACTTTATCTTGGAGAGCAATTGATTGGGAGAATGCAGGAAGACTGGAGAAACTGGTGAATGCAACCAGGGCGAGAGGAGAGGAGGGGAAAATCACGGAATTCGCTGTTTCCCCATGTAGGCATCCGTGGGACCTCCGCCTCCCTGGGTGGGATGGGGGTCCCCACCTCAGCTAATTAAAGGTGAGAGCAGGTGGACCATCCCATCTCCGTTTCAGAGATTAAAAAAGTCAACACCAAGCCACTCCCCAAACTATAAATAATCGCCCACCCCCTGAAGACATCCAGCACCTGGGTGTGAAGTCTTCTTGAATGGGGAGAGTAAAAAACAAAGGGGGGGGGCTGCTTTCTCCTCTGGGAACATGCGAGTAAGGACTAGACTAAGTGGTCCTGGAGATTTAAATTCATTTCTTGACCACGTTGCTCTCGATTGTAAACTTCTGTTAGGACCTTCGTCCAACTTTCCACAATCTCCTGGTGGAATTATTTTTGTTGGAGACGCTGAACCCAAAGAAGAGTTGAGCACCTCTGTCTTGTCTCTTAATTCTATTGCTCTGTTCCCCACCAGCATTAGAATAGAATAGAATAGAATAGAATAGAATAGAATAGAATAGAATAGAATAGAATAGAATAGAATAGAATAGAGCTGGAAGGGACCTTGGAGGTCTTCTAGTCCAGCCCCCCGCTCAAGCAGGAGAACCTGTACCGTCTCAGACAGGTGAATGTCCAGTGTCTTCTTAAAAAACTCCAGTGATGGAATGTCCACGATTTCTGGTGGCAAGCTGTTCCACTGGTTGATTGTCCTCACTGTCAGGAAGTTTCTCCTTAATTCCAGGTTGCTTCTCTCTTTGATTAGTTTCCAACCATTGTTTCTCGTCCTGCCCTTTGGTGCTCTGGTGAACAACATGACCCCCTCTGCCTTGTGGCAGCCCCTCAGATACTGGAACATTGCTATCATGTCCCTATTTCTTCTTTTCTTTAGAGCCAAACCCAAGTCCGTAGCCATCTTCATATGTTTTAGTCTCCAGATCATCTTCGTAGCTCTTCTCTGACTTTTTTCCAAACTCTCAACATCTTTTTTGTGATATAGTGACCAAAATTGGCTGCAGTATTCTAGGTGTGGTCTTACTAGGGCTTTATAAAACGGTAATACTCGTGATCTTGATTCTACGCCTCTGTTTATACAACCCAGGATTTTGTTAGCTTTTTTGTTTGCTGCTGCACACGGCTGGCTCATAGTCAAGTGATCGTCCACTAGGACTCCAAGGTCCCTCTCACAGTTGCTGTTTTTGAGCCAGGTCTCGCCCAATCTGTATTTGTGCCTTTGGTTTTTCCTGCCTCAATGTAAGACTTCGCTTTTCTCCACTTTGGAACTCATTTTGTTGGATAGGGCCCATTATTTGTCAAGATCTTTTTGGATCCTGAGTTTGATTTCTGGGGTGTTGGCTACTCCTGACAGTTTGCCTTCTTCTCTGACCGGCCAAAATGCCCGTCCTCCTCCTTTCGAGCAGAGATCAGAAGAGGTCCTGCTGGTGGCCCCGGGTGGCCCCATCCCTCCTGCAGCTGCAGCTGACCTTGGCCCTTCTCCCGGCCTCTCTTTTTCCTCCCTTGTCTGCTGCTCTGTTTTTGGCAGGTCCTTATTGGTCAACTCCCTTCCATCTTGAATTCCTTTCCCTTTCCCTGCCACGGGATCCCTCCTTATTGCTGCTGAGTAAAGTCCAGGATAGGCCCTTGACACAGTTCGGTTTCAGTTTCTCTTAAGATCAAGACCTGCTGCATGCCAGGACCATCTCACTCCTCTCCCATCTATGTCTTCATCCACCTCTTCTGTCGATTAGCTCTCGGGAGGGAGGGGTTAGCCTTTTGTGCCTTTCTCCAAAGGAGAAAGTTACCAAGAATAATTAAATTAATTATTAATAATTATTAATAATTAAGGAGTAACTAAAGTCACCGTGACTTCAAGCTTCACTGGAAGGTCTGCAGTTTGCAGGAGGACCTTAGGAAGACACCCAACCGCGTCGTCTCCTGGGCCGGGCGGGTGAGAAAAGACACTGTGGTGTCCCTCCCTTTATTTTAATCCAGATGTTGTCCATCACACGGCCAAACTCCTTCATTTTGGATTTCTGGGCAAAAACGAGTATTTTTACCAGAGATTTCGACTCCTCCCTTTCTGATGGCCTCCAAGGCCCTTTCCGGTTCGTGCTCTCTTGCTTCTGTTCCATCTAAGCAACTGGGTCCTTCGGTTGTTCTATTCCCACCCAGGGAGTGATCCCACCAGACCTCCTTTTCACCTCTGGGGCCCTACTAGCCTTTCCCTGCTAAGAGTGGAGCTCCTGTGGTTTCCTTCCATACGCTGAGCGTGGCTATAAGGCAATGACGTCAGTAACACGACTTAAATTTCCAGTTCTGAGTTTAACCATTTTTTCCTGTCTCTCACGTACCAGAATGATTGATAATTTGAGATGTTAGGACCACCCCCAAAACTTTTAGGGGTGTTGTTTCTCCTCCTTAGAGGCCAAAGCACCCAGATCCCATTTGGTCCCCTTCGCCAGCCCCTGGCAGATCCTGGCTTCTTTTACCCACCGGCTTGACCTGGTCGAAGGCAGCCTTCTGCGCCCCCCTCCCCAAAGTAGTCCTTTGATGGCTTGAAGTAGGGCTTGGATGGTCCTCGACTTACAACCACAACTGAGACCAGAACTTCTGTTGCTCAGCAAGGTGGTCAGTAAGTGAGTTGCGCTCAATTTTATGACTTTTTTGCAGCGGTCATGAAGCAAATCACTACGGTTGTTAAGTGAATCACACAATCACTAAGTAAATCCAGCTTCGCCCATCAACTCGGCTCACCAGGAGCCCCCTGGGAAGGCCACAGTTGTCGATTCTGTGAGCCCGGGATGTTGCGGCTGTCCGAAATAGCTGCCGTGGTTCCCCAGTGCAGGAACCACGAAACCACCAGGATGCGGCGATGGTCAGAAGCGGGAGCGGCCGTAAGTCCCCTTTTTCAGCATCTTCAAACAGTTGCTAAAAGAAGGGTCCTAAGTCGAGGACTGCTTGTATTGATAATCTATAATAAAAAGGAGATCTCTCGGTGATGTAGGTGCAATCCTTAACTTCTCCTGCCTTTTCCGTTCCTTTCTGCACAGAGCAGAGGCGGCTTCTGGAGCCGTAATAAGCGATTCTGAGTTGAATTTCTTCAGAAACGGGCTTTGCCGTAATCCCTGAGATTTCCATGCCAGCAAAAACAGTTGCAGTCAGGCCAGTTTTTCCCCCTTTTCTGAAGAAGGCAATAGAACCATGTGCAGACCTGGAACATATGTAACTGATCCCAGATTCTTGGGGAATGCAGGTGTGATCTTCTGCATCAGGGATCTGTTTCTTCGACTTCTCTTCCTAACCATCTGCCAGCCACAGGCCTAGTTTGGATGCCTCTCCCCCCCCCCCACCTTCCTATGCGCCTTTCCCCGATTCTACCATTGGGGTCCATCTGTGTGGTGGTTTTGTGATTGCTAAACAGATGGCGGGAAAATATGGATAGGTTGGCTTCCACCTGTCTCTGGGCTCAGCTCTCACCGTGTGGATGCTTGAGAGATGCCAAATCAGACACAAACACACCTGCTGTTCTGTCTGTTCTCGGAAAGGGCGGTGGGGATTTTGTATATGGGAGGGGGTTTCCTTCAAATAAAGATTTGGGGCACCTTAAAACCTCGGTTTTGTCCCTGTTGCTGTTCTTCAGTGTCTTAGACATCCTGATGCCTTTAAAGCAATGCTTCTCTTAAAGCAATTTCGGCCATTTTCAGATGTGTGGACTTCAACTCCCAGAATTCCCCAGCCATCTGAAGTTGAAGTCCACATCTGAAAATGGCTGAAATTGAGAAACAATGCTCTGAAAACCACAGATGCCAGCTACCATAAGCCCCGGCCACCCTGGAAGTCTGGCTCAGGCATCGTGGGAGTTGCAGTACCAAACTCCAGAAAGCGCCCGCTTTTTCCTGACTGAAATCGCCTAGATCACCTTTTCCCTTTCTTCCTCCTGACTGCTGTTCTCTTTTCTGCTGATTGCCTCTGCCTCTTCTGGATCCGCTGCTGCTGGGCTGAACTTTGAGCTGCAATAAAGTTGTGATCACAAGATGAATTTCTGAGTGGGCAGAAGCAGCTGGGCTGTTAACCTCCCCTGCTCTCTCTGCAAAAAAAACTTCTTTCTTTGCTCATGTGGAGGATTTTGAGCAGGATCATGAGGGTGGAGGCCAAGGAAACATGCCTGAGAAAGGAATCAGCCAGGGAGGGGCTGGGGAGACTCATTCTGGCTCACGGAGGCCAGAGCGATTCCTTTCTCGGTCAACTCGTCACCGATTCACTGGCTGGGAAGTCAGCAGGGCAGCCCAAGGTGGCCTTGGGGAGGATGAAGTCTCTGGGTCCGGCAGACTCTGCTACAGTGCTGGTGGTGGGGAGAGAAGGACCCCCAGGAATAAGCAGAATAGATAGCGTTTGAATAGATAATGTGGAACAACAGAGTTGGAAGGGACCTTGGAGGTCTTCTAGTCCAACCCCCCACTCAAGCAGGAGAACTTGTACCATCTCTGACAAGTGACTGTCTAGTCTCTTCTTAAAAACCTCCAGTGATGGAGCATCCACAACGTCTGGAGGGAAGCCGTTCCACTGATTATTTGTTCTCACTGTCAAGAAATTTCTCCTTAATTCCAGGTTGCTTCTCTCCTTGATGAGTTTCCATCCATTTTTTCCTGTCTTGTCTTCTGGTGCTTTGGAGAATAGGCAAACCCCCTCTTTTTTGTGGCACCCCTTAGATCAGGCATGTCAAACTCGCGACGTCATGTGACGTCACGCGACGTATTGCGACTTTTTCCCCATTGCCGGCAATGGGGTGGGCACGGTTTCGGCGTGACGCATCTGGCCCGTAGGCCGGTAGCTTGACATGCCTGCCTTAGATATTGAAAGACTGCCATCCCGTCACCCCTAGTCCTCCTCCTCGCTAGGGTAGACATACCCGGTCCCTGCTACTGTTCATCGTACCCTTTAGCCTCCAGACCCCTTTGTTTGAAATGGGTTTGGTGCCTGGAGCCCTCCGAGGAAGCAGGATCAGTCCAGATCAGTGTTCCTCAACCATGGCTGCTTTAAAATGCATGGACTTAAACTCCCAGATGTCCCCAGCCACTTTGAACAGTCACTATACAAAGGGCTGTAAGTCAAGGACCACCTGTCAACTGAATTCACTAAATACAGAATAGCAACAGCACTTGCACTTATATGCCGCTCCACACTGCTTTACAGCCCTCTCTAAGCTCTTTACAGAGTCAGCATATTGCATCCCCCCCCCCACCAAACAATCTGGGTCCTCACTTTACCAACCTTGGAAGGATGGGAGGCAGAGTCAACCTGGAGCCGGTCAGGATTGAACTGCCCAATTGCTGGCAGCCGGCAGGCATTCAGCGGAATTTGCCTGCAGTCCTGCATTCTAACCACGGTGCCCCCGGGGCTCTTGGAATATGTCCTTTAGAGACTCGGAAGCCATAGAATTTCTGCTCTGGAACTTTTAAATTCTCTTCCAACTTGAAGTTGATGACAGTCACAAAAGACGTGTGGACGTTGCCAGCATGTTGCCAGCACGTTATGAAATGCTTTGCATGTGTGGGCAAACTTTGGCAAGAGAAAGCAGCGTAGTGAGTGTCCTTGCAAACATTTGTGCGTCTTTGGAAACCAGCCCGAGCAATTAGAGCCCACCTCAGTCTGGAGGGGGCTCAGCCCCAGCTGCCAACTTTTCAGCGGGGTTTCTGTGGTGGCTTCCACCCCAGGAGTGTCAGCCAGGCCAGGAAGTGGAGGTGGCCGCCTTATCGCCCGTCGTGTGCTCCGTGCGCCTGAGGTCGGTGTCAGCAGCAGCCAAGCGGGAGGGACGGATCCCTGGCTCAGCCTTCGGTACAGCAGAGCGCTGGAAAAGAGGCCGGTGTGTGATGCTCAGCACAACCTGGCACAGGTTTCCGGAGTTGGGTTTCTGGTGTGTCTTTCCTGTTCTGAGGCAGGGAGAAAAGGGCAAGAATTAAAGCAAACGCAGGACAAAGAGGAAACAAGAAACTGTCAGCAGAAACACTTCTGAGCCTGCTGACGGGGCTCTTGTTATGCCCATAACTTTCAGATAGGCAGCCAGACTGAGGCCAAGCTGTGTGCATCTCCCGATGATAGGCAGCTGGCTTTATAAAAGAGCAATAAGTAGCAATTATGGCAATGTTGGTCCACGGGGGGGGGGGGGAATCCAAAATTCACAAGTCATTTCTTTAGAGCGAGGGTGGACACCTATGGCAATTTAACAACTTTATCAATTTAATAAGGACAAACCATTTCTATAACAGCAAACTATATTAATCGGCAAAACCCAAAATCAAGAATAATCTTTTCTCTCTCTCGAGCACAAAGTTCAGAAGCGATTTCCAAGTAGAAGCAAAACTGAATATATTGCTTTCTCTAAGTAAAACAGTCCGTGTGGCTGTCTCTGCTAGCTCCATCCCTTTTCCCATCCAGTCTTCCACGGTGGGGACTGACGTACCTTTCCATTTCTGTCCATGCTCAGGGAGATCTGTGAAGGTTCGTGTCCTGGCTGAGGAGAGTCTCTGGAGGGCCCGTCCACCCCACCTCGCTCCACCCTGTCGGGAAGGAGGCTTGGTCCACCTTATCAACGTGCAAGTTCACAATCTTCACCACATTCCTTCATCTTGCAAATCTAATCACTTTGTCAAAGGAAGCAACAAGATTAATGTGCCACGTGTCATTTCTAACAACCCCGTGGCAGCTGTGGGTAATCTCCTTCCTTTCTAACCGATTGGGGATTTTCCCAGGCGCTGGTGTCACTTGCGCCAGTCTGGAGTTTCCTGGGTCCCCTTTGGAAAGATAGGAAGGAAGTTGCTTGTCTCCAGTCTTCTGTGACTCCCCTTCAACCTCAGGAGTTCTCCAAAATCACAACTGCTGGCTTGGAGGACTCACCTGCTGGCTTCTCTCTCTCTCTTGTGGTGTGACCTTTTTTTGGCCAGGCTGACCTGAATGAATGCAGTGCAGCTGGACAGATGCCGCTCAGCCTTCTCCTGCTTGCTGCCCCCATTCTCTGCTAGCAGACTGGTGTTTCCTTGACTTTCCTTTTGTTCGGCATGCACTGTCCCCACCAAGCCTCCTGTGCTATTGCTTGTGTTTGTTACAAGCCACAACTCAAGTGAAGCCTTAGCCTTCCTGGGCCCATCCTGGGCTGTTTCCAGATATCTGTTAGTGCCCCCCCCCCTTAAAAAAAAAACTTCTGCTTTTTGTTTCTCATTTTATCAGAAAGCTCTTTATGCAGCCAACTCCCAGTTTGTCAGCCTCCCATTGCCATACTGGTGTCTTTCCTGAACACCTCAGCATCCCATTGCCTCGTTTGTGACGGTTTCATCTATCGCTTCTGCTTGGTCAGGGGGCCTGTGGTGGGCATTCAAAACAGTGTCCTTATTGGGCGTTTCTTCCCCCTTAATTTCCACAGTTTTGAGGGATGACCTTGGTGGTTGTGAATCATTTTCCACGTAGAATCCTAGAGCTGGGAGGGACCTTGGAGGTCTTCTAGTCCGACCCCCTGCTCAAGACAAGGGATCTTATTATGCCACGCCCCTTTCCTTAGTTACAGATTATATCCTTCTAGTATTTTACTCCAGGGTGAGTTCCATCAGTTATTATCAGTAATAACAACAATATCATATTTGCCTGCCTATAGTGAGCTTCGAGTTTGTCCCTCATCTGTGGTTTCATATTGCCTTTTTAGGACTGGTGGTCCTCTTGTTGCGTTCTTGAGCACCTCTTCCTTTTTACAACTTCCTTGTAAGGTATGCTGCTTTGTTCCTTTCTAAGCGTTTGCCAGCTCTGATCGATGAATTAGCAGGTGGCCCTGCAGAATCTCGCAGACTGCCAGGCTTTCAGTGTTCTGTAAGCCAACCTGTGAAATTACTCTTACGTTGGATGTGGGTGTGGTTTTTGTGTCTGTGGCAGATGTCGGAGCAGGACCGCTGGGTCAGACGCTCACAATGGGATGCTGATGCGAGTTCTGCACTGGGGTGGATCTTGGAATGAGTGTAAAGAGGAGACAGCCAGATGGAAGATCAGCTCAGATGATGGAGCCAACTCAACCAGCATTTCTCAAACTTGGAAATTTTAAGATATGTGGACTTCAGCTCCCAGAACTCCCCAGCCAGCATGAATCTAGATGTGTAATGCTGCCCGGGGAATTCTGGGAGCTGAAGTCCACATATCTTAAAATTTCCAAGTTTGAGAAACATTGGGCTAGACCTGTGGTTCTCAACCTTTTGTTCATTATGGGCCCCCTTTAAATAACTTTTGTGGCCACAGAGCATGGCCAGGGACCCCCCAAGACGTAACTCATAACATTTTTTCAAGCCTTTGCGGATCCCCTGTGACATTGCGCCCCCTCCTCCCCCAGGGGCCTGGGGACCACAAGTTGAGAACCACTGGACCAGACAATGGGCAGTTGGATGAAAACAAGTTGCAATAACCTAGGATGATAGGAAGCTATTCTGAATGAAGGCAGACTCCTCAATTTACTCCTCCTCAATTGGCAACGCTCCATAGATCCAGCCAGGATTCATTGAAGAGTCGAAAGGGAGTGTGGAGGTCATCTAGTCCAAGCCACTACACCATGGATGGGCAACTATGGCCCCTTTGCGACCTGTGGACTTTAAAGTTGAATTGCCCACCCCTACACTACGCTGCAAGGGCTGCAGTGTTGCAGGAAACGCCTGTATCCCCGAACTTGCAAACAAACACACCGCACACTTGAGGAAAGGCCGAGTGAATTTTCCCTCTCATCTTTTGCATTCTCACTCCTTCCAGCCTAAAACAAGGCATGCCTGACATAAATTTTTAGAAATGGTAAAACGACCGCTGCGTTTACTTCCTCCATTCCCGTCTCCCAATTTCTCCCCTTCCACCAAACTGATGCTTTCAAGGGATTGCAGGCAGGAATGACCAAGCTCCTTTTTTAAAAATAAAAATAAAAATTCAAAGCAGTTTGCAATCCTCACCTCGTTTTGCACTGTTGCTTCAAGAAGACCTCACTTCTCCTTTTTTTTTCTGGTGTAAAAAAAATCAGTCAGTTGCGTTAAGTTTTGTTCCAAAGATGTTCAGAGGCTTGAGAAGGAGAGACAGGTGTCACGAGCAATTTGGCCAACAGTGGAGTTGCACACCGTTGAAACAACAATGCAGTGATTCTTGTACAGATGTTTTCCATCTGGAGAGGCAGAAAAGGGCTTGCAAAGCCCCTTGGACTCCGCAGCCGTAGCCCCTTCCCTGAATGCTCCTCAGGAAGAGCTTGCAACTCTCTGGGGCTGGCTCAGAGCCCTCCCACCCCCTTGCAGGCTGGCTTCAGAGTGCGGAGGTGCCTTCCAGCAGATGTGGGCCCATGCCAGCTTCTCAAGCCTCTGCCCTCAACTTGAACCAGCAGCTTCTCCTTCCTCATTTCTCCAAAGTATCTCACGAGAAGCCACAAGGAAGGACCGGCCAAGCGTGGCCCAACGGCTCAAACCGATCATCTCAGCCACTTCTGCTCCAGACAAGGGGGAGGCACTGGATTGCCAAAGCAGGCGCTTCTAACATCCGTTTTCCCCTCCTCTTCCTCTTTCTCCATTTCTTCACAGCTGCCCAGTCAGGACCAGGCCCTCTCCGGCTCCTTCAACCTTCGTGGTGACGGCCTGCTGTTAACAGCCATGAAACCGGGCCGGTTCCCCAGCCTCCTGGGATGCCTTCTGATGGCTGCGGCCAGCGTGGGCAGCAACGTGGTGCCTAGAATGACCTTTCAGAGAGGTAAGGAGCCACAGCGCAGGACGGTGCCCGGGGTGTGTGTGTCCCTCGGAGGGCCCCCAGGCAGGCTGACACGGGGGCTGAGAGCGGCACTTCCCACCCCCCAGGTTGCACCTTCGCGATTCAAAGTACCTTTCACTGCCTCTCGTTAAAGGCGACACAGCTATTCGCGCAATGGGTGTGGTGCAGTGGCCACGCTGTTTGTTTGCTTATTATTCATTACGTTCATATGCCGCCCATTTCATTTGTCAAGTGACTCTGGCTGAAAGAATAAAACATTAAAAGTTTATTAAAATGAACAGAGATTGAACAGTTATATTTAATTATAACAATTAAATAAGGACCAGAATTGGGATCCAGGTTTCCCTGGCTAAGCAAGGCGGTTGCAGAACGTTTGTCACGGTTGTTGGGCAAAACTCTGCAGTTATTAAGTGAATCATGTAGTCATTAAACGAATCCGGCTTCCCCCATTGACTTTGCTTGTCAGAAGTTGGGAGGGATGGTCTCGAATGGCGATCACGTGACCCTGGGACCCTGCAACCGTTGTTGTAAACAGTGCCCAAACTTTGATTGTGTTACGGCAGGTTACGCTGCAGTGGTCATAAATGCAAGGGCTGGTCATAAATCACTTTTTCCAGAGTCACCCTAAGTTTGAAAAGCCACCAAACAACTGGTTATAAGTCGAAGACCTACTGCCTGCCCAGCTAGGAGAAGGAGGGGAACAGAGGCCAGAAGCTTCTGGATCTCGGGTCCCCTCCGTTCTTCTTAGAACTGGCTCTGCTGAGGGTGAAGCTTTTCCGATGAGTGTTTGGCTGGCACGTTCTCTCCTCCTTAAATCGTTTCACGTTGAATTACTTCCGCTGGCTGGCTAGGATTTTGTTTTCTTTATTTTTCATTACCACTCTTATAATTTATCCTTGTAGTGTTGTGACTTTGATTAGCTATGGGTTGTTTTTATTTATCGATGTTCATCCACCTCTTAACCGATGTGAATGTTTGTTGTTGTTGTTGTTTTGTAAACTGTAGTGAGCCTCTGTTAATTCAGGCACATCTAACTTGAATGAATCAATAAAGAATACACCAAAAATCAGCTATACTCAACGAAAGGCACCTGGGCTCCAGTTAGCACTTGCTGCCTCTCTCGCCCTCAGGAAAACTGGAGCCAAGTTTAAGGCTAAATAGGAGAATATTTAGACCCTTTTCAAGCGTGTGAGAACTCCTTAGCAGCATCTCCTGCAGCATGTTAGAGCACGTTTGATTGTAAAATGACAAATCATCTGGTAGAAATCTTTCCTTTTCTGAAAATGAGAGGAGATGCACTGGAAAAACCACACAGAAGTGATTGAGGTTGGAATGCAAAGCCGACATCATCACATCTCCCACAGTTTCTTCCTTCAGAATAAGCATCGGAGCTTCACAGGGTCCATTACAGGAGCCACACAGTCCTCCTCACCAAGTCTTGACCCAGAGACCCGATTTTTCAATAGCCGTTGACGTATTTTCAGCTACATGCAGGTTGTGACCATTTAAGCCCTTCATGGCTTAAGGCCAGGTTACTTGAAGAACCTTCTAGACTGTCAGGACTGCATTGTTGTCTAGCGTGTCTAGATTTTCCTGACCATACACTAAATAATAAAATAAACTTGGAAGAACCATCTTTTCACATTATATCTACCTGACCCAACTGGGGCAAGGATGTAGAGGATGCTACAGGTCCGCTCTCTTAAGGAGGTCCATCTGGAGGGACCCAGAAGAAGGGCCTGCTCTGTGATGGCGCCCTTCCAATGGAACATCATCCCTGTGGAGATGCGATTGGCCCTACCTTGATACTCTTTCAAAAGGCCCTGAAGATCTGGTTTTGCCAACCTGCCTGGGGACCCCAGGGGGATATGCAACCCTTGCTTTGTAGGGCTCTGTCAGCCTTGCCAGGTAGGCCAGACAGGAAACCCGCCCAGATGAGCTAATTCTACCTTATTGTAAAGCTACATTAACAGAATCTTGCAAGTCTGAAAGGACGAATCTCCCCGTGTCTCCTTTACAGCCTGAGGTCCTCTCTGAGCCTTTTCCTCTGCCCATTTTGCAGCTGTGGGCTCAGCTGTCTCTTATCTGATACTCCCTTGGCAGCATCTCTTCACCCGTCTCCTAAGCCCACCTGCCCCTACCGGCTCCTGTCTCTGAAGGATCGCTGCCTGCCCTGGGGCAAAGGTGGCTTGGAAGCCCTCATCACATTGCCCTCATCCAGCCCATGAAGGAGGACCTTCCCCTAGTGCCACAGAGAAATGCTCTCCGTCTGCTGAAAACTTTCCTGGCACGGAGGCACGGATCCCCTTGCCAGCCCCTCTCCTAACCCCCTCCCAGGCCCATGCAGGTCGTGATGCCCCTCCAGGATAATGGCCCTTAAAGGGGGAGATGCTGAGTCGCCTCTCTTTGCCATCCACTGGCATCACCGCTGCTTAAACTCAAAATCCATTCAATGTCTGCAAAGATTAAAACGCATTAGAAGAATCTGCCTCGCCTGCTGATGGTTGGCAGCAAAATACTGCTTTACACCCAGTCATCGATTCCTTGCGTTAAAATCCAGCCAGTTGCAGGTCCCTTTGGTGCCACCCCGAGGCTGGCCCTGCTGCCTGCCAGCTTTGGTGCCACCCAGGGTCCCTGGGTAGATGGGGGGAAGGAGAGAAGGGGCGCCCCAGGCCACCTCTCTGGGTTAATAGCAGGCATCTCCCCTGAAGCTGGCAAAGGGCAGGCGGGCGATACAAGCAAGGAATTTAGGCCGAGTTGCCGTTGAGAGGCAGCACCTTAGTTATAGGCTCTCTGGCTTTGAAAGGATCTGTCAAGCCTGCAAGGCTTAATCAGCCTCCCTCCCTTCTTCCTTCCTCGGCTGGCGCTGCGGAGGTGGTGGGGACGATGCCTCTGCCTCCCTGCTCTTCAAGGCCAGATGCCGACAGGGCCGCTTCTGCCGCCTCCTCTGACCAGAGGGCAACGGGAGGGGGCTGCGAGTGATGGTGTGTGTGTGTGTGTGTGTGTGTGTGTGTGTGTGTGTGTGTGTGTGTGTGTGAGAGAGAGAGAGAGAGAGCAACCTCTTCCTTAATTTGCTGCCTGGGAAAAAGAAAGGACAAAGCCAGTAAATCCAGTTGGAAAATTCTCTACCTTGATTCTGAAATACAGAATTATGACCACAATTGAGCCCAAAATTTATGTTGCTAAGTGAAATATTTGCCCCATTTTGCAACCTTTCTTGCCACAGTTGTTAAGTGAATCATTGCAGTTCTTAAGTTAGTGTCATGGTTGTTAAGTGAATCTGGCTTCCCCATTGACTTTGCTTGTCAGAAGGTCGCAAAAGCGGATCACGTGACCTCACGTGAACCCTCATGAATAGGAGTCAGTTGCCGAGTGTCTGAATTTGGATCCCGTGACCCTGGGGATGCTGCGATGGTCGTAAGTGTGAAAAACAGTGCCATTGTAACTTTGAACGGTCACTAAATGAACTGTTGTAAGTCAAGGACTACCTGAACTACATTCAAAATAATAGAATAGAATAGAGCTAGAAGGGACCTTGGAGGTCTTCTAGTCCAGCCCCCCGCTCAAGCAGGAGAACCTATGCCATCTCAAGACAAGTGACTGTCTAGCCTCTTCTTAAAAATCTCCAGTGATGGCGTGCCCAAGATTTCTGGTGGCAAGCTGTTCCACTGGTTAATTGTCCTCACTGTTAGGAAGTTTCTCCTTAGTTGCAGGTTGCTTCTCTCCTTGATCAGTTTCCAACCATTGTTTCTCGTCCTTCCCTCTGGTGCTCTGGTGAACAACCTGTTCCCTTCTGGAAGACTGCTATCATGTCTCTCTTGTTTCTTCTTTTCTTTAGACTAGCCAAACCCAAGTCCCGCAGCCGTTCTTCGTATGTTTTAGTCTCCAGGCCTTTGATCATCTTAGTTGCTCTTCTCTGAATTTTTTCCAAACTCTCAACATCTTTTTTGTGATATGACGACCAAAACTGGCTGCAGTATTCCAGGTGTGGTCTTACTAGGGCTTTATAAAGCGGTACTAATACTTCACGTGATCTTGATTCTATGCCTCTGTTTATACAACCCAGGATTGTGTTAGCTTTTTTGGTTGCTGCCGCACACGGCTGGCTCATAGTCAAGTGATCGTCCACTAGGACTCCAAGGTCCCTCTCACAGTCGCTGTTTTTGAGCCAGTAATAATGACGATGCTACCCGTTCAGTCGAGTCCGACTCTTGACGATTCTTTGGGCCGGGGGTTTGTGTGTGTCTCTCCATCTCTTCCAATCTTGCCCGGCTTCCTTGAGATGTTTTCTCTGCTCCGGCTGGGTTGGCCTTGAGGGCGTCCAGCCACCGTCTTTGGCGGCCTGGTTTCCTTTTACCACTGATTCTTCCCAACGGAATTGCTTTCTCCAGGGAATTCCCCCCGCATGACATGGCCAAAGTAAGGGAGACTTTAAAACAATAATCATAGCAATACTAATAATAGGCTCTTGGGTGCAATCCCAACACAACTGGAGCAGCCCTCGAACACCATCCGCATTGATAAAATCCCCATTAGTCAATTGCAAAAGGCAGCTTTGCTTGGAACAGCTTTCATCCTGTGACAATGAGACCTTTAACACTATCAAACATCAACATCGACATTTGTCTGGAATAGCAGAGGGTCTCCTGCTTGAGCAGGGGGTCAGACTAGATCGTTTCCAGCTCTATTTGGTATTCTGTATCTGCCTGTCCCAAGACCTTGGGAAAGACTGGATAGTGGATAAAAATAACAAATCCAGACGGCTGCGTGATGAGTGATAATACTAGGGGTCTCGGCTGAGAGGTTAAACCCACCCTGGGGCCTGATTGTTTTGTTTACTGGTGGAAGAAGAACGGGTTTTTTCAGCCCCGTACGTGTTTTGACATGGTTTGTATATTGATTTGACCAACCATGTTTGTTTGTTTATTTGTTAAATTTTATTTGGCACCCATCTTGCCGTGGGACTACTCTGGGCAGCAGGGCTGACTGGGGAATTCTGGGAGTTGAAGTCCACAAGTCATTAAGTTGAAACAAAGCTTCGGTCAACAGCACCAGTTGGGGAATTCTGGGAATTTTAGCCATCTTAAAAGTGGTCAGGTTTGGCCTTACGAGATGCTCAGAAACACAGGAAACACCCCTCTTTGTTATGCTGGTTGGGGGACCTCTCTGGAGCAAGTGCTTGGTTGTGTCTTACACACACACACTGTTTTGTTTGGGGTTCATTTTCTTCGTTCCTCTCTTTTGGCTGCTTGCAGCTTTCTAAGCCTGGGAGCGAGCCCCGGTTTCCCACCTTCAGAGCCTCTGGGCTGCCACCCATTCACGGCCGGCTGACACGCCTGATGTTTCCCCCCTAAAGCTGCTGGCAAATTTGGCAGCTGTTTAACTTCCGGCTGAGCAAGACACCAGGCGCCCCACGAAGGGGGGGTGGCTGCTCTAAAGCGGGGGGAACCAGGCACCCCAGATTTTGCAAGAGAAGAAACGGGTGCCCAAGGCTTGTTTGAGTTACGATGAACCTGCACAGTTGCGCAAAGCAGGCTACCTCCTGGGGAGGGGGGTTGATGCCCCCCATGTGCCCCCCTGCTCCAAGGCTGCCTTCTTTTCTCCTCCAGGGGACCCCAGTCGCGAGGTCGGCACCTTCAGCCAGGAGGGGGTCCTCAACTACGACACTTTCCTCTTGAGTGCCGACGGTGCAACTCTCTACGTGGGAGGGAGGGACGCCATCCTGGCCCTCGATGTCAGAAGCGCCCCCATCGGGCTGAAGGGGAAGGTGAGTGGAAGAGGGGGGACTTGGGGAGGGGGAAACCAGGAGGCTCCTGGGGGGGCATGCAAGCTGGGGGGGGGGAGACTCCATGTTCTGCCCGGAGTCCATTTCCCCTTTGGAGGAGGGGAGAGAGGAGAGCAGATCCTGGCCTAGTGGTTAAGCCACTGGACTAGAAAGCAGGAGACTGGACGTCCCATTTAGCCATGCAAGCTGGCTGGGTGACCTTGGGCCAGTCCCTCTCCTTCAGCCCAGCCCACCTCACAGGGTTGTTGTTGTGGAGAAAATAGAAGGAGGGAAGAGCATTAGATATGTTTGCCACTTTGAGTTATTTATAAAAATAATAAAGGTGGGATCCAAATAAACACATAAATATGCCTGTGTTTCTCCTGAATTCCTCCCTTCCCCCGGCCACAGGTTCAAAGACCAAACTGAGGTCTTTCAGGAGCTGCTGATCCAACATCTGGATGGAGAAAGACAGTCTTCGACAATCCTATTTATTATTTATTTATTAGATTTATTGGCCACCTATCTTACCATGGGGTAACTCTGGGCAGTATTAAAATCCTATATCAAGTGGCAGAACCAGCAACTGGCGCTGAGCAGGCAGGAAGTCCTGGGGTCCCTGCCTCCCCCTCCCCCTCCAGGAGCCTCGCCTCAACATTTCCGCACTGGCCCACGTCTGGTTTTCTTTCGTTCTTTTAGAAACGGAAGTGTGCGTTCTGCCACTTTGGGGTTTTTCTCTGCTTCAGAGTGGAGCTGCTAAGGCTGGCTGACATCCTGTTTTGGAAAGTGGCAAAGAGACCCAGCTGCCAAGTTTGCAAATATAATTTGGTAGAGAAAAGTTTGTGCCCAGTAGCTGCTTGAAAATGTGTGGATTTCAAGTCCCAGAATTCCCCAGCCAGCTATGCTGACTGGGGAATTCTGGGAATTGAAGTCCAGCTATCTTAAAGTTGCAGAGGTTGAGAAACAGTGGTGCCAATGGACTTTCTTTTTTAAGAAAAACTTTTAACAGAGTAACAGAATAAAAGAATGACAGTTGGAAGGGACCTTGAAGGTCTTCTAGTCTAACCCCCTGCTTGAGCAGCAGACCCTATACCATTCCAGACAAATGGATGTCCAGTTTCTTCTTAAAAACCTCCAGTGATGGTGCACCCACAACTTCAGAAGGCAAGCTGAAGTTGTGGGTGTTCCAAATCTTTTGGGGAGATCAGGGAAGAGGGAGCCGTGAACACTATCCATTCTGTGTCTCTTTTCAAGCCACTTTCTCTGCAAATTCGTCCCATTTTCCCTGCAGCAGATACCTCTCTGAAGTTAAAGGAGGATCTTTGCCATCTTCTATGTCGGTTCCATTGATGGCATCCCTGAAGAAAAGGGGCATGGGATGCATTTCAGAAGGGGCCCTCTCTGCTTTTCCGGAGACTTAAAAGGAAAAGAAGAAACCCTTTCCTTTCTTTTTGAGCAGGGGGTGGACTAGAACAGGGGTCCCCAACCCCCGGTCCATAGACCGGCAACCGGGCCGTGCAAACAAGCGAAGCCCCATTTGCGGGATGCAGCCAGCACATGAAACCCACCCCCCTCCGGTCTGCGGAAAAACCACGGAACCGGTCCCTGGTGCCCAAAAGGTTGGGGACCGCTGGGCTAGAAGACCTCCAAGAATAACTCTGTTCTTCCATTAAATGCTTTCAGTCTTGCGAGATTCTGCTTATGTGACCTGATAAAGGCAGACCTGGTGTCCGTTACTGTGCTTCTTGTCTGGGCTAACACTCAGCCCCCCCCCCCCCCGCCCAAGACTGGCGTTCATCCCCCATATCCAGCCCCCTCCGAGACCGAACTCTCTCGTTTATTTAGCATATGGCGTATTGTACGTGGACTTGCAATATATATTAATATTTCACCTAAATTTTAAAAAAACCACCCAATACAGTATGAATATTAAAAACATCTGTGTTCAAATACCAATGTCTCTAGGCCAGGGGAGTCAAACTCGCAACGTCACGTGACGTGTTGCGACGTAGCGCGGCTTTTTTTCCATTGCCGGCAACGGGGTGGGCGCGGTGTCACCATGACGCATCCGGCCTGCAGTTTGACGCCCCTGCTCTAGGCCATTTAACCATTAAAGTGCAGCATCGTTTATATTTTTAAAAAAAGCAACCGGATGCTGGACCGGCATAACAAGCCCTGGGCTTACCACTTCCTCATAACTCAGCCTGACGAGGAAGGCCCGGCCCGGCCGGCTTTTGCTCTCTGCTTCCTGCCCTTTGCCTCACCTGCTGCTGCTCCTCCTCCTCTCCCTGCCCAGATACCCTGGAGCCCCAGCCCGGGGAAGAAGCGGGAGTGCGTCTTCAAGAAGAGGAGCAACGAGGTGAGTGCGGCTCGCCTTCATCCCTTTCCGGAAGTAGCTTCGTGGATGCCTTCCCCTGGTAGATTGAGTTGTAAACTTACAAGCACAGGTAGTCCTCTAGTTACAACTCTGTCCATGATGGTCGTAAGTCATAACTACAGGTCGTCCTCGACATAGGACCACAATAGAGCCCAAGATTCCCATTGCTAAGCAAGACAGTTGTTTTGCCCCGTTTTATAAGCTTTCTTGCTGCAGTTCTTAAGTAACCCGGTTGTTAAGTGAATCCGGCTTCCCCCACTGACTTTGCTTGTCAGGGGGTCTCAAAAGGGGATCACGTGACCCCAGGGACACTGCGACCGTCATAGATACGAGTCAGTTGCCCAGGGTTCGAATTTTGATCACGTATCCCATCGGGAGGCTGCAACCGTTGCAAATGGGAAAAGCGATCATAAGTCACTTTTTCAGTGCCGTTGTAACTTCAGATGGTCACTAAATGAATTGTTCTCAGTCGAGGACTGTCTGTACTTTACAACTTTTTTTGCGGCAGTCATTAAGCGAATGTGACAGTTGCAAATGTGAAATGCCGTGGTTGTTAAGTGAACTTGTATACCTATTGCTCACTATGGCTGGAAGTGCCAATTTTCAGCTAAACCGTTATAAAATGTGTGACGGTTGGGGGCCCGGCCACCGAGAATTTTAGTAAGTCCCCTTTTAGGGTAGGTCGTAATTTTGAACAGTTGCTAAGTTGTTGTAAGTCAAGGACTAATTGTAGGCTGGTTTGCAAACCTCCTCCCCTTAAAAAAACACTTAGCATAGTACAAACCACGTTTAATGTTAGTGCCAGGTCTTCAGTTCACCTGAATGTGTGTTGTGGATCATCTTTTCATGATCAGGAGTCTGTCTGGGCTTCATTCCCCAGAATCCTAAAACCCACATTGTCTTTCTTGAGCATTCTGGGAATTCCTGGGATGCTCAGCGTCCTTTGATAACACGGAGATTCTGCTTCCCAGTCTAGTCCAATATTTCTCAAGCCGGAAGATGTGAGAAGATTGAGAAACACTGCTTTACGTGAAGGTTGTGGTTAATGATCTTATTAATCTAATGTATAGTCTGCACCTTTGCCTCAGGAGCACTAAATTTAGATTCTGAAAAATTACCTTTTGTTTATGATACTTGATCCTTGCCTGCTCCTCCTCCTCCTCCCTCCTCCCCATTACTATCTAAGATTGAGGATTTTAGATTCTGAGAAAGAGGCTCTCGTGTGTCCAGGCTGCAGGCTCCCTGGGAAAGCATTAAATAAATACAGGAAAGATAAATTCAGGAAATGATCGAACTGAAAAGCTAAATGGAAGATCTTGCACATTTCCCTTTCTCTGGCTCAGTTCTGCTTCTTAAATACCGTTTCTCGTGTGTGTGTGTGGGGTGCTGAGCAAAATTTAAACGGGAACTGACCTGCCCTCCCTGCCACTTCTCCTTCTGCAGACGGAATGCTTCAACTTCATCCGCATCCTCGTTCAGCTGAACGAGACCCATCTCTACACCTGTGGGACCTACGCCTTCAGCCCCACCTGTGCCTACATTGTGAGTCTCCGGGAAGCAGATGAATGAATCAATTAACTTGCAAAGGCGGCCCCCGCAAAGCATTTTATTATTTCCCCCCCACAAATAAGGGCATAACAGATCCAGAGTGGAAGGCAGAGGGATTGTTTTTGTGGAGAAGGGTCTTCTCTCTTACCCCACACATGGTTTCCCCCAAACGGGACACCCTTGAAATGCAAAAAATGGTTTTGTTGCTTGGCCCTGCGTTCCCTCCAGTATTGCTAATTATGAGCACAAATTTGTTGCATTCCTGGGCAAAGTCTGAAAGCAGGGTTAGTTTCAGGCCAGGAATGCGCACTTCTGTGGCGTAATTCTGCCCTTTTATTTTTATTTTTATTTATTAGATTTTTATCCTGCCTTTATTACTTTATAAATAACTCAAGGCAGCAAGCATACCTAATATTCCTTCTTCCTCCTATTTCCCCAACAACAACAACCCTGCGAGGTGGGTTGGGCTGAGAGAGGGACCGGCCCAAAGTCACCCAGCCGGCTTTCATGTCTAAAGCGGGACTAGAACTCACCGGTGCCTGGTTTCTAGGCCAGCATCTTCACCTCTACAGAGGCTTTGTTCCAGGGCCAAGGTGTGGGTTTCGGTCCTTGGGTTGCTCTTGGGGCAGTTCGTCCTCTTCAGAACACCAAGTCCGTGAGGCTGATCACTGGATTAGGACAGGGGCAGGCAACCTGGGCCCCTTCATGACTCGTGGACTTCAACTCCCAGAATTCCCTCTGCCAGCATGGCTCAGCTTGGAAACCTCTCCCTTTCCCCTCAGCATGGCTGGCTCAGGAATTCTGGGAGTTGAAGTCCACGAGTCATAAAAGAGCCAAGGTTTGCCTACCCCTGGATTAGGAGATCCGAGTTTCAAGACATTGCCAGTGTGTGATTGTGAGGGCCTCCCCTTCCTGACCCCTGCGTTTAGGCTGTTTTGCAGGTTAATTGTGAAAAAAATAAAATAACAAATTGAAATACAGAGAGTCCTCGACTTATGACCACAACGGAGCCCAAAATTTCCGTTGCTAAGCAAGATAGTTGTTAATTGAATTTTGCACCGCGCTATGACCTTTTCTGCCACAGTTGTTAAATGAACCACTGCGGCTGTTAAGTGAGCGGTGCCCTCATTAAGTGAATCTGGCTTCCCTGGGGACTTTGCTGGTCAGAGGGTCGCCAGAGGGGATTCCGTGGCCCTGGGGACCCTGCGACCGTCATAAATAGGAGTCTGTTGCCGAGGGTCTGGATTTTGATCACGTGACCGTCATTAAGTGTGAAAACTGGTCAGAAGTCACTTTTTTCCAGTGCTGCTATAACTTCGAATGGCCACGATGAGGGTTAAGTCGAGGACTCTCTGTAGGTGTGGGTGAGTCGGGGGTCTGTGGGAGGCAGGCTGGGTCTCCCCTCCCTGTTTTGGGGGGGAGGTTTTCCTTCACTGCCTCGTCTTCTCTTGCCTCGCCAGGACGTGGAGAACTTCACCCTGGTGGCCGATGCCAGGGGGCAGCCCCTGCTGCAGGAAGGCAAAGGGCTCTGCCCCTTTGACCCACGGCACCAGAACACGGCGCTCATTGTGGGTGAGCAGAGCTGGGGGTCTGGCGGGAGCCGGGGGGGGGGCAGGGGGAGATCCACTTCTCACACCTCCGCCTAGGAAGGAGACCAGACGGAAGCAGGGAAGCGTTTAGGCCGCAGCCCTGTTTTTGTGAAGGACCCCTGACCCTTTGCCCTGCATCGGTCCTTGGCTCCTCAGATCCCAAGGCTGCAGTGTAGGGGATTCTGGGGGGTGTAGTCCAGCCAGTAGGATGGGCAGGCTGTCATGGCAGAAGCTGACCTGTGCCGTAGAGCAGAGGCCTGGCCGCTTCGGGCGCTGAGCCTTTCCTTGGGGGGGTTTCTGGACCCAGCAGGTCCTTATTACAAGCCACAGCAGGCAGAGGTGTTTCGTTTGTTTATTATTTCTTAAAGGTATTGGCCACCCATCTTACCAGAGGGTAACCCTGGGTGCCTTGCGATATTAAAAGGATAGCACTGTTCGCAGGCTTCGGAGTCAACTGTGAGCCATAAATGAGGAGGGGGTGGGGGGGGGCAGAGAGGAGAAGAAGACAAAGGTGGTGATCCTGCCATCAGAGTCCTAAGGTGGAGCCTGCTTCCTTGGTTTGGGGACCCTCCCTCTATTCATGCCCCACATGTTTACAGAATAATTGAATAACAGAGTTGGAAGGGACCTTGGAGGTCTTCTAGTCCAACCCCTACTCAAGTATTGCATCCTGGATAAATGGCTGTCCGGTCTCTTCTTAAAAGCCTCCAGTGTTGAAGCACCCACAACTTCTGGAGACAGGCTGTTCCACTGGTTGATTGTTCTCACTGTTGGGAAATTCCTCCTTAGTTCCAGGTTGCTTCTCTCCTTGATTAGTTTCCATCCGTTGCTTCTTGTCTGGCCTTCAGGTGCTTTGGGGAATAGGGTGACCCCCCCTCTTCTCTGTGGCAGCCCCTCAAATACTGGAATACTGCTATCATGACACCTCTAGTCCTTCTCCTCATTAGACTATGATGGCGAACCTTTTAGAGACCAAGTGCCCAAAAACTGCCCCACCCCACCCCCAGGGCCACCTACTGCCTCCACGGCCCGCTGCAGATTGCCCAGGTGGCCCTGCAGTGCCATGGTGGCCACGCCCTGCAGCATCATCTGCGCACAACGGGGCGCAAGGGCGGAGTCTTGTCCCTGCTGCCCGACTGCCATGTCCTTGGCTGTGCTGCTCCTGGGGCAACTCTCCTCCGGAGGGGCTGCTGGTGAGGAGGGGGCTGCGGGGGGAAGCGGGGCTGGGACAACGGCACGCGTGCCCACAGAGAGGGCTCTGAGTGCCATTTCTAGCATGCGTGCCATAGGTTCACCACCACTGGACTAGACATTCCTAGTTCCCACAACTGTTCTTTGTATGTTTTAGCCTCCAGTCCCCTAATCCCGTTTGAATAGTTTCTTTTATCAGCTGCTACTACCGTATTTTGTTTTTTCTTACTGTTATTTATAATCCTTTATTGTCAGTTTAATAGGCTTCTTCTTAACTCTTTCTCTCAGTAACCTAATTATGGGTTTCATTTGCAAGTTTTGTCATTTTATTTATTCATTTATTACATTTATATGCCCCGCCACCTCACTTTTGAGCGGTTCTGGGGAGTTTATCCTTTACAAAACAGGCTTTGGTTTTTGAAAGCCACCTTGTTTGCATTCAGATGAATGCCTTCCATGACGTTTTGAGGTGACGAAAAGCGGGCAAAAGGTTTGCTGGGGGGCCCATCTCACGTTCTGCTTCCCCCTCACCCAGATGGAGAGCTCTACACAGGCACCATGAATAACTTCCAGGGGAATGAGCCGGTCATCTCTCGAACGCTGGGCAGCCGGACTGTTCTGAAGACTGACGGCTTCCTCTCCTGGCTGCATGGTGAGGGCAGAGGCAGGGGGCGAGGAGGGAGGGGGGGGAAGGGCCTTAGCTCCTCCCACGGTTGCCTCCATCCTTTGGGGACTGGCCGTTGTCTTAGCAACCAAGACCTGGTGGGTACCAGGAGAAATGCGTCTCCTAAGCAACAGATGTGTGTGTTTGTGTGTGTGTGTGTGTGTGTGTGTTTAGATTCTCAGTCATCTAAGTTCTGGTTGTCCCGAAGGTGCTTTTGCCAAAAGGCAACTGGGCTTTCTTGGGGTTTTTTTTCTTCTTGAAAACGTTTCGCTTTTCATCCAAGAAACTTCTTCATTTTTGAAGAACTGGAAAAACAAGAAAAACCAAGAAAGTCCAGTTGCCTTTTGGAAAAGCACCTTTGGGATGTGTGTGTGACTGTGTGTCTGTGTGTGTGAGATGGGATGGAGGAGAAGCTGACTCCCGTGTTTTGCACAGACGATGCTGTGTTCGTGGCCTCGTTCAACATCCCGGGACCCCCAGATGACGAAAAGGTCTATTTCTTCTTTGAAGAGACGGCGAAGGAGTTTGATTTCTTTGAGAAGTTGACCGTGTCCCGCGTTGCCCGGGTCTGCAAGGTGAGAGGCTTCCATCACCCCAGCAGGCTCGGCCATGCCTCACGCAGAGCAGGCTGAGGCTTGAGATCGAGGTTTGATGGGCACCACCCGAAAAAGCAAAAGCATCTTCAGGTTAAACATGGCAGCCGGGGGCATTCTGGGAGTTGAACCTCTCCCGTCTTCAAGTGGCTATGTTTGAGAAACTGTGGTATAAACAGAATCATCTTGTGGACTTACGTCTGGGCTTCATGTTGTATCTTCTGCTCAAACCAGTCAAGTCTAGTTTTGCCTTGAGAGGATGGCTCAATTCCCACAGAATGCTAAGAGAGGACCACGAGTCCCGCCACACCTTGAACCCCAAACAGCCCGTTTTATTTCTGCCATGCGGTATGAATGCAGCCAAGGCCAGCTGGGTCGCTGGTCCCTGAGTGGGTCTTTTCTGCTCCCTCCTTCTCTGCAGAACGACATCGGAGGAGACAAGGTTCTCCAGAAGAAGTGGACCACCTTCCTCAAGGCTCAGCTCTCTTGCAGCCAGCCGGGGCTGTTCCCCCACACCGTCCTCCAGCATGTCTTCGCTCTCCTGCAGCCGAGCGGCGGCACGCTCTTTTATGGGGTCTTTGCTTCTCAGTGGTAAGAGGGGGAGTGGTTTGCACGGGGGGGGGCAGAGATGGCTCTCGGCACCCAGCCTGGACTCTGCAGCCTCCAACCTCGGCAACTTTACGACTTTGGACTACGCTGGCTGAGGAATTCTGGGAGTCGAGGTCCACAAGTCGTAAAGTTGCTGAGGTTGGAGACCCCTGCAATAAAGAGCCGGAGCATGTGCAGAGGGCTGTGGATGGCTGAGGTGCAGCTGGCCTGTCCATTCCCCACAGGCAGACCGGCAGCTCAGCCGTCTGTGCCTTCAGCCTGGACGCCATCCAGAAGGCCTTTGATGGGAAGTACAAGGAGCTGAACAAGGACTGCTCCCGGTGGATGACCTACAGTGGCCCCGCCATGGAGCCCCGGCCTGGCAGCGTGAGTGTGCCCCCCCCTTTTTGCAACGCTGCTGGCAAACGCAGACTCGGCAAAAGCTTTGGAGCATCTCTGGAGGAGAGGGATGGTGTGGCATGTGGTGACCTGCTCCAGACCTTCCAGAACCTTCCAGCAAAATTGAGGCCTGGGTCTCCCTCCTGATTGTTTTTCACACGTGGTCTTTCCTTCAGTGTTCGGTGGGGCCCTCTTCCGATAAAGCCCTGACCTTCATGAAGGACCATTTCTTGATGGATGAGAAGGTGGCCCCTATCCACAACCAGCCTCTGCTGGTGAAGGAGGATGTGAAGTACACCCGCATCACAGTGCACCAAGCGCAGAAGGCCGGCGGGGCTGCCTGCACCGTCCTGTTCCTGGGTACAGGTAGGGCTCCCCCCGCCCAGAATAGCAGAATAACAGAGTTGGAAGGGACCTTGGAGGTCTTCTGGACCAACCCCCTGCTCAAGCAGGGCACCCTTTGTAATCTCTGACAAGTGACTGTCTAGTCTCTTCTTGACAATTTCCAGTGATGGAGCGCCCATGATTTCTGGTGGCCAGCTGTTCCACTGGTTAACTGTCAGGAAGTTTCTCCTTAATTGCAGGTTGCTTCTCTCCTTGATTAATTTCCACCCATTGCTTCTTGTCTTGCCTTCTGATGCTTTGGAAAATAGCAATAACACTTAGACTTATATACCGCTTCACAGTGCTTTTACAGCCCTCTCTAAGCGGTTTACAGAGTCAGCACATTGCTGGGTCCTCATTTTACCGACCTGGGAAGGATGGAAGGCTTGAGCCGGTGAGACTGGAACTGCCAGACTGCTGGCAGCCGGCAGTCAGCAGAAGTAGCTGCAGTCCTGCATTCTAACCACTGCACCACCACGGCTCATAGGTTGATTCCCTCTTCTGTGGGGCAGCCCCTCAGATGTTGGAAGGCTGCTGCCGTATCACACCCTGGTCCAATGCTGAAGCATGGTTTGAGTCACCCCCCTTGGGGGGCAAGAGCTCAGGGTTGGGGTTTTTTGCAACTTTTTGCAAAAAATCAACTAAAAATTCAAAACAAGAAAAAGAATAAACAGTATTATAAGGGTAGGAAAAAGAAAGCTAAAATAAGAAACTATCTCTGCCATGGGTAGAGGGTTGGGCTAGGTTGTAAAATGGGGCAAAACTCACTTAACAGCTATCTTGGTTAGCAACAGAAATTTTGGGGTCAGTTGCGGTTGTAAGTCAGGGACTACCTAAGTGATTCTCCCAACTATTGTTTGAAAATCTGTTGTTGAAAAATCTGTTGGTTAACTCTTCTTTGCTTGGGATTCAGCCTTGTTTTTGGAAGTTTGTCCCTCCCCCGTGCGCTCTCCAAATGAGACCCAAACCCTTGGATTGGGGGGAGGTTGAGTAGGAGCCCCCCCGCCCCCTCCTCTGGTGGGCGGCCCCCAATCTCTGCTTGTCCCCTGCAGACGGGGGCTCCCTGCACAAGGCGGTGGTGGTCGGCAACAAAGCCCACATTGTTGAGGAGATGCAGCTCTTGGAGAGGCCGGAACCCGTCCAGAACCTCCTGCTTGTTCCCGAGAAGGTGGGCCTTCGGGGGGCGCTCATTATCAGCTGGGGAGGGTGGTGTTTTCAATTTGGGGGGGAGGGAGCTCTGCTGGGACCCCCTTTTCTGGCCCAACTCTCCCTCCGAGAGAAGACGCGAGAAGAACAGCTGGCTGGCACGTAACCCTAAACCAGCATCTGAGATAAATGGGGGCCGGTTGATAATCCTGACTGGGGTTGTGGGAACGTCCCGCAAACTCTACATCCTATTGCATCAGAAGGCCCCCTTGAAAGGTTCCCTGGAGCCCTGCACGAAATGCATCATCTCAAGGGCCGGGCTGTCCAGCGGCTAAGTGATCTCGGGATCTGGCCGTGGGGTTGGTCACTCCAGTAACTGCTCCTGTGTGATGCAAGCCTGTACATAATTTTATTCCTCACTCATGCGGTGTGTTTTTAAAATAATTCACTGCTCTGACGTTTTATACTTTGATACACATTTTATATGCTGCTTTTGTGAATTGTGTATGCATTAATGCTGCATTCTGTTATATACATAGCATGTGAGATGGCACCGCCAACAGCTGTGTGTGCACAAACACAACACACTTATTACATGGCCGAATTTGGGTGCTCGTCAACCGGCCCGCAATTGCAGCTGTTTGTAGCATCCTGCAATCACGTGAACCTGATTTACAATGTTTTTTTGCTGGAAACCAGATTTAATTTCTGATTTCTGGCCAAAAAAATGCCCATTGTGGATAATGACTTCGCTTAGTGACCCTGGCGTTTGCTTCATGGCAGCGTTTGCTTAATAACTGTTGCAAAAAAGGTTATAAAATCGGGAACAGTCACATGACGACCTGCTTCACAGTCAGCACAGCCTACGGCAATAATTCCAGGCTCAGTTACGGTTCCGAGTCACGGGCTACCTGTGTTTCCTCTGGAATGCCGCATCTGGAATGGCTGAAGTGGCCTCCGGTTTGGGAGGATCGAGTTGCAGGAGCCATGGGACTGCCCTGGCCCAGCCGGGGCCAGAGGAGAGACGGGGTATTTTGATTCCTCTGCGTGACTCTATCCCCCCAGGCCAAAGGTGCCTGAAGGTGGACTCGTGGCGACTGGAACAATCTTTGTTAATCCGAGACATTTCACTGCCCGTCCAAGCAACTCCATCAGTCAGAGCGAAATTAGTAGTTGGGCAGAGAGCCAGAGAGTCGTTGGAATGGACCAACTTTTGCCCCATCAACTTCAGGGGCTTCTCCCCAAAGTGGGTTGCATGAGGACGTCCCAGATTAACAAAGATTGGTCCAGTTGCCACGAATCCACCTTTAGACACATTTCTCTGCCAAGTTTTCCTACACGAGTCTCTGCTCTCCAGCCTCCACCTGGGTTCGTTCGTGCTGCTCTTCCCTGGAGGAACCAGGGCTTCTTCGCCTCGGCCACAACCCGGAGAGAGGATTTCCTACTTTTTCGGCTGCCCCTTGGAGATCTCGGCTGAGCAGCTGCGCCCCGATTCCTTCCCGTTCCTTCTCCTCGGAGACTCCGGCTTCCTTTGCTCACTCCGAGCTCTCGCTTTCTCCACGCTGGCATTGCTGGTGGGGATTGTTTCTTCGGCTTCCGAGGGGAAACTGCAGGAAATCCCCCCACCAAAATTTCAGCCCCGAGAGGGCTGGGCTGGCTTGGAGGTTTCCTAGCTGCCCCCCAGCTCAGACGGAGCCATGCCAGGGGGGCAGCCCACACAGGCAGCCTCCCAGCAGTTGTTGACTTGAAACTCCTACGCGCTGAAGCAGTCTGGAAACAAAGCCACTGACCGCCACCAACACTGAACAAAATGGCGCTTTTTTCTAGAAAAGGGACAGTTAAAAATATCTAGTGTATCCTATCCACTCTCTTCCATTTTGTTTTCTCATTTATTTCTTTATTCTTTATTTCTTCTATCCAAGAAGCCTTCAGACCGAGGTTTGCATAATACAACTTACAACAGTTCATTTAGTGGCCATTCAAAGTTACAACGGCATGAAAAAAGTGACTCACAACCACTTTTCACACTTAACGACCGTTGCGGCAAACCCATCGTCACATGATCAAATTTCAGACATTTGGCAACTGACTCACATTTACGACGGTTGCCGTGTCCCGGGGCCACGTGGTCCCCTTCTGCAAACTTCTGATAAGCAAAGTCAACGGGGGAAGCCAGACTCACTTAACAACCGTGTTACTAACTTAACAACTGCAATGATTCACTTAACAACTGTGGCAAGAAAGGTCATAAAATGGGGCAAAACCCATGTAACAACTGTCTCAGTTAACAATAGGCTCCGTGGTCATCGTAAGTCGAGGACTACCTGTATGCAGGTTCATTAAACGTACCTGAATTCATGAGATAAAATGGTGGCTAACTTTCTCCCCTTTGAATCTTGAAGGGGATAATCATAATTCAAAGAAATGAAATTAAGTTGCCGATTCCCTGGGCCTGGAGGAAGGGAGGTTCCATTTTTGCCAGAATGGATTTTCCTTCTCCTGAAACATCCAGCGCCCAGCACCTCTTCCTCCTTCCCTAGGGCACCCTGTACGTGGGCTACTCCAGAGGGATTTTAGAAGTCCTGGTGGCCAACTGCAGTGTCTATGCCACCTGTGCCAGCTGCCTGTTGGCACGCGATCCCTACTGCGCCTGGGACGGGCACTTGTGCCGAGCGGTTTGGGAGGACACCAGCAACAGGTGAGCAACGGCGGGAGGGAAGCACCCCTACGAGAGGAGAGGCATGTGTGTGTGTGTGTGTGTGTGTGTTGTACATCAGGGGTCTCCAACCTTGGCAAGTTTACCACTTGGTGGACTTCAGCTCAAAGAAGTTGAAGTCCACAAGGCTGCTGGCTCGCTGAGGAATTCTGGGAGTTGAAGTCCACAGGTCACAAAGCTGCCACAGTTGGAGAGCCCTGTTCTGCAAGATTCCCAAGGTTTGTGTTGATTTGGATCCACTTGATTTCCCTGTCCTTGAAATTACTGGGCAGCAGATATCATTACTGGAGAATGCCCTTTTTTCTCTTTTTAGGATTTTGCCATGGTGGTCTTCCCTCTGAAGCATTCTTTATCTTATCTATTTACTTATATATCTAATTAGAAACTGCCCATCTGCCTTGTAGAGACACTCTGGGTGCTGTTCAAATGCAGGCTGGCTGCTGAGCACCCAAAACACAATTAAGCAACCGATTATGCATCGACAGTCACGTGACCGCAATTTACAATGTTTTGTCCTGGAAACGCATTTGCTTCCAGTTTCAGACAAAAGACCCATTGCAGACAATGGACTCCAGAAAAAGTAAAAAAAATGGGTGCAGTCATGTGGCGACCTGCTTAATGATTGGCATGACGCATGACTGTAATTGTGGGCTCAGTTACAGTTGTAAGTCGAGGATTTGCCTCCAGAGGTTGTAGGTGCTCTATCACTGGAGATTTTCAAGAAGAGACTGGACAGCCATTTGTATGAAATGGTTTAGGGTTTCCTGCTTGAGCAGGGGGTTGGATTAGATGACCTCCAAGGTCCCTTCCAACTCTTGTCATTCTGTATTCAATATTCCATGCTACTGTGCTTTGTGGGGATAACAGACAGGCTTTGATGGGCACAACCTGAAAATGGCTTGGAGGGGGCCTCCGTGTCAGGATATGGGGCAAACTATAGGGCAAGGCTGTCCATTGAGGCTCATCGTGTGACTGCCCAAGTGTTGCCTGCTCACAGCTAGCGGTTGTGCAGAGGAGGCCTTGCTGTGACTCACAAGTTCTTTTCCTTCCTTCCTTCCTTCCTTCCTTCCTTCCTTCCTTCCTTCCTTCCTTCCTTCCTTCCTTCCTTCCTTCCTTCCTTCCTTCCTTCCTTCCTTCCTTCCTTCTTCCAGGACTGGCTGGCTGCAGGACGTTGAGCACGGGAGAGCTGAGGCTGCATGCCAGCGCCACAGTGGGAAGGGGCGAGCCATGCCAAGGTCGAGAAACGACTCTGATGGAGTCTCGCTGAGAGGTTGAGTACTGGCAGCAGCAACTGAGCCATGGCTTTTCGCTCAGGCAGGCCCAATCGGCCTTGTGGGTGGCTGCGCCTGCCCTGGGTCTTTGTGGGAGGGGCAGGGGAGGGAGGGCTGGGCCAGGGAAGAGGGTTTGGCCCCAAGGTCAAAGGGGCCGTTAGGTTTTGGCCCTGGCTCTCTTTTACTCTCAAGACGAAAGAGTTTGTCTCACTCTGTGTAAGTTGTCTTTGCATCTCACAGTTGTGCCGATAAGGGGTCCAGCAGTGGGGAAGGGAGCTGGAGCCCTCTCTCCCCCTTTGGCAGAACCTGTGATTTGAGTGTCAGTCTCTTAGGGTGTGGAGACACAAAGAGTTTTTTAAAGTTGTGAACTTTCACACCACCCACCGAAAGGGGTCCACGGAGCAAGGAGCTATTTTTCTCCCCTCGGGAAGCAGGATTACACCTCCATTTGTACTTTCCTTCCTTGCAGTGTTGACTCGCCCGTTCAACTCCATTGTGCGGCTGCCCTGCCCACAGGTCTCTGCCCTGGCCAACTACTCCTGGACCTACCCGGAGGGCAGCTTCCCATCACAGGAGGGGCTGATCGTCCGGGACCACACTGGCCTGCTTGTGTTCGTGCGCAGCCACACGCTGGGCGAGTACGCCTGCTGGGCCAGCGAGAACGGCTACCGGCACCGGGTGGCCTGGTACGACGTGCACAGTGACCTCCCCATGGACGGCGTCAGCAGCCCCAAGGGCAGCCTGGAGCACCAGGCAGTGCCCGTTGGGGAATTGCGCTCTTACTGGTTCCAGTTTGTGACGGTGACGGTCCTGCTCTCCATGACTTTGGCGGTGGCCATGGCGCTGGGCTTCTTCTCCTACCACGACAAGCTGAAGGCTAAAACGAAAGTGCAGGGTTGCACCATTCCCGAGTCCAGCAGGACTCCGGTGCAGGAGAAGGCCCCCCTCAACAGCAGCCAGAGCCCCCCAGGAGACAGGGACTACCAGGCGCAGGAGGCCACCGAGGGGACCAAATCCTGCTGCGTTCAGGTGGAAGGTGGGAGCCGAGACGTCGATACAGACAACAACCGCCTGAACTGCCCCTTGATGAACGGGGAGGAGGCCCGAGTCACGGCAGCCCTGGAGGCCGTTTAGCTCGGGTTTTGCCAGGAGAACTTTGCGGACTCTCGAACGAGCACAAAACACCTTGCACGATTGTAGTGCAGCTCCCAAACACCGCTAGAAGACAGCTGGTCACCTGTGGGGCCCATTTTTAAATGTTGTTCTTTCTTGGTTGTGTTTTGTACGACGCCACACCACCTGCAAAACTGATACAGGGGATCTGGAGGGGTTCCTTTCTCTCCCACCTCCTTTGTTTCTGTCTTCTACTCCCCAGCAGCAGCAGCAGCGGCTCCATCTGCTTCCTTGCAGCCCAATCTGCAAATATTTGCAGATATTTGGAGGAAAAACATGGCTGATCTTCGGAGTGTTCTCGTTTGGAGATGCAGGGAGCCGTGCCACTTGGCCTTGGGTGGTGACCTCCACCTCCAGATGTGCTGGGCATTGGGAGGTCTGGGTGGGTTTCTTTTCAGAGAGAGAATTGGATGTCAGGTGGGTGACAGGTGCTGCATTTGTTTTTCTGAGCAATGTGGCTCAAATTTGGCAACTTGAAGATGGGTGGAATTCTGGGAGTTGAAGTCCACCCATCTTCAATTTGCTAAGGTTGAGAAACACTGCTCTGGGGTAACCTTAGCCACTCCGTGCATTGTGAGAATCACTAGAACTTTATCTTGACTGCAGCAACAGCAGCACATTGTCGCAATCCCCGTCTTCGCTCAGCTGTTTCATTTTTGTCCTCCGTCTTGCTGTCATGTTCTGCCTTTTGTTTAGTGGTTCTGTTTTGGGGCCAAAGAAGCAGCTATGCAAGGTCCTAAGTGAGCCCACCCCGTTCACCCCCCTCCAGTTTCCCTTGCCCTAGAAGCGCCTTGTGGCCCCCTTTTGGCCTCTTACTCTGCATTCACACATAACCTTGGCAGCTGCCAAGATCAGAGCCTTGATGTTTCCAAGATGAAAGCTGGCTTGCCCGAAGGCGAAGAGCTTTGCAATGTTGCTGTGCTTCTCTGTTCCTCTTGGACTCTCCCTAGTATTTCTACAGTTTTAAGAATTTGGATTTTAAATGGTTTCCTTTGCACCGGTTGTGCCATTCCAAGATTAGGCTTTCCTCCAGCTTGGCAGTGGTGGGTTCCTGCCCCTTTTTAATCTGTGCTTTGCCCAGTGGTTTTGGGTAGTGGGCATCAGAGGATGGGCGGCTTGGTTGCTTGCGGCCTCCCTATTCCCCCACCCCCCCGCTTCTTTTCATTGTGCAACTTCTCCAAAATACTTGCTGGGCTTGGAGGTGGGGAGAGAGATGGCACAGCTACATGGGACATTTTTTAAGGCATTACTCTGGGAGCTAGGATTAATCTGTGCCTAGATCAGTGTTTTTCAATCTGGGTGGACTTCAACTCCCAGAATTCCCCAGCTAGGTGGCTGGGGAATTCTGAGAGTTGAAGTCCACCCATCTTAAAGTCACAGAGGTTGAGAAACACCAATTTCTATTTCTAATGCTTGCAGCTGCTGCCCTCTGGTGAATAAAATGACAATTGCACCCCACCAGTTCTTTGGTCCCTGCCCGGCACTGGAGAATTTTACTGCTTGGTCCCCACCGAGGGCACACAGAATGTATTATTTCTAGTGTTTACAATCCATGTCATTTATTGTTGGTTTCAATTCAGTGTTATTTGAGTGGAAGACTCTTGGGAACCCCTTCAAGGTTGTAGAATGGGTGGGAGGGAAGGGGCCCCTCACCCCTGAAAGCTGTTTCAGAAAATATTCTGCCAAATACCTGGGTCTGCCGTTCAGTGCCATGCAAGGACAATTGCAAAAAAATACAAAACCGGTTTGTATCTCGTCTACTTAAAGAGCTACCCTTAAAAATGTGAGGTGTGAAGAGGACCTGGGTTGCAAAAGCAAAAGACCAGGTAGATAGGCTGCCCCGGGTCCTTATTAAACACTTGGTGTGTGCATGTCTGTGTGTATGTGTTTCTTCTCTCTCAGTGAGCAAGACTGTGGTGTCTTTAATTGTGGTATTGGAGCAGCATGTCTCTTCCGAAGAACAAAGTTGGTAATCCATTTCAGCTAAAGAAATTATCGGTATTTTCACTGGCCTGCTTGCCACCCATTTTGGGAAGGGGAATAAAAAATGTTTAAAACTAGAAGGTGGCCGGTTCTCCTCCTGCCTCTCAAATGTTTGGGTACAAGAAGTCGGAAGATCTCGTCGTCCCTTTGTGGGCTGGAGAAGGAAAAGGATGTTGCAAGAAGCTGAAAATAGTTTGCTTGGTGCGCAAATGTTTCATTCCACGATGGTTTCTGGTCAAAGAGGCTGGAAGATATTTGACATACAAATACCTCCCTGACTCTTGTGGTCAGGGAGAAGGAAGGAAGAGCAGTTGCGCTGTGGCAGAGCTCCTTCATCAAAGTAGCTGCAGGGTTTTTTAAAAGTGCTGATTTTCAGCTCAATTCCATAGAAAAAAGTGCACGTTCGTTCACGACTGGCTGTTTGTTGCAATGTTGTTCCTAACCTTTTTTTTTCTTTTCCTAAAAGAAAAAAAGATGTAAATCATTGTGTTTATACAAACTTATTTTTATTAAAAAGTGTTATGTGGTTGTCCAATGGCTACTTGTGGGCCGATGGTCTCTGAAGTGTTGCTACCCTGGGGGCTCAGCGGGCAAAAAATGCTCCCCGCAAAAGAGGGGGAAGAGATTCTCCTGAGGAATTGCCAGTTAAAATCCAGGATGGCCTCCCAAGGGGGTGCTTCATAGTGGATGGGGAGAAAATTCAACATTTCCAAAGAGAAATATTTCTTATTAATTAAATCTATATGCTGCCCATCTCACTGTTACAGTAAATGGTTCACAGTATAATAATAAGAGAATACAACACAATTAAAAATTAAGAAAGACTAATGAGCTAGAAATTGGCCACACATCACCCTGATGTCAGTGCTTAACAAGCCCCACCCCTGGAACTCAGTGGGCTGGACTTCTGCAATTGAGGGAGGGGTGTTTTACAGGCTTCAGGTGCCAACATTTGCCCGTGTGGTCATCTTTCTTGCCCAAGCACCAGGGAAGGATGTTGGGTTTCTTAGGATGCCAGTTGTCCAGTCCTGCCATGAAATATTTTTCCAACTTACAATTGAGCCTAAAATTTGTTGCTAAGTGAGACGGTTGTTAAGTGAATTTTGCCCCATTTTATGGTGTTTCTTGCCAGTTGTGAAGCGAATCACTGTACTTGTTAAGTTACTAAGATGTTAAATGAATCTGGCTTCCCCGTTGACTTTGTTAGAAGGTCACAAAAGGGGATCCTATGACCCTGGGACGCTGCAACCGTCACGAGTCCATTGCCGACCATCTTTTGAGTTTTGATCATGTGATCGTGGGGGTGTGTGTGCTGCAACAGTCATAAATGTGACAAATGACCATAAGTCACTTTTTTTCACTGTCCTCCTTGTAACTTCAAAGGGTCACTAAACTAACAGTTGTAACTCGGGGACCACCTGTACTTCTATCACGCTTTTTGCTGAACTGAAAGCAGCTCTCCTCTGTTCCCTATCCGCCCCTTGAAGTGAGCTGGGCCGAGAGAGACCGGCCCGGGGGCGCCCAGCCGCCTTCCTCGCCTTCCCCGCCACATCGGGAAGTCTCTCTCGGGGCTGCCCGGGGGCTTCCGCGTGCGCGTGCGCGGCGGCCACGTTCCTCCAGGGCGAACAGTCGGGTAACCCGACCGGTTGAAATGTAGATCGTCTCCCTCCCTCCGGAGAGCCTTCCAGGCCCACGTTGCTGGCGGGGCTGATGGGACCGGTAGTCCAGCGAAGGGAGCAAGAACTTCCCCCACTGCCGGCCCGTTTTCCTCCTCCCCGAGGAGGGCCTCTCCCGGCTCTTCCCGCCTGCGTTTAGTGACGCCATTCGCGCGCCGGAAGTGCCGCTCGCCTTCCGCCGGCCATCTTTGTCCAGGGCAGCCGAGCAGGAAGCCGGGCGGGAGCGCGGTTGCCCCGCTCTAAAGTGGCGGCGGGCGGCGGCGGCGGCGAGGAGAAGGAGGAGGAAGAAGAGGAGGAGGAGGAAGAGGAGGAAGAGCAGGGCGGCGGCGGCGGCGTCTGTCGGGGCCCCGCAGGGCGTGCTGAGCCGGAGCGCTGGCCGGCCCGGGAGGAGAGCGCGGCCTCCGGGCAGGTGGGTGGCCGGGGCCGCCGGGACGGGGCGCCAGGCGGACCCCCGCGAGGAGAGGCCGGTCGGCCCGGGAGGGCGGCGGGGCTGCCGCTCTGCGGAGGAGGACGGGCCGGCGTGGGGGAGTCCCGAGGCCCTTGGCACGGAGGCCGACACGTGTCTCCGCTGTCACGTGGGGAGCCCCGCGTGGCCGGTCGGAGCGGCGCTTCCTCCTCCGGCTGCCGCCCGCGCGGGGTCCCGTCCCGGTCGGGCCGTGGGAACCGGGGGCCTCCGCGCGCCTGGCCTCCCTCTGCCTCGCTCGGGCCCCTTTGCTGGGCGGGGGGGGAGGGGGATTATGCCCCCCCGCGATCAGGGACGGGGGGCAAAACGCCGGAAGCGGCCCGCGGCCTCTTTGGGTCCAGGATGGAGTCCGGAAGCGGCTGCTGGCTTTCCCGCCGGCTTCCTCGGCCGCTGTTCGTCCGGTGCGGAGAGCAGGTCAGGCTGAAATCCGGCTGCGGCTCTTCTCTCTCTCCCCCCCCCCCCGGTCCTCGTCCTTGGCTTTCCCTCCTCCTCGGGCGGACAAAAGGCCGGCCTCGTTGGCCAACGAAGCACGTCCGGCGAAGTGCGGAGGGAACAAGGCGCCCTTTCAGAAGAATCTGGGTTGCTTCGGCCCACAGCAGGTTCCCCAGTGTTTACTTAGCCTCGACAGAGCTCCTGCAATCGCGGATATATGCAGGTTTACTTTCAGCAAAGCGCCAGCAAATATATAGCGATAGTTCTCGACTTACAACCACGACGGAGCCCAAAATTTCTGTTCCTGAACGAGACAATTGTTAGCTGAACTTTGCCCCATTTTACAACCTCTCTTGCCACGGTTGTTAAGTGAATCGCTGTGCTTGTTCAGTTAGTAACCTGGTTGTTAAATGAATCTGGCTTCCCCATTGACTTTGTCAGAAGGTGGCAAAAGGGGATCACGTGACCCCAGGATCACAGATACACGCCAGTTGAATTTTGATCACGTGACCATGGGGGATGCTGCAACGGTCGTAAATGTGAAAAACGGCACCTTTTTCAGTGCCATTGTAACTTTGAACAGTCACTGAATGAACTGTTGTAAGTCGATCACTACCTGTATATATACAGTAGGACGGTGATGTCACCTATAAAAAACCCCAGCACCTAATCCACAGAAAGGAATCGGAGCGTGCTAATATAATGATTTAAAATCTGATACTTCTATCAACCAATAGGTTATGGGGGAAATAGATGGTGGAAAGATTTCTCTCCTAATGTTACAAGGATGGCTCAGGCAGTATGGTTGCTGGAGGGTGTGATGGGCGGCATATTAATTTAATAATAATAATTTAATAATAATAAATGTGGAAGAGTAAAAGGCGAAAAAGAGCCTTGAAGCAGTGTATGTATACTATTTGTTTGTTTATTTGTAGGTTAATAAACTCCCAAATTTAGGATGATGCTAAAACAGGTGTCCAACTGTGGCAACTTTAAGACTTGTGGACTTACTTCAACCCCCAGGGCTGGGTGGAGAATTCTGAGAGTTGAAGTCCACAGTCTTAAAGTTTCCATGGTTGGACACCCTGGGCTAGGCATTATACGAAAGCAACCAGTGCAATAGTAACAATAATATACAGAGAAATACAAGGTATAGTTTTCAATAAGAAAGTGTAAATAAATAATGCAGCACTCAGGTCCCAAAGAACAAAGCCTGACTTACAGCCACAAGATGCATGGAAACTCCCGTTGCCAGGAGAAACGAGCTGTTCCAGTGGGGAGGACAGCCCCCCTCTGTGAATGCCCACTTTGGGCCATTTCTCTTCACCCACCCCTCCTTGTTTATTTATTATTTATTCAATTTCTGTAACCGGCCATTTCAGTCAATGACTCTGGGCAGCTCTGGTTGTCCTCTTAGTATGGTCAGGAACCCTTTCAACTCATCAGGCCTTATCCTCCTTGTGGAGGCTGGTGGTGCCAGTCATCCCCATCGCCACGAGGAAGTGATCATCCCCAGTGAGGGACTGATGGAAACGCCCCGCAACACATCGGCTTTCATCTGACCCAGGGTAAAAGCTCTCTCCCTCTCTCTCTCTCTCTCTCTCTCTCTCCCCCCCCCTCTCTCTCTCGCTCACAGACTGGCTTAAAGTCTCCCAGCTGGATTTCATGGTTAAGGCGGGATTAGAATTCACCACCTCCCGCTTTCTCTTCCTCTTTTGGGGAGGGCTTCAGTTGGTGGGTATCTTTGGCCTTCTTGACTCTCTTGAACACATTTTATTTTCCTTAGAAGAATGTTGTTGCAGAGCAGAGTATTTCATGCATGCAAAATTGCCGCATCTCTTGGCAGATTAATTATCAGGTCTTCGGTTGACTCCCGTGTGCTTGTGAGGTTTGTGTGTGTTCGCGCGTGTGTGCGCGATCAGGGACCAGGGGAACCTTGCAGATGAAGAGTTTTACCTCAGTCTCTCACAAAAGAAGCCTGAGAAAGTTCAGGGAGAATGGATAGTTGGCTACCAGCCCAATCCCCTGGAAAGCTCGTGTGGCGCTCGCTCTTTTGTGATTTAAGACACGAAAGGGAAAAGGAAAAGAAACAGCCGTTTCCTTCTCCCTCTCACAGAGCGTCCCATATGCCCTTGTGGTTGTTTTTAAGCCTTGGACTTTGTGGGAAGGGATGACCTTGATCTGTTCAGTTGAGCAGGTGTCAGAAACACCCAGACCCGGTGTGGAATCTGCACGGCAAGATTTCTTTCGCAGATATTTCACTTAAAAGCCAAAATTACTCACCCTCCAGAATGTAAACATTACAGGTTACGCATATGTGTTCATTACATCGTTCCCTGTTAGAGTAGGCAGTGTTGTACAGAGCGTGTAAAGAGTTAGCAGCAGCACAGGAAGTCCTCGACAGAATTGCTGTTACTAGATAGTTGTTAAGTGAGTTTTCCCCCATTTTGCAACCTTCCTTGCCACAGCTGTTAAGTGAATCCCTGCAGTTAAGTTAGTCACATGGTTGTTAAGTGAATCCGGCTTCCCCATTGACTTCGCTTGTCAGAAGGTCGCAAAAGGGGATCACGTGACGCCAGGACACGGCAACCGTCATAAATATGAGTCAGTTGCCGAGTGTCTGAATTTGGATCACATGACCGTGGAGAGGCTGCAAGGGTCGTGAGTGAAAAAGTCATACGTCACTTTTTAGTGCCATTGTAACTTCAAACGGTCATTAAACGAACTGTTGTAAGTCGAGGACTACCTGTACTGTAGTTAGTAATAATATAGCCAGGAAGGGTTAGAAGCAGGCTGAGACTTTGAGGACCATCTTCTCTTTTCCTGTTCACACTTGAAATACAACCTTAACCCTTATTTTGCAGGAAGGTGACGTCTTGAAGAGAAGAATCTGCAAAGTCGACAAGGAATCAGAAGCCAGCATGAGGAAGATCACCTGGATCCACAGCAAATCCACAGATCTTCTCCCGCGGCGGGTTCACTGAAGGTACTGCTGAGCCTCAGTTTAGGGAGTGTTTAGTCTGAGGTTGTTGGCTTCAGGAGTTCACCGTAGGGCAGGCTTTCTCCACCTTGGCAACTTTAAGCTATGTGGACTTCAGCTCCCAGAATTCCCCAACCAGCAAGCACGTTGGTGGTCACATGATTTCCCACTTAGCAACCACTTTGCTTAGCAGCAGAGTTGCCAATCCCAATTACGGTTGTTAAGCGAGGACTGCCTATAATCTATCCATCTGATAGAGGAGAATATTTGTAGCTCCGGGTTGAGAGTCCTTGGGACTCTTTGAGCTTGATTGCTTTGCACTGGGGATGTTCCCCAGTTTGGGGAATGAGCCGTCTGCAGGAAAACAGCCAAGCTCAGAGAGCACCTCCCAGAGCCTGGGAGTCCCTGTGGACTGTGGCCTTTCAGCCACTGGGGTCTCTGCTTGAGCAGTCTAGGGGGCCAGGTGTCAGGCCCAAGAAGGACACGCGGAGTTACTCATGAGCGGTTTCCTTTATTGTCCCTCACCTGTAGACAGAATCTGGCGAAACTAAAGCAAGTATTTGCATCACTCTAGATCAGGGGTCTGGGGAATTCTGGGAGTTGAAGTCCACAACTCCTGCTCTAAATATACCCTGGGAATCACTAGGGAGGAGTCCACCAGGCATTCTTAGCTGCCTCTTCACCCTCTGGGGTGCAGCCCCCCCCTCTGGGAATCCAGGCTACATCCCACCACACCGGGCCTGCTGTGGACAGCTCAGTCTCGATCTGGGAGATGCCAGGTGAGTTGAGACGCTCGTGACCCGCTTGCTCCTTTGCAGGAGGCCGCCAGCCATGGAGGACAAGCGCAACATCCAGATCATCGAGTGGGAACACCTGGACAAGAAGAAGTTCTACGTCTTCGGGGTGTGCATGACGATGATGATCCGCATCAGCGTCTACCCTTTCACCCTGATACGGACACGGCTGCAGGTCCAGAGCGGGAAGAGTCTCTACAATGGGACCTTTGATGCCTTTGTCAAAATCCTGCGGGCCGAAGGGGCGGCCGGGCTCTATCGGGGCTTCCTGGTCAACACCTTCACCCTCATCTCCGGTCAGTGCTACGTGACCACCTACGAGCTCACCCGCAAGTACATCTCGCAGTACAGCAGCAGCAACACCATCAAGTCGCTGGTGGCCGGCGGCTCGGCCTCCCTGGTGGCCCAGAGCATCACGGTGCCCATCGACGTGATCTCCCAGCACCTGATGATGCAGCGCCTGGGCGAGAGCATGGGCCGTTTCCGAGTGCAGGCCCACGAGGGCAAGCGGTTCCCCGTCTTCGGCCAAACCCGGGACATCATCGCCCAGATCTTCAAGGCCGACGGGCTGAGGGGCTTCTACAGGGGCTACGTGGCCTCCCTCCTTACCTACATTCCCAACAGTGCTGCCTGGTGGCCCTTCTACCACTTTTACGCAGGTAGGAGAGAGCAGAGCTGGGTGCTTTTCTTGCGGACGTTTCATGACCCAAACTAGGTAACATCATCAGTGCTAGAAGGGGGTGGGGTTTGTAGGGGGGAGGAGGAGGAGGGCGGGGTCCGTGGGCTGCTCTCTGAGCTTGGTTGTTTTATGGTGGACGTTTCATGACCCAGCTAGGGAACCTGATCAGTGTGGAGGAGGAAGAGCACTGTGGGGTCCTTGGTGCTCTCTGAGTTTGGTTCTTTTCTTGCGGACGTTTCATGACCCAAACTAGATCACTCTAGATCAGTGCTAGAAGGAAGTGGGGTTTGCAGGGAGGAGGAAGAGGTGGGGGGGGGGAGGCCCAAGTTCGCCTCCTGCCTTAGGCCAGCTGAGATTAGTTACTATCAAGCACCAGGGAAGTCGGGCAGTTCAAATGAACATAAAGGTTGACCGCAAGCTCACGCTCTCTACAAGAATCTGCCCAACTGACGGTCAACGCAAACTGGCGGCAGATAAGAGTCAACGGAACTCGAGGTGGGCTGGACTTAGCTCTCTTGTGGGCGCGAAGGGACTCATGGCTGATGACCCGCTTGGCCCTTCCCTCCCCCCCTCGGACCCAGCCTGGTCATCTCCTGCCGTCACTCAGCCCTAGGGAGCAAAGTGCTGGTATTATAGGCTATCTGGGGCCCCAGTGACCGAAGGGTTGAACGAGTAATACCACAATATGAGCTTCGGTTTAAGACATCCCTTGTGTGGGGCGTGGATGCATGTGAGGAGAAGCCCCCCCCCCTTTACAAGCTTAAAGCTGCCCTTTTAAATGCCTTCGGCTTGCAATGGGCAAACTCATCCTTGAGAGGAGCACACCCGTACCAGAACTGCAGGGGGCTGTGCAGAGAAGACCCCCCTCCCCCTCCCAAGCCCTGCCTGGCGGAGATTATGGGCTGGGGACGGGGCCCGCCGCCTTCTCGGAGATAGGGGCCATTCTCCAGATGGGAAGCCCTCCAGGGCTGGGGGTCACGAATGAGCAGCCACCCCAAGCAAGCCCTTTGCTTCCCTCGGTCCCAAGATGCTTGCAGACCCTCGGATTCACCAGAGATCATCTGCACGGCCCCCGTTGCATATTGGTCTGTGTGTCAAGCTAGCCTGCAACATCCCGGTGGAGTCTCCCTCTGATATAAAAATCTTAGATCACAGAGTAAGGTGCCTTGGGCAGGGGGTTGGACTGCAGGACCTCTAAAGTCCCGTCCAGCCCTAGGGTTCTAGGAGTATAAATCGTGGGGCAGTGCGGAATCAGCAGCACAGGTTGTCCTTGACTTATGACCATAACTGAGCCCAACATTTTTGTTGCTAAGCGAGGCAGTTGTTAAGTAAATTTTGGCCCATTTTATGACCTTTCTTGCCACAGTTGTTCAGTTAATAACATGGTTGTTAAGTGAATCTGGCTTACGCATTGACTTTGCTTGTCAGAAGGTCACAAAAGTGGACTCTGCGGCCGTCATAAATATGAATCAGTTGCCAAGTGCCTGAATTTTGATCACGTGGCCAGGGGGAGGCTGCAACGGTTGCAAATATGAAACTGATCCTAAGTCACTTTTTTTCAGTTCCGTTGTAACTTTGAATGGTCACTAAATGAACTGTGGTAAGTCAAGGATTACCTGTATTGTTTTATATCCCCCATATGGAAGAAATTTCAGGACCTAGACAGTTCTGGCCTTTGTTTTGGAATTGGGAATGTTTTCCTGTCTGCAGAAACACCTCTGCGCAGGCGCATTAAGTCCCACCCTATCTGGGAGGGAGGTCCAGAGTGGGGGGAAACCCTCCTGGATTTTCCCAGGAGCCCAGAGCCTTTAACAATGGATTCCCAGCAGCTCCCTATGTGGATACTTCCAGCCCCCCAAGTGTGGGTCCCCAGCAGCTTTTCAGCCCCTGACCTGGTTTCCCTGCCTGTTTGCAGAACAGCTCTCCAGCCTGACCCCCAAGGACTGCCCCCACCTGCTCCTCCAAGCCATCTCCGGCCCCATGGCGGCTGCCACCGCTTCCACCCTCACTAACCCCATGGACGTCATCCGGGCACGTGTGCAGGTAAGCGCCTCTCTGGCCTGAACCTGCTACCTGCAACGAGAGCCAGCAGCCCTGCCCGGGGGGGGGAGCTCTGGAGCCTGTCCTGCCCCACTGATTTGGGGGGAGGGGGGGAGGTGATGCCTTTGAGTGGTGACCTCAGCAGGCAGGCCTTGCGTGCCCCCCTCAGAGCGGTTCCCGGATTTGCCTTCCTCTCCCCCCCCACCCTCCTGTGCTCTGTGGGCAAAGCGGGGTCTTGGGGGAGGGGAGGCAGAGGGGCTGCCTGTCAATCTCCTACCTTTCTCCAACTCGCGTCTTGCTAGACCACTTGAAGGTGATGGGTGCACTTCGACCCCCAGGACTCCGCATCCGGCATAGCTGGCTGGGGAATTCTGGGAGTCGAAGTCCACCCTTCTTCAAGTGGACAAGCTTGAGAAGCACTGGTCCAGAAATACAGGTGGTCCTCAACTTATGACCACAACTGAGCCCAAAATTTCTGTTGCTAAGCGAGACAATTGTTAAGCAAGTTTGGCCCCATTTTACCACCTTTCTTGCCGCAGTCGCTAAGTGAATCACTGCAGTTCTTAAGTTAGTAACCCGGTTGTTAAGCGAATATGGCTTCTCCAGTGACTGACTGTCAGAAGGTCGCGAAAGGGGATCTCATGACGGTCCTAAGTAAGAGTCAGTTGCCAAGCGTCCAAATTTTGATCGCGCGACCCTGGGGATGCATGAGAAGCAGTCCTGAGTCACATTTTCAGTGTGTTTGTAACTTTGGACGGCTGTAAGTCGAGGACCCCTTGTGTCAGGAATTCTGTCCCTCTGAACCTCAGAGGTGGGGCTTGTCCTTTCTCCCTCCAGGTGGGGGGCAAGAGCTCCATCATCCTGACCTTCAAACAGCTGATCGCTGAGGAGGGTCCCTGGGGGCTCACCAAAGGCCTTTCCGCTCGCATCATCTCGGCCACCCCCTCCACCATCGTCATCGTGGTCGGCTACGAGACGCTGAAGAAGCTCAGCCTGCGTCCGGAGCTGGTGGACTCCCGGCACTGGTAGGGGGCCAGGAAGGGGACTTGGCTTTCCGAAACCCCTCGGACCAGATCGCCGAGCAGCAGGACCATTTCCTTGACAAGGCGTCACTGCACCATCCCTGCTACGGACTCTGCTCCGAAACCAGCGTCCTGACCCAGCGCTAGCCTGGTCCCGCCAGAGGATCGCCGCGTGTCCCGAAAAAAGTGACTCAGACTTCCTCTGAGTAAACCTGGCGTGTCTCCTTAGTGCCCCTTTTATTTTATTTTTTAAAAGGTGTCGGTCGAAGCGAAGCCATTTTTTCTTCCCCAAGGAGATTTGGGTTTTTTTGTATTTTGCCGGAATTCCTGCATTATTGGGAGAATCACTTTTCCTCATGTCCTGCTGCTTGGAGAGGACCCATCGGGCACAGCCACACACATCACGTCGGAAAGCGGTAATGCGGTCTAGAAAATTCTTCGCCTTCGGATGCTTCCGAAAAGGGTTTTTTTTTATAAACCGAATACTTGGGGAGGAAGGGGATGTACCAAACACCAGGAATTATTTTTATAGCCTTTCTTTCAGAACTTGATGTGATCTGTACATAGAGATTTCTTCTTATTTTGTATAAACTTGGAAGCCGTCTTTTTGATCTTCCGTCTCTGAAGAGTGGGATTTTTGTTTATATGTTTCTAATTGTGTCAACGGTGATTGAAGGGAAGTTCCCTTCTGGTCTGTACAGTTGTGGTGCCCAACTGCATTTGTCTGTGTGTGTGTCTGTGTGTGTGTGTGTGTGTGAGAGAGAGAGAGAGAGAGAGAGCGCTTCTGGGCAGGGGGATTAAAACCCACCCAGGGAGAGATGTGCACTTTATCCTCCTGGATTTCCCTCGTGTGAGTGTAGACAAAAGGAGAGAGAAAATAACCAGATCCCTCTCGTAATAGTCTCCTCCTTCCCCTGTGCACACAGAGAAATGTGATGGTTGTTTATTGGGGGCTTCATTTGAAAGGCAAGGCTGAAAGAAATCTAGCATAATGCTACTTCTGATCTTCGTGTAAGTGGGACTGTCTGAATCACTGAACGAATATTTCACGTGTAGGACGGGGGGTAGGGAAGGAAGGGATGCGGGTTTGTTGGGAAGAGGAGTCCTTCGAAGCCTCATTGCGAGGGAAGAGCTGCTTCTGCTCCCCCCTTGGGCTGGGCCAGCCGGGCTCCATCGTGCGGCCTTTCCCAAGGCTCAGCAGCACCGACCCACTCCGTCCTGCCCTCTTGCCACCCTTTCTATGCTGCGACTCTGGTGCTGACTCTTCGCCCCGAATGCGGGCACAGAAACCTTAGCAGGCAGAGAGAGGCTGCCGTGCCTGGGCTGTAAGTAAACTCACTTGCTTTAAAATTAAGTATTTGGTGGTGACGGGGTGGGCAGGAGGGATTAGAAGCAATACCAGTGAGGTGTTATTCTCTCCACTTTGAAGAGGCTTTTCTTCAGCAAGCAGCGTTTAATGTCTAACGGTTTATTTCTGCCCTAATCGTGGGCTGCAAAGGACCTCCAAACCCTTAAACGTGGGTAACTTTCAGCTGCCTGGGGAAGGCTGGGAGTTGAAGTCTGCACATTTTAAAGTTGCCCAGGTTGAAGGGTCCTTCTAGGTCAGGGGTCTGCAAACTTGGCAATTTAAGACTTGTGGGCTTCAGCTCCCAGAATTCCTCAGCCAGCTGTCCTAGACAAAGTGTATGTTGTGGAGCACACGGTCAGCACACCAAAGCTACCTGCTGGCCACTCCGCCAGACTCTCTTATGAAAACGACCCCCTCCCCAAATTCAAGCAAGTGTCTTGGGCTCTCTTTCACCTAAAGCAGGGTTTCTCCACCTCAGTAACTTTAAGATGGGTGGGCTTCCAACCCCCAGCTGGCTGAGGAATTCTGGGAGTCAAAGTCCACCCATTTCAAAGTTGCTGAGGTTGAGAGACACTAGAAAAGGATGATGGGAGGCGAGTCCTAGAGGGAGAAGTGGTTGGCAATTTCAGTAGGGCTAGGAATTCGGGGATGGGTGGGGAAAATGTTCCCCAAAGTACACATCTCGCGGGCCCCAAATCAGCCCTCCGTGGAAGCAAACCTGGACCTGTGCAATTTTTAGCCCTTGCTAGCTTTGCCCAGCTTAGTTTCTTTTGGATGTCCTAAGATTTCTCAATGTTAGTTTATTTTCAACAGGAGAGCATTTCTCCAGATGTGCCACATCTGGCTTGAATGCACGCCTCAAGCTCAGCCTTGATGAAGGGTCTGGGGTTGCTGGTGGCCTTTGGTGGAGGTGGTTGATGGGGTCCGGGGTGGCCAAAGGGGACTTCCTCCCTCTCCACAGAAGACCTCACAACTCTGCCACAGTGCAGTTGTGCCATAGCCAAGAAAAATAAGGTAAATTTGGTTGAATGTAAAGTGAATTGCCCCCCCCCCAAAAAAAAAACTCCTTTGAGCTGCTGAAAAAGAATCTGTAAATGTGTTATGAGCTGGGGTTTTTTTCCCCCTGACTTGCTAAAATACCAAGATTGTGAGCTTAAGAAGCAGGGGCTCCCCCTGGTATTGGTGGGCAAGGCGCTCTGCAAAACGAGCGGGGCCTGGAGGGGAGGGGTTAGCTGCCCCCTGCAGCCAAATGGTGATCAAAATGCTTGTCACCTCAGCAAGAGGAAGGGCAGAACCCCCTGGATGCTGCCCCCCTGCCGAACTCGCCTGTGACGGACGAGCTTTTCCTGTTAGCACTATTCCAAGCACCACTTTTAATCACTACTGAACTGAGATTTCATTCCATTCTTTAGCCAGACCAGTTAATTCTCAGGCGCAGCAAGTTTCAGCTGGGTGGAGTTCAACTTCCAGAGAGAGACTGGAGAGAGCGTAGCTGGCTGGGGAACTCTGGGAGCTGAAACTTGCCATGCCTGAGAAACACCGTTTTGGACATCTTCCTTTTATGTAATGGTACTCTGATTTAATATGTTTCTCATTCAAATTATCGAGAATCTGTAGGGAGCACTGCTGAAGTATTCTCAGGAAGTTGAAGCTATTATCTAAATCAGGAGTCTCCAAACTTGGCAACTTTGAAGACTTCAACTCCCAGAATTCCCTAGCTGGCCATGCCGGCTGGGGAATTCTGGGAGTTGAAGTCCACAAGTCTTAAAGTTGCCAAGTTTGGAGAATCTCTGACCTAAACCATGCCACATAGACTTTTTATGGGAATGGGGGGAATAAGGCTGAGAGGAAATCACCCAGAGCAACCTAAAATAAGGATTCTTTTATTGTCCAGCTGAGAGTTAATTCCGAGGGTCTCTGATATGGTGCCTGCCTTTTCAATATGGAGTTTGAATGTATTTGTGTACAGTACATTAAAGCTGGTTTCAATTTTGCACTGTAAGAAGTCTTTAAAAGTGTAATTAAAGTTTTTATTATTTATTTGATCTTTTTTTGTGGAGGGCTTTCGTTTGTGCAGTTAAGGTGAGGAGAACTGGCAGGTATTGTCCTAAGATGTTCCCAGGAGTCCCCCAGGGACCACCCGAGAAGGTGAGATTCAAAGACACCATTCACAAAACGGTATGAGGAGTGAGGGGAACTAGCATTCAGGAGAATGAATGAACATGGATTTTAAGAAAAGAAAAAGCATTATTTTACTATTTGTGACATACCTGGAAAAGAAACCAGAGCAGGTGATTCCAAAACTACAGACACAAGTAATTTAAAAGTAGATTTTGTTGCACAGCCTTCATACTTTTGTCTAAAGAAGGAAATCCTTTTGGTTATAAAAAAGGGAAATGTGTGGGGGTTTTTAATGGGATTTTATTATCTGGTGGACTTTTAATATTCTGTAAGCTGCCTGGAGTCACCTATGTGTGAGTTGGGCAGCTATATAAATTTGTTTAATAAATAAAATGCTCAGGAGGATGAGTCTCAGCCCTCGTATGCGTGAAGAGAATTCCTGAAGAGAATTTACAGTTCAACACATTTTGTGGCGCACACCCTGCTTCTCGCTCACAATCACTGTTTACAAGACACAATGATCCATCTTGCACATTCTGTAGTGGCCATAGACTTCCACTATTTTGACCTTTAGCAATTTCCCCTCCCGTTGACGGAATTCACGTTGATTCCAATATTTTAATCCTAAGCAATACAGATGCACTAGTTCAAATTATTGGCCTTTAAATCCATTCATTTTAAGCCATTTTCTTGCAACTGTTGTTTTGGACCCGATAGTGTAGGAGGAGAAGCCCCTTTGAAATGACTGATAAGCCCTTGGCAGCCAGCCCAGACCCACCCTGGCTGCGTCCATGTCTTGCATTACCATATCCATCATCCCCAAATATAAACGGTGGTTGTGCTGCTGGGAGTTATTATTTTTTCCTGTGAGCACACTGGCACACATTAAAAGTGAAGTTCTGTTGCCTGCTCTCAAAAGAAAGTATATATCTACCCATACACATACAAATATATGCCTACGGACCTTCTGCATCTCCTCCCAGAAGGTAACAAGGAGAATCGGTCATGGAGAGGATGTGTAGTGTCCCAGACAATCTTACGGACCCTGCTCAAGCAACGCTTCTGTGCTATGTCCTGGATAGAAGGGAATCCTGCCAAGGACCCTCAATACAAAAAATGAAGTTTTAAGTTGAATGCTTTATTTGGCCAAGTGGGATTAGACACAACGAATTTGCCTCTGGTACAGAAGCACTCAATATAAATGCAAAGCAAGATAAAGAATAATAATACCTATAAAAGGGGAAAATAAAGAAGATAATACAATGATAAATAATAATACTACAGCCCCTTGTTTATGCAACCCTCTTGTTAATAAAGGAAATGAGAGATCCTGTGTGTAGCAGGGCACTACATTAACTCCCAGCTGGTGAATATATAGGCACTGGCATGTTGGCTTGCAAGGTATCCTAGTTTGCATAAGTGTTTCCCAATCTTGGACGCTTGAAGAAGGGTGAACTTCAACTCCCACAATTCCTCAGCAGCCAAGTGCGGCGCGCTTCCTGCTTTTCGTGAGGGACGGGGCTTCCCAAGCCACGTGATTGCTGCACGCGGGCGAGCCGGGCGGCCGACACCAATCAGGGGCCGCGACTAGGCGGGGCCTCGCCTGGTTTGGATCAACTGCTTTTGGCGGGAAGAAGATGGCGGCGGCGGCGGCGCCGAAGGAGGAGGAGAAAGAGGAAGAAAGCCACGCTCCGGCCGTGGCCCCTCAGGGTAAAGTGGGCCGCGAGCAGACCCTGGACTTCGTGGTTAGTCAGTTCCTGCAGGCGCTGGACGCCGACGGGTAAGAGGGGCGAGCCGGGCGGGGATGATGGGCTTGGACCGGCTGTGGGCAATTTGACCTGTGGACTGCAACTCCCAGAATTCCTGAGCCAGCAAAGCTGCCTCAGGAATTCTGGGAGTTGCTGTCCACAGGTGGTCAAGTTGCCATAGTTGCCCGCCCGCGCTGTAAAGGAATGACGTAACTATGAATTTGGGATTAGTCCCCCCCCTTCCTGCTTGGAGCCGTGTGGACTTCAACTCCCAGAATTCCCCAGCCAGGGCTCCCCAAAGGGGTCCCTATCAACCCCCAAGCGCCAGTGGGGGGACCCAAGGGGTCAATCAGCCTTTTTGGGGGGGTCAATAAATGGTGGAGGATCTTTTGGGGGCTGTTCCTGGCCCTGCGAGGGGTGGCCAGACGGGGCTGGGCAGGGCTGGGCGGTCAGCCCGCCAGCAAGAGCCGCCTGGAGATGGTGGAGCTGAGTTGGTGTTACTGGAGTTTGAGTTCATTGGGGAATTATTATCAGGGTGTGAGTTGTGGTATTCTTAGGGTTGGTTGCACAGCCAGCCGGATGTTTAGAGCGAATTTGGCATTTTTGCCCTGCTGAATTCCTCCCAAGGACCACCTGGGGGGGGGGGGGCGGGAACCCAAATCCTTAAGTTTAAGCCATCTGGAGATCCTGGCAGTGGGGGACCAACTGACCCATTGCTACTTTCTGTTTAATTGACTCTGCCAGGATTTTCGTCACAAGTAACCCAGTCTTGTATCATGGCAGGTTTGGCCACACAATGATTGCAATCAAAGGGGTATTTTACCCCTATTTTGCGGTCCCCAACATTTTCATTTAGCTATCATTCCGAGATGTTGCTCGGAAACTAGTCAGAAACTCCAAAAAAGGGATTTTCTGCATTCTTTAGTGAAGGCTGCGTTGCTGGGGTGAAAGGATTAGAAAATGAAAGACAGTTCAGTTAAAATTCAAGATTCCTCTCTAAGATTTCCCCCCCCCCTTCAATATTTCAGACTCTGTTCAGGAAGTGAGAATATGGTATTAATAGGGCTTTCTGCCTGAGCAGGGGGTTGGACTAGAAGACCTCCAAGGTGCCTTCCAACTCTGTTATTCTGTTAATAGTCTGCTAGAAGTGGATGTTTGATGGCGTTAAAAGCCTTGTTGCAGGATATAAGATTATTATTCTTATGGTTGGTCGCACAGTCAGCCAGATATTTTAGACTGGTTTGGGCATTTTTGTCCATCTCTTGAATCCTTTCCAAGGACTTGGGATAGGCCGATGTTGCTTGATGGTGTTAAAATTCTTGTTGCAGGATAGATGTTGATTGATTGCATAGACCTGGGAGAGGCAGATGTGACTGATGGTGTTGAAAGTCTTGTTGCAGGATATAAGATTATTGTTGTTGTTGTTGATTGCATAGTCAGCCAGATATTTATACCAGTTTTGCATTTTTGTCCACCTATTGAATCCTTCCAAGGACCTAGGATAGGCAGATGTTGTTCTTTGATGGTTTGCTTGTTTATTCGTGTCAGAAGCTTCACAGTTAAAATAAAGCATACTGCATGACATAAAATTTAAAATACAAGATTAAAATATGTACAGTTGAATAGATCTTCTTTGACGGTGTTAAAGGCATTGTTGCAGGATGCAACCTGTTTCGAATAAAGCTGCCTTTTGCAATTGATAGATGGGGATTTTTGTCAGTGCTGATGCTACAAATGTGTTGGGATTGCACCCAAGGCGCCTTTCACTATTACTCCTACCTTTGCTTTCTTTTGCCACAGTTGTTCTATTTTTTGTATTATGTTATCTTCTCCCGTTCTTTCTTTTCTCTTCCGCTGTCTCCAAGCACTGCCCCATCCTGTATCCAGACTGTTTTGCCTTTCTTATCAACAGTTCTTAAGTCTGGGCTGATATGCGGCAGGTGCCTGTCTATTTGAATTCTAAAGTCCCAGAGCATTTTAGCTTCTTCATTTTCTATTACTTTCTTTATTTTGTCCTATTATCCTTGTTTGCAGTACTATTAGTTAAAGTAGTGTTTATTAAATTATTTTCATGTAATAAATGTTTGGGGCTTGATGAACAATCTGGAACATTCTGAAAGGGCCAGTGAATTGAAGAATTTGGAGATCTTTGGTTCAGCCGCTCCGTGCATCAGATGGTTATCTGCAGCTCACAGAAAACCTACGCCTTTGACTCAGGTGTGTCATTTGGAAAAGGTGCGACCAGAGTAAATATTGATGAGCCCCAAACAACTTTTGTTCTTCAGGAGGTTTTCCGCATATGAGAAAGGTAGAGGGGATGTTGGCCACCAAGTAGATTTCATCCAACAAATGAGGTTTAGCATTATAGGAATCCTTCTGAAAAGGAGTATTTTGTGTTTTATAACCTGATCGGCAGTTTCCCTTTTTTGTCCCTAGATGTCGCCTTTTCACCAAGTGCTACAGCCACCTCTACAAAGCCCATCCTGAATTCACAAAATGTGTTTATAATCAGTTCATATCCCATCTGCAAAATTCTGTACAGGTAAGTCCCAGAACATGGACAATTTCCTTTTTTCTTTTTTTCAGGGCAGCTGGCAATTGTTAGTTAGAAGCAAAAATTCTCAATTTGCAAAAAATGATTTGGGGATTGGAGACTAAAATATACGAAGAACGGCTGCAGAAATTGGGTATGTCTAGTTTAATGAAAAGAAGGACCAGGGGTGACATGGTAGCAGTCTTCCAATATTTAAGGGGCTTCTACAAAGAAGAGAGGGTCAACCTATTTTCCAAAGCACCTGAAGGTAAGGCAAGAAGCAATGAGTGAAAGCTTATCAAAGAGAGAAGCAACCCGGAACTAAGGAGAAATTTCCTGACAGAACAATTAACCAGTGGAACGACTTGCCTCCAGAAGTTGTCGGTGCTGTAATATTGGAGGTCTCTAAGAAGAAATTGGACAGCCACTTGTCTGAAATGGAATAGGTTTTTGTGCCTGAGCAGGGGGTTGGAGTAGAAGACCTCCAAGGTTCCTTCCAACTCTGGCATTCTGTTATTTTGGTAAAAACTACTGTTATTTTGGTGATTATACTCTCTATTCCCAATTGGAAGCAATTGGCAATAATAACAGCATCATAAGAATGGGAGGAAGTAATCTAATTGAACCTCTGCAAAATAAGAGAATTCTCTAAAATATTTCAGACCTCCCGTGAAGAGGAACATGTCCCTTCATGAGGCAACCTGCTCCGCTGGTTGACAGCTCTTCCTATCCAGTTGTTCCTCTTAATATGTAACCTGAATCTTTGCCAATAATTTCAATCCATCAATTCCGTTGCCCTCCAGGACAACCAAGGGGAGGTCCATTCCTTCCTCTGTTACAGACAAATGTATTTTAGAAAGGGAGATTCTGGGTTCTTTGCCTTTACCAGACCGTGGTTCCCCCCCCCCCCCGATAATATTTAGTTTATTTAAGGAAAGTTAAAATACAGAACACCAGAAAACGAAAAAACACAACAAACATTAAAAAGAAAAAGTGTCTCCGAAAAAAAATAACACATATACACATAACATCCTCCCTAGCTGAATGCTGATTAATAATATAATACAACAATTAATTTCCTACCCCTTACTAAACAGGCCAAAAGAATTTTAAACTATTCTACTAGATCTGTTTACAAATTGTTAGCCTATTGTCTATATGCTATGTTAGTAACAAAATAGTTAACAGGAAAAACAGTAATAATAAGTATTATATAAAAGTATAAAACTAATAAAATTAATAATAATGATGAAAGACAGGATTGAAGTTCCAAAGCCCTCTGTTAACTGCTGTTATGATAAATCAAGCAGCTAAGATCAGGGGAGTCCCTGCAGATTTTACTCCGCTAATCATTGCCGACTCTAGGGGGCAGCACTCGTCTCCATTTCAAGGCCACTGAGCCAGCGCTGTGGCCAGCATGACGTCACGGAGCGCTGTTACCTACCCACTGTAGTGGTGCCTGTTTACATACTTGCATTTGCATGCATTCAAACTGCTAGGTTGGCAGGAACTAGGGGGAGGATGGGTGCTCACCCAATTGGGTGGCGCTTGGGTCTCAAACCTGGGCTGCCGGCTTTCCAGTCCACAAGCCCAGCATCTTAGCCACGGCTCCACCCCCATAATAATCCAGACCCTGGTTTTAATCTTCTGGTCTTTCAGAAATATCATTGGGCTTATACTGTATTTTAGAAAATGTTTTATTAAAATGTTTGGGTTATTTTTTATTACAAATGGGCTAGTTTGGAAAGCTCTTTTAATTACCCATTTAAATCAAGGCATTTTTACGTATAGAGTTTACCAGGACTAATTTAGGGTTTCCAACAGCACCAAGATGTATTATGTGAGAGGTTTAATTTGATGAATACTTAAATCTAGAATAACTCTACTCTTAAAATTGATGGCAAAACTTTTTTCTGGAAAGAATGGGTGCAAAAGGATGTAATTACACTAGCTCCATTGTTGCTTAATTATTACTTTAAAACTTCTCAGCAAGTACAGCCTTCTTTAAACCATCAATTCAGTTAAAATATGTTTTGACAATCTAATACAGAGCTAGCGCTTTAACACCTAAAGTATCTGGTTATTAATGCACAAGATTTCAATTTTAGAATCTATACCTACTTGCACATTTTGTGAAAAGTTAAATTTCAAAACATCAAAAAGAAATATACAATAATTTTGGAATCGAGGACTGGAAATTCCAGTCCTTCCAAACCAATAGACTCAAGTCTTGAAGATTATTAAGTTTAGATCCTGTGATTTAAAGTTGAAATTAGTCTTCCAAAAGATTGTTTTTCATATTTATAGGACACCATCTAGAAATTTTTTGGAAATGATGGATTGATAACTATTTGTGTTGGCATTGCAAAAAATTTGAGGGAACTTCAACTCATATTTTATGGTCAGGTTCCTCTTGATGTTGCTTTTGGAGCAATGTTATATGCTGACAGAATTATTGGGGAAACTTTGGTTTTTAAAGAAATGTGTATTGTATTAAATTAGATATCTGCTACTTGGAACTTACCATGATCTGAAGAAATATATTTTTATACTCTAGGAATACCACAAATTATTTGAGAAAATGGAATGTTCTGTCAATTGGAAAATGCACATTATCTCTCCCTTTGGAAAAAAAGTATTGGACAGTTTGGGGAATATTGAAAGCTTATTTTTCTGAGGTTAAGCAGCTGGAAGCCCTCAGCTTTTCCTGCTCTTCTCTGAGAAATGGCAAACCCTCCCTTTAATAGCATTTCCTAAATGGCTCAGAACTGAGTTACTCAAAAAGCATTTGAGGTTTTGATCCCTTTTATTCACGTATTTATTGGTTTTATTGAGGCTTTTATTATATTTTGTTCTATCGATGTTTTGTTTCTAGTTACTAATATTTTCCTGTGTGCATTTTTGTGTTCTGGATGGCCTTAGGAGCCCCAGGAGTCGTTTGATTGTGGTGGGTAACAAACCCAATAAATGCTTTCATTTGAAGCAGGCTGTTTCCCCTGGGAGGACGGTCTGTGTGCTTGCAATTCCCACCCAGTGTGGCTTCCTTCGCGGGGCCCATTTCACTCATTTGATCCATGCCTCACATGCCACCACTCCCGTTGGCTGCATTATATAACTATACTCTGCATTTTTAATTTTCATTATTATTTTTAAAAATAGCTCCTCCCTCCTGTTTTTCCCCACAACTGCAACCCTATGAGATGAGTTGGGCTGAAGGAGAGGGACTGGCCCAGAGTCACCCAGCCGGCTTTCATGCCTAAGGCGGAACTAGAACTCCCGGTCTCCCGCTTTCTACCCTGGTGCCTTGACTGCCAGGCCAGATTGGCTCCCGAGCCCATCCTCTGCCCATTAATGTTCTGCAAGCCGACCCAGGCAGCCGTTCTGCCTCGCGCCACTCGATCGCCTCTGTTTCCGCAGGAAGAGGTTCAGGCCCTCAAGGAGGAAGGGAACCTGCCGGGGCTGCTGGACTCCCTGGATAAGCTTGAGAGAGCAGCGGAGGGCAAGGAAGGCCCTGCATGGTGAGGCTCCTTTGCCGGCAGTTGCATCCTCGGGATTCAGCGATTCAGCAGCCCAGCGACTGCGGGGCCTGCGCTCTGTCTTCACAGTGCCAAGGAAACGCCCCTTCTTGCTGCCCTCTGTTTCTGAGCTCTGGAGCAGTGGGCGCTGTGCCTCTGAGGCCAGCAACGTTGTGCGTTAACTGCAGAGGTGTGGCCCCGCTGCAAAATGCTGGGTGGGAGCTTTTCTGGGGGCTTTTCCTCCTAGGAGAGTGGATGGTGCAGGTCAGCCTGCCTCCAGGCCGCTCCTGACACGCACCTTGTCTCTGAATCCAGGCGCCCGAGTGGCCTCCCCGAGGAAGATGCTCGCAGGATGGTCGTGCCCTACCTTCTCAAGCAGCGCAGACTCCTCCAAAAATCCCTGAAGAATAAGCAGGAAAGCAACTCGCAGCTGGCAGCCGCTGTGGTGGCCGGTCGGCAGAGAATTGCAGCGCTGCAGGCGCAGGTCCACCAGCAGAGGGAGGAGTGGCAGGTGGGTGCCGCCGTGACCGGAAATCGGGGCCAGGCGAATCACGGGGGTCACGCTTGGAGATCGAGAATCAGATTAAAAGAGGGACCCTTGAAATACAGGTAGTCCTTGACTTATGTCCATTTGCTTAGTGACCTTTTGAAGTATAACAACACTGAAAAAAGGGACTTATGACCGTTTTTCACACTTAGGACCGTCGCAGCATCCCCGTAGTCACGTCGGACACTTGGCAACTGGCATGCACTTATTGCAGAGTCCTGGGGTCACGTGATCAGCATTTGTATCCTTCCCAGCTCTCTTCAGACAAGCAAAGTCAATGGGGGAAGCCAGATTCGCCTAACGACCGCATGATTCGCTTAACATTTGCAGTGATTTGCTTATTGTGGCAAAAAGATTATAAAAATGCTGCAAAACTCACTGAACAACTGCCTTACTTAGCAATGGAAATTTTGGGCTCCATTGTGGTCATAAGTCGAGGACTAGCCAGATGAATCAAAAAGAGAGATCTAAATTCAGATCCCAAACTGAGGAACAAAAATTAAAACAGTTTATTAAATAGAAATGATTTTTTTAGCATTTGTGACTAGCAGAAGAAGAGACCAGCCTGCCCGTAGAGCAGGGATGTCCAACCTTGGCAACTTTAAGACTTGTGGACTTCAACTCCCAGGATTCCCCAGCCAGCTGGGAGTTGAAGTCCACAGGTCTTTTTTTAAAATATATTTTATTGATTTTTTAAAGATAATCTTTAGTGCTTGGTAAACAACATGTTGTCTGGGTTCATATATTTATCAACAATAATAATTTCTATGATTCCATAATCAACATACTAGCTAGTGATACATTTCCTTGATCTTCTATTCTTCCAATAGTATTCTCCTTTTACCAACATTGAGCAAATACAGTTCTTAGTACTTTCGATACATACAGGGTCATCTTATTAAATCACTATAGGTCCTGTTTTCAGAGTTCTTATTTAAGCTTAATTTCCCCTCAGTATTCAAAACATTCTTGTTATGATTTTCTCAAGATTAATTACATTTAAATATCCAAATATTTCGCTCACCCATTTATATTCAAAATTTATCTATTCTTTTAACCATGTTCAAACAAGTGTTTAGACATATAGTACTCCATCTGGTAAGTCAAATCATCTGATCTCTTAAATCTAACTCTAGCCTTCTTCTTTTGCCAAACAGCTTTCCTATCAGTGTATTCAGCTTGCCAGGGGATCCTGTGTTTTGATGAATGTTGTTAGGAATGGGAAAGACAAATTTGGTGGGGTGCTTTTGAGCGGGAGTTTCGGCCATTTATATTTGTTAGGGAGCTTCCACTTTCCTTCTCCCTCAATTTCTCTCTTCATTTTTTGTCTCCCAGACTCTAGTGGTTCTCCTGGCAGCTCTATAATCCATTTTATCGGATCTTCTTTCTTATCCTCAGGTTTGTTTTGAAGTCCTGAAAAATAAAATGCCTTTTCCGTTTCCAATATTATAACAGATTCTTGCCGATTTTTCTTTGCCTATGATTCTCTTCGTTTGAAGCCTCCATCTTTGGCTCACTTTCCTCTGATTTGTGTTCTATTGTCTGATTTGTTTGTTCATTCTTTATCATCATTTTCTGAGAGTTTTTTAATTTTGAGCTTAGGTTAAAGATGTGCTCATTTATGTCATCTAAATTATTTTTAATCTCATCATGATTTGAAACAATTGTCATTTGGATTAGTTGCAACATAGCATGCATTTCCTCCTGGAAGATATTTGCCTTGTCTTGAAGTATTACTCCAGCAGGTCTCTGATGTTCCAGGCTGGGCACTTCGGAATAAGATATTGGGTGTGGTTTCCTACCAGTTTTAGTTAGGTATGCAACATCCATTTTATCTCCCCCCTCCAAATAATCTTTCACTGGTAGCATAATCCCCGTATATTAGCCTTATCAAACCAACCAATCGTAAGGTCCAAACAAAGTCTTGTATATTTCTTATCTTTATGTATGGCCTTTATAGTCCAATGTGTTTCCAATTATCAGTCCACCACTGAAAGCAATATTTTATAACAGTTCTTCTGCTCAGGAGTCCTACAATTATCAAGCAGCCAAAATTGCAGTCCAAAATGTTCACCTATGAGTAATCCAGTAGCTTCCCCTCTAGAAAGAGTAGCCAAAGTGAAGGTTTTTCTTTCTCTGCAAAGAATTCTTGAGCTTAAAAATCACAGCTTAGTAAGTGTTTATAATCCAATAAGGTCAGCAGTTTTTATAACAATTGTAGTTCTCACTCTATAGTAGATAGTCCATTGTATTTTCTTTCCTCTGTTCCCAGCTGTTCTCTATTTAGCCAAGAGTCACTGAGGATCAAAGGGACAAGTTGTTCTCTATTTCTGGGCATCTTGCCAGTTTCTGAGCCACGGCAGCTCAGTAACTCTTCATTTTCCAACTTTTATAACAAAATTATTTTCTTATAATTTCATCAGTACTCTTTCAAATGGAAAATCTTAATAGTTTCCATAATTTTCAGGTTTATCCAGACTGGAGCTTTATATTAATTCCATTTCAATGTATTTATGTCCCCCATAAAAATTAGACGCTTTCTATGGAAGGGTGGGGCTGCTATCCTTCTCGCTTTCAGAGGATTTTTTGCTTCTTGGGGATCTTTTCCAGAAAATCAGTTGCAAGATAGAAGAGAGAAGATCGATATTCTCACCCAGTTCCAAACACGCTGTTCAGTCTGTTCTAGTTAGTGCTTTTGGACTTCGGCTGTCGGTAGCTTGGGCTAGTCACCAAAGTGCAGCTAACCTTTCTCCTGTCGGTTTGGATGGCTTCCCCGGATCAAGCGGATCGACCGCCATCTTTCTGTGATCAATGCCCCCCCCTTCTTCGTCGTCTCTTTGGGGCGACTTTAGACCCATTTAGGGTCCCCTGGCAGGACGAAACCAGCCGTGAGGTGCGGAGCTCCGCAATCCCTTGGCCGTGTTGCTAAGTCGCAAAACCGGAAGGCTTGAAGTCCACAGGTCTTAAAGTTGCTCCGGTGAAGACCCCTGCCTTACAGGATGCTGATCTCCCTCAGACCTGCTCTGGTGTCCTCTAGCAAGGGCAGCAGGACGCAAACACACCTCAATGCAGGTAGTCTTTGACTTATGATCACAATTGGGCCTGGGAAACATGTTAAGTGGTGCGATCATTAAATGAGGCATTACATGACCACATCCAATTTTACAACCTTTTTGCCACAGTCATTAAGTGAGACATCATGTGACCATGACTTCCGAGCTCCTGCTGGCTTCTCCACTGACTTTGTTGGGAGCCAGTTGGAAAGGTTGCAGATGTGGATCATGTGGCCCTGGGTCATGGCAGCCTTCATAGATGCCTACTGGTTGCCATGTGTACCAGTTGTGATCGGGTGACCACAGGGATGCTGCGACGGTCAAAAGGACAAGGACTTGTCACAAGTCACTTTTTTTCAGCACTGTTGTGACTTTGAAAGGTTACTAAATGAATGGTCGTAAATCAAGGACCCTTGATTTAGGTATTGGGACACTTTATTGCTGAAGATGGCAGTTCTTCCAGCAGGACTTCGTAGGGAAGGACCTCTGACTGAGCCTGGAAAGGCCCTGCAAGACCTCGCCTGAAGGCAGGACGAGAAGCAACGGAGGGGAACTAATCAAGGAGAGAAGAGCCATTTAGAACTGAGAGAAGTTTCCTGACAGTGAGAACAGTTAATCCGTGGAACGGCTTCCCCCCAGAAGTTGTGGGTGCTGGAAGTTTTTAAGAAGAGACTGGACAGCCTCTTGTCTGGAATGGTATAGGGCAGGCATGTTAAACTGCCGGCCCGCGGGCCGGATGCGTCACGCCGAAACCGCGCCCGCCCCATTGCCGGCAATGGGGAAAAAGTCCCAATACGTCACGCGATGTCACGTGACATCGCGAGTTTGACATGCCTGGTATAGGGTCTCCTGCCTGGGCAGGGGGTTGGGCTAGAACACCTCGAGGTCCCGTCCAACTCTGTTACTCTGAAAACAATCCCACATTGTAGTAGCCCATCTATTCTCTGCAGATCCTCTTGAGCCATATTTCTGAACCTCAGTGACTTTAAGAAGAGTGGACGTGTCTCCCAGAAGTCCCCATGGTGGCTGGGGGATTCTGGGAGTTGAAGTCCACCCCTCAAAGTCGCAGAGGTTAAGCAACACCGCTGTAGAGTGAGGGAGGCCGTTTCCCCTTACTCAAAGGCTGTTCTAGCAGTGGACTTACCTCTTCTACCCTCCTTTCAGGGAATTGCTCTCGATGGCCGGAAGATGATGGAGACCTTTGATGATCTCTCCTGAGAAGGCCCGGCCTGGCTGCGTTTTGTGGGCGAGGATGTGAGGGAGACCGTGGAGAGCCTGTGGATTTTCTGCCAGATTTCCAGAGCAGCCGGTCTGCGGGAGAGGGCCGCTCCCTCTCAGCTTGACTGGGGTGGGAAGCTGGGGACGGGGTGCATGTGATTATGTACTGATCGAAATATTACAGCTCCTGCTTTGTATTTATTTCACTCAGAATATCAATTCTGCAAGCTCTCTTTGTTTGACAGCTGTGAACTTGTACAAATACAGCCGTAGGACAGCCAAATAATACAATCAGATAATGAGTGTTTGCTTTGGGTATACTATAGAATACCTTCTTGAAATTTGGAGATTGCATCTAGATTTATGCCAGCTGGGGAATTGTGGGAATTGAAGTCCGGACCTCTTAAAGTTGCCAGTTGTTGAATAAATACTGGACTAGATGGTCTCCGAGCTCCCTTCCGTTCTTCATCATCTTTTCTGACATCTGAAGAGTTGCCTCTCGCCCTCAGCCGTCTTCCTCTCAAGGTTCAACCAGCTTTTTCAGTGCCTTGATGAGCTTTTAGTTTTAGGTTCCTGGTCATCTTTCTCGCCCTTTTCCAAGTTCTTCCCATGTCTCTGAAAAAGGGAGGCCTGACTTTCACTGACAGTTTTTTGGTCTGGGAAGCGTGGAAGAGATTTTGGTAGAAGAAGACCTGCCTGTCTCTCCTGCAGAGTTCTTCAGGCAGCTCTTCAGGCTTATTTATTTTATTTTATCAAATTTATTTGCTGTCCGTCTCACAGTTTAGGAGACTCTGAGCGGCTTGTTATAATAATGGGAGAGGAACACCCCCTAGACCCGGACAAAGCTCCCAAGAGCTTCTGGATCTGGATCTGGGCCCTAGATGCGTCCCCCATTTTGCTCTTGGAGCCAGGAAGGGACATCAGCTCCTCACAAAGAACAGGGAAAGCGAGGCTGCCCCAAGTCTCCCAAACATCTGCTTTTGATAAGAAACCGCTTTGGGAGGAAGGCTGGCCCAGCTCAGGACTCTGTAAACACAAAAGCCTTGAGGTCACAACGAGTGTGCCATGAGACGCCAAGGCAGAATTGCTGGCCGGCCCACACCGGGTCTCCTGGGGCTGGTGAGAGGCGCCAAAGAAGGCTGCGCTCCCTCCGTCTTTCTGGCTGGGGTTCTACAAGTCGGGGAGCTGTTGGGGTCTTGCTGAAAAAGCGAGTTGGTGCTGCTTCTCCTCCAGGGAGACCTTCCACAGCGGATTGAAGTTCCTCACTAACGCAAACACGTTGCATACTGCTCACCTCTTCCAGTTTAGCTTGAGACCCCAAACTTCGCAATGTGTTATATTGCATAGAGATTTCTCTGTTTTCAAGCTCTCCTAATTTGAATTTTGCATCTCCCTTTCCTCCAGTTTCCTCACAAATCTATATTTTGGTGTCAGATCCCCACATCTGAGAACCATTGAATTAATAATCTTACAATAGGCTGGATTCACACATCCGCCAAGCCCTACAAAGATTAACTGCAGTTAATGCAAATCAACACATCTGCATGTGGCTGCTAAATATTGAATAAACTTGTTGAACCCAAGACTCCAGCAGCCACAGCTCTATAAAATGTGCAAAGAATTGTCTGCTTCCTTGGGAAATCATCTTCGTGGCTATGAGTTGCAACCACCTATATTTTGTTTAAATACAATAAAAAACCTCCTGATGGTAAACCTGTACAAGAGGGGAACAGTCTGCTCTTGTCCAGAAGAAGCCATGGATAGAAACCTATCAAGGAGAGAAGCAACCTAGAACTAAGGGATTTCCTGACAGAACAATTAATCAGTGGAACAGCTTGCCTCTAGAAGTTGTGGCTGCTCCATCACTGGAGGCTTTTAAGAAGAGACTGGACAGCCATTTGTCTGCAATGGCACAGGGTCTCCTGCCTTGACTAGGGGCTTGGACTAGATGATCTCCAAGGTCCCTTCCAACTGTTCTGCATTCTGCACCCAAGGCCCCTTGGGGTCATGCCAGGCCAGCTGAGTTCAGCAGCAGACAAGCCCTTAAGGGCTCTTTCAGGCTCCTCCTATTGCGTGTTGAAAGCCTCTCCTACGTTAGCTTGACTGTTTGATTACACTTCGTTTAAATCGCTGCCTTTTGCTTCCATAATTCAGAACGGTTTACATTTCAGCTCCCAGGCTGCGAAGGCGGCACCTTCATTAGGACAGCTGAAGTTGCACCAAATTGTTGTTTTTGCGTTTTGAGAATCCTTCAGGCTGGGAAGGGAACAGTGGCTGGTCTCAGTGCCACGTCTGTCTCGAGCGACATATTGGGTGGACTGAGGCGCAGCCCGGGCGTCGTATTAGGCTGGCTTGGCCCCGCTTGCTCGGCCAGGATAAAGTGGGGCCAGGAAATTCATGGTTTGTGTTTGGCGTCTTGCAACTCAGCCAGAGCCCTGGGGTGACTGGGAGGCCCTCCAAAGAAGCCCTGTCTGGAAGGAGTAACTTCCAGCTGTCGAAGTCCACCCTCTCATCATTCTTTGCGTCTCGGCAGTGCCCAGACTCGAAGCGGGGGAGAAGAGGCACACGTGGCATTCGGGGCAGCAAAGCGTCTCGGGCATCGGCTGGTGCAAAGCGGTCCACGCCCCACGGAGCTCCCTCCCCCCGGATCTGGAAGGGCTCCCGGGGGTTGAGTTCAGCCGTGCGGCTGCCCCAGACAGGAGGAAGCGGGGATTTAAATCACAGGCTTTCCTCACTTTGGCCCGGCTTATCCGCACAGGCAGGACGAACCAGGCCATTTGCTGGTAATCACAGCCCTGGGGCTTTGCGCCTCCTGGCCTCAGTCCCGTCCAGGGTCTTTGGCCAAAAACCAGCCCCTCCCCCCCCATTCTCTGGGGACCGCTTCCCGTGAAAACTTCTGCCGCAGCGAAACAAACTGAGAGCCGGGGGTGGCTGCAAATGAGAGGGAAACGGGTTTAGAGGAGGGGGAGCACGCTAGAAAGATGGCAACATGGCCGTTAGGTTGCCGTTAACAGTCTGGATAAAGGGTACTCAGAACTGAGCGCCAGTAGTCCTCAACATATGACCAAAATTGAGCCCAAAATGTCTGTTGCTAAGCGAGACATTTCTTAAGTGAGTTTGCCCCATTTCTTGCCATAGCTGTTAAGTGAATCACTGCAGTTAAGTTAGTAAAATGGTTGTTAAGTGAATCTGGCTTCCCCATTGACTTTGCTTTTCAAAAATTTCGCAAAAGGGGATCACGTGACCCCAGGAGAGACTGCGACCGTCATAAATATGAGTCAGTTGCCAAGGGGCTGAATTTGGATCACGCAGCCACGGGGATGCTGCAATGGTCCTTAAGTGTGAAAAACGGTCATAAGTCTTTTTCAGTGCCATTGTAACTTTGAGCAGTCACTAAATGAACTGTTGTAAGTCAAGGACTAGCTGTACTTGAAGATTGCCTCAGTGGCCGCCCCTCCCTTCTAGGTTTTCTGTCTTGCTAACGCTCCACATTCCACCATCAGAGGCAAGAACAGCTGTCTGTCTCTTAGTTTTGGCTCTAGTACAGCTTTTAGTAATATTCTGTGTGGTTTTAAGGTGTTAATGTTTTAACTGTTTTGTTTTATAACATAAGTATAAGCAAATAAATGAGTAATTAAGTAAGTTTGGATGGCCAGCAGAGATGCCACCACAGGAGCGATGGGTGCCTGAAGGACCAGGATGGGCAAAATCTTTTTCATAGCACGTGATCGGTCAATCAATCAACAGGGATGCCTGATAAAACAAAAGCAGCAATTTAAAAGGAAATTTGGTTTGTTTCCCCGAGACCAATTCTTTAAAAAAGAAAGATGATACCAAACAACTAAAATCCATTAAAAGGGCACAGAATGAAATTACAGAAATGCCCAAATCCACACAGTAAAATATTAAAATGTTGATCAATAAGGTCATGACCGACATTGGAAAATTCCCAACTTAGTCCCCTGAAAGGAAGCCAGCCGATCCAGCCTGGGGTGAGTTTGAACCCTTCCACTTTCTGGGGTTTCTGTGGAAATCCCTGCTTGAAAGAAGTGGCTGTTGGAGTTCCGCCTCGGCCCCCGGCAAGGCCGTGTGGCGGGAGAGGGCCAGTCCCTGGGCAACCCGGGCTGCCTCTGAACTCGGGAAGAAAGCGGCGGAGGCGAAGGGGCAACCTGGCTCTTGCGAGGCAGTAGGGAAGGCAAGGGAACCGGACCTGCCAGCCTCCGAGCCAGGATACCCACAGGAGACAGTCAAGAGGGCGGCTCTGATGGTGGAATTGAAGCTCCCTCACGGCACACATTTTGTGCAGGCTTCAGTCGCTCCCTGGCATCTCTTGGGAGAGGCTCCAGTCCAGGCCTCTCCCACCTTGGCAGCTTTAAGACTTGGGGACTTCAACTCCCAGCATGGCTGGCTGGGGAGTCCTGGGAGTTGAAGTCCCCAAGTCTTAAAAGCTGCCAGGTCGGAGAGTCCCCAAGTTCTAGACGGCGTTTCTCGACTTTAGCAACTTTAAGCTGGGTGAATTTCTGGGAGTCGAAGTCCTGACAACTCAAAAGCTGCTAAGTTGCGAAACACTCCTGCACGGAGCAGGGGGCTGGACCAGATGACCTCTGAAGCCCCTCCAAAAATGCTGCAATGAAAACCATCCGAACTTTACATATCCTCTTGCCCCCATCTTGAAGGAGGCCTCCACTCACGGCACCCCCCCCAACAAACTGCTCGGAGCCCCGCCAGACCCCCCAAGAGTGCCCAAACGAGCTTGGCGGCGCCCCCGCCCTCTTTTCCAGCCTCTCCGGGCCCGGAGCCTGGCAGGCTTCCCGCAACGCCCCCGGGAGCCGCCGGAGGAGGAGGCGGCGGCGGCGACGACGCGCCCCCTTCTGCTGCCAAGGCCGGCTCGGGGGAGTATAAAGGGGGCGCCGGGCAGGCCGGGGCGAGAGAAGCGCCCGGAGCAGCCCAGCCTCGCCATGAACGCCTTTCTGCTGGCCGCCCTCTGCGCCCTGGCCGGGCTCTGCCTCGCCCGCACAGGTAAGGAAGCCCCGCCGCGCCGCTCCTCGCCCGCCCGTCCCCGCCGAGGGTCTCCCGCTGCCCCGGCCCTGGGCGGACGAGCCGGGCGGGGGAGGCGCTCGGCCCAGGAAAGGGGCTTCTCCCCCGGGAGGGAAGGGGGCTGCGGGGTGTCTGCCGCCTCCGGCCCCCCTCCTTCCCCCCGGCCCCCTTCCCCAAACCCAGCGAGCCTCCCCCGGACAAGGCCGGCGGGGCTGCGGCGGGCAGAGGGAAGCCCCTCGCTGATGCGCCCTCCCGCCCCTCCTCCTTTGCAGGGCACGCCGCGCACGCCCGGAGCGCCGACGGGTCGCCCAGATCGGAAGGTGAGTGGGGCGCCTCCGGTTATGCCCACCGCCCCTCAAGGTTCCCCCCCGGGCCCTCGTCGCGCCCCCTCCCCAGGAGGCGCCTCTGAGCGTCTGGGCACCTTCGCGCTCAGAGCGCCTTTTGGAAGGCCGGCATCGTTGCCGGCGCCGCCCCGTTTGAGGCTGCCCTCTCGGCTGGAGCCCGGCCAAAGGGGGCTGCAGAGGCGGCAGGGAGCCCAGTGGCTGCCCTGAGCAAGCTGGCCCTTGCGTGGAATTAGAGACTGGTGGGAAAGCGGCTGTTAGGCCCACCTGCGCTCTTATGCCCAGGCTCGGCTCAGGCGTGGGGAATGGCCCGGGTGCCTTTTCTTCTTCTGCTTTGCAGGAAGGATTTAGAGGAGATGGTAACCTCTTCTTTCTGTTCACACCATGAGGACTAGAATCATGCAATGTACTTCCAAATTGGAAACGGAGTTTCCCAACTGCCCTTCCTCAGCAGGTGGGGAGAGGCCCCTGTTCTAAACATCCCCTCCTTCCCTGCAGCTTTCGTCTCCAAGCGTGTGGGGGCTGAAATCGTGAAGCGACAGAAGAGGAACTACAACAGGTACAGAGAAAGTGGGCGCTCACCATGGGCTAGTTGATCCATCCCATCCCTGAATTTCCCTGGGGTGCTCGGTCTGCAGCTCCCTAAATTCCCAGCCCCCCCCCCCGCAGTTGGACTCCATGAACATTTCCATATTGCTGCGAGAAGCCCCAACTTGGGGGGGGGTCAGAAACCTGGAGTTGAAAGGACTCTTGAGGCCATCTAGTCTCGCCTGCCGCCCAGAGAGGAATCCTGATTAAAAGCCAGACTCTGATTTGCAAGAAGCTTTGGCTGAGATTCTAAAAGTAGCTGAGTTCAAGAAATATGGGAAGGGGTGGCAAAATGGGGGGAAATCGCCCCCCTCTTACCCAGGGTGAGAATTGCAGCCCCTGAAGAGGGCTTACGAGGGAAGGCCTGGCCCCTTATTCACAAGGGCCACGGGGACTGAGCTGGCCGCCAAGCACCGTTTGCACCCCCACAAAGTCACCTGTGACCACCTGGGGCTTCTGGTCTCAAGAAAGCAGGAGAGACCTGGGAAGGTCCTTGAGGACATCCAGGTGATGCAGAGGAGAGAGAGAACAGCACAGTGCCACAGTTGGAAGGGGCTTTGGAGATCTTCTAGTCCAACCCCCTGCTCAACCAGGAGACCCCATGCCACTTCGGACAGGTGACTGCCCGGTCTCTTCTTAAAAGCCTCCAGTGAGGGGAGAGAGAAGGAGAATTGGAGCCAGAGATGAGCTGGAGAAGAGAGGGAAGGCAGTGGGGCAGATGGCTGGGCTGGCCCCGAGGAAGGCTCTTGGGCAGTCTTCCTCAAACTTGGCAACTTTAATTCTGGGAATTGGAGTCCACACTTCTTGCCACGCTTGAGGAACTCTGCTCTTAGGAGTCATATCACAGACCCCCTAAGCAGGGGAAGCAGCTGGGGGGGGCGCACAAAGGGGCTGCAGAGGAGATGTCCTCCCCCATCAATAGGCCCCTTGCCTCCGTCCCCCCCTGGGGACCCCCCCGCACTCGCTTGTTCGCCTCCCCGCCTTCCACCGCAGAGTGACCAAGCCCTGTCCCAGCGAAGCCCACCCAGGCCTCCCCTAATCGCCCTCCCCTATTGCTTCCTCCGCAGTGGCTACGGGGCTGCCCCCCAAGTGGCCGTGAACCCTTTCGAGGCCCAGCGGGAGGTCTGCGAGCTCAGCCCCGACTGTGATGAGTTGGCCGACCAGATCGGCTTCCAGGAAGCTTATCGGCAGTTGTACGGGCCCATCTAGCCCGCCGGCGGTTCTGCAGCCCCCGGAGGACTGGGGCAGGTGACCTCTCCCCCCCCCCCCCCCCCAGTTGAAGCTGCTTGTAACTTTGCTCTCTCTGTAAGAGACTTGGGGAAATTTGTACTTTATGTTCTAGAAACAAATAAAGGGAAAAAACCAGGAACTGCTGCAGGTTATTTCACTGGACGGAGCAGACGGACTTTTCTGTGGCAGAGAGGGGGTGTCACCCAATGGCTCCCCACGAGGGGGGTTCCTCTGCCTCTCCGCCCTTTACAGCCACCCCAAATGAGAAAAGCATGAAGACCTCCGAGACCCACAAGCCTAAAAGCCCACCTCCCCAGAGAAATCTCAAATGCCTTCTTTCTGTCGTTCGTTGTCAGCCATTTGGTCGTGTCTGGCCTGCGGCCACTCTGTGGATCAGCCCTCTCCATGCCCCTCTGCCTCACATCGCCTCCTCCAGATCCGCCCTGGTCATCACGGGGCCGTCCTTTATAGTGTCCAGCCAGCGGGTATTGGGGGGGCTCTTCTGCTCCCATCATGATGGACTTTTCGAGTGAGTCGGCTCTCATGACATGGCCAAAGTAGGACAGGCTCTGTTGGGCGATCTTGGCTTCCAGACACTGCAGTTCTTAATGGAATAACAGAGATGGAAGGGACCTTGGAGGTCTTCTAGTCCATCCCCCTGCTCAAACAGGAGACCCTAGACCCTTCCAGGCAAATCTCTTCTTAAAAGCCTCCAGGGATGGAGCACCCACAACTTCTGGAGGGAAGTTGTTTTGCTGATTAATTGTTCTCCCTGCCAGGAAATTCCTCCTTAGTTCCAGGTTGCTTCTCTCCGTCCGATGAGCTTCCCTCCGTTGCCTCTTCCAGGGGCTACACGTCTCCTGGTCTTGGGGCTGCAGTCACCATGTAGGCAGCAGTGGGCATTTGGGTCCTTGCATTCCGTCCCCTCTTCCCGCAAAGAAAGCTGGGCATCGGGGGGACTTCCCTACCACACCAAGGGGGTCACTGGGGGCATCTGGCAGGCACAGTGCTAAGGAACCCACGGAGCCCCGGGCCGCTTGCTCAAACACTAATGCAGGTAGTCCTCGACTTACAGCCAGTTGTGGAAGCAACTGTTCAAAGTTACGACGGACCTCTCCTGGGCTACTTAGGACCTGGATTTCAAATTCCAATGCCCCTCCCCCATGGTCATGTGATCACATTTTGGGCACTGGCAAAAGGTGCCCATTTATGGCCATTTACAGTGTCCCCTGGTCATCTGATGGCAATTTACGACATTTGTTCCCAGAAATTGGCTTTACTTCTGATTTCTGGCAAAAAAATGCCCACTACAGAAGTTGTGGGTTCGCTTAATGACTGCCGCATTCACTTAATGACCATGGCGATTTATTTAATAACTGCTGCAAAAAAGTCATAAAATTAGGTGCAGTCAGGTGATGACCTGCTTAATGACCAGCACGACTTACAACAAAGTTCCAGACTGAATTACAGTTGTAAATCAAGGACTATTTGTAATGCACTAAAACCAACACACAAAAGCCAATTAGGCGAAATATTGTGCAAAAACAGGGATTCTGATGGCTGAGATTACCTGCTAGCTGCAGGGTGGAAGTATCCACTTGCAAAGCCCTCTAACATAAGATAATCCCACCTGTAATTATGCAGACTGTAAGATGAAAAGCATCTTTCACTGACTGCTTTGAACTTTCCCACAAATAGGGTAGAGGGAACTTGTGAATGCTTCAGAGGCTGGTCTTTTCTATTGCTGCTCACCTTTTGACTGCAAATGCTGCGTCAGCTTTAACAGATTAGGCAACTGACCTTCTATCGTGACTTCCAAAATAGTTGGACACTTGCTGTTCTTCTGCTACAGCAGGAAATTGGGCAGGGAAGACCCTTTATTAGACCGCTAACATTTCTAAACAGGAGGAACTTGGAAATCCAAGATAGCAGAACAGAATAACAGAGTTGGAAGAAACCTTCTAGTCCAGCCCCCTGCTCAGGCAGGAAACATTTCAGACAAGTGACTGTAAAGTCTCTTCTTAAAAACCTCCAGTGATGGAGCGCCCACAACGTCTGAAGGCAAAGCTGTTCCGCTGATTAATTGTCCTCACTGTCAGGAAGTTTCTCCTTAGTTCCAGGTTGCTTCTCTCTTTGATTAGTTTCCATCCATTGTTTCTTGACTTGCCTTCTGGTGCTTTGGAGACTAGGTGGACCCCCTCTTCTTCTTTGTGGCAGCCCCTATCCAATGCTGACTACAGATTTAGCCTTGTATACCAAGTCCCAGAACTCAGATTTGCTGCTTTTCTAAAACAGGGGAGAGGAAGGAGGAGGAGGAGGAGGAGAAAAACATTTGGATAGTGGACGTGGCAGTGCCTGGAGACAGCAGCATAGAAGAGAAAGAACTAGAGAAGATAACAAAATACAAAGACCTACGAATAGAAATAGAACTGTTGTGGGAAAAGAAAGCAAAGATAACTCCGATAGTCCTAGGTGCCTCGGCTGCAATCCAAAAACAACTGGAGCACCACTTGAACACCATCAGAATTGACAAATTCACCATCAGTCAATTGCAAAAGGCGGCATTACTGGGAACAGCTTTCATCCTGCGACAAGATCTCTAACATCATCAAACGATGATGATGATGACTGAGTATCTGGCTTATAGCACGAACAAGCCGGGTTGTGTTTCAGAAAAGAAAAACCAGAGTTAGGACACCAGGGGATGTGGGCATCCTTGGAAGAAGCTGTGTGAATGTTTATTACTTTGTTCATATGGGAAGCCCCCTCCTCGCAGCTCTTCCGGCTCATCCCTCCCATCCAGGCGGCCGCTGCAGTGGAGCAGGAGGGTTTTCTGCATTCAGCCGGGCTGCTTGGACAGTGATGGGCAAAGGGGGGCCTGGAATCCGCTGACGCCTGACGAGGCGTCTGCTCAGCAATACGATGAATGCAACAACGATGCCAGCAAACAGAAAGACCCGCAGGGATGAATCTGGACACCACCTCCGTTATGTTCACGTATCTCTGACGTCCTGGGAAAAAGGCAGAAGGTGTATTAATCACTCTTGCACGAACAGGATAATTGTGTGAAACCTTTCATTTCTATATTCAAATTGGGTTTAGTTTTAGGGAGGTTTTACTTATGCAAGCAAATCACCACGAGTGAGTTGAGCAGCCATATAAAGTTTCTTAATATCAAATTGTTACTAACAATGTATTATTGTTTATTAACTGTTCTTAATAGTAAGTAAAATATTTGCTAAAGTGAACCAAACCAGTGTAAATCTGATGAAAAATGTGGCAATTTTTCTTAAATTCACCTCTACCCAGACCTCTACCCAGATGGTCTGACTTTGGAAATCAGAGAAGGAAACACATCGAGTCCCCAGCTCCACCTCCCCTTCCAGAAACCGCCTCCTCTCTTGTGTCTGCGGAGATTCTCAATCATTCCGATCCTGGTTGTCCCAAAGATGTTCATACAGGTTGTTCCTGAAGAAGCTTCTTGGATGAGAAGTGGAACGTTTTCAAGGAAAAACCCAAGAAAGTCCAATTGCCTTTTGAAAAAGCACCTTTGAGGCTGCCTCCTCCACAATTTATGACTTGAGCAGAAGGAAAGGCTGCATTGCTGTGGGGAATGTGGTTCGTTGGCCAACCACAACCATTGTATTCCACAGTCATTGTGGAGAGCTACTCCTTCCTCAAACCTCATCCAAGGTTAATCCTTTTCAGCTTTCGCCCCAGCCAGCCCCCATAAAAACACTTACTTGGACACGCTTCTCTGAGTGTCATAGTTTTGGATACCTTGCTAACAGGGTTTTTCGCCTTGCAGCTGACCTCCTGGTCGAAGATTTCTCGGTTGGTGTAATTGATGGTAAGCAAACTCTCACGGGTGACCTGAGAGATGATCTCCTCTGCCACAAACCAGTGCAGGTCCAGCTGGTCCTTCCATTGCTCCACAGAGCAGTTCAACTGCAACACTTTTGTCCGGCCTCTGTTGATTGTGCACTTGATGGACAGGTCCTTGCGCTGCAAGCGTTCTGAGCAGGAGATTGAAAGGACAGGAAGTGAAAGGGCGTGGAGCTGGAAGCAAAATTTAAAATGAAGGAAAATCCTCCCACCAAGAGTGGCTTAAGGGAGGATATTCTTAGGGCCTTGAGGCCTCTAAACCCAGAAGAAGGAAGTCATAGCAGCTTCTTCTTCTGCCCTGACCCCACGACACTGTGCTTCCTGTAGACTGTGCGCAAGACAACCTGGTTAACCTAATCAGAATAACAGAATGACAAAGCTGGAAGGGTCCTTAGAGGTTTCTAGTCCAACCCTCTACTCAAGCAGGAGACCCCATACCACTTCAGACAAGTGGCTGTCCAATCTTTTCTTAAAAGCCTCCGGTGATGGAGCACCTACAACTTCTGAAGGCAAGCCGTTCCACTAATTAATTGTTAGGAATTTTCTCCTTCATTCCAGGTTGCTTCTCTCCCTGATTAGTTTCCATCCGCTTCTTGTCCTGCCTTCTGGTGCTTTGGAGAATAGGTGGACCCCCTCTTTTTTGTGGCATCCCCTTAGATGTTGGAAGACTGTCACGTCACCCCTAGTCCTTCTTTTCACTAGACCAGTCATGCCTAATTCCTGCAACCGTTCTTCGTATGTCTTCGTCTCCAGACCCCGGATCCTCTTTGTTGCTCTTCTCTGCACTTGTGTGTCTGCAACACTTACTATAAACTTTCAGGTCAAAGTGCTCGTCGATTGACTCTGAAGTTGTTAAAACGATGTTCGCCGTATATCTGTTAATGTCCTCTTGGCTTAGATGTCTGAGCTGCAGGTTCCGGCAGTTCCTGGTGGAGCTCAGGCGCTCCTTAAGTGCTGCGAGGGGTATGAGAAGTTTGCAGGGCTTCCCTGGGGCCACCAGGGCGAGGGTCCTGAACCTGCCGTTTCTCTCAGTCCTGCTCCAGGAAATGGTTGCAAATGGTTTTGATTCGTTGATCTGGAAAGTGACGGATTCACCCAGAACACCATTCAGTTGCACGGCAGAGGTTTCTGTGAGATCAGACAGAAGACAAAAAGCTTTAGAAGCAAAAGGCGGCACACTATCCGAGCCAACTTGGTTTATGTTTTTTTCATTGGACGCTTCAAAGAAAATGCATACACATTTTCACAATGTGAAAAAAAGAATAAAAGAACACAAGACAGATGATAAACCAGGGATTTTAAATGTTGTGGAGGTTATGGCTTTTTAACATGTCATCAATTAGTTGTAAATAGTTAAATATATTGTACTTCACATTAGAAAATTAAGGACCACTCTTAAACTAAGAATAGATATCAAGAACACGGTCAACAAAATATAAATCACTGAATGACGTTCAGTCCATAGTAGCAAGAACCTATGCTGATTTTGGATATTTAATTTATATCCCACCTTTATTGTTTTTACAAATAGCTCAAGATGGCAAACATACTTAATACTCTTCCTATTTTCCCCACAACAACCCTGTGAGGTGGGTTGGGCTGAGAGAGAGTGACTGGCCCAAAGTCAGCCAGCCACTTTGGTGTGTAAGGTGGGACTAGAACTTGCTGTCTCTTGGTTTCTAGTCTGGCGCCTTCACTACCAGACCAAATTGACTCTTGTGAAATTGAAATGCAGGTTCTCTGTATACATAACCCCAAATTTTGGATGTGGTACCAATTAGGTATTATGTAAAAGAATATTATAGCTTAAGAAATGTCCAGTTTGAGGTAGATTTAACTTTTAAGGCAGGAAGTTCTTTGAAGCATAGAAGCATTTTCTAACGATCTGGTTAGCCATTCATTCACAGAAGGGATTAAGTGTTGTTTCTAATAAAATTCATGCAGTATCTTCCAACAATTAGCACATATAAAGGTAGTTCTGCATAGTCTGAGGAGATAAACAGTTTGGTAAAATTGAATATCATAGGTTGATATTGGAATCCAACTTTTCAGACTTGTTTCATTCTAGTAGGAATTACTTTCCACCATTGTTTTGCTGCACAGCATTGTCCCTAAGTGTGGAATCCTGCTTGCTCCTTACAAGCAGCAACCTAGTTCTGAGCCTCGTCTAGGAGGCAATGTAGAAAGGGCCAAACTCCCCCCCCCCCAACTGCCTGTCAAACCAAAACCATCGCAGAGGTTACAGGCTTGGAAGTAAAGAAGCAGGAGTGTCACCCAGGAAGCATCCTTGTGTCGCATGCCAGGCACTTTACTGCTTGGCTTCCAGCAAGGCAAGACGTGGTCCCTGCCACTGGTGGCTCCCACTGCCCCCCCTTTGGCTGAGACCTCACAATCAGGTGACTCAGTCTGCATCATATGCAAATCACTTACCTGGAGGGGGGAAAGGTTAAGCTTCCCAGCCCCAAATTTGCTTCTGAGAGTTTCAGCTTCTTTGGAAAGTTTGAATGAATTTTGCAGGCCAATCTTTTCAAGGCTCAACTTCCTGCCTTGCTTGTTCAGGGAAGACTGGCACTGCCTTCCCTCTGGCAATTTCTTTCTTCAACTGGTATAAAGCTTCCCAGATGAAATATTTGGATTGGAACTATTGTCCCAAAGGTGCTTTTTCAGGAGGCAACTGGACTTTCTTTGTTTTTCCTTGAAGACGTTTTGCTTTTCACCCAAGAAGCTTCTTCAGTTCTGGCTGAATGGTGGGGAATGGAAGGATTTATATTCCTTGCAGTCATCTGGTCATTAGCACTCTTTCTGAGACTCATTGAGGCCACTTGGAGGTTTATCTGTGCCCTCGGGGTCCTGAATCAGAGTGCAAATGGGCCTGGAGCCTTCTTGGGACTGCTGAAAGGGCCGTGTTGGATGACTGAGAATCTCCATAGACGATGGGAACGGTGGCTTTCTGGAGAGACTCATCTGGTCTCCCAAGAGGGCAATGCTCCTATTAGGGCCCTCCTGCTTGAGCAGACCTCCAAAGACCCTTCCAACTCTATTATCCTATGCTCTTTTTTAAAAAAAAAAATTAAGTGGACTTTTAGAGTCCTGGGATCTTGGCTGAAGTGCTGAGTTGGGTCCCCAAGCATGATTGCAAAACTGGACCGTTGGGACAATGTTTACTGTAGTGAAAAGAAGACAACTGAAGGGCTCCTTCCTTCAGTGGGGGCTGTGCCCCCTCCCTTCCCTGGGGCTTTCAGGAGGTTCCCCTACTTAGGCTGGCAGAGAGAAAGTTTGGAAATAGCCCAGCTGCGACCTGGGTGTGAGCCAATGGTGGGAGTTTTGTGGACAGCTCATACCCAGCTGAAGTGCCACGATGGTTGGTGCGCATGACTTTGGGAGACGGAGGAAGAGGTGCTGCCCAGGGAGCGGTCAGATAAGAGGGGGCTTAGCCCACACCTGGAGAGGATTTTGAAGAAACGTCCAGGTGGGGAGAGCGATTTCTGTCAGGCAAGGATGCGAAAAGAACCTCTCAGGCCGCCCGGTTCTGCGCTACCATTTGTATGACACGCTGCACCATTCCTGAGGGTTGGAATTTCTTATTGCGGTCTTTTATTTGGATTTATTTTAGTATCTATTGTCTTAATTATTTTAAAACACTTATTATACCCATTGTTTTTATCTTTTGAAAGAAAAGTCTTCATCGGGGTCCAGTCCAAGCCGGGAATAAATAAAATGGAGACTGCTTTAGAAAGAAGGTTGTGGTTTATTGAAAAGAAGAGCCAGACAGAAATGTAGCTCTGGGAGAAACTGACCACATGTAGCTGGGAGTGGTGGGTTTTTATACCTTCTGGGGCTTTTGAGGTTGTTTCCTGTTCCTGTTTGAGGCTTTGTATTTCCCGTGTCGTGTACAGTACTTTGACCTGAGTCTGAGTGTGCCCTTTTGGTATTGGTGGGTTAATCCTATTATGTCCCCAAAGGTCATTTAGAGTTTGGGTGGGGTATGTAGATTTTAGGGGTCTTTGTCTTCCTAATCTCATCAGCTTCTAGCTTCCTGGCTCCAACCTTCCTGAATGGATTATCACATCTGCATTTCTACAGACCCGGGCTTCTGCTGAGTTTTCTGGCTGGGGGGAGGGAGAAGTTTCTGCCTTTTTAAAGATCTTCTCCATTATTCCTTTGGAGAAATATATTCTGCCTTTTTAATATTCCCCAAAATATTTCTTTCTCTGGATTCTTCCCACAATCTCATACACATACACATATTACATATATATATATATGTAATATTTTTATTTAATACCTTATTTGTATCTGGCCGCAGGACTGTAATAAACAAATCTGAATTTTCCATCATTTGTTTCAGAAGAGATTTCAACACATTTCATTCCCTGATTCTGCCCAAATTTGAAATAAAAGCCGCAGAGCTCTCTGGAGCTCCTTGAAGGAGTGACTTGCTCCTCTGGAGATTTGTGCTCAGAAGTTTGCTTCTAGTCCATGCAGAGCCTGTTTGCTATTGTTGAAGAAGACAAACTTTCCACAGGCCCAGAAAGGATGAACCAGACTTGCTGAGATGGGTTGCAGGAGACGCAGCCAGAAATACACAATAACAAAGTACACAAATCCAAAAGATTTAAGCAAATTGCTTAAAACTATCTTCTGAAAGTTTGTTAAGCCCGAACATAAACTGGCTTAAAAAGACATTAAAATGGTTGACTATATTAGGGGAGGGGTCATTTATTGAAGTGGCTCAGGTTTTGGTTTAGGGAAATGAATGTCATTTTATTGAAAGAATACATAGAAGGAAACTGACAAGTCTTTGTTGAATATCAAGTTCTTGAACAACTGGGAAGCGTAGAAGATATTCAAAGTTCAAAGCATTAAACCATGAAAACCATTATAGATTACAGCGTCATTTACCAATTTCCCCTCATTTACATTTTGTCTAAAACTCATTATAAATGTTGTGGCAACTTTATAGAAAAGAGTCATCCAGTTTTGAAATGTTTACAAACTTCCAGAAAGCAATAAAACAGCATTCCCACCCTATCCTACTTGTGCAGTTATCCCCCGTGGACTGAGGATGGCCACGGTCACGCCCTCTCTTTTTCGTGGCCAAACCTTCTCCATTTTTCATGTCTGTCTTCTTGGTCTCACCCTTCAACAACTCCTAGATATTAAATAGAGAATCAAATGTGGTGTTGGGGGAGGGGTTCTTCGGGGGTCATACAGTGAAAGGAGCCACAGAGAAATCACATGGATCACTTTTGGAGCCCCCCCCCACTAGCCACATTGGTGACAGATCTCACTGGGTGGCCCACAGAAGCGCCCTTGTCCCAAAGAACCTCCCTAAAAGCTGCTGAGGAAGACCACGGGCATCTGAAGTGGAGGGACAAGAGGGAGGCTCATCTCGGGCGTCCCTCTGTTGTGTCTGATCTGGGCTTATGATGGCTGTGAGTTCTATGCTAGGAGATGGCGGTGGTCTCCTCCCTCCTCCAGCTGCTGGGAAGAAAACAGGAGACTTTTGAGCTTTAGGAGACAGAGGATGCCAGAGGTCAGAGGTCCAAGGGGCTGCCAGGTGGAACAGGACAGATGGTACAAAAAGAGAAGGGGGAGACTGGATGCAACATTCATTCATTCATTCATTTATTGTCTTCCTGCTACTGTGAAGGTGGGTTTCTCACAGAGCATCCTTAAGATGGTACCTTTGCTGGATTTCACCATCAGAATGAGCCCCAAACAGCCAAGAAGGAGAAGACTTCCCAGTTTGCTAAGACATAGCAAGGCCCAGAGAGGCAACACGTACTTGGTCAGGAGGATCCCAGTAAGTTCTAAAAAAGAACAACAGCCCCTCTTAATCGTCTCTGGAGGCCCCAGAGAATGGACGGTGCCTGGCCCCATTGAGCAGAAGGCCCACCAGCCCCAGGACCTTGAATCACCTCCCCCCGACTTTGTCCAGTAAGCAGGAAAGGTGTTACCCAGGTGCACCTAGCTGTGCCCACAACTGCTTGAGCTGTCACCCAATGGAGCAGCTGAAGCTCCTGCAAAGGCTGCTGCCAGCACAAGGTGGTCCAGCATGTGTGACTGTGGTAGGAGGGAGTGTGATTGTCACATGAGATGGAGGCAGGAGGTGCTTCCTCAGTCACAGAGACGAGACATGCCCCGGAAAGGCTTTTACGGATGGGTTTACCTCCTGAGTGCTGAACTGGGATCTAGATTCAGCCACTTTTTGTTTGTTAATGCCTGACCTGAAGTCCCTGCTGATGGGAATCTAAAGAACAACATGGGATTCTAATGTTGTTTTTAATTAACAGATAAAACAGATGCTAAGAACATTTTCAGGGACCTGGGTAGTAGAACTTCATTTTAGTGAATATATTTTCTGCCAATTCGTGTCTTCCTACGCCTCTCCATGACTGCCTCTCCCCATCCCATCAGATCCGGCAGAATCAGCCTGCTTGGAACCCCATCGATTCAGGAACATGATCTGGAGGGACCAGGAAGTGAACCGTTTCTGCTGGGCCCCCGGGAACCTCACTGACATGGACAAGCGCTTGGCCCATCCAAGAGGTGGTTGTGTCCTGGGAACACAAGATGGTTGTTTTGATTGCCGTTATTGTGGTTGTGTTTTACCTTGGCTGCTGGTTGTGTATTTTTGTTTTGGTATTGCTTTTGTTTTTAACTGTTATTTTAACAACAGTTTTTAACACCCAGAATCACAATACGATGGACAGCCCTATAACAAATTTAATAGATGCATAAACGTTATTATATTATATGTATATTCATGTTGATTGCAGCCGAACCCATGGCTTTCCTGCATAAACAACCATGGGGTGTTCTACTTTCTCCAGGACCTTTTCTCTCTCAATGTCAGCTTCATCTTTAATCCCAAAGCCTCTTTCATGGAGAGACAAACTTACCAGCACAAACTTCCTTCAAGGTGACTGTCCTGGACGCCTTGCTAATCAGATTTTCTGCTCTGCAGGTGACTTTGATAATAGGATCTTGGGAGGTGACCTTGATCACAGGATCATCAGGGGCACGAGAAGGGCGGTAGACGGGGGATTCCCAGCTGAATTCCACTCTGTCTTTCCAGTCCCCTGTAGAGCAATTCAGCTGCCAGGCTCCATTTCCAGCCCCATCGGGAGTGCAGGTCACCCTCATCTCAGAATCCAGCAAATACCCTGAGCAGGAAATGGAGACACATCACATTGTGAAAGACCACAAAATCACAGGGAGGCCAAAGAGGAAGGAGAAGCAGCAAGAGGCTCAATGAATGGATTTGCTTAGATTAGGGGAGGGAAAATACATCTCACCCATTTTGTCACAAATCACAATCCCTCCTCTCACCTGTGGCACTCATTGTGAAGGGAGGGGCCCACCATGGCAGAGGAGGGCAGGCACCCCCCGCCTCTGCCCTCCACCAAACCCTTTTTAACCAAATCATGGATTGAGAACAGGATGATGAGCCTCCGTGATCACCCCCTCAAAGACCTCTTGACTCTTCCCCAAAGAGTTTGTGGGTCCCACCCGATCCATAGAGAAGATCGTAAACTGCTTCTTTGGAGATTCCAGCCTCAAAGCAAAGCAGCCTCTCTCTTCCTGCCACCCCATCTGGGAACCCGCTTGGCCTGACCTAATCCAGCCTGTGCCCCATGAAGAGGGAAGCCTGGAGGGGGCTGTGATAGACCCCCACAGGCCCTGTTATGACCCGGGGCCGGGCACAGAAGCGACACAGCTGAAGTGAAGGGTTAAATCCCTATTATTGTTCCAGCCTTCCCACAAAATTCCCACCATTCACTGCAAGTCGAAGAGCAAGCTCTAAACACGCACACACACCTCCAATAGTTCCTGGCTGCTAGAAGTCCAGGGAAGCAGCCCAGTTCAGGAAGCTTGGTCACTGGGCATCCTTGTCACATGGAGGGCTCACCGGGACTGCAGCACAACTTGGAGCAGAGTTGTGGCGCTGCAAAGTCAGGCAGGGCAGGGCAGGGCAGGGCAATCGGTAACAGCAAGTGTGGCTAGAAAAATGCAACGCTTGTTCCCGACAAAAGCCCCTCCCAACCCTAACTCTAACCGCACGGTGCCTCTTTAAATCCTACTCCCCAGGTGAGCCTCGTGAAGAGGGGCGGGGCGCCCTGCACTGACTCCCCCTCCTCTCCTTTCTCCGTGCTCGGGGATCGGGCGGGGGAGGCCATTGCTTGTCTTCGTCGCTCCGTCGCTCCTCTGCTCTCCTGCCTGCCCTTTCCATCTCCCCCCCTCTCATCCTGCGCCCTCTCTTCTCTCTGGCGACCCTTCCGAGGCCTGAGGGACCCGGGACTGCCTCGTCTTCCTCCTCCGGTCCTTCCTCCTGGCCCAGAGAGGCAGCGCCGTCTCCCTCCGTTAGCTCCAGCTCCTCCTCCTCCTCCTCAGACCCGGGCTCCGAGGGGGCCATGACAGGCCCCCTTCAAAGGGGGGGGGGGCTTTGTAGGACACGGCTTGAGCTCCACTTCTGACCCATTGTAGAAATGCGGGTCCTCAGCTGTGCCAAAGCTCCTGGCGTGGGAGATGGTGGGCAGGATGGGACAGGGAGGAAAATTGTGGTATTTGTTGTGTGTTTGTGTGCAACTATGACGGGCCTAGGCCAGATAAGAACATCTTGAACCAATTTGCACTGTGTCATGGCTGCATCTCACCTATCCAAGCTTCTTGAGCTGACAGCCAGACCGTAGCATGGGAGGGGAGGATTGGAGTGTGAAGAAAGGGGGGGGATGGAACCCCCGCTGAGGCGTGTGAGAAGCTACAGCCAGCCAAGGTCAACCAACAAGACGCAGAGCTTGGAACCGAGCACTTAGAATGAAATAAAAAAGGATTTATGAAGATGGGACAAACTGCATTTATCACTATTGGGTAGCATTTCTGTAATTAAGATGAATATGTTACCAAAGATGCTATTTTTGTTTCAGATATTACCAATACTTGCAACTGATACTCCATTTAAACAATGGTGGATGGATATTTCCAAGTGAATATTTATATGACAAGGGAAAAACCAAGAATTAGATATAAACTACTGCAAGATGTTAAGGAAAGTGGAGGTTTGGGTTTTCCAGATTTCAGAATCAGAATCAGAATAGAATAGAGCTGGAAGGGACCTTGGAGGTCTTCTAGTCCAGCCCCCCACTCAGGCAGGAGAACCTATACCATCTCAGACAAGTGATTGTCCAGCCTCTTCTTAAAAACCTCCAGTGATGGAGCACCCACAACTTCTAGTGGCAAGCTGTTCCACTGGTTGATTGTCCTCACTGTTGGGAAGTTTCTCCTTAATTCCAGGTTGCTTCTCTCTTTGATCAGTTTCCATCTATAGTTTCTTGTCCTGCCTTCTGGTGCTTTGAAAAATAAATTGACCCTCTCCTCCTTGTGGCAACATCTCATATACTGGAAGACTGCTATCATGTCCCCCCTAGTCCTTCTTTTCTCTAGACTGGCCATTCCCAAATCCTGCAACCGTTCTTCATATGCTTTAGTCTCCAGGCCTTTTATCCATCTGCCATTGTTTAAATTGAAATTGTATTTCAATGCTTGTTGTTTGGTCTGGCTAAAAGAGTGGGTGAACCTCCAGAATAAGAGGCTACTTGATCTAGAAGGTCATAAATTAAGACTTGGATGGCACGGTTATTTATAGTATGACGTTAAAGTAAATGCTGATTTTAATATCCACTTTGTTAGATATGCCATTCTAAGAGTTTGGAATACATATAAAACAAGGTTTTCACTTTGGGTGCCCCCCCAGGAAGCTTTTTTCAAAAAAGAAATGGTGGCAAAGCTGAACTGGTGGACTTATGGTCAAATAATATCTTTTAATTCTGGTGATCCTATCCTCAAGCCTAAGGAAGAGCTAGAATCAGAAGGACATGCCAGCCATTGGTTTACATATTTACAATTGAAACAAAGATTTAAATTAGACAAAAAGAGTTATGGGTTTGACTTTGTTAAAAATGAATCAGAAATCCTACTGTGTGGTAGTGATGAACATATTATTGCTAAGGTCTATAAAACGTTATTGAATTTGAATTTGGAAAATGAATATGTAAAGCATTGTATGATTCAATGGGCAAGGAACTTTGGATATAATGTAATGCTTGAACAATGGGAGAATATGTGGACGAAAGGTTTAAAATGTACACTAAATTACAATTTAAAAGAAATTTTGTATAAGATGTATCGCTGGTATTTAACACTAGACAAGTTGTCAAGAATGTATAAAGGTATTTCAAATGAATGTTGGAAGTGTAAACATAAAGAAGGGACCTCTTATCACTTATGGTGGACATGTGACAAAGCAAAGAAATATTGGAGTAGGATTCATATTCTAATACAGAAGATTCTTAAAGTAAATATAATTATAAAACCAGAAACTTTTCTTTTGGCTTTAATGGAAAAGGACTTGGGGAAAAAATTGGACCTTTGATGTTATCTATGTTGATGGCAGCAAGACTGCTTTATGCACAAAAAGGGAAGGACACTTTGATTCCCCCAATGGACGAATGGCTGCAAAAGTTGATGGAATTAGCAGAGATGGCTAAATTGACTGTTTTGATAAAAGAAAAAAAACTCAGTTACCTTTGTTTCTACTTGGAAACCATTTCTGGACTTTGTGCTTCAGGTGGAAAAAAATGAAAGTTTGATTTTGGGTTTTACTGATTAGATAGATTTCTGACTAGTTTACACTATTATGTAAAAGTAAAAGTGATTGTCCACTAGGACTCCAAGGTCCCTCCCACTTGGCTCAAAAACAGTAACTGTGAGAGAGAACTTCGAATCCTAGTGGACGATCACTTGACTATGAGCCAGCCGTGTGCAGCAGCAGCCAAAAAAGCTAATACAATCCTGGGTTGTATAAACAGAGGCATAGAATCAAAATCACGCAAAGTATTAGTATCACTTTATAAAACCCTAGTGAGGCCACACCTGGAATACTGCAGCCAATTTTGGTCACCATACTACAAAAAAGATGTTGAGACCTTGGAAAAAGTTCAGAGAAGAGCAACTAAGATGATCCAAGGCCTGGAGACTAAAACATACAAAGAACGGCTGCGGGACTTGGGCCTGGCTAGTCTAAAGAAAAGAAGAAACAGGGGAGACATGATAGCTATGTTCCAGTATTTGAGGGGCTGCCACAAAGAAGAGGGGGTCACGTTATTCTCCAAAGCACCAGAGGGCAGGACAAGAAACAATGGTTGGAATGGTTTATTAAAATATGCATGGCCTGTCTTTAGAAATCAGTACAATTTTGATTTGAAAAATAGTGAAACATTATCTTTTTATTGCAACAGGAAATTAAATCAACAGAAAAGCTTTGTTTACGTGTGTTTGAAACTTCAGAGGCTACAAAGTTTCTATACAATTTTCCTGTTTCTGGAAAAAAAATATCTGGGACTTTTGACATTTTACCTTACATGCTCTGGACTTGCATCATTATTGTTATATTTTGTTCTGAAATTGAAGTTTTAGTCCCGTTAATATGTTTTGTAAAGAAAAATGCAGAAAATATTTTCTATTTCTTCTGCTAGAGTTTGTTAGTTCGATCTTATCTGCTTTTTTCTTGAGGTTTTTCTGCAACTCAGCTCTTTTGTGTGGGAAGAAAGTCCCTCCAGAGTTTTATACCTATTCCAGTAAAAATCCTACCTGGACTCAAGGAAACAAATCATGAAACAAACTGAACCCTGGTTTGAAACTGCAGCTAAAGCTGGAAATACAGTAACGGAAACACATCTTACTGTCAGAATCCAATTATATTTTATTTCTAACTAATCTACTCTGGGAAAACCCAATTCTTACTCTCTTTGGATTCTGTCATACTACGAAGGGGGGGGGAGTAAACACGGGTGTTTATGACTGGCATTCCTTCTATCATCTACAAATAAACATCCTCTGTGGATTCCCTCTCTGGAGTACTAACAATAACAATGCGGCCATCAGCCTTTGATCTCACTCCCTATGAAGCCTCCTATTACCGGCAGCAAGGAAAAAGGGGGGAAGATTGCAACGTTTGGGATCCGATGGATTTAACACCCAGCCATCTGCCAATTTGGATTGACCGGAAGGAATGTGGGGTGGGACTGCTTGGGAACGCTTTAAAACATTGAATGATCGGGGGTTCCCCAGATCCTGTCTAGCACACCTTCAGTCAGTTTTTCTTAATAAAGATTCCTGTTGGAAAACCTGTTCCAAGAGTTCTGTCTTCTTAAGATGTAAATTGAGGGGGGTCCTTACATTAGACAGGATCTGCAAAATTAGTCAACCTGGAAGGAAGAACCTTGCTGGGGGACTTTGCAAAAATTTCCATGTCAGACGACGAAGCAGGGAAGGGGGAAAGCCCCCCGGAGAGGGAGCCGTTGCCCCAACTGGAAACCTGCCAAATATCCGGATCTGAAGGGTCAGATTCCTCAGGAGAAGAGGAGGTGGAGACGCGTAACCACAAGCCTCGGTGGTCAATGGGCGTTGGAAAGAAAGGCGAGTGGGAAAAGAAATCAAGCAAGGTGACCCTGAGACGGGGGGCCAACCAACCAGGATGGAAGCAGGAGATGGAGAGATCCCGGCACACAAGCGAAGATGAAGGGAGCTGGGCACAGCACTCGAACTGGATCCTAGAGAAAGCTATCAACTTGATGAAGAGAACCCTCAGCTCCCTAGGAGAGGAGAATCCTGAACCCCACGACCGCACCAACTCCTGGAGCCGCAATTGGAGAGACACTGAAGGGGAATTGGAACCTGCAGCCCCGGGGACATCCGCTGATCCAGTAGTCCCCACCCCCCGCCGACCTGCAGAAGGGAATCCAGATAGAAGACAATACCGACGCAGAAGACACCGCTCCATTCAAAGACTTCCGCCGTTGGACGCAAAATTCAAGGGGGAGCCGACACGCTTGGGGTTCTTCCTAACCCAAGTCCTTGGCTACATGGAGGAACACGGGCGACACATCCCTAGCGACAAAGCCCGTATCCGGATCGTGCAATCTGCTCTGGATGGACCGGCCGCCGATTGGGTGGTGAATTTGCATGATTCCAATGCCCCAGAGCTCAACGACTTCAACCGTTTCATGTCCTCTCTGAGAAGGCGATTTGAAGACCACCTGGCTGATCGCAAAAAAGCACGCGAAAGAATCAAAACGATGAGGCAAGGCAGACGGCCAGTAGCTGAATATACACAAGAATTCCGAACTATTGCCAGCAAGCTGAACTGGCCGGAAGACATCCTCCTTAGCCATTTCAAAGACGGTCTGAATTACGACCTATATGACGCTTGCCTGCCCCGGGGGGACCCACACCAACTCGACGAATGGTACGTCCTGGCAGAGGAAGCAGAGATCGACCTACTGAGGAGGCACCGCCGAGGAAAACAATGGAGCCGCTCACCGTCTGAACCAACGCACGAACCAGCAAAGCCATCGGCTATGGCCAAGAAACCAATGGGCTGTTTCAAATGCGGGAGAGAGGGGCATCGGGCTGTAGAATGCCGCTCAAAAGCCCCCCCGCACAACCCAGACAGACCACCGGCCAGCAAATCTGGGAAGTCCCCAGCTAAGTCAAAAGAATCTGCCATGAGAGGAATAGAAGCTGTGGAATCCCCTACCTCCACCCATCGTGAGGAAAGAGCCCCAGCCTACACCGCAGGGCCGGTGGACGCCTCAGATGACACCTCGGAGGGTGAACCACTGGTAAGTGGATCCATCCCACCCATCCTCAAGACAGTGACTATATTAGCCCCCTCCATGCCCGGAGCTGTAAAAGTAAAAGCCTTAATAGACTCTGGCTGCACCCGCTGCCTAATTAGCCCGACTCTAGTGGGAAATCTGGGCATCCCAGTGAGGAGGCTGGAACAACCAATCTCATTTGGTCAATTAGATGGGTCCATAGCAGGGGGGGTGCCAGCTACCCTAGCCACGTTACCAATCCACCTATCCCTGGGGAATCATGAGGAAGACCTAACGTTTATAGTGACCCCAGGCATGGAATGCCCGATGATCCTAGGGCTGGAATGGTTAACAAAATGGAACCCCTGGGTAAATTGGAGGATGAAAGAAATCAATTTCCTGAAGGAGGACCCTACAGACTTAAAACCCCAAGGGGATCCATCAAAATTAAAAACGGAAATAGCGTCCATGGGTGAAGAAAAGGGGCTACCAGAAATACCAGAGGAATACAGAGACCTGGCTGAAGTTTTCAGTGAGGAGAGGGCGGATGAGCTTCCACCCCACCGACCCACGGACTGTGCCATAGAGTTCAAGCCCGGGGCAAAACTCCCAAAGCCCAGATTATACTCCATGAGCCCAAAGGAGAAGGAGGAAATGGAGAGATTTATAAAGAAAAACCTAGAAAGGGGGTTCATTGAACCAGCCAAACCTAAGGTGGCCGCTCCGGTCCTCTTTAGAGAGAAGAAGGACGGCTCTTTACGCTTATGTGTAGACTATAGACTCCTTAATGCGATCAGTGAAAGCAACCTATACCCCCTACCCCTCATGAAGGACATGTTATCACACCTCTCGAAAGGAAAGATTTTTACTAAACTAGATCTAAGGGAAGCGTATTACCGCGTGAGAATTAGGGAAGGAGATGAATGGAAAACTGCATTCAATTGCCCAATGGGGTGCTACAAATGCAAAGTTTTGCCCTTTGGATTACAAGGGGGCCCCGCAGTATTTATGCAATTAATCAATGAGGTACTAAGGGAGCACCTATTTAAGGGGGTCCTGGTTTATCTTGACGACATCCTCATCTTCACAGAATCAAAAGAGGAACATGTCAACCTAGTCAGAGCGGTTTTAAAGAAACTGCGAGCCGCCCACCTATATGCCAAATTATCAAAATGTGAATTTCACCAGGAAAGAATAGACTACCTAGGTTACCGCATATCCCCGCAGGGCATTGAAATGGACCCAGAAAAGGTCAGGGCAGTATTAGAATGGGCACCACCTCGCACAAGAAAGCAACTGCAAAGTTTCCTGGGTTTTGCAAACTTTTACCGCCAATTCATCCCCTCATTTGCCCAGATAGCCCTGCCCCTCACGAGCTTACTAAAAACGAAGGGAGAATCCTCAGTGAAACCTAGCCAGCCACTAAAATGGACAATGGAATGCCAAGCGGCATTTGAGAGATTAAAGAGACTTTTTTCTGCCGAACCAGTACTGAGGCACCCAGACATGGACAAACCCTTCGTGATACAGACGGATGCAAGTGATGTAGCAGTGGGGGCTGTATTATTACAAGAAAATGAGGAAGGGATGTTACAACCCTGCGCGTATACGTCCAGGAAACTCACTGAAACGGAACAGCGCTGGCCCGTGTGGGAAAAAGAGGCATATGGGATACGTTGGTCATTACTTACATGGCGCCAATTCCTTGAAGGCAATAAAATCCCTTTCCAGGTGTGGACAGACCACAAAAATTTGGAAGCCTTGAAAACACCCAGAAAACTCAGCCCCAAGCAAGCCCGCTGGTCCCAGCATTTTCACCAATTCAATTTTAAGCTCAAGCATTTGCCGGGGGGAAAGAACTTTTTGGCAGATGCATTATCTCGCATGCCCCAATATAACAGCACGCGAGCCACTGACTCTAAACCGATCATGGGAGAATCACAACTGGCAGCACCAGTGACTACCAGAGCCCACGTTAAATTAAAACCACAGCTGGATAGCCAGACCGGAATTGAATTCCGGAAAAGTTTGGAAACAGATGAATGGTTCCAGAAAAATAAACACGTGTGCACAATGAAAGACGGACTGCCTTGGGTGGGGGAGAAGTTATATATACCGACCACCCAAAGAATCACATTCATGCAACTTTGCCACGACACAAAATCAGCAGGGCATTTTGGATTTGTAAAAACATTACACTTAATTAAACGGCAATTTTGGTGGCCATCCATGAAAAAAGACATAGAAAGTTACGTGGCCAGCTGCCCAAAGTGTGCAATGGCAAAAAGGCTGCAAGGGAAATCACCAGGACTGTTACAAACAGTGGCAAATCCCTCAGCCCCCTGGAGGGAAATAGCCATGGATTTTATAGTGGAATTACCAGAAAGCAATGGGAATACTGTCATTTGGACGGTCACGGACCTATTTTCCAAACAGGTTCACTTTATTCCTTGCCAAAAGATCCCCACCGCAAAAGCTTTAGCAAAACTTTTTGTGCAACATATTTACAGATTGCATGGGGCACCCCAACGCATCATATCTGATAGGGGAGTGCAATTTACATCTGCGTTTTGGAAGGAATTTCTATCTCTTTTAGGGACCACCCAGGGACTGACGTCTAGCCATCACCCTCAGGGAAATGGTCAATCAGAAAAATGTAACGGAGTACTTGAGCAATATTTAAGATGTTTTCTAAATTTCCAGCAGTCAGATTGGACGGACCTGTTGCCGTTTGCAGAGGTTGCCTACAATAATGCAGTCCACTCCAGCACAGGTTACACTCCTTTTCAAATAGCTACCGGCCAAAGTTTCAACCCCATGCCAGAACTAACCCCAAACGAACCAGAAATCCCATCACTGAAAGAATGGATGGAACAATTACAAAACACCTGGCCAATAGTGAGAAAAGCTCTAGAGGAAGCTAGGCAAGCATACAAAGCACAAGCAGATAAGAAAAGGGTGGAGCCCACACCATTCATTATAGGAGAAATGGTCTATCTGTCTACAAAATATTTAAAATCCATACAACCCTGTAAAAAACTTGGACCAAAATATATAGGGCCTTTTCCAATTAAAAGAATCATAAACCCGGTAACAGTAGAATTAGAATTACCCAAGAATCTTAGGCAAATACACCCAATTTTCCACTGCAGTTTGCTGAAAAGAGAACAACAGTCACCCTTACGGCCAAAAATCCCCCCCCACCAACACCAATCATGATAGAAGGGGAACAACATTTCGAAATAAAGGAAATCCTGGACTCTAGAAAATATCATGGGTCAACTCAATACCTAGTAGCATGGAAGCACCTCCCCGCCTCTCACAACGAGTGGGTCCATAAACATCATATCAAAGCCCCGAAGCTTTTAAAGAAGTTTCATACAGAGTATCCTAACAAGCCAGACTAACTTTTATTCCTGTTTTGTTTTCTCTACAGGTGGACCTCTCTTATTTTTAAGGGGAGCCGGATGTCAGAATCCAATTATATTTTATTTCTAACTAATCTACTCTGGGAAAACCCAATTCTTACTCTCTTTGGATTCTGTCATACTACGAAGGGGGGGGAGTAAACACGGGTGTTTATGACTGGCATTCCTTCTATCATCTACAAATAAACATCCTCTGTGGATTCCCTCTCTGGAGTACTAACAATAACAATGCGGCCATCAGCCTTTGATCTCACTCCCTATGAAGCCTCCTATTACCGGCAGCAAGGAAAAAAGGGGGGAAGATTGCAACGTTTGGGATCCGATGGATTTAACACCCAGCCATCTGCCAATTTGGATTGACCGGAAGGAATGTGGGGTGGGACTGCTTGGGAACGCTTTAAAACATTGAATGATCAGGGGGGTTCCCCAGATCCTGTCTAGCACACCTTCAGTCAGTTTTTCTTAATAAAGATTCCTGTTGGAAAACCTGTTCCAAGAGTTCTGTCTTCTTAAGATGTAAATTGAGGAGGGTCCTTACACTTACCAACACCTAGGAGAAGGATTGGGAACCACAGTCCAAGCAGGGTCTTGTGGGACATGTCAGTGAGTGGCATTTCAACAAGAGGAAGTAGCTTAATCTAAGTTCTGTCAAATGTGAGCTGTCAGTTAAATTGCATAATGTTCTAATGAGGATCATTATCCTTATAGCTTTTCAAGAACTACACATTCTCTTTTTTGCATGCTGACGGAGATCAGGATTGCCTCTATTCCGGTGGTGGCGAACCTATGGCACGGGTGCCAGAGGCAGCACTCAGAGCCCTCTTTGTGGGCACGCGTGCCATGCCCCGGAGATGGCAACCATCCCTCTTCAACCAGCCGCCTGAGGTCCCACGTGGCTGGATGCATCCCGGCATGGCTGGTTTCCCTCCCCCCCGTCCCATCCCTCTTGGCTTTGCATGCTCTCCTTTTCCCGGGCACGACCCACTGCATCACCTCCTCAGCTGTCAGCCAGCTGTCCAGCTCAGAGGCAGCTTCTCTGAACTGCTGGCAGTGGGCTGTGAAGCCCCAGTGTGTGCTGGTCGAGGAGCCGGCAGGCTGTGGCTGCTGACGGACACCATCAGCCCTCATGCACTTGCTGGCCTGTGTGTGGGGGCCAATGGTATCAGGCAGCAGCTGCCCCGGCTCCTGCCTCGCCTTGCCCCATGGCAATGGCACCCCTGCCCTGCCTCGCCTCACCTCACCTCACAGGATGAGCCTCCTGCCCACCGCCCCACCTGCCAGAGACCCCCTGGATCTCCCCCAACCCTGCCTGCCCCCCCAGGCATCCCTCCCCACGAGCAACATCGAGGTGACCACACCCACCTTGGCCATACTCTGCCATGACCATCACAGCCACGCTCACCCAGTGAGCCACGCCCACCCGGCATCCGGCGATAAATAAGTGGGGTTTGGGTTGCAGTTTGGGCACTCGGTCTCTAAAAGTTTCGCCATCACTGCTCTATTCCGTTGAATAATTGTTGTTACTATCAGGAAATTTCTCCTTAATTTTAGGTTAGATCTGTCTTTATTGATTTTCCATATCATGACTTCTTGTCCTGTCCTCTGGTGCTTTGGAGAATAGTTTGACCGCCCTCTTCTTCGTACAGCCCCTCAAGTGCTGGAAGACTGCTATCATGGCACCCCCTAGTCCTTCTCTCTGACAGGCAGGGCATAGCTATCTCCCTCAACCGCTCATCATTTCGCCTTCAGTCCTGTAAGGACCTGCCTCAGCTACTCCCTCAGGAAAGCATGACTCTTGAAACAGTTAGTTATCAAAGGAACTTTTACTGAGTGAAAGTGATTGCAGAGAAGTTAGGGGGAATCTGAAGTTCCCGTGCAAAGTGTTAAGCTATTCTTCCCAATTCGAACCCCACTCCCTTCCTCCATTGGAATGGCAGCATCCCAGACAGGGACCTGATATGCTGTCCCCCCCAAAAAAGAGAGAGAGGGTTCATAGCTGCAGTAAATAACATAATGAACAGGAGAGAAAAGGAAGGCATTTAGTTTCATTTAGGTTTATCGCGGTATTGGTTGTGAAACCATCTGATTAATTTAGGGGCTCTAATGTGGCATTGATTAACCCACTCATTTTGGGTGGCAGGAAAATCCACATCACCAGGTTTTGGAGGGTTCCTTGATGTTTACGGGAGTCTAAGGTTTCCTTAACTTCAAAATGTTGTTCACCCTCTACCATAAATGGTTCAGGTACAGGGGAAGGAAGGGGCCTAAGGCGGGGAGAACAGTTACCCCCAGAAATTGTGGGTGCTCCATCACTGGAGACTTTCAAGAAGAGACTGGACATCCACCTGTCTGAGACGATATAGGTTCTCCTGCCCGAGCAGGGGACTGGACTAGAAGACCTCCAAGATCCCTTCCAGCTTCTATTCTATTCTATTCTATTCTATTCTATTCTATTCTATTCTATTCTATTCTATTCTATTCTATTCTATTCTATTCTATTCTATTCTATTCTATTCTATTCTATTCTATTCTATTCTATTCTATTCTATTCTATTCTATTCTATTCTATTCTATTCTATTCTATTCACCTTGCAGGTGCCTTACTTGGGCAGGTCTAACTCTACGGTGACAGGGTACATGATGTGTTTGATCGGGAAAGGCCCTACAAACTTGGATCCCAACTTCTTTAATAGTTGCAATGACTGCAGGTAGCATGAGGAAAGGTAAAGCCGGTCCCCAATGTTAAACTACTTTGATTCAGTTCTTTTCTTGTCTGCTTGACATTTATAAGCTTCCTTGGCCTCAGTGAGTGCCCTGTGTGCCACCAGAACAGATGTTTTGTAACTGGCCGATCCAGTCTTTCAGTGAGGGGAGCACAGGATCTTTGGTGGGTAGCTCGGGGACAGGATTAAAGTCCTGACTGGTTGCAACTCGGAAAGGGATGAAACCAGTACTGCTATGTACAGATTTGTTGTAAGCCACCTCTGCAAATGGTAAGAGGTTGGTCCAGTTCTCTTGTTGATAGTGGATGAAGCATCTAAGGTATGTTCCAGAACTGAGTTCACTTGTTCCCGTTCATTTCCAGATGTGATCTAGTCCCTGGTCAGTAACCAATAAGTCCCAAAAGGCTCTCCAGAACTTAAAGGTAAATTGAAACCCCCCCCCCCAACTGATATAATATGTTAGGGTGCACCATTTGTAGCCGGTAAATGTGATGTAAAAACAGCTTAGCGAGTCCCCATGCTGTGGGTATCTTTTGGCAGGGGATGAAATGCACTTGTTTTGAAAATAGGTCCATCACCACCCAGATTACTGTGTTCCCCACACTTTCAGGGGGGTCCTAAGATAAAGTCCATAGAGATCTCTCTCCAGGCTGCTGATGGCTCAGCCATGACCTGAAGGAGTCCTGGTGTTTTACCCTGTCTCCGCTTAGCAGAAGCACGTCCAGGGCAATTGGATACATAGCTCTCAATGTCCACCAGAGTCATCTTTTTATTAAATGTAATGTCTTTATGAATCCGAAATGCCCGGCTGTTTTCGAATCATGGCGTATCTTCCTAATCGGGGGTCTCTGACTATTGGGCACGTAGACACATGCAAGTCCATCCTGGGTGGAGCAGACGTTACTGAAACCACTCATCCTCCACTAGCGCTTTTTTTTTTAGGGTGGATAATAAATAATAAAGTTGGAAGGGACCTTGGAGGTCATCGAGTCCAACCCCCTGCTCAGGACTCGATACAATTCTGCTTTGGGGCAATGGTATTGTGGCAGCTGCAATAAGGCATCAGCCAAGAAATTATTTCCCCCCAGGAGGTAGCGTAAAGTGAAGTGAAACCACTGAAAATGTTGAATTTCAACAATCCCCCCTCCAGTTCACATAGGGGTTCCACTTTTTCAGCCAAGCTAGCCCTAGAACAAAGGGCCTATCCATCCCTGGTGCCACTATGAAGCTCAGGATTTCTGATTGGGGCCCCATCCGCACTTCTATGGGTTCAGTAGCAAAGGTTGCGGGGATGCCTCCCGCCACCAAGCCATCCCATTGGCAGAAGGCGACTGGGACTTTCAGCCTCCTTAGCCAGATGCCCAGTTTCTCTACCAGCGCCAGGCTCGCCAAGCACTTGGTGCAGCCCGAGTCTATAAAGATGGCCTCCAGCCCTGACCCCAGGAAATGGAGTTCTATGGGGACAGCCATGGGTGAACCGGGCCACTTCCAAGGGGTCGTCATCGGAATCGGTATCAGTTAGCCCTTGGTCTTCATCGGGTGGGATCGGAGTTCCCTCCACCTTCTTAAGCGGGGGAAAGGGCTTCACGACCTCCACACCCTTCAGGGCCAGGCCGTCTCTCTTGTACATGGTTGCGGCTTGGTGGGGTTTCCCCCCAGGGTTTGAGCCCTCTTCTTACCCGGGTGGTTGGTTTTGCTCTCCGCAGCCTGGTGGCCTTCTTTGCCACAACTGAAGCAAGAGGCGTACCGCGCTTGCGGGGTTTGAGTTTGGGTCGCCCCTCTCTTACTTTCTGGGGGTGACTCCTTCCGGACTCTGGTCATGCAGTATTTGTTCCAGGTCTGATCAATCTCCACTTCCTCGGCTAGCACACTCCAGTTCTGAAGGCAGGCCGGAGCCCCCCTCACTACGAAAGTGGTCTACAGGTCGTCGTTCAGCCCATCTTTGAACCAGCTCAAAAGGATGTCCTCTGGCCAGTCAAGGCCACATGCCAGTCACGGAATTCCTCATTGTACTTACTCTGCCACCAACCTGCACCCTTGCTGCAAGGCCGTTGTGCAGTCTCTGGCCTTCCAATTGGCTAGTGGGTCTTCAAACCGCCATCAAACCGCTGTCCTGTAATGTTGAAGTTTCTTAATTCAGGGGCATTAGCGTTGGGGCGTTTCACCATCCATCTGGCTGTGTCCCCTTCTAATGCCAGTATGACATCTCTCACCTTGGCTCCCTCAGTGGGGATCTGTATTCTTGCGTATAGGTAAGGACATGAGCCGGGAAGAATCCCAACTGTTGAGGGTCCCCATCAAACTTCACACTGAGGGGGGATGACCTCCACCTTTGGGGCCCACTGTGTTGCCTGGTCTCGGGATGTTGGTTCTGGCAGTGTCTCTTGTTGGGAGTCCCGCAGCCACGGTAGTCCCTGCCAGGGCGGCAGATACGGCCACCGTGGTGTCAAGCAATGAGCCTTTGCCGTCTTCATCTTCAATCTGGGTTCGGCAGCTGTCATCTCCAGACATCCTGGCCAGGACCTCCCGTCGGTCTGGTAGGGCTCACCCCCTTCTTCTTCATCATCTTTGAGCTCCTCCAACTCTTCCATCCATGCCGGCGGTTGCCTCAGGTGAGAGTGACCCCTTTGGTCCTCCCTTCCCAGTCAACCTTCTTCCCAATGCCAATGGACCACCTGGGTTTCGATGAATCTCCCAGGCTTGCAGCTTCCTCCATCCAAGCGGCGGAGTCGGCTCCCAGGTGAGTTTTGGGGGAGGCTTCACACCCAGCACTCGGCTTCCTCTTGGTTGCTGCCTTGTGTGGACATCATTTGCACAGTCCCCATGGTAGGGCTGTGTGCCTCTCCGGGATGATCACTTTGCAGATTCTGCCTAATGAAAGGACCTGCCTCAGCTACTCCCTCTTGAAACAGTTATCAAAAGGAACTTTTACTGAGAGAAAGTGATTGCAGAGAACCTGAAGGTGGAATCTGAAGTTCCCACGCAAAGTGTTAAGCTATTCTTCCCAGTTCAAACCCCACCCCCCTTCACCAGTCTACCAGTAGCTAATGCAGTGCCGCAAACTGATAGCAGTTCATCCCCACGGTGCAGCAACCTTGGTGTCAGGCTAGAATCGGTTGGGAGGAAGCCCGTGTGTCTTCAAGATAGCCCCCCTCCCTAACTCCCACACGGTTACTGCAAAAGCGAAAGCATGCAGGGAATGCAATCTGATAATCTCCCCCCGCCATCAGAATGGCAGCATCCCGGCTTCCGGTTCCGGATCGCGGCACACGCAGTCGCACGGAGAGCTCCGTCTCTCCCACCGGCTGTTTTTCCCTCTGCCGGTAGACCCTTAATCGGGTCAAAAGTCGCCCTAGAGGGGCGACCACCATTGAGGAGGCCCTCGTCGACTGGGGAAGGGCAGCAGCTCCTTCCTCAGTCCGAGCCAGCTCCTTAGGGCCGTCGGAGAAAATATCGACCAGTAAAATGGACGATCACTTTGCTGCGCCAGCCGAAAGCCAGAAGAACAACTAAGCATAAAGAACCCCTGTGGAGAATTCGGGTGAGACCGTTCCTTCCCCTTCTTTCCCCAATTACTCTCCTGTAAAAAGCTTTTGTATTTGAATTACTTCCCTGCTGTGAGAGAGCAGCGTTTGGGCACTTGGGAAAAACAGCTTTGGGAATTGAAAAAAAAAAGTAAAAATAAAACAGTTAATTTTGTATTGACTATTCAACTCCTGGAATACTGAGGGAGCCTGAAAACATTTCTATTTTTGATTATTATCATTATAACTACGCTATTTACTATCTTGGAGATGCCTTTCTTCTTCATTTTTTTAATGTGAAAAACAAAATCTATTAACTTGGAAAGAAAGACTTTATAGCCTACTGAGGACATCTTGTGACAAAAAGTGTTACTGCAACTGTATATTTTTTTCATTGCTGGAGGATGGCTCTAACCTTCAAAGGATGATAAGGATAAGATAATTTGAAACAGCTGGATGGTGATTTTGTTTACTAAGAATTGGAGGTGAATATTTGTTGACTTTTATTAAATATAGCCTTCACTAAAAGACCAAAAGATCCTTTCACCACTGAAATGGAGGTACTTAACACACAGCTGGATTATGACCTTATACTGGAAAAAATCTTGGAAGCCACGGAGGATATGAACTCTTACTTCCAAACTTTGACGGATCAAGTTATAGGTCGAAGAACAGTGGAGAAGGAGCAGAGTGGCGCTAAAGAGACTAGTGAGCAATATATACAACTTAAAGAGAAACCATACCTACAACTCAACTATGAAATTATACCGGGAGAAATTGTGGAAACTAGGGAACAAATCAACTTTATACAACCCCAAATACAAGTGATGGAGAAGCTTGATGATCAAAGAATAACTTTAACTGAGATGCTTGAAGCGTCAACACCAATAGAGACTGACACCCAGATACAAGTTATTGAAAATTGTGATAATGTGGATAACCAACTAGTAACTACAACATGGAATAAAATGGCTTCCATCGTCCAAAGGTTACTAGAAGAAAGGGAAGAGAACTTTGACCAATCTGAAGCGTTGAGAAATACTGACTTTCTAATATTGTGGTTTGATGATCCAGGAACTTTATTATGGAAACCGGTGTGGCACAGAAAGAAACCTAGAGTTAGATTTAAAAATGTGTTTTAAAATTTTATTTAATGGGTTAAAAAGGCTTTTGAGATTTTGACTGATTTAATAACTAACGAAGTACATGAATTCTGTAAGAGGATATCCTTTGTAATAATATTTTGTTTTAAATATGATAATTACTTGGAGAGGTAAACTTTATCTACTGGGCTAAAAAGACTTTTATAGACATAGATGAATTGATAGAATATATATTTAAAACAGACAGAAATGTATCTTTTGGACTGATATTTTTATTTTAAATAAGATAATTATATTGTAATAGAAGGAGACTAAGAGGGATTGGTGATAAGAGAAGAAATGGTATTAATGAATAAAATATAAGAATGTTATTGTGGGAATAATATACTCATTTCAGATATAACTATTATGTTAAAAAGGGAAATGAAGGATACCCGAAGTGTTAATAATATGTCTATTTAAGGCTAATTGGAATATGGTAACTGTAAATTAGTAAAGCCTAAAAACAGGATTTGGATTTTTACAATTGAAATGTGATTGATGTTTGATAGGATCGTTTGAAGTTCATTTAGAAATGTATTAATTTGAATATGTAATACTATATGAGGGAATTAGAGAGGGAATTTTCAATGAATTAATTTGAGCTATATATCTGTGATTTTTCTTTGGGATGTTTGATATACCCATCTCCACGGTGTTTCCTAAGCACTTTGATGTAATCCTCCCACCCCCATAAAAATCCAATAAAATATATATATATAAAAAAAAAAGAATGGCAGCATCCCATTCAGGGACCTGATCTGTCCCCTAATCATCTTTGTTGCTCTTTTCTGCATGCTTTCTAGGGCCTCAACATCTTTTTTGTATCATGGTGACCAAAACTTCATGCAGTGTTCCAAGTGTGTCCTCATCACTTCTCATGATCTTGATGTTATTCCTCTATTAAATGCAGCCAAAAACTGCATTGGCTTTTTTGGCAACTGCCATACACTGCTAGCTCATACTCAAGTGGTTGTCCAAGATTCCTCTCACAGTTACTGTTGTTCAGCCAGCTGCCTCCTACTCTACACCTGTGCGTTTGGTTTTCCTTAGGTGCAGAACCTGACTTTTCTCACCACTGAACTGCATTTTGTTGGCTAGACTCCAGCCTTCAAGTCTATCAAGGTCATTCTGAATCTTCAATCTATCATCTAAAGAGTGAGCTGCTCCCCCCAGCTTGGTGTCATCTGCAAATTTCATGAGTCCCCCTTTATTCCCCTCATCTAGATCATTTATGGAGATATTGAGGAGCACCAGGTCCAAGACAGAACCTTGCGGCACCCCATTGCGTGCTTCCCTCCATGTAGTTGCAGCTCCACTGAGAACCACACACTGAGTGCTCAGCCGGTTACAAATCCATCTGGTGGTGATGCTGCCTCTCCCACATTGTTCTAACTTATCAAAAAGTAGGCTGTGATCTACTTTGTTAAATGCCTTACTGATGTCTAAGCAAACTGTGCCCACAACATTTCATTAGTCCACTAATTTAGTCACTTTATCAAAGAAGGCAATAAGATTTGTCTGGCATGATTTACTTTTGACAAATCCGTATTGTCTTCTATTAATTTTCTTGTTTGTTTATATATGCTCACAGATGCACTGCTTGATTATGTTTTCCAGATCTTCCCAATATCAAGCTTACTGGCCTATAATTTCCTGGTTCCATTTCCCCCCTTCTTTTTATAAATGGGAACCACACCAGTTCTGTTCCCAATACAATGAGCATATATACAAGCACTTGAGTTCTTATGGTTTTGCTTCCTGTATTGTATTTGTGTACCCTTCCTTCACCACTGCCTTTCTTGTTATCTGGTGTTTTTTTTACTGGACTATAAGTTTTGGGTTTAATCTTATAATTGGTCTCCTTTCCTGTCCTGTTTTAGTTTAAAGTCCTTCAGACGAGCTGAACCAGTTGTTTGCCAAACACATTCTCTTTGTGAGGTGCAGTCCTCCTCTTGGTAGGAGCTCTTCCTGTAGGTGGTGTTATCTGTGCTTTAGAAAGTCAAAGTTCTCACAACAACACCATCCTTTGAGCCAGCAATTTATCTCTAAAACCCTCCAATCCCTCATTGGTCCTCAACCTATCATCAGGAGAAGCGAGGGGAGAACAATCTGAGCCCCCAGATCCTTTGCTTTTCCGCCTTGTTCATAGACTGGATAGCCATCTGTCCAAAATGGTGTAGGGTTTCCTGCCTGAGCAGGGGGTTGGACTAGATGACTTCCAAGGTCCCTTCCAACATTATTATTATTATTATTGTTGTTGTTGTTGTTGTTGTTGTTATTGTTATTATTGTTATTATTATTATTGTTGTTGTTGTTGTTGTTGTTGTTGTTGTTCTTCTTCTTCTTCTTCTTCTTCTTCTTCTTCTTCTTCTTATTATTATTATTATTATTATTATTATTATTATTATTATTATTATTATTATTATTATTATTATTATTATTATTATTATTATTATTATTATTATTATTATTATTATTATTCTTTGATACTGATTTCAGGCTCTTTGTTGGATCATTTGCCCCAACAGGAAAGAGGAGAAAGGGGTAATAATTGGTGGGCTTGATTATCTTATTGAGCCTCTCTGAAACCTCCAATGTAGAGGAAAGAAGGACGAGGGATGACACGATAGCATCTTCCAATATTTGAGGGGCTGCCACAAAGAAGAGGGGGGTCAACTATTCTCCAAATCACCTGAAGGCAGGACAAGAAGCAACGGATGGAAACTCATCAAGGAGAGAAGCAACCTGGAACTAAGGATAAACTTCCTGATAGTGAGAACAATTAATCAGTGGGACAGCTTTGCCTTCAGAAGTTGTGGGCGAATCAGAATCAGAATAACCGAGTTGGATGGGACCTTGTAGGTCATCTAGTCCAACCCCCTGCCCAAACAGGAGACCCTACACCATTTCTGACAGGTGGCAGTCCAGTCTCTTCTTGAAAGCCTCCAGTGATGAAGCTCGCACAACTTCTGAAGGCAACTTCTGTTCCATTGGTTGATTGTTCTCACTGTCAGGAAACTTCTCCTTAATTCCAGGTTGAATCTCTCCTTTATCACCTTCCATCTGTTATTCCTTGTCCGGCCTTCAGGTGCTTTGGAGTATAGGTTGACTCCTCCTCTCTGTGGCAGCCCCTCAAATATTGGAAGACTGCTGTCATGTCACCCATAACCCTTTTTAGTAGACTAGCCATACCCAATTCCTGCAACCGTTCTTTATATGTTTTAGCCTCCAGTCCCCTACTCATATTTGTTGCTCTTCTCTGTACTCTTTCTAGAGTCTCTACATCTTTTTTATAGTGTAGAGACCAAAACTGGGTGCAGTATTCTAGATGTGGTCTTTCTAAGGCTTTATAGAGCGGTATTAGTACCTCACATGTTCTTAGCTGAATCCCTCTGTTAATGCAACTTAGGATTGCATAGGCTTCCTCAAGTTACTTCCCAGCCCTTCTCCTGTCACTGTCTTCATGAGAGAATTGTTGTCTTAATGAAAAGAAACACGACAGTTGCGTTGCCGTAGAGCAGGGGTCCCCAACCCCCGGTCCGGGGACTGGTACCAGGCCACGGCATGCCAGCAACCGGGCAGCACAAACAAGCAAAGCCCAATCCGTGGAATGCAGGTAGCGCACAAAACCATGCACACTCTCCGGTCCACGGAAAAACCTTTCTCCACGGAACTGGTGATCCCTGGTTCCCAAAAGGTTGGGGACCTCTGTCATAGGGGTTTTGAGAAAGTGTACTGAGAACTGAGCCCTTCAAAGTTGCCCCCAATAGTACCCATTCCCTCTGTGTTTCTATCTTGCTAACAAGTTCCTATTACATAGAAGACAGAGAAACAGCTGACTGGTGTTAGGGGAGGGATCGTCAGTTATTGGGTTTGCAGAAAGGAAACACGCAAAGTCTTTTTAAAAGAAAAATGAACATTCCTTTATTGAAAGAATACACGTTACAGAAAAAACAGATATGTTTTTTGCAAATCAAGTTCTCAAATAACTCAAAAGTTTATAGACGTCAAAATCCCAAAGCATTAAAGCATTAAAATGATTATACATTAAAGTGTAATTTTCCTATTTGTCCTCATTTCCACTTGGGTAAAGCCCATTGGAAAGCCGGTGACACACATTTAAAGAAAAGAGTCATCCAGATTTCAAAACTTCCAGAAAGCAATAAAAGAATTTTCCCTTCGGTTTCTTTCGAACTTCCCACCCTATCCTACTTTTGCAAATTATCCTCCGTGGATTGAGGATGGCTACAATCACACCCTCGCTCTTTCGTGGCCAAACCTTCTCTGTTTCTCATGTTTGTCTTCTCGGTCCCACCCTTCAGCTCCTGAACATTAAATAGAAAAGCAAATGTGGTGCTGGGGGGTCTTCGGGGGCCAGAGAAGGAGCAGTGAAAGCAGCCACAGAGAAGCAACGCGGACCACCCTTGGAGAACCATATTGCTAATGGATCTCACTGGGCTGCCCGTGGAAGCCCCCTTCACCCGAAGAACCTTAAAAGCTGCAGAGGAAGACCGTGCCTGTCTGGAAGTGAAGTGGCAGGAGGGAGACAGTCGGGCATAAATCAGTCACGTCCAGTGTGGAGCTGAGCCAGTGGTCCTCCTTCTTCAGTTGCTGGGAAGAGAAACGAAGAGAGCTTCAGGAGACAGAAGGTGCCAGAAGGCAGAGGTCCAAGGGGCCACCCCTGGAATGGGTTGGAAGAGGAAAAGATATGATGAATGTGTGGGAAGTCAGCCCCCCCCATGAGAAAGAAATATTTGGGGAATATTAAAAGGCAGAATATTATATTCCCCAAAGGATCTTAAAGGCAGAAAAGCAGGCCCAGTTTTCCTTAATAGCCCCAAGCAGAAACTAGGCAGAGGCCCGGTCTGTAGAAATGCAGATTTGATAATCCTATTCAGAAAGGTTGGGGCCAGGAAGCTTGCAGCTGATGAGATTAGAAAGACAAAGACCCCTAAAATCTACGTCCCCCACCCAAACTCTAAAAACATGACCTTTAGGACATAATAGGATTAACCCACCACCATCAGAATACCAAAAGGACATGCTCAAAAGCTCAGGTCAAAGTTCATGCCACAGGGACAGGAAACAACCTCAAACACAAAAGCCCAGGAAGATATAAAAACCCACCACTCCCAGCTACATGTGGTCAGCTTTCCCAGAGCCACATTTCTGTCTGGCTCTGCTCTTCAATAAACCCAACCTTCTTTCTAAAGCAGTCTCCATTTTGCTTATTCCCGGCTTGGACTGGACCCTGATGAAGATTTTTCTTTCAACAAATGGTTGCAGGAACTAGGTGTCTAGTGTAATGAAGAGAAGGACCAGGGGTGACATGATAGTTTTCTTCCAATATTTGAGGGGCTGCCACAAAGGAGAGGGGAGGGTCCAACTATTCTCCAAAGCACCTGAAGGCGGGACAAGAAGCAATGGATAGAAACTCAACAAGGAGAGAACTAACCAAATTAACCAGTGGAATGGCTTCCCTCCAGAAGTTGTGGGTGCTCCATCACTGGAGGCTTCTTAAAAAATTGGACAGCCATTTGTCTGAAATGGTATAGGGCTTCCTGTTTGAGCAGAGGGTTGGACTAGAAGACCTCCAAAGTCCCTTCCAGTATTCTGTTACTGTTGCAAGTAATCCAGGAGAAATAGCATCAAAAGTAGGGAAGGATATTTGTGCAATCCAACCATCCACACATTTCTGAATCAAGGTTTGTAAAATGAATTTTGTATGTACTTGTCATAGCTGCTACCCTGCTTCTTGCTTCGCATTGCATCTTGCCAGCCTGACATCAGCAACGGTTAAGGGGGGGGGATTGAAGTAGAGCTGGCTCTGACTGAGAGGAGCACCAATTAAGCAGAAGCTCAGCATAAGGAATGCAGAGATGGGAAAGGTGCGAATGCAGGGTCCATTTCCAAAAGAATCTGAGAACCTTTAATTGGACATTGATTGGTAACAGGGGGATGGCCAGGGAAAAAGAGAATGTTAATTGTATTGTGTTCACGCCAAGCCAATGGATTCTGCCTGCTGTAATCTGTAACCACTTTGTACTCGGTAAAGGATACTCTTGGGGTGGGGGAAATGAACCAGGAGTGTTTCTTTGCTAATTAAACTAAGCGGCATGAATGACAGTACTCAGCAAATGCAAGTGAGCTGAATTCATGCTTGTACGCCTCTCCTTGACTTCATCTCCCCACCCCATCAGATCCGGCAGAGTCTAGAACAGAATAAAATAGAGCTGGAAGGGACCTTTTTTTCTTTTTTTCTTTAGACCAGCCAGACTCAGGTCCCGTAGCCGTTCTTCATATGTTTTAGTCTCCAGGCCTTTGATCATCTTACTTGCTCTTCTCTGAATTTTTCCCAGGGTCTCAACGTCTTTTTTGTGATATGGTGAGCCAAACTGGTTGCAGTATTCCAGATGTGGCCTTATTAGTCAGTGTGCTTGGAGCACTATTGATTCGGGAGTGTGATCTGATGGGACCAGGAGGTGAACTGGAACACCCATTTCCACCGCCCATGATTCTCCTGCACAAAGAACTCTGGGACTTTCTACCTTCCCCGGGACCTTTTCTCTCCAAACTTAATGTCAGCTCCATCTTTAGTCTCAAGGCCTCTTTCATGGAGAGAAAAACTTACCAGCACAAACTTCCTTCAAGGTGACTGTCCTGGACGCCTTGCTAATCAGATTTTCTGCTCTGCAGGTGACTTTGATATTAAGATCCTGGGAGGTGACCTTGATCACAGGATCATCAGGGGAACGAGAAGGGCGGTAGACGGGGGATTCCCAGCTGAATTCCACTCTGTCTTTCCAGTCCCCTGTAGAGCAATTCAGCTGCCAGGCTCCATTTCCAGCCCCATCGGGAGTGCAGGACACCCTCATCTCAGAGTCCAGCAAAAACCCTGAGCAGGAAATGGAGACACATCACATTGTGAAAGACCACAAAATCACAGGGAGGCCAAAGAGGAAGGAGAAGCAGCAACAGCAGAGGCTCAGTCTATGGTTTTGCTTAGATTAGAGCAAGGAAAATAACGTGTTACGCATTTCAGTCCCAAATAACAATCCCAGAACAATTCCCCCCTCTCACACGTGAGACAGATTGTGAAGGGAGAGGCTCACCATGGCGGAGGAGGGCAGGTACCCCTCACCCTCTGCCTTCCCCCAATTCCTCTTTTCACCAAACCATGGATTGAGGGCAAGAGGATGAGTCTCCACGCTCAGCCTCTCAAGGACTCCTTGACTAGACTGAAATGGTGTAGTTTCTCCTGCTTGAGCAGGGGGCTGGACTAGAAGACCTCCAAGGTCCCTTCCAGCTCCATTCTATTCTATGAATGCACTCTTCCCCAGAGAGTTTGTGGGTCCAGCCAGTCCCACCAGATCCACGAAGAGGATCCTGAACTGCCTCTCTGGAGATTCTAAGCTGAAAGCAAACCCACAGCTCTCTTCCTGGCACCCCATCTGGGAGCCCACATGGCCTGGCCCAATCTAGCCTATGCCCATGGAGAGGGCAGCCTGGAGGCAGCTGTGATGGACCCCCACAGGTCCCCTTCCAGACGGGAAGAGCCTACAGGACACGGCTTGGGCTCCATTTCTAACCCATTGTAACCCAGGAGTGCCAAAGCTCCAGGCATGGAAGATGGGAGGAACAGGGAGAAAAATGGTGGCATTTGGGGGGAAGGGTAAATGTAAACAAGGCTAGGCCTGATGAGAAGATCTTGAACCAATTTGCATTGCTAAAATGCACAAATATCTACTCTGATGGACATGCTGGGACAGTAATTCAAATGGAGGGAGCATCAGGTGAGCAGCTCTGGTCTCAATCCCAGTTACTGGATACCCACAGCCCCCCTGCAACAGAAAAGCCTCCCACCTCTCCACATCACCAGGGCAAAGGAGGGAGGCCAGGAATTTGCTGCTACGGCTGGGATACTTACTAGAAATCTGCAGATCAAAGGGCTCATATACCATCTCTTCAGTTGATAACAAAGCTACTGCAACATACAAGCCTTTGTCCTCTTGCTCTAAATGGCTGAGTTGCAATCCTCTGCAGTCCTCGGAGACCCTCACTCTGTTTTCCAGAGCTGGGAGGGAGACCAGCAGGCCACAGGGCTCCCCAAAGGTCACCACAGAAATATTTTCAGGCTTGAAGCCAACAATTTTAATCCAGAAAATTGATACAAATGATAGATTAGTCTTCACTTGGAATGTGACAGACTCCCCCAGAATGCCATTCAGATATTCTCTTTCAGTAACTCCTGCAAGGCCAGAGAGAAGAGAGAAGAAGGCTTCAAAGGCACAAAAGACCCTCCAAGCATCCCATTTCTTTCCCTCAGATTCCAGGAAAACCTTTTCTGAGGAAGGACAAAATGGCTCCAGCATAGCAGACAGGATGGGGCCTCTCTGGGCTACGCCCTTTCCTTCTTAGAGAAGCCAGAGGGTTCAAATGTCCCCCATAGGTGCTGAGTCCTTCCCTTGGAGCTCAAAAGGACAATCTGCCCCAGCAGAGACACCCAAAGCTCCACCAAGGCTGACCAGGCCACCTGAAGGACACACCAGGAGGACACCTGACAGGGTCTCTTGAAGTACCAGTTGGGTTTAGCCTCTTCAAGTGGGACCCCACATGATGCCACCAATTTATTTTCTTCCCCTCAACCAGGATGGAAAGAGCAAGGTCAACGGGGAAAGCTGGGGGCCCTAGAATGGTTTAACTGGTTCTTGTGCACATTGCAGAGGGTTGGACTAGAGCAGGGGTGGGAACTGTGGCTCCTTTATGACTGGTGGACTTCAACTCCCAGAATTCCTGAGCCAGCATGGCTCCACAAGTCCACAAGTCCTAAAAGAGCCAAGGTTCCCCACCCCTGGACTAGGGGATCCTTGTGGTGCTTTCCAACAGCATCTGCAGAAGCCCAGCGCTTGTTCCTGGATTCCAGCTCCAAAGTTGCCAAAGTGGCTTTTAGAGTTTGAGAGTTTATAAGGACCAAATTGACACAGATAGTTGTTGGGCATAAAGATGAGGGTTAGGATTCAAAGAGGCCAGGTGAACCTAAGAGGAATAGAAAACACCATCAAGGTGGCTGTTGGATTGTTGGTTGCAGCCCAACCTCTTTCTAACTCTCCTGCATAAACAACCGTGGGAAGTTCTAGCTTCTCCTTTTTGGGAGATTTTTCTCTCCAAATTCAATGTCCACTTCATCTTTGGTCCAGCACAAACTTGCTTTAAGGAGACTGTTCTGGATGCCTTATTAACTAGGTTTTCAGCTGATTTCGTTCACAAATAAGAATCCCACAAACCTCCCTCGTCACCTCTGATACTCCTTGTGAAGGGAGAGGCCCTCCAAGGTAGAGGAGGGCAGGCACCCCTCGTCCTCTGCCTTCCCCCAATTCCTCTTTCGTATCTAACCATGGACTGAGGGCAAGAGGATGACCCGCCAGGCTCAGCACTTCAGGTAACTCCTTGACCTTCCCCCAAAGAGTTTGTGGGTCCAGCCAGTCCCACCTGATCCATGGGGAGGTTGCTCTGGATATTCCAGCTTCAAAGCCCATCTGCCTCTCTCTCCATGACCCCCCATACGGGAACCCACTTGGCCTGGCCACTGGGATACTTACTGTAAACACTCAGGTCAAAGGACTCGTGCACTACTGTATTGTTTTGTGAAATGATTTCTGCGGTGTATCTGCCAGCGTCCTCTTTCTCTAATTGGTCGAGATGCAATTCTCTGCAGTCCTTGGAGATGTTCACTCTCTTTTCAAAGGCTGGGAGGGGGACCAGGAGGCCACAGGGCTCCCCAAAGGTCACCAGAGCAATGTTTTCAGACTTGCTGCCAACAATTTTACTCCAGGAAATTGATACAAATGATAAATTAGTCTTCACTTCGAATATGGTAAACCGTCCCAGATGTCCCTTCAGTTTTTCTGCTCCAGAAGCTCCTGCAAAGTCAAAGAGAAGACAGAGAAGAAGCATTTAAGGTTGGGTCAAAAGAGGTCCTCCAAACATCCCATTTCTGAACTTCAAATTCCAGGAAAACCTTTTTTGAGAAAGGACAACATAGTTCCAGGATAGCAGATGTAGTGGGTGTCTCTCTGGGCGATGGTCTTTCCTTCTTACAGAAGCAATAGGGGTACAAATGTGCTCTGTAGGAGCTGAGTCCTTCCCTTGGAGCTCAAAAGGTGGATCTGCCCCACCAGAGAGACCCAAAGCTCCACCAAGCCTCAGGATGAACAGGTCACCCAAAGGATTCACCTGGAGGACACCTGACGGGGGTCACTCGAAGTACCACTGGGGGGTTAGCCTCTTTCTGCCACGAGGCTGGCCCTTTCAACTGGGACCCCAAGTGATGCCCCTGTTGTTTGCTGGCACTAATTTATTTTCTCAACCAGGGTGCAAAGTCAATAGGGAAAGACGGGGGTCCTGGAATGGTTGAACTGGTTTTTGAGCATATTGCAGGGGATTAGACTGGATGATCCTTATGGTTCTTTACAACTTTACAATTTATGCTCCTAGAAAGTCCAGCATCTGTAGAAACCCCAGATATGTTACTGGACTCAAGGAAACAAACCGTGTTTTGAGCCCCAAATTTCAGCCCTGGTTTGAAACTGCATCTACAGCTAGAAATACGCACAGAAACACAACTTACCAGCTCCTAAGAAAAGGATTGGGAACCACAATACGAGAATGATCTTGGGTGACATGTCAGCAACTGGCATTTCAAGAAAAAGTGAAGAGAAGCTTAGTCTAACTTCTGCAAAATGTGAATAGTTAATTAAATTGCATAATATTCTAATGAGGATTGCTTTCCAAGAGCTACAGATTCTCATTTTTGCATGCTGGTGGAGATGAGGACTGCCTCTTCGGTGGGAGAGAGAATTCGGTTGCAAAATTTTACAGCTCTCTGGTTACTTGCAAAACACCGCTTGCAATTCTTTTTTGGCAGATATTTATTTGGCGATTCAGTTTATACAGCTGCACATTTCATATTCTGGGCAGCTTAGAACATAGAATCATAGGGACCTTGGAGGTCTTCTACTCCAACCCCCTACTCAAGCAGGGAGTTGGAATAGAAGACCTCCACGGCCCCTATGATGTAGCTCCATGGAGGACTACCTGCTGAGTGTGTTTGGTCAGCCAATTGCGAATCCATCTGATGGTGGTGCTGTCTATCCCACAAAGTTCTAGTTTACCAAGAAGTAGGTTATGGTCTACTTTGTCAAATGCCTTACTGACACCTTAAATAAACTATGTCCACAACATTTCATTGGTCCACTAACTTAATCACTTTGTCAAAGAAGGCGGTAAAGAATGACCTGTTTTTAACAAATCCAGGCTTGCTGCTAGTAATTAACATGTTCATTTCTAGGCAGGAAGATCTTTCCAGGCAACCAAATACGGAGTAGAGCCGTGATGCTTGTGAGAGTCTAAAACAGGGGTCTTCAAACTTGACCCTCTTATGACTTGAGGACTTCAACTCCCAGAATTCCTCAGCCAGCGTGCCTGGCAGTTGAAGTCCGCAAGTCATAAAAGGGCCAAGTTTGAAGACCCCTGGTCTAAAATGTCCTTGATCTCAAAATGCTGCTAGCCCTCCACCATAATGGGTGGTGGAGGAGAAGTGGTGGCAGGCCTTAACGTAGATATAATTTCGGGTTTCAGCAAACTGCAGTGGAAAACTGGGTGGATTTGTCTTAGGGAGTTCTAATTCCACTGGGACTGGATTTATTAAGCGCTTAATGGGAAAAGGACCGATGTATTTTGGCCCTCGCTTTTTAGAGGGTTGCAGTGATTGTAAAAACCTGGTGGAAAGATAAACTCTATCCCCCACATGAAAAGGTTTTGGTTCCATTCCTGAGCCTTAAACGCTGCTCTAGCTTCATCCAGAGCTTTCCTGACCACAGGCCAAATGTTCTGTAACTGATGTACCCAATCCTTAAGAGAAGGAAACATCTGGAGCCTACACCCCTCCCCCCCGAGAAACAAGCTAAGACGCACCAGTCGTATAAACGTGCAGGTGCTCCACAAGCCACACCAGAGTTGTACAGGTCGTTGTTTAGCCCATCTTGGAAACAGCCCACCAGGATGTCTTCAGGCCAGTTGAGGCGACACGCTAAATCGCGGGATTCTTCCGTATATTCCGCCACGGTCGATGCCCTTGCTTTATGCGGTCCCGAGCCTTCTGCTCTGCCAGTTGATCTTCAAATCGGCGTCTCAGCGCTGTCATGAACCAGTTAAAATTCCAGAGCTCAGGAGCATCGCAGTTATATAGGGTCACCATCCATCTGGCCGCAGCCCCTTCCAGGGCTAGGGTGATGACTCTGATCTTGGCTGCATTGTTGGGCAGGGCTCTCCCATACACTTGCATGTAGGTGAAAGCGTGAGCCAGGAAGAACCCCAGTTGTTGGGGATCCCCATCGAACTTCACCCCCAGCGGCACCAGGTTTGGCTTGTCCGGGGGAGTTTTCTCTCTGGGTTATCGTGGGGTCTGGCTCTCTGGAGGGTTGCTCGCTGCTGCACTGCCGGGGTGGCTTCCCCTGTCTCAGTTGAGCCTGTTGCTCCCCCTACGGTCTCGGTGATCGCAGTTTCTCCTTCTCTGCACCCAGCTTCCTCAGCTAATTCTTCCTCCTTCTCTGGACAGCTCAGGGATTTAGCCTTTAGGTCCTCGAAAGCTTCCACCATGTACTGCATGGCTCACTTCAGGATCCCCTCCATCGGATAGGAGCTCCACCTTTTTCCTCCAAGTCTTTTTCTGGCCTTCTCGGGTGAGAGTCGTCCTTTGAGTTCTTTCTTCCCAGTCTTCTTTCTTCCTGACACCGAGCAACCATCTCGGTTTCATGGAGTCTTCTAAGGCAGCGGCTTCCTCCAGCCAACCGGAGGTGCCTTCCTTGGGACAAGCCTGGATAGCCGACTCACTCCAATCTTTGGCCATTTCACTGCTTTGCAGAGACATCTCGTGCACGGCCCCCCACGGGCACTATTACAGACCTTGCTTTATGTAAGGACTTGTCTCAACTAGATCTCCCAAGAAAGCAGAATTCTTGAAACAGGCATTGCTTCAAAAGGAACTTTTACTGACAGTTAGTGATAGCAGTAGAGCAAAGCAAGGTCTGAAGAATTCGCATGCAAAAGGTTACATCATAATGCCCAGGCAGAACTCCTCCCTGCAGTGTCCAACTGTACGGTTGAAATCCAGCCAATCCATAGGTGCTAGGTTGTTTTGAGAACCTGGTGATTTAGCGCCCATCTCAAGGTCTCTTTCGGTTTCGTCTTCCAAACGGTCCCAGGCTCTGTTGTCTGGAGATAAGGCAGATGTCTTCAGGCCACATTCCTTTCTCATGGAGGGAGGCATTTTCACAGAGGACAGAGCAGAACAAGGCAGAGCAAGGCAAATACATTCCCCAGCTCCCTCCCACCCAAAACTGGGTTGGCTCGCAGAATTCAATGTTGCTCACCCGGAGAGGTGGAGCTCGTACATCGCCCGGGCTGAGAATTACTTCAGAGTAAACAGGATAGCAGAAGACGAACTGAAGGCCGCCACGCTGCTCTGTGTGTGTGGCCAAACCGTCTTTGACATTGCGGAGAACCTAGTGTCCCCAGTGCCATTGGAGACCATGACATACGGAGAGTTAAAAAAGATGCTCAAGGAGCACTTTGAGTCGAAGCTGTCGGTCATTGCATGGTGACATGCTTTCAAGCAGCGGGACCAGCATCTAGGAGAGTCCGTCACAGAATTCATCACCGCTCTCCGACAGGCAGCAAGGCCGTGTGAATTCAAGGACTTAGAGGAACGGTTACGAGACCATTTGGTTTGCGGACTAAGGAGCAGAGATCTTCAGCAGAAGATCTTCGCGAAGGAGACCGTCTCATTCCAAGACGCGTTGCGAGAGGTCACCACAGAAGAAGCAGCCGGCAGAGCTGTAAGGGCCTTGCGGCTCTCAAAGAACCCTCAGCTATCGCAAACCGTCCACCACAAGGATGTCGGAGGCCGAGGAAGAGGCCAAGTCGGTATAACAACCCCCGGCGAAAGGACTTCCTAGACTTCTTGAGAAGGCAGATCCCTTCCCTAGGTGCATGGGGTGCGGGGGACAGCACAAACGAGCCGACTGCCGGTTCCGAACAGCCAATTGCCGAGCATGTGGCAAGCAAGGCCACATCGCTGCTATTTGTTTAGGTCGTGGAAAAGAAATTTCCAAGAAAGAGTTGCCTCGGAAAGGTACCGGGATATCCAGCCAACACAGGGTGGGGTTCTGTGCCAGCAGGCGCGGCGTCCATAGAACCGGGGGACATAGGCCCTTAAAGAAAAAGTTGCAACTCGAAGTCAGGTTGCAAGGGGTTCCATTGAGGATGGAACTGGACACAGGGTCCACCCTGTCCATCATTTCCAAGAGCACTCTTAACAGGATTTGTGGCCGAAGCGGCCAACGGGTGAAAGTTAGGCCATCGAATTTAATATTGACCGCTTTTCAGAATTCCCCGGTCAGAGTTAAGGGGGAGGCCACTCTAAGGGTGCAATTCCAGAAATTCATGGGAATGTTGAACATCGTTGTGGTCGATGGTCAAGCTCTATTAAGGGCTTGATTGGTTCGAGGCCCTGGGAATTCAGGTAACGGGGCTGAACAGTTTAAAAATGGCCAGCCTGGACCAAGTCTGCAAAGAATTCGCAGACATGTTCACTACTGAACTGGGGGAATATAAGGGGCCCCCAATTGCCTTGAAGTTAGATCCTTCTGTTGCACCGATTAGGATCAAGCCTCGTCGGGTGCCGTTCGCTCTCAAGCACAAAATTAATGCAGAATTGGATAAACTTTTGCAGCAGGGCATTTTAGAGCCTGTGGACAGCAATCTATGGGAAACCCCCATAGTGACGCCACTTAAGGCCAACGGAGAAGTCAGAATCTGTGCTGACTATAAATGCACGCTGAATAAAGCTCTGCAGCAACACTCCTATCCTTTGCCAGTAGTCAGCCATATTCTGGCATCTCTACAAGGGAGTTGCATTTTTGCAAAACTTGATTTGGCCCAGGCCTACCAACAGCTGCCGGTGGATGATGCCACGGCAGAGGCACAAACCATTGTGACCCATCGGGGGGCTTTCAAGATGCGGAGGCTACAGTTTGGCATTAATGTAGCACCAGGTATTTTCCAGAGTGTCATGGAACAAACGCTCAGAGTCCTTCCGGGCATATGCCCGTACTTCGATGATGTCCTCATTGCAGGGGAATCAGTGGAAAATTTAGCTGAGAGACTCAGGGCCGTGTGCTGCGGTTTCGCAAAGCGGGCCTGAAACTCAGGAAAGACAAGTGTAAGATTGGGGTCACGTCCACAGAGTTTCTGGGGTTTCGCATAGATGCGGAAGGCATACACCCTGCTCAGTCCAAGCTGGAAGCGATCCAGCAGGCACCCAGTCCCAAAACAAAAGCAGAACTTCAAGCGTTCTTGGGACTGCTAAATTTCTATCATGCCTTCCTTCCCCACAAGGCAGCTGTGGCGGAGCCGTTACACCAGCTCCTAGACAAACAGGCTATATGGGCGTGGACACGTGTCCACGAGAAGAGTTTTGCTGCAGTTAAAGCATTACTTTCTTCAAATGTGGTGTTGGCTCATTTTAATGAGCGACTTCCTGTTAGCATAGCGTGCGACGCTTCCCCTTATGGGATCGGAGCTGTTTTAAGCCACCTTAAAACAGATGGGACTCAGGTCCCTATAGCGTATTATTCCAGAACTCTGTCTGCCGCAGAGCGTAATTATGCGCAGATAGAGAAGCATTGGCAATCATAGCGGGCATCAAGAAGTTCCATGACTTCTATGGTCGCCATTTCACGGTCTTCACAGACCACAAGCCACTTCTGGGGTTGTTCACAACGGACAAGCAGACACCCCATATAATCTCTCCTAGAATGTTGAGATGGTCAATATTTCTCTCTGCATATGATTTTTGCATGATTCACAAGCCGGGCAAAGAGATGGGCCATGCAGATGGCCTCAGTAGATTGCCCTTAAGGAACATAGAGCCTGATCCTGCACCGGCAAACCACATCCTCTCCATTCAGGATTTGCCTGAGTCCCCTCTCCACACAGGGGATGTAGCTGCTGAGACAGCTGCCGACAACACGTTGACACGCGTGTTGAACTGGGTGTTATCGGGATGGCCGGACACATGTCCGGGCACGGAATTTCTGGGGTTTTGCAAGCGAAAGTCGGAGCTATCCACCTTCAAGGGGTGTATACTGTGGGGAAGTCGGGTAGTCATCCCGACCTCACTGAGGACTAGAGTCCTTGTCTCTCTGCACGAGGGATATCCGGGGATAGTCCGCATGAAGGCGTTTGTGCGCAGTCACCTGTGGTGGCCAGGGCTCGATAAAGAGATCGAAGCCCAGGTCCAAGGGTGCCACATTTGCCAGCAGTCCAGGCCAGAAATGCCCCAAGCTCCCATCCATAGGTGGGAAACAACACAGGATCCTTGGTCAAGGATCCATATCGACTACGCTGGCCCCTTTCAGGGGCAACTCTTTCTTATTGTTGTGGACAGTCACTCTAAGTGGCTGGAAGTAGTTCCAGTGTCCGCTGCAACTTCCACTATCACCATCAAGGTTCTTTGCGGCATTTTTGCCACTCATGGACTTCCGGACATAATTGTCTCCGACAATGGAACTCAATTTACTTCCTCGGAGTTCCAGCCTTTTCTGTGGGCAAACTTAATCTGCCACGCTACGTCGGCACCATTCCACCCGGTGTCAAATGGTCAAGCGGAACGCATGGTGCAAACTACGAAAGATTCTTTGAAAAGAATCACGCACGGCAACTGGCATCACCAGTTGGCTGACTTTCTCCTGTGCCACCGCACCACTCCATGCACTGCTACAGGCAAGAGCCCCGCCGAGCTCCGATGGGGTTGCCGGCTTATCACTAAGCTGGATAGGTTACACCCGGACCGGGTTGCATTGCAGGTGTCTCAACCACGAGCGCCGAGGCGACTGAACTTGGACAATCCGGTTTGGGCCTCAACTATGGCCCTGGCAACTTGTGGGTGGTAGCTGTGGTTTGTAGGGTCACCGGCCCCCTTTCCTACGAAGTGGCGTTGGAGGACGGTCGTGTGCTGCGGCAGCATATTGACCAGCTGCGCTGGAGGTTGCCAAGCCACTCTTCCGCTCCTGGCTCTGCTCTTGGGGGGGAGGAAGCTCCCGAGATTAATCAGAACGGTCAACTATGGCTCATCGCAACTAGCAAACGAGGGGGTTGCCATTGAGGCGGCTCCTGACTCGGGCACTATGCCCATGGGACATTGCAGGAGATCGGCTTTTCAAGCCTCTCCAAGGGGGGGGTTCGCCCATCCGGGATATTGCTCCCAACCATCTGCTCATGCAGACCAGGGAAATACCACCCCTCAGGGAAATTCCACCCCCCAGAGGACCACTAGCCAGGGGGATACCACCCCTCAGGGGAATACCACTCCTTCGGGGAACACCACCCCTCCGGGGAATTCCACCCCAAATCGGCACACAGAGCTGGACCAGCAGGCCAGCCTGCATGCCCCAATCCCGACCGTTTTAAGCGGGTCCCCAAGTCCTGGTCTGCCGAGCCCGGTGGGCAAGCTTGCAGACCAGGCAACCGCGGCACTTCCACGGAGATCGGAGCGGGTCTGTGGGCCACCGAAGTTCTTACAGGACTACATGAGGGTTCTGTCGGCACTAGCCTAGAATTCAGAGTTCAGGCTAGCTGAGCATTCAGGCGTGCTCAAAAGTACAACCTTGTTTTTTTTCAAAAGCTGCCACTACCTTGCTTTTTTTCAAAAGCTGCAATGTGCAAAGGCAGGCGACACGTCCTAAGAGGTTGCAGGCCGGGGCCAAGGTTAGGGGGAGTGATTGGGTAGCCTTCACACGGAGGCGACATTACTAAAGCAAACAAAAAAGGTGCATTATACTTCTAACCCAGGGGGGAGGGGTGTAATGTACTGAGCTTGTGTTAAGACAGCAGGTGCAGGGCAGGAACCAGGCGAAGCTAGCGGCCACGTGGCTGCTGCGGAGCCTGGATGTCTGGAGACCCGGGCACGCTTGCTCTTTTAGCGCGGGAGAAACCCCGTGCAATGATTGGTTAAGATTACCCAGAGCTCCTTGTATAAAAGGGCAGAGCCAGTTTAGTTTTCTGTTCTGTTTCTGTGTGCAATGAATAAACGTTGTTGTTGTTTTACCTCGTCTCTTCAATGTCTACCACCCTAAGGACAGAACACTTTTGCACGCGAATTCTTCAGACCTTGCTTTGCTCTACTGCTATCACTAACTCTCAGTAAAAGTTCCTTTTGAAGCAATGCCTGTTTCAAGAATTCTGCTTTCTTGGGAGATAATAATAATAATAATAATAATAATAATAATAATAATAATAATAATAATAATAATAATAATAATAATAATAATAATAATAATAATAATAATAATAATAATAATAATAGTAATAGTAATAGTAATAATAATAGTAGTAATAATAATAGTAATAGTAACAGTAACAATAACAATAACAATAACAACAACAACAACAACAACAACAACAACAACAATAATAATAATAATAATAATAATAATAATAATAATAATAATAATAATAATAATAATAATAATAATAATAATAATAATAATAATAATAATAATGTTGGAAGGGACCGTGGAGGTCATCTAGCCCAACCCCCTGCTCAGGCAGGAAACCTATACCATTTCAGACAAATGGCTGTCCAGTCTCTTCTTAAAAACTTCCAGTGTTGGAGCATTCACTGCTTCTGGAGGCAGGTTGTTCCACTGGTTCTTTGTTCTAACTGTCAGGAAGTTTCTCCTCAGTTCCAGGTTGCTTCTCTCCTTGACTAGTTTCCATCCATTACTTCTTGTCCTGCCTTCAGGCGCCTTGGAAAATAGCTTGACTCCCTCTTCTTTGGGGCAGCCCCTGAGATATTGGAACACTGCTATCATGTCCCCCCTCGTCCTTCTCTTCATTAAACTAGACATACCCAATTCCAGCAACCGTTCCTTATATGCTTTAGCGTCCAGTCCCCTAATCATCTTTGTTGCTCTTCTCTGCACTCTTTCTAGAGTCTCAACGTCTTTTTTACATCGTGGTGACCAAAACTGGATGCAGTATCCCAAGTGTGGCCTTGCAAGGCATTGTCTAGTTGAGACAAGTCCTTACATAAAGCAAGGTCTGTAATAGTGCCCGTGGGGGCCGTGCACGAGATGTCTCTGCAAAGCAGTGAAATGGCCAAAGATTGGAGTGAGTCGGCTGTCCAGGCTTGTCCCAAGGAAGGCACCTCCGGTTGGCTGGAGGAAGCCGCTGCCTTAGAAGACTCCATGAAACCGAGATGGTTGCTCGGTGTCAGGAAGAAAGAAGACTGGGAAGAAAGAACTCAAAGGATGACTCTCACCCGAGAAGGCCAGAAAAAGACTTGGAGGAAAAAGGTGGAGCTCCTATCCGATGGAGGGGATCCTGAAGTGAGCCATGCAGTACATGGTGGAAGCTTTCGAGGACCTAAAGGCTAAATCCCTGAGCTGTCCAGAGAAGGAGGAAGAATTAGCTGAGGAAGCTGGGTGCAGAGAAGGAGAAACTGCGATCACCGAGACCGTAGGGGGAGCAACAGGCTCAACTGAGACAGGGGAAGCCACCCCGGCAGTGCAGCAGCGAGCAACCCTCCAGAGAGCCAGACCCCACGATAACCCAGAGAGAAAACTCCCCCGGACAAGCCAAACCTGGTGCCGCTGGGGGTGAAGTTCGATGGGGATCCCCAACAACTGGGGTTCTTCCTGGCTCACATTTTCACCTACATGCAAGTGTATGGGAGAGCCCTGCCCAACGATGCAGCCAAGATCAGAGTCATCACCCTAGCCCTGGAAGGGGCTGCGGCCAGATGGATGGTGACCCTATATAACTGCGATGCTCCTGAGCTCTGGAATTTTAACCGGTTCATGACAGCGCTGAGACGCCGATTTGAAGATCAACTGGCAGAGCAGAAGGCTCGGGACCGCATAAAGCAAGGGCATCGACCGTGGCTGAATATACGGAAGAATCCCGCGATTTAGCGTGTCGCCTCAACTGGCCTGAAGACATCCTGGTGGGCTGTTTCCAAGACGGGCTAAACAACGACCTGTACAACTCTTGTGTGGCTTGTGGAGCACCTGCACGTTTATACGACTGGTGCGTCTTAGCTTGTTTCTCGGGGGGGAGGGGTGTAGGCTCCAGATGTTTCCTTCTCTTAAGGATTGGGTACATCAGTTACAGAACATTTGGCCTGTGGTCAGGAAAGCTCTGGATGAAGCTAGAGCAGCGTTTAAGGCTCAGGAATGGAACCAAAACCTTTTCATGTGGGGGATAGAGTTTATCTTTCCACCAGGTTTTTACAATCACTGCAACCCTCTAAAAAGCGAGGGCCAAAATACATCGGTCCTTTTCCCATTAAGCGCTTAATAAATCCAGTCCCAGTGGAATTAGAACTCCCTAAGACAAATCCACCCAGTTTTCCACTGCAGTTTGCTGAAACCCGAAATTATATCTACGTTAAGGCCTGCCACCACTTCTCCTCCACCACCCATTATGGTGGAGGGCTAGCAGCATTTTGAGATCAAGGACATTTTAGACCAGGGGTCTTCAAACCTGGCCCTTTTATGACTTGTGGACTTCAACTGCCAGGCACGCTGGCTGAGGAATTCTGGGAGTTGAAGTCCTCAAGTCATAAGAGGGTCAAGTTTGAAGACCCCTGTTTTAGACTCTCACAAGCATCACAGCTCTACTCCGTATTTGGTTGCCTGGAAAGATCTTCCTGCCTAGAAATGAACATGTTAATTACTAGCAGCAAGCCTGGATTTGTTAAAAACAGGTCATTCTTTACCGCCTTCTTTGACAAAGTGATTAAGTTAGTGGACCAATGAAATGTTGTGGACATAGTTTATTTAAGGTGTCAGTAAGGCATTTGACAAAGTAGACCATAACCTACTTCTTGGTAAACTAGAACTTTGTGGGATAGACAGCACCACCATCAGATGGATTCGCAATTGGCTGACCAAACACACTCAGCAGGTAGTCCTCCATGGAGCTACATCATAGGGGCCGTGGAGGTCTTCTATTCCAACTCCCTGCTTGAGTAGGGGGTTGGAGTAGAAGACCTCCAAGGTCCCTGTGATTCTATGTTCTAAGCTGCCCAGAATATGAAATGTGCAGCTGTATAAACTGAATCACCAAATAAATATCTGCCAAAAAAGAATTGCAAGCGGTGTTTTGCAAGTAACCAGAGAGCTGCAAAATTTTGCAACCGAATTCTCTCTCCCACCGAAGAGGCAGTCCTCATCTCCACCAGCATGCAAAAATGAGAATCTGTAGCTCTTGGAAAGCAATCCTCATTAGAATATTATGCAATTTAATTAACTATTCACATTTTGCAGAAGTTAGACTAAGCTTCTCTTCACTTTTTCTTGAAATGCCAGTTGCTGACATGTCACCCAAGATCATTCTCGTATTGTGGTTCCCAATCCTTTTCTTAGGAGCTGGTAAGTTGTGTTTCTGTGTGTATTTCTAGCTGTAGATGCAGTTTCAAACCAGATCATCCAGTCTAATCCCCTGCAATATGCTCAAAAACCAGTTCAACCATTCCAGGACCCCCGTCTTTCCCTATTGACTTTGCACCCTGGTTGAGAAAATAAATTAGTGCCAGCAAACAACAGGGGCATCACTTGGGGTCCCAGTTGAAAGGGCCAGCCTCGTGGCAGAAAGAGGCTAACCCCCCAGTGGTACTTCGAGTGACCCCCGTCAGGTGTCCTCCAGGTGAATCCTTTGGGTGACCTGTTCATCCTGAGGCTTGGTGGAGCTTTGGGTCTCTCTGGTGGGGCAGATCCTCCTTTTGAGCTCCAAGGGAAGGACTCAGCTCCTACAGAGTACATTTGTACCCCTATTGCTTCTGTAAGAAGGAAAGACCATCGCCCAGAGAGACACCCACTACATCTGCTATCCTGGAACTATGTTGTCCTTTCTCAAAAAAGGTTTTCCTGGAATTTGAAGTTCAGAAATGGGATGTTTGGAGGACCTCTTTTGACCCAACCTTAAATGCTTCTTCTCTGTCTTCTCTTTGACTTTGCAGGAGCTTCTGGAGCAGAAAAACTGAAGGGACATCTGGGACGGTTTACCATATTCGAAGTGAAGACTAATTTATCATTTGTATCAATTTCCTGGAGTAAAATTGTTGGCAGCAAGTCTGAAAACATTGCTCTGGTGACCTTTGGGGAGCCCTGTGGCCTCCTGGTCCCCCTCCCAGCCTTTGAAAAGAGAGTGAACATCTCCAAGGACTGCAGAGAATTGCATCTCGACCAATTAGAGAAAGAGGACGCTGGCAGATACACCGCAGAAATCATTTCACAAAACAATACAGTAGTGCACGAGTCCTTTGACCTGAGTGTTTACAGTAAGTATCCCAGTGGCCAGGCCAAGTGGGTTCCCGTATGGGGGGTCATGGAGAGAGAGGCAGATGGGCTTTGAAGCTGGAATATCCAGAGCAACCTCCCCATGGATCAGGTGGGACTGGCTGGACCCACAAACTCTTTGGGGGAAGGTCAAGGAGTTACCTGAAGTGCTGAGCCTGGCGGGTCATCCTCTTGCCCTCAGTCCATGGTTAGATACGAAAGAGGAATTGGGGGAAGGCAGAGGACGAGGGGTGCCTGCCCTCCTCTACCTTGGAGGGCCTCTCCCTTCACAAGGAGTATCAGAGGTGACGAGGGGGGTTTGTGGGATTCTTATTTGTGAACGAAATCAGCTGAAAACCTAGTTAATAAGGCATCCAGAACAGTCTCCTTGAAGCACGTTTGTGCTGGACCAAAGATGAAGTGGACATTGAATTTGGAGAGAAAAATCTCCCAAAAAGGAGAAGCTAGAACTTCCCACGGTTGTTTATGCAGGAGAGTTAGAAAGAGGTTGGGCTGCAACCAACAATCCAACAGCCACCTTGATGGTGTTTTCTATTCCTCTTAGGTTCACCTGGCCTCTTTGAATCCTAACCCTCATCTTTATGCCCAACAACTATCTGTGTCAATTTGGTCCTTATAAACTCTCAAACTCTAAAAGCCACTTTGGCAACTTTGGAGCTGGAATCCAGGAACCAGCGCTGGGCTTCTGCAGATGCTGTTGGAAAGCACCACAAGGATCCCCTAGTCCAGGGGTGGGGAACCTTGGCTCTTTTAGGACTTGTGGACTTGTGGAGCCATGCTGGCTCAGGAATTCTGGGAGTTGAAGTCCACCAGTCATAAAGGAGCCACAGTTCCCACCCCTGCTCTAGTCCAACCCTCTGCAATGTGCACGAGAACCAGTTAAACCATTCTAGGGCCCCCAGCTTTCCCCGTTGACCTTGCTCTTTCCATCCTGGTTGAGGGGAAGAAAATAAATTGGTGGCATCATGTGGGGTCCCACTTGAAGAGGCTAAACCCAACTGGTACTTCAAGAGACCCTGTCAGGTGTCCTCCTGGTGTGTCCTTCAGGTGGCCTGGTTAGCCTTGGTGGAGCTTTGGGTGTCTCTGCTGGGGCAGATTGTCCTTTTGAGCTCCAAGGGAAGGACTCAGCACCTATGGGGGACATTTGAACCCTCTGGCTTCTCTAAGAAGGAAAGGGCGTAGCCCAGAGAGGCCCCATCCTGTCTGCTATGCTGGAGCCATTTTGTCCTTCCTCAGAAAAGGTTTTCCTGGAACCTGAGGGAAAGAAATGGGATGCTTGGAGGGTCTTTTGTGCCTTTGAAGCCTTCTTCTCTCTTCTCTCTGGCCTTGCAGGAGTTACTGAAAGAGAATATCTGAATGGCATTCTGGGGGAGTCTGTCACATTCCAAGTGAAGACTAATCTATCATTTGTATCAATTTTCTGGATTAAAATTGTTGGCTTCAAGCCTGAAAATATTTCTGTGGTGACCTTTGGGGAGCCCTGTGGCCTGCTGGTCTCCCTCCCAGCTCTGGAAAACAGAGTGAGGGTCTCCGAGGACTGCAGAGGATTGCAACTCAGCCATTTAGAGCAAGAGGACAAAGGCTTGTATGTTGCAGTAGCTTTGTTATCAACTGAAGAGATGGTATATGAGCCCTTTGATCTGCAGATTTCTAGTAAGTATCCCAGCCGTAGCAGCAAATTCCTGGCCTCCCTCCTTTGCCCTGGTGATGTGGAGAGGTGGGAGGCTTTTCTGTTGCAGGGGGGCTGTGGGTATCCAGTAACTGGGATTGAGACCAGAGCTGCTCACCTGATGCTCCCTCCATTTGAATTACTGTCCCAGCATGTCCATCAGAGTAGATATTTGTGCATTTTAGCAATGCAAATTGGTTCAAGATCTTCTCATCAGGCCTAGCCTTGTTTACATTTACCCTTCCCCCCAAATGCCACCATTATTCTCCCTGTTCCTCCCATCTTCCATGCCTGGAGCTTTGGCACTCCTGGGTTACAATGGGTTAGAAATGGAGCCCAAGCCGTGTCCTGTATGCTCTTCCCGTCTGGAAGGGGACCTGTGGGGGTCCATCACAGCTGCCTCCAGGCTGCCCTCTCCATGGGCATAGGCTAGATTGGGCCAGGCCATGTGGGCTCCCAGATGGGGTGCCAGGAAGAGAGCTGTGGGTTTGCTTTCAGCTTAGAATCTCCAGAGAGGCAGTTCAGGATCCTCTTCGTGGATCTGGTGGGACTGGCTGGACCCACAAACTCTCTGGGGAAGAGTGCATTCATAGAATAGAATGGAGCTGGAAGGGACCTTGGAGGTCTTCTAGTCCAGCCCCCTGCTCAAGCAGGAGAAACTACACCATTTCAGTCTAGTCAAGGAGTCCTTGAGAGGCTGAGCGTGGAGACTCATCCTCTTGCCCTCAATCCATGGTTTGGTGTAAAGAGGAATTGGGGGAAGGCAGAGGGTGAGGGGTACCTGCCCTCCTCCGCCATGGTGAGCCTCTCCCTTCACAATCTGTCTCACGTGTGAGAGGGGGGAATTGTTCTGGGATTGTTATTTGAGACTGAAATGCGTAACACGTTATTTTCCTTGCTCTAATCTAAGCAAAACCATAGACTGAGCCTCTGCTGTTGCTGCTTCTCCTTCCTCTTTGGCCTCCCTGTGATTTTGTGGTCTTTCACAATGTGATGTGTCTCCATTTCCTGCTCAGGGTATTTGCTGGATTCGGAGATGAGAGTGACCTGCACTCCCGATGGGCCTGGAAATGGAGCCTGGCAGCTGAATTGCTCTACAGGGGACTGGAAAGACAGAGTGGAATTCAGCTGGGAATCCCCCGTCTACCGCCCTTCTCGTTCCCCTGATGATCCTGTGATCAAGGTCACCTCCCAGGATCTTAATATCAAAGTCACCTGCAGAGCAGAAAATCTGATTAGCAAGGCGTCCAGGACAGTCACCTTGAAGGAAGTTTGTGCTGGTAAGTTTTTCTCTCCATGAAAGAGGCCTTGAGACTAAAGATGGAGCTGACATTAAGTTTGGAGAGAAAAGGTCCCGGGGAAGGTAGAAAGTCCCAGAGTTCTTTGTGCAGGAGAATCATGGGCGGTGGAAATGGGTGTTCCAGTTCACCTCCTGGTCCCATCAGATCACACTCCCGAATCAATAGTGCTCCAAGCACACTGACTAATAAGGCCACATCTGGAATACTGCAACCAGTTTGGCTCACCATATCACAAAAAAGACGTTGAGACCCTGGGAAAAATTCAGAGAAGAGCAAGTAAGATGATCAAAGGCCTGGAGACTAAAACATATGAAGAACGGCTACGGGACCTGGGTCTGGCTGGTCTAAAGAAAAAAAGAAAAAAAGGTCCCTTCCAGCTCTATTTTATTCTGTTCTAGACTCTGCCGGATCTGATGGGGTGGGGAGATGAAGTCAAGGAGAGGCGTACAAGCATGAATTCAGCTCACTTGCATTTGCTGAGTACTGCCATTCATGCCGCTTAGTTTAATTAGCAAAGAAACACTCCTGGTTCATTTCCCCCCCCCAAGAGTATCCTTTACCGAGTACAAAGTGGTTACAGAGTACAGCAGGCAGAATCCATTGGCTTGGCGTGAACACAATACAATTAACATTCTCTTTTTCCCTGGCCATCCCCCTGTTACCAATCAATGTCCAATTAAAGGTTCTCAGATTAAGAGCTTCTGCTTAATTGGTGCTCCTCTCAGTCAGAGCCAGCTCTACTTCAATCCCCCCCCCTTAACCGTTGCTGATGTCAGGCTGGCAAGATGCAATGCGAAGCAAGAAGCAGGGTAGCAGCTATGACAAGTACATACAAAATTCATTTTACAAACCTTGATTCAGAAATGTGTGGATGGTTGGATTGCACAAATATCCTTCCCTACTTTTGATGCTATTTCTCCTGGATTACTTGCAACAGTAACAGAATACTGGAAGGGACTTTGGAGGTCTTCTAGTCCAACCCTCTGCTCAAACAGGAAGCCCTATACCATTTCAGACAAATGGCTGTCCAATTTTTTAAGAAGCCTCCAGTGATGGAGCACCCACAACTTCTGGAGGGAAGCCATTCCACTGGTTAATTTGGTTAGTTCTCTCCTTGTTGAGTTTCTATCCATTGCTTCTTGTCCCGCCTTCAGGTGCTTTGGAGAATAGTTGGACCCTCCCCTCTCCTTTGTGGCAGCCCCTCAAATATTGGAAGAAAACTATCATGTCACCCCTGGTCCTTCTCTTCATTACACTAGACACCTAGTTCCTGCAACCATTTGTTGAAAGAAAAATCTTCATCAGGGTCCAGTCCAAGCCGGGAATAAGCAAAATGGAGACTGCTTTAGAAAGAAGGTTGGGTTTATTGAAGAGCAGAGCCAGACGGAAATGTGGCTCTGGGAAAGCTGACCACATGTAGCTGGGAGTGGTGGGTTTTTATATCTTCCTGGGCTTTTGTGTTTGAGGTTGTTTCCTGTCCCTGTGGCATGAACTTTGACCTGAGCTTTTGAGCATGTCCTTTTGGTATTCTGATGGTGGTGGGTTAATCCTATTATGTCCTAAAGGTCATGTTTTTAGAGTTTGGGTGGGGGACGTAGATTTTAGGGGTCTTTGTCTTTCTAATCTCATCAGCTGCAAGCTTCCTGGCCCCAACCTTTCTGAATAGGATTATCAAATCTGCATTTCTACAGACCGGGCCTCTGCCTAGTTTCTGCTTGGGGCTATTAAGGAAAACTGGGCCTGCTTTTCTGCCTTTAAGATCCTTTGGGGAATATAATATTCTGCCTTTTAATATTCCCCAAATATTTCTTTCTCATGGGGGGGGGCTGACTTCCCACACATTCATCATATCTTTTCCTCTTCCAACCCATTCCAGGGGTGGTCCCTTGGACCTCTGCCTTCTGGCGCCTTCTGTCTCCTGAAGCTCTCTTCGTTTCTCTTCCCAGCAACTGAAGAAGGAGGACCACTGGCTCAGCTCCACACTGGACGTGACTGATTTATGCCCGACTGTCTCCCTCCTGCCACTTCACTTCCAGACAGGCACGGTCTTCCTCTGCAGCTTTTAAGGTTCTTCGGGTGAAGGGGGCTTCCACGGGCAGCCCAGTGAGATCCATTAGCAATATGGTTCTCCAAGGGTGGTCCGTGTTGCTTCTCTGTGGCTGCTTTCACTGCTCCTTCTCTGGCCCCCGAAGGCCACATTTGCTTTTCTATTTAATGTTCAGGAGCTGAAGGGTGGGACCGAGAAGACAAACATGAGAAACAGAGAAGGTTTGGCCACGAAAGAGCGAGGGTGTGATTGTGGCCATCCTCAATCCACGGAGGATAATTTGCAAAAGTAGGATAGGGTGGGAAGTTCGAAAGAAACCGAAGGGAAAATTCTTTTATTGCTTTCTGGAAGTTTTGAAATCTGGATGACTCTTTTCTTTAAATGTGTGTCACCGGCTTTCCAATGGGCTTTACCCAAGTGGAAATGAGGACAAATAGGAAAATTACGCTTTAATGTATAATCATTTTAATGCTTTAATGCTTTGGGATTTTGACGTCTATAAACTTTTGAGTTATTTGAGAACTTGATTTGCAAAAAACATATCTGTTTTTTCTCTAACATGTATTCTTTCAATAAAGGAATGTTCATTTTTCTTTTAAAAAGACTTTGCGTGTTTCCTTTCTGCAAACCCAATAACTGACGATCCCTCCCCTAACACCAGTCAGCTGTTTCTCTGTCTTCTATGTAATAGGAACTTGTTGGCAAGATAGAAACACAGAGGGAATGGGTACTATTGGGGGCAACTTTGAAGGACTCAGTTCTCAGTACACTTTCTCAAAACCTCTATGACAGAGGTCCCCAACCTTTTGGGAACCAGGGATCACCAGTTCCGTGGGGAAAGGTTTTTCCGTGGACCGGAGAGTGTGCATGGTTTTGTGTGCTACCTGCATTCCACGGATGGGGCTTTCCTTGTTTGTGCTGCCCGGTTGCTGGCATGCCGTGGCCTGGTACCAGTCCCCGGACCGGGGGTTGGGGACCCCTGCTCTACGGCAACGCAACTGTCGTGTTTCTTTTTATTAAGACAACAATTCTCTCATGAAGACAGTGACAGGAGAAGGGCTGGGAAGTAACTTGAGGAAGCCTATGCAATCCTAAGTTGCATTAACAGAGGGATTCAACTAAGAACATGTGAGGTACTAATACCGCTCTATAAAGCCTTAGAAAGACCACATCTAGAATACTGCACCCAGTTTTGGTCTCTATACTATAAAAAAGATGTAGAGACTCTAGAAAGAGTACAGAGAAGAGCAACAAATATGAGTAGGGGACTGGAGGCTAAAACATATAAAGAACGGTTGCAGGAATTGGGTATGGCTAGTCTACTAAAAAGGGTTATGGGTGACATGACAGCAGTCTTCCAATATTTGAGGGGCTGCCACAGAGAGGAGGGGGTCAACCTATACTCCAAAGCACCTGAAGGCCGGACAAGGAATAACAGATGGAAGGTGATAAAGGAGAGATTCAACCTGGAATTAAGGAGAAGTTTCCTGACAGTGAGAACAATCAACCAATGGAACAGAAGTTGCCTTCAGAAGTCGTGCGAGCTTCATCACTGGAGGCTTTCAAGAAGAGACTGGACTGCCACCTGTCAGAAATGGTGTATGGTCTCCTGTTTGGGCAGGGGGTTGGACTAGACCTACAAGGTCCCATCCAACTCGGTTATTCTGATTCTGATTCGCCCACAACTTCTGAAGGCAAAGCTGTCCCACTGATTAATTGTTCTCACTATCAGGAAGTTTATCCTTAGTTCCAGGTTGCTTCTCTCCTTGATGAGTTTCCATCCGTTGCTTCTTGTCCTGCCTTCAGGTGATTTGGAGAATAGTTGACCCCCCTCTTCTTTGTGGCAGCCCCTCAAATATTGGAAGATGCTATCGTGTCATCCCTCGTCCTTCTTTCCTCTACATTGGAGGTTTCAGAGAGGCTCAATAAGATAATCAAGCCCACCAATTATTACCCCTTTCTCCTCTTTCCTGTTGGGGCAAATGATCCAACGAAGAGCCTGAAATCAGTATCAAAGTATTATGAACAAGGCGGAAAAGCAAAGGATCTGGGGGCTCCCCTTGTTCTCCCCTTGGTTCTCCTGATGATAGGTTGAGGACCAATGAGGGATTGGAGGGTTTTAGAAATAGACTGCTGGCTCAAAGGATAGTGTTGTTGTGAGAACTTTGACTTTCTAAAGCACAGATAACACCACCTACAGGAAGAGCTTCTACCAAGAGGAGGACGGCACCTCAGAAAGAGAATGTGTTTGGCAAACAACTGGTTCAGCTCATCTGAAGCACTTTAAACTAAAACAGGACAGGAAAGGAGACCAATTATAAGATTAAACCCAAAGCTTATAGTCCAGTAAAAAAAACCAGATAACAAGAAAGGCAGTGGTGAAGGAAGGGTACACAAATACAATACAGGAAGCAAAACCATAAGAACTCAAGTGCTTGTATATATGCTCATTGTACTGGGAACAGAACTGGTGTGGTTCCCATTTATAAAAAGAAGGGGGGAAATGGAACCAGGAAATTATAGGCCAGTAAGCTTGATATTGGGAAGATCCTGGAAAACATAATCAAGCAGTGCATCTGTGAGCATATATAAACAAACAAGAAAATTAATAGAAGACAATACGGATTTGTCAAAAGTAGATCATGCCAGACAAATCTTATTGCCTTCTTTGATAAAGTGACTAAATTAGTGGACTAATGAAATGTTGTGGGCACAGTTTGCTTAGACATCAGTAAGGCATTTAACAAAGTAGATCACAGCCTACTTTTTGATAAGTTAGAACAATGTGGGATAGGCAGCACCACCACCAGATGGATTTGTAACCGGCTGAGCACTCAGTGTGTGGTTCTCAGTGGAGCTGCAACTACATGGAGGGAAGCACGCAATGGGGTGCCGCAAGGTTCTGTCTTGGACCTGGTGCTCCTCAATATCCCCATAAATGATCTAGATGAGGGGAATAAAGGGGGACTCATGAAATTTGCAGATGACACCAAGCTGGGGGGAGCAACTCACTCTTTAGATGATAGATTGAAGACTCAGAATGACCTTGATAGACTTGAAGGCTGGAGTCTAGCCAACAAAATGCAGTTCAGTGGTGAGAAAAGTCAGGTTCTGCGCCTAAGGAAAACCAAACGCAGAGGTGTAGAGTAGGAGGCAGCTGGCTGAACAACAGTAACTGTGAGAGGAATCTTGGACAACCACTTGAGGATGAGCTAGCAGTGTATGGCAGTTGCCAAAAAAGCCAATGCAGTTTTTGGCGGCATTTAATAGAGGAATAACATCAAGATCATGAGAAGTGATGAGGACACACTTGGAACACTGCATGAAGTTTTGGTCACCATGATACAAAAAAGATGTTGAGGCCCTAGAAAGCATGCAGAAAAGAGCAACAAAGATGATTAGGGGACAGATCAGGTCCCTGAATGGGATGCTGCCATTCTTTTTTTTTTTTTTTTAATATATTTTATTGGATTTTTATGGGGGTGGGAAGGTTACATCAAAGTGCTTAGGAAACACCGTGGAGATGGGTATATCAAACATCCAAAAGAAAAATCACAGATATATAGCTCAAATTAATTCATTGAAAATTCCCTCTCTAATTCCCTCATATAGTATTACATATTCAAATTAATACATTTCTAAATGAACTTCAAACGATCCTATCAAACATCAATCACATTTCAATTATAAAAATCCAAGTCCTGTTTTTAGGCTTTACTAATTTACAGTTACCATATTCCAATTAGCCTTAAATAAACATATTATTAACACTTCGGGTGTCCTTCATTTCCCTTTTTAACATAATAGTTATATCTGAAATGAGTATATTATTCCCACAATAACATTCTTATATTTTATTCATTAATACCATTTCAGAACTGGAGTGTGCTAGCTGAGGAAGTGGAGATTGATCAGACCTGGAACAAATACTGCATGACCAGAGTCCGGAAGGAGTCGCCCCCAGAAAGTAAGAGAGGGGCGACCCAAACTCAAACCCCGCAAGCGCGATACGCCTCTTGCTTCAGTTGTGGCAAAGAAGGCCACCAGGCTGCGGAGAGCAAAACCAACCGCCCGGGTAAGAAGAGGGCTCAAACCCTGGGGGGAAACCCCACCAAGCCGCAACCATGTACAAGAGAGACGGCCCGGCCCTGAAGGGTGTGGAGGTCGTGAAGTTCTTTCCCCCGCTTAAGAAGGTGGAGGGAACTCCGATCCCACCCGATGAAGACCAAGGGCTGATACCGATTCCGATGACGACCCCTTGGTAAGTGGTCCGGTTCACCCATGGCTGTCCCCATAGAACTCCATTTCCTGGGGTCAGGGCTGGAGGCCATCTTTATAGACTCGGGCTGCACCAAGTGCTTGGCGAGTCTGGCGCTGGCTAAGGAGGCTGAAAGTCCCAGTCGCCTTCTGCCACTGGGATGGCTTGGTGGCGGGAGGCATCCCCGCAACCTTTGCTACTGAACCCGTAGAAGTGCGGATGGGGCCCCAATCAGAAGTCCTGAGCTTCATAGTGGCACCAGGGATGGATAGGCCCCTTTGTTCTAGGGCTAGCTTGGCTGAAAAAGTGGAACCCCTATGTGAACTGGAGGGGGGATTGTTGAAATTCAACATTTTCAGTGGTTTCACTTTACGCTACCTCCTGGGGGGAAATAATTTCTTGGCTGATGCCTTATTGCAGCTGCCACAATACCATTGCCCCAAAGCAGAATTGTATCGAGTCCTGAGCAGGGGGCTGGACTCGATGACCTCCAAGGTCCCTTCCAACTTTATTATTTATTATCCACCCTAAAAAAAAAAGCGCTAGTGGAGGATGAGTGGTTTCAGTAACGTCTGCTCCACCCAGGATGGACTTGCATGTGTCTATGTGCCCAATAGAGACCCCTGATTAGGAAGATACGCCATGATTCGAAAACAGCCGGGCATTTCGGATTCATAAAGACATTACATTTAATAAAAAGATGACTCTGGTGGACATTGAGAGCTATGTATCCAATTGCCCTGGACGTGCTTCTGCTAAGCGGAGACAGGGTAAAACACCAGGACTCCTTCAGGTCACGGCTGAGCCATCAGCAGCCTGGAGAGAGATCTCTATGGACTTTATCTTAGGACCCCCCTGAAAGTGTGGGGAACACAGTAATCTGGGTGGTGGTGGACCTATTTTCAAAACAAGTGCATTTCATCCCCTGCCAAAAGATACCCACAGCATGGGGACTTGCTAAGCTGTTTTTACATCGCATTTACCGGCTACAAATGGTGCACCCTAACATATTATATCAGATGGGGGGGTTCAATTTACCTTTAAGTTCTGGAGAGCATTTTGGGACTTATTGGTTACTGACCAGGGACTAGATCACATCTGCAAATGAATGGGAACAAGTGAACTCAGTTCTGGAACATACCTTAGATGCTTCATCCACTATCAACAAGAGAACTGGACCAACCTCTTACTGTTTGCAGAGGTGACTTACAACAATTCTGTACATAGCAGTACTGGTTTCATCCCTTTCCGAGTTGCAACCAGTCAGGACTTTAATCCTGTCCCCGAGCTACCCACCAAAGATCCTGTGCTCCCCTCACTGAAAGACTGGATCGGCCAGTTACAAAACATCTGTTCTGGTGGCACACAGGGCACTCACTGAGGCCAAGGAAGCTTATAAATGTCAAGCAGACAAGAAAAGAACTGAATCAAAGTAGTTTAACATTGGGGACCGGCTTTACCTTTCCTCATGCTACCTGCAGTCATTGCAACTATTAAAGAAGTTGGGATCCAAGTTTGTAGGGCCTTTCTCGATCAAACACATCATGTACCCTGTCACCGTAGAGTTAGATCTGCCCAAGTAAGGCACTTGCAAGGTGAATAGAATAGAATAGAATAGAATAGAATAGAATAGAATAGAATAGAATAGAATAGAATAGAATAGAATAGAATAGAATAGAATAGAATAGAATAGAATAGAATAGAATAGAATAGAATAGAGAATGGGTGAGAATGGAATGGAATGGAATGGAATGGAATGGAATGGAATGGAATGGAATGGAATGGAATGGAATGGAATGGAATAGAATAGAATAGAATAGAATAGAATAGAATAGAATAGAATAGAATAGAATAGAATAGAATAGAATAGAATAGAATAGAATAGAATAGAGAATGGGTGAGAATGGAATGGAATGGAATGGAATGGAATGGAATGGAATGGAATAGAATAGAATAGAATAGAATAGAATAGAATAGAATAGAATAGAATAGAACAGAGCTGGAAGGGACCTTGGAGGTCTTCTAGTCCAGTCCCCTGCTCAGGCAGGAGAACCTATATCGTCTCAGACAGGTGGATGTCCAGTCTCTTCTTGAAAGTCTCCAGTGATGGAGCACCCACGACCTCTGGGGATAACTGTTCTCCCCGCCTTAGGCCAGTTCCTTCCCCTGTACCTGAACCATTTATGAGAGAGGGTGAACAACATTTTGAAGTTAAGGAAACCTTAAGACTCCCGTAAACATCAAGGAACCCTGCAAAACCTGGTGATGTGGATTTTCCTGCCACCCAAAACGAGTGGGTTAATCAATGCCACATTAGAGCCCCTAAATTAATCAGATGGTTTCACAACCAATAAACCTAAATGAAACTAAATGCCTTCCTTTTCTCTCCTGTTCATTATGTTATTTACTGCAGGTATGAACCCTCTCTCTCTCTTTTTGGGAGGGGGCAGCATATCAGGTCCCTGTTTGGGATGCTGCCATTCCAATGGAGGAGGGGAGTGGGGTTCGAATTGGGAAGAATAGCTTAACACTTTGCACGAGAACTTCAGATTCCCCCTAACTTCTCTGCAATCACTTTCTTTCAGTAAAAGTTCCTTTGATAACTGTTTCAAGAGATGCTTTCCTGAGGGAGTAGCTGAGGCAGGTCCTTACAGGACTGAAGGCGAAATGATGAGCGGTTGAGGGAGATAGCTATGCCCTGCCTATCAGAGAGAAGGACTAGGGGGTGCCATGATAGCAGTCTTCCAGCACTTGAGGGGCTGTATGAAGAAGAGGGGGGTCAAACTATTCTCCAAAGCACCAGAGGACAGGACAAGAAGTCATGGATGGAAAATCAATAAAGACAGATCCAACCTAGAATTAAGGAGAAATTTCCTGACAGTAACAACAATTAATCAATGGAATAGAGGCAATCCTGATCTCCGTCAGCATGCAAAAAAGAGAATGTGTAGTTCTTGAAAAGCTATAAGGATAATGATCCTCATTAGAACATTATGCAATTTAACTGACAGCTCACATTTGATAGAACTTAGATTAAGCTACTTCCTCTTGTTGAAATGCCACTCACTGACATGTCCCACAAGACCCTGCTTGGACTGTGGTTCCCAATCCTTCTCCTAGGTGTTGGTAAGATGTGTTTCCGTTACTGTATTTCCAGCTTTAGCTGCAGTTTCAAACCAGGGTTCAGTTTGTTTCATGATTTGTTTCCTTGAGTCCAGGTAGGATTTTTACTGGAATAGGTATAAAACTCTGGAGGGACTTTCTTCCCACACAAAAGAGCTGAGTTGCAGAAAAACCTCAAGAAAAAAGCAGATAAGATCGAACTAACAAACTCTAGCAGAAGAAATAGAAAATATTTTCTGCATTTTTCTTTACAAAACATATTAACGGGACTAAAACTTCAATTTCAGAACAAAATATAACAATAATGATGCACGTCCAGAGCATGTAAGGTAAAATGTCAAAAGTCCCAGATTGTCAGAATCCAGTTATATTTCCTTTCTATCTATCTTCTCTGATCTAAAACCAATTCTTACCCTTTCCTGGATCCTGTCATACTCCTAAGGGGGAGGGGGGAGATGCATGCGGGTTTATTACTTTCACTTCCTCTATTCACTACAAAGTAATCTTTTGTTTATTTGCCTTCCTGGCTGCTAACCATTACAATGTAACCATTTGCCTCTTAGCCTATGCCCCTCTGAACCTCTCCTCCTCACCGGCCAGCTAGGAAAAGGGTGTGTGTGTGAAAAGATACAGCCCTCCGGGATCTGGTTTATTTGTCCGTCATCAAAATAAGGTGTGAGGAGCTGTTGCATGATCGTGTACAACGGAGCCGGATTGATGTTATCTTTCCTGGATTTAACACCTAGAAATCTGCTGGTCTGAATCACCCGGAAGAACTGCGGGGTGGGGGTTGCTGGGGGACACTTTAAAACATCGATTTGTGAGGGAATCCCTCAGATCTTGTCTATTATGCCTACTATAAATTTCTCTTAATAAAAGTTCCTGTTGGAAGAGTTTCCAAGAGTTCTGCTTTCTTAAGATGTGGATTGAAGTGGTTCCTTACATTAGACAGGATCTGCAGTAATAGTCAACCTGGAAGGAAGAACCTTGCCGGGGGACTTTGCAAAAAATACAATGTCAGATGACGAGGCAGGGAAGGAAGGAAACCCCACGGAAAGGGAGCCTTCCCCCTGATTGAGAACCTGCCAGCTGTCGGGATCTGAAATGTCATACTCCTCAGGAGAAGAGGTGGTGGAGACACGTAACCACAAACCTCGGTGGTCAATGGGTGTTGGAAAGAAAGGCGAGTGGGAAAAGAGATTGAGAAAGGTGACCTTGAGACGGGGCAGGCACCAACCAGAATGGAAGCAGAAGATGGAGAAATTCCTGCATGTTAGTGAAGAGGAAGGAAGTTGTGCACAACACTCAAACTGGATCCTAGAGAAAGCCATTGACCTGATGAGAAGAACCCTCGGCTCTCTAGGGGAGGAGAAATCAGAGCCCTGCGGCCGCACCAGTACCTGTAGCTGTAGCTGGAGAGACACTGAGGGGGAATCGGAACCTGTAGTCCTGGGGATGTCCGCTGAACCAGCAGCGACCACTTCAGCAGCCCCCGCTCCCTGCCGACCCACAGATGGCGATCAGGATGGAAGACAATACCACCGACGGCGAAGGCACTGATCCATTCAAAGATTCCCGCCACTGGACGCGAAATTCAAGGGGGAGCTGACACGCTTGGGGTTTTTTCTAACCCAAGTCCTCAGCTACATGGAGGAATACGGGCGGCACATCCCTAGCGACAAAGCCCATATCCGTATCGTGCAATCCGCTCTGGACAGACCGGCCGCAGATTGGGTGGTGAACTTGCATGATTCCGATGCCCCAGAGCTCAACGACTTCAACTGTTTCATGTCCTCTCTGAGAAGGCGATTCGAGGACCCCCTGGCTGATCGCAAAGCCCATGATAGAATCAAAACGGTGAGGCAGGGCAGACGCCCAGTAGCCAAATATACACAAGAAGTCCGGGCCATTGCCAGCAAGCTGAACTGGCCGGAAGACATCCTCCTTAGCCATTTCAAAGACGCCTAAATTATGACCTGTATGATGCTTGCCTGCCCCAGGGGGACCCACACCAACTCAACAAATAGTACGTCCTGGCAGAGGAAGCAGAGATCGACCTACTGAAGAGGCACCGCCAAGGAAAACCATGGGGCCGCTCGCCGCCTGAGCCGACGCACGAGCCAGCGAAACCACCGGCTATGGCCAAGAAGCCAATGAGCTGTTTCAAATGCCGGAGAGAGGGGCATCAGGCCGTAGAATGCCACTCAAAAGCCCCTCAGCACAACCCAGACCAATCACCAGCCAGGAAGTCCAGGAAGTCCCCAGCCAAACCAAAAGAACCCGCCATGAGAGCGATAGAGGCTGTGGAGTCCCCAACCTCTGCCCAATGTGGGGAGGGAACTCCAGCCTACACCGCAGGGCCGGTGGACACCTCAGATGACAGCTCGTAGGGCGAACCCCTAGTAAGTGGACCCATCACACCCCTCCTCAAGACAGTGACTATATTAGCTCCCTCCATGCCCGAAGCTGTCAAAGTGAAAGCCTTAATAGACTCTGACTGCACCCACTGCCTCATTAGCCCAACGCTAGTGGGGAATTTGGGCATTCCGGTGAGGAGGTTGGAACAACCAATCTCATTTGGCCAGTTAGATGGGTCCATAGCAGGGGGGGTGCCAGCTACCCTAGCCACTTTACCAGTCCACCTATCCCTGGGAAATCATGAGGAAGACATAACGTTTGTAGTGACCCCAGGCATGGAATGCCCAGTGATCCTAGGGCTGGAATGGTTAAAGAAATGGAACCCCTGGGTAATTGGAGGACAGCAGAAATCAATTTCCTGAAGGAGGACCCTATGGACTTAAAACCCCAAGGAGTCGTACCAAAATTAAGAACAGAAAAAGCATCCATGGGAGAAGAAAAGGGGCTGATGAGCTCCCCCCTCACCGACCCACGGATTGTGCCATAGAATTCAAAACTCCCGAAGCCCAGACTATACTCCATGAGCCCTAAGAAGGAGGAGAAGGAGGAGATGGAAAGGTTCATAAATAAAAACCTAGAAAGGGGGTTCATCGAACCTGCCAAGCCTAAAGTAGCCGCCCCGGTCCTCTTTAGAGAGAAGAAGGACGGCACTTTACGCTTGTGTGTGGACTACCGCCCATTGAATGCAATCAGTGAAAGCAACCTATACCCCCTACCCCTCATGAAGGACATGTTATCCCACCTCTCGAAAGGAAGAATTTTCACTAAACTAGATCTAAGAGAAGCATATTACCGCGTTAGAATTAAGGAAGGAGATGAATGGAAAACCGCATTTAACTGCCCAATGGGGTGCTACCAATTCAAAGTTTTGCCATTTGGACTACAAGGGCCCCCCGCAGTATTTATGCAATTAATCAACGAAGTGCTAAGGGAGCACCTATTTAAGGGGGTCCTGGTTTATTTAGACGACATCCTTATCTTCACCGAATCTAAAGAGGAACACGTCAACCTAGTTAGAGCGGTTTTAAAGAAACTGCGAGCTGCCCACCTATATGCCAAATTATCGAAATGTGAATTCCACAAGGAAAGAATAGACTACCTGGGCTATCGCATATCCCCACAGGGCATTGAAATGGACCCAGAGAAGGCCAGAGCAGTATTAGAATGGGCACCACCTCGCACAAGAAAGCAGCTGCAAAGTTTCATGGGTTTCGCAAACTTTTACCGCCAATTCATTCCCTCATTTGCCCAGATAGCCCTGTCCCTCACAAACTTACTAAAAACAAAGGGAGAATCCTCAGTGAAACCTAGCCAGCCACTAAAATGGACAATGGAATGCCAAGCGGCGTTTGAGAGATTAAAGAGACTCTTTTCTGCCGAACCCATACTGAGGCATCCAGACATAAGCCTTTCGTAATACAGGCGGATGCAAGTGACGTGGCAGTGGGGGCTGTACTATTACAAGAAAACGATGAAGGGGTATTGCAACCATGCGCGTATACGTCCAAGAAACTCACCGAAATGGAACAGCGCTGGCCCGTGTGGGAGAAAGAGGCATACGGGATACGTTGGTCATTACTTACATGGCGCCAATTCCTTAAAGGGAATAAAATCCCTTTTCAGGTGTGGACAGACCACAAAAACCTGGAAGCCTTGAAAACACTCAGGAAGCTCAACCCCAAGCAAGCCCGCTGGTCCCAGCATTTTCACCAATTCCACTTTACGCTCAAGCACTTGCCGGGGGGAAAGAACTTCTCACATGCCCCAATATAACAGCACGCAGGCCACTGATTCTAAACCACTTATGGCGGAACCACAACTGGCAGCGCCAGTAACCACCAAAGCCCAAGCTAACTTAAAATCGCAGCTGGGTAGCCAAACCAGAATCGTATTCCAGAAAACTTTGGAAACAGATAAATGGTTCCAGAAAAATAGACACGTGTGCACAATGAAAGACGGACTGCCTTGGGTGGGGAAAAAGTTATATATACCAACCACCCAGAGGGTCACATTCATGCAGCTGTGCCACGACACAAAATCAGCAGGGCATTTTGGATTTGTAAAAACATTACACTTAATTAAAAGGCAATTTTGGTGGCCATCCATGAAAAAGGACATAGAAAGTTACGTGGCCAGCTGCCCAACGTGCGCAACTGCTAAGAGGTTGCAAGGGAAATCGCCCGGTTGCAAAGGAAATAGCCCGGACTGTTACAACCAGTGGCGAATCCCTCAGCCCCCTCCATGGATTCTATAGTGGAATTACCAGAAAGCAATGGGAATACTGTCATCTGGACGGTCACGGACTTGTTCTCCAAACAGGTGCACTTTATCCCTTGCCAAAAGAGTCCCACCGCAAAAGCCTTAGCGAAACGTTTCGTGCAGCACATGGGGCACCCCAATGCATCATATCTGATAGGGGAGTGCAATTTACATCAGCATTTTGGAAGGAATTTTTATCCCTCTTAGGAACCACTCAGGGACTGTCATCTAGCCATCATCCTCAAGGAAATGGTCAATCAGAACACTCGAACTCAGTACTTGAGCAATACTTAAGATGCTTTATTAATTTCCAGCAGTCGAATTGGACGGACCTGCTCCCTTTCGCAGAAGTTGCCTACAATAACGCAGTCCACTCCAGCACAGGCTACACTTCTTTTCAAATAGCCAACGGTCAAAGTTTCAACCCCATGCCAGAACTAATCCCAAACGAACCGGCAATCCCATCACTGAAAGAGTGGATAGAACAATTACAAAACACCTGGCCAATAGTTAAAAAAGCCTTAGACGAAGCTAGGCAGGCATACAAAGCACAAGCAGATAAAAAAAGTTGAACCCACACCATTCATTGTAGGAGAAATGGTATATTTGTCTACAAAATACCTAAAATCCCTACAACCTTGTAAAAAACTTGGACCAAAAACTAGGACCTTTTCCAATTAAAAGAATCATAAACCCAGTAACAGTAGAATTAGAATTACCCAAAAATCTCAGGCAAATACACCCAATCTTTCACTGCAGTTTACTGAAAAGAGAACAACAGTCACCCTTACGGCCAAAAATCGCCCCCCACCACCTCCAATCATGGTGGAAGGAGAACAACACTTCAAAATAAAGGAAATCCTAGACTCTAGGAGATATCATGGGACAACTCAATACCTAGTAGCATGGAAACACCTCCCCTCCTCACAAAATGAGTGAGTCCATAAACGTCATGTCAGAGCCCCGAAGCTGTTAAAGAAGTTTCATACAGAGTATCCTAACAAGCCAGGTTAACTTTTATACCTGTTTTGTTTTCTCTACAGGTGGATCTCTCTTATTTTTAAGGGGGGCAGGATGTCAGAATCCAATTATATTTCCTTTCTATCTATCTTCTCTGATCTAAAACCAATTCTTACCCTTTCCTGGATCCTGTCATACTCCCAAGGGGGAGGGGGGATATGCATGCATGCATGTTTTTTCCAGAAACAGGAAAATTGTATAGAAACTTTGTAGCCTCTGAAGTTTCAAACACATGTAAACAAAGCTTTTCTGTTGATTTAATTTCCTGTTGCAATAAAAAGATAATATTTCACTATTTTTCAAACCAAAATTGTACTGATTTCTAAAGACAGGCCATACATATTTTAATAAACCATTCCAACCATTGTTTCTTGTCCTGCCCTCTGGTACTTTGATAAATAACCTGGCCCCCACTTCTTTGTGGCAGCCCCTCAGATACTGGATCACTGCTATCATGTCTCCCCTGTTTCTTCTTTTCTTTAGACTAGCCAGGCTCAAGTCCCGCAGCCGTTCTTTGTATGTTTTAGTCTCCAGGTCTTGGATCATCTTAGTTGCTCTTCTCTGAACTTTTTCCAAGGTTCCAACATCTTTTTTGTAGTATGGTGACCAAAATTGGCTGCAGTATTCCAGGTGTGGCCTCACTAGGGTTTTATAAAGCGATACTAATACTTTGCGTTATCTTGATTCTATGCCTCTGTTTATACAACCCAGGACTGTATTAGCTCAGGTACTTCCCCGATGCTCCAGGATTTAGGAAAGATGTGGTGCAATGGTTCTGAGATAAACATCTGCCAGCTCCTTCAGAACTCTGGGGTGTAATCTGTCGGGTCCCGGTGATTTATATTCATCAAGGTCGGATAGGTGTTCTCTTACCATTCTCTTGCTTATTTCAGTTTTTGTTTCTAGTTTGTCTTTTGCAGTGGTTTTTTCGGTATGTTGGGCTATAGTTTCTTTTTGTGTGAAGACTGATGCAAAGAATGAATTAAGCAGCTCTGCTTTCTCCCTATTGCCTGTTATTTCCTTGCCATCTTCTCTCTTTACTGGACCTACAGTTTCCTTGACTTTTTTCTTGTTGTTAATACGTTGAAACTTTTTTTTTATTATCCTTGATTTCTGTTGCAAGCCTTTGCTTTCCTGACTTCATCTTTGCATGTTCTGGCTGTCTGCTGATATTCTGCCTTAGTTATGTGTCCGTTTTTCCATTTTTTGTACTTGTCCTTTTTGTCTTTCAGTTTGTCAGAGAGATCTTTGTGCAGCCATGCTGGTTTCTTCTTGAATTTCTTGTTTTTCATATATAAATTCAAATATAATACAACACTGCATTGTTCCAAGAATTTTGATTATTGGATGGTTTAAAGACAAAGTTTAATAATAAATATTTTTGCTGCTGATGTGAAATTGTCCAGAAATAAAAGAAATAATAAAGGACCAGAAAGACCTGGAACTGATGCTTTTAATTAAGAATTGGTACAATATTCTGAAAATTGGCTATCAGTCTCTGATTTTTGACATAGTACTGTAGTAATTCTCTATGTTTATATGTCCATGGTCCAGTATTTTATTCATAAAAGTGTTCTATAATTTAGTCAATTAGTTTTAGGTATTCAAATATTTTAGTATTTTAGTTTTTGTATTATAGTGTTTAGCGGTATAAATTGAGGGAGATGGGCGATTAGTAAATATAAAATATAAATAAATAAACCATTTTATTTATTTCTGCTGCTCTTCCAAAAAGTGTTTATGAAATTGTCCTGCAGTGATTGTAACAAAGATAATGCTACAAACAAATCATCTTTCTCTATCCAAAGGCATTTGAAGATTAAAATATTGGCTATGGATGTTTCAAATTTTATATCTATCTTGGATTTTATAAAAAATATTTACGTATTTTCCAAATGTGGTTTTGAAGCAGAAAGACACAAACAGAATTTATATTCCTTTGTCTAATGAGTAAAATATGCAAGGCCTGTCAGTAGGACTTTGCTCTGAAAAACAGTGAAACAAATATATCTTTTCTTCGCAGCAGGAAATCAAATCAACTGAAAATTTTAGGTTACATTTGTTGGAGATCTCAGAGGCTAAGAAGATTCCATACAATTTTCCAATTGATGGAAAAATTATCTGGGACTTTTGACATTTTTGCTTACGTGCCCTGGACTTTCATTACTGTTACTTTTTGGTCTGAATTTGGGTTTTTAGTCCTGTTAATTTAAACTATGCTGTAACACATCAGATTCATGTGAAACATAGAAAATCTTTATGTTTTGTAAAGAAAAATGCAGAAAATATCTTCCATTTCTTCTGCTAGAGTTTGTAATGTCAATATTATCTGCCTTTTTCTTCTAGTTCTTCTCCAATCCAGCTTTTTTGGGTGAGAAGCAGGTTCCTCCAGGAGTTTTATATCTATTCCTGCCTGGACTCAAGGAAACAAACCGTGTTTTGAGCCCCAAAGTTCAGCCCTGGTTTGCAAATTCATCTAAAGCTGGAAATGTAGTAACAGAAACACAACTCAGCAGCTCCCAAGAGAAATGAGAACCACAAGCCAAGCATGTTCTGGTGGGACTTCTCAGCCAAGTGAAGCCTTGTCTAACTTCTGCCAAATGTGAATGATCAGATTAATTTGCATAATATTCCAACGAGGATCGTTGTGGCTTTCCAAGAGCTACAGATTCTCATTTCTGCGTGCTGGTGGAGATGAGGATTGCCTCTTCGGTGGGGGAGAGAATTCAGCTGCAAAACTTTGCAGTCCTCTGATCCTCTGTGTGAAACACCGCTTGCATTTCCTTTTTGGCAGTTTATTTATTTGGCTATTCAGTTTATACAGCTGCACATTTCATACTTTGGGCAGCTTAGAACATAGAATCATAGGCACCTCGGAGGTCTCCTACTCCAGTGATGGCGAACCTTTTAGAGACTGAGTGCCCAAACTGCAACCCAAAACCCACTTATTTATTGCAAAGGCCGCATCAGTATTGTGGTGCCCTCGGGGGCGGCAGGGGGGCATGGCCCACTGGGTAGGCGTGGCTGCAGTGGTCACGGCAGACTGGGTGGGTGTGGCGTGGCCACCTCAATGTTGCTCGTGGGGGGGACACCTGTGGGGGCCAGGCAGGGTTGCGGGAGATCCAGGGGGTCTTTGGCAGTGGGGTGGTGGGCAGGAGGCTCATCCTGCGGGGTGAGGCGAGGTGGGACAGGGTGGGCCGGGGGTGCCATTGATGCTGCCTGACATCATCGGCCCCTGCACACAGAGGCCAGCGAGCGCATGGGGGCTGATGGTGTCCGTCAACAGCCACAGACTGCCGCCCCTAGACCGGCGCACTCTGGGCCTCCGCAGCCCGCTGCCAATACCGGGCCAGCCCTCCAGCAGCAGGCAGAGTAGGGGAGGGGGAGGCATGTGATGCAGATCGCCGGACAAGCCTACTCCATCCCATCTGTTTTTGCTTGTGGTTGGAGAGCAGGTCGCTGCTGGTCATCTCCTCGGCCCCTTCACAGATCTTGCCCTTGGCCCATGCATGGAGCCTGTTCCCCTCGCACACCCGACGCACCTTAGCCCCACCTTGGTCTGTCGCCAGCAGCAGCTCGTGCAGGTCCATTAGGCTGCCTCTGCCACCCGGAACGGTGGCCCCGCCCAGCACAAAGGAGGCGAAGCGGCCAGCTAGCAAGCGCGAGTAGAGGTGGTAGAGCACGCCCACGCCCAGCAAGCCTAAGGCCACCCTGAGCAGGGAAAGCCGGATCCCCATCGGCGCCATGGCCCCCCAGTCCCAGCTAGGATTGCGTGCCTCCCCTCCATCTCTGCTGGGGCTGGACGGCCATGACGCCGATGGGGATACGGCTTTCTCCGCTCGGAGTGGCCTTTTGCCAGCTGGCCCAGGGCGTGCTTTACCATCTCTACGTGGGGCTTCCTAGCTGACCGCTTCGCCTCCTTCGTGCTGGGTGAGGCTGCCACTCTGGGCAGTGGCCTAATGAACCTGCGCAAGTGGCCGCAGTAGGTACCGAGGTGCGCGAGGGGAATGCACTCCACCCGTGGGCCAAGGGCAAGACCCTTGAGGGGGCTGAGGAGATGACCAGTGGCAACCAGCTCTCCAACCAAAAACAAATGGGACAGAGTACGCGTGTCTGGCGGTCCACATCACGTGCTCCCCTGACTCCGTGTGCTGACGGTGCCGCCGCAGCACTGCTGCTGGAGGGCTGCCCGGTATTCACAGCGAGCTTCACAGCCCCTGCTGCCGGATGCTGTCGGCCCCTGTGCACTCACCGCCTCCTGTGCGCGCACCTTGGGGGCCGCCGGACTGGGTGGGGCCAAGACCAGGGCAGCGGGGGCCAGTCCCTCGCCATCTCCAGGGCATCCCCGGGGGGGCCAACACCGCTTGCTTGCTCACTTCCTGCCCCGTTGCTTCCAAATGCCACGTGCTCGCTACTCTGGCGAACTCTGCTGGGGCGATGGCATGCGTGCCCACAGAGAGGGCTCTGAGTGCCCCCTCTGGCAAGCGTGCCATAGATTCGCAACCTAGTCCAACCCCCTACTCAAGTCATACCATTCCAGTCAATTGGTTCTCCATTTTGAAAATCTCCAGTGATGCAGCAACCACAACTCCAGGGGACAAGCTATTCCACTGATTGATTATTCTCACAATCTGAAAATTAAAACTTCTACATTGATCTCTCTTTGACAAGCTGCCACCCATTACCTCTCGTCCTGCCCTCCAGTGCCCTAGAGGCTAAGTCCATCCCCTCTTCTCTGTGACAGCCCCTCCACTACTGGGTGGCAATTATCATATCCCCCCAAACTTTATCACCTTCGATAGGCAAGACATAGCAATCTCCCTCAACCGTGCATCTTGCGATTTAGCCTCCAGGTCTTTTATCTTTTTTGTTACTTTTCTCTGCACACTTTCTAGAATCTCAACATTTGGGGGGGGGGGTTGTGGTGACCAAAACTGGATGCAGTATTCCAAGTGTGGCCTTACCAAGGCATTACAAAGCGGTATTAACACTTCATGTGATCTTGACTCTATCCCTCTGTTAATGCAGCCTAGGACTATTCCTATTCTATACCTGTGCATTTGGTTTTTCCTGCCGAAGTTCAGGACCTTACCTTTCTCATGACTGAATGTTATGAGAACCGAATCAGTGCTGGAAGGGAGTGGCGTTTGTTCTTTTTTACCCCAATCAAGGAACTACTAACTCAGACAAATTAGCTAACAGTAAACAACAGGCTAATCAAGAAACTACCAAGAAGAAAACCCCACTCCCACCAACACTGACAGGACAAATGACTTGTATATAAACAGAGCATAAACCCCACTCCCTACTAGCCCTGATGAAGTTACCTAGTTGGGTAATGAAACGTCTGCAAGAAAACAACCAAGCTCAGAGAGCACCAAGGACTCCACAGGATAATAATATTTTATATAATATCATGTGTATACAACTGAAATAAACAAATCTGAATTTCCCATTATTCCTTTTAAGTAAAAATTTCCATGCATTTCATTACCCCGATTCTGTCCAAATTTGAAAAAAAACTGCAGAGCTCTCTTTGAAGGGGCGAGTTGTTCCATTGGAGAGCTGAGCTCAGAAGTTGGCATCTAGTCACTGCAAAGCCTGTTTTCTATTCCACAGGCCCAGAAAGGATGAACCAGCCTCACTGAGGTGGGTTGCAGGCGACTCAGCCAGAAATACACAATAACAAAGTAAACAAATCAAAAAGATGTAAGCAAACTGCTTAAAACATTCTTCTGGAAGTTTGCTAAGCCTGAACATAAACTGATTTAAAAGCAGCCAGGAAAACAGGGATTGACTGGGATTAGCGGAGAGGGTCATTTGCTGGGGTGTGGGTGTCAGGTTTGTGTTATGATTCTGACAGATGAAACTCTTCAAAAGAACTTTGAGGCATTGTTTACCTTAAAGAATCTTTATTTTGAGTAGCATAACATTGGCAGTGCATAATCTGCCAAAAACTGAATTCCCCTCCCCTGAGCACATAGTATCAAAGCACAATTCCCTCCTCCAATTAACAGTCATAAATCACATTCCCCAATTGTCTTGAAGCACGGGCTTCCTCTACAGTTCTCCAGCCCGCCAATTCCTTATCAGCTCTGGTTACAATAACCTTGTTTCTCACGCTAGGCTTGGTGTGGTTTTGTCTAGCTGGACTCTCGTTCACATCCCCCCTCCCAGCATCATCTAACTCTAAAAGCAAAAGGTAAAAGATGGCTACATTTCCCTCTGTTGTCAATGCAAAAACATCCGATGTTAGCAGCGTTGACAACTTGGTTTGCAGAAAGGAAAGAGTATTTTTATAAGGAAAATTAATTACAAACCTTAATTGAATATGAAATTCTCAAATAATTACAAAATTTATAAACATTAAAATGTGCAAGCATTAAAATCATTATACAGTAAAACATCATTTCCCATCATTTCCCCAATTTCCCCTTATTTCCACTTGTGTAAAGCCTATCAGAAACCCTGTGACAAATGTATAGATAAGATAAACTTTGAAAAGTTTACAAACTTCCAGAAATCAATAAATCTCCAGGGCTGGCTCAGGGCCAGGGGTGTCCAGTGTCCAGTTGTCCTGCAAGAGGTCTGAACTGCCAAGAATGGGGGGAGATCAGCAAGGGCTGCACCCCCTCCCCAGAAACCCTTCGCTGCATTTTCCCAGCCCCCAAGTGGAGGGTTTGCTCTGGTCCTAATTGCGAGATGGGCAGCTTTCTAAAATGAATGAATCCTGTGGACTGAGGATGGCCACAGTCACACCTTTGCCCTTTTGTGGCCAAACCTTCTCCGTTTTTCATGGTGGTTTTCTCAGTCTCGCTCTTCAACTCCTGAATATTGAAACAGGTAGTCCTTGACTTACAAGCACAATGGAGCCAGCATTTCTGTTGCTAAGCAAGACATTGAATTTGCCCCATTTTATGACTTTTCTTGCCACAGTTGTTAAATGAATCACTGCAATTGTTAAGTTAGCAACACAGTTGTTAAGTGAATCTGGCTTCCCCATTGACTTTGCTTGTTCGGAAGGTCGCAAAAGGGGATCACGTGACCCCGGGACGCTGCGACCGCCATGAATATAGGCCAGTTGCCAAGCGTTTGAATTTGGATCACGTGACCTCAGGGATGCTGCGACAGTTGCAAGAGTGAAAAATGATCATAAGTCCCTTTTTTCAGTGCCATTGTAACTGCAAACGGTCAGTAAATGAACGGTTGTAAGTTCAGGACTATTTGCAATGAAGCAAATGTGGGGCTGATGGGGGGGTCTTTGGGGGCTAGACAAGACAGCAGTGAAAGCAGCCCCATAGAAGCAAATGGACCACCCTCTGAGCCCCTCCCACTAGCCCAATTGGTGATAGATCTCATTGGGTTGCCCATGGAAGCCCCCTTGTCCCCAAAAACCTTCTTAAAAGCCGCTGAGGAAGCCCATGGTTGTCTGGAAGTGAAGCAGCAGGAGGGAGGCATCCATCAGGGTCCGACGTGGAGCTCGGGCAGTCGCAAGCTCCGGTCCAGGGAGGTGGTGGTGGGCTCCTCAGGAAGGCTGGCAGGAATTGGGCCAGCAGCCTCCCTTCTCCATCTGCTGGGAAGAAAGGCAAGGCCACGGTTGAGCACTAGGAGACAGAAGGGGCCAGAAGACAGAGGTCCAAGGGGCCACCAGAAGACTGGGTCAGAAGGTGCAAAACGAGGAGGAGGAGCTTGGTCACAGCATGCATGCATTCATTCATTCGTTCACTCACTCATTGTCTTCCTGCTCCCATGAAGGAGGTAGGCTCAAAGTGGAAACCCACGTTGATCCTATGGGGTCTCTTTATGTCAACCACTCTTCATGCCCCCCCTGGACATGGTATCTTAAGCTGGGCAAACCTCACTGAGATGACAGAGGCGTTGTGTCTGTCTCAACCTGTAGATTCTGAGAAATAGAGGAGGTCCTGGGAGTTCTTCCTTTTGCCAACTGGAGATTAGTTTTCTGCCTGACCAGCTGGCCAGAGTGACCAGGGAGGGGCTGGGCGGCTGGATGCAGGCAGTGGTAAAGGCATCATTCATTGAAGAGATACTCTCCAACTTCCCTTTGGAAATGCTGAGATTGTGGTTGGATTACAATCAGACAGACCCCTGGTGGTTGCAGACTATCAGACCCTGTGAGTCAAAATTCAGGTCTTGGTGTGGGACTGAAACTGGTGACCTTGGTGAGACCAAGATGGAGGGAGTGAAATTATACTTGGATTGACCAGAAGGCAGCGTGGGATCAGTTTTATCCATGTTAGGAATGATGGCCAGATTCTGTTCTCTGGGCTTCAAAGTATCTACCAGGAACCAAACCCATGGACCTCTGCACTTAGCTCAGATGGCTAGGGAGGGACCATTAGCTGTAGGAGCTGCCCAGGTTCTTGTGCTCAATGGTTCTGCAGCAAGGCCTACAAAGGCAACTGCACCCAGTTCCTCTGAGCAACCCATGATCTCCTCTGGGGCAGAAGGAGCAGGAAGAGAGAAGGGAAGGGTTGGTTTTCTCAGAGAGCATCCTTAAGATGGTACCTTTTCTGAATTTCATTCTCAAAAGGAGCCCCAAACAGCCAAGAAGGAGAAGACAACCCATTTTGCTAAGGCACAGCAAAGTCCAGAGAGGCAATCTGGAGAGATTCTGGTCTGAAAAAGAGCAGCAGCCCCTGTTAGTCCTTTCCTTAAGCCATTTTCTAGCTGTTAATGCTTGACGTGAAGCCCCTGCTGAGGGAATCTAAAAGTCAACATGAGATTCTAATAGTTTTATCAACATGAGTTACAATTGATTCTTAAGAACATTCTCAGTGCTTCTGGACAGTAGAGCTTAATAACCATAATTCATATATTTTCTGCCCTTCCTGTGTTTGTATTGTTGAAAGAAAAATCTTCATCGGGGTCCAGTCCAAGCCGGGAATAAACAAAATGGAGGCTGCTTTAGAAAGAAGGTTGTAGTTTATTGAAGAGCAGAGCCAGACAGAAAGGTGGCTCTGGGAAAGCTGACCACATGTAGCTGGGAATGATGGGTTTTTATACCTTCTTGGGCTTTTGTGTTTTCTGTTCCTGTGGCATGAACTTTGACCTGAGCTTTTGAGCATGTCCTTTTGGTATTCTGATGGTGGTGGGTTAATCCTATTATGTCCTAAGGATCATATCCTGCTTTCCTGGGGCCGTGGCTGATGGCTAAATCCTGTGTTGGATGGGTGAGGGGTTGTTGGTTCTAGGGATCTTTGTCTTTCTAATCCCATCAGCTCCAGCCTTCCTGCCCCCAACCTTTCTGAATAGGATTATCAAATCTGCATTTCTAAAAGGTGGTTTCCTGAGTTTCTACTGGGGGCTATTAAGAAAAACTGGGCCTGCTTTTCTGCCTTTAAGATCCTTTGGGGAAATATAATATCCTGCTTATTTAATATTACCCAAAATATTTCTTTCTCTGGGTGGGGGGGGTGCTGTCTCCCTACAGTATGCATCTCCCTGACTGCATCCCCCCCCCATCCCATCAGATCCAGCAGAAACAGCCTGCCTGGAGCCCCATCAGTTCGGGAGCCTGATCTGGCGGGACCAGCAAGTGAACCTTTTATGTTCCACCCTCAGAGGAATCTCTGCCATGGGGAGGCGCTTGGCCCAGCCAGAAGGCGTTTGTCTCTTGGTTGCTTTGATTGGTTTTACTGTGGCTGTTGATTCACCATGGCTGCTGCTGGTGCTGCTTTTGTTTTTAATTGCTGTCAGCCATCCAGGGTCACCACAGCAGGATGGGCAGCTCCGTAACTTTCATCCAAGGCCTCTTTCAAGGAGAGAAAAGTTACCTGAGAAAAAAGTTCCTGGAAGATGGCGACCTGGAGCGGACCCATCCTGCACGGATCCTGAAGGCCGGTGGGGAGTTTGCCTGCCTGCTCCCAGCCGAGCAATTCCCTTTTCTTAAGAAAATTAGGAATGAGGAGGAGGAGGGGGGGATTAAAGGGTGGTGGGACGCAGGGCTCTCTGCCACTTTTCCTCAAGCAGCGGCTGCTGAAGAGAAGGAAGGAGAATGTCTCTTTTGGATGGCTGTAAATCCTTCTGTGAATTGAATGATTACCCTTTCGTGAATGATTTTCCTTTGATTGCTCCTCCCTCCCTCCCTCCCTCCCTCCCTCCCTCCCTTCCTTCCTTCCTTCCTTCCTTCCTTCTTTCCTCATCTCTTTCCTTCCTTCCTTCTTCCCTCATCTCCCTCCCTTCCTTCCTCCCTCCTTCCCTCCCTTCCTTCCTTCCTTCCTTCCTTCCTTCCTTCCTTCCTTCCTTCCTTCCTTCCTTCCTTCCTTCTTCCCTTCCTTCCCCTCCTTCCTTCCGTCCTTCCTTCCCTTCCTTCCTTCCTTCCTTCCTTCCTTCCTTCCTTCCTTCCTTCCTTCCTTCCTTCCTTCCTTCCTTCTTTCCTCTCCTTCCTTCCTCCCTCCCTTCCCTCCTCCCTTCCTTCCTCCCTCCCTCCCTCCCTCCCCTCCCTCCCTCCCTTCCTTCCTTCCTTCCTTCCTTCCTTCCTCCTCCCTCCCTCCCTCCCTCCCTCCTTCCTTCCTTCCTTCTCTTCCCTCATCCCTTCCTTCTTCTTTCCTTCCTTCCTTCCTTCCTTCCTTCCTTCCTTCCTTCCTTCCTTCCTTCCTTCCTTCCTTCCCTATAAACTTCTTGGGAACTTCCAACCAGAAGTTCCTCGGTTATACTTAATGTTATTTCAACATTAATCACAAGAGGGAGCAAACGACTAATCCACCAGATTTTTTTTAACATCGCTTTTTTCCCTCTTGATTTCAGCATTGCTTCTAAAGACTCAGTCAGCTTCTTGTAAAGTGTAAGAAGCGCCTGCTCCTTTTTATATAGAGTTTGTTTTTACATATTTTTAATACATATATATGGGTGGTTTTTTTACATGTTATTGATTCTTGTATTTTTATAAGTTTCCCTCTCTCTTTTTAATATGTTTTCCACCTTTTTTATAAAGACTGTCCTACTTCATGATTTTCTTTTTATAGGTTTATATGTTTTCTATCTTTTCTAAAGACACCAACCTAGAATTAAGGAGAATTTCCTCACAGTGAGAACAATAAAGTCGTGGAACGGCTTCCCTTCAGAGGTTGTGGCTGCTCCATCACTGGAGGCTTTCAAGGAGAAACCTGGACAGGCTTGTCTTGTCTGGAAGGGTAGAGGGTCTCCCGCACTGAGCCAGGGGATAGACTAGAAGACCTCTGAGGCCCCTTCCAGCCCTAGGATTCTATGTTCTACTTGCACTAATGTGCTTGAAAGAGACGGCTGGCTGGCTGGCTGCCTAGCCAGGTTTTCTGCTGGGCAGGTGACATTAAGATCAAGATCCTGGGAGCTGAGTTTGATCACAGCATCCTCCGGAGAGCGATGTGGGTGATGGATGGCTGAGGTCCAGCTGAATTTCACCCCATCTTCCCAGGGGGCCCCTGTAGAGAAATGCAGCTGCCAAGCCCCGTTTTCTCAAGCGTCAGCCGGGCAATTCAGTCTCCGCTGAGAGTCCAGCAAATGTACTTGGCCGGAGAGACGGAGAGACACCATTTGTGAAAGACCCCAAAATCACAGGGGGACCAAAGAGGAAGGACAAGCAGCAGCAACTGAGACTCAGTGAATGGTTTTGCTTAGATTAGAGCAGGGAAAATAACATGTTATGCATTTCGGTCACAAATAACAATCCCACAACAGTCCCCACCTCACCTGTGACACTCATTGTGAAGGGAGAGGCCCACCATGCTAAAGGACAGCAGGCACCCCTCGCCCTCTGCCTTCCTCCAAGCCCTTTTTATACCAAACCATGGTTTGAGGGCAAGAGGATGACCCCTCAAGGCCCCCTGACGCTTCCCCAAAGAATTTGTGGGTCCAGCCAGTCCCACCAGATCCACGGAGAGGATCCTGAACGGCCTCTCTGGAGATTCCAGCCTCAAAGCAAACCTGCTTCTCTTCTCCTGCCTCCCATCTGGGAACCCCCCTTTGGCTTGGCCACATGGAGAGGGGAGATCTGGGAGAGCCCCCCCTGCCCCCTTCCAAGGAGGAAGAGTCCACAAGACACGGCTTGCCCTCCACCACCCTAGAAATGCAAGTCCCGAGCTATGCCAAAGCTCCTCACGGGGAAGACGGTGGGCAGGGTGGAACACAGAGGAAAATGGTGGTATTTGTGGTGTCTGTGTGTCTGTGTGTCTGTGTGTCTGTGCAAATGCAAGCCAGGCTAGACCTGATCAATCTGCATGATAAAATGGATAAAACTCTGCTGAAACCTCTGAGGAGCAGAGCAAGCTTGGCTAAGGTGAGAGCAACAGGGAGCAATCTTGGTCAGACAGTGCATCTCTTTAGAAACTGGACACCTGAAGCCCCCCCCAACAGAAATCCCCCCACCTCTCCACATCAGCCTGGGCAAAGGGAGGAAGTCAGGAGTTTGCTGACATGGCTGGGATACTTACTAAAAACACTCAGGTCAAAGGACTCAACCACCACTTCTTTCTTTGGTAAAACAATTTGTGCAGAGTATCGGCCTGCGTCCTCTTTCTCTAGCTGGCTGAGATGCAGTTCTCTGCAGTCCTTGGAGACGTTCACTCTCTTTTGGAAGGCTGGGAGGAAGACCTGGTGGCCACAGGGCTCCGCAAAGGTCACTGCAGCAATATTGATTGACTTGCTGCCGTCCATTTTACTCCAGGAAATCTTTTCATATGGTGGAGATGTCTTCACCTGGAAAGTGACAGATTCCCCCAGAATGCCACTCAGTTCTTCTATTCCAGAAGCTCCTGAAAGACCAGAGAGAAGAGAGAGGAAGCCATCAGAGTTGGGCAGCGGTGGGATTCAGCCTGTTTGCACCACTTCGGCAGAACCGGTAGCTAATTTTTTGTTGCTCAGGCCCAGAGTGGACTTCTGGAAGCAGCATCCACACAGAGAACCGGTTGTTCATATATTTGAATCCCACCACTGGAGTTGGGACACAAGAGACCTTCCAAGCATCCCATTTCTGACCCTCAGATTCCAGAAAAACCTTTTCCGAGAAGGGACAAAATGGCTCCGGGCCAGAGAACATGTTTGGGCAATTGCCTTTCCTTCTCAGACAAGAAAGATGGGTTCAGATGCCCTCCATGAGAGCTGAGCCATGGTTCGGCAGTTCGAATCTCACTGGCTCCAGGTTGACTCAGCCTTCCATCCTTCTGAGGTCGGTAAAATGAGGACGCAGATTGTCAGCAGATTGTCTGTAAACCGCTTAGAGAGGGCGGTAAAGCACTGTGAAGCGGTATATAAGTCTAAGTGCTGTTGCTATTGCTCAAAAGGAGAGTCCACCAGAGTGTCCCAAAACTCCTCCCAGCCTCAGGCCACCTGAAGGACTCACTTGGAGGAGACCTGAACCACTTCAGTTTAGCTTCTCCCTGCCACCAGGCTGCAGCCCTTCAACTGGGAGCCCCACATGTTGCCCCTCTTTGTTGCCACCAATTTAGTTTTCCCCCTTAACCAGGGTGGCAGGAGCAAGGCCAACGAGGAAAGATGGGGGTGTTGAATGGTTTAACTCAGTGGTCCCCAATCTTTTCGGCTTGACAGACTGGAGGGGGGGGGGAGAGGGGAGGGTTTAGTGAGAATGCACGTGAGAATGCACAGCTCCATTTGCACAAGTGGAGATGTGCGCACCCGCCGCTCACACAAGTGGAGCTGCACACAGCTGTGTGCTCACCCACCCCTTGCCAGCCCAGGTTCCACACGAGCCACGGCCCGGGGGTTTGGGACCCCTGGTTTAGCTGGCTTTAGTGCCTATTGCAGAGGGTTGGTCCAGATGATCCTTCTGGTCCTTTCAGTGCTTGGGTGGATGTCAGCTCCCAGCATTCCCCAGGCCTCATGCTAGCTGGGGAATTCTGGGAATTGGTCCACACATCTTCAACTGGCCAAGGTTGAGAAACATTGGATTAGCACCTTCCTGCATCCATAACCCTAACCTTTTAGATAGGGGTTGAGTTGTATTTTAATAGCATATTATCATATTAATTGGTTTTAATCTTTAAATGATGGCTTTATAGTTGCCTAGTTTTTTATGTTTATAAAGAAAAATGAAGAAAATGTTTTCTATTTCTTCTGCTAGAGTTTGTTATTTCAATCTTATCTGCCTTTTTCTTGAAGTTCTCCTCCAACTCAACTCTTTTGGATGGGAAGCAAGTTCCTCCAGAGTTTTATATCTATTTCAGTAAAGATCCTGCCTGGACTCAAGGAAACAAACCGTGTTTTGAGCCCCAGTTTCAATCCTGCTTTGAAACTCCTTCTAAAGCTAGAAATACCGTAAGAGAAACACAACTTACCAGCTCTTAAGAGAAGGACGAACAACCACAAGCTGAGAATGCTCTTGTGTGACATGTTAGTGACTCGCATTTCAATAAGAAGTGAGGAGCAGCTTAGTGTAACTTCTGCAAATATACAAGGACGGCCTCTCTGGTGTGGGAGAGAGTCAGCTGCAAAATTGTGCAGCCACCGTAGTACTGTATGAAAAAATACTTGCATTTTTTGCAATTTATTTATTTGATATAAGGCAATATTGTTCTCATAATCTGGACAGCTTGCAAAATCAGAACATAAGCAATACCTTTTAAAAGCCCACAATTTATGGTCCCTTTGGTGTCTTTGGGCATTAGCCGCTCTAGTCCATCTGGGTTGAAGTGGCCCCTGCATGAGCAACAGGTGGGAGGAATACAGAGTAACAAAGTTGAGAGAGACCCTACTCCAACACCCTGCCCAAGCAGGAGACCCTATACCATTCCAGACAAATGGCTATCCAATCTTTTCTTGAAAACCTCCAGTTCTGGAGGGAAGCCGTTCCAGTGATTAATTGTTCTCACTGTCAGGACATTTCTCCTTAGTTCTAGGTTGCTTCTCTCGTTGATATATTTCCATTAATTGCGTATTGTCCTGCCCTCAGATGTTTTGGAGAATAGGTTAGTCCTGTCTTCTCTGTGACAGCTCCTCAATCCCTATTCTCTTATCTAGATCATTTATGAAGATGTGGAGGAACCTAAGATAGAACATACCTCACTGCATGCTTCGCTCCATGTAGATGTAATTCCATGGAGGGCTGCACATTGACTGTGGTTTGTCAGCCAGTTACAAATCCATCTGGTGGTGATGCTGTCTATCCCACATTGTTCTATCTTTCCAAGAAGTGGGTTGTGGTCTACTTTATCAAATGCCTTACTGAAGCGCAAGTATACTCTGTCTACAGCATTTTGCTAGTCCATAATTTAGTTACTTTGTCGAAGAGGACAATAAGGTTTGTCTGGCATGATCTGAATCTCTTGGCATCTTCAGTTCCATATCAAAGACAAAGAGTCCTTCATCGCAGATAGATTTGAAAGTTAGTAACTCTCAATCTCATAGTAATGCGAGAAACACACCTCCTGAACACGAGGATGAGCATTAACAAGCTCATTCTAAGAATATTACGGGATGCTATGAAATATTACATGTTACAAAAAAAGAAACATACACAATATTTTTAAAAGGAAAATGAATTCCCCTTTATTGAAAGAATATATGCTACAGAAGAAAACAAGAAAGGTTTGTTGACTATCAAGCTCTCGAACAACTGTAAAGTTTATAAAGATTAAAATCTCAAAAGCATTAAAAAGTAAAGCATCGTTGATTATTCCCTGCCCTCCATTTACACTTGTGTAAAGCCCATTAGAAACTCCATGACAAATTTACTGGTAAGAGTCACCGAGATTTGAAAAGTTTACAAACTTCTGGAAAGCAATAAGACAAATTTTCCTTCAATTTCTTTCACATTTCTCACTTTATCCTACTTGTGTAATTATCCCCCGTGGATTGAAGATGGCCACAGTCACACCTTTGCCCTTTTGTGGCCAAATCTTCTCCATGTCTCACCCTTCAACTCCTGAATACAGAATTCTTTACTGAAGGTAGAATTCTTTATTGGCCAAGTGTGATTGGACACACAAGAGATTTGTCTCTGGTGCAGAAGTTCTCGGTGTACACACATACAACAACAAAGTGATAGGCCATAGATCATAAATCATAGTTGCAATTATTAATAATAAGATACAAACAACACGGGATAAATCATAAAATACAAATAGGAGAGTAGGAAATATGAGAAAATGAGAAAGATGATAATAGCAATACAGCCTACTACATGGGTAAATTTCTTAGGCCTAAGACAGTGCTGTGGGAATTAGGTGTTCAGCAGAGTGATGGCATGGGGGAAAAACTATCTTTGTGTCTGATTGTTTTGGCATGCAATGCCCTGTAGCGGCGTCCCGAGGGGAGAAGTTGAAATGGTTTATGTGAGGGGTCTGTAGATATTTTCTCAGCCCTCTTTCTAGTTCGTGCAGTGTACAGATCCTCAATGGAAAGCAGGCTGGTTGTACATTTTTTCTGCAGTTCTAACTACCACTGTAGTCTGTGTCTGTCTTGTTTGGTTGCTGTGCCAAACCAGACAGTTATAGAGGTGCAAATGACAGACTCAATAATTCCTCTGTAGAACCGTATCAGCAGCTCCGTGGGCAGCCTGAGCTTCCTGAGTTGGCACAGGAAGAACATCCTTTGTTATACCTTTTTAATGATGCTTCTAATGTTGTAACCCTAACTCCTGAATATTAAATAGAGAAGTAACTGTGGTGCTGCGGGAGGGGGGTGTTCTTTGGGGGCCAGACAAGGCAGAAGTGAAAGCAGTCGCAAAAAAGCAACATGGACCACCCTTTGAGAACCTCCCACTAGCCAGATTGGTAATCGCCTTCATTGGGTTATCCACCGAAGCACCCTTGTCCCAAAGAACCTTCTTAAAACCCACTGAGGAAGACCATGGTCATCTGGAAGTGAAGGGCAGGAGGAAGACTCATCTCAGGCATCCGTCAGTGAGATCTAATGTGGTCTTCTGAGCCAGGATGTGATGGTTGCCTCCTCCGGGAGGCTGTGAGGAATCGGACCAGAAGCCTTCCTCCTCCATCTGCAGGGAACAAAACAAAGGCCACGGTTGAGCTTTAGGAGACAGAAGGTGCCAGAAGGCAGAGGTCCACGGGTGCAAGCTGGAATGGGTCAGTGGGGGCAAAAAAAAAAAAGAGCTTGGGTGCAGAATTAATTAATTTAATTAATTAATTAAATCAGTGTCTTCCTATTAATATAAAACCTATGTTGACTCTACAGGGTGACTTTGTGTCAACTGCTGTACAATGGCAAATTTGGCTGAGATGATAGAGGCTTTGTGTTGTGGAGGTACTGTACTTGGGATCAATCTAAAGCTCTAGATCCTGAGAAATACAGAAGATTTTCTCTGCTCTTGGCTGAATCCCAGATCTACTGGTTGTCCAGAGTGACCAGGGAGGTCCAAGATGTCTGGATGCAGATGGTGATAAATGCATCGTTCATTGAAGAGATGCTCTCCAACCTTCTTTTTTGAAGATGCTGAGATGCTGGTTGGACCACAATCAGAGAAGCCCTGGATGGAGTAGACTATCAGACCCTTTGAGTAAAGATTAAGAGTGGGTGTGGGACTGAAACCACACTAGTCACATATTGATGACTTTGGTGGGACCAGAATGAATGGAGACCAACTATCCTGGTTCTCCTGGAACAGCATCTTCAATTCCATTGACTAGACTGTCTTTCTGGACTGACCAAAAGGCAGTATGGGATCAGTTTTATTGATATTAGGAATCATTAGACATACAATACATGGTCTGATCCTGAACTCTGGGCTTCATAATGTCTTCCTGGAATGAACCCATGCACCTCTGCATTTAGCTCAGATAATTAGATAGGGACTATTAGCTTTCAGAGCTGTCCATGTCCTGGTGGTCAATGGTTCTGCAGCAAGGCAGACATAGAATGTATCCGATATCTCTTCCTCTGGATAACCGTTGATCTCCTGCAGGGCAGGAGGAGCAGGAAAAGAGAAGGCAAGGGTTGGTTTCCTCAGAGATCATCCATACCTCTTCTGAATTTTATCATGAGAATGAACCCTGCAGAGCCAGGAAGGAGAAGACTTCCCATTATGCTAAGGAACAGCTTGGCCCAGTGAGGCAGCCCAGAGAGGTCATCAGCCTGTCCTGAAAAAAGAGCAGCAGACCCTGTTAATCCTTTCAGCAGACCCCAGAGAATCGCCAGTGCCTGGCCCCATCACAGCAGAAGAGCCCCCAGCCCCAGGCAGATGACCAACACCTGGAATCCAACCCCAATTCTATCCAACAACCACAGCAGGTGTCACTTTGGTGCTTTCTGAGCCTGGTTGTTCTCTTGCAGACGTTTCATTACGAAACTAATTAATGAAATCAGTGCACTGTTGTTGTTACCTAGTTTGGATAATGAAACATATTGAAGATGTTATCTAGTTTGGGTCATGAAACATCTACAAGAAAACCACAAAGCTCAGAGAGCAACGAGGACCCATCATTTCAACCCTGAGCTACAAATATTCTCCTTTATTAATGTGCTCCCAACCGCTTCTGCTGATAATAGACCAGGAGTGCAGGTCACTCTCAGCTGAGAGTCCAGCAAATGCCCTGAGCAGGAGATACAGAAACACCATTTGTGAAAGACCACAAAATCACAGAGAGGCCAAAGAAGAAGGACAAGCAGCAACAACTGAGACTCAAGGAATGGTTTTGCTTGGATTAGAGCATGGAAAATATGTGTCACTCATTTCTGTCACAACAATTCCACAACCCCCCCCCCTTTCTCAAATATGACACTCATTGTGAAGGGACAGGCCCACCATGGTAGAAGACGGCAGGCATCCTTCGTCCTTTGCCTTCCACCAAGTCCTTGAGCTCCACTTCTAACCCACTGTAGAAATGCAAGTCCTGAGCTGTGCCAAACACCTGGTGTGCAAAATGGTGGGTCAGGCTTCAACAGGGAGAGAAATGGAGGTATTTGCTCTCTCTCTCTCTCTCTCTCTCTCTCTCTCTCTCTCTCTCTCTCTCTCTCTCTCTCTCTCTCTGTGTGTGTGTGTGTGTGTGTGTGTGTGTCAGCAAGGCTAGACCTGATCAGGACATCTTGAACCAATTTGCACTGCTAACATGGACAAAACTCTGCACAAAATCTAAAGAACCGAACACGCCTGGACAGAAATTCAAACATAGGGAGCAGCAGGTGAGAATCTCTGGGCTCATTCAGAAGCTGAGTCTCTTCAGAAAATGTACATCCAAAGCCCCCTCCAGACAAGCCCCCCCCCCACCTCTCCACACCATTCTGGGCAAAGGAGGCGGGCCAGGAATTTCCTGACATGGCTGGGATACTTACTATAAACACTCAGGTCAAAGGACTCGTCCACCAGCATCTTGTTGTGTGAAATGATTACTGCAGTGTATCTACCAGCGTCCTCTTTCTCTAGTTGGCTGAGATGGAATCCTCTGCAGTCCTTGGAGATGTTCACTTGCTTCTGAAAGGCTGGGAGGGGGACCAGGAGACCACAGGGCTCCCCAAAGGTCACCACAGAAATATTTCTAGACCTACTGCCAACAATTTTAGTCCAGGAAATCATTACAAATGGTGGAGAGGTCTTCACTTGGAACGTGACAGACTCCCCCAGAACACCATTCAGCTCTTCTGCTCCAGAAGCTCCTGTGAGGCCAGAGAGAGGAATCCTTCAAAATTGGGTCACAAGAGACTCTCCAAACATCCCATTTTTGTGCCTCAGATTCCCAGAAAAACTTTTCTGAAGAAAGACTAAATTGCTCCAAGTTGGAGTATGTGGTGGGGCCTCTCTGGGTGATGGTCCTTCCTTCTTAGGGAAGCATGAGGGGTTCAAATGTCCTATGTGGGAGCTAAGACCTTCCCTTGTGGTTCAAAAAGAGGATCTGCCCCGCCAGAGAGACCCCAAGCTCCACTAAGCCTCAGGTCACCTGAAGGACTCATCTGGGGGACACCTGTCATTCAACGTACCAGCACTTCTGGTGCTCTGCCACCAAGCTGATCCCTTCAATTGGAAACCCCACGTGATGTTCCTGTTATTTTTGCTGCCTTGAATTTAATTTTTCCCCTCAACCAGGGTGGAAGGAACCAGGCAAATGGGGAAAGGTGAGGATGCTTGAATGGTTTAACTAGTTGCCCTGCGTATTGCAGAGGGTTGGACTAGACAAACTTGTGGTCCTTTCCATCTCTACAATTTTATGTTCCTAGAAAGTCCAGCATCTGGAGAAACCCAGCCCTTGTCCCTGGATTCCAGCTCCAAAGACACAATTATGCACCAAAGAGCTTCTTAGATTTTTAGAGTTTATGTAGAGTTTACGAAGACCACAATGACACAGATAGTTGTTGGGCATAAAGATGAGGGTTAGGATTCAAAGAGGCCAGGTGAAGCAAGGAAGATAGAAAGAACCCTCAATGGTGGCCATTGGATTGTTGTTGCAACCCAACCAGTTTCCAACTCCCATGGATAATAATAATAATAATAATAATAATAATAATAATAATAATAATAATAATAATAATAATAATAATAATAATAATAATAATAATAATAATAATAATAATAATAATAATAATAATAATAATAGTTGGAAGGGACCTTGGAGGTCATCTAGTCCAACCCCCTGCTTAGGCAGGAAACCCTATACCATTTTGGACAAATGGCTGTCCAGTCTCTTCTTAAAAACTTCCAGTGTTGGAGCATTCACCGCTCCTGGAGGCAGGTTGTTCCACTGGTTAATTGTTCTAACTGTCAGGAAGTTTCTCCTTAGTTCCAGGTTGCTTCTCTCCTTGACTAGTTTCCATCCATTACTTCTTGTCCTGCCTTCAGGCGCTTTGGTTCTCCTGCACAAATAAGCATGGAAAGCCCATCCCCTTTTTCCAGAGATAATCCTTGAAATATTGGAAGACTGCTATCAGGTCTCGCCTAATCGTTCTCTTTGTTACGCTAGACATTACCTAGTTCCCTTAACCATTCTTCATGTTTTAGCCTCCAGACCATTTATCATCTTTGTAGGTCTTCTCTGCACTCTTTGTAATCTCAATATCTTTTTTGTATTGTGGTGACCAAAACTGCACACATATTCCGGGTGGTCTCACCAGTGCAGTATAAAGTGGTAGTTATGCTTCAAGTGATCTTGAAACTATATCTCTCTTGATGCAACCTAGGATTGCATTAGCTTTTTTGGCTGCTGCATCGCACAGCTGGCTCATCCTTAAGTGGTTGTCCACTAGGACACCTAGATTCCTCTCACAGGGATTATTTTTTGAGAACTTGAATTATTGTTATATTTTGGTCTGAAATTGGGTTTTTTGTCCTGTTAATTTAGACTATACTGTTGCAACATATCAAATCCATATGAAACATTTCTTATGTTTTGCAAAGAAAACTGGTAAAAACATTGACTTCTGCTAGAATTTGTAATTTCAATATTATTTGCCTTTTTCTTGAAGTTCTTCTCTAATCTATTCCAGTAAGGATCTTACCTGGATTCAAGGAAACAAACCATGTTTTGAGCTCCAAATTTCAATCCTGGTTTGAAACTGCATTTGAAGCTAGAAATACAGTAAGAAAAATGCAACTTACCAGCTCCTAAGAGAAAGATTGATAACCACAATCTGAGCATTCTCTTGCGTGAGATGGTAAGTGGCTGGCATTTCAACAAGAAGTAAAGTGAAGTGAAGTCTAATTTCTGCAAAATATAAAGTTAACTTAATTTGCCTAATGTTCTAATGAGGATCTTTATGGTACTCAAAGAGCTACAGGCTCTCTTTCCTTCAATGCTTTCAGTGCAATGGAATTAAGGACTAACTCTACAGTGGAAAAGAGATTGCAACTGCAAAATTATCTAAAAGAATTCTTGCAACATTGATTGGTTGATTGATCAATCAATATTGATTTGCTTGATTGGGTAGCTTCCATAAATAATACCAAAAAAGAATAAAGGATAAAATAGCCATACAAGCATGAAACAACATTTAAACAATTTATATATATATATAAATATATATATATATAAATATATATGTAGGTCTTTGGTAATTTGGGTTTTCTCCCGCGTAAAATTGGAAGTGTCTTGGCAACGTTTCGACGAAGTCCCATTCGTCTAGGAGCACGAAGCCGAAGATGCCAGCCTGAAGATGACGAATGGGACTTCGTCGAAACATCACCAAGACACTTCCAATTTTACGCGGGAGAAAACCCGAATTACCAAAGACCTACATACAAACACCCGTGAAAACCTCAGAAAATAGAAAAATGCTAAAAAGGAGATAAAGTGCAGTGTGGGGCATGTTCCTAACAGAGAGTAGCAGCTGCACCTGCAGGAGAATTTTCCCAGATACCTTTGAACCAGAGACCAGGAGACAGGTGCAGTGAATCACATCTTGGTTTATTGACAGCACTGGATGCAAAGTCTCTTTTTAGAGACTCTAAAAATCCACAGCTACCTCTCTGTTTGCCCAAGCATCCTTCAGAATGATCAAGGCAAGGTTGTCCTTGTCAATCATGTCAGTGATGAGCCAACTGTGAGATGCAGCTTCCCCAAGGCCAAACGTATCTTCTGGTGTGTTAATTGGGCTCTAGAAGCTCATTGTTCCTTTCTTCTCACCTCTGCCCTGGTCAGACCCTGTTTGGTGTCCAGTTCTGGGCACAGCAGTTCCAAAAGGAAAGAAACCCATTTGAGCAGGTTGTGAAGAAGCCACAATGGTGAAGGCTCAAGAAACAAAGCTCTTAATAACCTGAGCATCTACAGAACAGTTGACCAAGAGGAGATATGACAGCAACCTCCCAATATCTGAAGAACTGAAGAAAAACTGTGGACTTATTTTCTGTTGCTCCAGGGTTAGGAAAAGAAGGGATGGGTCAGACCTACAGGAAAGGAGATTAAAGGTAGACTTCAGAAGAAACTGCCTTACTGGACAAACTGTGAGTCAGTGGAACAGACTGCCACAGGAAGCCCTGAGTTCTCTTTCATTGGAGGTCTTCACCCAGAACATGGACCTCTATCAGGAATGCTTTAAGACAGTGATGGCGAACCTTTTAGAGACCGAGTGCCCAAAAACCACCCCCGCCCCCGCTCCGCCTCCTGCCCTGCCTGCTCCACCCCCGCCCACCCCCTGCCCCGCCCATCTGTAGGGCCACACACTGCCTCCGTGGCCCGCCGCAGATCGCCCAGGCAGCCCTGCAGCGCCATGGTAGCCACACCCTCCACCCATGCCCTGCAGCAGCATCTGCACGCTATGGGGTGTGAGGGCGGAGTCTTATCCGTGCTGCCCGGCTATGTCCTTGACTGCGCTACTCCGTGCAGGCCGCGCCCGGGGGCGACTCTCCTCCAGGGGGGCTGCTGGTGAGGAGGGGGCCGCGGGGGGAGGCGGGGCAAGAGCGACAGCGCACGTGCCCACAGAGAGGGCTCCGAGTGCCGCCTCTGGCACGCGTGCCATAGGTTCACCACCACTGCTTTAAGAGATCCTACATGGATCAAAGGACTAGACTAGGTTAGTATTTCTCAAACCTGGCAACTTGAATATGGGAGGACACATCGTGCTGGCTGGGGAATTCTGGGAGTTGAAGACCACAAGTGGCCAATATTGAGAGCCTCTGGATTAGATGACTGCAACCCCAAGATTCCATGAATAGCCTTCCTTACTCAGTTTCATACTGAAAACAACCCCCTCGCAAGCAAACTGCAATTGTTTTTGGTCAGCATAATTCCTGGCAGGTTGGCTCTCCATTTTGGCTACTTTGCCCAGTCCTGCTAGGCAGCTGCCATGCCAGGGTAGCAGGTGCAGATGTGCCCCTCCCAGCAGCATGTTGTGTTACGAGTTTTCTGTGTGCCAGATGAGGAAGGATGATGGAGCTCCTTCTACAGAAAGGAAGTTCCCTCTTTGCAAAAAGCCTTGTGGTCGTACAAGGAGGAAGAGGTTATACCCCGTGGAAAATGCCCGGTGTTGGGTCTGAGTGACCACCGGAGCACTTAACTGGCAGAACTGGTAATGCCCAGGATCTGAGAGCAAGGCCTGTCTCACCACAACTTCCACCTGCTAATTCAGGACTTGTAAGGAAGGAGCCCTCTATGGATGAACACCTGTGTTTTGGGGTTCACAATTCCACTCCAAAACAGATGAATCTCAGTTCCCGAGTCCAGTTTCCTTCTGACCCACAGGAGCACACATTCGTTTGACCTCTTGTAATCCCTTCCTCTCCAATCTTTCCACTTTGCAAGGGGAAGAAAAAAAATGGGTCAGGCACAGGAGAGATTGAGTAAAGAGATGACTTTTTTTCTTTTTCTTTTTGCCTCTCCTTGATTGTTTAAGCAATCTCTCCAGTCTGCGAAGCAGGGGGATTGGGGGGGGGGTGTGGAGGAAAAAACCCAAATGATTTCTATCTGTCTGTGTATCAGCAACTTTGAAACAGAATAGTAACACAACAGGGAACACACTGAGCTATTTGTGTGGTGTGCTTGGGGATGTTGGAGTCACCACATAAATGTATCTATCTATCTATCTATCTATCTATCTATCTATCTATCTATCTATCTATCTATCGTTATTTATTTAAATGTATATGTTTTTGATGTGTATTCTGTATTTTGTGCCTGTTTGTTCCCTTGTAACCCCCTCCTCTCCAAATTCTCTGCTGTGCAAGGGAGCAGGGAAAGAAAAATTCAGATCAGGCGCAAGAGAATGCATACTGCCTATAGTGGTGATCACTTTACTTAGGACACTGGGAAGAAATTGGTATTTTCTCTTTTGTTATGGATTGTACTTTTTGTATTGCTTGGCTTGGATCTTCTGGATTTAGTCAGCAGGAGTGGCGAAGGTTGATTGTTCCTCTCACTTTGCCTTTCTGGGCCTTGTGGTCCCTACGTGGAGCAGCAGGAGAGGGAAGCCTGGACAGGACTGGACTGGGCCCTCTTTCAAGAGGGGAGAGTTCGCAAGACACGGCTTGAGATCTTTTTCTATCCCATCACAGAAATGCAAATTCTCAGCTGTGCCAAAGCTCCTGGCATGGAAGATAGTGGGAAGGGTGGAATGGTGGTATTTTGTGGTGATCATAATCCGTCTTTCTGGAGAACCAGCCTCAAAGCACACCTGCCTCTCTCTTCCTGCTATCCAACCTGGGAACCCACTTGGCCTGGCCCAGTACAGCCTGTGCCCCATGGAGAGGGAAACCTGGAGAGAGCTGGGCTGGGCCCCCATTATCTAGCATAATTCCTGGCATGCCAGCTCTCTATTTTGGCTCCTTTGTCAGTCCTGCTGTCATGCCAGGACAATAGGAGTTTGAAGGCAGCGCCAGATGTGTCCACTACAGCAGTGTCTTGTGTTGTACCTGTTCTGTGTGCCAGATGAGGACGTACGATGGACCCCTTCTGCAGAAAGGAAGGTTCTGCTTGGCAAGTGGTCTTGTGGTTCTATAAGGAGGAAGAGGTGAGCTCAGTTGGAAATGCCCATCGTTGGGTCTGAGTGGCCACCAAGCACTCACAGGCAGAGCAAGTATGTGGCAATGCCCTGGAGACAAAAATAAATTGTAGCCCAACCTACCAAAAACATAACTGTAAAAGACAGACTAGAAATAAAAGTTAAAATAAGCAAAAAAAATGGTAAGAGAACACCTGTCCGATCTTGATGAACATAAATCACCAGGACCCGATGGACTACACCCCAGAGTTCTGAAGGAGTTGGCAGATGTCATCTCAGAACCATTGCACCATATCTTTCAAAAATCCTGGAGCATCAGGGAAGTATCTGAGGATTGAAAAAGGGCTGATGTGGTTCCCATCTTCAAAAAAAGGAGGGGGGAAAAACAGACCCAGGAAACTATAGACCAATCAGCTTGACATCAATACCTGGGAAGATCCTGGAAAAGATAATAGAAAAACAGATCTATGAACATCTAGAAACGAGTAAAGTAATAACTAAAAGTCAGCCTGGGTTTGTTAAAAACAGATCATGCCAAACCAATCTTATTTCATTCTTTGACAAAGTGACTAAATTAGTAGACAGCGAAATGCTGTGGACATAGTATACTTAGACTTCAGCAAGGCATTCAACAAAGTAGACCACAACCTGCTTCTTGGTAAGCTAAAATAAAGTGGGACAGACAGCATCACCATCAGATGGATTTGTAATTGGCTGACAAACTGTACTCAATGAGTAGCCTTTAATGGTACTACATCTACATGGAGGGAAGTAAGCAGTGGGGTACCACAAGGTTCCATCTTAGGCCCAGTACTCTTCAATATCTTCATAAACAACATAGATGAGGGAATAGAAGGGGAACTTATCAAATTTGCAGATGATACTAAGCTGGCAGGAATACCCAACACCCTAGATGATAGGCTCAAGATCCAGAGGGATCTTGAGAGACTTGAACACTGGGCCCTATCTAACAAAATGAAATTCAATGTAGAGAAAAGTAAAGTCTTACACTTAGGCAAGAAAAAACAAAAGTACACATATAGATTGGGTGAAACCAGGCTTAATAGCAGTTAACTGTGATCTTGGAGTCTTAGTGGACAATCAATTAAACATGAGTCAGCAGTGTGTGGCGGCAGCCAAAAAAGCCAATGCAATCCTAGGTTGCATTAACAGAGAGATTCAATCAAGATCACATGAGGTACTAACACCGCTCTATAAAACCTTAGTAAGACCACACCTAGAATACTGCACCCAGTTTTGGTCACCACACTATAAAAAAGATGTTTTTTGTTTGTTTGTTTTTTAATATTTATTTTTATTTTTTAAAAAAACAACAAAACATAACACACATAAACACACAGTGATTACTCCTTTTTTTTTTAAACAGCAATTTCGTAACGGTAGTCTTCTATTATTTACATTTCCCCCCCTTATTCTTCTTTAAAAAATATTTGTCCTTGTTGTCCCGTTGTTTCTTATTTCCATTTTTCTTCCTTCATACTATACTTCATACTAAGAATAATACATATTATTACTATACATTATTATACACACATTTTCCATTTCTTGACCTTTCCACATTTATTTTCATTTATTATTTCTAATCTCCAACCAATCATACCACTTATTCCATATTACATAGTACTCTGTGTCTTCCTTTTCTTTTATCTCAAAAAAGATGTTTAGACTCTAGGAAAAAGTGCAGAGAAGAGCAACAAAGATGATTAGGGGACTGCAGGCTAAAATGTATGAAGAACGGTTGCAGGAACTGGGCATGGCTAGTCTAGTGAAGAGAAGGACCAGGGGAGACAAGATAGCAGTGATCCAATATTTGAGGGGCTGCCACAGAGAGGAGGGGGTCAACCTATTTTCCAAAGCATCTGAAGGCCAGACAAGGAATAACGGATGGAAACTGATCAAGGAGAGATTCAACCTAGAAATAAGGAGAGATTTTCTGGCAGTGAGAACAATCAACCAATGGAACAGAAGTTGCCTTCAGAAGTTGTGGAGCTTCATCACTGGAGGCTTTCAAGAAGAGACTGGACTGCCATCTGTCAGAAATGGTGTACAGTCTCCTACTTGGGCGGGGGATTGGACTAGATGACCTACAAGGTCCCTTCCAACTCTGTTACTCTGTTAAAGCTGTTAACCTCCATCTGGAAACTCAGGACTTCTAAGAATAGAGCCCTCGATGGATGCACACCCAGGTTGGGCTGCACAATTCCAGTCTAAAACAGATGAATTTCAGTCCCCAACTACCTCTCCTCCCATGAGGGGCATCCAGTGTATTTGTCCCTGGGGCAGGATGATCACTGAGTTGTACTCCTTAGATTGCTCCGTTGCTCATGGTCCAAACTGGTGTTTCATAAACCCAAAGACTCGGGGTCAGTCTCTGCTCGACACAGGAAGGCCACACTCACCCCTCCAAAGCCAAATCCCCCCCCCTGCTTTCAGGACACGCCTGGTCAGTTGAGTTGGCAGGAGGGCCAGGGGCAGCTGAGAATTGGGATGACAAAGGGCCACACATGTTCAACAAACCTCCCTACCCAAAACTGATTTTAGACACAGATTGCTGGTTTACACACATCCTTAAATGGTGCCCTTAGGTGACAGAGGGCAGAGACATGGGATCAGATTCACCACAGCACCCAGTCTATAAGGTAGAGAAGAGCAACTAGGATGATCCAAGGCCCGGAGACTAAAACATACGAAGAACGGCTGCGGGACTTGGGTTTGGCTAGTCTAAAGAAAAGAAGAAACAGGGCAGGCATGATAGCAGTTATTCCAGTATCTGAGGGGCTGCCACAAATACCTTTGCCTTCAGAAATCGTGGGTGCTCCATCACTGGAGGTTTTTTTAAAAATAATATTTTATTCATTTTCCAATTTTACATTTGAATATTTAAAAAGCAACGTGGTGACTGGGTTAATCAATAGCTCAATAACAAAATCTTAGTGCAAATCTCAGGTTACAACATCAAATATTTCTTCTCTTTTTCCTTTAACATTTACTGTCTCATATTCAGGTTAGTATATTTCTAATTATATCAACTCAATAAGAACATCATTATTACATTTATCAATAATTTTTTTACTTATACACCTCTTAATTACCTTCAATCTTCATAAACAATCCATATCCTGTTATTGATTTTTACTCAATTTTTAATTTCTTATCAATATTCCAATTTAACCTTTGATATTTATAATTTTCAGACTTTGGGTAACCAAAATTTCCCTTATCTCACTTCATAACAAACTATAATATCCAAAATACACATTTTATCTATTTGAATATAATCTTGTTCTATTTCCTAAGAGTTATCTATTTCCCACCATATTAAATCATCAATTTAATAACACAATATCCCCTTTAATAAAACCATTATATATATTGCCTGGGTTAATCAATAAATCAAACATATTCATAATATTTAATTTTCTTTTCCCTTTTAAGTCTAATTTTTAAATATTAACCCGATAAAATCCTTATTTTCAACTGGTTTCCAAATATTTTAAATCTAATAACCAAAATTTCCCTTATCTCAACATCTCCCTTTAACCCACTAATTGGCAATATAAAATCCCCTCTAATGAGTCAAAATCCCAGTTTTTTCAACCTTATTCCAGCTTTCTTCCTTTGCCAACTAGGCTTCTGTATCAGCGCCTTTAAATCATCAAATAGATCTCCCTCTATTCTTATATATGTTATTTGAATTAAAGGATTGATTGCCAGTTTTCTGGAAGGACTAGCCCATTTGTATTCGTTAAATTGTCTCCCTGTTATTCCAGTTCCCCATGTTTGCTCTAATATATTTGTCTTCAATTCAATCTGTTCTACTTCTTTCTCAAATTTCTTCTGATTTATATAGAAAGTCATTTCCATTTTCAATGTTGTCACTTCCTTTTCTGGATTTTCCATCAGGTGTATTTGATGGTCAATTGGGTCCTCTGTCTTCATATTTGGTTGTCCCGCTTCTTCTGTTATCTTCTGCACTGTTGGTTCTTTGGTTGTAGTCAAAATTTGGCTTTGTGCATCTAAGCTGGCATCTTGATCTTTTATTTTAGGTCTTATTTTATCACAAGCTAAAAGAATGGTTTCGTGTATTGCTTTCAACATAGAATCTTTTCCTGGTCTTCATCCATCTCTTTCACTTATTTGTAAATAGTCTTTCTAGTAAAAGTTATTTGTTAAGCAAAAGTCAGTAAAGGTTTACATTCACAGTTCAAGTAGGCCAATTTTGCTGCTGTTCTCTTGCAGCTAAGTCTCTCACAGATGGTTCCAAGATCAGGAAGGTCTTATCTAAGGTCTGGGCTTTGAGCCAAGTCTCTTTTTAGGAAATAACAAATTGCAATACCAAGCTTCACCACAAGATGTCACCGATGCCATTTAGATTTTTTTTAAGTCCCGAATTTTTCTAATTCTTTTTCCAATTTTATTTCTTTTTTGTAGATAAAAACAAAAGTCTCCAATAGAAATAGGAAAATTTTTGGTCCCCAAGTTTCAGGAACATATAAATCCAATTAGATTAAAGTTGTTCTTTTTAATGCCTTGATTCCCCTGGGTAGTCAGATGCCGCTATTCTTAGTGGGTGGGATAGAAATTCCCTTCCCTCTCTCCTCACAGGGGGAAGATACTTCAAACAGCCTTTACAGGAAAAGAAGGTACTTAGGGTAAAGAGAAGATCAGATCTCACCCAGTTTCATCTGCGTTGCTTTCAAAGTGCTTGATAGTAGATTTGACTTCAGCTGTCTGCAGCTTAATGACGAGCCATATTGCTATGGCCGGTCTTTTCTCCGCCAGTTTGGAGGACTGCCCCAGATCGAACGGAAGGGCTGCCGCCCTCCTGCGATCAAGCGGGGGTCCCCTCCTTGCTCGTCGCCCCTACAGGGCGGCTTTTGACCCTTTCCAGGGACCCCCAGCGAAGGAAAATCGGACGTGGAAGATGGAGTCGCCTTCCAAGCGTCCGCATCGGCAAACCGGAAGTCTCACTGGAGGTTTTTAAGAAGAAGCTGGACAATCACCTGTCTGAGATGGTGTAGGTTCTCCTGCTTCAGCAGGGGGATGGACTAGAAGACCTCCAAGGTCCCTTCCAGCTCTATTCTATTCTATTCTATTCTATTCTATTCTATTCTAAAAAAGAAAATGAATGCCCCTTTCTTGAAAGAATACACACTACAGAAGACTACAAATGTCTTCTCAGTCTCACCCTTTAACTCCTGAATATTACATTAAAAAAGCAAATGTATTACTGGGGGGGGGGGTCCTTTGTGTGTGTGTGTGGGTCATACAAAGCAGCAGTGAAAGCAGCTGCAGAGAAGCAACATGAACCGCCCTTCGAGCCCCTCCCACTAGCCAAATTGAAAATAGACTTCATTGGGTGGGCCACGGAAGTGTTCTTGTCCCAAAGACTCCTCTTAAAAGCCACCGATGAAGACCACGGGTGCCTGAAGTGAAGGGGCAGGAGGAAGACTCATCTCAGGTATTGGGTCTGACATGGACTTCGGATCCAGGAGGTTGTTATGGGCCCCTCTGGGAAGCTGGCAAAGATTAGGCCAGCAGTCTCCCTCCTCCAGCTGCTGGGAAGAAAACAAAGGAGATGGTTAAGCTTTAGGAGACAGAAGGTGCCAGAAGGCGGAAGTCCAAGGGGCTGGCAGGTGGAACAGGACAGATGGTGCAAAAGGAGAAGGGGGAGATTGGCTGCAGACAATCAGTCAGTCAGTCAGTCATTGTGTCTTTCTGCTACTGTGAAAGTGGTGGGCTCAAAATGGAAATCTGTGTTGACCCTATCGAGCAGAGGTCTCTAACCTTGGAAACTTTGTTTAAGACATGTGGACTTCAACTCCCAGAATCCCTCAGCCAGTCAACTGGTCTTCTTGACCTCCCTGGTTTGGTTATCTTGAGCAAATCTGGCTGATGGAGGCTTTGTATTGTTGCAAGTATTTAGGATCAGTCTAAAGCTTTGGACCCTGAGAAATATAGAAGATCCTCTCTGCTTTTAGATATGCCACCTGTGGATTAGATCCCTGTCCTACTGCTTGACGTAGTTTGACAACAAGTAAGTACTGCAGTCCATAACACCAGACACGTCAGCAGAAGGCAAAACCACAAAACTGAGTCTCACTTACTTTGGCCATGTCATGCGGGGGAATTCCCTGGAGAAAGCAATTATGTTGGGAAGAATCAGTGGTAAAAGGAAACCAGGCCAACCCGTCAAAGCTGACACCAGCCCAAGCATAGAAAAATTGAAAGAAACTGTGCAAGATCAGAAGATGTGGAGAGACCAGGCCCATAGAATCACCAAGAGGTGGACACGACCAAACCAATATCCTCCTCCTCCTCCTCCCCATGAACCTCACTCCCTTCTAGCACTGATGATGTTCCCTAGTTTGGTAATGAAACATCTACAAGAAAACAAGCAAGCTCAGAGAGCACCTGAGACCCACAGTCCTCCTCCGCCTCCTCCTCCTCCTCCTCCTACTGATTGTGACCAAGAAGATACTAGGGAGCTGGATGCATGAGACAGTGGTCGGACTACAGTTAGACAGAGCCCTGGATGGAGCAAAGTGTTGAATCCTTTGACTCAAGGATTGGGTGTGGGACTGAAACCACACCGGTCATGCATGGATGACTTTTGGTAGGACCAGGATGGAGGAAGAGCAGCTATCTTAGTTCTGCCGGATCTCTTAGCATCTTTGATGCCATTGCCCAGGCTGTCCTCCTGGACTCGTCAGGAGGTGGCATTGGGTCAGTATTATCCATACTAGGAATCACCAGACATATATACATGGCCAGATTCTGTTCTCTGGGCTTCAAACCTTCTATCAGGAATTGAACCCATGGACCTCTGCACTTAGCTCAGGTGACTGCATAGAGACCATTAACTTTAGCAGCTGTCCATGTCCTGGTGGTCAGTGGTTCTGCTGCAAGGCAAACAAAGGAACTTCACCCTGCTCCTCTGGGCAAACCATGATTAACTTTGGGGCAGGAGGAGCAGGAAAAGAGAGGGAAGACTTGAATTTCTCAGAGGGCTTCCTTAAGATGGTACCTTTTCTGGATGTCATGATCAGAATGAGCCCAAAACAGCCAAGAAAGAGAAGACTTCCCACTTTGCTAAGGCACAGCAGGACCTAGAGAGGCAACCCGGAGAGGTTCTGATCTGAAAAAGAGCAGCAGCCCCTGTTAATCTTTTCAGCACCTCCGGAGAATCACCAGCGCCTGGCTTCATCGCAGCAAAAGAGACGTCGGGCCCAGGCAGACGCCCAACACCTGGAATTCCACCCAGACTCCATCTGGCAAGAAGGACAGGGGTTACCCAGCTGTGCCCACATTGCTTCTGCTGACACCCAATGGACCGGCTGAAGCTCCTGCCTGGTCTTCAAAGGCTGGTCCCAACACAAGGTGGCTCAGCATGAGCGGCCATGGTAAAGATGAGTGCGATTATCAAATGAGATGGAACAGATAATCAGATGCTAAGCCGTCCCAATTAAACATTGTGTTTGGTGCTTCTGTCACAGAGGCAAGAATATGCCTGGGGAAAAACATTCTACTGGTGGGTTTTATCTTATGAGTGCTGAGGTGGTGTCTAGATACAGCCACTTTTTATTCATTCATGCTTGACATGAAGTCCCCTGCTATGGGAATCCATGGAGCTACATAACATTGTAATGTGTTTTCAACATAAGATAAAACAGAATAGATTCAGTGGCTTGGGTAGTAGAACTTAATGTCCTTAACAAATATATTTTCTGCCACTTCGTGTCTTCCTACGCGTCTCCATGACTGCGTCTCCCCATCCCATCAGATCCGGCAGAATCAGCCTGCTTGGAGCCCCATCGATTCAGGAACATGATCTGGAGGGACCAGGAAGTGAACCGTTTCTGCTGGGCCCTCGGGAACCTCACTGACACAGACAAGCGCTTGGCCCATCCAAGAGGTGGTTGTGTCCTGGGAACACAAGATGGTTGTTTTGACTGCCGTTACTGTGGTTGTGTTTTACCTTGGCTGCTAGCTTTGCATTTTATTTTGTGTTCTCTTTTTTCTAATTGCTGTTAGCTATCCAGTGTCACCACAGTAGAATGGGCAGCACTATAAAAGGTAAAGGAGTCCCTGCGGGTGATCATCTTCATTTCTTTAAGCCACTGAGCCAGCATTGTCTGAAGATGTTTCTGTGGTCATGTGGCCAGCATGACATCAGCTGCAGCACCAAGCATATGGCCTAACATGCTGTTACCTTCCCACCAGAGTGGTACGGCAGGAGCTGAGGCAAGTGACGGGACCTCACTCCATCACATGCTGGTAGGACTCGAATTGCCAGACTCGAACCTTCTCCAGTATCTTTTAAGCCACTGAGCTACTGCGCTTTTGTGCAGCACTATAACTCGAATTAAACATATAAACGCATAAATTTTATTCTTCTGGATTGTTGGTTGCAGCCCAACCTCTTTCCAACTTCCACGGTTCTCTTGTATAAATAACCATGGGAAGTTCTGCTCTCCAGGACCTTTTCTCCCACAACTAAAAATGTCAGCTTCATTTTTGTTCTCAAGGAGAGAAAACTTGCCAGCACAAACTTGCTTTAAGGAGACTGTCCTGGATGCCTTGCTAACCAGGTTTTCTGGTATGTAGGTAACACTTACGGTCTTGGGGGATGAGCTTGGTCACAGAACTGCTGAGGATCGGATCTCTGCTGGGATCTAAGGTGCAACTGAATTTCAGTTCATCCTCCCACAGGTGCCAGGTTCCATTTTCACAAGCATCAGCCGTGCAAGTCACACTCAGCTGAGAGTCTAACAAACATCCTGAGCAGGAGAGGGAGAGACACCCTTTGTGAAAGACCACAAAAGCACAGGAAGGCCAAAGAGGAAGGAGAAGCAGCAACAGCTGAGGCTCAATGAACAGTTTTGCTTCGATTGGAGCAGGGAAAATATTTCTCTCACAAAGAACAAACCCAACCTTTCGTGACAACCAATGTGAAGGGACAGGTCCCCTTCACTGGACTTGGCAAGTCCTCAGCTGGGCCAAAGTTCCTGGCATGGAAGATGGCTAGCAAGGTGGAACAGGGAGGAAAATAGTGGAATTTGGGGACAGGAGCAGATGTAAGCGAGGCTAAGCTTGATCAGAATATCTTGAACAAATTTGCATTGTTAAAATGGACAGAATTCTGCCCAAAGGTCTGATGGGCTGAGCATGCTCGGACTGAGAAGATTGAGATTGAGATTAAGAAGAGAGTAACAGGCTAGCAGTTCTGGGCTCCATCCAGTGTCTCTTCTGAAAGTGGACAGCCGAAGACCCCCAGGCCAAAAGAACCCTCCCTGCCCGCCCACGTTGTCCTGGGCAAAAGAGGGAGGGCAGGAATTTGCTGCGGTGGCTGGGATACTTACTAAAAACCCGCAGATCAAAGGACTCGTCCACCACTATTTCGTTTTGTGAAACGATTTGTGCAGAGTAGTGGCCTGCATCCTCCTGCTTTAGAGGGCTGAGGTGGAATTCTCTGCAGTCCTTGGAGACGCTCGCTCTCTTTTGAAAGGCCGGGAGGCCACAGGGCTCCCCAAAGAGCACCGCAGCAATGCAGATCGTGTTGTTGCTGTCTATTTTACTCCAGGTCATCTTTTTATATGGCGGAGATTTCCTCACTTTGAAAGTGACAGACTCCCCCAGAACACCATTCATGCCTTCTTGCGGTTTTTCCGCATCCAGAAGGCTTCTCATGAAGTAATGCCGAAACAGTGAAGGAAGACACCACGCAGGGTTTTCCTCGGGGTGAGAATGCCCTGAACAAATCTCAGGCAATCTCTTTTATTAGTTCAGCAAAATATGGGTAGTTACATGGGGCAAGCAAGGGGGGTTACATTCTAGCTCAGCAAACTATAGGTGATTTCATGAAGCAAGTAAAAACAGTTACAAAAGGCAGGCAATAGCAGTTTCATGAGGCAGGCAAAAGCTGTTACATTCTTTCAGATAAGCATTCCATTCGAAGGCAGTTTGTGTGTGTGAATGTCTTGTGCGTTTCTCTCCTCCGATGGACAATTCACCATTGTTCACAGTTTCTATGTCTACGTGGTTACAGTTTCTCATGTCCTTGGCTCCTGTTTCATGTGAGAGCCATTGGCCTAGTCACACTGCAGGAGCCTGAACCAAACATTTTCCCAACATCTCCTCTGTTTTTGTTTTAAAAGTAGGTTTCCTGCCCTGTGAGTTGGTGGTCCTCTGACCCCCTCCCATCCAGGGCGAGCATTGGCCTACGTAATTGTATAGAATTAACGAATTCCGACTCATCATCAGAATCTAATGCACAGAGGGATGCCTTCTTCATATCTTCTCCAGATAGTACTGGTTGGTAATGGAGACGTTCTAGTACCATATTTTCCAAAGTACCTATTTTGCTTTGCACAAAGTTTTTTAAGCGAGTTAAAATACAAGGGCCAAATATGCATGCAAGGAATAACAATACCAGTGGTCCTGCTATGGCACTTATCAGGGTGGTCAACCATGGAGAAAAATTAAACCAGGATTGGAACCAATTTTGTTGACCTTCTTGCTCTTTCTTTCGTTTAGTCAGGCCCTCCCTGAGTTTGGTCATGGAGTCCTGTACTATACCAGAGTGGTCTGCATAAAGGCAACATTCTTCTCCTAAGGCCACACATAACCCCCCTTCTTTTAGAAAAAGCAAATCAAGTCCTCTTCTGTTCTGTAAGACTACTTCAGAGAGGGAGGTTAGGGATTGTTGTAAGTGCGAGATAGAAGTTTCTATTCTCTCTAAATCTTCATCGATGGCTGCTCTAAGGTTGTGGTATTGAGTATACTGATGTGCAAAAGAAGCTATTCCAGTTCCTGCTCCTGTCAGGCCAAGTCCTACCAAAAGAGCTATTGTGAGAGTGGAGATAGGTTCTCGCTTGTGTCTTATGAGTTCTGACCCTGAGTAGGTGTTATAAACTTCTTCTGCTGTGTGGATGTATATGCGTGGTATGACCTGGACAAGGATGCAAAAGCCTTTGGTGGTTATCACATGGCCGTGGGCACAGGCTGTAAGGCCTGTGGAGCAGGCCCACCATCCGTCTATAGGTGGTATGTAAAAGAGTGTTGTGTTAATCGTGGTATGTGTGGTGTTGCAGTATTGTCCGTATTGCGTGGGTACCAGTCCAATGCAGGTTCCCTTACCTGACATTGACTGCAGTGTTTGTGAGCCATGTTTCCATCTGCATGCGTTGTCATCCGAGGAGGTGTTGTATGGAGAGACAAACCCTACAGCCTCATAATATGGGGGTTGAACATTATAACAAAACCAGCAGGCTGCAGTAAGGTTAGGATGGGTGCTATTTACCAATTGATAGGTGGCAGTGACAATGTCCCAAAAAGGGTTCCCAGGGCGTCTCTGTGAAGGAGAGTAAGAATGATCAATAGGAGTAGGCGGATTTTTCTCAAAAATACCGGTGGGTTGAGAGGGTGGCACCTTACGGTCAGTTAGTATATTGTTGGGGCCTATCGGTACCGGGGGTTCTATGGGGGTTTGTATTAGTTTTATGGTAAAAATGTTCCCTAGCTTGTTGGTTTTATCATAAACACGACCTCCCCAAGTAATTCCAACCTGCCACCCCCCGTGCCTTTTTCCCTGGGTGGTGAAGGAAATCTTAACCGGATTACAGTTAAAGTGTACTCTGCTTGGGTCTTTTTCACATTTGACATTCTCACCAGTCCGTTTGAGTATAATAAAATCACCTTTGAGGGGGGGGTCCCATGTTATTTCCCCCGTGGAGACACAGTCCCAGTGTGCGCAAAAATAGGCGCTTTCTCCCCCACACTTGTTCCGGTGTGCAGTATCTTTTATATAGCCAGGGCAAACATAGAGGGACCACCGCTTGATCCATTGGTGGCTAGTGATGGTGGTGGCCCCCAGCATGATGCCAAAGTCAAAGTACAGGTCAGGAAACCAGGATCCCGGCACAGCTATGGACGAAGTGGAGTTCAGGATGTTTGCGTGTTTGTCCAATACTACCCACGTAAAATTCAGGGGCTGGTGAGGATTGTGGAGGGCAAGAAAGGCGTCAAGATGCTGTCTCTCCGTCAGTAGGCAAAGTGTTGTTAGGAACATCGTTTTTAGGATCAGGCTTGGGATGATGTGGGTGAACATGGCGACCTGGAACTCACAAGGTGTTGTCTGGGAGTACAAAGTCACACATCAATGGTTGCAGGCTCAGGAGACAGGGAGGCTGCCGGCAGAGATGGGCGGGGTGCTGGAGCAAAGTAGGGCCGGACGCAGCGACCAGGAACCCACAAGACTTTTTCAGGCAGTTGGACTGCTGCGTAGCCTCTCCCCCAAGTGATGAGATCAACGGGCCCTTTCCAGGTAGGATCAGGGAGTTGACGATACCAAACCTGTGGTCGGGGAAGAGAAAGGGAGGAGGAAGAAAAATGCCTCTCGGCTGCAGAGGTAGGTGGATTGCCTGTTAAGTTTAAAAAATTTAATGTATAAAGGCAAAGATTAAGAATGTCTTGCACTGCTGGGAGGCTTGGGGGCGTTTTTCCCCTGGTGTCTGATTATATCTTTCCAGCGCATGTTTTAGCGTCTGGTGGGCGCGCTCAACCAAGGCTTGGCCTTGGGAGTTGTAGTTCCTTTGGGCATCCCAACGTTGCAAATGAACGAATACAGTGATTAATGACACGCTTAGTGGCTTCACCCCGTTGAGGGGTAGCAATGATGAAGCCAGAAAAGGTGTCAATGGAAACATGAAGATATTTCCATGGGGCAAATGGGGCATATTGTGTAACATCCATTTGCCAGATTTGGCAACACTCGGTTCCTCTGGGGTTTACCCCCATTGGAATAGAATGGGCCTGTTTGCTGCAAGTGGCACACTGCTGGAGAATAGCAGTTGCTTCTGCAGTGGTTTTTCCAAATTGGTTCACAAGCGCCTTTTTATTTTGATGGAAATAAGCATGACTGTCCCAAGGAGAGACAGGAGAAAGAGACATGAAACAGGTAGCAGAGGCCGCAGCGTCTGCGATGTATTTACCTAGATATTGTTGGAGCTGCACTAATGTGGTATCCTTTTGTAAAGAAATGTGAGGAAAAATGGGTGTTGAGTGAGAAGAAAGGAGTTTGTGACCCAGATATGAAAAAGGTTCCAATTTGATCAAATTCCATTAAAAAGAAACAAATTTTCATGAAATAGGAAAAACATCTACAAATCTAAGCAAAACAATTCAGTCATTACTTGTGGTTGATGGATGTATATGTCTAACTAAACAATTTAAAACTCAAAAATTTGCAAAAGAATTGCCCAACAATTACTGCCTCCTCTTTCGAGTAAAAAAAATTGCAAGCTGAAACTACAAGAGTGGGCATCAAATGTCACATCCACCCCCCTTCCTCAACCCAGACTTCTAGGCAGAGGAAGAAGAGAAAAAAAAATAGTTAAAACGAGCAGCTGCCCCCCCTCTCCTTCGTCTGCCCTTCCTTCGCTCTTAAAGCAATACAGCCAGCGAAAAACGAAAGAGTCAGGAGGGGGGGAAAAGAAAAAGAAACTTTACAAAAATCTCACCACCAAAAAAATTCAAAAGCATTTTCCATAAATTCTTTTATACCTCGTCCATAAAACTTTGCACATGCAAACTCATGCCATTGCGTTCCCATGTTACAACAATAAAAACTACAGTTTTACTGTTCCTTTACACCAGCAAATCAACTCATTCACTTCCACTCCGCTTGCTTACACCATTTCACATACAAATATTTCAACATACGTTTTCCATTTTTATTCAAGGCCTTATTGTTTGTTGTTATCAAAGAGGGTTTAGACCCTTTTCCAAGTCTTGGAAATAACACAGAACAACACAGACAGACATATATACACAAATACCATTAAAACAACATTTATTTAGACATATAACTTGTCCTGCAAATAGCGAGAAAAATCAAGAGCTGATGTCAACCAAACATGTGGTTCTTGTATAGGGCCCTTTACCAACTCCCATTTTTCTCACCATTCCAAGGTTAAACATAATATTCCGGGTGGCCACACATACACAGACACATATATATGAACAAAATACAATACATATTAACACACTTAGCACCGTCAGACCTTGTCTGACAGGGTTAAACTTAACAGCCACTTGAAGTTTCAAGGCATCCCAATTGTTCCTCTAAAATTTGCCTTATGGGGGTGTACAATGGCTGTGGAAAAACAAAAGAATTAGCCTCTCCAGGAGGAGCTGAAGGTCCAACTGGAGATGATTTAGGGGTGACAATTTTATCTGATCGTAACCAGGCAGGGGGGGAGTGAAAATGAAAGAACCAGCCAGGGCACTAAGAAGACCTTCATAGCGCCCACAGCATTTTGAACAAGAGAGACAGGAAATGCAGGACACTCAGACAATTCATCAACATCAAGCAAACCCTGACTTCGAGCTTCTGCCTATGGTAGCAGCTACTGCACTCACGGGAGAAACAGGGAGAGGAACAGAGGGGAGGGGGGATTTGGGAGCAGAGGGGGGGAGGGATGTAAGGGAAAAAGCCTCATTGCTTTTTGGAATTTGTTTATCGTAAGGCGGTGGGGGGGTCACGGAGTCTGATGTCTCTGTGAGCCCTCGTTCATGAACTTTGAGGCATTCTAAAACAATTCGCCATGACGATAGTATTTTTGCAGGAGCTCTTGGATTCTCATGGAAATACATACCTAAACGTTTCCATGTAGCCACTTTAAGTGAGCCCTTTTCCGGATATGCCGGGCAGTTTTTCCAAATATAACACAATAAATTAATCAAATCAGCTGTGCTCAAAACAGGCAATAATTTACCGCTGTTTTTGAGAATACAAATTGTAGACTTCGTTAATTCTCTAAGTTCTTGCAGATACACGGCCTGCGTCTTAGAAAATTCTCACGAAAAGATAGCCGTCTTTACCAACGATATCCGAAGTGCACTAAGCCCCGTCCGGGCGATGAGTAGTAGGAGGTCGAAGGAACGTATCACTTTCTTAGTGATCACGTCGGGGTCACCAGTTGCGGTTTTTCCGCATCCAGAAGGCTTCTCATGAAGTAATGCCGAAACAGTGAAGGAAGACACCACGCAGGGTTTTCCTCGGGGTGAGAATGCCCTGAACAAATCTCAGGCAATCTCTTTTATTAGTTCAGCAAAATATGGGTAGTTACATGGGGCAAGCAAGGGGGGTTACATTCTAGCTCAGCAAACTATAGGTGATTTCATGAAGCAAGTAAAAACAGTTACAAAAGGCAGGCAATAGCAGTTTCATGAGGCAGGCAAAAGCTGTTACATTCTTTCAGATAAGCATTCCATTCGAAGGCAGTTTGTGTGTGTGAATGTCTTGTGCGTTTCTCTCCTCCGATGGACAATTCACCATTGTTCACAGTTTCTATGTCTACGTGGTTACAGTTTCTCATGTCCTTGGCTCCTGTTTCATGTGAGAGCCATTGGCCTAGTCACACTGCAGGAGCCTGAACCAAACATTTTCCCAACACCTTCTGTTCCGGAGGTTTCTGCAAGGTCAAAGAAAAGAGAGAGGAAGCCTTCAAAGTGGCTTTACAAGAGAACCGCCAAACATCCCATTTCTGATCCTCAAATTTGAGAGAAACCTTTTTTGAGAAACAAAATACACCCATCAAGCAACTTCTAAAAACATTCCCACCAGCACTGACAAGTCAACTCACGTGTACATAAGCAGAGAGCAAATCCTACTCCCTTCTAGCAATGATGATGTTGCGAAGTTGGGTCATGAGATGTCTGCAAAAGAACAACCAGGTTCTGAGTTGGAAAAGAGCACAGAAGACATTGGGGGATGAGGCCCAGCTGAATTCCACCCCACCGTCCCAATTTAGCTGCCAAGTTCCATTTCCAGCCCCGTTAGGAGTGCAAATTACTCAGCCAATTTTCTGAGCAGGAGAGATACTGAGACACCATTTGTGAAAGACTCACAGAAAAATCACAAGCAGCCACAGTTGTGGTTCAATGAACGGTTTTGCTTGGATTAGAGCAGGGAAAATATGTGTCACCCATTTCGGTCACAAATAACAATCCCACACCCACCTCCTCTGTCACGTATGACACTCTTTGTGAAGGCCCACCATGGTGGAGGAGGGTGGGCACCCCCGTCCTCTGCCTTCCTCCAAGCCCTCTTTATACCAGACCGTGGACTGAGGGCAAGAGGATGACCCTCCAGGCTCACCCATCAAGGTCCCCAAAGGGTTTGTGGCTCCAGCCGGTCCCACCAGATCCACGGAGAGGATCCTGAACGGCCTCTCTGAGGATTCCAGCCTCAAAGCCCACCTGCTGCTCTCTTCCTAACACCCCGTTGTTGACCCCACTCAGCCTAGCCTGGTCCAGCCTGTGTCCCACGGAGGAGGGGAGCCTGGAGAAAGTTGGGATTGGCCCCCACAGGTCCCTTCCAGGGGGCAAGAATGTGCAGGACACATCTGGAACTACATTTATAACCCATAGTAGAAATACAAGTCCTCAGCTGTGCTAAAGCTCCCGGTATGTGGAAGAGGGTGGGCAGGGTGGAACAGGAATTAAAATGGTGCTATTTGGGGGGGGGGCAATGTAAGCAATGCTAGGCCTGATTAGAACATGTTTAAGCCATTTTATTAATATATTTGCATTTTAATATTCATATCTGCATTTTTAAAAAAATCACCCCAACTATGCCTTGGGAGAGAGAGAGAGAGCTTAAAAAGGAGGGAGCAACAGGTGAGCCGCTCTGGGTTCCATCCAGAAAGTGCATCTCTTCAGGAACACCCAAAGCCCCCCCAACAGAAGAGCTGCCCCCCCCCACACACACACACATCACCCTGGGCCAAGGAGGGAGGCCAGGAATTCACACCATGGCTGGGATACTTACTAAAAACTCTCAGATCATCCATGTCTCTCTGGTTTGTAGAACAATTTCTGCAGTGCATCTACCAGCGTCCTCTTTCTCTAGTTGGCCGAGATGGAATCCTCTGCAGTCCTTGGAGATGTTCACTCGCTTCTGAAAGGCTGGGAGGGGGACCAGGAGACCACAGGGCTCCCCAAAGGTCACCACAGAAATAATTCTAGACCTGCTGCCAACAATTTTAGTCCAGGAAATCATTACAAATGGTGGAGAGGTCTTCACTTGGAACGTGACAGACTCCCCCAGAACACCATTCAGCTCTTCTGCTCCAGAAGCTCCTGTGAGGCCAGAGAGAAGAGTGAGGAAGCCATCAAGGTTGGCTCACAAGGGACTTTCCCAGAACCCCATTTTTGATGCTCAAATTCCAGAAAATCCTTTTCTGAGAAAGGACAAAATGGCTCCAGAACAGAGAACATGGTGAGGCCTTTCAGGCCAATGGCATTTCTTTCTCAGAGAAGCAAGAGGAGTTCAAGTCCTACGTGGGAGCTGAGTTCTCCCCTTGGGGTCCAAAAGGAGGATCTGCCCCACCAGGGAGACCCAAGGCTCCACCAAGCCTCAGGCTGACCAGGCCACCTGAAGGACTCACCTGGAGGAGACCTGAACCACTTGGGCTTAGCCTCTCTCTTTTCCCCTTCACCTGGGACCCCACCTGATACTGCTGTTATTGGCTGCCACCAATTTAATTTTACTCCTCAAGCAGGGTGGAAGGAGCAAGGCCAATGGGGAAGGACTAGAACCATCTTTGAATAGTTTAACTGACATTTTTTGTATCTTACACAGGGTTGGACTACATGATCCTTGTGGTCTTTTACAACTGTACAATTTTGTGTTTCTAGAAAGTCCAGAATCTGGAGAAGCCCAGCCCTTATTAATGGATTCCAGCTCAAAAGACAGAAATAAGTACCATGGGTACAAGTAGGTTGACCCCCCTCTTCTTCGTGACAACCCCTCAAATATTGAAAGACTATGATCATGTCACCCCTAGTCCTTCTCTTCATTAGATTAGACATTCCCAGTTCCTTCAAATGTCCGTTGTATCTTTTAGCCTCCAGCCCTCTAATCTTCTTTGTTGCTCTTCTCTGCAGCCTTTTCAGAGTCTCAACATCTTTTTACTATCTGGTGAGCAAAACTGGATTCCCAGTGTGGTCTTACCAAGGCAGTATAAAGTGATACTAACACTTTATGAGATTGTGCCCGCGTTATGTTGAATTCCAATATCGCATGGTCACTCTCCCCCAAAGTTCCCATAACTTCCACTGCCTCTATCATTTCGTCTCTGTTAGTGAGAATTAAGTCCAGCATAGCTGACCCTCTAGTTTCCTTCTCTACTTTTTGGAAGACAAAGTTGTCTGCTAGGTTTGTAAAGAAACTGTTTGACCTTCCACTAGGTTCAAAGTTAATTCTGGGAGTCTTCTGGGAGATTAGTGGGCTCCATGTACAGATAGTGGACACTATGAGAACAGTGAATTAGACAGGCCATGGGATTGCTCTAGGTAGGAGATACCCATAGCTGTCTTTGCCAATGTTCTGTTCCAGCCTACGTCCCTCCTTGTTGCATCACAAGAACAACCCCTCTTTAACAGTAGGCTGGAAAAACCAACCTCTTTTATTTCAAAAACAGTCCTGATAAGTTTTTCTCCAAAACAAAAACGCAAAAGACTTTCCCAACAGATAAGTGGTTACAAAAGCGAAACAGAGCAGGAGTTAAACAAGAAATTCACCGGTAAAACAAACAGACCATGATTCCTGGAAGTTCTTTACAAACGGTTGCCTTCAGCAACCAGCAACACCCACACCTTCCCTTTTTATAAAGCATTCCCAAGGCGTGGCTTCTCAACGCCTTCTCCTCCTCCCCTGGAGTTGTTGTATTGACTGCTGCTGACCTGCTCTAGATAATTGCCTGCGTCTACGAGCATCAATAATGTCTGCCAGCTGTGAATCCTCAAGGTCTGACTCATCCTCTCCACACAGCTGAGTTTCATCCGGAACACGATTGGAGGGGCCAGGCTCTTCATCAGATTGTGAGTCTTGTAACTCATCAGAGTCTCTCTGTGACTCTGCTGGCTCTCCCAACCCCTCCCCCTCTGATTCCCCGGACTCAGCTGCCAGGTCCACTGGCTGGCCGGACTCACAACAGCCAATCACAAGCTGGACATGAGCCAACTGTCATGGTTCCGACAGACAGAGACGAATAATGCAGAACTCCGAGGCTTGCGAATTCCTCAAAGAACATGTTTATTAGTTACAAAGTATCAGCATGGTCAAGAGTGAAATCAAGTCTGGATACACATGTAACAATTCCCCAATACAAAGTTAAAAATCCCACCCATAAAACTATGCAAGCAACTACATTCCCCAATGCAATCATTTGGCGGGCTTTTTCTACAACACCCAGCCTGCAGGCTTGGAAGCGACCGATGACCTTAGTTCCCACGGGACAAAAGATTATTATGACTAGCAAAGCACCCTCTGTTCTATGTGGCAACCCAGAATGAGCAGGAAAATGGCTGTAGCCATGCTCAGTTGCAGTGTTGACAGTTGGCCCCACTCAAAAAGACAGGGTCTCCTGTAGGGGAAACAAAAATCAGGTTAAGCATCTCCTTGAGGCATGTGAAGATATTTATCATACAACTTTTTTTATCAATCTATCTGCTTTCACATTAGTATATTTCACCCATGTAGCTTCTGGCAAGGGATAACCTTTCCATTGTATGAGGTATTGCAATTTCCCCTTGTATAAATGATCATGGAGCACTTGATTTATCAATAGCATAAACACAGCAGGGGCCCCTTGCAGTCCAAAAGGCGTCACTTTAAATTGGAAGCTCCCCAAAGGGCAATTAAAGACGGTTTTCCACTCATCCCCCTCCTTAATTTGGACTCGGTAATAAGCCTCTCTTAAATTCAATTTGGTGAAGATTTTTCCTTCAGCCAAGTGGGCTAACATGTCCTTCATCAGGGGGAGGGGGTACATATTTTCCATGCTAACTGCGTTGAGAGATTTAAAGTACACGCATAATCTGAGAGACCCATCTTTCTTTTCCTTGAAAAGTACGGGGGCAGCCATGGGTGATTTGGCTGGTTGAATGGAACCCTGAGCTAAGTTTTTATCAATGTACTCTCTCAGTTCTTTCATCTCTCTGGGTGTCATAGAGTACAGCTTTGGTTTTGGGAGGCTGGCACCAGGCAGAATTTCAATAGCACAGTCCGCAGCCTGGTGTGGGGGGAGGACGTCACCTTACCTTTCACTAAACGCTTCCGCCAAATCACGGTACTCAATGGGGATAGGTTGGATCCCCAGCAGCTTTTCCGCTACAGTTTTTAGGATTTCATGGTGCTCTCCTCGAATCTCACTAGTGGCCAGTACCCTTATTTTGTCATCAGCAGTAGGTGGGAAGACTGTCCCCAGTCTTAACTTCTGCATTCCCTCCTCCCACTAGATGGTGGGACGCCATTTATGAAGCCACGCCAGTCCCAAAATTACTGCTTCAGTCATCTTCAGAACCACCACAAAACGGATGGTTTCCCAATGCCGACCCATTTCCAAATGCACAGGTTCGGTTATGTGCATGGCAGGGGCGCCTCCGATGAGGGACCCATTGGCTTGCTCAAACCTCATGGGCAGGGGCGACAGCTTGGCCCGGATTCCCAGTTTGAGCACAGTGGGTAAGTTAATTAAGCACCGAGTGCATCCCGAGTCTATTGGGACCTTCAAATTCATGTGAGCCCCTGTTTTGGGCACTATCAGCCTGGTGGGAATGGCAAAAGAGGGAATGGGCTGACTCACCTTGGGGTCCTCCTCACCTTCCTCATCACTGTCATACGGTGCCGGCATCTGCTGTGGCTCGGACCAGGGTTTGACTAGCAATTCTCCTGAATTCACAGACGTACTCCTTAGCGGGGCGACTCCTTTGCTTCAGGCGGTGAATCTCTTTCTCGGCAAGCAGGGCTCGGGACTCGTCTTCAAAATGACCCCTCAGCTGCTTCATGAATAGATTAATATCGTGCAATTCAGGAGCCCCTTCATCATGGAGGTTGGTCACCCAGTTGGCCGGTTCCCCTTCCAAATTTGCTGCCACAGCATTCGCCATCATAGCCCAACCAGGTAGGCATAAGCGTAGTGATCTAAATGAGCCCACACCTGGTTTAGGAAGAAGGTCATCTTCTCGGGATCCCCATCAAAGGTTGGCTTGATGGGAGGCAGCTCAAACCTCGGTGGAGCCGCGTGCACCTGCTGCTGAGCTTGGGTGGCTGGCTGGCCCTGGGGAAATGGCCGAACCACTCTCCAGACTTCTCTTTGCTGGGCTTTGGGGCTGGCATCCCGAGCCCACTACCGTGGACTTGGCTGGGATACAGGGCTTGGTATCACAGCTGGTTGGGGGATGGGTGAGGCGGCACAGGCCCCGGCGGTTGGGCTGGAACTCCAGCGAGGGGAGGGGAAAGAGATGGGTAGTTTGGGGCATTCCCCCCATGGCACCTGCCTCCTGGGCAACAGGGATCATATCTTTTACCTCCAGCCAGCCGAACTTCTCTTTCAGCTGTTCAAGTGAGGGGCTGTGGACTGCAGACTGGAATCTCCACTCTCCGGAGTCGTCTCATCCCATCGACCCTTTCCTTTCTTGCCGTCCACAGATGAAGAACCCTGGGACGGCAACAATAAGAGCTCCTCTCCAGTGGTCACAGGAGTGCTCCTGTGCTGAGGGGCAGCCTCAGCCTGAAAGAGGTCCGCTAAGGCCGTAGCCCCTTCCTGCAGTACCAGCTTCCCAGGTTGGATCACCCTGGTCTTCGGCCGAGCCCCTGCCAGTGATGCCTACTGGAGTGTCTGCCTGCGCTCTGAGTCCCGTTGTGGCTAGCAGCAGTTTCACTTTTCTCCTCCATTGTGAATCTTCACCAAGTGTTTACAACTCTTCCAAAAGTGAGTGAGCAGGCAGTTGGGGCCCAGCACCTTGAGAAAATGAAGTTTTAGGAGACTTGGTTTAATGTCATGGTTCCGACAGACAGAGACGAATAAAGCAGAACTCCGAGGCTTGTGAATTCCTCAAAGAACGTGTTTATTAGTTACAAAGTACCGGCACAGTCAAAAGCGAAACCAAGTCTGGATTCACATGTAACAATTCCCCAATACAAAGTTAAGAATCCCACCCATAAAACTATGCAAGCAACTACATTCCCCAATACATCTTCTTGGCGGGCTTTTTCTACAACACCCAGTCTGCAGGCTTGGAAGCAACCGATGACCTTGATTCCCACAGGACAAAAGCACCTGGGCAACCCCCTCCTCCCTCTGTTCTACGTGGCAACCCAGAATGAGCAGGAAAACGGCTGTAGCCATGCTCAATTGCAGCGTTGATATCAACAGTGTGTAAAATCTGCCAAATCTGCCAAAAAAGCCAATACAATCCTAAGCTACATAAACAGAAGGATAGTATCAAGCTCAGGAGAAATATTGCTCTGTTCTCTTCCACATCAGTCAGAGGGCATCTAAACTCCTGCCTAGGATGGGCTAACTGGAGCTTCTGTGAAGGAAGCATCGACGTAAATCTGGAGTCTGGAGGGAAAAGAACCTTAGGAACTTGGAGGTTTGGATCTGAGGTGGAGAAGATGGGAGGACAACAAGAGAGCTGTCTTTGGGTTGTCTGAAAATTTGTTGTGTACAAGACTAGGAAGTTTTTTTTAGAGATGTTCCAAAGATAGGACATGAAACAAGAAGGAATTTGGACATCAGGAAAAATATTTGCATGGAATGAGACGTTCAAGTCTGCTTTGCAGGTGTTTAATCAGAAGCCAGATGGGGATGTTGTAGTAGTAGATCCCTGCACTGGACTAGATCTTCTCCAAGGTCCTTCCAACCATGGAAATCTGTACTTCTCCTCAAAGCACAAAGTGCCCGGCAAATTCTTCCTTGTTATTTAACTCAAGGGCTGAGAACTCTGTGTGAATAAGTCAAATGGCTCAAGGGTTGGTTTCAGGTCAGCTGGGGGAAAGTTCTGGCCTCTTAATGTGTAGCAACCAAGGCCATGAACTCTTCAAGGCTCTTCCTGATTTTCATTGATGGGTTTCATGAGTCTTTTCACATCTACTTCCTCAGTGCATGCGTTTGTTTCAATTTCCACAGAATTCAGTTGAAAACCCTTCTAATTCTTTGGCCAAATTCATTGGTCCCAGTTCCCATAGCGATAGGCGCCTTGGGTGTAATCCCCAAACATCTGGAGCACCACTTGAACACCATCAGCATAGACAAAATCTCCATCAGTCAATTGCAAAAGGCAGCTTTGCTTGACAATACTTTCTCACACCATCAAACAAGAACATCTGCCTCTCCCAGGCCCTTGGGAAGGACTCGATGGGTGGATTAAAATCCCAAATGCGGTGTAAAAAATATGGCTGACAGTGCAACTAACCCTAACAAAGTTCTTGCAACCTCCTTCACATGTAACCTGCATCCACACAATCCATCTGTCCTCCCCTCCCCCCCTACATACTTTCTCATCCCAGGTCAAATCCTACCTTAGTGTAGCAGCTCCATTGTGAATGTTAAAGTTGTCAGAAGCTCACAAAAACTGGTGCCTTTTAATAAGGTTTTTATTCTGAAAAAAGACTATCTGATAGACTCTGGTTCTGATGTAGTAATAATTCTCTACATTTATATGTTCATGTTTCAGGATTTTATTCATTATTGTTCTGTAATTTAGTCAATTAATTTCTATTCAGATATTTTAGTATTTTACTTTTTGTATTATAGTGCTTAGCAATCTGAACCATTTTATTTACTTCTCTCATCTTCCAGAAAATGTTTCCAAAATTGTATAATATGCTCACCAGTGATCATAATAAAGGTATTACAGATCATGTTTCCATATCCAAAGACATTGGACCAAAGTAATAGCTAAGTATGTTTCAAATTTTATATTTCTTTTGGATATTATAAAAGTATTTATGTATTTTCCAACCTAGGCTGTGGTTTTGAAACAGAAAGATATATGCAGAATTTATATTCCTTTGAATAATTATTAAACTATGCACATCCTGTCCTTGCAAATCAGTAGTACTTTGCTTTAAAAAATAGTGAAACAAGTATTGTCTTTGCATCGCAATAAGAAATTAAATCAACAGATATTTTAGGTTACGTGTGTTTGAGAATCTCAGAGGCTACAAAAACTTTGTAGGAACTCCCGATAATGGAAAATTTACCTGGGACTTCTGACATTTTTGCTTACATGCTCTGGACTTGCATTATGGTTATATGGATGGAAATTGGGTTTTTAGTACTATTTACTTGGACTATATTGTCAAGTAACATATCAAATCCATATGAAAGATGGATAATGGTGTTATCTTTCTGTTTCTTATGTTTTGTAGAGCAACTGGTTAAAAGATCTACTTCAATGTTTCTCAATATTGGCTATTTGAAAATGTGTGGACTTCAACTCCCAGAATTCCCCAGCCAGCTGTGAATTGAAGTTCACACATCTTCATGTGTCCTACTTCTTCTACTAGAATTTGTAATTTCAGTCTTATTCAATCTTTTTCTTCAAGTTATTCTCCAACTTAGCTCTTTCGGGTGGGAAGAAAGTTTCTTCAAGGTTTTATATCTACTCCAGTAAAGATCCTGCCTGGACTCAAGGAAACAAATTATGTTTTGAATCCAAAATTTCAACCCTGCTTTGAAACACAACTTACCAGCTCCTAAGAGAAGGACTGGGAACCAAAATCGGAGAATGATCGTGTGTGACATGTCAGCAGCTGGCATTTCAAGAAAAAATGAAGAGAAGCTTAGTCTAACTTCTGCAAAACCTACAAGGACTGCCTCTTCCGTGAGGGAGAGACTGCAGCTACAAAATTGTGCAGCCCTGTTATTGCTATGCGAAACAACACTTCCATTTTTTTTGTTGCAATTTATTTGTTTATTCAGTTGATATAGGGTAATATTATTCTTAGATTCTGGGCAGTTTATAAAATTAGAACATAAAGGATACCTTCTACAAAATCCCACAATTTCTGGTCTTTTCTTATCCCTTAGTGGGGGCATAATGAACTGCTTTAGTCTCCTGGGCTGAGGCTGTCCGCAGCACGAGCCATTGAGATGGGAGGATGCCGGAATAACAGAGTTGGAAGGGACCTTGGAGGTCTTCTAGCCCAACCTGTCAGGATAGAGAGAGGGCTGGGGAAGAACAGCATGAAACCACAATCTACCCCTAAAGAAGCAGCCTTTGAGTAACAAGTTGTAAATGACTGTGGCACAGATCTATAGAAAACGGGAACAATCGCTGCCAGATGTCAGTTGGTGCATGTGGTCCAAAAAAGGTAAGTCAACCAGCTGTTTCTCTTGGAAAGCAGGCAGTGATGATCTGGATCAAAGAAGTAGAAAGACAGAAAGAAGGGGAAGTCAACAACCAGAGAGTAGTTGCACTGGAGAAGGTCCTACATGACAGTGAAATTTGGACATTGGCTCTATTACCACCAGGAAGGAAGACCCTGGGTCTAAGGGTGTCTCCCAAATCAAGAACAATGTGGAAGGTGAGGTTAAAAGGAGAAGGCCCAAAGATTACTCACAAAAATATGATGACATCTGTCTTGGTCATTACACGCAACAATCAGAAAGATGTTGAACAGAATAGCAGGTAAAAGGGAGGCAAAGTGCATCTGGACATGAAAACAGGATTCCTACATGGAGAGCTATAAGTCTTCTATTTGGAATGGCTGCACAGATTTGAACCCAGGAAGACCAGCTCAAGTGTGCAAATCACAGAGGAATACCTGTGAGACAGGTTGTGAGAACATGAAACATTGACTTAAACCAAGTACTTGCGAGGGAAAAATTAATTGAAATAAGGTTGATTACTGCTTAGAACACCAAGAATCTGGTTCACAGTTAGCCAGATTTTTATACTAATCTGTTCTGATGATTTAGTGATTCGCTTCAAGCATAAGGAAGCAAAACTCTGAACCAGAATCAACAGAACAGGCTGTGAATGGAGATGGAGCAGACCACAGACCTTCTAAACTTAAAGCAGTAGAAGTAAGAGGGCTTCACTTGGAAAGAGACTAAGGATTGTCCCAAAGCTGTTTTCTTCAAAAGGCAACTGGACTTTCTTTGTTTTTCAATCAATCAGAATAGAGCTGGAAGGGACCTTGGAGGTCTTCTAGTCCAGCCCCCTGCTCAAGCAGGAGACCCTAGACCATCTCAGACAAGTGACTGTCCAGTCTCTTCTTAAAAACCTCCAGTGATGGAGCGCCCACAATTTCTGGTGGCAAGCTGTTCCACTGGTTAATTGTCCTCGCTGTCAGGAAATTTCTCCTTAATTCCCGGTTGCTTCTCTCTTTGATCAGTTTCCAACCATTGTTTCTTGTCCTGCCCTCTGGTGCTTTGGAGAATAGGTGGACCCCCTCTTCTTTGTGGCAGCCCCTCAAACACTGGAAGCCCTCTATCATGTCACCCATATTTCTTCTTTTTTTTAGACTAGCCAAACCCAAGTCCTGCAGCCGTTCTTCATATGTTTTAGTCTCCAGGCCTTGGATCATCTTAGTTGCTCTTCTCTGAACTTTTTCCAAGGTCTCAACATCATTTTTGTAGCACGGTGACCAAAATTGGTTGCAGTATTCTAGGTTTGGCCTTACTAAAGCCTTATAGAGCGGTACTAGTACCTCACGTGATCTTGATTCAATCCCTCTGTTAATGCAAGTTAGGACTGCATTGGCTTTTTTGGTTGCTGCTGCACGTTGCTGGCTACTTGAAGACATTTTGCTTCTCATCCAAGAAGCTTCTTCAGTTCTGCTCTTGAAGCTTCTTGGCTTCAGAAGTGAAACATCTTCAAGAAAAAACAAAGTCCAGTTGCAGGACTCAGAATCAGAATAACAGAGTTGGAAGGGACCTTGTAGGTCATCTACTCTAATCCAACCCCCTGCCCTAGCAGGAGACCCTACACCATTTCTGACAGGTGGCAGTCCAGTCTCTTCTTAAAAACCTCCACAACTTCTGAAGACAAGCTGTTCCATCGGTTGACTGTTCTCACTGTCAGAAAATCTCTGCTTATTTCTAGGTTGAATCTCTCCTTGATCAGTTTCCATCCGTTATCCCTTGTCTGGCCTTCAGGTGCTTTGGAAAATAGGGTGACCCCCTCTTCTCTGTGACAGCCCCTCAGATATTAGAACAGTGCTGTCATGTCTCCCCTGGTCGTTTTCTTCACTAGACTGGCCATGCCCAGCTCCTGCAAGTTCCCCTTCTATTCACTCATCTAAGTAGTTTATGAAGATATTGAAGAATACTGGGCCTTAATTCCAGGTTGCTTCTCTCCTTGATTAGTTTCCCACCATGGGCATCTTTATTTAGTCTTCCCCGGTGAGGATTTCCCCTTCAATTCCCTCGCAATTCCTCCGAGGGTTGTTTTGCAAAAAAAAAAAAAAAAAGGAATGGGGACAGCAAGAATACCCACTTTCCCACTCGCTCTTCATGCCCCCAGGCGGGCTGTCTCGGGACTGAGGGCGGATTCACTCCAGCGCCTGCGACAACTCGGGGGGAGAATCCCGGCCCGCTACAGCCCCCCGCCGCCCCCTTGTGGTCTGCAGTTTGTGAAGTGCCGAAGAGTCAACGGCAGCGAATACGCCGCGCTTCCAGCCTGTTTATCGAGACGACTCTGAGTGGACCGAGCTGTTTCTGTGAGAAGCCTTGTGCCCGAACAAACCACGACGAACAGGAAGGTGCAGCCACAGTAAGTTTTAAACACTCATTTTTCTTTAGTGCACTTCAGCTTGTGTCCCTTTAAGCCTAGGGCCCAGGCTTTTTCGCCCAAAACAGTGGTGCTGTTTCTTACTACCGGTAACTGATTAAATTTTTAACCTCTAGAAAAGGAACAGAATTTCTGTTTTACGCAGCGTTATCTTACTACTCTCTTCCTACAGTTAACTGATTGCACAGACATGCAGGTTTCTTCATAGTGCCTGAAATTATTCTTCGGATGTGCTAACAGAACTAACAAACTTTTCTTTAGCAATGATCTCTGTCTGCAATGGAACTGTAACTTTCTACTACCACGGCAGCTGTGTTCAGCTTGAACAACTGGATTTGGGAGAAAGCGAAATCTCTGCTGAGACGGTCAGAACGGTCAATTCTCTCCCCCTCCCCCTCTGGAATTCTTCACTCCAACAGCAAACCAGTTACTGTCCTCTCAATAGTTGAGCAACCGACTTCCATCAAAACGATCTGGATCAGTGACATGGCAACAGTGAGGTTTAGAAGAAAACCATATCCAGAAGGATTATCCACCATCTCTGTTTCGAGACTGCAAGAAGCTCCCTAAATCGACAGCCTATTTCATTCTTGCTGAAGACTGAAACGTTGGCTATGGATCTTTCAAATTTTATCTCTCTCTTGGTTATTATAAAACTATTACTAAAATATCACAAACCAAAATGATATTGCTTTGAAAAAAAAGGGAAAGCAAGTTTCTCTTTCATCACAAGTTAAATCAAGAGGCAGTGATGTGGGGTGTTGACATTTTCATTCATTTATTATTTATTTATTAAATGCACCTCACCCACCACATTATTAAAGTGATTTGCATGGACTTGCATTGCTCTTAAATTTTGATTGGGTTTTTAGTCGTGTTAATTTAGACTCTACTGTCGAGTAACATATCAAATCTATATGAAACAAATAATGGCATTGTCTTTTTTTATGTTTTGCAAAGAAATCAGGGAAAATATCTTCTATTTCTTCTGCTAGAGTTTGTAATTTCAATCTTATCTGCTTTTTTTCTTGAAGTTCTTCCCCAACTCAGCTCTTTTGGGTGGAAAGCAAGATCCTCCAGAGTTTTATATCTATTCCAGTAAAGATCCTGCCTGGATTCAAGGAAACAAACCGTGTTTTGAGCCCAAAAGTTCAGCCCTGGTTTGAAACTGCATCTAATGCTAGAAACACAGTGACAGAAACACAACTTACCGGCTCCTAAGATAATGAACAATAACCGCAAGCCAAGCATACTCTTGTGTGACATGTCAGCAGCTGGCATTTCAAGAAGGAATAAAATGAAGCAAGGTCTAATTTCTGCAAAATATAAATAGGTTAATTTGCATAATATTCTAATGAGAATCTTTATGGTATTCAAAGAGCTGCAGCTCTCCTTCTTCCATGCTTTCAGTGTGATGGAGTTGAGGACTGCCTCTTTGGTGGAAGAGAGATTGCAACGGTAAAGTTGTCTGAAAAAACTCTTGCAACATTTTATTTATTTGCTTGATTGGGAAACTTATATAAATTAGAACATTAACTATAGCAAACAAGAACAAAAGACAAAATAACCATGCAAGTATGAAACAATATTTAAACATTTTTTTAAAAAAAGAAACATAAATAGAAAAAGGAGATTCAGGGCAGACCTTAGAAGACACTGCCTGCTGTGAGCCAGTGGAACAGGCTATTCTCCTTCACTGGAGATCTTCACACAGAGCACGGAACTCTATTAGAAATGGTTTACGTGTTTACAGTGTTTCTCATGTTCTCTGTGTTTCTTGGCTGTTGGAAGATAGGTGGTCTTCAACTCCCAGAATTCCTTAGCCACACATTGCTGGCTGGGGAATCCTGGCAGGTGATGTCCACCCGTCTTCAGGTTCCCCGGGTTGGGAACCACTGGACTAGGTGATTCCACAAAGAGCCTTACTTACTTTCTCAGGCTCGTGCTGAACACAAATCCTCCACAAGCAAGCTGCCATTGTTTTCCTGCCCGTTCCGGTAGTATCATTCCTGGCATGCTGGCTCTCTGTTTTGGCTCCTTTGTCCAGTCCTGCTGGCCAGCTGCATTCCAGGAGAGCAGGAGCGTGAAGGCAGTGCCAGACGTGTCCCCTCTAGCAGTGACTTCTTGCGTCATATCCAATCTGCGCCAGAAGAGGAAAGACGATGGAGCTCCTTTTGCAGAAAGGGAAGTTTCTCCTTTGGAAATGGCCTTGGGGTCATATAAGGAGGAACAGGGTGGATCCCATGAGAAGCGTCCGGCGTTGGGTCTGAGTGACCACCAGAGGGCTTGCAGACAGACCCAGGAAAGTGTGTGGCAATGCCTGGAGACAAGGCCCAAGGCACATCTCGCCCCAGCTTCTACCTGCAAATTCAGGACTTCTAAGGATGAAGACCTCCACAGATGCACGTCCATGTTTGGGGTGCACAATTCCACTCCAAAATAGATGAATCTCAGTCCCCGAGACCAGTTTTCTTCTGACCCACAGGAGCAGACATTTATGTGGCTTCAAGCTTTTTCATGGTTAAACTAAAGCATTATTCAAGGTTTGTTTTAATCGTTTTTAATATACAAAAAATAAAAAGAGAACAAAAGGCATTGAAACTACATGAAAAACAAGCAAATAAACAAATTAAACAAATTAAGAAAAAGGGGAGAAGAATACCTAGCTAATATATACAAATTTTAAACACATGTAAAGAAGGGGAAAAGTAAATGTTTTTAAGCAACACATTAAACCTTGACCATATAGAAAAATAACCAGTATAATAATCTATCAGTATTTTTTTCTTCTGTCAATGTGAAATCAGCCCTCTGTACACCTTTGGATAGTGGTGTCACTTCAGAAGATACATGCCACTGTTAATCTTGCAGCTGGGATGGATGGACCACGATGGCCAGCTTTGCTGTGTTCATGAGCTCTCATTAAGACTCCCGATGACTCTGTAGTGGTGGTGGAAGGTGTGTGCAGGGGACAAAGACCATGTCCAGATTACAAATAGCCCTTGTTTTTATTGGGGCTAGTAACTCTGTCATTAAGCAAAGGGATCATTAAGTTGGAAAACACATGATTGCAAATGTGCTTTACTTTTTCCACTCCCCCGTCCTTTGAATGTTTATCTCAATGTTGGAATAATTAGCAAGAAGAGAGTTGCATTTACATTCATTGGAGAGAAAGAGATTGAAAGGAATTAACAGGCACACAATAGGGAATACTCATTGAAAAGAATGCACTAGAGCCAGCAGCCCAAGTACACTATGGGGGGGTCACTGTAGTGGGCTTCAGTAGGCAAGGAGCAGACCAGCATAGCTACAACATTATTTCTTGACTCAAACTAGAACTGGAGAACTGCAGGCAATGGCCTGTAATTTATACTCTCAGCCCACAGGGCCTTAACCAATCACAATACTTGAAAAAGCCCGCCCAAATATGAATGTTCAAATGTTCCCTCCAAAACAGTTGGAGTTAACAGTCAGGGGTCATCTAAAGGTTAGTTTCATTTTAGCTTGACAAGCAGTTGGAGTTAAGTTAGTTTCACTTTAGCAGGGATTAGCAGAACTTTATATATATTCAATACATAACAGTCACCCTTCCTTAGGTGGGACAACTGCCTAATTCAGGGAAACTCCTGGAGTCTTAGCTCCTCTGCTGTGGCCAGGAGGGCTTAGCCCAGATCCATCTCATGTGACATTCACACTCCTTCCTACCTAGAGACATTGTCTTCTGTTGGGACCAGCCTTTGAAGATCATGCAGGAGCTTCACCTGGTCCATTGGGGGACAGCACAAGCAATTGTGGGCACAGCTTGGTGCATCTAAGCAGCACCTGCCCTGCTTGCCAGATGGAGTCTGGGTGGGATTCCAGGTGCTGGTCACTTTCCTGGGGCTGTTGGCTCTTCTGTTGTAAATGGGGCCAGGCACCTCCATTCTCTGGAGCTGAAAAGATTAAAAGGGTCCGTTGCTCTTTTTCAGGACAGACCGAGAACTTCTACAGGCTGCCTCTCTGGGCCCTGCTGTGCCTTAGCAAAGTGGGAAGTCTTCTCCTTCTTGGCTATTTGGGGCTCTCTGGGAAACCCAACTCTTCCCTTCTCTTTTTTTGGTCCCTTTGCCCCAGAGGAGATCACGGATTAGCCAAAGGAACAAGATGGAGTTGCCTTTGCAACAAAAGGTTTAGAGAATGGAGCTGCTGAATTAGTTCCCTTCCCCCTTCTCCCTTGCCCCTTCCCTTCTTGGAGTCAAAGGTCTACACCAGTGGTTCTTAACCTGGGCGATATCGCCCCCCAGGGGGCGATTTCATTTTTCAGGGGGGCGATGGATTGAAAAGGGGCGATGTGGGGGCGAAGGAACCAAAAGGGGGCGATATGGGGGCGATGGAGCGAGATGTTTTGGGGACACTTTTCAGTCTTCCCCTGTGGCTCTGAGCCTCCTCCGCCATTTGTAGAGAGAGACAGAGGCAGAGAGAGGCACTTGCGCTTCCCCTCTCTGTCTCTCTCTCTCTCTCATGCAGGGCTCCTGATTGGCCCTGCGCCCGGGTGCCCCACCCCCTGGGAGCAGCGCGGCCATGAAGTCCCTTTCCCTGGCTGGCCTCGTCCGAGGTGCATGTGGCCAGCCCTCCTGCAAGCCACAGCCCCGAGGGAGAGGAGCCCCTGCGATCCCCAGCCAGCAGGACCATTGGCCCAGCTGACCGGGAAGGTGCAACGGAGTCCTGACTGCTTTGTCGGCGAAGGTGAGGTGAGCAGAATATGGGGGGGGAGGGGGCTGTCCCCGGGCCGCTCCAAGGGCAGCCGAGCCGGCCACACTGTCAAGCCCCCATGGGCTCGACATCCACGGGAAGGGGGGGAAGCATGCTCCAGGGCAGCGGCGGCCTACCGGCGGCATGGGAGGCTCCAGCGTTGGTCCTGGCGGGAAGCGGATCGTTGCCCCGGTTCCGCGGCTTCAGCCCGGGGATGCCGGCAGTGCGAGGGGAAGCTTGGCGATGCAGCCGACGGGCCGGGCGTTCTGCAGATGCCCCGCGGCCCGCGGCTTGAGCCCGGGGATGCCGGCGGCGTGAGGGGAGGCTTGGCGATGGAGCCGACGGGCCGGGCGTTCTGCAGATGCCCCGCGGCCCGCGGCTTGAGCCCGGGGATGCCGGCGGCGGGAGGGGAGGCTTGGCGATGCAGCCGACGGGCCGGGCGTTCTGCAATGCCCCGCGGCCCACGGCTTGAGCCCGGGGATGCTGGCGGCGCGAGGGGAGGCTTGGCGATGCAGCCGACGGGTCGGGCGTTCTGCAGATGCCCCGCGGCCCGCGGCTTGAGCCCGGGGATGCCGGCGGCGCGAGGCTTGGCGATGCAGCCGACGGGCCGGGCTGCAGATGCTTGAGCCCGGGGATGCGAGGGGATGGCCATGCATCCGACGGGCGGGGCGTTCTGCAGATGCCCCGCGGCTTGAGCCCGGGGATGCCGGCGGCGCGAGGGGAGGCTTGGCCATGCATCCGACGGGCCGGGCGTTCTGCAGATGCCCCGCGGCCCGCGGCTTGAGCCCGGGGATGCCGGCGGCGCGAGGGGAGGCTTGGCGATGCAGCCGACGGGCCGGGCGTTCTGCAGATGCCCCACGGCCCGCGGCTTGAGCCCAGGGATGCCGGCGGCGCGAGGGGAGGCTTGGCCATGCATCCAACGGGCGGGGCGTTCTGCAGATGCCCCGCGGCTTGAGCCCGGGAATGCTGGCGGCGTGAGGGGAGGCTTGGCAATGCAGCCGACGGGCCGGGTGTTCTGCAGATGCCCCACGGCCCGCGGCTTGAGCCCGGGGATGCCGGCGGCGCGAGGGGAGGCTTGGCCATGCATCCAACGGGCGGGGGTTCTGCAGATGCCCCGCGGCTTGAGCCCGGGAATGCTGGCGGTGCGAGGGGAGGCTTGGCGATGCAGCCGACGGGCCGGGTGTTCTGCAGATGCCCCACGGCCCGCGGCTTGAGCCCGGGGATGCCGGCGGCGCGAGGGGAGGCTTGGCCATGCATCCAACGGGCGGGGCGTTCTGCAGATGCCCCGCGGCTTGAGCCCGGGAATGCTGGCGGCGTGAGGGGAGGCTTGGCGATGCAGCCAACGGGCCGGGTGTTCTGCAGATGCCCCACGGCCCGCGGCTTGAGCCCGGGGATGCCGGCGGCACGAGGGGAGGCTTGGCCATGCAGCCGATGGACGGGGCCGTCGGCTGCATCACCAAGTCTCCCCTCGCACTGCCCGCATCTCCGGGCTCAAGCTGCGGGCCGCGGGGCATCTGCAGAATGGCCCGCCTATTGGCTGCATCGCCAAGCCTCCCCTCACGCTGCCGGGGTCCCCGGGCTCAAGCCGCAGGCCACAGGGCATCTGCGAAATGCCCTGCCTGTTGGCTGCATCGCCAAGCCTCCCCTCATGCCGCCGGGGTCCCCGGGCTCAAGCCACAGGGCATCTGCGAAATGCCCTGCCTGTTGGCTGCATCGCCAAGCCTCCCCTCATGCCGCCGGGGTCCCCGGGCTCAGGCCACAGGGCATCTGCGAAATGCCCTGCCTGTTGGCTGCATCGCCAAGCCTCCCCTCACGCTGCCGGGGTCCCCGGGCTCAAGCCGCAGGCCACAGGGCATCTGCGAAATGCCCTGCCTGTTGGCTGCATCGCCAAGCCTCCCCTCATGCGCCGGGATCCCCGGGCTCAAGCCGCAGGCCACAGGGCATCTGCGAAATGCCCTGCCTGTTGGCTGCATCGCCAAGCCTCCCCTCATGCCGCCGGGGTCCCCGGGCTCAAGCCACAGGGCATCTGCGAAATGCCCTGCCTGTTGGCTGCATCGCCAAGCCTCCCCTCATGCCGCCGGGGTCCCCGGGCTCAGGCCACAGGGCATCTGCGAAATGCCCTGCCTGTTGGCTGCACGCTGCTGGGGTCCCCGGGCTCAAGCCGCGCCAAGCCTCCCCTCATGCCGCCGGGGTCCCCGGGCTCAGGCCACAGGGCATCTGCGAAATGCCCTGCCTGTTGGCTGCATCGCCAAGCCTCCCCTCATGCCGCCGGGGTCCCCGGGCTCAAGCCGCAGGCCATGGGGCATCTGCGAAATGCCCCGTCCATTGGCTGCATCGCCAAGCCTCCCCTCGCGCCACCAGCATCCCCGGGGTCTGCAGAACGCCCCGCCCATTGGCTGCATTGACAAGCCTCCCGCGCCACGCGGCGCTCCCGGCAATCCGCGACCCACAGGCATCTGGCTGTGCGATGGCCGCTGGATGCTGGGCAGTTGACTGGGGCGGAACAGCGGGGTGGGGGGAGGCTCCCCAGGGAGTGGCCCGGGGATGGCCCATGGAGCGATGCCCCAGCTGGGACTGCCGAACGGAGCGGCTTGGGGAGATGCGCTTTACATAGCCTCCCCCCACCCTGCTCTTCTGTCCCAGTCAATTGCCCAGCATCCGGCATTTGGCCGTGAAAAGCAGCCATCCGGGACCCAGCCTGCCTTCCGCCGCCATCCAGCACAGGCGTTTCTCCCTAGCCGCGTCTCTCGTTTCAGTCCTGGCTGGGCCGGCGGCCGGTGGGGGCATCACTCCCTGGGCCGTCTCCGGGCTGCTCCCTGGGCAGCCGAGCCGGCCACGCATCTCCCCGGGCGCCTTTCGGCGCCTTCTGCTGCCTCCTGCCCCCTCCCCGCCCCTTCAGCGCCGAGAGAGAGATGGGGGAGGGAGGGAGAGGAAAGAGAGAAAGGGAGAGGCGAAAGTGAAAAAGAGAGAGAGAAAGAGAGAGGAAAGAGAGAGAGAGAGAGGAAGTGCAAATGCCTCTCTCTCGCTCTCTCTCTCTCTCTCTCTCTCTCACACACACACACACACACAGAGTGGGGGAAGAGGACTGGCAGACCAAGGGCAGAAAGAGGGAGAGAGAGGGAGGGAGGGAGGGAGAGAGAGAGAGAGAGAGAGAGAGAGAGAGAGAGAGATCCTTTTGACATCTAAAATGAAGATAACACTGCGTGCGTTTTTCTAGTGTTCCAATGGAGTCGAAAATTTAATTTGCAGGTAGTGCCTTTCATTTCGAAGACCTCTCAACATGGCCGAGAAGAGGAAGTGTCGCCAATATTCAACGGAATACCTAAAATTAGGATTCATTCCATCTCCTTCCAACGTACAGCTTCCGTTTTGTCTTCTTTGTGAGAAAACATTTTCAAATGAAGCGATGAAGCCTTCCCGACTGAAAGAACATTTTGTAAGAATTCATTCGGATAAAGCCGACAAACCAGCATCGTTTTTCCAATCCTTAAAGGCCAAGTTTGAGGGTCGCAGCACTGTTGGGAAGTTATTTGGAAAATCGTCACTCAACGCCAACAAGGGGCTCATTTGTTCCTATGAAGTATCTTTGTTGATAGCAAAATGTGGCAAACCTCACACTATCGGAGAAACGCTGATTTTACCAGCAGTGAAACAGATTGTTGCCACCATGTTGGGGCCCAGCGCAAGCACCATCACGCAATCAATTCCTTTGAGTAATGACACTGTATCAAAAAGAATTGATGAAATGGCTGCTGATGTGGAAGAAAGACTTATTGACACCTTGAAAAAAACAGAATTCGTGATGCAGATTGACGAGTCAACGATTCGTGAAAATGAAGCCTTGTTATTGGCTTATGTCCGTTTCATCAACGGAAATGAAGAGATCGGGGAAGAACTGTTATTTGTTCGAAATTTAGCCACCGACACAAAAGGTTCTTCGATATTTAAAAAGGTTGAAGAGTTTTTTAATGAGAAAAACATCCCTTTGACAAATCGTGGCATGTGCAACCGACGGAGCTGCATCCATGGTTGGACGATATCGCGGATTTCAAGCTCATCTAAAATCGGTTGTACCTGGAGTTATGACTGTCCATTGCGTCGTTCATAGACAGCACCTTGTCTCAAAAAATTTGAGTGGCCGTTTGCACGAGTCTCTACGTTACGTCATTAATGCTGTGAATAAAATTAAGTTGCATGCCTTGAACAACCGACTTTTTCACAAGCTTTGTGAAGAAAATGATGAGGAGTTTGAACGTCTCCTTTTGCACACCGAAGTAAGATGGCTTTCAAAAGGAAAGTGTTTGCGGCGATTCCACGAACTTTTTGACACAGTTGTCGAATTTCTTGAATCCATTGACCCAAGTCTAAGCAATTCTCTTAAACTTCGACGTCTGGATGTAGCTTATCTCGCTGATGTTTTTGACAAGCTGAATGAAGTGAACGTAAAGCTGCAAGGAGATAAAATCAATTTTGTTAAGGCCAAGGGAGTAATCTGCTCATTTATTTCCAAATTGGACCTCCTTGCAAGCAATATGAGTCGCCAGGAGCTGTATCAGTTCCCAAGCCTTGGTAATGAACGTGAACTCCAAGGAGAAGATTTGGACGTTTTTTGCTGCCACTTGAAGCAACTAAAAGAAGATATGGAAACCAGATTCTATGATCTGATAAATCTGGAAGTGCCCACTTGGATGCTAAATCCTTTCACAGCAGACTTTGCACAACTTCATCCCAAACTGCAAGAGCCACTGACAGATCTGAAATACGACTGTGAAGCCCAGTCACATTTTCAGAGTTACGGCTACGAAGCTTTTTGGGTGAAAATGAGGAACACTTACCCAATATTGTGGGAGGAAGTTAAGTTGCTTCTTTTAGCCTTTCCTTCCACTTACTTAGTGGAGAGGGGCTTCAGTGCCGTCCAACAGATCCTTTCTAAGTCAAGGAACATGTTGAAGATCTCTGAGCGCGGTGATTTAAGAATGCGATTAACAAAAATGGTTCCAGACATCAAGAAATTGGCATCAGCTCACCAAGCACAAGGCAGCCATTGATGTTCTTTTTTTTTTGCTTTTTGTGTACATACATTTTTTTCGTTAATAATTGTCTGAGCTTTTATCGTTCTATTTGCTTGCATTGGATTTCACGTTCCAGTTTGAGTTTTCGGCTTTGTTTTTGAATTTTTGTTGTGCTCTGTAAAACATTTTTTGTGTCTCTTTGTATTGTACTTTTTAGCGTGCACTCCAGTTTGATATTATATGTTCTTTGTGTCTTTTTAACCCTTTTTACAGTGTGCGTGACTATATATACTTTCCTCGAATCTTAATTTAGTTTCAGAGTTTTCGTCTTGAAATTCTTAGTTCCTGCATTGCGGTTTGTTCTTATGCCCTTTTTATATTTCTTTTTGCGTCTTAAATTTCACTTGTAATTCAATCATTAAATGTTACTGTTTTTCTTTTCGGGCATTTCACTTTCTTGCAATTGAATTTTGTTTTCAGTGGTCATTACATTTAAGTGTCTTGAATAAATAAGATAATAATGAAATACATGTATCACGAAGTTTGGGAATAAAGTGATGGGTGGCACCAAAATTTTTCACACAGTTGAGATATGGGAAAAAGACTGGAAATAAATTATTTGCATCGATATGTCCTGATGACAATTTTAAAGAAAACAAAAAAAGTGTTTGCATAAATTGAAGAATTATTTCCTATGTTGTGATTGAGAGGTTATGTTGGGGGAGGGGGGCGATGACAACTTCCTCATTGGCTCAAGGGGGCGATTCGTTCAAAAAGGTTAAGAACCACTGGTCTACACTACAACAATCCAGTGTGGGCATCCAGACTGACCAATCTCCCGTTGCTGCCACCAAGTGGTCATCTGGCAGCCTAGAACTAGCAGCCAGGGATGAGGTCCTCAGGGTTTAGCACCCGTGCCACATTCCTGTCTCGTGGGCTCACCTGCAAGGCCTGGTCATCAGAGCTTCAGCTTCCCTCGTCCACCTGTAGCTGAATGCCCGGTCTGCCTGCAATGAGGCACAGATGCCAGTTTTAGCTTATGTCACACCTCCCTCCTCTGGATCAGGTTTTACATGACTTTCATCCCCCTTGGGGAAATCCCTCCTGCCGAGCTCTCTCTCTCTCTCTCTCCCTCTCTCTCCCTCTCCCTCTCCCTCCCTCTCTCTCTCTCTCTGTGTCTCCCTCTCTCTCTCCCCCTCTCCCTCTCCCTCCCTCTCTCTCCTTTGATGCTTTGAACAGCTGCTACTGCTTCTCACCCAATCATCTGCACTAAATGCGGAGGTCCATGGGTTCAGTTCCTGATAGAAGGTTGGGAGCCCAAAGAACAGGATCTGGCCATGTATATGTCTGGTGATAAGTAACAGCTTCCACAGGGAAAAGTATTTTTCCCCATGGCTAACCCATGGTTAAAGAAAGAGGAATTTTCCCATCAGAAATTAAGAGATAAATATCAAGGCTCTTTTTAAGAAAAAAGAAAGAACTAGAGGAGCAAACTTTATACTATAATCCTGGGTAAGATGTGGATCTTACCACAACTCCATATGGTTAAAAAAGAATTTTAAATTTAATGGTAAACAGTGAAAGAGCAGAAACAAAAAGTTGTAAAAGTCCAGCAAGGGGTTATAAAATAGGTTAGAAGTCAACTAGTCATAAATCAAGAGGTTGTAAAGCTTCAAAAAGTGCAAATAAAACCCAGGCACACTTAAGAAAAATGAGCAGCTGAGGGGAGATGGTGTCAGTAGATCAGATCTTCTGATTGCAGGCATCCAGACCCTCTGTTCTCCATTGATCGTCTGAAGGTTGCAAAATCAGGAAACTCCTGTCCATTCAGCACACCACGATTGGGGAGCAGCCGAGAGCATCTCTTCAATGAACAATGCATTTACCACCACCTGCCTCCAGCCCCCTAGCGCCCCCCTGATCACTCCAGCCAACCAGTAGGACAGGGATCTAATCAAGAGGTGGCACATCTAAGGGAGCTTTAGACAGATCCTGAGTATCTCCAAAACACAAAGCCTCCATCATCTCAGCCAGATATGCCCAATTCAAGAGGTCACAAAGAGTGCTTGGCACAAAGTCACTCTGTGGGATCAGCATAGGTTTCCATTTTGAGCTCACCTGCTTCATGGTAGCAGAAAGACAATGGATGGATGGATGGATGGATGGATGGATGGATCCTCCAGCCAAGCTCCCCCTTCTCCTTTTGAACCTCCCAACTTACTCCACATGGTGGCCCCTTGGACCTCTGCCTTCTGACCCTTCCTGTCTTCTTTGTTTTCTTCCCAGCAGCTGGGGGAGGGAGGCTGGTGATCCAATTCCTGCCAGCCTCCCAGAGGAGACCACCACCACCTCCTAGGGCCAGAGCCCACTTCGGATCCACCTGATGGACATCTCAGATGACTCTCCCTCCTGCCCCTTCACCCATGGTCTTCCTGTCAGCTTTCTAGAGGAGCCTTTGGGACAAGGGGGCTTCCGTGGGCCACCCAATGAACTCTATTACCAATGTAGCTAGTGGGAGGGGCTCCAAGGGTGGCTGTTCCGTGTCTCTTCTCTGTGGCCACCCATGCCTGCCTCTCCTGCATCCCAACTGCCCCACAAGCTGCTTTTGCTGCTGCCTTGTCTGGACCCCAAAGAAACCCACATTTATTTGTTTGGTTGATATTCAGGAGCTCAAAGCAGCCCCCAGTTCCCTGTTCTTTCCCTCATCACATCCTTGTGAGGTAGGCAGAAGAAGCTTTCACAGCTGAGGTTGGGTAAATTCTAAGTCGTACTGGAGTCTTGCAGGGGGGGGCTGCTCTATTCTCTCTCCTCAGAGCTTGCCAGGGGGTCTGCTGCCCTGGTTTCCCCCTCCCCCCTTCTTGCAGACTCATCCTCTCCTCTGGTTTCAAATCCAACCTTGATTACAGCCATAGGGCAGCCCACTCCCATTTCCATAGGGGAGCCCAGCACTTATGGGACACCCCCTTCCTTCCCCAGGCAAGCAGAGGGCTGAGTGTCCCAAGGGGGAGCAGCTGATTGATCCCACTTTCCCAAGAGTCAATCCACAGGTTTTCCCATGAAGAGAGGGGAAGCTCCCCCACCCTTTGAAAGGTCTCTGAGCATCTCTTCTGCCAAATAAACATCACGTCCATCCTAAGACAGGCTCTGATCTCCCTGATCATCTCCGAATTGGAGGGTCAGATTGATAAATGTTCTGATTATTGCTTTGTAAGTGTGTGAATTCCACACTTACATGTCAGGTGGACAAATATCTTCTTCAAGTTGTACAATTCTGCAAAAGTTTAAATTAGATATGTAAATATATAGGGTATAGCAGAGCCAGGACTGAGTCCCAAAGTGCCACTTCTGAGAAGATTAAAGGAGGGTGGGTGAATGTGTGTGGAAATGGTCTTGGGAGGAGAGAGATGTGATCTGGGACTTTCCAGATTCTGTTAATGCAGCCTTGCAATAAAGACAGAGCTCGTCGTCCTGGTTGTGCTTCTTGTTGAACTGTGAGATGAGCAGCACATAAATTTAATAAATGAATAGTCTGGACTACTTCACGAGGCTAACAGGGAATGAAAAATGGAGATGACTTAGTGGCAAAAATAAATAAATAAATACGGGCGTGTCCTCAATCAACATGAGATAATTGCACAAGGTGGAAAGTTTGAAAGAAATTGAAAGGAAAGTTGTTTATTGCTTTCTGGAAGTTTCTAAAATTTTCAAATCTGGGTGACTCTTTTCCTTAAATGTGTGTCGCTGGGATTCTAATGGTGGGCTATATAAAAGTGTAAATCAGGGGAAATTAGTCAATGATACATTCTTCCCTCACCCCGCCTTCTCCATATCTTTCAAAAATCCGGGGAACTACCAGAGGATTAGAAAAGAGCTGATGTGGTTCCCATCTTCAAAAAAAGGGGGAAAAACAGAGCCAGGAAACTACAGACCAATCAGACTAACATCGATACCTGGGAAGATCCTGGAAAAGATAATCAAAAACAGATCTGCGAACAACTACAATAGAATAGAGCTGGAAGGGACCTTGGAGGTCTTCTAGTCCAGCCCCCTGCTCAAGCAGGAGAACCTATACCATCTCAGACAAGTGACTGTCTAGCCTCTTCTTAAAAACCTCCAGTGATGGAGTGCCCACGGTTTCTGGGGGTAAGGTGTTCCACTGGTTGATTGTCCTCACTGTCAGGAAGTGTCTCCTTAATTCCAGGTTGCTTCTCTCTCTGATCAGTTTCCAACCATTGTTTCTTGTTCTTCCCTCTGGTGCTCTGGTGAACAACGTGACCCCCTCTTTCTTGTGGCAGAAGCAAACAAAGTTATAACTAATAGTCAGCCAGGGTTTGTTAAAAACAGATCATGCCAAACCAATCTTATTTCATTCTTTGACAAAGTGACTAAATTAGTAGACCAGCAAAATGCTGTGGACGAAGTATACTTAGACTTCAGCAAAGCATTCGACAGTAGACCACAACCTATTTCTTGGTAAGCTAAAATAAAGTGGGACAGACAGCATCACCATCAGATGGATTTGTAATTGGCTGACAAACTGTACTCAATGAGTAGCCTTTAATGGTACTACATCTACATGGAGGGAGGTAAGCAGTGGGGTACCACAAGATTCTGTCCTAGGCCCAGTACTCTTCAATATCTTCATAAACTACTTAGATGAGGGAATAGAAAGGGAATTTATCAAATTTGCAGATGACACTAAGCTGGCAGGAGTAGCCAACACCCCAGAAGATAAGCTCTTGACAGACTTAAACACTGGGCCCTATCTAACAAAATAAAATTCATTGTAGAGAAAAGCAAAGTCAAGAAAAAGCAAAAGTACACATATAGTTTGGGTGAAACCAGCCTTAATAGCAGCAACTGTGGGAAGGATCTTGGAGTCTAGTGGACAATCAATTAAATATGAGCCAACTGTGTGCGGTGGCAGCCAAAAAAGCCAATGCAATCCTAAGTTGCATTAACAGAGGGATTCAATCAAGATCACATGAGGTACTAATACCATTCTATAAAGCCTTAGTAAGACTACACCTAGAATACTGCAACCAGTTTTGGTTCCCACATTACAAAAAAGATGTTGAAACTTTGGAAAAAGTGCAGAGAAGAGCAACTAAGATGATTAAGGGCCTGGAGACTAAAACATATGAAGAACGGCTGCAGGAATTGGGTTTGCCAGTCTAAAGAAAAGAAGAAATAGGAGTGACATGAAAGCAGTATTTCAGTATTTGAGGGGCTGCCACAAAGAAGAGGGGGTCAACCTACTTTCCAAAGCACCAGAGGGCAGGACAAGAAACAATAGATGGAAACTAATCAAGGAGAGAAACAACCTGGAATAAAGGAGAAACTTCCTAACAGTGAGGACAATTAACCAGTGGAACAGCCTTCAGAAGTTGTGGATGCTCCAATACTGGAAGTTTTTAAGAAAAGATTAGATGGCCATCTATTTGAAATGGTACAGGGTCTCCTGCTTGAGCAGGTGGTTGGACTAGAAGACCTCCAAGGTCCCTTCCAGCTCTATTCTGATTGATATTAATATGCTGAGGCCATTCATACAACTCCACAAGGGCAAAGTGAGGGGAACCATCAACCTTCATCATTCCTTTCCCGCAAATTCAGAAGAGACAAGCCAAACAATACAAAACAGTACAACCCACAACAGAACAGGAGATGCCAACTCAGTACCAAGGGGAAGATGGAGCTTGGGGACCTTCCCTCTGCAGCCCTTCCCCATCCCAATCTCTGTCCTGGGTCAGCTTGTCCTTGCATCCTCCCACCCCAATCGCTCAGCAGGAGCAGCCTCAGCCTGGGCAGTCCAGAGCAGTTAATCACCCTCCCTGAAGGCCACTAAAAAGGACAAGAAAGTGTGGGATGTCGTAGAAGATACAACCGGTGTAGGCGTCACAGGGTTCCTCCCAGACAAAGACCTACCTCCCACAGCCCCGAAGACCAGGCTTCAGGGGAATGTTGCTCTAGGGATCAACTACCCCAGACTTGTCTAATGGTACAAGAAAGACTTTGGGGGATGGGGCAAAGGGAGGCTGGCCAGGGAATAGTCAGATAAGAGACAGCCAAACCCGCAACTTCATAAGGGTTGGAAGGGACCCTCCCTAGTTTCTCAGGCTGCAAAAGAGACAGTGGGGGGGGGGTTGTACAAATGAAGGCAAATATACGTGTTCCAGGATTATGTTGCAAGATCGAATCTGGGTCGGTCACCAGGGCCAGAGATTTACTCTTTCGAGCTTTCAGACTCGGCCCACCTTCAGGGAATTTCTCTCTACTGGAATATGTGCTATGCTTTGTATTTATGCGGTGCCTTCCTATTGGCTGATTGGTATGTTGATGGCTGGCGATTGGCTGTTGTTTCCTTGTGCTGCTCCTAAGTACTTGATAAGCTGGTGGTAAATCATCCCTCCTGTTAACTGAGAAGGGGCCAGTTTCCCAGGCTTCAATCATCTTTTGGAGCACAGGAGGAGTAAAGGAGATTTGTACTTTCTGTCAAAGCATTGTTTCATTTTTATTTATTTATTTATGTAGAAGATTTATATGGCCGCTCTCAGTGACTATGGATGGCTTACAAACAATAGAAAACCCAATGTAAAAGAATAAAAGAATAGTTTATTCAAGTGGGGGCCAGTCTAATCTCTGCGGGGATGATGTTCCAAAAGGAGGGAGCCTCCACGGAGAAGGCCCTTCTTCTGGGTCTGTACCTTCTTAGGGGACGGGACCCACAAAATTCCCTGCTTCCCTTCTCTAGTGGGTCAGAATAACAGAAGGATGGAGTTGGAAAGATGTAACCAAGATGTAGCTTTACAGTAAAGTAGAATTAGCTCACTTGATCATGTTTCTTGTTCAGTCTACCTGGGAAGTCTGACAACCTGTATATAAAGCCATACAACTACTGCTCTCTCACACACACCCTGGAAAGAGTGACAGATGCAGGCAAGCTGGCCAGGCTCCCTCCCTCCACCATGTCACCCAAAACCCAGGCTATATGGGAGATGGTTGAAGATCATTGAAGCAATCCACTAAAAGCAATTCCCAACATATAAATCTGGGATCGCTTACTTATTGTAGGCCTCTGGGAAACAGGGTGACATTGAAAGGGACTCTAGATAGACTTAGCTCACTGATTGCCTTGTTCAGCGACCATTTGAAGTTACTATAGTGCTATAAAAATAACTTTATAATCAATACACAGCATCCTTCACTTACATGATTGCCATTACAGTCAGTATGCATTATCCTGACTTGTGGTTTTCCCTACCCCTTGAAGATTGGAGAGATTGGAGAGGAAGGGTTTAAAAGAGAGTAAGCAGGCTCATAATGCAGAATAAGCATTGAAAGGCATGCAGTGGCACCAACATCTCCAAACATGCTATGTAAACAGCACAGTGTGTTCCAAGTTGTGTGCCTGCTGACTCTTTTTTAATCCCTTCCTCTCCAATCTCTGTACTCTATGGGGGGAGTGGCTGTCCCATTTGATTTCTACTCTTCCTCTCACAGAAAGGGCTGTTAACTTGGTTAGCATTAACATGGGTATGCAACCATGGAGGGCTCCTGTTCTGTTTCTTGCGTTGGTAGGTATTGAAGAGACACAGGTTGTAACAGGTACTTCGTTTATTGAAGACAAAACAGAACTGAGAACAAAATGGCTCTGCCCCTTTTTATACATAGAGCTTGGGGCGGTGTCAGCCAATGAATGCAACGTCTTTCTCCCATGCAAAAGCATGCTGCCTGGGTTTGCAGACAGCAAGTCTACCTAGCAGGCCACGTGGTCTGCCAACCACTTCAGGGCAGCTCCCTGCACCTGTTTCCAATTAAGCCCAGTACATAACACCCCTCCCCTCCTGGTTCGGAAACAGAAACGTACTATTTTTACAATACTGCTACGTTCTCCACATGTGCACATTATAACAGTCAATAATACACAACATTATAGGCCTTCAACACCCATCATATAATAAAAAAATAATACTTAGTCTCCCCGTTTCAAAGGACATACATAAGCACTCCCTTGCAATTGAATACATAACATTTCAACATCACAACATCACAGCACCCTTTGTTGCACGGAACAGACAAAAAAAAACATTTCCCATTTCAGACATACAACATCATAGTATATGGCATTTCCATCCCAAGGAAATACATAAGCATTTCAGTTTAGTACAACATTATAGGACATGGCATTGGTGTGTTCCGATTCCTAGGGAAATACTAGATCAGTTAATCTTGTACTGACAGAAACCTCACGTAGTCCTTCAAGAACTTCGGTGGGCCTCTGGCCCGCTCTGATCGTCTCGGAGTTGCTGCAAGTGCCCGATCTGCAAGCTCAGCTGCCAGGCTCGGCAGACCGGGACTTTGAGACCCGTTCGATACGGGCGAACTCGAATCATGAAGGCTGGCCTGTTCTGGTAGGCCCAACCCTGATTTCCACAGTGGGGTGGAATTCCCCTGATCGGCGTAAACAGCCGGTTGGGAACACTGTCCCATTGGCGCAAGTCCTGAGGTAGTAGCAGCGTGGTGGCCCGTTGGCGCATTGCCTGAAGCAGAAGTGGCGTGAAAAGCCGGTCGAGCGCAATGTCCCATGGACGTAGTGCCAGAATTAAGAGCCGCCTTGTTGGCAAAAACCCCATTCTATGAACGCAATGTCCTGCTTTCGCAGAGAGACTCAGACTCACGATCGCAATCGTCCTCCTCCCCCCCGAGAGCAGAGTCAGGAGCGGAAGAGTGGCGTGGCAGCCTCCAATGCAGCTGGTCAATGTGTCGACGCAGCACACGACCGTCTTCCAAGGCCACTTCGTAAGAAAGCGGCCCAGTAACCTTGCAAACCACAGCTATCACCCACAGTGCCTCTGGTGCATAATTTCGCGCCCAAACCGGATCACCCACTTGCAAGTGCCTCGGTGCCTTTGGCTGCTGCACCTGCGAAGCAACCCAATCTGGATGTAATCTATCCAACTTGGTGATAAGACGGCGACCCCAGCGGAGTTCAGCTGGGCTCTTGCCCGTGGATGTGCACGGTGTTGTGTGGTGGCATAGGAGGAAATTTGCCAACCTGTGGTGCCAATTTCCGTGTGTGATCCTCTTTAATGAGTCCTTAGTAGTGCGCACCATGCATTCCGCTTGGCCATTTGAGGCCAGATGAAAAGGAGCCGAAGTGGCATGTCTAATCATATTCGCCCTCAGAAAGGACTGAAACTCCGAGGAAGTAAATTGAGCTCCGTTGTCGGAGACGATGACGTCTGGGAGGCCATGTGTGGCAAAGATGCCACGAAGAACCCTAATGGTGATGGCGGTCATAGTAGTGGACACTGGAACGACTTCCAGCCACTTACTGTCCACAACAATGAGGAAGAGTTGCCCCTGAAAGGGGCCAGCAAAATCAATATGAATCCGTGACCAAGGAGCATGTGTGGTCTCCCACCTATGGACTGGAGCCTGTGGCATCTCTGGCTGGGACTGCTGACAAATGTGGCACCCCTGAACTTGGGCCTCGATGTCTTTATCAAGGCCAGGCCACCAGAGATAGCTACGCACGAGCGCCTTCATCCAGACTATGCCCAGATGTCCCTCATGCAGAGAATCAAGGACTCTAGTCCTCAGTGAGGTCAGGATTTCTCTTGTTTGAGCTTCAGCCCCGCTTCGCGGAAACACCGCAAAACGACCCGGAGCCTGTCAGTCAGGGTTTCGACTGATTCCCCTGCGATGAGGACATCGTCGAAGTATGGGCATATGCCCGGAATATTTCGGAGCATACACTCTATGACACTGGAAGATGCCAGGGGCTACATTAACCCCGAATTGTAACCTCCGCACCTTGAAAGCTCCCCGGTGGGTCACAATTGTTTGGGCCTCTGCCGTGGCGTCGTCCACCGGCAGCTGCTGATAGGCCTGAGCCAAATCTAGTTTGGCGAAAATGCGACTTCCCTGTAGGGACGCCAGAATATGGCTGACTACCGGCACCGGATAGGAGTGCTGCTGGAGGGCTTTATTTAATGTGCATTTATAGTCAGCACAGATTCTGACCTCCGTTGGCCTTAAGTGGCGTAACGATGGGGGTTTCCCATGGACTGCTATCCACAGGTTCTAAAATACCTTGCTGCAACAGCTTGTTCAGGTCAGCGTCAATTCTCTGCTTGAGAGCAAAGGGCACCCGACGAGGCTTAATCCTTATCGGTGCAATAGAGGGATCTAACCTTAAAGCAATTGGGGGGCTCTTGTATTCCCCTAACTCTGGGCTGAAAACAACTGCAAACTCTTTACACACCTCCGCTAGGTTGGCCGTTTGCAGACTGTTAAGCCCAGTCACCTGGATTCCCAGAGCCTCGAACCAATCGAGCCCGATTAGGCTCGTGCGGTTCCCTTCGACCACAACGATGTCCAAAGGGCCATTGAAACCCTTGAATTGTACCCCGAGTGTGGCCTCCCCCTTGACGCTGACTTGGGAGTTCTGGAAATCTGTTAAGACTAGATTCAACGGCCTGAGCTTAACCCGTTGGCCGCTTCTGCCACAGATCTGTTTTAGCGTGCTCTGGGAAATTATGGACAGGGCCGAACCCATATCCAGTTCCATTTTTAAGGGGACCCCTTGCAGCCTGACTTCGAGGTGCAGTTTCTTCTTTAGCGGCTGGTGAGCCCCTGTCCTATAAATACTTCTACTCGCACAAAACCCCACCCTGTTCTGGCTGGGGACCCCAGTACCTTTCCGAGGCAACTCTTCCTTGGGAGGTTCTTTCCTGCGACCCAAACAGACTGCGGCGATGTGGCCTTGCTTGCCACATGCCCGGCGAATTGCTGCACAGAAATGGCAGTCAGCTCGTTTGTGCCGACCTCCGCACCCGATGCACCTCGAGAAGGGAACTGCCTTGTCAGTAGGCCGTGGAGGTCTTCTTCCCAGGGGTTGTTGCATCTGATCGAGCTCTTGGTCTGATTCGGCATCTTCCACAGGTTCTACGTCCTCGTGGTGGACGGTGTCCGAGCACTGGGGATTCTTCGAGAGCCGCAAGGCCTTAACCGCTCCGCCTGCTGCTTCTTCAGCCGTTATCTCCCTCAACGCGGAAGGAGACAGTTTCTTTGGCAAAGATCTTCTGTTGCAGCTCTTGGCTCCTCAGGCCAGAGACTAAGCGGTCTCGCAACCGTTCTTCCAGGTCCTTAAATTCGCACGGCCATGCTGCTTGGCGCAGAGCAGCGATGAAGTCTGCGGTGGACTCTCCAGGACACTGGTCCCACTGCTCGAAAGCGTGTTGCCAAGCGATGACCGACAGCTTCGGCTCGAAATGTTCTTTGAGCATCTTCTTTAAATCGCCATAAGCCACAGTCTCCAACGGCGCAGGGGCCACTAGGTTCTCCGCAATATCAAAAGTTGCTTGGCCACAAACACAGAGCAGCGTTGCAGCCTTCAACTCGTCTTCCAGAATCCGGTTGACTCTGAAGTAATTTTCAACCCGGGCGACGTAAGAGCTCCACCGTTCAGGGTGAGCGACGTCGAATTCTGCAAGACGCCCTATTTTCGCCATGGCAGGTCTTCGACGGACTCTTCTCTACCTCGTGCTGCACAAGCTGCTGGAGGGGTTCCAGGGCGGTTCCTTGCAGCACTCTCCTCCAGCATTTGTGTACTGGCAGGTTGAGTGAGCTGAAGTTGGAACGCCGTCCCTCTAAATGCGGTCCAGGCCTTTTCTTCCAGAGGTGAGTCGGCCCTTCGTTTTGTGGCAGCACGATCCCACCTTCGTCGCCAGTGTTCTGTTTCTTGCGTTGGTAGGCATTGAAGAGACACAGGTTGTAACAGGTACTTCGTTTATTGAAGACAAAACAGAACTGAGAACAAAATGGCTCCGCCCCTTTTTATACATAGAGCTTGGGGCGGTGTCAGCCAATGAATGCAACGTCTTTCTCCCGTGCAAAAGCATGCTGCCTGGGTTTGCAGAAAGCAAGTCTAGCTAGCAGGCCACGTGGTCTGCCAACCGCTTCAGGGCAGCTCCCTGCACCTGTTTCCAGTTAAGCCCAGTACATAACAGCTCCATCCTTAGAAGCCCTCAATTTGCAGGTAGAAGCTGTGGTGAGACGTGTCTCCAGGACATTGTGAAAACCTTGCTTGAATCTGTCTGCAAATCCTCTGGTGGTCACTCGGCCCCAACTCCCACAAGGTTCATCTCTTCCTCAAGGCCATTTGCAAAGAAGGAACTTACTTTTCTGCAGAAGGGGTTCCATCACGCTTCCTTGTCTGGAACATAGACTATGGCATGGCAGATGGGCAGCAGGCCTGAGAACCAGATGCTGGGAATTATAGTACCAGGATGCACAGACAAAACATTGTCAGTTTGCTTGTGGAGGATCTGTGTTCGGTCTAAGCCTGAGAAAGTAAGTAAGACTCTTCATGGAATTATTGGACTCAAACCATTTAGTCCAGTCTTTCTCAACCTGGGCAACTTGAAGATGTGTGCTCTTCAACTCCCAGCCAGCACTGTGTATCCTTACATCTTCAAGATGGCAAGTTTGAGAAACACTGACCTAGTCTAGCCATTAAAGCATTCCCGACAGAAGCCATGCTCTGTATAAAGACTTCCAGTGAAGGAGAGAACTCAGGGCATCCTGTGGTAACCTGTTCCATTGGCTCGCAGCTTGTTCAGTCAGGCAGTTTCTTCTGAGGTCTACCTTTAACCTTCTTCCTTATAGATCTAACCCACCTGTTCTCTTCCTAACCCTGGGGCAACAGAGAATAAGTCTATAGTTTTTCTTCCGTTCTTAAGATATTAGAAGGTTACTGTTATATCTCCTTTTGGTCACCCTTTTTGTAGATACTCAGGTCCTTCAGATCTTTGTTTCAAGAGTCATCGCCTTCCTCAGAACTTGCTCCAATCGATTGCTGTCTTTTTGGAACTGCTGTGTCCAGAACTGGACACCAAACAGGGTCTGACCAGGGCAGAACTGAGCAGAGGGGAACAAGTAGAGCCTACTTAATACACCAGAAGATAGGTTTGGCCTTGGGGCAGCTGCATCTCACAGTTGGCTCAACAATGACTTGCGACTGACAGCCTTGCCTTGGTCCTCCTGAAGAATAGTCTGGGCCAATAGAGAGGGCCAATAAAGACTCTTGAGGTCCGTCTTTGCCGCCAGTGCTGTCAATAAAGCAAGATGTGCTTCACTCTACCTGTCTCCTGGTCTTTGGTTCAAATATACCTGGGAAAATTCTCCTGCAGGTGCAGCTACTTCTCTCTGATAGGTACATGGCCCATGCTGCATTTTGCTATGTTCTTCCATCGATTGTTCCATTGTATATTTTTAAAGAAAATAATTTAAATGATTTTTAATGCGAAGAAGAGGAGGAGGAGAACGAAAAGGAGGGAGAAGGGAGGAGGAGGAGGAGGAGGAGGAGAACAAGAACAAGAAGAAGAGGAGGAGAAGGATGAGAAGAAATAAAAATAAAAGACAGAGAAAATAATATATTACAATTGGTGGTAGATTATCAGTGGGCAGTTAGAATCTGCCTAATTTTGCATATAGCATAACAAAATTTGGCCACATTCAGAAAAACAGTTGTACGTAAAAGAGGTCTGTATTTACTGGGTGTTTTATTAGGTGAGGTGTTATAAAGTGAATCCTGATCAGAAGATGCAGCCGAGCAGGACGTGAGCTGTGAGTTCGACGGTCCCTCGTCCAGAGGGACAGAGTCTCAGGTCATATGGCATTTTTTGGGACCTGCCCTCCAAAACTGCTGCAAGAAGTGCATTGAAGAAAGAGACTCTCATTAGAATATTATGCAAATTAATGTGAGAATTCACACTTTGCAGAAGTTAGACAAGGTTTCATTTCGCTAGCATGTCGCACAAGAGCGTTCTCGGACTGTGGTTCTCAATCCTTCTCTTAGGAGCTGGTAAGTTGTGTTTCTGTTACCGAGTTTCTAGTATTAGATGCTGTTTATTGGTTTGTTTCCTTGAGTCCAGGCAGGATCTTTGCTGGAATAGATATAAAACTCTTGAGGAACTTTCTTCCCACCCAAAAGAGCTGAGGAATAGAACATCAAGAAAAAGGCTGATAGGGTTGAAATAATAAACTCTAGCAGAAGAAATAGAAGATATTTTCCCCATTTTTCTTTACAAAACATAAGAAACATAAAGATAACACCATTATCTATGTTTTGTATGGTTCTGATACGTTACTCAACAGTATAGTCTAAATTAACAGGACTAAAAACCCAATTTCAGATCAAAATCTAACAATATGGCAAGTCGAGAGCATGTAAATAAAAATTTCAAAGTCTCTTATCATTTTATGTTGATTAAAATAACTGCAAAACATTGAAAAAAATTAGAAAAACAAAAAATATTAAAAACAGGAAACAGATTTTTTTTAAAAAGCAAAAACCCGAAGTTCGGAGAATACAGTTTTATAATTACCAAGAAATATATACAATTTGAAATATACCTAGCTAATATTTTAATTGTCAAATGCATTTGTAGGGATAGACCATCCGCCAACAGCAGTATCTCTATTAGGGACCTTGGTGAGGTTTTGTATATAACTTTTGTACAAGGTTAAAATGCAGAAAAACTTTTTGGAAGAGTTGCTGAAGGAAATAAAATGGCTCAGATTACCAAACACCACAAAGACAAATAGTGAAACACAAAAATATCTAAATGCTAAGAAGCATTTGAGTGCATTATAATACTACTTTGTGATTGGATACTGAAACGCTAATATACTGAACTACCAGACTGATAGGTCAAAATCTGAAAGTGTCTGGTGGACCCTCCTCTGACCACCTTCTTGAATGCAGGGTCTGGGGCTTTCATGAGCCCCTCACCCATTTCTGGAGTGGTATTTGAACCGGTGTGAGTTTGGGGGACACGGGGGCAGTTCAGCAGATATAAGTCAGGTGCTAAAATTCTTTGTATTTGTGAGACCATCAAGGATAGCCTGAAACCTTTGGGGCTATTATTATCACTCTGTTTGTTTGTTTATATTTCATATTTCTAAACCGCCCCAAAAATACAGAGGAGCTGTAGTTAATCCGAGTTCATCAGTCTATTAGAATAACAAAATAGCAGAGTTGGAAGGAACCTTGGAGGTCTTCTAGTCCAACCCCCTGTTCAAGCAGGAGACCCTATGCCATTCCAGACAAATGGCTGTCCAGTTCTTCTTAAAAGCCTCCAGTGTTGGAGCCCCCACAACTTTTGGAGGCAAGGAGTTCCTGCCAGCTGCCCATGAATTCAGGAATCTCTCACTCGGGGCTTTTGTGATAGATCCTCGATTTCAGTGAATCCAGGGACAAATTGCAAGTTGAGCCCTGAAGGAGGACTGCAGTGAGGAAGGTTAGCACCACCCATTGCTATAAGTAAATTTTCATACACAGAGTGCCTTCACATCAGCGGCAAAGAAAATCTATTGATTTATTTAGATCCCACCATTATTATTTTTATAAATAACTCAAGGTGGTGAAGATATCTAATAATCAGTGGAACTGCTTGCCTTCACAAGTTCTGAGTGCTCCATCACTGGAAGTTTTTAAAAAGAGATTGGTCAGCCATTTAACTGGGATGACAGAGAGTCTCCTGCTTGAGATGGGGTTTGGGCTAGAAGACCTCCCAGGTCCCTTCTAGCCCTATGACTCTATGTTTTAAGTCCTAGCACTGGCATAAAAAAATATGAAGAATCAAATATGCCACCTTCCGAGAAGAGATTTCTATAACCATTTATCTGAAATAGTGTAGGGCTGGGGTGCCCAATCTTGGCAAATTTAAAACTTGTGGACTTCAACTCCCTGAATTTCCCAGCCAGCATAGCTGTGACCTGGCTGGCTGGGGAATTCTGGGAACTGAAGTCCACAAGTGTTAAAGTTGCAACTCTGTTATTCTGTTATTAGATTGCAACAAGGACATTGTGGAAAATATCCACACAAGGACATACAATGGGGGGGGGGGATAAGGAATAGCACATCCCCGTGTTATGCAGCATGTGAGACATTTTAGCCCGGAGCAAATGCCACGCATGGTCTGAAGGAAGTGGGCGGATCCAGTTTTGGGGCCCTATTTACAGTCACAAAGGAAACTGGAAAGGAAGCATGAAAGGAGCATGAAAATGCAATTAGATGGGGAATTCTAGGGGGGAGGAGACAGGACATTCCAAACCAGGCATTTTGGCTTTTCCTGATAAGACCCCTCAGCATATTTAGAGAACATGCCTTGCTGCAGATAAGAACTTGGTGTGGAGGGCAGACGTGATGGGGCTGAAAGACAGGAAGAAGAACTGCTTCCTTAGATTAGGGAAGGGAGGACACGTTCAGCTTGTATGCAATGAATTTCACACTTAGCATGGTTTTCCCTTAACTTTTTAGCAATTCCACACCTTGCATTAAATACCAACATTAGTTTAAGACATTATTATTCATAATCTACTAGAATAACGTGAATAATAATATATTGATAACATTATTAGAATTATATATATATATATATAACATTAATATAAAATAATAATAACTGCCTAGAAGGACTAGGGGTGACATCATAGCAGTATTCCAATATCTCAGGGATTGCCACAAAGAAGAGGGAGTCAAGCTATTCTCCAAGGCGCCTGAGGGCAGGACAAGAAGTAATGGATGGAAACTAGTCAAGGAGAGAAGCAACCTGGAACTGAGGAGAAACTTCCTGACAGTTAGAACAATTAACCAGTGGAACAACCTGCCTCCAGAAGCGGTGAATGCTCCAACACTGGAAGTTTTTAAGAAGAGACTGGACAGCCATTTGTCCGAAATGGTATAGGGTTTCCTGCCTGAGCAGGGGGTTGGACTCGATGACCTCCAAGGTCCCTTCCAACTTTATTATTATTATATTATTATTATTAGTGGCGCAGTGATTAAAGAGCAGTATTGCGGGCTAACTCTGCCCACAGCCAGGAGTTTGATCCTGATGGGGCTGAAGGTTGACTCAGCTTTCTATCCTTCCGAGGTTCTATCCTTCTGAAGACCCAGATTGGCCCAAAGGTGCTTTTTTCAAAAGGCAACTGGACTTTTCCTTGAAGACTTTTTTTCTTCTCATCCAAGAAGATTCTTCAGTTCTGAAGTGAAGCTGAAGTAGAAGAACTAAAGAAGCTTCTTGGATGAGAAGCAAAATGTCTTCAAGGAAAAAACCTTTTGGAAAAGCGCCTTTGGGACAACCGTGACCTGGAGGACTGAGAGTCTCCGGAAGAGCAGATTGTTGGGGGCAATATGCAAAGACTGCTTCAACACTGTAAACTGCCCAGAGAGAGCAGTTTAAATGCTAATGATCAGTGTTCTCCTGTATTCTAACAGCAACCAACCCCAACCCAAATTATTGATCGAAAAATAGCCAGAAAGAGTGATGACAGCCAGCCCTGCTTGGGGGAAAGAGGGCCTCTTAAAGGAAACCACAAAACAACCCATCTGTTATTACAGTTTTACTAAGTTTTGGTTTTGTTTTTAGTGGCTTTGAAAGTCCTCTGAGCAGCAAAATTTGGTCATGGAAGCGCTTAGAAACAGCGATCATCGTTGTCCTGCCAACCACTGCAGAGGACAAGGGTCTCCTCGGGGCTGGTCAAAAAAGTCAAGATGGCAGCTCTGAGGGGCTTTGAGTGCATCTGTGGACGTCCCTGGCAGAGGATTAAACTAAGGCTAGCAGGCAGAGATGAGGCACAGGGGACCCAGAATAGGGCAGGGCCACGCTTTATTTATTTATTTTATTTATTTATTTAGGATATTTATTTGCCACCCATCTTGTATCCAATGATTCTGGGTGGCTTTAGATCCAGTTCCAAGAGCCTGTGGCTTAGAAACAGAAATTCTGGTCCCAGCTGTAGTTGTAAGATGAGCACTACCTGTATAAACTGATAGCAAACCCCCTCCCCTGTAGCACTGATGATGTTACCTAGCTGGGCAATGAAACGTCTGCAAGGAAACCACCCAGCTCAGAGAGCACCCAGGACCCCTCAGTTCAGCCCTGAGCTGCGAATACTCTCTTCAGCTGGAGTGAGCAGATGGCAACAGTGATTTGCCAGAATGCATTCCCGTCCCAGCCTTCCGCATGACCTCGTGTCAGCATCTGCTTGGGGGAAGTTCATCAATGGACATCTTATATTCATAGCCCCATTTATATTGCAGTCATAAGCATCTTACTCAGAAGTCATCTGTGCTATATTCAGCAGTACTTCCTTTTATTTATATATAACTTTTTGAATGACTTGATGCAAACTTTAAAACTGTACTCTCTGCCAGTCACAGTTCACAGGGGAATTAATAAGTTTCCTCTGGAATTTCTATAAGAATGCTTCAGTTGAGTCGGTCCAAAAGTCCATCCTAACCCAGTATTTTGCCTCTGGATGGCTCACCTGCTGCCTCTGAGATGTTTGGGATGATCAATCCATATCCCACCATTGTTCTCCTGAAGATGGCATTTCACAGAATAACACCTTGGAGATCTTCTAGTCCAACCCCCTCCTCAAGCAGGAGATCTTACACCATTTCAGACAAAGTCCAATCTCTTCTTAAAAGCCTCCAGTGTTGGAGCACCCACAACCTCTGGAGGCAGGTTGTTCCACTGGTTAATTGTCCTCACTGTCAGGAAATTCCTCCTTAGTTCTAGGTTGCTTCTCTCCTTGATGAGTTTCCATCCGTTGCTTCTTGTTCAGCCTTCAGGTTTGATCCCTATTCTCCAAATATTCTCTATCCCTAACCCATGAGGACCACAGCTCCTCTCCCTCCTCAGCTCTATTTACACCAAGGTTGATCTCGGTCTGTTCATCTACTCAGTTAAGTCCACAAACCCAACACTCAGTCTCCAAATAATTGACTTGGAAAGATCTGCAGAGTCTGGACAGTCACACGAAGGGTGTGTTAGCAATGTTCCTGAGGAAAAACACCCACCTCACACCTCCAAATGCAGGATACATGCACTTTTCAGACACAAAGAGATTCAAATCACAAACAGGTCGACGATTTGCAAGGTTGGTGTCAGATAGACATGCATATTCCATTTCAGTAAAATGTCCAGGCTGCATTATGCAATGCGGGCACTTACACAACGAAAGCAAACACAAACTTCTCAATTTTCCCACAGTCCTTTCCTGCATTCTGGTGACCCTTCAATGATTGTAGCTTCAAATATTCTCCATGAATATTTACAAGAAGTAATGGATAGCAACAGCACTTAGAATTATATACCGCTTCAAGGTGCTTCACAGCCCTCTCTAAGCGGTTTACAGAGTCAGCCTCTTGTCCCCAACAATCTGGGTCCTCATTTTATTGACCATGGAAGGATGGGAGGCGGAGTCAACTTTGAGCCAGTGGAATCAAACTGCCCAACTACAGGCAGCCGGCAGGCAGCAGAATTCTGCATCCTAACCACTGCGCCACCACGGTGGATGGAAATTTATCAAGGAGAGATCCAACCTAGAACTTAAAAAAAGATTTCCTGACAGTGAGAATTATGCAGTCAGAGGACAACTTGCCTCCAGAAGTTGTGGGCGCTCCATCATGGAGGTTTCCAAGAAGAGAGTGGACAGCCGTTTATCCAGAATGGTACAGAATCTCCTGCTTGAGCAGGAAGTTGGACTAGAAGACCTCCAAGGTCCATTCCAACTCCATTATGCTATGTTCTATGTTTTAAGTCTGGAGAAATGTGACTTTTGTGACTTCACCTTTCTGACTCTGTTTCGATATTTTTTGGAAGTTTCCTCTTTATGGTCAAGTGTGACAACTTCCCACTTGCCTAATTCTTAGTTACTCATCTCTTTAGCAACATTCCTCCATCTCACAAGAGGAGAAAGCCAGGCCTTTCCCTTTGGTGGAGTATTTAAGCATCTAGTCTAAGATTTGGCTGGGTAAAACCAGGATGACCAGCCATAATATTGGCCGCAAGACCATCAAGATGCTTGTTCTCTCACTGTCCTGAGGACCTTTTCCAGCTCAGTGTTTGTGCCTAATGGGAGGAAGGAGGTCATCCGAGACCCATCTGAAGGAGGCACATGTCAGTGAACATGGCTGAGAGAGGAGAACCTGGTACTCTCCATCTCATCTGAGGTCCAGCGAGTGCTTCTCCAAGGACAGCTCCATAGGGGTGTGTCTAAGGCACAGTTTCCCAACTTTGGCCCCTTTAAGATGCACGGACTTCAACTTCCAGAGTTCCCCAGCCAGCTGGCTGGGGGCTTCTGGGAGTTGAAGTCCACGCGTCTTAAAGGGGCCAAGGTTGGGAAGCCCTGGTCCAAGGTGTATGAACAGGTTCTTTCAGGGGTTCAGTGAGTACTTGGAAAAGGCAGGTAAGGCTCATCCTTCTCATCCTCCACCCTGCCTTTTTTTCACTTCTGATTGGAATCAAATCCAAGGCTTTCCCTAGTTGACCAACTATTTTGAGAAAAAAAGCATGTGATAGTTCTGAAAAGAAAGGTGAGCCACCCTAAGCGTTGGCAAAGTTGGCAGAGCAATCTCATCTCTGTTGGTTCAGTCACTTGGACCATTCAAGGGAACTCTGAGGATGCCTTTTCAGTGAGCCCTGAAAACTATAAGGGTGTGAAGTTGCATCTAAGCGTGGGACTTGCCAGATAATGTGATGCTCCCAGGTGCTGAGCATGGCTTATCCCAAGGTCATGTGGCGAAAGGGGGGTTTCAAGAGAAGTCATCTGCAATAATATTTTGAAAGCTTGTTTGGTTTTGCGTCTACAACAACAACACAAAAATGGGGAAGGAACATCAAAAGGGAAGCTGTTAACGTGGGAGAGAGCAGAGGCGAAGACCACATGAGTAGCAACACATTTCTTTTGAAGTCATTTTTAAAAAGCTATTAGTGGATGCTCCCATTTGGGGGAATCATAACCAGGAAATAGAACTTGAGGATCCTTTGTCCACTGAGAAGTGCTTAGCAAAGAACAGCCTTCTTCGTGGCTGCTCCATCATTGGAGGCTCTCAAAAAACCATTTGCCTGGAATGATATAGGGTCTCCTCCCTTGAGCTGGGGGTTGGACTAGAAGACCTCCAAGGTCCCTTCCAGCCCTATGGTTCTAGGATTCCATGATTAGAGGAGTTGAAAGGCCTGAAAACAGTCAGCCTTCTTAAGCATCCATCAGGCAGAGGGAATTATCCCACTCAGACAGGAGATCCTGGGGTGAAAGATTAGCAAGACTGAGTGGATCCCTCAGTAGATCCCTCAGTGCACTCTAAAACTAAGTAGGTTCTCTGCATGTGACAGAACATTAGTTAGTTCACTTTATATGGCCAAATTAAGTACAATTTTAAGACAGTTGCAAGAGAAAGAAACAGAGCATTATAAAGATGAAACAGGCCATTTAAAAAAAAACCTGTAACAGTCTAAATCACAGAACCAACCTATGCTACTCTATTATGAGAACTGTTAAACAACTACCAATTACTAAAAATGAAAACAACAGAATATTTAGGTTTCAGTCCTGTAATGACTGGACTTTAGGCTCCTTATGTGATCATTCTCAGAAGGCTACATAAATGAGTATGAACCTGAATAACTCTTGCTGACCATCACTCATTATAAAATCACAAAATGAAGTTTGGAATTCTGCCTTGAGAGGTTCATGAGATTCTGAAAAGGGAAAACTGAGCTGTCTTTTAACCAAAAAACAATGATGATAAAGAGCTTGAATTTGGTTTAATATAGGTCACAAGGAAAGGGCTCAAATTTGGGCTTATAAAAAGGTGCCAGACGGGCCAGAAGAGACCATGGCCAAGTCATAGTCCCGCCCCCCATGTTCATTATGTTTACTGTGAGATCGTCCTAAGGACCTCAGTGAATGCATGATTGTGTCCGAGAAGAAAAATGCAGCTGAGGGGAGAGCAATAGTTAATCCTCTGGATTCTGCTGCACATCTGTGCACCATCAGTGGAACATGGATCTTCTTGAGAGAGATTGAGTTTATAACATAGCAAAATGCATGGTTAATACTAACCATTTTGTGAAATGTTAGGGCAGTGATTAGGTGCACGGCCAATTGGTTCTTTCGGATCCAGAGACAATGAACACCCCAATAAATAAAGGGATTTTAAACTTTATTAGTTCAATTAAATAGATTTAAAAGCAGAGCATTAAGCATACATACTAAATGAGATAATACCCAAATCTCTTACAAGCTTACAGGAGCTCCTTAATAAAATGACAGCAGAGATACCCCAAGGACAGTCAGTTTCCCTAGTACAGTGGCGGCGAACCTATGGCATGCGTGCCAGAGGCAGCAGTCAGAGCCCGCTCTGTGGGCACGTGCGCCGTCGCCCCAGCAGAGTTTGCCAGAGTAGCAGGCATGTGGCGTTTGGAAGCAATGGGGCAGGAAGTGAGCAAGCAAGCAGCGTTGCCTCCCCCCACCGCCCTGGCCCCAGCCCCACCCGGCAGCCCCCAAAGTGTGTGCACAGGAGGCGGTGAGCGCATCGGGGCCGACATTATCAGACAGCAGGGGCGGCATAGCCCGCTATGAATACCGGGCCTGCACCCTCCAGCAGCAGCGCTACGGCGGCACTGGCAGCACAAGGAGTCAGGGGAGCACGTGATGTGGACCGCCGGACACGCCTACTCCATCCCATCTCTTTTTGGTTGGAGAGCTGGTCGCCACTGATCATCTCCTCAGCCCCGAGGGTCTGGCCCTTGGCCCGCGGGTGGAGCGCATTCCCCTTGCACACCTCAGTACCTACCGCAACCGCCAGCATCTCACACAGGTCCATTAGACTACAGCCCAGAGTTGCAGGCCCACCCAGCATGAAGGAGGCAAAGCGGTCGGCTTGGAAGCCCCACATAGAGGTGGTAGAGCACGCCCAGGCCCAGCAGGCAAAAGGCCACCTCAAGCGGGGAAAACCGGATCCCCATTGGCGTCATGGCCGCCCAGGCCCAGCAGAGATGGGGGGAGGCATGCAATCCTAGCTGAAACTGGGGGGCCATGGCGCTGATGGGGATCCGGCTTTCCCCGCTCGGGGTGGCCTTTGGCTTGCTGGGCCTGGGCGTGCTCTACCACCTCTACTCAAGCTTGCTAGCCTGCCGCTTCGCCTCCTTTGTGCTGGGCGGGGCAGGCACTCCAGGCAGTGGCGGCAGCCTAATGTGCGAGCTGCTGGCGGTGGCAGCCCAAGGCAGGGCCAAAGTGCATCAGGTGCGCGAGGGGAACAGGCTTCACACGCGGACCAAGGGCAAGATTTGCAAGGGGGCCGAGGAGATAACCAGCAGCGACCTGCTCTCCAACCGCAAGCAAAAACAGATGGGATGAAGTAGGCACATCCGGCAGTCTGCATCACATGCCTCACCCCTCCCCTACTCCGCCTGCTACTGGAGGGTTGGCCCAGTATTGGCAGCAGGCTGCGGAGCCCCAGAGTGCGCCAGTCGAGGGGCCGGCAGGATGTGGCTGCTGACGGACACTGTCGGTTCCCATGTGCTTGCTGGCCTCTGTGTGCAGGGGCCGATGGTGTCAGGCAGCAGCCGCCCCGGGCCCTGCCTCGACTTGCCCCACAGCAATGGCACCTGTGCCCTGCCTCACCTCACCTCACCCAGCAGGATGAGCCTCTTGCCCACCACCCCACCCACCAGAGGCCCCCTGGATTTCCCCAACTCCGCCCGGCCTCCACAGGCATCCCCCCCACAAGCAATATCAAGGTGGCCACGCCCACCCAGTCTGCCGTGACCACCACAGCCACACCCACCCAGTGGGCCACGTCCCCTGCCCCCCCCCCAGAGGGCACCACAATGCTGATGCGGCCCTGGCACTTTGCGATAAATAAGTGGGTTTGGGGTTGCAGTTTGGGCACTCGGTTTGAGCAGATCAGCCTGGGCGTCCCTGGTGGAGCTTTGGGTCTCCCTGGTTGGGCAGACCCTCCTTTTGAACCCCAAAGGGAAGGACTGAGCTCCCACGTAGGACATTTGAACCCAGAGGCTTCTCTAAGAAGAGAAGGCCGCTGCCCAGGGAGACGCCACCATGTCCTCTATCCGGGAGCCATTTTGCCCTTTCTTAGAATAGGTTTCCCTGAAATCTGAGGGTCAGAAATGGGATGCTTGGAGGCTCTCTTGTGATGCAGCCTTGAAGGCTTCTTCTCTCTCTTCTCTCTGACCATGCAGAAGCTTCGGGAGCAGAAGAACTGAACAGGGTTCTGGGGGAAACTGTCACATTCCAAGTGAAGATCACTGGACCCTATAAATCAATATCCTGGAATAAAAGTGGCGGCATCGGATCTGGAAATATTGCTGTGGTGACCTTTCAGGAGCCATGTGCCCTTCTGGTCCTCCTACCAGCTTTTGAAAACAGAATGAATGTTTCCAAGGACTGCAGAGGATTACTTCTCAGTCATGTAGAGAAAAAGGATGCAGGACAATACACCGCACAAATTGTTTTACAAACTGGAAAGACAGCGCATGAGTCCTTTGAGCTACGGGTTTTTAGTAAGTATCCCAGCCATGGCAGCAAACTCCTGGCCTCCCTCCTTTGCCCAGGATAATGTGGAGAGGTGGGGCTTTTCTGTTGGGGGGGCTTTGGGTGTCCAGTTTCTGAAGAGCCCAGAACTGCTCACCTGCTGCTTTCCTTTCTGACTTTTGTTCCAGCATGCTCTGCCCGTCAGATGTTTGGGCAGAGTTTGGTCCATTTATACAATGCAAATTGGCTCAAGATGTTCTTCTCAGGTCTAGCCTAGCATATATTTGCTCCACTCATAGGCCAACATTTCCCTGTCTGTTCCATCCTGCTGACTGTCTTCCATGCCAGCAGCTTTGGCACAGTTGAGGATTTGCATTTCTATGATGGGTTAGAAGTAGAGCTCAGGTGGTCTCCTTTGAACTTCTCCCCTTGGAAGGAGGCCTGGGGGGGGGGGCAGCCCAGCCTTCTCCAGCCTTCCCTCTCCATGTGGCACAGGCTGCACCAGAGTAAGCCAAGTGGGTTCCCAGGTGGGGTGTCGGGAAGAGAAAGGCAGGTTTGCTTTGAGGCTGGACTCTCCAGAGAAGATCCTCAGGACCCCCTCCGTGGATCTGGTGGGACTGGCTGGACTCACAAACTCTTTGGGGAAGAGTCAAGGGGGCTTGAGGAGGTGAGCCTGGAGACTCATCATCCTGTTCTCAGTTCATGGTTTGGTATAAAAAGGGTTTGGTGGAGGGCAGAGGATGAAGGGTCCTATTGTCTTCTACCAGGTGGGCCTCACCTATGAGTGTCATAGGTGCGACTGGAGAAGATTTTGGGATTGTTATTTGTGACACAAATGGGTGATGCATATTTTTCCTGCTCTAATCTAAACTGTCAGAACCCGTTTCTTTCATTTGGGGTCTTATTTTCGGGTTCCGCCATTAGCTCGGCGGGAGGGGGGACGCATGGCTGCTACATTGTCTCACTCCCTGCTTTCTTTCTCATGCCTATGCCTTACTCTATCTCCTTTGATGTTCCTTGGGGTGAGAAAGGAATGTGCCTTGGGCCATTTGTCTTCTCTCTGGCCGTGGAAGACAAAGCCGGGGAAGTCAAGGCACAAAGTAACAGCCTTGAAAGCGGCACCTTCTGGTCCTGTTTCCCACCACCGCTTCACACCTGTGGATTGGCCAGCTTGAACCATCCGAGCGGACAGTTGGGGTGGGGTTTGTGAATGACTCTTTTAAACTATTATTTCGCGTGGGAAACCTTTAGATCCTGCCTTTTGTGCCTGTTGTCAACTTCTCCCAATAAAAGTTCCTTTTGGAAAGATACTGTTCCAGGAGTTCTGCTTTCGTGGGAAGAGGAATTGAGGTGGGTCCTTACATAAACAAAACCATTGGTTGATACATGCTGTTGCTGCTTTTCCTTCCTTGTTGGCCTTCCTGTGATTTTCTGGTCTTTCATAAATGGTGTCTCTCCATCTCCTGCTTAGGAGAGTTGCTGGACTCTCAGCTGAAGGTGACTTGCACTTCTGATGGGGCTGGAAATGGAACTTGGCAGCTGAACTGCTCTACAGAGACCTGGGAAGACAGGGTGAATGTCAGCTGGACTTCAGGCGCTAAGAGCATGGATCCCAGCCCTGGGAGTTCTGTGATCCAGTTTGCCTCCCAAGATCTCAATGCAACATGCACAGCAGAAAACCCTGTCAGCAAGGCATCCAGGATGGTCTCCCTAAAACAAGTTTGTGCAGGTAAGTTTTTATCTTCTTAAAAGAGGTCCTGAAACCAGAGATGAATCTGAGATTCTCTGGAATGTAAGGTCTCCTGCTTGAGCATGGGGTTGGACTAGAAGACTCCCAAGAAGATGTAAAAGACCTTCCAACTCTGTTATACTGTTACTGTTACATTTAGCTGGGAGACAAAAGGTCCTGGAGAAGGTAGATCTTCCCATGCAGAAGGACCATGGAATTTGGAAAGGGGTTGGGCTGCACCAACAATCCATAAAGAAGTCTGTGCAAACATATGGATTAAAGTTATTAAGCACTACTTCCTACCGTCACCAATTATATTCCTTTAATTTATTTTCCTCTTTTGATCAAGTTGAGGGGAAGGAATCTCTAACTGGAACTGGAAATCCTGTTTAGCCTTTTAGTTTTCCATTTCCATTGGATTACATATGTGGCATTAAGAACTAGAAAGCAGCTGACTGAGGAGTTTCTCCAGTTCTGAAGCTACTAAGCATCTCAGCATTTCCTGAGATTGACCACTGAGGCACCTTGTGTGCATCTTTCCCTTGTGAATAATAACACCAGCAACATTTCATTTGGACCACTCTGTTAGCAAATCCCATACACACACCATCTCCGAGAAAAGAAACTGGGTTTACAGACAATGAAATGCAGAACTGGCTACTGGCGAAGCTGATCAGTTAATTTGGGAGAATGCAGCCAAATTGCCTTGGTTACCCTAACCGTAGGATCCATGAACTGTCAGGTGCGAACAACCAGACCCGCACCTGTAGAGTTCAAATTGGCTACTTTATTGTTCTCCGACTATAATACAGGAATTTGTCCAGATTGTCAGCTTTCACCTGGGAAAGACCAGACAAGGCTTTCAGATTTTATCTTCTTGTGTTCCTGTAGCATGTCTAGGCTAATTCCCCACCTGAGCCCTCCGCCCAACAGGGATAGTTGCTCTCCAACAGGGACACTGAATCAGGGGAATTAGGAATCTGGAAGGATCCTCAAACAAGGAGTCAAAATTCGTTTGATTCTTTGCTAGACAGATCTCTAGATGGCGAGGTGATGATGACACTGCACAGACATTCCAGTTATTTATATTTTACCTAGTTAAATCTACCTCCTGAATTGGCAAAGCCGTTGGACAGAAATACATTTTGCAGTTTGGTAGAGAAAATGGTTTTCCCTTAAGCTAGCTAATGATACATATGTCTTGTGTTTAAAAGAAGAGGGGCATTGATGCTACAGGCTGCTCAGTGGCATTAGATGAATGCAGTTACTCCCTTCATTTTGCAAGCCTCGACTCAGACATGTGATAATGATCTCATTGCATGCATTTCCTGCCTCACTTTTGCTTTTATTACTCCTGTTTTCCTTTGCAATATAGTTTGTGTTTGTAGTAAAGAATAGATAAAGATGCTTTGGCCTGAGAAAATGGTTGTAAAATTAACTAGGGCTGACGATGTGCCTCCGAGAGGGTTAAGCGGGTAACTGCTAACTGTTAATGAGACGGCTGCACCAAGCCAGAGATGCTGCACGGTTGCTCACTGCCTGATCTCTGTTTCCTTTCGATCTGCTCTCTCGCACTACTCGCATTCTGCCCACCACGTTGAACCCCAGAGAGGAGACCTGAGACGGAGGCCCCCCAAGAGAACGGTGAGCTCCACCCCATCCTTACAGCTTCCACCCTTCCTTGCCCCCCCTCCTGATAGTTTTCCAAGGGTTTCCCCCCCCTCAAGCTTACCTAATAGATCCATCCTTGAAGGAGGGGGGAGGAGGATGAACTAAAACTAAGGAAACTCCTATACAAGTAGTCCTCGGCTTATAACAGTTCACTTATTGACCGTTCAAAGTTACAACGGCACTGAAAATAGTGACTTAGGACCATTTTTCACACTTACAACCGTTGCAGCTTCCCCAGGGTCTGATCAGAATTCAGACACTTGGCAACTGCTTCATCCTTACGATGGTCACAGTGTCCCCGGGTCACGTGATCCCCTTTTGTGACCTTCTCACAAGCAAAATCAAATGGGAGAAGCCAGATTCACTTAACAACCTGACTTAACAACTGCAGTGATTCACTTAACAACTGTGGCAAGAAAGGTCATGAAATGGGGCAAAACTCACTTAAAAACTGTCTTGCTTACCAACAGAAACTTTGTGGTCTCAGTTGTGGTCGTAAGTCCAGGACTGCCTGCAATTGCAGCCCCTTGCTGGAAAGTGTATAAATAGAGGAGAATATCTGCAGCTCAGGGTTGGACTGTGGGGTCCTGGGTGCTCTCTGAGCTGGGGGGGTCTCCTTGCAGACGTTTCATGACCCAAACTAGGTGGCTTCATCAGTGCCAGCGCAAAACATCAATCAACAATTAGACAAAGAGCATCAAAAACCATCTGTGAGAAACAAGGCTCACACTCAAATTGTTGGAAACAACAAAGTTTTTATTTACAAAGCGTTTGCAAAGGCTGGTGGACCTCAAAGCTGCAAGTAAGAGACCACATTCCGGTAACAGAGCTCAGCAGTTTAAATACATTTCCATCGCCTGGCCCTCGTCCGTCCTCCCCAGGCCCAGGTCGACAGGCCCCGGCCAGTCACATGCTAACAGTCCGCCTATCATGTGCCACCGTGCCTAAATGCTTAAAGCTAGTTAAGCCCTTGTAGATTAATCAAGCTGACGTGTTTTTTTTACGTTGCAGATTAATCAAGCTGATGTGTTTTTGTACGTTGCAGATTAATCAAGCTGATGTGTTTTTGTATGTTGCAGATTAATAAAGCTGATGTTTTTGTATGTTGCAGATTAATAAAGCTGATGTGTTTTTGTATGTTGCAGATTAATAAAGCTGATGTGTTTTTTTTACGTTGCAGATTAATAAAGCTAATGTGTTTTTGTACGTTGCAGATTAATAAAGCTGATGTGTTTTTGTATGTTGCAGATTAATAAAGCTGATGTGTTTTTGTATGTTGCAGATTAATAAAGCTGATGTGTTTATGTATGTTGTACATAAAACAGTGAGTCTGTAAAACAAAACTCCAAAGAACAATAAAAAGTGGGTAGCATATTTAAGCCAATCATGTCTGGCTTGAGTTTATTTCCTTATCTTTCAGTTGCACTTTACGTTTGCTGCTTTATCTTTTCTCTCTACTAACCAGATTCTGGCTCCCATACAACTTGTAGCAACATGTGCACACTCTGCTCAGGACACCCATGAAAATGCCTCCAGCCCCCAAGTCTTCCAGGGCAGAGAGTCAGAATGCCTGAAGGAAAAGCAAGACATAAATCTAACAAACTAATAAAAAAAGAAATATTTAGACTTGACTTATCCCGATTAATGCAAGAATGAATTTTAGGCTGTATTCACACAGTTCATGAATCCTGGAAGATGGGATAACAAAACCCTGGAATAACCCAGCCCCAAAAGCTGAACGATTGAAAGCGATACTGCTGGGAGCTACCACCCCAATTAATCAGAATAACAGAATAACAGAGGTGGAGGGGACCTTGGAGGTCTTCTAGTCCAACCCCCTGCTCAAGCAGGACATGCTATACCATTCTGGACAAATGGTTGTCCAGTCTCTTCTTGAAAACCTCCAGTGATGGAGCATCCACAACTTCTGGAGGCAGGTTGTTCCACTGGTTCTCACTGTCAGGAAATTTCTTCTTAGTTCTAGGTTGGATCTCTGCTTGACATATTTCTATCCATTGTTTCTCGTCCTGCCTTCTGGTGTTTTGCAAAATAAGTTGACTTCCTCTTCTTTGTGGCAGCCCCTCAAAGACTGCTATCCTGTCACCCCTCGCCCTCCTTTTTGCACAGTGGCAATCATCTGGATTCCCCCTACCCTTCCATGACTATAATTTCGTCCATTTCCGGATTTTAGCATTTTTGCCTTGCAAATTTTAATTGCTTTTTGCAAGACCCAAACAAGGCAGCATTTCCTTTCTTTTTTTATTTTTTCTGTTCGATATTTCCACGTCTCTCCAACCTGGTTTTTCCTTTCTTTCTTTTTTCCTGTTCCCACCACAAATACAAGAGTGCCTGTCAAGATTCACATCCTTGTGGGGTGGGGGTATAGTAATTAAAATGTATAACTGAAACTTGTTTATAGGTAATTAATTTTAAGCAGGCCTTATTAATTCAATGGAAAGAAATTAATAATTTTTCTCCCAGTCCTGCTTATAGAGCAGAGTTTATACATACACAAGTGTGCCCAAGGCAAATCTCTCAGATGGGTGTGGTGAGTACACCCTGCCCAAGTTGCAGCATTTGAGGGCAGGTGGAAAAAGGGGAGAGGACCACATGCCTACAGAGACTCCTGGGGCCTCCTCCCTCCTCAGTCAGTATAAGAGAAAGCAGAGTTTGAAGGTGCCTTGGAGGTCTTCTAGTCTAACCCTCTACTCAAGCAGGAGTCCATTGCAGACAAAGGCAGTCCAGTTTCTTTTTGAAAGCCTCCAGTGATGGAGCACCCACAACTTCTGGAAGCAAGCCATTCCACTGATTAACTGTCCTCACTGTTAGGAAATTTCTCCTTAATTCCAGGTTGCCTCTCTCCTTGATTAGTTTCCATTCGTTGCTTCTTGTCTTACCTTCTGGTGCTTTGGAGAAATAAGTTGACACCCTTTTCTTTGTAGGAGCCCCTCAAATATTGGAACACTGCCATCATGTCACCCCAGTCCCTCTTTTCCAAACTCTCTTCCCCTTTCTCTTCCCCTCCTTTTAGAAAAAGCCACTGAGGTGGGCAGCTTTCCCACCCCTCGTCTCAGCAGTTATCCCCAACTCAGCTATTCAGGAATCTTTTTCTCCTAGAGATTGAAGGGCCACCTACCAGTCCATCAATGAGCAGATATGACACTGCCAGAATGTTTGCTGTCCCAACCCTGCCTGTTCAGGATTGTCCCAAATGGTGTTATTTATAAAGCTAAGCTTTGGGAAAGGATTGCTGGATTCCCTCAGTGATGGGAAACTGCCAGCCAGGCTGCAAGGAGGAGTCAAGCAAGTGGCAGAAGCTTGACCTGCCCCAAGATCATTGAAATCTTATCTAATCTTTCCCAGCGGAAGGCAAGTAGTCTGGAGCGATTCTTGTAACATAGGCAATAAACAATAAAGTTACTGACTTTCATTATTGCTTGCCGGACACCCAGCTAAGTTTTCAACTCCCCCAGCAGGCAGGAAAGCATCGATAAATCACTCACTGTAATATTAAGGGAAATTGGGAAGAAGGCATGTTTTCACAGATGGCTGAAGCTGCCCATTTAGCCTTCTGCTGCAACTCGCTCTGGGCTTTGTGCAAGCATTTTGTATTTGTGAGCTCAAACATCAATTCCTTTTGGAGGCTGGACTAGAAGACCTCCAAGGTCCCTCCAACCAAATTATTCTATGTTCTATGGACACTTTTAGCTTTCTGGACTAGTCCTCTTCTTTTTTTATTATTATATTTTATTGATTTTTTACAATAACAATCCCTAGTGCTTAGCAAACAGTGTGTTTTCTGGGCTCATATATTTAAAAACAATAATAATTAATTTCTATAATTAATCAATATGTTAGTCAATGATATATTTCCTTGATCTTCTCTTCTTCCAGTAGTATTCTCCTTTTTGTCTGCATTAAACAAATATAATTCTTAATATTTTTGATATATACAGGATTGAGTATAAACATTTTTCTAGTATTTATACAACTAACAATGACATCAACATATAACATCTTTTTAAATCAGTTTATATTTCAATTGTATTTATAAAAGTCATCTTATTAAGTCATTATGTGTCCTGTTTTCAAGATTCTTATTTAAGCTTAATTTCCCCGCTGTATTCAAATCACTCTTATCATTCATAATTTTCTCAAAATTAATTACCTTTAAATATCCAAACTTTTCATTCACATACACCAGGAGTCTTCAAATGTGGCCCTTTTATGACTGGTGGACTTCAATTCCAAGAATTCCTCAGCCAGGCATGCTGGCTGAGGAATTCTGGGGGGTTGAAGTCCACAAGTCATAAAAGGGCCATGTTTGAAGACCTCTGACATACACCATCCCAATATTTTTACATTTCATGTATTCTAATCAGCTGATTAGGCAGCTCCTTTGAAAATTTATATTAAATCTGAGGTGCTTGTTGGGCTCTTTTGGGGCATGGATGTAGGGTTATTTTAGAGGAGTGTTAAATATTATTCAAAAGCAGCCTTAATAACTTCTGACAGGGCTGGGAAAATTATACAGGTAGTCCCACAAGTTATGACTGTAGTGGAATTTGTCCATGATGGTCATAAGTCATGGTGTAAAGCAGGTCATCATATGAGTGGGGCCGGTTTTACGACCTTTTTTGCAGCAGTGAATGCCACGGTTCACAATGGGGCATTTTTGCTGAAAACCAGGAGTAAAGACCAGTTTTCAGCAAAAATGTTGTAAATTGTGTAAATCGCTCCAAATAGCCATAAGTATGGGCTTCCTCAGAGGAATCCTGACACTTCCATAAGTCCCTGTCCAGGGTACTGAGGCAACTGCCTAAAACAAGGTTTTTCAACCTTCACAACTTTAAGATCTGTGGACTTCAGCTCCCAGAATTCTCCAGCCAGCCAGCATACTGTAAGCGGACTTCAGCTCCCAGAACTCCTCAGCCTAAGTGCACAATCACCAAACACAATTACTGTTTTCATAGGCCAGTTAACCAAATGTAAAAAAAGTGGTTAAAACTGCAGGCCCGTTGCGGTTTTGAGGTGATCCAACAGTATTATTGGGCTCTCAATTATGTATTGTTTTGAGGAGGCTGAAAAAACTTGAAATGAATTGCATGATGTGAGTTTTAATGATTGCTGGTGCTTATCTACAAATGTATGGTATATACGGAGATGATTTGGCAGTTTTTAGTGGCAGGATGAGGTTTGTTGTTACGCTGAGAAATTATTGTGTTGAGACATGTTACGTTGAGAAATAATTTAATTTTTATTTTGACTTCCTGATGAGATAGTGCTATTCATACAATATATCTAGTGATGGGCTTTGCAAATTACATTTATGTATTATTTATTAAATGCATATGCAGCCCATCTTGCCAAGAGGCAACTCTAGACAACTAACAATCAAGTAAATGGTTGAAATCATATGAAACTATTACTGTTAGTGAGTTATACCATGAAATCTAATTCTTGGCTTAGGATAGCCATTCAGACCTCAAATCTTCTTTTGTTAAAGTTACACACCCCTCTCTTACAATTCATGTCTTCCATTTACCAATAGTTCCATTTAGTTCTATCCAGCCAGTCTGGTCTAGCTAGTCAGACTAGAAACCAGGAAATCCCGAGTTCTAGTTCCGCCCTGGCAGGAAAGCCAGCCAGGTGACTTTGGGCCAATCACTAGGAAACTGAGAGGTCTAGTCCCGCCTTAGGCACGAAAGCTAGTTGAGTGACTTTGGGCCAATCACCAGGAGACTGAGAGTTCTAGTTCTGCCTTAGGCATGAAAGCCGGCTGGGTGACTTTGAGCCAGTCCATCTCTCTGAGCCCAACCCACCTCAAAGGGTGGGAGTTGTGGGGGGAAATGGGAGAAGTGAGGCGCATTGGATATGTTCACCACCTTGAGTTATAGGGCAGATTAACAAAATCTCAAATAAATAAATAAATAGCTGAAACTTCTGCAGAACTCTTGTGTTGTGGCAGAGCAGAAGAAGAAGGGAAATTACATTATCTGGAAGCTGTAAATAAAAGGCTGAAAGATGTTTAACTGCTGCCCGGAGTCTCTCAATGGCTCAGGGTTTTCTCAACATCTGTCCAATAGGAAGCAGATTTTCTGGGCAGAAACACCTGTTACTGGAAAAGATACTTAAAAGGGGTTTTTCAGCGATAGGGACAATATTCCTGCATCAACCAAATTGGAAAGTTAGTAAAAGTTCCATAGTTACGTTTCTTCAGCTTATGATCCAGATCTGGAGGTATAGGATCTCCTTCCATGGGCAGAGGGTTGGACTAGAAGACCTCCAAGGTCCCTTCCAAGCCTATTATTCTACGTTCTATGAGAGGAGAGCATGATCCTGACAAGGAAGGAAGGGAGGGGTAAAGCTGCGTTATTCTGGTGATTTTTGTCGATGATATCTTTCTGCTGTTGCCAGCTCAGCTCTGTCAGTTGCAGGGAATTGTGGGTAAAGAAAAATTACCCCATGCAGGGAGACCTCATTTAGCAACCACAATTGGAACTGGCAACTTGGTCGTTAAACAAAGCAGTTTCTAAATTGAAACCACATAACTGTGCTGATGATCTGACCTCAGTTTTTCTTCACTTTACAGACCTGCGAAGGTCATCAAAGAGAGGACTGGTTATTTTTTCATCACTGTCATAACTGCAAATGGTCGCTAAATGAGGACTACCTGTATAGGGAAGAGACCTCTGCAGGATTTCTCGTGTTTGACCAGGGTTGACCCAACCTCTGCTCTTTTTTGCAGGAAAGGATCAGCGTGCAAGCAGTGCATGGATCGTGGGCGTGATTGCAGCTGTTTTCCTCATTGTGCTTGTCACAGTTGTTGCCGTTTGTGTGTGGAAGAAGAAAGGTACAAGATTTTTCTCAGCTGCGTGCCCCCCTTGCAAAGCACCCCTTCCACTGACTGAGTTCCCCGCTCCCGTTCTCTTTCCTTCTGCCTCCATCCAAAAGGAGAAAAAAGCTTAGCCAGAACGTCACCCAGGCGCCTGTGGGCCACCAGGTGGGCACACCCTCCTCCCCATCCCAGGGGACCTTTTACTTCACCATGGATGTTCCAGAGGCAGGAGGGCCCAACCATTTTAATCTGGGCTCTTCCTTGCATCCTTCAGGCCTCCAAGCCATCCCCTTCCGAGGCTGGTCTTGGAAAGAGAGCTCAGCCAACACACAATGAAAAGGGCAGGACTTGGACCCCATGGCTGTGTCCACCATCTTGACTTTTTTGACTCCTTATGGTGCTATAAAGAAAGTTATGGGCAAAGAGAATCTCCCAGGAGGTCTCAGATGGATGGGGCACCCACGGCTTCACTGGGGAGCAAAGAGAAAGGGTCCCAGGAGGCCCATCTTATCTCCCAGCTTCACAGAGCAACTTCTGCATCTGGTGGGAGATATCAGCAACCTCAAAATTGTCTCTCTCTACCTGGCCAAGAGAAATTTCCTCAGCATCCTCTGGTCCACCACCATCATTTGGGCAGCTGCCAACTGGTGGGCTGGGCAAAGTGCCATTTTTGGCTTCTACAGAACCTGCTGCCCAGCAGACACCCCATTGCAAACTGGTAAGAGGGTTCTGGTAGGAGAACCCCCCAACAAGGACTGGAGACTCCAAATCCTTGCTGGAAAATCTACCTTAAACCCTGCCCCCTCTCTGCCCACCAAGCTTTTCATAGGTTTCACCAAGATTAGCCACAACATATTTCCAACACGCCCCCAGCTTTACACCAAACATAGCAATTGTGGCTCACAACCCACCCACTTCCTTGTTTCATTTGGTTTCTTTTCCTTCCACAGCGACCAAGAGGAGTCAACATTTTACGACGCACACAGGTAACAAGTCCCCCTCCCCCTAAGAGACAGCAAACATCTGCCACATAAGACAGGGAGGTTTGCACACGCACACGCACCCACACCCACACCCACACCCACACAGAAAGACAATTTAAAAAGGGGGAAAAATGGAACCACCATAGCAAAGGGCGAGAGAATTGATTTGAACACCTCCAAGGAGATGTCCAGGAGATCAGTTGCTGGAACGATACACACATTGCTAAATTTCAGGGGCTCCCCAGGTTTTGGAGGCTGGTGCACATTAATGATGTTAAGAGCATGCTCGGAGGGGGCTGGCGGCATTGATCAAGTGAACACTGATCAAGTGAGACCCCAGAAAGAGTGCAGAGAAGAGCAACAAAGATCATTAGGGGACTGGAGGCTAAAACATATCAAGAACGGTTGCAGGAATTGGGTAGGTCCAGTCTGATGAAAAGGACCAGGGGTGACATGATAGTAGTCTTCCAATATTTGGGGGGCTCTCACAGAGAATAATTTTCACTAATGTCAAAGTTTTAATCACAGGCTGTCGGGGTTTTTTTCTCCCAATTATTTGGCAGGTGATGCTACAGGTTCCTGAATGGGACAAGAGGGATTTCCTTCATACCCCTCCTTCTTCCTCCCTTCCTGTTTTCCCCAGGACTGGAGACAGGGGACAAGTAACTGGTGACCCCAGCACAAATAACAACAACAAGAACTACTCAAACTAATAATTGCTTTTGTTCTGCTCCTTTCAAGCAGAGCTTGAATCATTCAGTAGAAGTTTATTCCCACTAACCACATAGTCCTTCCTTCCTTCCTTCCCTCCCTCCCTTTTCTTCCCTCCCTCCCTCCCTCCTTCATTCATTCCTTCCTTTTCTTTTTTCCTTCCTTTTCTCTTTTGCTTTTCTTCCTTCTCCTCTTTCCCTCCCACCCTCTCCCTTCCTTTTCTCTTTTGATTTCCTTTCTCCCTCTCTCTCTTTTTCTGAAGAAAGAGGAGAATAGGTGAACTACCGTGAAATAAAAAACTGACAAAACAAAGGGATGTGAAGTATTAAAGTATTAAAATGTTAGGAAGGGTTTGTGTATGTGTGTCTTAGTGAGTTGTTTGATTAGCTTGTGATGCTGCATGCTGTACAATCCAATATCATCTGGTTTGATGCAATGGCCAAGACAAATGTTCAGAATCTGGCTTGTTGTGACTTGTGGTCCATGTTGTGAGGGCCTGCCGGAGGCCCTCTCTCCGTTCCCTTCTGAGGTTGTCCTCACAAGTTCTCTCACACAATCCTTGGATGCTTCTCTAGAAAGTTTGCATATATTTTGCTCTTGAGAGTTGTGCTTTGGAAAACACGAATTCAGAGGGCAGATAGGCACACACAACATCCTCTCCAGAAGCACAACCCACAAGCACAGCCTGGCTGGTGAAGGGTGGCCATTGGGAAGGAGAAGGAAAACGTCCTGCCATCAGAAAAGACGTGGAAATTAACTTGGAGCAGACAGAGGCATGATGGAACGGAGGAGAAAATGGCCTCCTAAGAAAACGCATTTCCTGTTGAAAAGATAGGAGAGAGAAAATGGTGCTTTTTTTTTTTTAGTTGGTTGCAAAACATTTCTGCTTGACCAGAAAGCTGCCGCTACATTTATAGTTGGAACATGCTACCTGTGTAAATTTCGTTTTTCTTGTTCCTAAACAAGAAATACCAATGGATTTAAAATAAGAAAAAAAAATCTCTCATTTTTTAAGGATGCTGACCTGTTTTAGACTTTGGGAGGGTCTCAATGTGTACAGGGAAATGTTTCACTTTATTTCCAATCCAAGGAATCAGACAGGATTTACAATGTATGGATTGTTTTGTTTGGCTGAGTTGTTTTACACAAAGTGTGGTTTGTTCTTTGTTACTAAATGAAGTGTTTTTACTTTTGTTGTAAATGTCTTCTGTGTGGGGGAGGGCTTGTTTTGTTTGTGCTAACACGAAATAAAACATCTACTTGATTCAACTTGCATGACTAACTGACTGACTTGTGGCCCACTTAATGAGGTTTGCACACAATCATTAATGCTTATTAAATGCACCTTCCTCCGCTTCTGTTTTGATGTTTAAACTGAGCCCTTTAATTAAATTAATTGCCTGCTTCAGTGAATATCAACACAATAATTAATGTCGGCTCTATTCAGCTTCGTTTGGGAGGGGGAGACACCCTTTAGCAACAGAGAAATAAAAGGCCAGGCCAGAGGAAAGGAAAGGAAATTATATTTTGACTGCTTAATTTTATTTCTTTATCTTACCCTGAGAAGGATTGGGAGTTGTCAGCCCAGACAGTCACAACCAGCCCTTGAGTTCCACCAGGGCCCATCTGGATAACAGTCACAATTTTTCTTTGCAGAGATTGAAAACCCACCTATGAGTGATTCCACCTTAATAGGAGACCAGCCCAAGGTAAGTTCATAAGAACGTGAAACATAGAATCATAGGGCTGGAAGGGACCTCGGAGGTCTTCTAGTCCAACCCCCTGCCCAAGGTCCTCAACAAAGGTCTTCCAAAGCTCCTTGAATGGACCAGGGTGATCTACCAGTCCATGGGTCTCCAAACTTGGCAACTTTAAGACTTGTGGACTTAAATTCTGGGAGTTGCCCAGAATTCCCCAGCCAGCCTTGCTAACCAACTCTAACACTAACCCTAATCCTTGCTGGCTGGCTGGGGAATTCTGGGAGCTGAAGTCCACAAGTCTTAAGGTTCCAATTTGGAGACCCCTGCACTAGTCCATCGAGGTCCAAGTCACCCCCTTGAATTCACCTCCAGATCTTTGCTCAGCTACTATGGGCCAATTTTGACTCCTGCTCTGGTTCTTCTTGAAGTACCACCAACTCAATCCCATGTCCTCCATAAGGGGAAGGAAGACCCTTGAGATGAAATCTGAAAATGCTATCAGGTTTTCAAAACCAAGTCTTTCTTAAGCCAGGTGATCTAACTTCCAGGATTCTCAACCACGGTTTTGTGTGTGGGGAATTCTGGAAACTAAAATCCACACTTCCAGAAGATGTCCATATTTGGGGAAGGATGTTCTTCTCAACAGAATAAAATGGAGTTGTATGTTATGGGCTGTCCAGGTTTCTCTTTCTTTTCCTGATTTGAGGTCTTCACGAGGCTCCTTTAAAGAGCTCAAGGCCAGAAAGGGGGCGGGCACCCACTTGCCATGCGTTGGAGTGTTGTGGGTGTTCCTTGAGGTGCTGTGGCTTTAAAGTTGTATTTTTTCTTCTTCTGTGAGTTGTGTTCAATTTTGTGACGCATATCCTACGGTAATTTTTTTAAAGAGAAAAGAAATAACTAATAACTTTCAGATAAACAGGTAGGAAATGACACTTTTCCTTCTTTAAGAGGAAAAAAATGTGTTAGCTTTAGATCTTACGGCAAGTGTATAATTAAAAATAAATCTCACTAAAATTACTCATAGCTTCTTCATTTTAAATTTTCCAGAGGGACACTCAGGGTCAATGAACTTTGAAGTGAAACTGCTTGTTGCTCCAGCATTGATATGTATCACTGCTGCCCAATCATTGGTGGCCCTTCTGCCATAAAAGAGGCCTTTGGGAATGACACTGTAGCCAACCGAAAGGTTAGAGGCTGTGTGTGACTTTGAAAAATAAAGGAAAGAGTGAAGCCAAGCAAAAAATAAAATAAAAATAAGTAGAGTAGAGCAGTGGTCCCCAACCCCCAGTCCGTGGACCGGTACCGCGCCACGGCATGCCAGCAACTGGTCTGCAGAAACCAGCAAAGCCCCATCCACGGGATGCAGGCAGCACACAAAACCACACACCCTCCGGTACGCAATAAAACCTCTCTCCACAGAACCGGTCCCTGGTGCCCAAAAAGTTGGGGATCTCTGGAGTAGAGTAGAAAGTGAAAGTGAAAGTAAAAAATAAAGGTCAGGGTGAAGTAAAAAAGTAAAGTGAGGTAAGGTGAGTATAGTAACAAATAGAAAGTGAAAGTGAAAGTAAAAAATAAAGGTAGGATAAAAAGTAAAGGTAAAGAGCATAGTAAAAACTAGAGTAGAAAGTGAAAGTAAAATAAAGGTAAAGAGTATAGCAAAAAGTAGAGTGAAAGTGAAAATAAAGCCCCTCCCCCTTGAAACCAGAGTCAGAAGAAGCAGAGGACTCTCTCTCTCCACAGCATCAACCCCTTTTCAATTCAGAATTGCTGTAAACCTGGCAGGTGACAGTAAATACAGTATTTCACTTTTTCTCTTTTTTTTTTAACACCTAGCAAACCAGGAGAAAGGCAAATCAGCCAGCTAGAAGAACACCAAAGAACAACCAGGAGATGCCCCACACCATTTATACAGCTGTGCAGCATCCCAAGCAGGTAGGAAATATTTATTGATTATTTATTAATTAAATTTATATAGCTGTCCAATTCACACTTAATGACTCCGGGTGGCTTACAATGTTAAAAATCACAACATACAAACACATAAATCCCACACTCTCGCATCCCACCTCGGCAGCAGCAGCAACAGATCAGTCACTTGATCAGCTCCGACTCCATTCGGGGTCCCCAAGAGATCGCCAACACCACCATATTTTGAGACCCTTTCTGAAAAAGCAACGGGATGGGGGGCAACTGTAGCTATAGGAGAATGATGTTCCATAGACAAGGGGCCAACACTGAGAAGGCTCTTTTTGGTGGCCCTACCAGATTGTACATCCCTAATTGATGGGAGCCGTAACACGCCCTGATATCCCATCGTGGTGGGCCGGGTGGGTGTAATAGGGGAAGAAGTGGACCTTCACTCCTTTCCATTTACAGCAGCCTTTTTGAACACTGGTCTTGGAATCCCAGCCATATGGGTCTGGTAGTTCAAAGCAGCCAGAGGGGCACCAAGTTGGAAGAGGCTGTGTTGGTAAAACACACACACTCACTTCTCGAGGCCACAAGGAATAAATTGTGATTCAGCTAAAACAAGAGTCTCTAAACCTGGCAGCTTTAAGACTTGTGGACTTCAACTCCCAGAATTCCCCAGCCAGCCAAGTGCACAAGTCTTAAAATTGCCAAGTTTGGAGACCCCTGAGCTAAAAGATTACAACTGGGGGTGGGGGGGGTGAAGAAGGCTTGGAAATTTGGGTTGAAATCTTTTTTTTCTACTATGAATTTAAATAGAATGGTACTTGGAGAAAAGAGAGTGCAAACGGCTCGTGCTGTTTGTCCTCTATTTTTTAACAAGTGATATTTTAGACATTTGGATTTGCTGCTTATGGCCATTCTGTCTTCCCTTAATTGCTTCCGGTTTTGAAAAGGATTGTGCAAATTCTAAAGCAGAGTCCAATTTCCTGCCATCATGCTAAAAATAATTCAAATTTTATGTTTTTCAAAAAAAGATGAAGCTGCGTATAGGATCATATATTTCTTCTTCAGAGGGAATGGTACATTTGCTAACCGTTCTGCAAAGCTACTCTAGGAAACTGGAATACTTAAAAGGTTTACGGTGTTCACACAGGTAGTCCTTGACTTGCGACTGTTCGTTCAACAACCATTTGAAATTATGGCAGCACTGAACAAAGAGACTTAAGACCCTGGCCCAAAGTTACAACTGCTGTGGCATCTCTGGGGTCACATGAACAAAATTTAGTCCCTTTCAACCGACTTCAGGGACACGGCAGTGGCCCCCGTGTCAACCGTCCCACTGGTTGAGGCAGCAAAGGAGACTCCTGGGACATCTTTTACCAAGGGTATAACTTTACTGAAAATTTCATGTGGGTACAGAAGTGGAAAAGCCAATTCTAACATGTTCGCGCACAAAGAGCATAGGAAAACCTTGCCCTGGTCCTCCCACTGTCCATTTGTCTAGCCAATCAGTTACACTCGTGTTGTTTGGGGAACGGTTTCTCCACCTTGGGCTTTCCCAGCCGATGACCTTGGGGTGCTGGATCTGTCCCAGGCTTCAAGTCGGCACACTTGCATTCCTTTACCCTCCCCGATACCCCCCTTCCTCCTCCTGTTACTGATGTCTGGTTGTGAGCTGGGTTTGCGTAGTGAGCCGACCATGACATCCCACATCAACCCTTCATCCCTCCCTGCTGTGTGCCCACCTCTTCCTCCCTACCTCCTGTCACAACTTGGTCCACTTACCTTTTCCATAAATCTCCTTCAGGATATAGCCACTGCACCACACTGCCTTCCTACACAGAGGCCATCTGACACTGTTCCAAAATGGGTGCCATTTTGGGAGCAATTGCCAAGAATTGAATGAATTCAAGATGGTGCCATTTGGCCACCGTCCAGTATAGAGCGACCAAGGGATGGATCAGCTGGCTTTCCTTCCCAAAGTCAATCTCCGAGATCTTGCTGAATGACGGTCGTGACTTGCAACCATAATGGGCAGGCTCCATTATGGTCGTAAGTAAAGGACTACCTGTAGTGGTCTTTTCTAAAGATATTTTTTGGGAAGGCAAAGGCTCAGATTCTCCAGACTTAGTCTAATACTGTGTTTTTCATACTTGGCAGCTTTAAGATGTGTGGACTTCAACTCCCAGAATTCCTCAACCAGCATGGCTGGCTGGGGAATTCTGGGAGTTGAAGTCCACACATCTTAAAGTTGATATGGTTGAGAAACATTGGGCTAACAATTTCTCTTTTGCAGAATCCTTTACAAACAGATGATGAGAAGATACAAAAGGGACGGCGCAGCCATCAGAACCAAGGAGATAAAACGATTTATTCAGAGATCACCAAGTCACAGGAGGCAGGTGGCTTTCTTGCTTCGGCTTTTGACACCTCAATATTCCAGTATACATTTCACCTAAACGAAGCTAATTACTGGGATTCTGAATTGAAAACAGTCAATTGTGCTGCATTCACACAACATACTACAGCTAGTAGTATAATATACAATTAAATCAATAAAAACGTTTTAAAACAATTTTAAAAAACTAAATAAAAATATTTATCCAAAACAAATATTCATAACAGCTGAGACACTTGGCCAGTTAATAACAAAGCCGGGAAGTGGGGGCCCTAGCACATTCAGCCCCTCTGATATAGGGTCGCTTGCCTTGAGACTAGAAGACCTCCATGGTTCCTTCCAACTCTGTTATTCTGTATTCCTGTCCATTCTCACCTTCATTGCAAAAGCTCCCCTCCCCCCATAATCCCTCTTTTTCCAGCTAGGTCTCAGCTCTCCAAATAACTGCGTCCCTGTCTTCTCCTTGGCAGAGTGAAGACCCAAACATCAAGACCATCTATGAAACGGTGCAAAACCCCCGCCCGTCAAATCATCTGGCCTCGTAGCCTTTGTTCAACAGCCCCCCTCTCCAAAGCCAGCAGGGGATGCCCCCCCTCCCCCAGAGCTGGGAGAGTGCCTGAGTTCCTTCTTCGAAAGGCGGCCTGGAGCACCTGCAGAGGATCCCGAGCACAGGAGAGAGAAGCGGACACGACAAGCCGGGGCTCATTCCAGGATCAGCCCCAACTTTCGGTCCTGGACCTGCACTGGCACCAGCAGCTCGTCCTTCTGACTCGGGGAGTGGGATGGGACAACTCGCCACGGCCAACCTGTGCAAGACAACTCGCCAGAGGGCAGTACAACAAATACAAAATGAAATCAGTTTTGGTGGAACCATGGCCAATAATAATAAAATCCAGAAATACAAGGATTACAACAATTTCAATGAAAACATGGTCGCCAATAATAAAAGTAACTGAATGAAAAGATTAATATAGTCTTGAACTGTCCGCTGGCGAGTTGTCCCACGTTGGCTTGGTCGTGGTGAGTGACCACAGCGAGTTGGCCGTGGCGAGCTGTCCTAGACCCCTCAGGGAGGGGGGAGAGAAAATAATTTCTTTCCTTTCGTTTCTTATTTTTAATCGATACACAAATGGAACCTCAACTGTTCCACTCTGAAGTTCTTTGACCTTTGCAGAATTGTTTCACCAGTGTTTAAAAAGAGGATTAAGTGGGAAAATCTGTGTACAGGCAGTCCTCAATTTACGACCGATCCCTCAGATTAGGTTATTCTAGGTTATGAAGGTCCTCCCCAGGGGTACTTAGGATGCAGTTCCAAAGTCCCTACGGCTGCCCCCTGCAAGGCCATGTGACCGTGTGTCCGGTACTTAGCTACCGGCCTGCATTTATTGCCATTTTGCAGCTTATGATGGTCACACGACTGGGTTTTATGACATCTTTGCCAAACCCCAGCATTAACTTCCGGATTTCATCTGATAGCAAACCACTGATTCACTTAATGACTGCTGTGAAAAAGGTCATAAGATCGGGTCAGTCACATGGGTGGCCCATTTTAAAACTGTCACAAATTAAAACTGTGATAGGCAGGCTCCATTACAGTCATAAGTTGAAGACTCCCTATAAAACGCACAGATCTGTGAAATAATTTATAGAAGCATTATAGGAGGGAAGCTTGACTTGGTAAATATTTGGTAGATGTGTAAAAAAGTGCTTTTTTTCTTAGAAAAATGGGAAGCCCAATATTTATATATGGTGTGAAATGTTTGGGTTTTTTAACATCAAGTTAGAGGAATAAATGGACACCTTCATGTATGATCTTATAGTGTCTTGGTTGGCCACCACTGAAATAGGAGCCAGCCGTGTGCAGCAGCAGCCAAAAAAGCCAACGCAGTTCTAGGCTGCATTAACAGAGGGATAGAATCAAGATCACGTAAAGTGTTAATAGTGCTTTATACTGCACTTGTCAGACCACATAAGGAATATTGCGTCCAGTTTTGGTCACCACAATACAGAACAGATGCTGAGACCCTGGAAAGAATGCAGAAAAGAGCAACAAAGATGACTGGGGGTCTGGAGACTGCAAATGGCAATAAATGCAGACCAAGTTCTGATCAGGGGTCTGGAGGCTAAATCATATGATGAACAGTTGAGGGAACTAGTTACGTCTAGTCTAATTGAAAGAAGGATGGGGAGAAGACATGATAGCAGTCTTCCAGAACTTTAGGCGCTGTCACAGAGAGAAGGAGGTCATCCTATTCTCCAAAGCACCAGAAGGCAGGACAAGAAGCAACGGATGGAAACTAATCAAGGAGAGAAGCAACCTGGAACTACCGGTAAGGAGGAATTTCCTAACAATGAGAACAATTAACCAGTGGAACGGAAGTTGCCTCCAGAAGTTGTGAATGCTCCATCACTGGAGGTTTTTAAGAAGAGATTGGACAGCCATTTGTCCGGAATGGCATAGGGCCTCCTGCTTGAGCAGAAGATTGGACTATAGAAGACCTCCAAGGTCCCTTCCAGCCAGATGATTCTATGTGCACAACTGGAAAAAAACTCAAGTCACAATATTCTGAGAAACAGGAAAATGGGAGCATCCAATATTGAGAAATGTTGATTGAAGAGGTCATCCATCCTCCTGTGATCCTGCATGAACACAAAAATGGGCCACCAGTTGACCAAAATAACACTTGGCCTGAAAACGTCATGCTTTGGAGAGCAGAACCAAGGAGAAATTGCCATGTTCAGCCTTTGGCTCATGTAGCATCCAAGACACTGTTTTTCGTCCAATGTAGTCCACCAGAAATCCCTTTTAAATCTTCAGGAAACCCCAGAATGGCCTCTGACCTTTTCTTAAGAAATCTCAGATCTTTTGGGATCTCTGTTCTCTTACCTCAGCTATTCCTCTAGGACAGTGTGTGTCAATCTTAGCAACTTTAGAAGGTGTGGACTTCAACTCCCAGAATTCCCTGAAGTTTGGGAGGATCCATTCCAGGAAATGTTCAACAAAAAATTGAACAGCCATTTGTCCAGAATAGTCTGCACTCTGCCCTGGGCAGGGGGCTGGACAAGAAGATCTCCAAAATCCCTCCCAATTCTATGGGTCTATGAACATTGGGGGGAGGGGGTTGTAGGCTGGGCTAGGTAGATAGATTGGATGGGAGGGTGGCTTGTTCTGTGGGATGGGGCATGGGATGGAATTGTGGTGGGATTGAGAAGAGCTAGAAAAAGGTGGAATGGACAACATCACCACCAGATGGATCTGTAGCTGGCTGACAAACCGTACTCAACGAGTAGTTCTCAATGGTGCTACATCCACATGGAGAGAAGTAAGCAGTGGGGTACCACAAGGCTCCATCTTAGGCCCAGTATTCTTCAATATCTTCATCAATGACTTAGATGAGGGAATAGAAGGGGAACTCATCAAATTTTCAGATTTGACACTAAACTGGCAGGAATAGCCAACACCCCAGAAGGTCAGGATTCAAAAACATCTTGACAAACTGGAACAATGGGCCCTATCCAACAAAATGAGTTTTAATGTGGAGAAAAGCAAAGTTTCAAAGATATAAGTACAGATTACGTAAGACCTGGCTCAAAAACAGTAACTGTGAGAGGGACCTTGGAGTCCTAGTGGACGATCACTTGACTATGAGCCAGCAGTGTGCAGCAGCAGCCAAAAAAGGTAATACAATCTGGGGTTGCATAAACAGAGGCACAGAATTCAGATCACGTGAAGTATTAGTACCACGTTATAAACCCTAGTGAGACCACACCTGGAATACTGCAACCAATTTTAGTCACCATACTACAAAAAAGATGTTGAGACCTTGGAAAACGTTCAGAGAAGAGCAACTAAGATGGAAACTAAAACATACAAAGAACGGCTGCAGGACTTGGGATTGGCTAGTCTAAAGAAAAGAAGAAATAGGGGTGACATGATAGCAGTATTCCAGCATTTGAGAGGCTGCCACAAAGAAGAGGGGATCAAATTATTCTCCAAAGCACCAGAGGGCAGGACAAAATACAATGGTCGGAAACTGATCAAGGACAGAAGCAACCTGGAATTAAGGAGAAACTTCCTGACAGTGAGGACAATTAACCAGTGGAACAACTTGCCTCCAGAAATTGTGGGTGCTCCCTCACTGGAGGTTTTTAAGAAGAGATTGGACAGTCACTTGTCTGAGATGGTATAGGTTCTCCTGCTTGAGTGGGGGCTGGACTAGAAGATCTCCAAGGTCCCTTCCAGCTCTATTCTATTCTTTAGTTGGGGTTAGGGCAGTGGTGGGATTCAAATATGTAAACAACTGGTTCTCTGTGTGGATGCCGCTTCCGGAAGTCCATTCTGGGCTTACGCAACAAAAAATTAGCTACCGGTTCTGCCGAAGTGGTGCAAACTGGCTGAATCCCACCACTGGGTTAGAATTAAGCATGCTGGCTGGGGAATTCTGAGAGCTGAAGTCCACCCATTTAAAACTTGCGGAGTTTGCGAAAACCTGTTCCAAAACCGTCCCCTGAGCTGCAGGGAGTCAGTTTTTGGCTCTTGGTGCCCAAATCTGCTCTTTGTGGCTGGGGGGGGGGGCGTGAGCTGGGTGTCTTTGACAAACTTTACCAAGTGGGTCAGCTTCTCTTCTTATCCAGCTGCCTCCATCCAAAGGCAGAAAGCCACTCGCCTATCTGCACAGCTTTCCCTTCCTCTGTATTTGCATGTGTGTTCCCTTTCCTCTTTCATGTTCCTCCTTCCCCTGAGGGCAGCAGGCTGCAGGAGGAGGAGGAGGAGGCGAGGTGTCCCACATTCTGGACTTTGGACCTCCATGTTCTTCTCCACAAGGCGGCTGACAGCAGGGGAGGGATTTTCAGCAGAAAACATGAGGCGGTTTAGAACAGGAGTCTCCAACCTTGACAACTTTATGACTTGTGGACTTCAACACCCAGAATTCAACTTCAACTCAGCATGGCTGGCTGAGGAATTCTGGGAGTTGAAGTCCAAAGTCACAAAGTTGCCAAGGTTGGAGACCCCTGGTTTAGAAGACGGGGAGAACCTGAGTGGCCTCCTTGGGAAGATGGCCAGTCGGGTGGGCTGAGGAGGCTCTCAGGTTCCCAGGTTCAGCGGTGGAAGCTCAGCCTGGACCTGGCCAGGCGCCTGAGCCGACTCTTAAACACAAAAGTGCAAGAAGAGGCATGTACAACTTCGTCTTAATCATCCTGAGATTTCTTCAGATCTTCTCGACTTCCTCCTGCGAAGAGGAAGCGAAGCCACCCTGAAAGGGGAACTCTCTGGGTTCCTTCTGTCCCACCTGAGCCACTGGTCACGAAAAAGCAGAGAAAGCATGTGGCAGCTGTGGATCGTGGGCCTCTTTCCTCTTGCAGGTGAGTTCTCGAGTCAGAAAGATTTTGGGGCAGGGAAGAGCCACGTTTGGGCAGAGGAAGGAACAGGACAAACACCTTGGGCGAGGTCGGCAGCAGGAGAGTTTGGGACTCCTCCCGGCTTCACTTCCCCTGGCCAGGAGGAACTCTGGGGCAGAAACGGGTCTGGGGGGGGGAGGGGGGATTCCTGTCCCCAGCCAACAGCGGCAGAGGCAAAAGCAAAAGAAAAACCCCAGGAAAGCACAGATCGTGACAGGACGATGAGCCATTTTCCAAAAACGAAGTTGAGCTTCATAGGCGGAGCAAGCCACACTTTTTTAGGGTGTCTAAAGAAGTTCTTGTGAGCTGTTTGAAACAGAGAGAATTAAAAACTGAACTAACCACGGCCACACTTTCATTCCCCCAAAATTTCCCTGTTTGAATCAGCTCACAAAAGAGCTTAAAAAAGAGAAAAGCAGAGAAAGACCCAGAAAAGAAATTTAAGAGTTGAATGCATACAACAGGCTTCATTTGTGTGAAAGAGCCAGCAGCTTCATCTCCATCACATGCTAAGTTTGGTTAAAATGAAAGGTGGTTTCTGTCCTTTTGGGGGGAATCAAGCCAGGTGTGCAAATCCTGTTTTACTTAGTTTACGGTTCAAAGGATTGAAAGCTCAGAAAATGGGTCAGTTTGTTAACTGAGATTAATGAGTTGTCTGAATACAGCACGGCCCATTTATGATGGGTTTGTTTTTTTTTGCTGGCAACTAGTGTTTACTTCTGATTTCCAACAAAAACACTCATTGGCTAAAATGATAATGGCTATGGCATCTGCTTAACGACCACCGCAAAAAAGATTGTAAAATCTGGTGCAGTCAAGTGGTGACTCTGTTAACAACTGGCATGATTTACGACTATAATTCCAGGCTCAATTATAGTCGTAAATCGAGGACTATCTGTAATCACCTATAATAATCGGAGGCTGTATTCTGAGTTCCAAACGCAGCAATGCATTCAAACAAACTACACAGGCACTATCATCTTCAGAATGGTAGGGTGGCATTTTTTCACAACCCTGAAGTGGCCCTGTTTGTGTGTCACACTCCCTCTCGGTGTGGGAATTGCAGCATCAGTCCGGAGGCACCCAGCACCTCCATCCCCAGGCCTCGGCAAGGTCCGGTCGCAGAGGAGGGGTCCCTCCTGGAGATAAACAGGATTGGGGGCATCAGTATTTTTATGGGTATTTTACCTGGCACCTGCAAGGTCCTCTCCCTAATATTTAATTTAATTTAATTTAATTTAATTTAATTTAATTTAATTTAATTTAATTTAATTTAATTTAATTTAATTTAATTTAATTTAATTTAATTTAATTTAATTTAATTTAATTTAATTTAATTTAATTTAATTTAATTTAATTTAATTTATTATTAATTGTGGTACTTGGGAGAAAAATACCCTACCTTGAGTTGGAGAGCATCTGGGGGAGGGAGCAGCATCTGTTGAAAACATGCAACATTCGGGGCATGTAGCAGATCCTGGTTAGGAACATGGTTTATCAGCCAGGGCTGGCTGCACATTCAGTTCTGACTGATTTATTAAATGTTGGCTAAATAGCAGCCTGTTTTAGCAGCCTGGTTCATCTGGATGTGTGCGATTTCAGCAGGATCGCATTTACAGCCTTGGAACACCATCAAGGCCTCTGAAAAAAGATTGAAAATAGAATTATTTAAAGTAGAGAGAAGATATTCTATTTGCTGAAGGCCTTGCAGTGATACCTTGCAATGTCATTTTTTATTTTTCCAGCCCTCCAAGGGGTGGATCACGACTCCAAAGAGGGCTCAAAGGGGTCTCGGCAAGAATTTCAAGACGGGCTCACCAGGAGCAACAAGACGGTGCCAGAGAATGAGACAAGCACCCCTTGGAGATCAGCGTGGGTGGTCAGCACAACCGGCCCTCTCCTGACCGGGCGAAGCAGCCCTGACTACAAAGCCAGTAAGCTTCCGAAGGAGGGGAGGGAGGGAATACAAATCCCAGAGCCTTGCCCTCTTCTCAGGAGAGCCAACGCTGCCATCCGGTTTCCCTGAGGTTGCACAGCTATAACCAAAGAATAACAGAATAACAGAGTTGGAAGGGACCATGGAGGTCTTCTAGTCCAACCCCGGGCTCTTTATTCTCCATGATTGAAATTTAATTAGTTTATCAGAATATAAAGTACAAAGAAAATGAAAATAATTGGAATCTAGGGGAGGAAAAAGGGAAGAGGAGAAGGGGAAAAAGAAAAAAAAAGGCGTTGACTTCCGACTCCTTTTAGCACAACAGAAGGTAGTAACATTTCAGCCTCAACTTGTCACTTTTATGCAATAATAGAGGTGGTCCTCAACTTACAACCACAATTCAGCTCAAAGCTTCTGTTGCTAAGCGAGGCTGTTGTAAAGCGAGTTTTGCCCCATTTTACGACCTTTCTTGCCACAGTTATTAAATGAATCACTGTTAGAGTAGTAACACAGTTGTTGTATGAATCCGGCTTCCCCATTGACTTTGCTGTCAGAAGGTCGCATAAGGGGATCACGTGGCCCCGGGACGCTGCGACCGTCATAAATACGAACCAGTGGCCAAGCATCCATCTTTTGATCACGTGACCATGGGGGGAATGCTGCAAGGGTCATAAGTGGGAAAAACAGTCATAAGTCACTTTTTTCAGTGCCGTTGTAACTTCAAATGGTCACTAAATGAACTGTAGCAAGTTGAGAACCGTTTCTATAACAACAAACTTATCTAATCAGCCAAGTCAAAATCAAAGTTTCATTATTTTCCATCAGAAGCACAAAATCCAGATGCCGAATGTTGAAAGGAAGTAAAAAAAAAAGATGTATTCGAATTTATTGATTTTGGAAATATTTTCAAAGAAAAGTTTATAGTTTTAAAATGGAGGCCTCCTTTCTCCCCCAAACGTTGTCCCCACATGACAGTGACTTGCACCCACTAACTCTCCCCACTCCTGGGCTCCTTCAGGGAGGCCGGCGGCCCCCACCATCACCGTCCATGCCCAGAACGGGACCTGCCGGGTCCTCCTGAGCTGTGCCGTGCCAGAAGAGGAAGCCGGCCACCTGAATTTCACCTGGCTCCAGGTCAACGGCAGTGGGGTTCTCTCCACGGCGCAGACGCTGCACATCACCCAGAAGCCTCAGCAGGGCGTCCCGGACTATATCTGCACCGTTCGCAACCAGGCGGGCGAAAGTTCCAGCGTGGTTTCGCTGAAGGAGCATTGCCAGGGTGAGTGCAGATTCTGGTAAAAAAACGGGTGGTGTTAATGCACCAGAGGGCTTCACCCAGGGGTACAGCAACGTTTGGGGGTTGTCCAACGGGTACATTTGAAGTTGTGAGGGCAAAGGCTGGCACACACACAACATGGCTGCTGCAGTAGCCGTGCCAGTCAAAAACATTCATTTTAGAAGAAGGTGGAGATTTATGATATTTATAAATTTATATTTATAGTTATGATTATAGTTATGATATTTATAAATATTTACTTATTACATTTATATATCGCTCATCTCAGTACCCAAAATGACTCTGGGTTAAACGTTCCTAGATGCTCCTTATTCATCCTTGTTCATCCGCAAAGAACTCTGCAGATAAAACTGCCAACAGAAACCAACTAAAGCCCTCCACAGCATCTTAAGTAAACCAAAACACCCAGTAGCCCAAGCAATAAAAGCAAAAATCATCCACAATCTACAGTGAAAGGACTGTAACAGCCACTATGTAGGACAAGTAGGTGGAAGACTAGCAGAGCACATCTATGAATGCTTATTAGCAGCCAAAAGACAGAATGGAAACTCTTTAATCTCACAACAGATGAAGAATCTCAACCATAGTTTCAACTGGGAAACTATCCTAAACCCAAAAACTAAGGGATTCCTAGAAGTTTGGCCTTCTGACAAATCAGTCATCAACAGACACATAGGTATAAACTACATTTACATGCCATTGCAAAAAGACAATTAATAAAGCTAAGAAGGAACCATAAAGATCAGAACATATCCTTTCCAGTAACCAACACCCAGGTAAGCAGGGATTAACACCAGACAAACAATCAAACAGAAAAACAATAACCTAATTAAGGAACTACCAAGGAGAAAACCACACCCCACTACTGGCAGAGCAAAATATTATATATAAATAGGGAGAAAACCCCACACTCACCAACACTGATGATGTTACCTAGTTTGATAATAAAACGGCTGCAAGAAAACAATCAAGCTCAAAGAGCACCAAGAGATCTACAGTTTTTCTATTTCTGTTTAATTAAAATCATGTTTGTTAACAAAAGTGGGAGACACAGAGCACCTGGCAGGCATCAAGGGTGGCATTTAAGGCATGGCCGTCTTCCTTTTCTAACCCGAGGGTGTTTGCAGTCCTGGGGGCCCAGGGCACAGGAGAGCACAGGAAGAAAATTCATTTGGTATGACTCACCCAGGAAGATATCCTGAAAATGTATAACCGCAGGTAGCAGAGTGGAATGTGCAGAGTTTGAGTTTGAGTCTAACTTGTAGATAACACAGAATATTTAACAAAGGTTAATGCTACAGTTAAGAAGACCAGGCTCCTCAATTTCCAGACGCAGAGTTTGGGTTAATGTTGGTGGCACAACTTCCTGTCAATCTTATCAAGGAATTGGAGGGAATTTAGGAGTCATCATGCACTGATGATGTTACCTAGTTTGGGTAATTAAACGTCTGCGAGAAAACAACCAAGCTCAGAGAGTACCAGGGGCCCCTCATTTCATCCCTGAGCTACAAATATTCTCCTCTATCAATCCAACTTCTGTCCAGTGAAGGACTGACAAGGATTTTGTGACCAATGACCATCCAGCCTCTGTTGAAAAACCTCACCACTCCCAGTGGCAGCCTGTTCCTCTGGCTGATGATGGCTTTTGTACTCTCGGGAAGTTGAAGACAACTGCCAGTGTGTTGCCCATGGTCACAGGGATGAACCTCAAGAGCATCCTTGCCTACTGTAGGAGTGAGTCCCTACTCTAGTCAGGGATCTGGCCTACACTAGATGATCTACAGAGACCGTTCCAACCCATTATTCTATGATTAAATACACCATAATACCAGAGTTATGTATTTTGGGCTGGCAGCTCCTCCCATTGGGTGCACTGATTGGGGTTGATGAGAGTTAAGTCCGTACCCCAACTTTCCCCAACCTGGTGCCCATCATTTGGGTTGGGGTTACCAGCCTGGTGGGTCATTTTTGGGGAGAGGTGTCATAAATCATACTTCATAAAAATGCTTAAACCACTCTGCAATTTTGCTAGAAAAAAATAGGGTTTGGGGAAGGATCTAATTGACTTTGCTTTTATTTTGGGTTCCTATAGATCCGTCTGTCACCAGCAAATACCTCTCGGCATCTTTTTATGCTAAATATATCGTCCCACCTTTGATCGTTCTTGTGATCTTGCTGGTCCTCTTCTTAATGTACAGACGAAAAAGAGGAAGAGGTGAGATTTCACACTTCGTTCTTTAGCAGGAACACTTATTTGCAAAACCAATGAATAATAATTATGAAAACACATGACAAATGGTTGTAGGAGTTGGGTGTGTCTAGAGAAAAGAAGGGCTAGGGGGTGACATGACAGGAGTCTTCCAATATTTGAGGGACTGCCACAAAGAAGAGGGGGGGGGGGTCAAGCTATTCTCCAAAGCACCTGAGGGCCGAACAAGAAGCAACGGATGGAAACTCATCAAGGAGAGAAGCAACCCGGAACTAAGGAGAAACTTCCTGACAGTGAGGACAATTAACCAGTGGAATGGCTTTTCTCCAGAAATTGTGGGTGCTTTATCCCTGGAGATTTTCCAGAAGAGATTGGACAGCCATTTGTTTGGAATGTTATAAGGTCTCCTGCTTGGGCAGGGGGTTGGACTAGAAGACCTCCAAGGTCCCTTCCAATTGTGTTATTCCTTTATTCCCTAGATTTCATTCCATGTTTTAGAAACGCTGTCTTCCTTTCTTCTAAATCAGTGTTTTCAAACTTGATGACTTGAAGATGGGTTGTTTTCAACTCCCAGAATTCCCCAGCCAGCATGCTTCAAGATTGGGGTGTCCAACCTTGGAAACTTGAAGACTTGTGGACTTCAACTCCCAGTTATGCTGTGTGGAATTCTGGGAATTGAAGTCTTCAAATTGCCAAGGTTGGACGCCTGTTGCTTCAGGTGTGCAGACTTCAGCTCTCAGAATCCACCCATCTTAAAGTTTGCAAGTGTAAAAAACACTGCTCTAAATTCACCGTGGTTAATAACATCCTCTCTGCTGCAGGCACATCTGATGCTTATCTTTTGAGAAATAAATCTTTTTCCATAAATCTTCCGGGAACGCCCTTGTGCAGGCACTAGCTCATTTGCCTGAAATCTATACAACTTAAAGAGAAAAGAGGAGAGCCACATTGACCACTGTCCCCTCCCACAGAAGCTGGGCACTTGCCTGTTTGATGGCAATCTTGCAAACTCCTTCGGCGAGAGGGTCTTTAGGCCAGAAGGGCTGGACAAAGCCGAGCCAAAATTACCCGCAACTGCTCCCCTTTCCCAAATTTGAGGCCGATTGCCTTAGCAGAAGGGATGCTCTCTGACCCCAGATGTTCTTGATCAAGCAAAGTACCCTCAACAGCAAGGCAAATCCTCCCCCCCCTCCCATTTACTGGAGAAGGGTGCATTTGGATAGAGAGATCCAGCCTAGAATTAAAGAGAAATTTCCTGACAGTGGGAGCAATCGATCAGTGGAACGGCTTCCCCCCAGCAGTTGTGGGTGCCCCGTCACTGGAGGTCTTCCAGAAGAGACCGCACAGTCACTTGTCTGAAATGGCACAGGGTTTCCTGCTTGAGCAAGGGGTTGGGCTAGAAGACCTCCGAGTCCTTTCCAACTCTGTTATTCTGGATTCTGTAAGGCTAAAAAAACCGGTGTAGATTTGACCAGGAATGACAGTGGCTTGGAATAAAAACTCACTTCTGCCAAAAAAATGTTGTGCATGCATAACCAGGTGAACTTTGTGCAACATGACAATCTGATTAGGGGAGGCTGCCTTAGCAGGAATTCCAGCTCAGCCCATCCAGCCAGTTTATAATTTAGTGCAAGCAGACGATGGATTAATTCAGTAACCAGACTGTGTGACTGCAACCTCCGGTACTGGCACCTAAACAAGTCCTGGAGAATAGAATAGAATAGAATAGAATAGAATAGAATAGAATAGAATAGAATAGAATAGAATAGAATTATGGGATAGAATAGAATAGAATTATGGGATAGAATAGAATAGAATAGAATAGAATAGAATAGAATAGAATAGAATAGAATAGAATAGAATAGAATAGAAAATATGGAATGGAATGGAATGGAATGGAATGGAATGGAATGGAATGGAATGGAATGGAATGGAATGGAATAGAATAGAATAGAATTATGGGATAGAATAGAATAGAATAGAATAGAATAGAATAGAATAGAATAGAATAGAATAGAATAGAATAGAATAGAATAGAGAATGGGTGAGAATGGAATGGAATAGAATAGAATAGAATAGAAAATATGGAATGGCATGGCATGGCATGGTATGGTATGGAATGGAATGAAATGGAATAGAATAGAAAACATGGAATGGAATGGAATGGAATGGAATGCAATAGAATAGAATAGAATAGAATAGAATAGAATAGAATAGAATAGAATAGAATAGAATAGAATAGAATAGAATTATGGGATAGAATAGAATGGAATGGAATAGATATTGGAATGGAATGGAATGGAATGGAATGGAATGGAATGGAATGGAATGGAATGGAATAGAATGGAATAGAATAGAATAGAATAGAATAGAATAGAATAGAATAGAATAGAATAGAATAGAATAGAATAGAATAGAATAGAATAGAATAGAATAGAATAGAAAATGCAGAACAGAACAGAATAAAATAACAGAATTGGAAGGGACTTTGTAGGTCATCTAGTCCAACCCCCCCTGCCTTAAAATGGAAACTTAGAAAGCAGGTGGCCAACAGGTCATGTCTCAGTCCCTTTTATGTCCTACTTGAAGCCCCTGCCAGATTACTACAGATTAGTGACTGTAGTAATAAAGCCATCATTCAGTTAAAACGGTGATGAAAATGTAACTTTGCAACCAGTTGTCACTCTGACAACCTTTGCAGTCTGTAAAGCAAAGAAAAGCTGAAGTCAGATTGTAAGCACACTTGTGATTTCACTTGCCAACCATTTCACTTAATGACCAAGTAGCTAGACCCAGTTCTGGTCATTAAGTGAGGACTCCCTGGACTACCACTGAAGAGATAGTAGCTTGGTCAAAGTTTACTTGCTGGCAGATTAATTCTCCACGACTTCAGATCTCCGGGAAGGACCTTGATTGATGTTTCACAACCCTCATACCCCAATCCAAGGCTGGCAGGACTAGCCAATGAACCAACCACCAGTCCTGCCCATGGGCAAGATGCGGGGCAGGGGGTGGGGTACCCCGCATAATGCCTGCAGCAGCCCAGCATGCACGCAAGCAGCAGATCCTCCGAAGAATTCATGTCTCTTTTCTTTCCCGTCCGACAGAAATCCACAGCAGCATGGAGTCCATCAACGAATCTTCAGGTACATCCTCTTTGCAACCACGGCCCTCATCAAGAGCCACAGCCAGGCCACATTCACATTTCTTGGGTGCCCGCTCTGGGGTGCTGCGAATCGGGGGGTTGTACTTTCATGTAGCAGTAAACAGGGTGTCATGAGCAATAAATCGGGAAGTCCAGGCAGTTCAAATGAACATAAAGGTTGATTTGCAAGCTCATGCTTTCTACAAGAATCTGGCCAACTAACGGTCAAAGCAAACTGGCGGCAGGTAAGTGTCAATGGAATTTGAGGTGGGCTGGACTTAGCTCTCTTGTGGGCGCGACGGGACTCATGGCTGATGACGCATTTGACCCTTCCCTCCCTCCCTCGGACTCAGCTTGGTCATCTCCTACATCGGGGTTGTAAATCAGAGCGGGGGGAACCCAACCTTGCCAACTTTCAACTCCCAGCAGCCGCAGATAGCACATGCAATGGTGGGGGATGCTGGGTGTTGTGGTTCTAACAGGTCTGGAGGTGGAGCACCCATTCTCCATCCTGAGCATGAACAGGGCGGATTCTCATTTCAGACTCCGACAACGAGGTGCCTCCTTCGGTGGAACAGATGGCAGAGGTCAGCTTCCTTCCTGAGGTAATCCGGTTATGCTGTGTGGGGAGGGGAACGGGGGCCCCATTTCCTCTCCCACCTTTGCCTGGTCTTCTGCATGGCGTAAGAAATAGAAAGAATCCTCGACTTACAGCCAGTTGCTTAACAAACCATTCAGGTTGCAACAGACCTACCTTGGGGCTGGTTACGACCCAGTTCAGACGGTCGGGCCCTCATCCGCTCCGTAACACGGTCACATTTAAGGCCGTTTGCAGCATCCTGCGGTCACGTGGCCACGTTTTATGATGGTTTTTCCAAAAAGTGGTACTTTAACAAAACCGTGCCCATAGTGAATCATTGCTTCGCTTAACAACCACAGTGATGGCTTTACAAGCACTGCATTTGCTTAACGACCACCACAAAAAAGTGGTTAAAAACTGGCTGATCACGTGACTGAGTCATTTTTTGGCCCTCATGACGCGCAACCTTAGTAAGCAGGCTGAGTTGTGGTCCTGCCTCAAGGACCACCTGTAAAGATGGCTCCTCTTCAGAGGAGAAATGGCTTCTCAGCAGAGGGATGGACAGGAGCCCCTCAACTGCTCCCCTTGAGTGGGGTGAGCCTTTCCTAAGTGTCTGCTCCTCCAGGAGTCAGAAGCAGCAAGAATAATTCTAATAATTCTAATTCTTCACCTCCTCCTTTTCCCTCTCCTCCTTTTCTCCTTCCTCTTCTCTTCCCTTCTTCTCTTCTCCTCCTCCCTTCTCTCCTTCTCCCTTCTCCCTCTTCTCCTCCTCCTCCTTCTCCCTCTTCTCCACCTTCTTCCTCTCCTCCTCCCTCTTCTCTCCTCCTCCCTCTTCTCTTCTCCTTCCTCTCCTCCTCCTCCCTCTCCTCTCTTCTCTTCTCCTCCTTCTCCCTTCTCCCTCTCCTCCTTTCCTTCTCCCTCTTCTTCTCCTCCTCCTTCTCTTCTCTTCTCTTCTCCTTTTCCCTTCTCCCTTCTCCTTCCTCTCCTCCTTCTCCCTCTTCTCTCCTCCTCCCTCTTTTCCTTCTCCTTCTCTTCTCCTTCCTCTCCTCCTCCTCCTCCCTCTTCTCTTCCTCTTCTCCTCCTTCTCCCTCTCCTCCTTTCCTTCTCCCTCTTCTGCTCCTCCTCCTCCTTCTCCCTTCTCTCCTCCTTCTCCTCCTCCTCCCTCCTCACTGTTCCTCCTGCTCCTCCTTCACAAAGTTCTGGTTCTTGCTCTTCTGGCACCCTCAACCATTGTTACCTGATGCTGTTGTATTGTGTCTCTGATGCTGTCTCCCCATCTTCTTCTGGGCCTGCCTCGTGTTCTCTGACCAGCTCTTCTTTTTGTATATGCCTGGTGTGGTATATATCATAAGATTGGTTCTGTGCCAATTCTTTCTCTTATAGTCTCGTTTCTGATTTTCTCTCTTCTAGTCACTCCGGCAGCTTTCCCCAAACATCTCACTTCCATGGTGACTAACTTTAGTTTATGTTTTATTGCAAGTGCAAGAATATTAGCAGGGTCAAATTCTGCCTCCCTTTTGCTATTTTAGCAGCACTTGGAGAAGAGAGTGGATAAAACCCAGGCATTTTGCCTTTGTCTTTAAATTGGACTGCTATAATTTGACTCTTTCCCTCCGAAAGGCCGCTAACAACTACTTGAGGCTTTAGAACAGGGGTGTGCAACCTAGGCAACTTTTAAGACTTATGGACTTCAACTCCCAGAATTCCCCAGCCAGCCTATGCCTATGGTCAAGGTTGAAAAACGTCTGCTTTAGAGCTACAGATGTTGATTTGGACAAATAAAAGGGGGTTTGCTCTTCCTTGCAGGGCATTAAGCCTCTCTCTCAGGACAACACCTCCATCGCAGGAGCAGCATCGGCCATCAGCAACCAGGAAAACGCCTCCGATACATGGAAGCAACTTCCAACTCAAGCATGATTTTTGCTTCAGATTCTGGGGCACTGCCTTCTCCCCATTTTAAGGAATTTGGGGTGGTGGGGTGGGGAAAGAGGGCTGGCCACCCCAGGTGAGAAGCTCTGGAATGCCACACACAGGAGAAGGCAGCCCCAGGCTGGCATCTTATCTCCAACGTCCCTGGTGGCAAAACCGGCACCATAGGAGCAGGACCATAAGTTTTTGACACTTTTGACAAGACTCTCCTTCTGGACCACCTCCAAAAATTGGAAGTGGAAGAGACCACACTTGGGATACTGTATCCAGTTCTGATCAACACAATACAAAAAAGATGCTGAGACCCTAGAAAGAGTGCAGAGAAGAGCAATAAAGATGATAAAAGTTCTGGAGGTTAAACCATACAATGAACAACTGAGTGAACTAGAAATGTCTCTTCTAACAAAGAGAAGGATTAGGGGTGACAGTATTTGAGGGGCTGCCCCAAAGAAGAGGGGGTCCACCTATTCTCCAAAGAACCAGAAAGCAGGACAAGAAGCAACGGAGGGAAACTAATCAAGGAGAGAAGCAAGCTGGAACTAAGGAGAAACTTCCTGACAATGCAAAGAGTTAAACTAGTGGAAGGGATTCCCTCCAGAGGTTGTGGGTGCTCCATCACTGGAGGTTTTCAAAAATAAACCGGAAAACCATTTGTTCAGAACGATGTAGGATGTCCTGCTTGGGCAGAGGGTTGGACTAGAGGACCTCCAAAGTCCCTTTCAACCCTGTGATCTAAGTTGAATGCACCTTATTATAATGTTCTGCTCTTTGAGTGGGAGGTCAAATGAGGATTGCCATTCTGGGTGCCTGAGGTCTTATTCCTCTCCCTATCATACTGAACATCTGTGTGAAACCACTGGAAGGAGTCATCCACCAATTCAGGATGCTGTATCATCAGTCTGTAGGTGATACCCACTTATCTGCGCCTATTCTGGTTTGAATGGAGGTCACAGTGGAAACCCTGACTGGGTCTCTGAAGATTGTCATGGTCTGGATGGGTCAGACTCAGCAAGAGAGAGGCTGCAAAATGGAATGAATAATTGCAAAATAGGGGGGAATGTAGATTTGCAACTATTATAAAATGAACTACTGTATGTCAACATTACAATATGGGGGGAGCGAGAAAGAGGTCTGCCCTCGCTAACCCCTGGCTTCCAGAAACTTGCAAGATCCTTATGGAGAAGGGCATGAGGTGGCACATCTCTTCTTCTTTCTCTGGAGAAGCCGAAAATCCACACGGGATCATCAAAATATGAGTAGCATCTCACGATACGTCTTCTCCCCGAATTCCCACCCTTGTGACCAACTGCCAGTCTGCTTGCCAAGCAAACGATGCCCGTCTTTCAGGGGCTAAATGCAACTTCTCGGCCTCTTGTGGAAACCCCACCAGGGGGTAAAAACCAACTCCTGACCTGCAGGGGCTCCCTCGATTAGTTCTGACTAGGAACTGCCAAGAACATGTCCACTGCTGGGGGAAGAGATGGGTCAAAGGGGCAGGGGGGAAACGAAGCTCACCTGGGATCAATGGCAGAGACGCCTGGGGAGGGGGGGCTCACACTGTATGTAGGTACTTGTCAACCTGTTCCAAGTTTGGGGGTCCTCGGTGCTCTGTGAGCTTGGTTGTTCTCTTGCAGACATTTCATTACCTAACTTGGTAACCAGCCTCAAATGTTTGAATGTTGGAATCCATGTTGAGGAATCTCAATGATTAAGCTTCAATTAGCACCGATTTATGTTACCTAGTTGGATAGTAAAATGTCTGCAACAAAACAACTAAGCTCAAAAAGTACCAAGCACCCCAGAGTTGTCCTCCTTTTGTAACCTCCTCCTCCTCTGCACACCCCACTTCCTTCTGGCATTGATGATGTTACCTAGTTGGGTCCTGAAACGTCTGCAGGAAAACCACCAGAGCGCATCAAGGACTCCTCTGTTCAACCCTGAGCTAGATACGCTCTTCTACTGTTCCAAGTTTAATATCAATTTGTTACATAATCTGGAGTAATATTTAATCTATTATTATTTCCTTTGTAAAACTTACAATTTGCCATCCCAAACAGAAGTAGCAATTTTTTTCTTGTTCCTGTCCTAGCCGACGACCCAGCTATTTATCCTGTAACGAATCCCTTATTGTAAATAAAGAAACACCAGGAGTTAAATTGGTTTAGATGTTCTTTGAACTGTGTTAATCCTTCAGTGTAACCTCCTCTTGAGCGAAAGTAAGCCATTAAGTCTTCGCCCTCCAGGCTTAAACGATCCCTTGGTGTAATCTTACACTTACGGGATTATGATCCACCCATGCAAGAGGTGCGACTTTCACATCCCTAAATTTAGTGAACTGTGAACTGCAAATCCAGGACGCCTCTAATTCAAGGGTCACTTTTATGAAGAGAAAAGCGACGACGACGTTCCTTTGAAGAAGGATCTCCGAGAAGGAAAATGGTGACAGGCAGTCTTGAATATTTTTTTGGAAGTTTGCTGCGGTAACTTCAGAGGGGAAACCCCATTCACGCCTCTGAGCACCTCCCTCTCCAATGCCCAAGAAGCTATTGGGGGGGGGGGATCTTTGCAAAATGTCGCTTGATCATTCGGAAACTGAATTGAAACTGTTGCCATTTTCCTTCCTTCAGGACTCATAATATTATAAATGTCCCAACTTCATCTCGCAATTTCCCCAGAAGGTTCAAGATACATTTCTGAGATACGGATAGGGCTGTTCCATTCCAAACGTTTTCCCGCCTGCCCAGGGCCTTGTGTTTTTGACCAAATCACTTGCAGTGTCTTTTTTAATGGGTTTCTTGAAGATATATGTGCTTTTTGCTTTTTTAATTTCAAGACTTTTTTATGAATGAGCCACCAAGTCAATACCAGCTGGAAGACTTTTTATGTACTCTATGGTGCCTGTGATTTAAGTCAATGTATGTTTGGCCCAATCTTTCATACTTCTGACCTTTCTGAATATTTTTAACTCTCCTGTGACTGCCACTAACTCAACCATCCTACTGGCATCCTGTCAAATAGCAAAAGCATCTCCACCATTCCAGAAGATCTCCAGATGTTACAGAGCAGCCAGCCTGTATCTGATCTTTCTTCACTGAAGGACTTAAGTCAAACGTCCCCAAAGGCTCTTCTCGCTGGTTAGGAGGAGTGGGTCCCCTGGCTCTTTAGGGCTTCCTCTGAATATATGCATGGTCTCCTCCTATATAAATATATATATAACAAACTTTACATTTATTTTACACTAGCTAGTTAAATAGGCCCTATCAGAGAGAGGATTGTCAAGGTTGGGAAACATCACACTAGACCGAAAGCAGGAAGGGTCAACTACGGTTTCTTAAGAGCAGCTGGTGTTTCTGGAGAGAGGTCTCCTCTGGAGGGGCCACACCAGACTTCACCAAAAAAGGGGGGGGGAAGAATCCACCAAGAGCTGGATCCAAGGTCCTTGCGTCTGTCCTACAGCTCAGTGCTAGGGGAACTCAAAATGCCAGTTCCACCAAGAGCAGATATGCAAGAAACAGAACTCTGTATGTCCCCCGACACCTGAAGTGGCAGGAGGAGGAGGAGGAGACCAAGACCACCAAGAGCAGACTTAGGAGGTGAACTTCTCCTTGCCCCAATTCTCTTCCTAAAGTGAGGTCTTACCAGGCCTGTCATCTTGGCTCCCTCTTCTTGGTAAAAGAAACCCATTTAACAGAATAACAAAGCTGGAAGGGACCTTGGAGGTCTTCTAGTCCAACCCCCTACTCAGGCAGGAGACCCTATGCCATCCCAGACAAATGGTTGTCCAAATTTGGTGGGCCACTCCTCTGTGGCCAGGGATGCTTTCAATTCTAATAAGAACCAGGGACGATTCCCCAGCTGGACCAGCCCCCACAAGCGCCCCCGGCCCCTCCCTCCATGAAAACATCACCAGGCCAGGCAGAACAGGAATACCCAAAGCTCCAAAAGATGTTTAATATTTTTGTTTTAGAAAAAAATGTACAGTTTTACTTCCTATTATTTATGAAAAAAACCCTCGACTAACATTATTGTAATGCTTAGTACCACTGCAAACGGTAAAAACAAAATTTTATATATTAAAAAAATTTACATTTTACAATTTTCTACATGCATGCACAAGGTTTCTCTGCTTTTATTTTTTGGGGGGAAAATGTCAGAAAACGGGTTTCCTAAATTCGGTGTGCGTGTGCGTATGTGTGTTTGAGCTAGAGAGGAGAAAGGGGGTCTCTGTTGTTTTAACCCTTCAGGGGCTAAGAGGGGAGGATGGTCCCTTGAACCCTTTTCTCCTGCTAAGCAACCAACTCTGAAAATGACGTGAAACGGCAGCGAAGAACTTACTTCTCAGAGACCGGCCTGGATGTGCTTTCAAATTAAGAGTGATCCTCTTAAAGAGTGGGCAACAAATACAAGACTCCCCTGCCCCCCCATTAAGATTAGAAAGTTTCTATAGTCCTCGAATTACGACCACTCATTAGTGACCACTCCAAGTTACAACGGTGCTGCTGAACGACCCGCCTGACAGCCCTTGCACTTAGGACCACCGCAGGGTCCCCGTGTCCGTGGGGTCACAATCCCGCTTCTTGGCAACCAATTCGCACGTGCAAGGGGTGGCAGAGTCCCAAAGTCGCGTGATTCCCAGTTGCGACCGTCCCAGCCAGCTTCTGACAAGCAAAGTTGATGGGGAAGCCGGCAGGGAAGGTTGCAATTTTGCCCGTCATGTGACGCCTCCCTTAACAACGGCGATTCCATTAACGGCCATGGCAAGAAATGTCATGAAAGTCAGGCGTGGTCACGTGATGCCTCCCTTAACGACAAATTTTCCCAATTGTGGTTGTAAGTCAAGGACTACCTGTGCTTGGATTTTCCCAAATGCAACCCACTGGGGGAACTCTTATCCCGTTATCAACCTTTATCCTCTAATGGCCACCCAAAAATTCCTCCAAGCCGGGGGGGCCCAAGCTTGGCGACTTCGGAAGACTTGTGGACTTCAACTCCCAGAATTCCCCAGCCAGCACAGCTCTAAACCAAGACACCACCCTCCAAAATCAAGAGTGGATCGCTGGTGGAGCCCAGAATTTCCATCGCTAAGACAGTTAAGTGGGTTGTGCCCCATTTTACGACATTTTTTGCCACAGTTGTTAAACCACCGCAGTTGTTAAGTAAATCATGTGGTCATTAAGCGAATCTGGCTTCCTCCATTGATTTTGCTTGTCGGATGCCAGCTGGGCAGGTGGTGATCATGTGACCTCAGGACAATGTAACCGACGTAAGTACATGCCAGTTGCCAAGCGCCCCATTTGATTATGTGACCATGGGGATGCTGCAACGGTTGTGTACAAGCCGGACGTAAGCCACCTTTTCAGTGGCGCTGTAACTTCGAACTGTCACTAAGCAAACGTAAGTCGAGGACTATCTGTAGCAGAAACCTCTCCTTGAAGGAGCTTGGGCCGGTCTCCATCAGTCGCTCACTTCAGGGAATGTCACGGGAGGAATAAGGAAAACGTATAAATATATAAATATAATGCAAGCTCCAATGTCAGCACTGATTTGTTTTTAAAAGGCATCACCCTCCGAAGCCAAGGCCATGATTTAAATAAAGGCTTTAAGACCACTTGTTCAAGGCAAAACCATCACTGCAATTTCAACAGGTCGCTTACGGTGGCTGGGTCCTCTCCCAGGAATTAAAATTATTTTAAAAAGGCGAATCACAGTGATATACCAGGAGGCCCCTCCCCCTTCAATGCAAGACCCCCAATTAGGACAGCAGCCCCAACACCATCTGAGCACCCTATTGCAACCCCTACCAGATTTTCGTTCGGAAAGTTATTTAAACAACAACAACAAAAACCCCACATTAGATTAAAAGGAAACAGCTGTCAACAAAACCCCAACATAAAAACTGGGATATTCTGGTGACATTAAAAAAAAAAGAAATCCTGAAAAATGAACAGCAAAAAAGTCTTTTTAGGACCTCAAAGACACCTTAAAGTAGTGTTTCTCAACCTTAGCCACTTTTTAAGATGGGTGGACTTCAATTCCCAGAATTCCCCAGCCAGCCATGTCACTGGCTGGGGGATTCTGGGAGTTGAAGTCCACCCATCTTAAAAGTGGCTAAGATTGAGAACAGTGGCCTCAGAGTGACTGGTGAGTGATTGGTCCTCAGCTGATCAGTAATTTGGTGGGTGGGACAGGAAAACCCTCTGCAAGCTGCTTTGTGCTGGGGGGGGGCTCTGAAATTTAGGGACGGGTAAGTCAAAATGCAGACCTTCCCACAGGAATCTTCCCAAAAGGAACAGCCGGATCCAGTTTATGCACATGCAAAAGTGCAAAAAACGTCCTGCTGTCTCAAATGCAGGAAAGGGGGACCTTGCTCACCTCACCCCTCATATGCCACCCCCACCCCCACTTCACACCAAAGCTTGCTCAAACCATAGACCAATGACGAGTCCCCACCCTGCGGTGGAGCGAGTGACTCAGAGGAAAAGTATTTACAACATACAGGACTTCTCTAAAAAGCACAGAGATCTTTTAACAAAAAAGCCATCCTCTTCTTAAAAATCTCCCACCCACCCCTTTCCAGCCTTTAAGTACGTTTTGTGATTGACCTGTTGAACTTCCAGCTCAAGACCTCGAGAGGCTGAATCGATGGCTCCAGGGGAGTGGTTGGGTCTCTCTTCCCTTGGACCACCAGATCTTCCTGGGGGATCCCCCAAACCTTGTGCAGTTGGACCTCAGAGACCCAGGGAGATGACAACAGCCTTGAGCAACGTTGTGTTGATGTGGGCTTGGGTCTGGGTGTGCACGTGCCGGCGTGTAGTTTTGTAGAAAACGACATTCACAAAAGTTCCTTAGCCCAACTATGTTTGCAGATGCTGGTGAAGAGCACCAACAGAGTTAGCCCTTAGAATTTGGCACAGGTAACTTCCAGCAATTCGTCGGGAGGGAGGGAGGGAGGGGTGATGCTGTCCTTGTCACCCACACACCTCCTCAGTTCCTGGGGCGGGCTTTGCTACAAAGGTGGGGAGGGAGGGAGGGAGGGAGGGAGGGAGGGAGGGAGGAAGGAAGGAAGGAAGGAAGGAAGGAAGGAAGGAAGGAAGGAAGGAAGGAAGGAAGGAAGGAAGGAAGGAAGGAAGGAAGGAAGGAAGGAAGGAAGGAAAGCCCCTGCCCTTCCCCTCAGTTGGGGCCACAAAGGAGAGGGGGGAGGAGGGGGAAGTTCTGGCGTCCAGAGGCGCCCTGGAGGGTCTCCCACCGAGCCCAGGAACCCTCTCAAACCCGAGAGACGCAGGCTGGCACCAGGCCGCTGTCCCCCCGTCCTGGCGGGGCGCCTCCTTCCCTGGCCTCCAAGCCCCTCGGCTGCGCCGTGGGTCACACTGAGGTCTCCGACTGCAGCCGCATGACAAACTTGTGCGATTTGGGGTCCACAAACTGCTCCGAGAGCTTAAAAAAGGGGATCTTTTTGGTGCTGACCACGAGGCTGAAATCCTGGCGTTTCAGGACGAAGACCACCCCGTCCTTCAGCCCGTCGGTCACAGGCTCCTCGCTGACCAGAGTCCACTGCTTGGCCAGCCAGCGGTCCTTGTGGTACTGGATGGTGGGGCCTGCGGTCAGGTAGCGCTCCAGGAAGGCCTGTGAAGACGCAAGGAGAGCAGAGGCGCATCAGCCATTTGGCGCTCGGCTCGGCTTTGGGGGCAGCAAACAAGGCGGCCCAGGCTTTCCAGAAACGTTTGCAATTCAGAGCGGTAACGCTAAACCAAAGTCTATTATCTCCGGGGCCCACATCCCCCAAAGCTGTAGCTCAGCAAACGTTTTGAGTTGATAAAAGGTACAGGTAGTCCTCGACTTACGACAATTGGAGCCCAAAATTTCTGTTGCTAAGCGAGACAGATAAGTGAATTTTGCCCCATTTTACGACCTTTCTTGCCCCGGTTCTTAAGGGAATCACTGCAGCTGTTAATTTAGAAACCCGGTCGTTAAGTGAATCCGGCTTCCCCGTTGACTTTGCTCGTCAGGAGGTTGCAAAAGGGGATCACGTGACCCCGGGAGACACTGCAACCGTCATAAATATGAGTCAGTTGCCGAGCGTCTGAATTTTGATCATGTGACCATGGGGCCATGCTGCAAGGGTCGTAAGTGTCTGAAACAGTCATAAGTCACTTTTTCAATGCCGTTGTAACTTTGAATGGTCAGCAAATGAACAGTTGTAAGTGGAGGACTACCTGAAATAGTTAACACCAACAATAATATTTAAAATGAACCTTAAAGATTTGCTAAGATCTGGTTATCAGATCGGCTTGAGTTAAATATTACCCATTTCACCCTCTTTTGGATTAGGTCCTTGGGTGCCCCCTGGTGGCGCTGTGGCTCCCCTGCTGCCCTTGAGTGAAATCGCATGCTGACTTTTAAATACTTTAAATCTTTGTGCTCCCTCTTCAGCTGAAATCCCCGTGCTGTCTGATAAAGTCAAGCCTAAGCTGAGCGCAGCGGCACTGATCTTCATTCCTGCCCGGGACCCAGGGCGTGCAGGCCGCCGTTTGGATTGGCAGAATTCAGAAACCGGCCAAAAGGAAACACTGGCAGTCCTCAACTCACAACACAACTGGGACAGGAATTCCCACTGCTAAGCGACGTGGTCATTAAGGGATCCATGATATGACCGCACCCAATTTTACAATCCCCTTGCCACAGTCATTAAGCGAATTCAGCTTTCCCCCCTCCCCCCATTAACGTTGCTTGTCAGAAGAACCCCAGGAAGGTCCAAATGGCTATTGTGTGAGCGAGGGGACACTGCGACTGTTTTAAGTGAGAGGACTGGTCGTTAAGTCACGGACTATCTGCACCAGCAGGGGAAAAAAACCGAAACTAAAAAGCCAATAATTCAGGACTGTTCACTATCCTGCTCTATTGCATTTGAACCTCCATGTTCAAAAGCATTCTACCTCGGATTATGATGACATAAGCAGCAGTCGAGTTGATTTGAAAATCTGCCCTGCAGTTTCTTCCCGAATATCCTCCCTCCCTAGGCGGCTTCCCTGGTGTGACTGCATTTCCCCATCGTGCTGAACCCTGCGCACCACGGCCTGGGCCTCACGGGCAGCACCGACTGGAAGGTGGGGAGCCAGAGAGGACACCCACCCCCCGTCCAAGCTACCCTATCATTAAAGAAGCAAGGAGCACCCAGATCCTATCAAAATTCTCTTCTCCTTTGGAAGAAAACTCCAAAGAGCAATCCCCAAGGTCAACTGGATCACGAAACGGTTTCTCAGGCTGTAAAGGAGACACTGGGAGATTCGTCCTTTCAGGCTTGCAAGATTCTGTTAATGTAGCCTTACAATAAGGTAGAATTAGCTCACCTGGCCGAGTTTCCTGGCTGGCCTACCTGGCAAGGCTGACATTCTGTCTGCAGAATAATTCAACTCCACCAGAGGACCTGTGACGGAAACCACCATCTGCCTGCAGCCATGGTTCCCTCCCGCCCCCACCCCCTCCCCGCCCACCCACCTTGGGCGTCATGTCGTGGGTGATGCAGAACTCCAGGTGCTGAAGGATGCTCTCCATCGTGTGGTACGGCTGCTGCTTGGTGGTGCGCAGGTACTTCTGCATGGCCCGGGCCATGGAGGCGAAGATGGCCTGGGCGGCCTCCCGGGGGTCCATGATCTCCCGCGGGTTCTTCTGGTCCTCCTCCTGGAGCCGTTTGATGTGTGTGAAGGCCTCTTCCACAGCCACCACCAACCTGCAGAGACGGAGGCCTCGTCACAGCAAGCCACGGTCTCCAAAGCGTCCCCCCCCTCCTCCTCCTCAAGGGCCAACCAGGATGGAGGAGAGGACGGAGATCCATCTTCAGCACAGACCAAACTGCCCAACACGGCACACACAGTCACAAACTCTCACTTGAGGTTTTGCCAGCAGAGGGGAAGAAGGACCCTGAAAAGGGCTCCAAAACAAGAGGAACCGAAGAAAGAAGAGGGAGGGGGGTCCTGGGGGAGGGCCATCTATTCCCTAACTTCTCTAACAGATTACCTGGACTCACTTCACCCTCCAGTTTGGACCCCGCCAGGATTTCCAGCATTTTGACGGTACAATTTGTCTTTCTGCATTCTAATCTGCTTACCGGGTGCTTACAACTGTGATGTGGAAAGCACATTACAACTCTCCTAAGCTTGACGTTAATCCTATTACTGAGGACGGCAGCCTGCATGAAGCTCGTAGGGGTAGGAGCCATTTCAGTCAGGACTGAATCTGTTTTCCAAACTGACAGAAGAGAATATTTTCAGCTTAGCTTTGAGCTGTAAGGTCCTTGCTGCTCCCTGAGGTTGGTGGGCTTTTTGCAGTTTTTTTCATTACCCAGTTAGGTAACATCATCAGTGCTAGAAGGGAGTGGAGGAGGAGGAGGAGGAGGAGGAGGAGGAGGAGGACTGTGGGGTCCTGGGTGCTCTCCGAGTCTGCTGGTTTTCTTGCAGACGTTTCATGATCCAACTAGGGAACACCATCAATATTAGAAGGGAGGGGTGTTTGTGGAAACAGGAGGAGGAGGAGGACTGTGGGGTCCTGGGTGCTCTCTGAGCTTGGTTGTTTTCTTGCAGACGTTTCACGACCTAACTAGGTAACTCCATCAGTGCTAGCAACAACTAGTAGCTAGCTGGGCAAGGAAACATCTGCAAGAAAACAACCAAGCTCAGAGAGCACCCAGGATCCCACAGTTTTCCAAATCAAATTCCAAAGCTGAAGCCAACTGACATTTGGGGTCATTGGATACAAGGTGGGCAGCAAATAAATTTCATAACTAAATAAATGGGACCCCTCCAAAAGCAATTCAGCTGTTCCTTGGAAGTGGAGCTGATCCGAGGACTTTTTCTCCCAAACCAACTCAAGAATTCATACACCTACAAGGGTCCAATTTCAGCTGTCAGGAATCTTCCCTCTGCGGGAACCTGAGCTTGTTTCTTTTCTCAGCTAGGAAAGACTCTTCAGTCCTCCACACACAGACACACACACACACACAGGCCCTTTTGATGGGACGCACCTCGCTCGCCGTTTGCGCACCCGGCGCTCATGTTCGGCTTCCTCGTAGTAGTACTCGTTGTGGCTGTTGTCCCGCCTCCGGGCAGCTGCAGCAATAACAGCGCGCGATTGGCTGGTTGAGTTGTTGGTTGTGTTCTCTGGAAGGAGGAGAGAGGGAAGATTCAACGGAGTTATTGAGATGCCTCTAAAACCTGATGTCCTCAAAGTGGAGGGTCATAAGCACCACCATTCCAGCAGGGGGTTGGACTAGAAGACCTCTAAGGTCCCTTCCAGCCCTATGATTCTAAAGGAAGAGTCTGTCTCTTCACTTAGGCGGAGAATAATGTGCCTTGCTGAAAAATGCAAACAACCCCCAAAAACTGGGCCGCCAAATTCTCCGTTTCATGCTCTACGTCAGTGTTTTTCAACCTTGGCAACTTGGAGATTTTTGGACTTCAACTCCCAGAATTCCCCAACTTATGATCACAATTGAGACCGGAATTTTGGTTGTTAAACAATGCAGTCATTAATCAAGTCATCATGTGACCAGAGTCAATTTTACAACCATTTTTACCACAGTTGCGAAGTGAATTTGGCTTCCCCTGTTGACTCAGCTTGTAGGAAACCAGCCGGGAAGATCAAAAATCGCGCTCACACAGACATAAATGTGAGCTGGTTTCCCAAGTGCCCGAATTGTGACCACGACTGCAGGGATGGTGTAACCGTCGTAACTGGGAGGATGAGTCCTGAGTCACTTTGTCCATGGCTGTTATATCTCCGAAGTATTGTTGAACGGTCACACGTCGAGACTTTAGTCCCACAGCGTGTGGATAAATTCCCAAGTGAACCCCCAAACAGCCAGTCCACGTTTGATCTGGAAGGGGGGGGGGAGGACACGGTGGCTGGGGAATTCTGGGAGTTGAAGTCCACACATCTTCAAGCAGCCGAGGCTGAGATCGACTGGTTTAAAGCAATCAACATTTCTGTCCAGCTGGGGTGATCAGCTGCCCATCTAATCTCCCGTTCACAAGAGAGAAGTAAGAACGCAGGACCCTTTGCTGGGCTGGCACAGACATCAGCACACCCTTCCCACAGCCTGGCACCCCCTAGACAAGCTGGGACTGCTCTGCCGGCAGCTGGGAACTCCAGAATTCGCATTGTAAGACATCTGGAGGGCACCAGGCCCGGGATGCCAGCCAAATAACAGTGTATAACAGAGTTGGAAGGGACCTCGGAGGTCTTCTAGTCCAACCCCCTGCTAAGGCAGGAAACCCTATACTATTTCAGACAAATGGCTGTCTAATCTTAAAAACCTCCAGTGATGGAGCGCCCACAACGTCTGAGGGCAAGCTGTTTCACTGGTTAATTGTCCTCACTGTTAGGAAGCTTCTCCTTAATTCCAGGTTGTTTCTCTGCTTGATTAGTTTCCACCCGTTGCTTCTTGTCCTGCCTTCGGGTGCTTTGGAAAATAGGTTGAACCCCCCCTCTTCTTTGTGGCAGCCCCTCAAATACTGGAAGACTGCTATCGTGTCACCCCTGGTCCTTCTTTTCACTAGACAACTGTTGTTCTTCGTATATTTTAGCCTCTAGACACCCCGATCATCTTTGTTGCTCTTCTCTACACTCTTTCTAGAGCCTCAAGGTCTGTTTTATATCGTGGCAATCCAAACTGGATGCAGTACTCCAAGTGTGGCCTTATAAAGTGGTACTAACGCTTCACATGATCTTGGCACGGATCACGCTCGCCCAGGTGATCAAGTTAGATCCCCAGGAGTGCTGCTTGAAGCCTCCTGGAAGCGGAGCCCGAGAACTGGAGGAAGGGAGATTCTGGCCTCTGGGCGGAGGGCTGAACCCCACAGCGTGGGGAGGGGCTGCCAACGCTTACCCTCCCCAAGAGAGTAGACCTTGAAGCCAGACATCTTCTTAGAGAGAACGGACTTGGGCAGGTTCAGCAGGGCCGGGTTGTAGACGGGGAAATCGTGGTAATAATTCTCCAGGATCCACAGCGCGACTCTCTGGATGCTGCGGAGAAGGAAACCTTAGATGCAGCTTTAGTTGGACACAACAAGCGAAGCGGCGCGATCACCGAGGGATCCAGTTACACAGCACAACAAGGCAGAATGCGGCTTGTTTGCTTTCAGCATGATGGGCTTTAGTGTCCCTTTTTTATGGCTGAAGGCTGGGCATGAGGGAGGCCACCTCGGCTGCTTCCACAAATGCAATGCAAACAATAATAACGATAACAAAAAAAATCTGGATAGTGGACTTCGCAATAGAAGAAAAAGAACTGGAGAAAAGTGACAAAATACAAAGACCTGCAAATACAGATAAGTCCTCAGCTTATGACAACTGAGCCCCAAATTTATGTTGCTAAGTGAGAAATTTGTTCAGTGAGTTTTGCCCCATTTTACGACTTTTCTCGCCACCTTTGTTAAGCGAATCAGTGCAGTTCTTAAATTAGTAACACGGTGGTTAAGTGAATCTGGCTTCCTCATTGACTTTGCTTGTCAGAAGGTCACAAAAGGGGATCGCGTGACCCCCCCCCCATCATAACTGTGAGTCAGTTGCCAAGCGTCTGAATTTTGATCACGTGACCCTGGGGGTGCTGCAAGGGTCCTAAGTGTGAAAAACGGTCATAAGTCACTTTTTTCGGTGGCGTCGGAACTTGTTCCAACAGCCACTAAATGAACTGCTGTAAGTTGAGGACTACCTGTAGAAATAGAACGACTGTGGCAGAAGCGGGCAAAGGCGGCCATGGGCCCCCTGGGGTGCAATCCCCAAACACCCGGAGGTCCTCTTGAGCACCGTCGGCATTGACAAAATCCCCCTCGGTCAATTGCTAAAGGCAGCCTCCACCCTGGGACGAGACCTTCAACCCTGAAGCCCGTATGAACCGAAGAACGCCGACATCCCCTAAAGGCCACTCAAGGCGTCACCTCAGGAACCCACCCACGAGCTCAGAGACCGAACCTCAACCTTTAACACCGTCCAATCCCAACTGCACCAAGGCGTCCCGTCCCGCCCACTTACCTGAGGTGCCCCACGTTGTAGAAGCGACTGGCCCCGTCGGTGGAGCGCACCACCTTGAGGGTGAAGTGGGGCTGCAGCTGGCGCAGCTCCAGCAGCACCACGGCCAGGTAGTGGACGAAGAGCAGGGCGTCCACCAGCGAGACGGCGTACTGGACGATGCCCTGGTAGTTGGTGTCGCGGGAGTCCAGGATGCGGACGCCGTAGAAGAGCCAGTAGGAGGCCACCAGCAGGAAGACCAGCACCATCAGCAGGGCGCGGAAGACGAAGACGCGCGGGAGGAAGGCCTTGGGGCGGCGGAAGAAGAGCGCCCAGCTGCCCAGCAGCAGGATCAGCAGCTTGAAGGCCACCGAGATGAAGAGGCCCTCGCACGGGGTCCCGCAGGGGCTCAGCTGCTCCCCCCACAGCAGCTGGGGCAGCAGCATGAAGGCGATGGGGGTCAGGAAGGAGAGGAGGGCCAGGGCCCCCGCCAGCGAGACCCCCAGGTGGCGGGAGCAGTCCAGGTGGGCGCTGTCCTCCATGTCCTTGGTGATGCGTGTGATGTCATCGTGCGAAATGCTGTGCTCGGACGTGCCGGTCACCACAGTGGTCGTCTCGCCCCAGTTGTCATCCTGCCGGGAAACAAAGGCCATGGGGGGAGGGGGTCAAAGGGGGGGCGGAACTGTCCCCTCCAGTCGCAAAGGGTCTGGAAAGGACCCCTCGGTTCATGGTGCCGTGCAAGGATCCCAAATGGACAGACAGCAGAACTGCGGGAACCCCCCCCCCCTCCTACATTCAGGCTCTCCCCCCTGCTGGATGATGATATGAGAGGGGGAGAGAGAGAAAAGGAAAGGGGGGGGAGATAGATGGCTGCAGGGATGGAGACAGAGAGAAATGACAGATGTTAGAGATAAGAGAGATGAAAGATGAATGGATGGATGGCAGGCAGGCAAAGGAGCAGAATTCAACACCACCACACAGGCGCAAGAGGTGAGGCCACCTGCCCTTCCCGCCTCCTCCTCAAGCCCAGGCCGGAAATACATCCGCAGAGGGAAGCCTCCCCAAACTCCACCCAGAGACCCTTTCACTCCATCCCTGGGGAGAGCCGAGCCCCCCAGGAGCGGACCCGGAGGCCAGAGGGAGGGCCAAGCGGGGTCCCGGCCCGTCTGCCACTCACCCTTTCGTCACCTCGCGTCGACTCGTTGTCCAGCAGGGGCTCTCCGGGGGCCTGGATGGTGACCGACTTGTCCCCTCGGCTCCCGTCTCGACTCTTGGAGCGGTGCCGCTCTCGGCGGTCTCTGCGGGGCGAGAGGGGGGGTCCTGAGAGTTAGGGGGGCTGCTCAATCGGCAAGCATTGCAGCACCCACCTTCTCCCTAACCGGCTGCTCCGTGGGGACGGGAAGGCGGGGTCCCCCCTCCAGCTGCTGCTCGTGGAAGAAAGACGAAGTTAAGGATCTTGCGGGCAGGCAGTCCTCGACTTACGACAGTTTGTTTAGTGACTGATCGAAGAAAGTGACTTTTGATCATTTTTCAGTTAACAACCGTTGCAGCATCCCCCACGGTCACATGATCAAAATTCGGACACTCGTTCATAATTATGACGGTTGCAGCGTCATGTGGTCACATTTTGTGCCCTTCTGACAAGCAAAGTCAATGGGGAAGCCAGACTCGCTTCACAGCTGGGCTACCAACTTCACAACTGCAGCGATTCACTTAACAAGAGTTTCAAAAGAAGGTGGTAAAATGGGGCAAAACTCACTTAACAAATGTCTTGCTTAGAAATGGAAATTTTGGGCTCAGTTGTGCTCGTAAGTCGAGGACTGCCCATCATCCCCTTTGGCAGCCTCTGTCACAGGTTTTTTTTCTCTTCTCTACCACCAAACAGCAAAAACTCTTCCTTAAACAATCCACAAGCACAGGGGTGGCTCCGAGAGTCACAAAAAGGGGACTTGGGGTATCCCTTGCATGGAGTCATAGGCCAAAGAATTCGAATCCAGGACAGCCGGGATTACACATCACACTACACCCGGGGGGTCTCCAAACTTTAGAGCCGAGGGACTGGCAATCAATCAGTCGAGCTTCACAGCAGATTCAGCCATAAATCGCAGGTCCTCAATTCAGCTTTCTGACTCCCGAATGTATTGCAACTTGATTAGAATCATTATTGCAGACAAGAACGAAGCCTCCAATGCTACAATCCATTGTTCGGTGCAGCGCAAAGAATTCACAACCTTCAAACAAATCTGTGCTCTCAATCTCAGCAACTTTTAAGATGTGTGGATTTCAAATATGGAGCAGCAGGCAGGGGAATTCTGGGAACTGAAGGAAGTTGCTGAGACGGAGAGATACGACGGAGAAATTTGCTGAGTTTAAATTTTAGGCTTCTTCCTTTTGCCCTCCAGAATTAACTGACTCTTGGAGGGTCTCCAGGTGCCCCCTGTGGACATGGGAAAATTTCCAAGAGGACTGAGGAGGAGGCCACCAAACCCAAACCGCAGCGTTGCAGACCATCACTAGGTGGCAGCAAAGACTTCCGGTTCTCTGGCATTCAAATTTTGAACCAGACGGGTGTTCCCAGCGCCTGTGAAGCCGTTTCCATTCTAGCCTTGGCAAACAACGGCCATAAAGGAGAATATTTGTAGCTCAGGATTGAAAAGAGAGGTCTTTGGTGCTCTCTGAAGTTGGTGGTCTTCCTGCAGACGTTTCATGACCAAACTAGGCAACATTGATTAGTACGGAAGATGTTACCTAATCTGCAAGAAAACCACCAAGCTCAGAGAGCACCAAGGACCCCAAAGTCCTCCTCCTCCTCCTCCTCCTCCTCCTCCTCACAAACCCCACTCCCTTCTAGTAGACAGCAAAACACACGCTCACTAGGACTGATAATGTTACCTAGTAATGAAATGTCTGCAAGAAATCCACCAAGCTCACAGATCACCAAGGACCCCTTGCAGCAAACAATACTTAACAGAATAACAGAATGCCAGAGTTGGAAGGGACCTCACAGGTCTTCTAATCCAACTCCCTGCTCAAGCAGGAGCCCCTATACCGGAAGTCCCCAATCTTTTGAGCACCAGGGACCGGTTCCGTGGAGAGAGGTTTTTCTGCGGACCAGAGGGGGCCTGGTTTCGTGTACTGCCTGCATCCCGCGGATGGGGCTTTGCTTGTTTGCGCGGACCGGTTTCTGGCATGCCGCGGACCGGTGCCGGTCCACGGACAGGGGGTTGGGGACCCCCGCCTCCAGAGATGCAGCACCCACAACTCTGGGAGGAAAGCTGATCGATCAATCAATCAATCAATCAATCAATCAATCAATCAATCAATCTATCTATCTATCTATCTATCTATCTATCTATCTATCTATCTATCTATCTATCTATCTATCTATCTATCTATCTATCTATCTCACCCACAACTCTGGGAGGAAAGCTGATCTATCTATCTATCTATCTATCTATCTATCTATCTATCTATCTATCTATCTATCTATCTATCTATCTATCTATCTATCTATCTATCTATCTATCTATCTATCTCACCTCAATCTCTATATCTATCTATCTATCTATCTATCTATCTATCTATCTATCTATCTATCTATCTATCTATCTATCTATCTATCTATCTATCTATCTCTATCTATCTATCTATCATCTATCTATCTATCTATCTATCTATCTATCTATCTATCTATCTATCTATCTATCTATCTATCTATCTATCTATCTATCTATCTATCTATCTATCTGATCTATCTATCTATCTATCTATATCTATCTATCTATCTATCTATCTATCTATCTATCTATCTATCTATCTATCTATCTATCTATCTATCTATCTATCTATCTATCTCACCCACAACTCTGGGAGGAAAGCTGATCTATCTATCTATCTATCTATCTATCTATCTATCTATCTATCTATCTATCTATCTATCTATCTATCTATCTATCTATCTATCTATCTATCTATCTATCTATCTATCATCTACCTACCTACCTACCAATGTATCTTATTTATCTCATAGAATCACAGGGCAGGACCTTGGAGGTCTTCTAGTCCAACCCCCCTCTCAATCAGGAGACCCGATACCATTTCAGACAAGTGACTGTCCAGTTTCTTCTTAAAAACCTCCAGAGATGGAGCCCCCACGACTTCTCAAGGCAAGGCATCCGACTGATATCCTTGCTGAACCTCTACCAAGGTTCTCCAGATCTTTCCAGGTCCACCCCCGTGGCACCTCCTCCTCCTGCCCCAAACACAGCCCGGCTGGCCAGCTCACCTGGGCTTCCTGGAACTGCGCGAGTGCCCCGACTTGTAGGAGTACCCTGAATATTGCGACTCGTTGTCCATGTTGTCTGAATGCCGAGCCTTGTAGCGATCCACGCTGCTGGATTTGGATCTGGCCGGCCCCGGGACAGCCACCAAGGCAGCCGCGGCCTCCTTCAGAGTCGGCTTCTTTAGGCCGAGGGGCACCTTCAGAAAGTCAACTTTCACCTTGAAGGACTCTATTTTGATCGGCTGGCTGGGCACAACCTAGAAGAAAAGAGGCGCACCTGTATGGGAGGAAGGCAGAACAGGTTAGCCCCTCTCATCCAGCCCCTCTCATCCAGCCCCTCTCATCCAGCCCAGAGCACCCAGGACGGCCCAAAAAAGGAGGAGGAGCTGAGGGACCAGGAGTCAGACTGATTGTGGGGGTGCAAGTAGAACAGCAGCACCGCAAGAAAGTGAAGCTGCAGCCTTCGGTCCTGGCACACTAGCTTTCTGCATGCAGGGATTTCTAATGCACCTTTGGGGCACATTATACAGTAACTTCACACGCACACTTTCTGGAGAATACAGGTAGTCCTCGGCTTACAACCATTTCGCAACCATTCAAAGTGACAACAGTACTGAAAAAGTGACTTGCAATCAGTCCTCGCACTCACAACTGTTCAACAGCCCCAGGGTCACGTGATCAAAATTTGGGTGACTGGCAACTGGCCTGTATTTACAACAGGGAGTCACGTGATCCCCATTTGCGACCTTCCGACAAGCAAAGTCAATGGCGGGCAGCCGGATTCGCTTAACGGCTGTGTGATTCACTTAATGACTGCAGGGATTTGCTTAACAAACATGGCAAAAAGGTCGTAGAATTGGGCATGGCTAACTTAACAACTGCTTCACATAACCACAGAAATTCTGGTCTCAAATGTGGTCATAAGCCCAAGACAATCTTTACCTGTGTGATGCTAGTTCATTTCTCCAAAAACTCAGCCCTGTGAGCTTCAGATGGTCGTCTCTACCATCTTTGGTTTCCCCTTCCTAATCTCCCCCGCTTTTCTGAAGGAAAAAGGGAGCTTTTCCCAGAATTCCCCTCTTCCCAGGACTCCTGCAGTTCCCTGGAAGCAGAAGACTGTGGGGATGCTCAGCTCTTCCGGGTCACGCTGGTTGTCCCAAAGGTGTTTTTTTTCCAAAAGGCAGCTGAACTTCCTTGTTTTTTTCCCCCTTGAAAAACGTTTCACTTCCCATCCGGGAAGCTTCTTCCAATTCTTTTTTTTTCTTCAGCTTCACTTCAGAACTGAAGAAGCTTCTTGGATGAGAAGTGAAACGTTTTCAAGGGAAAAAACCCCAAGAAAGTCCAGTTGCCTTTTGGAAAAAGCACATTTCATACGCAGACAATTAAGCACCTTCTGAATGTCTCTGCCTGTTTTGGGCAGGGAGAAACCGGGCAAGGGATCGCTCTGAATCCCTTCAGGGGGTGGAGAACTTCTCCAGCAGGTTTCCAGGGCAGGGATCCAGATCAGCCCCACGTGTCTATCTTCACTGGGGCCGAGCACAGAGACATTCACACGTATCCCTTAGCTGCCTGGTCACATATATGTGTCAAAACGTAAGTGTACATTTATAACTATGGAAGTGCAAAGAATTTCACACTCCACCCAGGAGAATTTCACCCAAACCCTCTTCCATTTTGCAACTAACTTTCTGAAGTGACTTCTCCAATTGTCCAACGTGGGAACCTTATTCCAAAATAAAATAATAATAAAATTAAGGGATCTTGGAGGTCTTCTAGTCCAACCCCCTGCTCAAGCAGGAGATCCTATGTGGCTGTTGTTATAACAACAACAGGAGCAGCACAACATTAATGCAGACCTTAAAAAAATCCCCTGCACATTTTAATTCTTGTTTATCCTATTAGAGAGGTGTCATCCTCTGGTTCAAACATGAGCAGAGACCCAGGGCAAGCTTTCTCCAGCCACAAGGACCAACCAGCCACCTTCTTGGTGGAAGGGAGGACCTGGGCTGGGTCTTGGTGGTGGAAGAGGACAAGGGGTGGACCAAGCAAGAGGCAGAAAACATCCTGGCCAGGATCTGGCCAGGAGAAAGTCAGCCCAAGCAGGGTGCCAAAATTTCACCCAGAACTGCACGGCATTCCACCCTCCTGGAGGAGGTCTCCAGCGGTAGAACACCAAGCATGACTGATGCGCTCGTTAAGGATCTGCTCTCCTCCATGTTCAGCGCCCCAGAGCGAGAGAGGGAGAAGCCAACTGGAAGATGGTTCCTCCTCCTCCTCCTCCCCGTGCGAGGCTGGAGCTTGCTCTGCTGCAGGGCGCCAGGAGTCTGTCAGAACAAGTTGGACACAACCACTGACTCGGCAAATCTCCGATCCTCCCCAAAGGAAAGTCCCAGATCCGGTTCTCCTGGGGGAGAGGACCGGAGTTGAGGGGCAGGGCCAATTCTTGGCACCACCAAGTCCCGGATGAAGGTGGTTCCCACATTGCCAAGCGAAGATCCTGCAGCCCCCCCCCCCCATTCCTCCTCCACTGAACCATCTCCTGGTGTCTAGACAGCGGTTGGCGCATTCAGAAGCCACCTTGCGCTGGGGGATTTCAGCTCCTCCTTTACGAAAGAACGAGCCGAGGAGCAAGGATACAGGCCGGCAGGGAGAAAGCTTAGTGGAAGTCAGTTCCAGCATTTGGGGCCACATTTTTGCAGACTTAAAAGAGTGAAAATGAGCTCAGACATCCTTTAAAGAAGACACAAGGATATATATTTTATCCTGGTCCACATTTACAGACTTACAACAGTTTGTTTAGTGACCATCCGAACTTACAGCGGCACTGAAAAAAGTGACCTATGACCGTTTTTCACACTTAGGACCATTGCCGCATCCACGGGGTCACGTGATCCAAATCCAGATGCTTGGTCTGGAAGGGACCTTGGAGGTCTTCTAGTCCAACCTCCTGCCCAAGATCATAGAAATACAGGGCTGGAAGGGACCCTTGGAAGGCTTCTAGTCCAGCTCCCTGGCCAAAGTCATAGAATCACAGGGCTGGAAGGGACCTTGGAGGTCTTCTAGTCCAACCTCCTGCCCAAGATCATAGAAATACAGGGCTGGAAGGGACCCTTGGAAGGCTTCTAGTCCAGCTCCCTGGCCAAAGTCATAGAATCACAGGGCTGGAAGGGACCTTGGAGGTCTTCTAGTCCAACCTCCTGCCCAAGATCATAGAAATACAGGGCTGGAAGGGACCCTTGGAAGGCTTCTAGTCCAGCTCCCTGGCCAAAGTCATAGAATCACAGGGCTGGAAGGGACCTTGGAGGTCTTCACAATTGCAACAGGAAGAAGCTATAGTCCCCCCTGCCCACAATCACAGAACCATAGAATGTCAGGCTGGAAGGGACCTTGGAGGCCTTCTAGTCCAACCCCCCGCCCCAGATGTTCATCCATAAGCTCAGGAGACGGGGCATGGGATCTCCTTGCCTGCAGCTTTAGAGAGATGGCGAAAGGAGGACGCCGCAAAGTGCTTTGAAAACTGCACTGCTTAGCAATGGAGGTTCTGGTCCGAATTACTGTCGTACAGCAAGGACTACCTGTCCTAGAGACAGGCCACCGCACTACGCCAACTGGGTCATGCAGTCAGGCTGCCATCCAGGGCAGGGCAGGTGGCAGCTCTGCTAGCCACACACGGATGGCACCCAACCGCTGCTTATTAACATCTGCCAGGCCTCCAGGTATTCCGAGCGCAGATGTCTACCTGGGCAAGGTGGGAACTGCTCAGCTTCCTCCTCCCCCCACCTGCAGGCCAGGCCCCAAAGGGTGTCCCAGACACCCTCTCTGTGTACACCTGGCTGCAAAGCCCTCTGTTCTCCGAAACTCCGGAGCCGGCTCCTCACCACACCCTGCACTGTGAGGACAATTTCACAGCCATCACCAGCCTTCCCCTGTGGCCACCGGCTCAAAAACTATTTCAATGCTTTGTACATGCCCAGAAGTGGCAACCATTTCGGAGGGTGGGACTTCAAAGATTGGACCTCTGGCTTCGCCTGCCTGCAGAGCGAGGACATCCCAAATCGGCTTTTGAAGAAGGACCTCATTTGCAGCGTTGAAGCACCACACCTTCACACAATGCAGGGAGCATACAATTACAACAGGATGAAGTCTACCAAGAAGAGTAGTTTGGAAGCAAGGGAGTTTTTTTCAACTGTGGTCACTTTAAGATGGGTGAACTTCAACTCCCAGAATTCTGGAAATTGAAGTCCACCCATCTTCAAGTGACCACTGTTGAGAAACACTGTCCTAGCCTATGGCTTCAGTTCTTGACCAGTTTTTCCACCCAGAAGTATGACCCAACTGGTCAAATCACAAGAAATCAAAGATTAATTTGCTGGTTTTGCTCACCCAACAATTTTACCACCGATTGTTGTCCATCACACCTTTCTTCCCTCAAACCCAGAGTCCCCCAGCCTTTCCCGGGCCCCTTCCCCCTTAGCCCTCCCCTTCCTCCTTTGCAAGAAAGGCACTAAGCCTGTAAGCCTCAGTTGAACAGTCCTCTTCAAAGAGAGGACAATGCCTGTGACTCCGTCCGAGATTCTCTCTCTTGGGCCACTCCATTTTTGGAGAACAAGGCTTCCTTGGAAGAGGTTTATGGAAGACTGGAGACAGGGGAGGGGTCTTGAAGGAAAGGAGGACAGAAGGCAGCCAAGTGTCCTCCATGGGCAATCAACCTTGAGGCTCAGAACAGAGGAGCATGTCCCAAAAGGCAACTGGGCTTTTCTTGGTTTTTTTATCTGAAAACATTTCACACAAACGTTAGAATTGAAGATGCTTCTTGGATGACAAGTGAAATGTTTTCAAAGAAAAAAACCCAAGAAAAGTCCAACTATCTTTTTGGAAAAGCATCTTTGGGACAACCGTGACCTGTCCTGGATGATTGAGAATCTCCACAGAGACGGCCATGATTGTGTTGGGTCGAAGGCCAGCTAGCAAGAGGAGAAATCGGCTCGGCCTTAAAGCTGCCGTGTGGCATGCAGGAAGCTCAGGTTTTATACCCAGGAGAAGGCTGTAGATGGTAGATGATGGCCTAGGGCAGGGGTAGGCAACCTTGGCTCTTTTATGACCCGTGGACTTCAACTCCCAGAATTCCTGAGCCAGCCTGGCTCAGCTTGGAAACCTCTCCCTTTCCCCTCAGCATGGCTGGCTCAGGAATTCTGGGAGTTGAAGTCCACGAGTCATAAAAGAGCCAAGGTTGCCTACCCTTGGCCTAGGGCACAGGTCCCCAACCTATGGGCCACCAGGCCACGTGAGTGGCTGGCCAGTGCACGGGCGCACATGCCCCCTGCCCTTGCGCCGGTGCTAGCTGAGGTGTGAGTCTCGTGCCGGTGCGAGCGGAGCCATGAGCTGCGAGCCGGCAATAGCTGTGAGCCTCTCGCCGGCGCTAGCAGCCCCATTTGCGGAGCGCGCATACTCACGGCCCCATTTGCGCACATGCGCACATGGCCACATTTGCGTGTGTGCGCATGCGCGCATAAAGGTGCCTGTCCCTCCCTTTCCCAGAAAGGTTGCTGACCCCTGGCCTAGGGCCTTCTCTGCATGGAACCCAGCACCATAACTACTAGAAGCAGCCATAAATGTGGGGTTCATCAATGCCGTGTAGCTTCCAAAGGGCTATGAATGAAATCATGAATCCAGCAGAGACTTTTAAAAGGACATCACAATTTATAAAAATCAACACTCATTTGCCCTACAGCCACCTTCTCCAGATGTTTTGGCCTTCCTGGTCCATTACACAAGCTACTAACAGCTGTAGCCCCAAACTTGAGGACCATCAAGTTGGGTCTCCCTGGAGGATGGTTAATTGAAGGATCTCAGGCATTTCCCTCAGGGGCAAAATTCACTAAAACCCACATTTAAAAGTATTGCAAGCGATTCTACCGTTCTGAATCGCATCCGTTGAAGAGGACCATATGTTTGTTCAAGCTGAAATTAACCTATTACATCAATATTTCTCAACCTTGTCCACTTTAAAAGGGGTGGACTTCAACTCCCAGAATTTCCCAGCCGGCATAGCAGGCTGGGGAATTCTGGGAGTTGAAGTCCACCCCTCTTAAAGTGACCATAGTTGAGAAACACTGCTCTAAATCAGACATGTCAAACTTGCGACGTCACGTGACATCGCGCAACGGTTTTCCCATTGCCGGCAATGGGGTGGGCGCGGCTTCCGCATGACGCGTCCGGCCCGCGGGCCGGCAGTTTGACACCCCTGCTCTAAATCATCCAGAGATTCGCAAGTCCTCAACGCCGAGTCTATTTTTGAGCTTCCTTTTCACACCAGATTCTTTTCTCCTGCCTGACCCCAGGCAAGAGTGAGAGATTTGCAGCAGAGAAATGCAACGGAGCAAATAAACCGAGGGAAGATATAAAGTGTTTGAGACGTTCAAAGGTCTCGGTGCCCAGAGACATATTCTTCATTTTGGTTGAAGCTCCCCTTGTAACCATCCCTGTCCATCGATGTGCAGGCCACCAAGAACCTCTGCTGATCTTCTCCATCCTGGAGAAACCAAAGGTTGAATCTGTGCAAAACACTCAACCAGGAACTGCTGCAAAAGGGCCTGATGTATCAAGAGATCCACCATAATGCTGGTGCTGATCCTGGATTTTTGAAGCCTCTTCCTCTTGACCCCAAAGCTCCCTGGTGTCAATTTAGAACATAGAATAACAGAGTTGGAAGGGGCCTTAGAGGTCTTCTAGTCCAACCCCCTGCTCAAGCAGGAGACCTTACACCATTCTAGACCAATGGCTGTCCAGTCTCTTCTTGAAAACCTCCAGCGATGGAGCACCCACCCTCCTAAATTCCTGAGGCATTTAGGGTCAGGGGCAACTAATACCCTTTAACATTTTTAAACTCAGTTCGTTTTCTGCTCCTCTTTGTTCTACATTGTCCTGCCTATCTGTTCTTTTCTTCTCTCATAAGCCACACGTGGTTTGACACTGTTTTACTCAGCCTCCAGTGCCCTTTTATTATGCATGCAGATGGAAACTAATACATCTGCAAATGAAGGCCATTGTTTAAGAAAGGCCTCTGCTAATCTCTGGCCAGCAATGAACCTTGAGAAAGAAAGTAGAAAGTCCTTATGAAGAGCAGAATTGATTTTTTTTCTAAGCACTGTCTTAAAAAGAAATTTACAAATCCTTCACCTTTTAAAACATCTGCCCTTTAATTTAACTGGCTTAGCCCAGGGCAGGGGTCTGCAACCTTGACAATTTTAAGACTTGTGGACTTCAGCTCCCAGAATTCCTCAGCCAGCTAGGAATTCTGGGAGCTGAAGTCCACAAGTCTTAAAGTTGTCAAGGTTGCAGATCCCTGGCCCAGGGTTTGTCAATCTCTGCAACTTTAAGAGGGGCTAGGGAATTCTGGGAATTGAAGTCCACCCTCTCAAAGTTGCAGAGATTGAGAATATAATATAGGAAAAATAGGGTTGGAAGGGACCTTGAAGGTCTTCTAGTCCAACCCCATGTTCAAGCAAGAGACCCTATACCATTCTGGACACTGAACCTGCCAATACAGGTGGTCCTCGACTTATGACAACTGAGCCCAAAATTTCTGTTGCCAGGTGAGATATTTGTTAAGTACGTTTTGCCCTGTTTTACGACCTTTCTTGCCACAGTTGTTAAGCGAGCCACGGCAGATGTGAAATTAGTAGCACAGTTGTGAAGTGAATCTGGCCTCCCCGTTGACTTTTCTTGTCAGAAGGCTGCAAAAGGGGATCACGTGACCCAGTCATAACTGTGAGTCAGTTGCCGACTGTCCGAATCTTGATCACGTGACCCTGGGGATGCAAGCCAAAGCCACAGGGCTAAACTTTGCCCTTTCCTTCAATGCAAGGCGGAATTTAGTTCTCCATGACTCCCATTCCCCCCCCCAAATACAGAGAAGGTGGGCTGAAATGGGTGGAGGGTTGGGACCCTCACAAAGAGGGGGAGGCTGCTGCAAATTAGGCTCATATCACTTGGGTGGGGGGAGCTGTTGATAAACACTCTGCCCCCCTCCCCACCATGCAAGCACCGCTGCTTGCACAAAAGGCAAGAGAGAGGCCGGCCTTTTGTGCAAAACCCCTGGGGAGTTTTGCACATTTATCACGGCCGGGGAAACAAAGCCGGCCTGTGAACGCGCGCACCCGGTTACCTAGGCGATGGCAACAGGGCCAGGGAGCGTGCAGACCAGCATCCAAAGAAGCCAGATGAAGTGGGGTGGGGGGGGTGGAGAGATGGGGAAGGGGTGCCAAAAGAGGGGAAGCTGCCCCCATTAGCCCCCACCCCCCTTGAGCTTTGTCTGCTGGAAAAAAACGAGGGTTTCTGGGGAAACAAGGCAGTGCGGACAGCTGGGGGCAAACATTTTGAGAGCGGTTGAGGGGGGGCTCCTTTGAATAGAAGGGGGTGGGAAGGCTGCCCTGGACTGAGCTTTATTCAGGCTGGCCTTTGGGTGAGGGAACGAGGGCCACCTCTGTCACCCCCAGCCCTCTGCGCTGAGCCCCCACCCCCACGGGGAGGGACCCTTTGCAAGGGGCCCGTTGGGAGCAACATGCACGGCACAAGCATTTCTTTCCAGGCAGCCCCAGATGCAAACGCTCCACTTGTTCCCAGCAGCTCCAGCAGAGGCAGGGAAGCAGCCCCCATTCAGTGGGGAGGGGGCAATTTGGAGCTGGATGCACCCGCTGGAGAAGGTAGCCCACCTGCCTGCATTCCACAAGAGCCAACAAAGAGCCCCCCCTAACATCCCTGAACGGTGGGGGTCCAGCTTCCTGACCTTGAATCTCTCAGCCAAGCGGAGGATGGCTCACATGCTGGCTAGGGAATTCTGGGGGCTGAAATGCTTGCAGCTTAAAGCGGCCAAGGTTGAGACTTTTTCCTCAGCTCGGTTAACACGACCAGGATTTTATTAAGACTTAAAAAGAACAACTCTTTACCCATTATTATTCAATATATCCTCTATACACACAGCTCAAAGTCCTGGACTCAAGACAACTACAGAGATAAAATCACGATTCTTGATCAGAACCCCACTCCGTCACTGATTAAAAGCAGCTTCAACTAAGCCTCAGGAATCACAACCAGTAGGAGAGCATGCACAACTACACTGGCCAGTTGTCACAACTTAAAAGAAGACATATCCATGAGATTTTATAGCTCCACCTGAATCCAAAAAGTGAATTCTTTTCTTGGACAACAACAGGTTAAAATAAAGTGGGAAACAAACAGCCACCCCCCCCCCTCCAGTTGAAAGTCCATCTTTCAGGCAAGCCTCCCCAACGAAAGCAACACTCACCAACCCAAAGGGTGCTGAAGAACCGTCTCTTGCTTGCCCACTCAGCCCCGCCAGCAGCTGCACATAGCCGGGCCGCTGAAGACCTCAGCCGCTGGGCCGGATGCCCCCTCCTCTCCCGATTAGCGTGGCAAGTCCTGGATCTCAGCGTCCACAAGGGCTACCATGTGGTCCAAGGTCCAAAAGTGAGCTGCAGAAAGAACCAAGATCAAGTATGAGATATATGCAAGCAGGGTTGGTTGCCGTTACGATTCCTTATTTCAGCTATGGGCCATATAAAGCAAGAATTGGATGTAACGTCCAAAAAGTATCTTGAACGGTTGGATGAAGTAAAGGAGAAGGATCTTTATCCTGCCAGGAAGGACGAAGAGACTCTGGGCATGTTCTGACCAGTTGGTAAAGGTGCCCAGAATCAAACTGTGAGAGGTGGCACCTCAAGGCTGGCTCCAGCACTTCAGGATATTGAAAGCTCCACAGGATCGGGCATCCTGAGTCCAACCAATGGGGGAGTCACAAACACGGGGGGAGCAGGCCCCCAGGGGGAGAAAGGTGGAAGATGCTGCATGTCCCAGCAAGAACAGAATTAACAAATTACATCCAGGTTTAATGGGTTGAGAAGTTTTAAAATCATGCACAACTCACTTCACTGCCTTGCTTATAAACAGAAACTCTGATCTCAATTGTGGTTGTGGAGAGGGGAGGGGGGAGGGAAGGAAGGAAGGGAGAAGGAAGGAAGGAAGGAAGGAAGGAAGGAAACCATGGCAAAGAAGATCATAAAATCAGCCCTGCCTCACTTAACGACCACCTTGCTTAGCAACAGTAATTCTGGTCCCAGAATTTACTTGTGGACGTAAGTCAAAGACTGGCATTGCAACCTCAACATTGTTTGGCAGTTCCCAAAAGAACCAATAACCGGACCGTTTTGTTCTCAGCTACCACGTCCAGTTCTGGGCAGATCATTTCAAGAAAGGCTCAGCCCAGCGCAAGGAGGCCGATTGGCAGGTGGGCAACGGGAGGCGAGTTTCGGGTCCTTTGAAGAAGACAAGAAGGGGACACGGTTGCGTCTCCCGGACTCTCTCTCTCTCTCGGGAGGACTGAGTAAAAGGTCTGGCTTCCTTCGGCGTCTGCCTCCCAGCCCCCCAGAGACCCCATAAGCCCCTTCAAAGTCCAGGGCTCTGCTGTCGAAATCAAGAAGCACCTGTGTCTTCTCAGCCCCCCCCCCCCCCCCGTGGCCATTAGGGAGGCGCCTCTCAGGCGACCCCCTGCAACCCAAACAGCTGGAATTTATATTCCGCAATTTTATGAGTTTGTAAACGTTATGGGGTCTCTACAGCCAGTAAAGCCCAACGGAGGCCTCCCCTTCGTCCCCCTGACCCCAAGCTTCAAATTCCCATCCACCTTTTTCCAGCCCTCCACGAAGGGCTATCCTCAGCTTTAATCGCGTTGCCGGACTGAAGAGGGTTCAAGACATTTGAAACCCTTTTGAAACTTTTTATGGACCTAATGAAGATTGTCCCCGAATATGGGGTCAGCCAGGGAAGCTGGAGAAGGGGGGGAGGGGGTTTCAGTCACTTCTCCCCATGATTGCAGACCGTGAACACAAGACCGGGGATCAGGCTTCAAAGGGATTAGGGCTATCCTCTTTTCTAGATCTATTTGCAAGTCAGTCTAGAATAGAGGCTGAGGTCTTCCAGACCAAAGGAAGTCCCACCCACCCCTCCCCAAGACTTTCCTGCCTCTCCAGTTAGGGTCACACCTTTGCCAAGGCAATAATCCTTTTTCACCCAATTCTGGAACGCAACCAGGAATGGGTTGCACAAGACCTCACCCTGGTCGGACCCATTCTCTGCACTGAGCCATATTTGATCATGATTTGTTAAATAAGCCACCTTGGGTTAATTCCACCCTACATGGCTGAGTATGATTCTGGTGCTGAATAGCCATGTTTGCACAACATCTAAAGATGTTTGCATAAATGCTAAACTTGGCTAGTTTTAATTTGGCCAGGCTTTCTGACCAAATAACTGTGGAAATACTAGGATGGACGTAAGTGTGAGGGTTGGTTGTAAGTCACTTTTTTCACTACTGTTGTAATTTCGAATGGTCACTGAATTGCTGTATTGCTATTATCCTTCTCCTCTTTCCTATTAACTTCTCCTATTGGTATCTTATGGGTTATCACTTTATTTGTATCTTATGTTTTATGACTGTATTTTCTGATTTATGATTATGATTTATCACTTTGTTCTTTGTATGTACACTGAGAGCTTCTGCGCCGGAGACAAATTCCTTGTGTGTCCAATCACACTTGGTCAATAAAGAATATTCTGTATGGAATGAATGATTGTAAGTTGATAACTACCCACAAATTCTTGAAGTTCAACAAACAAGTGTCCATCCATCAATTATCAAAATCACAGAAGAGAAAAAGAGACCACAAATCTGTGTGGGTTTTTCTCCTGACACCTGCCCACTTTGGAAATCACCTGCAGGTCTTCCGTGAGGCCTGCAAGGCCTTTAGAAGTTCTACCTATAGTCTAGCCAGAATGTGACTTCTACAATCTGTTCGGTGAGCAGAGCTTTACCCAAGTCCTATTAATAGATAAAGACATCCTAGTTAAACAAACAATACACAACTTGTGTACAGTGCCAAGCCTTTGTTGCACTCACTGAACCAATGTCCACCATCTTCGTCAGGAAAAGTAGGCAGGACTTCTAGCAAGTGATGAGGTGATGGCTCCTCTTTTCGGAGGTGGGACTTCAACCCAAGGTTTCCTGTGCTCATACGCATCCTCCGGGAGATATTTTGGCCCGTCCTTCTTTCCAAAACAGCTTTAATTCACGGATATTGGGGGACCATCTTGACCAAACTGGTCTCTTCAGCTCATGCCACCCTTAAGATCAACTCAGCCATTTTCAAATGCAAAATTTCTTTGGCTTCAACCCTTCTGTGGTAAATGTATTCGTGCATTCAGGATTGCTGCCATGTTAAGTTTCAACTTATGGACAGACACCTTGACATTCTCCGATAAAATATTCTGGTACGACCCAGAATCTACTATTCTCCCAAGGGTGAGGACCATCCAGACTCTGAAGCTGCAAAGCAACCTCAAGTTAGACGCTCACACCGTCTGCTTTATGATAGGAAGGAGAGCTTCTTCTGTTGAAACGGACTTCTCCAGCTATAACATTTCTCGGTAAAGACGAAAAGTTCTCCAGTGGCTCATCTGTCCACAGAGCATGGTTCCAACCGCTGCTAAGTCATCCAATATTCTTTGGCAACCTCGAGATGAAAGCAATGTGCTTTCTGCAGAAACCTTCCTCCTTGATGTCCTCCCATGGACACCACTCTTTACCTCAGGCTGAGGGATTCTGAAATTAGACCATACAAAACTGCTCTGCAGATCTTCTGCTGAGGTTCTTTGAGACCTCCCTGGAGTATTGCATATCCTGTTTTTGAGATAATTCAGTTGGGTGCCCATTAATGGGAAGACTAACAATGGTGGCCATGGATTAATAGAGGCTGTCTTTGGCAATGGTCCAGCCATAAACTTGAAGAGTCGGCTCCAATCGTGGCAATCACACAACGTAGGTTTTTCTATAGGGAGGATCTCTCAAACATCTGTCCAATTGCCCTCTCCCTGAGAACTGGTTCGCTGATTTACCCTCTTAAAGAGTATCAGAAAGCCCGTATTTTCACCCACAAAGACAGTGACTATTAGTGCACCATTTTCAATAAAGATTAACACAAAGCATTATTTTGCAGGTTGTTTTGTTTAGCCAGAATCCCTTTATCCATTAACAGCGTTCAGATGAAGCTCTAATTACATTGCATGCCACAGTCAGCAAGATTATGGATCACCATAATTAAGCCTCACCATAATTAAATCCCTCCAGCCAAGGGGAGTCCACCATTTTCCAAAGCACATCTGTTCCCTTTTGCCCTAGGAAGCTTTTCTTGAGGTTCCATCAAAATCTGCTTCCTCATAATTTACACCCGTTGTTCTTCTGAACAATTCTGCCCTCTCTTCTATACGAATCCTTCGTGTACACGTAGTCCTTGACTTATGACCACAACAGAGCCCAAAATTTCCATTGATAAACAAGTTGGTTTTAAGTGAATTTTGCCCCATTGTACGACCTTCCTTGCCACAACTGTTAAGAGAATCACTGCAGTCATTAAGTCAGTCACACGGTTGTTAAGTGAATCCGGCTTCTTCCCCATTGACTTTGCTTTGTCAGATGGTCGTGAAAGGGGATCACGTGACACCGGGACACAGCAACCGTCATAAATACGAGCCAGTTGCCAAGCATCTTAATTTTGATCACGTGACCCTGGGGATGCCGCAACGGTCGTAAGGGTGAAAAACGGTCATAAGTCACTTTGTTCAGTACTGTTGTAACTTTGGTCGCTAAACAAACTGTTGTAAGTTGAGGACTGCCTCTATTTGAAGCCAACTAACTTGAGCCACAGTTTTTATTTTCCTCTGAAGACAAAACCACCACGAAGTTTTTTTCCTTCCAGGTAGGTCCCAGTTCATCTTAGTTGCTCTCCTTTGGACCTGCACCACTTTGTAAATTCCTGAAATTCCTAAAATGCATTGTCCAGAACTGGACACAACTGTCTAAGTGGACTCTGACCCAATCAGACCTTATGCCAGCAAAGAAGCGTGGCCACAGTTAACATGGCAATGGCTACGATGGCCACACAGCTGTCCTAAGAAAGCTGCACAGAAAATACGCAGAAAACCATCTTTTCCAAGGTGGCCCCTCCAGATTTTGAGACTACCACTCCCAGAATTCCCTTAAACAAGGCTGAGGATTCTGGGAATGGTGGCCTCATCCAGTCTAGAGGCTAAGGCTCCTCCTGTCAAGGCAAGGGCTTGGGCGGGGGGGGGGGGAGTGGGACCAGGAGGGCTCCGCGGTCCCTTCCAGCCCTGTGATTCGGTGACTTTGATGAGCTCGATACCCATTTATTATCCCCGGGGAAGGGAGCCGCCCAGCTGTTGGGCAACAGAGATGAAACCCAGGTTGCCAGCTTGTCTGCAGGGTGTAGCTGAGATGGGAGTTTTGACGGTGCGATCAAAGCTCCCCTTGGTTTTTATGCGACACCCAGGCACATCTGCCGAGCTTTGGGCAAAGGGTGCCTCCCCCCCCCTCAAGACAGGGCTGCTTCCACCAACTGGGAGGCCAGATTTGGGGGGGGCAGGGAGGCAGCACTCCCAGCCCCTCAAAGTGTCCAAGGAGAGCGAGCCACCCCCTCCTGCAGGACCCCAACACCACACGGGCCCTCTGACTGTGAACTTCCATCATCCCCAGCTGGCAGAGCCAAGAACAGTCCAACCGCATGTGGGAGCCCCAGGCTGAGCTACAGGCAGTCCTCACTTTATGACTGATTGCTTAGTGACAAAGTTACGGCAGACGCCCCAAAAAGGGACCTACGACCTGGTTTGGAAGTTCTGACGTCTCACGGCCGCCTCACAGCTTACAACTCTAATTGCAGGGCTCAGTTGAGGTCACAAGGCGAAGACCCCGTCGTTCAGGCGGCAAAGCATCCCTCGAATGAAAGCGGATTCCTGGTGACCTCAAGGAGACGTCCAGGGCATTTCCTTGGCAACACAATGCCAACATTTAGGTGCAGTTTTCGACTTACAGCCATTCCTTTAGCAACCGTTCACAGCTATGACAGCACTGGAAAAAGTGACTTGAGACAAGTCCTCGCACTTATGACCGTGGCAGTGTTCCCATGGCCACACGATTGCGATCTGGGCAGCTGGCAACCTGCTCGCATTTACGATGGTCACAGTGTCCCATAGTAACACAACTGACACTTGTGAGCTTCCCAGCCGTCTTCCCACAATCAAAACCAACGGGGACACCAGCAGAGAAGGCCACAACTCTTTGTCACGTGATGTCACACTTAGCAACGAATTTTCCAGTCCCAATGATTGTCATACGTTGAGGACTACCTCCATTCCTCGTTTGTTTTGTTTTTTGGACTCTAACGAAAAGTCCAGCCTTTTCTGACCCACTCACACCTGTAGAAGGACGACAGAAAGCAGGCAGGAATGTCTTCCACGCAGCCCCTTCCAGAATCTGCTTCCGAGAAGCAGCTTCCTGTCGGGTCCGGCTCCTCTTACACTTCCTGGTGACCTGGATAAGGATTCATGTCCGCGCCCTCCAACTGGGGTGCCCTCCAGATCGGGGTTCTCAGTGCAGCGTTTTTACACCCCGATCTGAGTTTTTCGAACTTTGGGGTTCCATGTTGTCTATTTTAAAATTTCATGAAATCTTTAAGTTTTTCTATTCGCTTAGCAACTGTTCAAAGTTACAACGACGCTGAAAAAAGTGACTTGCGACCAGTCCTTGCACCTCCAACCATCACCGCAACCAACGCGTGATCAAAGTTCGGGTGCTTGGCAACCGGCACGTACGGATGGCGACTGCAGCATCCCTGAAGTCAGGAGATCTCCCCCTTTCCGGCAAGCAAAGCCAAAGCGGGAAGCCAGATTCGCTTAACAGCCACACGAATCACTTAACCACCGTGGCAACACAGGCGGTAGTATCAGGCACAACCCACTAAGTACGAGAGAAGGTATTTAGCAACGGAAATTCTGCGATCAAGAGTTATCTGTACATTATGTTGTAGGTATATGCAACATCTCACTTTGCTGCATCACTTAGTGACTGAAATTCTGGTCCTAACTGTGGTCGTAAGCTGAGGACCATCTGTAACTTTATGTACTATCTGTCAATAAATAGGTAAAAATAATTCAGCTTAAAAATGATTTATGATTTTTGTTTTGTTTTTTTAAAGAAATCCTGCTGGCACCCTTGCTCCAGACTGCCAAGTTCAAAGGGTGGGTGGAAAAGGCTGGGAAATGGGGTGACAAACACCCCCCAAAGGGAGCCCATCATGCAAGGCTTTTCTTTTTCCCTGCTGCAAAGCTACTCCCCAACCCCTGGCCCTCACACCTCCAAACCCAGCACCTTCTAAGCAACAACCGAGGCCAATGCCTCCAGCCACACGGAGGAACCCCATCCTGTACCTCAATATTCTCCCCATTTCTTGCAAAGGGGCCGAAGTCAGAAATGAAGGCTTGTCTGATCACAAAACGGTGCTTTCCCAGCTTCTCCCTCCCCCCAAACAACATTAACATTTTTTCAACAATGAAAAGCCAGTTAAATGCATTTTAAAGCATGAGAAATTCTCTATTCAGCTCTCCCGCCCAGCATTCAGCCTCAGCCTGGCCCTGAGGCAGGAGGGAGCTGTAGCCTAGCAATGGGTTGCAAAAACAAAAAGGGAAATAATTTTATATTTGCGGTCATTTTCAGAAGAATAGCAGTATGAATTTCCCAAAGCAAAAGCATGCCTGACATGCTGAAGCCAAAATGCGGTTTATTTTAGCTCAGCCTGCTGCGTGAACCTAGCCAACTATGGTTTATTCAACACACCAGAGTTAAACCGACTTCTTCGAGGCCCAGAGCCTGCTTGAAAGAGCTGGCCGGGTCTCCCGTCTGCCTGGAACAGGACACAAGGCCGAGTCACGAAATGGACTCTGCAAATGTTTCCACTTAAATAAAAATTAAGTCCTTCATCTTAGGAACTCCAGCACCGTGTGGCAATTCACACAAAAAAGGCTGAATCTGCACCAACCGGAGGGAACAGCCTGGTGAGCCCCAGAAGTGCCAATCACCCCAGAAATGGGGGGGGCGCTTCTGGCCCCTGCCTTGACCCAGGCCAGATTCCAGGTTTCAGAGATCGGTCATCTCCATTTCAGAAACAAAAAAGAGCATTTTTGCTAAGCAGATGGAATTTGCTGCAACCAGTTACCCCCCCTTGCTCTTAGCTGCAGCCCCCTCCCCCCACCCACTGCAATAGATCTAACTAAGGAGCTGCAGGCAGATCCTCATTCTCTCCAGACCCTCCAACTGAGGAGAAAAAGACCCCACCCCAAAAGGCCTTACACACATCCTGTTAGAGAAACAGACCGGTTACACCCCCCTGGCTGGCATGCTTCACACCCAGACCCATCCATCTTTCCAAGCCAAGGGGGGGTTTCTGACAAGCCAGAGGACATACACACACACAGCTAAACTGCACCCTCCCCATTCTTGCAGGGGGTGGGGGAGTGCAAAAGACACACACACACATGCAAAAGCTGGGGGGAGGGGGGAACCCTTTGCCCAGAAAAAAGGATTCCCCCATTCACAGTCAAGACACAAGTTCCTCCCACCCCCAAATAGATCTGATAAGGAGGGGAGGTTTTACACCCCGCCCCCATATACTGAACCACAGGTTGTAATCTTCTTGGTTTAACATGCTGGGGGAAGAGGAACCAGACTGTGTCCTGCATTCACACTTTGCACTAAGCCAACAGCCCCCCCAAAGCTGCGTCTGCCTGCCCCAGTTCTCATCTTCACCACGACCAGGGCGGAGAGGGGAGGAGATGGGGGGGGTGAACAGGCCCAGATTCAGGGTTCTTCTCCCCCGAAGTGGACTCGCACGATTTCACAACCTGTTCAGACCAGAAGTGGGTTTCCCACCTCATTCAAACGGACCCACGCATCTGCCTCGCCCTTCCTACAGGACCGGTTCCCACCTCCCAGTTCCCGCTTGTAATTTCAGCCCTGGGGGACGCCAGCCGCTCCCCCCGTTTCCTAAACCGCCAAAGAGCAGCCCTGGGCGGGCGGGCGGCCTGCGACTCCCCGGGCCCAGGAGGGACGGACAGACGGACGGAAGGGGCGCAACTAAAGCCGCGCAACACCTGAGCTCGCGCATTGCACCAAGTTTGGGCGACTCCAGCTTGGCGCCACCCCGGCCGTTTCAGGGCCTGGCGGGGGGCCCAGCTTAGCCGGAGGAGAGACCCGGGTTGTTCCCGGCTGGTTAAAGCAAACCGTGGCTTGTTGTCGCGGGAGAGGCAGCAACAGGTATGTGAAACCAGGCGAGGGCCCCCTGACGTCACCCCAAGGCCTGCCCGGAGCGGCTGCTAACCCGGGACAGTTGCAACCCACCAAGGTTGCATTGCAGTCGGTTCACACGTGCAACCCCAGACCCACCCCTGCTAAGACCGTGCCAGGCCCCGGGCAGGACACACACACACACTTTGCAACATGGCCCTGATGCCAACTGGCAAAGGAACCCACCGCCCCGACTCCAGGGGGCAAGACACCCCCCCCACTTCAGAAGCCCGGGCGGAGGGCAAACGGCCAGCCAAGGAAGCCGCAGCTGCCGGGCTCCGGGCAGAGACCGGGGAGGGGCGAGGCACGGGGGGGCAGGGCCAGGCAGGGACACCCATCCGGCCCCGGGGCCGCTTCCCACGCCAGCTCGGCTGGGCTGCTGAGTCGGCCACGTCCCCTCCAGGCCAGGACGGGGCGGGGGGCGCGGAGCCTCCCCCCCCCCACGGGCCTCGCCCCTCGGAGCAGCGCCCGGGACCGGCTGGCAGCCTCCCCGGGCCGCGGCGGCTCCCTCCCCACCCGGCCGGGCCCTCCCCTTCCCCGCTGCCCGGCGCCCAGCCAGGGGCCCGTCTCCTTCCCCGCGCACGGCGCCCCGTCCGGGGAGAGCCTGCGATCGGCGGCTCCGCTGCACAGCGCGGCCGCCCGACCTCGCAACCCCGCCTGCCCGGCCCCCCAACGGCCCCGCGACCCCCGGGGGGAGCCCGGCCGGGCAACCCCGCTTGCAACGGGAGCCGCGGTGTTGCAAGGCGCCAGAACAAAAGGCGGGCGCGCTCGATCCGGATTACCCTCGGGGCGAGAGCGGAGGCTCCGGCTGGCGTGCTCCGGTTCCCCCGTCTCCGGCTTTTGTCCCTGCCCGGCCGCCGAATCCCCGCGTTCTCCCTCTCGGGCGGCTCCTTCCGCTTTCCATGCAATTGCAAAAAGGAAGCGCGGGGGGGGGGGGGAATCCGATTCAGACGCTGGAAAGGGGACCCGCGCGGGGCGAAGCGGCGCTGGGCTGCTCCTCGCCTTGGAAGGGGCAGAATCCGGCGCAAAAACAGCGCCCCCCCCGCCCCGGACTCTCCCTCCCCCCCGCTGCTCCGGCGTGTGAACGGGGAGGATTCGAACCTGCGGACTCGGCGCGGCTGTTCCCAGGGCTCCGCGCGCCTCCCTCCGGCGCTTCCATTGTCTCCGCCGCGAAGTTCCCAGCGCCCGCTCTTCCCTCGCCCGCTCCCGCCCCCTCCTCCTCCTCCTCCTCCTCCTCCTTCCTGGCGGCCGGTTAGTTTTATGGTTCGCTCGTTCGGGAAAGCGGAGTGGGCGGGCGGGGAAAAAAAAACTTTGCATTCTTTGTACAATGCAAGAGGTCTTAATCCCCATCTCTTTTTAAGGATTTTTTAAAAAAGGACACAGCAGGAAATAAATCAGAGATAAGTTAGTCAGGAGCGAAAGGCGAGCAAGGCATTCTTTCTCACCTCTACAGTGGTTTTTTTTAATCCTAATTCTATCCTAAACTAGATGACGAGCGAGTTTCAGAGAAATACCATGATGGTTTGTCACATCTACCAAAACAAGGATGGACTTCCCCAACCCCAGGGTCCCAAATCACCCACCCCACTTGAGCCTATCCTGCTCAGGGTATGTATTTTATCCTGGTCCACAATTACAGATAGTCCTCGATTTATAAACATTAAGTGACGGTTCGAAGTCACAATGGCATTGAAAAAAGTGACTTATGACAGTTTTTCACACCCACAATCTTTGCTGCATCTCCATGGCCAGAATTCAGACGCTTGGCGTCATGAACTTATGACGGTCGCAGCGTCCCGGGGTCACTTGATCCCCTTTTGCGACCTTCTGACAAGCCAAGTCTATGGGGGAAGCCGGATGCCCTTAACAATCAGGTTCCTCACTTAACAACTGCAGTGATTCACTTAACAACTGTGGCAAGAGGTCGTAAATGGGAGCAAAGTTCATTTGACAACTGTCTCACTTAGCAACAGAAATTTTGGGCTCAACCACGGTTGTAAATTGGGGATTATCTGTATAGGTTCTCTTGCTTGAGCAGGAGGTTGGACTAGAAGACCTCCAAGGACCCTTCCAACTCCATTATTCTGATTTGTTCTGCAAATCCTGCTATTGCCTGTCTAGTTGTTTTGGGTGGGCTTCACTACATTTCACAATACCAAGAAATCCGGATTATGGAGGAGGGGGGTTGAGAAAAGAGGCAGTAAATACTGTATGACTGGGGTGTGACCCAGATTTACCTGCAGGGGTGAGCTAATGGATCTCCTCAAGGTCTGATCAGAAGTCTTGATTCTCCTAATCCTGGGATGGGATCAGGAGATGATTCGTTGTGATGCATTTTTCCCGAAAACTACCATGTCAAGGTTGACAGGCTGACCTGGAGAGCTTAAACCGCCCTCTCCCCATTTTGTGAGGTTGGCTGACAAGGATGAATTGTTTGTTCAGTTTATCCCACTAATGCAGCGTTTCTCAACCTTGGTGACTTTAAGATGGGTTGACTTCAACTCCCAGAATTCCCCAGCCAGCTTTTCCCCAGTCCACCCATCTTAAAGTCACCAAGGTTGAGAAACGCTGCATTAGTGGGTGAGGGTTTAGGAAGCAATAGACACCCTAACTTAATAGCAATAGCTAGTAAGCAACAGACACATTAACGAGGACACAACAGAGTGTACAACAGCTTCCTATCCTTGGTATGGTGAAACCAATTAAGAATCTAAAGTTCTTTAATTCAGCTCGGGTGGGGGTCATGCAATTTAAGATGCAATTTATTGGCTGGGTTCATAAAGAACATATTTATCCATGTTTCACCTAATCACAGTCTCGGGGATTAGCCAGATTTTCTGGTTTGGGACAACACTGCGATCCACAAACTAAACACAGGCGTTTTATTTGCACAACCCCTGAGGCTAAAATGCAGCTGGTAGGTTTGTGGAGCGGGGAGTGGTAGAAAAGAGCCATCTTTTCTTACGCTATATTTTCTTAAGCCTGCTTTTGGGAGGAAACTACATCATTGTCTGGTTAAGGAAACTTGCTAAGGGGCAAAGACTAGAAAGAAGGAGACGTGAGTTCTAGTCCCGCCTTAGCCATGAAAGCCGGCTGGGTGACTTTGGGCCAGTCCCTCCCTCTCAGCCCAGCCTCCCTCGCAGGGTTGTTATGGGGAAAATAGGGGGAGGCAGGTCTGTTGATATTTTCACTGCCCTGAGTTATTTGTAAGAATAATAAGGAGATATATATATATATATATTTATATATATATATATAAACCTTGAAGACAGAGCTGAGAGCCCACCCCCCTCCCATCACAATTCGCAGAGTTTGTGACCAGTGGATTTATCTGCAGGTGGTCCTAACTTATGATCACGACTGGGACCAGAATTTCCAATGCTAAGCAAGGTGGTTGTTAAGTGAGTCGCCCCTGATTTTACAACCTGTTTTGACATAGCTGCAGTTGTTAAGTGAATCCAGCTTCTCTCACTGACTTTGCTTCTTTGGGACCGTCACAAGTGAGGATCTCTGGATCCCGGGAGGCTGCAGCCCGTCATAAATATGAACCAGGTGCCAAGTGCCTGAATTTTGGTCACCTGACCATGGAGATGCTGCAACGGTCGTAAGTGTGAGGACCAGTCCTAAGTCACTTTTTTTCAGTCCTATTGTAGCTCTGAACAGTGGCTAAACGAATGGTCGTAAGTCGAGAACTACTTCCACTCGGCTTATAGGACCATCTAACCCAAATTTCCCAAGCTGACCTAGCCTGCCTTTTTAAAATCATCACGCAAACAATACAGGACCGAGCGCCATATGGGGACTGTAGTGCCAGGCCCAGCCCAGCCTTCACCGGCACCCGTGCCGGCTCTAAGCCACGCTGAACCTTCAGCCGGCCGTGGGGAGCTGTGGGAAAGAGCCCTTGGGGGACGCCCGGCGGATTCTGCGGTGGTTATGGCAACCTCCTTGGCCAAACATCTCCCGTTGTCGCCTCTGAGCTATGACAATGTGTTGTGTAAATATATCGCCCGAGGTTTCCTGTTTCGTGAGGCTTTCGAGGGCAGGGAAGGGGGGGGGAACGCTGAGGAAGCCGATCCGAGGGTGGAAATTCAGAGAATGAGAACCAGGAACCAAAGAGGCCTCTGAGGGTGGGAGGAAACCGGGCGCCATGGGGCTCCGAGCCCTTAGGGCAAACAAAATACAGGTGGTCCTCGCTTAACGGCCAGTTGCTTAGGAACTGTGCGAATTTACGGCAGAACCTCCCCAGAGTTACTTGACCTGTTTTGGAAGTTTTGACAGCCATGCACAAACAAACACACACACACACACATACACACACGATCATGTGAGTGCGTTTATGATTATTTACACCATCCCACAGTCACGTGACTGATTTTCTATGTTTTTTTGCCAGTTTCTAGCAATACCTTCTGGTTTCCAGTAAAAAATGCCCATTGGGGAAAATGGACTTGTTTAACGACCATGGTGTTTACTTAACGACCACACTGTTCACTTAATGACCAAGGTGTTTGCCTAACCACTGCAAATTCCCCGTGTCTGGCTGGGGAATTCTGGGAGTTGAAATACAGCCGTCTTCAAGTTGTCAAGTTTGAAAAACACTGGATAGACCCTGATTTCTTGCTAGGTTGTGCGGTGAGGCTGGTTGTTGCAGTCTTTCAGATCAAGGTGTACCCGCAAGAGAACGAGGGACTGTCCTGCGCTGGGGTCCCCCGGGGCCCTTCTTGTCCTGATGCTGCTTAACACCTGCACAAAGGTGCTGGTGGAAGTCACTGGTGACCTTCAACTCCCCAACACAAGGTTTATCCACGTCTCCTTTGCAACATGTTTCCACTCCGACAACCTGCTCTGTTTGAGGGGCACCTGGAAACGTCTCCAGCAATTGGAACTGATGGCTGACATCAGTAGTTGGCTGAACTATTCTCCAAAGCACCTGAGGGCAGGACAAGAACCAACGGGTGGAAGGTCATTAAAGAGAGAATCCAATCTGGAACTAAGGAGGAATTTTAACCAGTGGAACTGCTTCCGTCCAGAGGTGGTGGCTGCTCCATCACTGGAGGTTTTCGAGAAGAGACAGGACAGCCATTATGCCTGGAATAGTATAGGGTCTCCTCCTTGAGCACTAGAAGACCTCCAAGGTCCCCCCCGACTCTGTTGTTGGACTAGAAGACCTCCAAGTTGGACTAGAAGACCTCCAAGGTCCCCCCCGACTCTGTTATTCTGCATTCTGATGCCAAATGCAGCTGCCACACAGCTGGTGCCGGATGCCCACGATGCTCTCCTGAAAGATTTACCCAGGCTGCCAATGGCCAACGGACACAATTCAGATGGCTGATGCTTTCCAGGAACCACCTGCCTCCAGGAGAAGCCCTTCTGAAGGTCGACAGGTGGGACAGGTGAATCTTCTGCCAGGGAGATGCCAGGCTCTGGAATGCAGGCTGTAATGGCAGCAGTTCTAGTCTTCTTTTCCCCTCCCTGTTTTTAGCTTTGCAAGCTGCGTGGAGAGTTGGAAAGCAGGGGGTCCTCAACTTGTGGCCACAATTGGGGATCAGAGTATCTTTTGCTAAGCAAGCCGGTTATTAAGTGAGTTGCTCCCAATTTCACCTTTTTGTCACAATTGTTAAGTAAATCTCTGCAGTTGTTAAGTGAATCACATGGTTGTTAAGTGAGCCCAAGTTTCCCCATTGACTTTACTTGTCAAAAAGGGGAGGGGGGGCAGCGTAAGGTCGGACCTGGTGATCACAAGACCCCAGGATGCTGTAACCATTGTAAACACGTGCCAGTTGCCCAGCACCTGAATTTGGATCATGTGACTGTCATAATGGTCATAAGTGTAAGGACTAATCAATCAGAATAGAGCTGGAAGGGACCTTAGAGGTCTTCTAGACCAGCCCCCCGCTCAAGCAGGAGAACCTATACCATCTCAGACAAGAGACCGTCTCTAGCCTCTTGTTAAAAACCTCCAGTGGTGGAGCACCTACAACTTCTGGTGGCAAGGAGTTCCACTGGTTAATTGTCCTCACTGTCGGGAAGTTTCTCCTTAATTCCAGGTTCCTTCTCTCTTTGATCAGTTTGCAACCATTGTTTCTCGTCCTGCCCTCTGGTGCTTTGGAGAATAATGTGACCCCCTCCTCCTCTTTGTGGCAGCCCCTCAAATACTGGAATACTGCTATCCTGTCCCCACTAGTCCTTCTTTTCTCTAGACTGGCCATTCCCAAATCCTTATTATGACCAATCATAAGTCACTTTCTTCAATGCCATAATTTCAAACACTCTTTAAAAGAAAGATTGTAAGTCGAGGACTATGTAAATGGCTGAATATTTCAATAAAAAAATAATAAAATGTTTCAGTTCCAATAGATTTTTTTCTGACACAGGTTTATGGTTTTATTTATTCATTCGTTTCTATAGCCACCCGTCTCAGTCCACGACTCTATGAATTGTTCACCGTCTCCCATGCACAAAAAGACATATTACCCCAAAAAAGAAACTAGTACTTTTTGGGTGTGAATGAGGAGAGGTTTGGGGATTCAGTCCCCTGACCATTTAATGCCCGCTGGGTGTCCTTTGTGCTCCTTCCCACAATTCGAGGCTACACAATGGAGAACCGTTTGTGTTTCCTGCTCTGTTCATTTGCACGTCTGTCCCACATTCTATCCCCGCGAGTCATCTTTTTTTGGCCACAAAATGTTTTTCCAGGTAAAAAATGCCTGCGAGCTGATCTCTGGATATTTGCTCAGGGTAAATTTTTTGGAAGCTGCAACTCACAAACCAGCTGTGCAGACAGGTAGCCCTCCACTTACAGCCACAATTGGGATCAGAATTTCTGTTGCTGAGCGAGGTCGTTGTTAAGTGAATCGCACCCAATTTTACAACCTTTGTAGCCACGGCGGTTAAGCAAACCGCAGCAGTTGTTATGTGAATCACGTGGTCAAATCCAGTTTCCCCCGTGGACTTTGCATGTCAGAAACTGGCCGAGAAAGTCACAAATGGTGATCATGTCACCCTGGGAGGCTGCAACTCTCGTAAATGCATGCTGGTTACCAACTGCACAAACTTTGATTACATCTGTGGGGATGCTGTGACAGTCGTAAGAGTGAGGATCAGTCAGGGCTTGCCTAACTTCAAACGGTCAATAAACAAATGGTTATAAGTTGAGGACCACCACCTGTACAGTATGTGCAAGCTGGAGAATTCTGGGAGTTGAAGTCCACCCGTCTTAACAACTTTAAGGTTGAGAAACTGGGCTCCAAAAACTCAAGATTTATTGTTATCCATTTCCACAACCCATGAAGTGGCTACAATCCACAAAAATGCCCTGCAAACAACCCAGCCACACACACACACACACCCGTGCATTTTCTCTTCTTCCGTGGTTTTCTGCTTTAGATTCAAACTTCGCTCTGTTGCTGCAGGTTGCAGATGGCTTTATCTGCTCTTCGGTGGGGAGGGGGCCACCCCAGGCGTGGGAAACCCATCCGGGCACCCCTTCCCTGGAAAGAGGGTCCAGGGGACTTCAGGGGCGCCAATCAACGGAACAACCTGCCTCCTGGGGTTGTGGGTGCTACATCACTGGAGGTTTTCAAGAATAGACTGGACAGCCCTTTGTCTGGGGTGGAATAACGTCTCCTGCCCTGAACAGGGAGTTGGACTAGATGACCTCCAAGGTACCTTCCAGCCTTAGGATTCTATAATCTATGAGATCATTACCTCTTTCCTGTCTAGATCAGAGATCAATAAACTTGGCAACTTGAAGACTTGTGGACTTCAACTCCCAGAACTCCCCAGGCAGCGGGTCTCGATCATCTCCTGGGCGGGTCCCCTGTCCAGGCTGGCTCCGCCCCATGATCAGGGAGAGAGGGGCCTGCCACGCCCCTTCAGCCAGCCATTGAGAAAGACGAAAGGGGCGTGGCTTCTTCAAACTGGCCAATCCCGCGGCGGCCCGGGCTCCGTTCATAGTTTTCCAAGCGACTTTCCTGTTCGGGGAGCGGCGGCGACTCGGCGCCCTGGGCAGCCCCGGCCCGCGGGAGCCCGGAGGGGCCGCTGGATGCCGGCCGCAGGCGGCGCGGGAAGCCGGCGAAGCGGGGCTCCGATGCAGTGAGAAGAGGGGCGCTGGGCTGTCCGCGGCTGCCGCGTCCCGCAGGGCGCGGAGTGGGGCGGCGCGGCCGCGCGTGGCGCTCACCGGCTCAACAAGCGGGCGGCGGGGCAGCCGTGGGGCGAAGTCGCTCCTCCCCGCCTGGGGCTCCGGGCCGGCCAGCGGCTCCCACCAGCTTCATCCGCGCGGGGCCTTTGCGGGCTCGCTTCCTCCGGCTTTCTGGTTCAGCACCGGCGGCCGATTGGGAATCACAGGGCTGGAAGGGACCTTAGAGGTTGTCGAGTCCAACCCCCTGCCCAAGGCCTTATTCCCTCGCAGGCAAAAAGCTGCCCAGTCTTTCCTTGAAGACTCCAGCGAAGCTGCCCCGTGATGGCGCGGCTTCCCCCTTGTTTTAAAGGGGTCTCCCCATCTGGAGGATCCCACCATTTCTTGACTTTTGCTGCTGCCTCCAGAGCCGTCTGGGGGTCGTTCAGAAAAACCTGACAAAGGGGGAGACAAATGAGTCGGACCCCCTTCTCGAACCCTATTAACCTGCTGCCAATCTTGCCACCCCCCCCCCCTTCCCAAACTGCTTTCCCGTGGAGCGGGCTGGCTTATGTCAGCTGGGGGCCTGTAGCTTCTGCCATCTTTCTGTGAAACCTTTGTCAAATTTAAATTTAGAACAGAGTTTTCCAATCTTGGTGATGAGTGGACTTCAGCTCCCAGAATTCCCCAGCCAGCATGATTTAAGAGTGGTGGACTTTATGTCTGGCTGGGGAATTCTGGGAGTTGGAGTCCACCACTCTGAAGAGTTGCTATGGGTGAGAAACACTGCTCTAGAACAGTGGTTCTTAACCTGGGCGATATTGCCCCCCAGGGGGTGATTTCATTTTTCAGGGGGGCGATGGAACAAAAAGGGGCGACGGGGCGAAGGAACGAAAAGGGGGCGATATGGGGGCGATGGAGCACAAGGCAGCCATTGATGTTCTTTTTTTTTGCTTTTTGTGTACATACATATTTTTCATTAATGTCTGAGCTTTTATCGTTGTATTTGCTTGCATTGGATTTCACGTTCCTGTTTGAGTTTTCGTTTTCGTTTTCGAATTTTTGTTGTGCTCTGTAAAACATTTTGTGTGTCTCTTTGTATTGTACTTTTTTAGTGTGCACTCCAGTTCAATATTATATATTTTTTGTGTCTTTTTAATCCTTTTTACAGTGTGCGTGACTATATATACTTTCCTCGAATCTTAATTTAGTTTCAGAGTTTTCGTCTCGAAATTCTTAGTTTTTCTTTTCGGGCATTTCACTTTCTTGCAATTGAATTTTGTTTTCAGTGGTCATTACATTTAAGTGTCTTGAATAAATAAGATAATAATGAAATACATGTATCACGAAGTTTGGGAATAAAGTGATGGGTGGCACCAAATTTTTTCACACAGTTGAGATATGGGAAAAAGACTGGAAATAAATTATTTGCATCGATATGTCCTGATGACAATTTTAAAGAAAACAAAAAAAAGTGTTTGCATAAATTGAAGAATTATTTCCTATGTTGTGATTGAGAGGTTATGTTGGGGGAGGGGGGCGATGACAACTTCCTCATTGGCTCAATGGGGCGATTCGTTCAAAAAGGTTAAGAACCACTGCTCTAGAAGAAAAACAACTACATCCCCCATGAAGCCCTGAGCCCCAGCAATACCCTCACTGCAAGCTCTTATCTACCCATTGGCTGGAATGAGGGGGGAAAAGGCGGGATCCGTTGCCTCCTGCTGCCAGCTTCTCCCTGCCCGCAGGAGAGGTGCCAACCTTTTCTGGCGAATGAGAAGTTACTCCCTGCCTGAATTTGTAAAGCACGTCTCCTTTGAGCAGGCCCGGAATGCAGCCTTGACGTCCTGTGTTCGAGCAGAAAGGCGGGGCCCCTCTTGACACAGTCATGAAAACAGTAATCAGGTAGGAAAATTCCTGCCAGCCCAGCCGGGCAAGACTGGGCATGACAGCCCTGCCCGCTGCCTCCTTTCTCTGCACTTAGCAGAGAGCAGGATCCGGGGGGGGGGATTATGGCCCTGTCCGTTGGGCTTAGTTGGATGAGTCTTGCAAATGTGAGCTTGAATTCTTGCGTTGGATTCTGCGTGAAATCATTTCCCGCCCCAAACTTCTTCGGCATGCTTTAGCAAATAGACTAGATGTGATGTTTTCAAAAAATTCAGTTTGGTGCCACCCAGCTCTAAGTGGCTCTGTGGGGTTCACAGTACATCAGACCGGGGGTGTCCTGGTCTTATAACAACGTAAGAAACAACCTAATAGAAGAGAATCTTCCCAAGCATGCGAAAGTGTGACGTTGGGGCAATCACTAAGAGAGCGTGAGTTCTAGTCCTGCCTTTGGCACGAAAGCCAACTGGGTGGCTTTGGGCCAATCCCTCTCTCTCAGCCCAACCCACCTCACAGGGTTGATGTTGTGGGGAAAACTGAAGAAGGGAAGAGTATGTTCACCGCCTTGAGTTCTTTGTAAAAAACAATAAAGGCGGGATATCCTTGAAAGCAGAAAGGTTGCGTGTGCATGTAAAGGTGGGTGGGATTCGTAGCTGTTCGTGGGGGTTTGTGCACAATCCGGTGCCAGCCAGCAGCCGGAAGGACGTGGCCCCTCCCTCATCCTTCCTCTGCCCCCGGCACCTGCGGCTCTCCCTGTCCCCCCCCCCCTCAAAATCTTTGCACGTCGGAGGGGGAAAGAGCCCCGCACTTCGCAATTCCTGGGATAAAGGTTGCTCTGTACCCCGCTCGCTCGCAGGCAGCCTCTGGGTTAACAGCCCTGGTGGGGCGGGTTCTTCAGCCTCCCTTTCCTGGGGGAGCCCAGCAAAAACTGGATCTTCGCCCAGCGTTTCCGCAGGAGAGCCCCGGAGACCTGCTCCAACCTGCTCCACCAAAAAACGTTGGAAACCAAGTTAGACGTTTGGCGGGGGAAGAGCCTTTGCCAGCAGCCACACACACACACACACCCCGGATCTTCTTAACTCAGGGTTCTGCCGAACCGGAGTGGCATGCAGGGAGTCCTCGCCTTAACATTTAACAACCACTCGAAGTTACAACAGCCCTGAAAAGGGGGACTTAGGACCGGTCCTCGCACTTACAGCCATAGCAGCCTCTCCATGGTCATGTGATCAAAACTTGGCAACCGGCATATATTTATCAAGGTTTGCGGCGTCCCAGGTCACGTGATCTCCATTTACGACCTTCCCAGCCAGCTTCTGAGAAGCAAAGTCAATGGGGGAAGCCAAATTCACTTAACGGCCACATGATTCACTTAATAACAACAGTGATTTGCTTGACTGCCATGGCAAAAAAGATCACAAAATTGGGCGCATCTCCTTAAACAAACTGCCTTGCTTAGCAATAAAAATGCACCAAATTTTACCAGACTTTATTTCTGCAGACTGTGGTGTTTTCGGTTATGTTCACCGCCAGGAGGCAGTACAGACCAGTTTCATCCTCACTAAGGAGCCTCAGAGGAGGTCTTCGTCTATGGCCATGTTTCTTAACCTTGGACCCTTGAAGAAATGTGGACTTCAATGCCCAGAATTCCAGGCTGGCTGAGGAACTCTGGGAGTTGAAGTCCACAAGTCTTAAGGGTGGCAGGTTTGGAGACCCCTGATTTAATTGCAGGTCTCTTCTTGCTATAATTCCAGACACTGTTTTGTTAACCATATTTAGGGTTTAACATGCTGTGTGAATGCACCAAAATGTTATATATTAAAATCTGACTTTCGTAGCCTCAGTTAAGATTAGACTTAGCATTCGCATTTACTTAAATAAAACCTACTTGGTTTAATTATCCCTAAATATTGCCCTACAAAATTCAGAACATTTGCTTTCCCTGGTTCTACTTTTCCCACTAGGTGGCGCCAGCCTCCATGCTTTAGAGCAGGGGTCTTCAAACTTGGCCCTTTCATGACTTGTGGACTTCAACTCCCAGAATCCCTCAGCCAGGCACGCTGGCTGAGGAATTCTGGGAGTTGAAGTCCACAAATCATAAAAGGGCCAAGTTTGAAGACCCCTGCTTTAGAGGATTTCTAATTTTTAATTCATAAATATTAAATAAATACCCGCAAAGCACTAGAACAGTGATGGCGAACCTTTTAGAGACCTAGTACCCAAACTGCAACCCAAAACCCACTTATTTAGTGCCGGGTGAGCGTGGCTGGCTGGGTGGGCATGGGCGCGGTGGCCACAGCCGACTGGGTGGGTATGGCCAGGGTGGGCGTGGCCACCTCGCTGATGCTCGTGGGGAGGGACGCCTGTGAGGGCCGGGCAGGGGAAGATCCAGGGGGTCTCTGGCAGCTGGGGTGGTGGGCCGGAGGCTCATCCTGCGGGGTGAGGCGAGGCAGGGCGGGGGTGCCAATTGCCGCGGGGCAAGGCAGGGACCCTGCACAGGCCAGCGAGCGCCTGGGGGCAGACGGTGTCCGTCAGCAGCCACAGCCGGCCGGCTGTCCTGCATCATGGCGAACTGGCCAGGAGGGGCGGAAGGAAGCCCTTGCCCAGCCTGGGCCCCATCCGCTCGACGGCTCTGATGGGGGCGGCAGCTGCTGCTGCTCCGACCGGCCAACCACGCAGGGAAGCAGGAGCAGGTGGAGGGGCAGCCGGGGGTCTGGAGCCGCCTCGGCTGCTCGCTGGCAGCCCGACGAGGAAGCGGATCTCGCGCACTGGCTGCCCCTCCACCCGTCCGCCTGCGCCGACGGGGCTCTGTGGCCAGTTCGCCATGATGCAGGACAGCCGGCGGGCTGTGGCTGCTGACGGACACCGTCGGCCCCCAGGCGCTGGCTGGCCTGTGTGTGCAGGGGCCGATGGTGTCAGGCAGCAGATCCGGAAGCGAAGCTGTGCCGCCCATCCTTGCGCTGCTGGAGGCGGCTGCGGGGCAGGCGGGATCTGGCATGCGCCCACCCTTTGCCGCTGCCGCCCCACATCGTCCCGCCTGCGCCTCCAGGATGTGCGTGCAGGACGATGTGGGGCGGCAGCGGGGAAGGGTGGGCGGGCGCCACAGCTCACCTTCCCCCGCCGCCGCCCCCACCAGCGCGATGGGTGGCACAGCTTCGCTTCCGGATCTGCTGCCAGCCAGGCCTGGCAATGCAGGGACCACCGCCGCCGCCTCCTGCCCCAGCCCGCGCGTTGCCCAGGCACCGCTGTCCCACGGTGTCCCACGAGGCTGGGCAGCCGGTGGGCAAGATCCGCTGCCTCGTCGGGCTGCTGAGGTGGGTCTGGCTCCAGACACCCGGCCGTCCCTCCCCCTCCTCCGCCTCCTGCTTCCCTGCTCGGAGCAGCCGCCCCCCCCCGTCAGAGCCACCATATAGACAGGGCCCGCACCAGGTGAGGGCTCCTTTCCGGCCGCCCCGGGGCCGTCTCCGCCCACGCCGATGGGGCTGCACTGCGGAAGGGAGATGGCGGCTCCGATCCCCCCCTGCCCGGTGCCCCTTCTATGCAATCCTACGTGACCGCAGTATGGATGAGAGGCTCGGCCGGCGGGGGGGCGGCTTTCCTCCGCGGAGGCGTCCCGGCCCTCCTGCTTCCCCTAGCCAGACCCCCTCGCCTTCCCCCAGCGGGACCTGATGACCCCCCACCCTCCTGCCCCCCCCCTGTATCCTTTTGCCCCCCAGCTGGGACCTCCAGCAATTCTGCAACCGGGAGCTCCTGCCCCCACCCCAGGCCGACCCCCCGAGCAGCCCAGCCCGACCAAGACGGAGGGAAGGCGAGGCAGAGAACCGGTGGTTAAATGATTTGAAACCCACCCCTGGTCGCTCCCAAAGGCCGCTCACTCCCTCTCCCGCCAAGGCTGCCCCTTCTATAGGTTCCCTTGCCCCGCCCGGCTCTGGCAGCTCTTCCCGGACTCCGCATGCGTGGAGAGGGGGAGGGGAGGAGCCCTGCGACCCTCTGTGGCAATGGCGCAAGTGGCAAAGGTTCGCCCCCAGGGCACTAGAAGCAGGACGAGAAGCAACGGATGGAAGCTCATGAAGGAGAGAAGCAGCCTAGAACTAAGGAGGAATTTCCTGACAGGGAGAACAATTAGTGGAGCAGCTTCCCTCCAGAAGTTGTGGGGGCTCCATCACTGGAGGTTTTTAAGAAGTCACAGAATAACAGAATTGGAGGCCTTCTAGTCCACCCCCCTGCTCAAGCAGGAGATCCTATACCATTCGAGGCAAACAGCTGTCCAATCTCTTCTTAAAAACCTCCAGTGATGGAGCCCCCACAACTTCTGGGGGGAGGGGAAGCCATTCCAATAATTAATTGTTCTCACCTTTAGGAAATTTCTCCTTAGTTCCAGGTTGGTTCTCTCTTTGTTTAATTTCCATCCGTTGCTTCCATCCAGGTGCTTTGGAGAATAGTTGACCCCCTATTGTTCTCTGTGACAGCCCCTCAAATATTGGAAGACTGCCGTCATGTCACTTCTTCCTTTTTTTTTTTGATTAAAGTAAACATACCCAGTTCCTGCGACAGTTCTTCACATATTTTAGCCTCCGGACCCCTAATCTAATCATCTTTGTTGGTCTTTTCTGCACTCTTTCCAGAGTCTCAACATCTTTTTCGTACGGTGATGACCAAAAAGGTTTAAGGCAGGGGTGTCGAACTCGCAAAGTCACGTGACATTTCGAGACGTATCACGACGTTTTTGCTATTGCCGGCAATGGGGTGGGTGCAGTTTTGCTATGGTGCATCTGGCCCGTGGGCCGACAGTTTGACACCCCTGGTTTAAGGCATCTTTCTCTCCCTTTGGGGAGAAAAGCCTTTGCTGTTGACCATTTTGGGCTGAAGGGGATCCTCAGCGAAGGGGGCAAATCTCCAGCCTTTTATGCCCAGCCCTCTCCCCCGGTCTCCAGCCCCCCCCCCCCACCCGCAGCTTCTCCTGTGCTAAAGGGAGGCACGAGGAACTATTTCCTTACGGGGGGGAAGGACTTTTTTGGAAAAGAAGGTGTCATAGCCAGAAAGGGTCAGCCATGGGGCAGAAGGAAACAGCCCCCTTGGTTCAAGAGAGAACTGAAGACATCCGCAAGCGAGCTCTCTAAGACTAGCCGAAGCATTGTCTGCAGGGGAAGAAACAGTCTGAGGGAGCCCAAGGCAGAGTTGAGCTCAGCAACACCCCAGCCAGTTGCTCAACCCTGCTGGTTGCTGGAGGCCAGCTTGGGAGGTGCAGAACGGATGGCCCAGCCTCGCCTGCCCTCTGCCGAGACCCCCAGCGCTCCTGACCAGGTGGGAGAGCCTTCATGCCTGAGTTCCTCAGGGGTCTCCATGGCAATGAAGGCAGAGGTCACAGAGGAGAGAGCGTGACATCGCCCCCCCGGCCCCACAAGCACCATCAGCCATGGCCAGGGGGAGAGAGATGGCCCGGAGCAAGCAGGCCGGCCCACAGAAGACCCCAGGTCAGCCCTCACCGGGGCGGGGGGCACCATGGCCCCTTGGGGAGATTGGCACCAGCTTGCCCAGCCCCAGCAGCAGGCAGGCTAACGGCCCAGGACTGGGGGGGGCAAAGTCCCAGACATCTGGAGCGGAGGCTGGGACCCTCAGGGGCCCTCTGTGGATTGTCAAGGGCAAGCACCACGACTCTGGCTTTGCAACTTCTCCAAAGGAGTGAGAAGGTTTTCTCCACTGTGCATGTTTCTTGGAACTGAAAGTCCCCCATTATTTCCAACCAGGCTCCCTCTAGAAACCTGCCCTTGGGAGCTGAAGAGCCTTGGGGGAAGACAGGGAGAGGGGAGATGGCGCCTCTCTGCATGAGTTGCCAGCAAGATAGCAACAGCCACAGCACTTGGACTTATATACCACTTCATGGTGTTTTACGGCCCTCTCTAAGTGGTTTACAGAGTCAGCATATTTGCCCGCAACAATCTGGGTCCTCGTTTTACCGACCATGGAAGGGTGGAAGGCTGCGTCAACCTGGAGCCGGTCAGGATCGAACTGCTGGCAGTGGGCAGAGTCTGCCTGCAATCCTGCATTCTAACCACTGCGCACCAGGGCTCAGTATGCCCTCTTAGTAAAGATCATGCGTCACCTGTGCCCACATCCCTGGAGATCTGGGATACCCGAGCCACAGAAAGCACCATAAAGAATCCAGGTTCCCATGCTCCACTGCCAAACAGCAGCCCGTCAGGCAGAGAGAGCAGAATGGGGCTCCCTGGGCAAAGATGCTCCTTCTGTGCCTTGCTCCGGAGCAGGGCTCTCCAAACTTGGAAACTGTAAGACGAGTGGAGTTCAGCTCCCAGAATTCCCCAGCAGCATAGTTGTTGGCCATATAATTCCCCACTCCAATTCTGGGAGTTGAAGTCCACACGTCTTAAAGTTGCCACGTTTGGAGAGCCCTGCTGAGGAGGATGGTGCCTAGGAAGGTGGAGGGGTGTGATGGGTTACAGTGAAGCAGCAGTTTCCCAGGGAGAAGGGAGCAGGTGGCAAGCAGGAGGGCAAGGCGAGAGGCAGCGCAGTCCGGAGGTGAAGAGGAAGGGGCTTAGGATAGCCACTCCCTAGAACCTCCCAGGGTGTATCTTCGAGCAGTTAAAGCACAGCATTGCAGGCAAACCCTGCCCACATGGCAGAGTCTGGAGTTCGAATCTCACCAGGCTCAAGGTTGACTCAGCCTTCCATCCTTCCAAGGTCCGTGAAATGAGGACCCAGATTGTTGGGGGCAAGATGCAAATAAAGTTTTGACATTGTAAGCTGCCTATGGGGCGGTATATAAGCCTACAATGATATTGCTATTTAGTCCGGCAAGAGTCTGTCAATTGTGTGCAAGCAAATGAACTGAACCCTGCATTGGCTGTCCTACGTCGCTCTGGGCCCAGGCCTGGCCCCGGCCCCCTTCCAATCGCTGCCCCCTCCTCCCAGGCAGGCCTGGAAGGAGCCAAGGCAATGGAAGCGTCCAAGGCCCCCAGGAACCCCACCAGCAGCCGAGGCCTGTTCAACACCAACATGGGACCTCTGCAGCGCCAGCTCCGCCTGGGCGAGTACAACCTGCTCAAGTGCGCTGCCATGTTTGAAAGCGATTTCGTCCAGGTGAGAGGGCCGGGGGCAGAAGGCAGAAGCACCCAGGGAGGTGGCCGGGGCTCCATCCAGTCCCTCACCCCCCCCCCAGGAAGCAACCGTGTTCAGCAATACAGGCAGTCCTTGACTTAGAAGTGTCGATTAGCAAACTTTCACAGTTAGGACGGTGCTGAAAAAAGTGACGGTCAGCCAGTCCTGCCACTTACAACTGTTGCAGCCTTCCAATATTTGAGGGGCTGCCACAAAGAGGGGGGGTCGACCTATCCTCCAAAGCACCAGAAGGCAGGACAAGAAGCAACGGATGGAAACCAATCAGGGAGAGAAGCAACCTGGAACTCAGGAGACATTTCAGTTAATCAGTGGATTGGCTTGCCTTCAGAAGTTGTGGATGCTCCATCGCTGGAGGTTTTTTAAAAAGAAGACTGGACAGCCGTTTGTCCAGGATGGTTGAGGGTCTCCTGCTTGAGCAAGGGGTTGGACTAGAAGACCGCCAAGGTCCCTTCCAACTCTGTTATTCCGTTCATTGCAGTGTACCCACACTCAGAATAGAATAGGAGCTGGAAGGGACCTTGGCGGTCTTCTAGTCCATCCCCCCGCTTAAGCAGGAGAATCTATACCATCTCAGACAGGTGAATGTCCAGTCCCTTCTTAAAAATTTCCACTGATGGAGCGCCCACGATTTCTGGAGACAAGCTGTTCCACTGGTTAATTGTCCTCACTGTCAGGAAGTTTCTCCTTAATTCCAGGTTGCTTCTCTCCTTGATCAGTTTCCATCCATTGTTTCTTGTCCTTCCATCTGGTGCTCTGGTGAACAACATGACCCCTTCTGCCTTGTGGCAGCCCCTCAGACACTGGAATACAGCTATCAAGTCTCCTCTGTTTCTTCTTTTCTTTAGACTAGCCAGACCCAAGTCCCGCAGCCGTTCTTCGTATGTTTTAGTCTCCAGGCCTTGGATCATCCTAGTTGCTCTTCTCTGAATTCTCACATGAGCACAATTCTGGCACTTGGCAACTGGTGTGGATTTATGACATGATCACCATTTGCAACCTTCCCAGCTGGTTTCCAACAAGCAAAGTCACTGGGGAAGGCGGATTCGCTAAACAATCGCATGATTCCCTTAACAACATGGTAAAAAAAAGTCACAAAATCGGGTGTGGTCACATGATGACTCACTTAACAATTTCACGACTCAGTGACAGAGATTCCAGCTGTGGTCATAAGCCAAGGACTACTTGCAGAGCAAGCCACAGTTCCCCAGCCCATCAGCCATTCCGAGATCCCATCCTTGTCCTCCCCCCCCAGATATATTCAGATAGCAGGGATCCTCCCTGACATCTCCCAGGTGATCTGTTAGGCTCCCCGACCTGCAGGAAAGGGATCCCAAGGGATTGCCGCCAAGGCAGAGCAGCTCTCCCGAGGGGCCACGAAGGATGCCCAAAGGAAAGAGGTGGGAGGGAGGCCGATGATGCCAGGCGTCCTTGGCAAATTGCTTGGCAAGGGTGGGCAGAGAGACGGTTGAATCCTGCTATGCCAAGGTCGCAACTGGGGTTTACCTGTTGGCAGGGAATGCAGGACAATGCAGGACTGATCCAAGGAGGATTTTTTTTTACACTAGAATAAGTTGGGCTGTGGAACAGATTGCCACTGGATATGAGGCTGGTATCAGCCGGGGTGGTTTTCAAGGAGATTTACTTGTTTCCCGGATGGGAGATTGTCAGAATGCCATTGGGGAGACGGGTGCTTGTTTGCCCTGGAGCCCTGAGCTATGGGACCCCAGACTTTCGGTGTTTTCAAACTCTTGTCGCGGCATTTGTGCTACGTGGAAAGTTTGGAGAGTTTTCAGCTTGACTTTTGTCTTCTTTTAATGGAATACAGAACAGCTGGTCCTCGACTTACAGCCACAAATGGGCACAAAATTTCCGGTGGTTGTTCAGCGAGTTTTGCCCCATTTTATAACCATTTTGCCACATTCGTTAAGTGAATCTGGCTTTCTCCATGGACTCTGCTTGTCGGAAGCCGGATGGGAAGGCTACAAATGGCCCTCGCACGACCAAACACCCGCCAGTTGCCAACTGCCCAAATTCTGACGACGTGACCATGGGGGCGGGGGGTGCCGCAATGACTGTGAAAAAACAGTCCTGGGTCACTTTTTTCAGTGCTGCCGCAACTTCGGCTGCCAAGCGGATGGCTGTTAAGTGAAGGGCTGCCTGTGCCGCTTCTGAGCCTCGGCAAGCTTGATCTGGGTGGACTTCCTCTCCCACTTAACGAAGGCAGAACAGGGCATGATTCGAACCAGGGTTCGCAGGTTAACAGGCTAGCCAGCTGCGCCCATGTCTTCCAGGTCAGCAAGCAAGGTGGCATCCTCGATGTGCACAACCAGGTGCAGCAGGTGCGCGTCGCCATTGCCGCCACCAGCCCGGGTCTTCCGGTGCCCGACGTGCTCCTGCTGGCCCGGCCGGTCCTGCTCCCTCAACAGCTGCAACCAAACCTGCAGCACAGGTATCGCCCCCGGGCTCGGAACAGGAAATTCGAGCTCACCAGGTAAGGCTCAGCAGCCATGTCCGCCCTCCCCCCCCCCCACGGCTGGGCTGCGTTTTGGGGGTCTCTCCCTTGGCCACACCTTAATTGTACTCTGAAGCAATCCGGATCGGCTTTGGGAAGAGGCGCTCACCACACCTGGCAAGAAAACGCTTCAACCAGCTTTGCGAAAGCTGCAACTCCTGGACGTTGTTAAGAGTGGTCCAGATGCTGGTGGACTCGCTCCCTGTAGGCGCTGCAGGATAGCAGAGAGCGGTTGCCCTTTGGAATGGTCACTGGCCAAATGGTTTCTAAGTTGAGGACTACCTGTGGGGTCCTCTGAGGTTGGTGGCTTTCTTGCAGACGTTTCATTACCAAAGTAGGTAACTTCATCAGTGCAAGAAGAGAGTGGGGTTTGGGAGGAGGAGGAGGACTGCGGGGTCTCTGGTGTCTCTGAGCTTGGCTGTTTTCTTGCAGACATTTTATGACCCAACTAGTGAACATCATCAGTGCTAGAAGGGAGAGGGGTTTGTTCTCTGTTTATATACAGTGTTGGCAGGGCACCCAGTTGCTCCTTCTCGGTGGTTCCTCCGTCTGAGTTGGTAGTTCCTTGCTTGGGGTAAAAAAAGAGTAAACACCCCTCCCTTCCAGCACTGATGAAGTTACCTAGTTGGGTCATGAAACATCTGTAAGAAAACCACCAGCCTTAGAGAGCACCCAGGACCCCACAGTTGCCGCCTCCTCCTCCTCCTCCTCCTGTTTCCACAAACCCCCCTCCCTTCTAATATCGATGGTGTTCCCTAGTTGGGTCATGAAACGTCTGCAAGAAAACCACCCAGTTCAGGGAACATCAAGAACCCCACAATCCTCCTCCTCTTCCTCTCCACAACCCCCCCTCCCTTCTAGCACTGATGATGTTCCCTAGTTGGGTCATGAAACGTCTGCAAGAAAACCAGCAGACTCAGAGAGCACCCGGGACCCCAGAGTCCAAACCTAAACTACAAAGATTCTCTTCTAAGGGGATCACCTGTACAGCAGCATATAAACCCCAGCAAATAACTCAATGAGATAGACAGGATGGAGGGAGGTGGCCCAGGGCAGCAGCCCCCCCTCCAGTTGCATGAGCCAGCTGCACGCCCCTCCCCACAGACTTCCTTCCCCCCCCCCCTTAGGCTCCTTCCGTTGTGCTTCGTCAAGATCACCATCCACGACCAGGAGAAGAAGCAGCTGCGATTCAAGATGGTGACCGGCCGCACCTTCTACCTCCAGCTTTGTCCCCCAGCAGACAACCAGAAGGACAACTTTGACTTGTGGGTCAAGGTGGTCCATCTTCTTCGCCCCCCCTCGGACATTAACCAGGATAAGTGGCGCCAAGACCCATGGAAGTCTGGGGATTTGGCTCCCCAAGCAACTGTCGTGAGTTGGCAAGCTGGTTGGGGCAGTTTGGGCAGATCTGGAGGGCGCCTGCTTGGAGAAGGCGGTTCCCGGACCAGCCCTCTTGGGGAGAGGGTTGCCCTTGCCCCCTCCCCCGCGTCACCTCTCTTCTGCCCCCACAGAGCTCTGCCACCCAGGCCTCGGAGGAGAGAGAGATCTCCATCGCAGAAGTGCTGAGCACCCTGCAGGAGGAGATCCCGGACAGCCCCAGCCACACGATGGACTTCCTGGACACTCCCAGCATCTCCACAAGCCCCAGCCCAACCTTGGTGGCCATCCAAGAGAGGCTGGAGAGCCCTTTCCTGCTGGAGGCCCAGAGCTCCATGGAGGAGCCCTGGAGGGTCCCCCAGGAGAGGAAGAAGGAGAGGCCGAGGGAGCCGTCGCCCACCAGCAGATACGAGACCCGAGTTGCTCAGAAGGAGGCCCAGGAGGTGGCCCATGGGGCAGGAGGTCAAAGGTACCTCATGGAAACTGCCAGAGGAGGGGCAAGTGGGGGGGGGGTCCTTGGGGCACTCTGAGCTGTTTTCCTGCAGACATTTTGTAACCCAACTAGGGAACAGCATCAGACCAGAAAACATCACCTTCAAGGGGCAAGCAGGGATTAACACCAGACAGGAAACAATACTCCAGTCAAGGAACCACCAAGGAAAAACACACACACCCAATACCGGCAGGGCAAGCTACTGTACATAAACAGGCAGCAAATCCCACACTCAATAGCACTGATGATGTTACCTAGTTGGGTAATGAAACGTCTGCAAGGAAACAACCAGGGAGCACCAAGGACCCCACAGTCCTCCTCCTCTTCCTTCCTTTCTCCTCTTCCTTCACTCTGGATACCCCACTCGCTTCTAGCACTGATGATGTTACTTAGCTGGAGAATTCTGGGCCTTGATGTCCACCTACCTTGTTGCTGAAGTTGAGCAACGCTGCCTTATACTGTGCGTTTGTTCATCACTGCACTGGACGACATGGCGCAGGAGGCCTAAACTTCCTGATCAAAATCGAACCATTTGCTTTGCATTCTGTTTATTCTCATGCATGCTTTGTTTCCCTTGCATCCTGCTCTTCCCCCCTCCGGGAATCAGCTTTCAACTCAGAATTCAAACCCTCAACTTTCCCTATTTCGGCAAAGCGTTCCACCATCCATTATGGTGGCGCAGTGGTTAGAATGCAGCACTGCAGGCTACTTCTGCTGACTGCCGGCTGCCAGCAGTTTGACAGTTCGATCCTGACCAGCTCAAGGCTGACTCCGCCTTCCGTCCTTCCGAGGTCTGTAAAATGAAGACCCAGATTGTTGGGGGGGGGCCAACAGGCTGACTCTGTAAACTGCTTAGAGACGGCTGTCAAGCACTGTGAAGCGGTATATAAGTCTAAGGGCTATTGCTATTATCCTGAGTTTTTTCTAACTCCACAAATGAACAGCCACCCTTTTTTGCATCCGTGTGTTTCTCAATGACACGATGAAGGGCATAAGGCTTAGGTGTGCAGCCTCGCTAGATGTCCGGCGGCAGCAGAGGGCCAATTGGTGGCGTGGGCCAGCACAGGAACGGTCACTCGAGAAGGGCCGGAGTTCTGATTGAAACTCTTCCTCTTGCAGAAAAAGCAAAACAAGAAGCAAGTCGACTCGATCTCGCCGAAGCCATTCGTCCAAGAGAGGTAAGCAAGGCCGCTGGACTCAGAATCGCCCTTAATGGTAGAATAACAGAGTTGGAAGGGGCCTTGGAGGTCTTCTAGTCCAGCCCTCTGCTCAAAGAGGAGACCCTACACCAATCAAGGAACCACCAAGAAGAAGCAACCGGGTGCCCCGCCAACACTGGCCAGGAAAGCCACTGTACATAAAAGAGAACAAATCCCTCTCCCTTCTAGCACTGACGTTGCTCGCTAGTTGGGTCATAAGCCATCTGCAAGAAAACAAGCTCAGAGAATGCCGAGGATCCCACAGACCTCCTCCTCCTCCTCTCTCTGCAGCCCCCCTTCTAGCACTGATGATGTTACCTAGTTGAGTCATGAAAGGTCTGCAAGAAAAACACCCAGCTCAGAAAGCACCCAGGAGCCCAGAGTTGTTGTCCTCCTCCTCTCTCCCCCTCCTCTTCGTTCTCTCTACCAACCCCACTCCCTTCTAGCACAGTCATTCTCCTCCTCCTCCTCCCTGCAACCCCTCCCCTTCTAGCACTGATGATGTTACCTAGTTGGGTCATGAAAGGTCTGCAAGAAAAACACCAGCCTCAGAGAGCACCCAGGATCCCACAGTCCTCCTCCTCCTCCTCTTTATACACCCCACTCATTTCTAGCACTGAAGATGTTATCAGGTAATGAATTGTCTGCAAGAAAACAACCAAGCTCAGGGAACACAAAGAACCCCACAATCCTCCCCCTCCTCCCCCCCACGAGCTCCACTCCCTTCTAGCACTGATGATGTTACCCAGTTGGGTCATGAAAGGTCTGCAAGAAAACCACCCAGCTCAGGGAGCACCGAGGACCCCACAGTCCTCCTCCCCCCTCCCTCCACCAAGGTCGGGGAGGACCGAGGAGCCCACCGTTCAGCCCTGAGCTACAAACCTCCTCTTGTGTCGGTCTTCCCTCTCTCTCCAGTTGTGAGCCAGGCTTCCAGGAAACTCTCCTCCTTAATGGGCTCCTTGTCTGGGAGCAACCAGAAAGTGCCCAAGAGTTCCCGCAGCAGCCGGAAGCCCCCGACCAGCAAAGAAAGGAAACGCTGAGCAGCACCACCCCCACCCCCACCCCCCTTGAGAAGAATCAGAGGCTTGAACCAGACAGAAAAGGCGTCTTTCTTTTCTTGAATCTCTTTCATTAGTAAAGATGATGGCTAGAAACACAGTTCTGAAACCTTGTCTTTGGTCCTGTCTTGTAGAGCAGGGTTTTCCAACCACCACAGCTTTTAAGGCAGGTAGACTTCAACTCCCAGGATTCCCCAGCCAGTTTCCACGGTGGCTGGGGAATTCTGGGAGTTGAAGTCCACCCATTTGAAATTTGCCCAGTTTGAAAAACACAGACTTAAGTAGCAAACTGTCTGGTGTCGGAGTCAGACATCACTTTGGTGTCTTGGAGACCGAGGGTGTCATGGCTTCCCAGCAAACGGGAGGGCTGTCCCCCAAACTTTGAGGAATTTGCTTGCCTCCCATCCTCAAGATGGAGGAAGTAGAGAATCACTTTCTTCCCAGCAGCCCTTTCTCTAGTGCTTTCCCCTGGTTAGTAAAGGTCGTGCAACAGGTAGGCAATGCCTCTGGGCACTACAATAGGTGAGCTTGGCAGAGCATCCAACTTGACTTATTCTGACCCCAGAAACCTTGAAATCCGCCCTCTGCCCCGGCCTGTTTCCCTGACTTTTGACCCCACCAACCTCTCGCTGCCCTGTCACATGCAGGTGAGGCAGCTGCCCTCTTAGAAGAGCGCAAAGTTAACACAAACCGTCACAACAGAGATCCTGGGATTGTCTCTTGCCCAGAGCTGCCGAGAGCAGCTTGCTCTGTCCGTCTGTGAAGGCCACTTAAGCACAAAGGAGCCCGGCTGGATGAGAGGGAGGCGCCCAAGCTGTCGCCTCCCAGGAAGTGGGCTGCCACCAGGCAGGATCACAATGCCCTCCATATGTTGTGGGACGATGGACAGCCCCACCACAATGGGCACCGCAGACGGGCTGGGGAAAGCGACAGCATGTTCACACTTCTTCCCCCTGATTAATCAGTCTGCTCCCTCCTTGCAAACACAGACGGCCTGAGCCCCCGTCGGGAAGGGGGGGGGACAGTGAGGGACACCGAGCAGCAGAAGGGGAGGCTGCCGCAGCCTTGAACTGGCCTTCTGGCGGGTCCCGGGAGCCCTTTCCACGGGGGTGGAGGATGAATGGGGATCGATTCGCTGCATCCCCCTGGGGTTGTCCAAAGGCAGAGCCACAAAGTGGTCCTGGATTTTCCAGCAGCAGCAGGACATTTGTGTGTGGGGGGGCTTTCTAGGAAAGGGCGGGGTGCTTTTAGGGGTGCAGATACAGACTAGCAGGTCCCCCCCCCCTTCTTGGAAAATCTCTTTTGTCCAGCAAAACGATGGCAAGGCCTCAGGAGCAGCCAGCCGGATCGATTGGGCAGCCCAGCTTCACCACATCGTCCCTGGTAAAAATCTGAAATTCCAGCCACCCCACTAATGTCAACCCACTGGGCACTGGATGAATTAGGGGTAGAACAATCCCGACTTTCAAGGTTTTTAAATCCCGCCGATCTGGAGAACAGCTGGTTTGTGTCTTTGGTTACTCGGTCCATTGATGCAGCTGCCCAGTTGGTGAACCAGACGGGTTTTCTGTAAAGCGTCACATTATCCTAGCATATGAATAATAAATACAAAGACCTCCAAGCAGAAATAGAATGATGGTGGCAAAAGAAAGCAAAGGTAGCACCAACAATAAGAGGCGCACTAGGTGTGACCCCAATGCATCTGGAGCACCACTTGAACACCATCGGCATTGACAAAATCCCCATTGGTCAATTGCAAAAGGCAGCGTTATTTGGAAGAGCTTCCATCCTGCAACAATAACTTTTAACACCATCAAAGATCCCCATTTGCCTATCCCAGCTCCTTGGAAAGGACTCGACGGGTGGACAAAAACACCAAATCCAGTCTGAACATCTGGCTGATTGACAGATAATGATGATATGATGATAATAATAATCTTACATCCTGCGACGGTGCCTTTAACACCCCTGAACAACAACATCTGTCTATTCCAGATCCTTGGGAAGGACTCGAACCAAACACAGTCTAAACATTTGGCTGACGGTGCGATAAACCATAATAATAATGGCAATTTAAGTGAGAGAGTTATTGGCAAAAATGGAAGGAAAAGACTTTACTTCGTGAAGTTTCTTCACCTCTTTTGAACTCTGTGCAATAGAGTAATTCCAGTGGAATCCTTTCCTTCTTGCTGACTGACAAATAATGCTCAACTTTTTAAAATATTTATATTTATAATTTTCTATTTCTGTTTCCACTGGTAACTTGTCTATTGCACTTGAGAGTGCTTAAAATGCTCCACGCACCTTTGCTTCCCACGTTTTCAAGGACCCCCGCAAAGAGGCAAATTCATCATCTCCATCTTGCGGTTAAAATATTTCCACATTTGGCACCGCCGTTCACCAGGGGAGTGCGAGGCCTCACTGTGTCATTCACACAACCTGACGAACGCGTGAGCTGCCTGTCCTGCTGGCCTCTGGAAGATGCCCAGGGATTTAGCAGCACCCGGCATAAAAGGGGATCCAGCAACATGCGGAGAGCTGGGGATGCTTCGCGCATGGACTGGCGCTCTGCGCACTGTCACAGCATCTTAGAAGGACACAGAATTTGTCTGCTATGATCAACAGTTGAGTCTTGTTCTGTTTTCATAGCAGAGCGAAGAGGAAGATTTTTCAGGCAACCTGGTTACATTTCTTGGAATTTTCATCTTTCTTTCTGTTTTTTCAATTTAATTATTTGTTTGCTTCTTTATTGTTATCCCACCTTTATTATTTCTATGAATAACTTATTTTCCCGCAAAATCTCTGAAGTACCCAGGCATGATTTTCTTAAGACCGTCTCCCAGGATTTAACCTTTGAGAGACCGGATAAAATCTAAATGCTTTTCTAACTGCCGTAAAGGTGACTAGAAGCCCCTCCTTTATATGTTTTTTTTTCTTTCTTCCTTCACTTCTTTCGTATTTACTTATCACTTTCTTCTTCCTCTGTTTTTCTTTAGATGTGTATGACTTTTACTTTGGGGGAAAGAAAACCCTTCTTTAATAAAAAAAATAATTTTTTTTTTTTAAATCACCATCAGCCAGAACTTGAAAGCAGTTTTCACTGGTTCTTCTTTTTTAAATACTGAATAAATGAAAATATTAGCAGCCGGGTCGGGCTGTCTAATTGTATTGTACAGTTGGTGCCCAGACAGGGGGTTGGACTAGAAGATCTTCAAGGTCCCTTCCAATTCTGCTATTCTGTATTCTGGTCATTGCACCTTACAGTACCTTTTTACAGGAATTGCTTTCGCCCCGTTGCAAAGGACCTTGAAATCCACAGACCCACGGTGAGAGGAATGCAGGCAGTCTTCGGCTTACAACAGCTTGCTTGGTGACCATTCAAAGTTACGCCATTGAAAAAAGTGACCGTTTTTCACACTTATTGACCGTTGCAGCATCCCCCTGGCCACGTGATCCAAATTCAGAGGCTTGGCAACTGGCATGTATTTGTGACGGTTGCAATGTGATTCCCCTTTTGGGACCTTCTGACAAGCAAAGCCAATGGGGAAGCCGGATTCACTTAACGACCGTGTTACTGATTTAACAACTGCAGGGGTCACTTAATAACTGTGGCAAGAAAGGTTGCAAAATGGGATGAAGCTCATTTAACAATTGTCTCACTTAGCAACAGAAATTTTGGACTCAATTGTGGTCATAAACAGAGGAGGCCCAGGACATAACTCCCCCAGCCGCCCGGTGCCCCCCGTTTTGGCAGGATCCGCCAACAGACGGGACAGGCAGCCTCCGTCTGACTCCTGCGTATTCAGCTCAGGAGCGGCCAGGAGGAAGGCCGGGTCTCCTCCCTTTCATTAAAGCGTGTCCAGGCATGTCCCCCTGGGCCCCCCTCCACCCCCCCAGAACTACCATCCCCATCCGTCAAAAACAAGGGCGCAGCTGTTACCATGGCCAAGAATCAAAAGCATTGCCGCCTTTGGCCCTTTGAGATGGCCGGGGCTGTCAGGAGGGGGCTGTGGAAGAGGAGGGGGCTCCTGGGGGGCAGAGGAATGGCAGGGGGGGGACAAAGCACATGCAAAATGCACAGCCTTCCAGAGAGTCTTTTCATTGGGACTCCGTCCTTGAGAGTGCCCTGTTGCCGAGCTTCTCCGGCGAGGAAGCAGCGTGCAGCAGAGACAGCGTCCAACACAGCTTCTCTGGGGTGCCTGCACAAAATGGCCTCGTCTCTTACCCCAAGGGGCTGCTGTGGCCCTTCCTGGCACATTCCTGGGTTAAGCCTCGCTTTTGATCTCCTTTCATGCTGGGCCCAATGGGTTGACACCAGTGTTTTTCAAACGTGGCCACTTGAAGATGGGTGGACTTCAACTCCCAGAATTCCCCAGTCAGCATGGTGTTGAAGGCTGTACATCTTAAAGCATGCTGGCGGGGGAATTCTGGGAGTTGAAACCCAGCCCTCTTCTGGTTGGGGAATTCTAGGCATTGAAGTCCTCTTGTAGGAGATGACCAGGCTGGGTCCGAGGGAGGGAGGGAAGGGTCAAGTGGGCCATGAGTCCCATCACGCCCACAAGAGAGCTAAGTCCAGCCCACCTCGAGTTCCATTGACTCTTATCTGCCGCCAGTTTGCATTGACCGTTAGTTGGGCAGATTCTTGTAGAAAGCGTGAGCTTGCAACCAACCTTTATGTTCATTTGAACTGCCCGGACTTCCTGACTTCCTGTCCTTGACACACCACTCATCTTCAAGTGGACAAATTTGAAAAACAACGCTTCGAATGATGGGCCCTCCTCTCACTTTTAAAGAATGTAGCAATTATTCTCAAGTGCTTTTGAATGCACTACAGGCAGTCTTCGATTTATGACCACAACTGAGCCCAAAATTTCTGATGCTAAGCGAGACAGTTATTAAACGACCTTTCTTGCCCCAGTTGTTAAGCGAATTTGGCTTCCTCCTTCACTTTGCTTATCAGGTCACAAAAGGGGATAATTGTTTCGTAGTGGAAACGAGGAAGGTCATAAATGGATCAAACAGGTTTAGCTACAAAAGGACAAGACAATGCTGGAAAGACAGCCGTTCCTCACAAGAGTTTCCCAACTTGGCCAAGGAGTGGTAGCTGACCCACAACCCTGCCAGCCCCCTCCTGCCTTTAGCGGTGGGGTTCGGGGCAGGAAAAAAGCGATGTCCTGGCTGGGTCTTGGGGCTGAAGCCCAATTCTTATGGCCTCTGGTGGAACGAAACTGTGAGAGATGGTGCCCACAGAGGGGTATGTGTGTGTGTGTTTATGATGGACTAGGGGGCACATTTGGGGGGGGGGGGCTGAGACAAGAGGCAGCGTAGTCTAGAGCTGAATCAAAGACAAAGGAAGAAAGTTGGGACAGACACTACCTAGAACCTCCCAGGCGCAGGTCTGTAAGGGTGAGAAAAGTAAAGCTTTAGTCTGGCAAGATTCTGCCTGTGGGCTCCTTGGTGCTCTCTGAGCTTGGTTGTTTTCTTGAAGACGTTTCATTGCCCAATTTTGTTTAATAAAACAAAGGAGATCATTGTTGATTTTAGAAAGAGCCGGCATAGTCATACTCCACTTTGTATCAGGGCTGCAGCTGTGGAGGTGGTCAATAGTATTAAATAGCTGGGCGGTGCAGATAACTAACAATCTGACTTGGTCTCTTCATACATTATCTTTAGTGAAGCGTGCAAACCAGCATCTGCATTTCCTGCATTGGATGAGGAGAGCACATCTCTCTCCTTCTGTCCTGGCCACTTTTTACAGAGGCATGATGGAGAGCGTCTTAACAAACTGCATCACTGTCTGGTTTGGTGATAGCAGAGCTCAGATAGAAGGTCCATACAGAGAGTGGTAAGGACAGCTGAAAAGATTATAGGAAGCTCGCTTCCTGTGATTCAGGATACATTACAAGCACTTAGATGTGCTCAGAGCTTGGAGCATTGTTAGAGACCCCACACACCCACAATCTGTTCACAATCTGCTCTTGTTGCTCCCCTCTGGGAGGAGGTTTCGAAGTATTTATAGCAGAACTACTACATTCTACTACAGCTTTGTTCCTTATGCCATCCGTCTTGTAAATTCACAGGATTCTCTTTTTTTGCCATGTATTTGAACTAGACTGTGATGTTTCTCTGTGTCATATATGTGTGTGTATGTGGGTATATGCATAATGGTATTTTTTTGAGCTGAATGCAATGAAATTTCATTTTAATGTATGCTGATTAGTGTACATTTAAAGTGACAATAAAGTTTCTATTCTATTCTATTCTCTAGGTAACATCATCACTGCCTGAAGGGAGTGGGGTTTGTGGAATGGAGGAGGAGGAGGACTGTAGGGTCCTTGGTGCTCTCTGAGCTTGGTTGTTTTCTTGCAGACATTGCATTACCCAACTATGTAACATCATCAGTGCTAGAAGGAAGTGAGGTTTGCAGAGAAGAGGAGGAAGAGGACTGTAGGGTCCTGCTGCTCTCTGAGCTTGGTGGTTGTCTTGCAGATGTTTCATTACCAAATTAGGTAACATCATCAGTAGCAATATGTGTCCAATGACTTGGAAAGAAAAGAGCTTTATGTGTGAATGGCAATAACAAATAGAAGAGAATTCTCACTGGGCACTCAAGAGCTGTGAGAAAAAGGGGGTAAGTTTGCTTGGAAAGATTCTTGAGATCCAAACTCTGATCCATTCTATAAAGCCTTGTTCTCCAATTGTACATTATGACCTGGTGCACTTCCATCAGACAAACCTGTAGCTATCACACGATCTCTCACAACACTATAGTTGAGTTCCTATGCTGAGTCCTCACAGTATTTGGTGGTCTGGAACTCAGCAGGTTCCATGAACCAGCAATCATGGTCTGTAGGGCATATCATGGCTTCAGCTCTTGAAGTTCATTCCATAAATCTGATTCAATGACTGATGAATCAAGACTTTGCATATTGTCTAAAGAAGGGTCAATCTCATGCCTTGGGAAACCATCACAGCCTCGACATGGCTTTTTCCCAACCTGGTACCCTCCCAATTTTGGACTGGCTGTGCATTATGGACATTGTCACCCTATGGCACCTGGAAAAGAAGAGCCAGATTCAAAGCAAGGGAAATTAAATACTGTTGCCAGAAGGAAGATGTTTCAAGGTAACCAAGCTACCACCGAAGGCCATCATTGCCCTGTTATTATCCAGAGCTAGTGTCTCTCAACCTTGGCAGCTTTAAGATGCGTGGACTTCAATTCCCAGAACTCCCCAGCCAGCAAAGCTGGTTCTGGATAATAGTGCAATGATGGCCTTCGGTGGTACCTTGGTTAAAATTCACATGTGCAATTGCATCTGTTTAAGGATGGAACCAGCCCAGGTAACTTCAGGATACACCTGGAGAAAGAAGCAGCTCACCACTGGCTTGATGGAGGCTGGGAGGGGGGGTAGGAGCCCCCTCCAGTCCTATTTTTCCACTCTTGCGATTTCTTCACGCTTTGGAGTGCAAGATTTGATTAGGCTGCTCGTAACGGGCGTGTGACTATCAATTACTGCTCACGAAATTACCAGCTGCCACCCAGCGCCACAAATAAAGTGGGTGGAGGGACTTTTAAGGAGGGGAGGAAAAATGGGAGTCTCTCGCTGCCCGGCTCTTTGGCGATCAAATTAGGCTGATCTGCATGGAAGAGTTTAATATTTTGCCCGTCGGCTTACAAAATAAATAATAAATAGCGATCGAATCTGCTCTGCGCTAACCAAACAAGAAATGTACACGGAAATGCACACGTACAGAAGGACGTTCTGGATATGTTTTCGTTTCTTTTTCCCACCCCCCTAAAATCTTCTCCCCCAAACAAAAGTGCATCGACACTGTAAATAAATAACATCTCAAAAAAATAAATACATCAAATAAATACATAAATAGAGGGTGGCACCCGACGGTGGGTCTTGATGTCAACCAGGTGGGCTCCGTTGCGCCGCTAGGGCGGCTACGAATTCAGCTCCACAGTGGGACCGCCACGACTTCAGCGGTGGGATGAAGACCAGGCTGTTTTGGGGGGCTGCAGGATCGGGGTGCAGTCTCTCGGGCAGGCTTGTGAGGATGACCCTCGGTGCGGGAGTTGGGGCACCCCCAGCCCCCTTGGTGGTCCTGAACTACCACAACTAATGCAACCAACGGTGGAAGTTTTTAAACAGAGAGAGAGAGAGGAAGCGGATCACCTGCAATTAGTTGCTGGAACAGAAATTAAGTTTAAACAAAAGCAAATCAGATTTAGTCCTCGTCCAAGCTTCATTCCTTTCTTATTCCCAACCTGCCTACCGTCTCTTGGAGAAACCTGCAACTTCAAGCGGAGCTCCCTGACCGGCCACTCTTAGTCCTCGACTTACAGCCACAATTGCAGCCAAATTTTCCATTACTAAGCAAGACAGGGAGAGAAGTGAGTTGCCCCCGATTTCTTCTTTGCAAAGGCTGTCCAGCAAATCACTGCAGTTGTTAAGTGAATTATGAGGTCATTAAGTCAATCCGGCTTCCCCTGCTGACTTTGTTCATTCGAAGCCCGGTGAGCAGGTCACGCCAACTGCCAAGCACCCAAAGCTTGATCACATGACTGTGGGGAATCCTCTAATGGTCGTAAGTGCGAGGACCAGTCATAAATCGCTTATTTCAGTAAGTTCAAACAGTTGCTAAGTGAATGGTTGTAAATTGAGGACTACCTGGACTTGTGTGCAGGAGACCCTCGGCCCCTCAGAGCTGGGAAAGCCTCCCTCCATCCTCCAAGACTACAACAGCCCACCTGAACTAAACGAACAAAGAGGTCATCTCAGGCTGAGGCAGGATTAATATCTAGCAGCACTAAGTATGTGTGTGTATGTTTGTGTTGCGTTGTTGAAAAGGCCAAAGCCCCTTGTGACAACTTAAAAATCAACATATTGCACATAGAGATTTGTGCTATGATTAGAAGATCTGCAAGAATAAAGTCACATAGGTTGCTTTGACACACACACACCCCAAGCCACCTGTTTTCAACTATCCAGTACTTCTGTAACTAAATCCACCATCTAGGGACAGCGTTTCCCAACCTTGCTTACTTGAAGATGGGTGAATTTTCAATTCCCAGAATTCTGGGAATTCAAGGAATTTAAGTCGACCCATCTTCAAGTGAGCAAGGTTGGGAAATGTTGATCTTGGAGAGTTCCAGACTTTTTCCCCCCCTTGCTAATTTCCACATTATTATGTTCAAGTATTAAAGATCTGCACACAATGAGAGAAGGTCATTTAAACTGGGTTTCAACACACTGGAGATGGAAAGCAATCAGAATTCCAAATGTGTAGGCCCCATCGGGAGATGCTCCCCAACCAAGCATCTTGGGGGAATGACAGTGTGAGGCTCTTGATGACAGATTTCTGAGGCGAAGGGTAACCAAAGTCCTTGTCTCCTTCAAGCTCATGGTGGAACTGGAGAATTCTGGGCAGCTTCTTCTCAACTAGAAGGAAGGTGGAGAAGGTCTATGGTTGAGTTAGGATCACTCCAGCACTTATGAGAATCTCCATTTAGTAGGAGCAGGAAGGCAGAAATGACTGAACGTGGGTCATACTGGCAGGCCTAGTCCCCACGGCGCCTGAGACTCAGACATCCAGGACATGGTTCAGATACGAGATGTAGCAGATGGCCAGTCGCAAAATCTCAATTTTGGACAGCTTCTTATCTGGAGGGAGGGTGGGCAAAAGCTTGCGGAGCTCAGCAAAGGCCATGTTGAAGGCCTCAACGCGGATCCTCTCCCGCGTGGCGTGGGCCGTCCGATATTTAGCCGTGGCTCGCCGTCGACGCCGTCGTTCCTCACGGCTGAGATGCTGAAGGTCCTTCTTCATGTGATCGCTGGACTCGGCCCCCCGGGACTGGCTACATAGACTGAGGGAACCAGCATCTTCTACAGGTCCACCCCGGCCTCCCCCACAGTCACTGAAGACCGACTCCGTCTCCGAATGGGTGGGCTGGAGGTCAATCTCGGTCTGGTCTGAATTGAGCATAGTGGCTGAGAAGACCACGGGGCAGCCTGTTTGTGGGGTGAGGAGAGAGGAGAAGGGAAGGGAAGGGCTTTGGATAATCCCTGTAGGAGGACAGGCAGGATGGCCTTCGGAATCCACCTCAAATTTCCACACAATTTGTTCTCATGAAATTATGGAAGGCAACCAGAAATATTTGGATGGTGCAGAAATTCTGGATGGATCTGGGTGCTTTGGCTGTCTGAAAAAATGAGAGAAACAACATGGCAGCAATAATATACATATACTGATTGAAACATATACCTATTGAAAACAATGTCACAGGGTCCCCAGTTTGCTCACACAAGTCCCCCTGAGATGAACAGGGCTTATTCATATGTAAATAATACCAATCTCAAATACATTAACAGTTGGGTCCTGTGATCCACCTCTTAACAAGGAAATAACACCAGCCCTGAGATGGAAGCCAGCTAGGTGAGTGTCCCAAATTTCAAACTGCTGAGATGCTTTGAAATGTTCAGAAGACACACAAGCACAAGAACATTCATCACACAAATGATGGTGACTTATTCTTCCATATCTCTGTCTCTAACACAGTGATCCTCAACCTTGGCAACTTTAAGTAGTATGGACTTCCAACTCCCAGAATTCTGGAAGCTGAAGTCCATACAGCTTGAAGTTGTCACGGTTGAGAAACACTGTTCTAACACTGCTCTAACATTTTGCCCAATCCCAACGTTGTCACAATCTGTCCTTAGTATCAAGGATGGGGAAGATGTGATTGGACATTGATGGAAACAAAACGCACAGGAGGGCCCATCATTCCTGCCCTGCCTGGTTCATGAGAGTCTCCAGATTTTAATGATAATATGAGATAAAGGACGGAGGGCAATCAGCCCCTGAGACAGAATGGGGAGAAGATGCGACCCATAAGCTGCCAATGGAGGGGACCAAGGTGGACATCCCTGCTCATTGTAAAAAAGTTCAGGTAGCCCTCAACTTACTATCACAGTTGAGCCCTAAGTTTCTATGGCTGAGCCAGACGGTTGTTAGATGATTTTTTTTCCCCTCCATTTTACGACCTTTCTCGCCACGGTTGTTAAGTGGATCACTGCAGTTAAGTTAGTGACACGGTTGTTAAGTGAATCTGGCTTCCCCTTTGACTTCGCTTGTCGGAGGGTTGCAAAAGGGACACTGCAAAAAGACCCTGGGACACGGCAACCGTCGTAGGCACCTGCCAGCTGCCGAGCTAATTTTGATCACGTGACCACGGGGATGCTGCAATGGTTGTAAGTGTGAAAAATGGTCATAAGTCACTTTTTTCAGTGCCGTTGTAACTTCAAACGGTCACTAAACAAACTGGTAAGTTGAGGGCTGCCTGTAAGAAGTAGCGAACGAGCGTTTCTGACAGCTGCTTCGGTTCCTGGGAGGAGCGGTCCAGCGGCTGAGCTCTTAATAGCTTGTTAGCGCCCATCTGTTGCTTGAAACTGAACGCTGCCTAGTGGGCGGAGATGTTGACAAGAAACGGGCATGTTTGTGGAGAAGGGAGAAGACCGGCTCAGGACGGGGGTGGCAATGGTGGTCAGGGGTCCCCTGGTCTGGGAGACCCTGTGCTGGTTTTCTCCACTGTGACAAATCGCCCTCTTCAGGTGTGAGCTTGGGAAGGACCTTGTTCAAACGCCCAGGTGGTTAGATGGGCCTTGCTCTGTGTCATACATGTGGGTGTGTGTGCGTGCGTGTGTGGGTATATGCATAATGTTGTTTTTTTCTTTTTAGAGCTGAATGCAAAGCAATTGCATCTTAATGTATGCTGATTAGTGTACATTTAAAGTGACAATAAAGATTCTGTTCTCTATTCTCTATTCTCTATTCTATTCTATTCTATTCTATTCTCCACAGTTCATCTCCCATCTTTTTGTTCCAGGAATTGACGTCAGGGATTGACCAACAGTCACATCTTCCTCTCTCTCCCTCCCTCCCTCTTCTTTCTCTTTCTTTCTCTTTCTCTCTCTCTCTTTCTCTCTCCCTCTCCGCCTCTCTCTTTCTCTTTCTCTCTTTTCTCTCCCTCCCTTTTTCTCTTTCTCTTTTCTCTCTCTCCATCTCTCCCTCTCTTTTCTCTCTGTTTCTTTCTTTTCTCTCCCTCTTCCTTTTTTCTCTTTGTTTCTTTCTGCCTCTCTCTCTTTCTCTTTTCTCTCTTTCTTTTTCTCTTCTCTCTTCTCTCTCCTCTCTTTCTCTCTCCTTTTCTCTCTTTCTTTTTCTCTTTTCTCTCTCTGTTTCTTTCTTCTCTCTCCTTCCCCCCTCTTTCTTTTTCTTTCTCTTCTCTTGTCTCTCTCTCTCTCTCTCTCTCTCGTGTTTTCCATCCCATGCACAATCACAGACAAGCAGAATTTTGGATCCTATCCAACAAAATGCTCTCAAGAAATGTAAAGTTTGACTAAATTTAGGCAGGAAAAAACAAACTCCAGGTACAACTTGGGCAATAACCAGCTTAGCAGTAATACTTTTAAGGAGGATCAGGGTAGACCATCAACCAGGAACATTTGACAGCTGCCAAAATTGGGATTTGGATTGAATCACAGAGGTATGGACCCACCTGTATGGACACAGGCACCTCAATTACAGTCCAGGTGTGGTTGCCACAATACAACAAGGACACTGAGGAACTAGGAAGAGTGCAGAAAAAAACAGCAAAGATACTAAACCATTTCGAAGCTAAATCCTAGAGAGAGCAGTTAACAGGACTTAGTATATTCAACCTAAAGAATATGCTGATCTTTGTCCGTAATAAAAAATTGATCCACCTTGAGAAGAAAAGTCTAAGAGGAGACATGGGAGCAGTCTTCAGTCTTGGAAGGGCTGGCCTGGGGGGTGGGGGGTGGGGGTGGGAGAGGATTTATTCTCCACAGCACCCCAAGGACAAGGACGAGAGCCATGGGTGGAGATCTTAAAGAGAGACATCCCAGGTATCCTTTGGACTGGGAAAACACTGAACAGTGGAAGAGTCTGTCTCTCTGAAGACATGGCACTTCCTCCCCGGAGGTTTTGGAGGGAGTTGGATTAGATGACCTCCAAAGTCCTTTCCCACCTTAAAATTGTAAACTTGTTTGGAACAGCTCAGTTTAATGCATGTCTTGGCTTTCAAGGCAGGAAATACACAAGCCACAGATCAAACGGGAGCCAGAACAGAGACCGCAAAACAGGGAAGGGGGTTGTTTAGGGGTCTACAACGTGAATTAGGATAATGGCAAGTAGAGTTATGCTTGACTTCTGTGAAGAGCTGGGAGAACTGCTTCTCCTCTGATCTCAAATGTGGGTGCAGGGAAGTTTGCATTTATGGTGGCGTAGATTTGAAGATATTCCCTTTGGGGCATTACAGAATGGCCAGCATTGAGCTTGGACAGAATTAAGCTCCATAAGGCACAAAAGAAGAGCTAAAATGCCAGTTTATAATGTATAGATTTCTCCAAAGGGAGTATCCACAAGTCCCCAAGACTTAGTTTATAATACACAAAAGTCTGAAAATGATCTTTAGTTGTGTGAAAGTTCACCCATAAGAAGAAAGGAGAGGAGAGGAGAGGAGAGGAGAGGAGAGGAAATAAAATAAATGCTTAGATACTGAATTTCAGATTAATTCCCCAATCCAACTTCTGAGTTTTGAATCAAAACTAAAAATCTCGCTACAATTTGCTCTGCTTTGACTGCTTTTTGCTTCTCGGGGAAGGTTCTGGAGAATGGTTCTGGAGAATGGTTCTGGAGAATGGTTGCACCAACTTGGCATTCTAAAATGATCTGCATTGGGCAGGAAGTCAAGGCACCCAAAGGGGCTATCACCCATCTCCTCCACAGAGAAATCAGCCCCCCAACTCCTTAAATACACTTATTCAGGGCCCTCCTTGCTAGCAGACCCAGGCCTCTCACTCGATGCGCCCAAGAACCAATGCCCTGCCCAAGGGCTGAACGGGATGAGAAGAGCCCAGACTAAACCCCCCAGGATTTAGAACTCCACCTTCTCCTGAAACCAGGCAAGAACATTTGGACTTTTGTATTCTTACATCCTTCCAGACTAAGTTAGGTTGAAGACCAGCGATCCTCAAGGGTGAGGAGACGCCTGTAGGGCTAGTGAGCCGTCCATCCTCGCCCGCGCTGCCCTCCAGCTCGGCACAAAAAAAGGGCAGCCCTTGGCAGCACCTTCGCTTTAAGGCGCCCCAAGTGCAGAGACTCTTGTCTGGCCAGTTCTGGAGATCGTTGGGGGGAAAGCTGATCAACCCTCTGCTTATCTCGCCTAGGCTGCCTCTCCGGGGTGAGAGTTAAATGGATAGGCAGCAGAGAGCCAAGCCCCGGTGGTTTTCCCTTCCTGCGCCTGCTGAAGGAAGGGGGACCGGCAATCCGGCTTTTCCCCCCATTGCCCGGTCTTTCCCCCGGAAGAGCCGGCAAAGGCACTGCTTGCTGATTCAGCTGCTCTCCTGGACATTCCTAGTAAGCCAAACAGCTGCCTCTCCTTAGAACTTCTCTTTCCTTACCTTTTCTGTCCCTCCGTCTACGCACCAGAGTAAATGAGCAGGCGAGACATTCGGCGGATCAGCTTTCTCCTGATGGGTGCGGAGCACTTTCGCTAGCAGCCCCAGAGAAAGGGAAGGGAAGGGGGAGGAGGGGGGGAGGAGGAGGAGGAGGAGAAGGGAGGAAGGAAAAGGAGGAGGGGGGAGAAGGGAAGGGAAAGAGGGGCGGGAAGGGCAGGGTTCCGCTGGAAAAGAAGAGGAGCTGGCCGCGCACCTAAATCCTATCGGAGTCCCCACCTTCCATTCGATACCTCGGTGAGATCAAAGAAGGGCTGGACAAGCCGGGTTTTTTCCTTCGTTCTGAAGGTGTCGAAGAGAAAAAAGCGGGTCGTTTCGGTTCAGAGGAGCAGATTATTTTTTTTTCTTTTTTGCCTGCCTGACAGTTTTTTCCCTGGTCCATTTGGTTCTACCGAACCAGAGCGCGAGGTTTCTCCGACGGTTTCCCTTTGCAAAAGTACGGAGAAGAAAACTTCTTGCTCTGCCTGTTGCGGTGCGCGCCGGCTCTCCGCTGCCCGTCCTGCCTCTCTTTCCCTGCGGGGAGCCCCTGGCACCCTCCAGGTGTGGAAGGAAAGAAGGAAAGGAGGGAGGGAGGGAGGGAGGGAGGGAGGGAGGGAGGAAGGAGGGAAGGAAGGAAGGAAGGAAGGAAGGAAGGAAGGAAGCCGTACCGCGGCGGTGGGCAGTGGGGAGAAGAGCAATCCCAGCCTTACCTCCGCCGCCTCCTGCTCGCCGCCGCGCTCCGCTCTCCTCCTCCGAGGTAGATCCGGAGCAGGGCAGAGGCGGTTGCTCCTCACGCCCGGCTCGCCCCTTCTGCAGCGCTGGGCGGCGGGCTGGCACCTTGGCCCCGGGGCCGTCCGGAGGCGGCCTCCATCGCGCCAGCCGCCCGCGCCCTCCGGCAGGTGCTCTGCGCGGACACCGGGGGCGCACCTGGAGGCGCGCGCGATTTATAGCCCGCCTGGCCGCGCGCGGGGCCGGGGGGGGCGCTTCCCATTGGCCGCCCGGGCGACCCCCCCACCGCCATTGGCGGGGGAGGGGCCCGGGGCGGGGCGGGGGCCCGCGGGGAGCCGAGACAGCTGGTCCCCATGCATTTTTTATGCGGGGGGCGCCGCGCCTGGCCTCGCCCGGTCTCGGGGGGGCGATGGAGGGGAAGGCAGGTTTCAGCGAGCTTCCTCCCCCCCCAGCCGCGCGCGCCCCCAGAGAAGCTCCTCCGACCCCCACCCCAGCCCCGCTGCTGCTGCTGCTCCGGTGGGCTCCGTGGCACGGCCCGCAGCAGCGCCGCCCCTCCAAGGGCGACCCCCGTGGCTCCCCCCAGGGTGTTTGGACGCCCCTTCGAAGGGACGGGTTGAGGGGCACTTGAAGCCCCGTTGCATTCAACGGCGGTTCCTTGTAATCGCTTATCGGCTGCCCGGCTGAACGACCCAGGAAGCGGCAAAAGTGAAGGGGAAAGAGCGTTGGACTGCGGAGAGAAATTGCAGAATGTTTGGGGAGTTTTCCCCATAATCATCTCCTCCTCCTCCTCCTCTTCATCTCGAGCAACTTGCAAAGAGCACAACACCGCAATAAACGTCCCAAAGAGCAGATGTGGCTCCCTTCCACCCTTTGATCCCATCTGTAGGCTGAAAATGGTTCAGCTTCTCCATCTACTTGCATTGAGTTGGCATTGCCTGTTGCTCTGTCTATCCATCCTTCCTTCCATCCATCAAAGGAGGGGGTATCTTATCTGTCTGTCTACCTACCTACTTAACTTCCTATTCCACACATTACTTTCACCTTCAACCAGTTCCCTCACTTCCAGCGCTCAAAACGGGACCATCCTCACATCTGAGGTAGCTGAAGCATCTCCCAGCAATTTTAATTCCAATTTCTACTTCTTCTAGTCCAGCACTTTCATTAGGTATTTTGCAAACAGAATAAATAAGTGGATCTTGCCACGCTCTTTCCCTGCCTTTTAGTTGCTCCGTATTTCATGTAACTCTTGTCACCCGCGAAACAGGCACAATACAGTAAAAAGAACCAAGAATTTTCAGCCCATCTTAAATATCCTGTGATGCTGAATTGTTTCTTTAGCTGCTCAAATGTCTTTCATCTGTTGCTTCTCACTGCCCTTGTGACAGCCAGGGGTAGATTTTGTCAACTTTTTAGTCCGCTGAGTTTCCTGCTTTTTTGCAGAAATTTATGTTTAAGCATCTGTATGTCTCTGTGTTATTATCTTGTGTTAGTTCTGAGCAATAGATTTTAAAAATAAATATCAATGCATTTTTTAAACGGAAGGATTACAAACCACAGAAAACCAAGATATAGGAGAAACTGGAGAAAGAAGAACGAGAAATCTGGCTGAGAAGAAAGCAGGTTAGCTGCTCAGCAGAGGAAAAAGAGGACTAGGATCAAAGCATAATTCCCGTAAGATTCAAGGTGATCCACTGACATTTTCAATTCCCAGGATGTAAACCTGGAAGCTGAATTGCAGCCTAACTGGGTTGCAGAAGGCTGGTGTTACGTCATCCATCTTAATGTATGAAAAAATCACCAACACAGTTGTGAAAAAAGAATCCCAGCCCCCTCTCTATTTTAAAGAGCAGTCTGGTCTCCAAAAATCAGCTGCTACAGTTTGCACTTGTATATTTTTGCTAGAGGTCAAGAACAGACCCCTTCATGGATTACTGCCTTGTCGTGGCGAAGGGGCTTGCATAATTCAATGAAGCTATGAGCTATGCCGTGCAGGGCCACCCAAGACAGACAGGTCATAGCAGAGAGTTCTGACAAAATGTGATCCACTGGAGAAGGAAATGGCAACCCACTCCAGTATCTTTGCTATGAAAACCCCATGGACAGTACCAAAAGGCAAAAGTATGTATAGTCAAGGCCATGGTTTCCCCAGTTGCAATGTATGGCTGTGAAAGTTGGACCGTAAGAAAGGCTAAGCGCCAAAGAATTGAGGTCTTTGAACTATGGTGCTGGAGAAGACTCCTGCGAGTCCCCTGGACTGCAAGGCGTTCAAACCGGTCAGTCCTAGAGGAGATCGACCCTGACTGCTCTTTAGAAGGCCAGATCCTGAAGTGGAAACTCAAGTGCTTTGGCCACCTAATGAGAAGGAAGGACTCACTGGAGAAGAGCCTAATGCTGGGAAAGATTGAGGGCAATAGAAGAAGGGGACGACAGAGAACGAGGTGGCTGGATGGAGTCACTGAAGCAGTAGGCGTGAGCTTAAATGGACTCCAGAAGATAGTAGAGGACAGGAAGGCCTGGAGGAACGTTGTCCATGGGGTTGCGATGGGTCGGACACGACTTCGCAACTAACAACAACAAAGAACAGAAGTTGTACATCAAGTAAGCAACTAATTTCCCTATTGCTCAGAGACCAAATGGGGCTTGTTGGTTCGGTTCACCCAACACCCAATCAAAGCTAGAAGGGGGAAGGGTCATTGGTTTACACTTCGGAGATAGTTATTTGTCTCTAGAATGATATAGTGCCTCCCGTTATTTTATTCTAACTCTACTGTTGGATTCCCTGTGGGTGAACTAGGCCATAATCTTAAACCAGAGTGCAGCTGATTTGGTGCAGCATTGTGTGTTCTTTGAATGCCAAAACTGCACGGTTAACCTGGATTGTGGGTTTAGCTCATTTCATGAACTCACCAGTACTTCCAGGGTTATCAAATTGGGATCAGAGGTGAATTAGGTATGTAAACTTGCCATAGCCATGTTGTGTTTGCTTGTGAAAGACACAAAACTTTTTTTTGCATAGAATAACTGCAGTGAGATTATTATATGCCCGATGATGGAAAGAATTTGCACGACCCACAATAGAGGGTTGGTGAAGATGATGGCTAAATTGACTTCTTGAATCAGAGAGAAGCCAATATCTACATTTATTGCTGATTGGAAACCTCTTATAGACTTTTAACGTTAAACAGAAAAAATGAACTTAACGATTTAATATGATTAGACAGAAATTGAGATGTATGTTGTAACCATATAGCAAGCAGTAAAATTTTAATTGTACTTATAACTGCTATAAAGGAGATCAGAAGCTTTTTCTTTGTACTTTTTCTCTCTTTTCCAATTTTCTTTTCCTTCCGTGCACTCTTAGCCTCCTCTGATTTCTTTCTTCTGCTTTGCTTTTCACTTTGCATTAGTTTTTCACCTTCTTTTAAAAACAAATCTTTAATAAAAATTATATAAAAAAAAAAGCTGCAGAACTTTCTCCACGACTGCTTTGTTTATTTGTTTACCTCCCAGCCTTATTAATTGCTCTGGAAAACACAGAATGCGTGCACCCTCCTGTGGCATTTTTGTCTTAATAACAGTGTTGCCCAGCTGTGGGTTTTGGATCTGTTTTCTCCTATGCCCGCAGGCTAGCTTGGCTTGGTTTTAGTTCAATCGCACACATCCAGCAAGGAAAATCATCCTGTTTTCTGGATAACGGTGATGAATTTCTAAAGCTAAGCGCTGCTGCTGCACACTTCTTGGGGTACCACTTCCACACACATTAGTGCAGCTTGCTTTTGAGTAAACCTGTTTGAGGCTGCACAGTCCAACCTGCTGGTCTTCCACGGACAGGAGCGATTCCACAAATCTCTCAGTTTGGGGCATTGTGTCTCTCCCTCCGAGGAGGCCCCGTGTGTACCTAATGGTGTGGCAGCCGACCACGTGGCAATTGTGTTCACACCAGTGCCATCTGCCTTTAGAGCACAACTCCTGTTTTAGACCTTGGAGCTAAATTTGCTGTCCTAGCGGAGCGGCCGGGCCTGATCCTGCTTGCAATCCTCTGCCTCGGGAGGGAAGAGGAAGAGAAAGGAAGACGGAGAGGGAGGGAGGGGGCAGGGAGGGATGGCACCAGAGAGGCAACATTTGGCAAGAGGCGAGGTGACATATTGTGGGTCCCACCAGGGACCTCGGCTGGCCTGGTCTTGTCAGGCAAAGCAGACGGCATTAACCCTCCAAGGACTGGCGGTGCCTCCTCCCTCTTCGAGCCCTGAGCTTCGCTTGCAATTCAGGAACAGCAGCTGGGAGAGAATTAGATGATTACTATCACCCCCCCACCACCACCACCACCACCACCATCACCTATTTGGGTTCCTATCAATAATAATTCGTTTTTATCAGTGGTATGGAAGATGACCACCCTCAAATCATTTGTCCAGAAAGTCCCAGAATCTCCTGCCTGAGCAGGGGGATGGACTAGAAGACCTCCGTGGTCCTTCCCAACTCTGTTATTCTGTATTCTACTCAACAGAGAGCTGTTGGCTTCACTTTAATTCTAGATTCCGGAGAGCTTAAAAAACTGGATTGCTCTGCAAATATGGAAGTGCAAAGTGGATCTAGCTCTTGGTTTTGGAAAAGCAAGGCATAATAACACGAAATAACAATGGCGAGAGAACTTAGAAGTGACCCCAAAACAGGTCGTCCCAAAGCTCGGTTCAAATGTAGCCATAAATCACTGTCAGGCGGTGGAGTTTGGCGGGGTCTGTCAGAGTGTGGCAAGGCCATCTAACATCTTCATTAATGAGTCGGGGGGGGGCTCAGGGGGGTGGTAGGAGGAGCTGGAGAATAAGCTGTCAAAACACCCCGTTGAGACATAAGAGGTTGCAAGTTGCAGGCTGGAAGAGGAGCAGGTGTGCCTGGATGAGTCAGTTGTTGAGACGCCCTTAAGGATAGAATAACAGAGTTGGAAGGGACCTAGGAGGTCTTCTAGTCCATCCCCTGCTCAAGCAGGAGACCCTCAACCATCCTGAACAAACGGCAGTCCAGTCTCTTCTTGAAAAGCTCCAGTGATGGAGCCCCCACGATTTCTGGAGAGAAGCCTTTCCACTGACTGTCCTCACTGTCAGGAAGTTTCTCCTTAGTTCTAGGTTGCTTCTCTCTTTAACAATGGTCCCTCCGTTGCTTCTTGCCCTGCCCTCTGGTGACCTGGAGCATAGGTTGACCCCCTCCTCTTCTCTGTGGCAGCCCCTCAAATACTGGAACGCTGCTATCCTGCGCCCCGGTCCTCCTTTTCACTAGACTGGCCCTATGCCCAATTCCAGCCACCGTTCTTCATACCTTTTTGCTTCCAGCCCTTGTTGTGATGGGGAGATTTGAAGCCACCTTGAGTACAGAATACCGAAGAGCAGAGTTGGAAGGGACCTCGAGGGCATCTAGTCCAACCCCCTGCTCAAGCAGGACACCCTGTGCCATTCCAGACAAATGGCTGCCCGGTCTGTTCTTAAAAGCCTCCAGCATGGAGCCTCGGAGCACTTGAATCTGGGGGAGGCCAGTGTGGATCGCTCACGATGACCGACCCGCCTCGCCTGCTCGCTTTGGTGGCTTTGCTGGAGCGGCTGTGGGCAGACTCCAAGGGGCAGCTGCCCTCCGGCCAGGAAGGGGTTCGGGGAGGGAGCTGTGCCCCCCAGGAGACAGAGAGTCCTTTCTAGAGGATCGTTCTCTATTCTCTGGCGCTTCTGCCCCACTGGCGGGCTCTGCAAGCCCTCTTCCAGGGAGGGGGCACCCCCTCTGCCCCCCTCTGCCCTCCAGCCCTGGGCCGGCTCTGCCCCCTCGCTCGGGGGACCCTGCGCGGGCCCCGCCAGACGGCCGCCCGGCTCCCGCTCGCCGCAAGCTGTTGCTGCGGGGTCCGTGCGCGGCGGCGGCGCCCCCCGCCCCGGAACAGCCTGCCCCGGTCCCCGGTTGCTCCCGGCCTCTCGGCGCTTTGTTCCCGCCGCAGCCCGGGAGCGGGAGCGGCTCCCCCGCGGGGCGCCCTAATTGAGCCTCTCATAATCGGATCCGGGCTAATTATGCGGGACCCCCCCCCTCCGCCGGCCGCGGGGGCCTCCATCTGTCCCGCCTTTGTGTCCGCCCATCTGTCGGCCGCGAGCCCGTCGCCGGCCCGGGGCTCCCCCTGGCCCTGCCCCGCCTCCCCCAAGGGCGCCCCGCCCGTCTGCTCGGCTCCCTCCCGAGGAGACCCGGGGCTGGCAGCTCGGGCTCTGGGCGGGGGGGGGGGGGGAAGCGCAGGCGGAGAAGCCGGGCGGGGGGACAAGGGGTCGGGGGGCCCCGCAGTCCTTTGCAGCCAAGAAGGGAGCGGCTTAGCCTCTCCGCCCGGCCAAACCGGCCCGGCCCAAATTCTCTCTCGGGTTGCACTTACCTGGGGGGTGGGGGCAGCTATGCTGAAGGAACGGGGTCTGGGGGCTCACTTGTGCAATTCTGATCACGCCAAAGCGATCCCGGCTGAATTGCATTGAACTGAATACTTTATTTTACTTTATTATTTATTTAAGTTATGTAATTGAATGCTTTATAATGTTTTATTTTGATTGGACAACCATCTGTCTGAAACGGCTTGAACAGGGGCTTGGACTAGAAGACCTCTGGAAGTCCCTTCCAACTCTGCTATTTTGTTATTCTGATAGACTGATGAACTGTTACTCTGTTATTTGGCCACGTGTGATTAGACACACGAGGAATTTGTCTGCATAAGGCCTCCGCTGGACCGGGCAGGGTCGGTTTATTCCAGTGTTTCTCAATTTTAGCCATTTTAAGAGGTGAGGATTTCAGTTCCCAGAATTCCCCAGCCAGCACTGAATTCCCCAGCTGGCATTCTGGGAAGCGAAGTCCACACCTCTTAAAATGGCTGAGTAATGCTGGTTAGTTCATCTCTTCACTGGGGCAATTCTTCTTCCAGCAGGAGATCAAGGCTGCCGGCGTCCAATTCCTTCTGCCGCTTTTTCCTTCTGACAACAACCCTGTGGGGTAGGCTGGCTCCACAGAGAGTGATCAGAGCCATCAGGAATATGTTCATGGTCAAGGACGATCATCATGATGTCCTGCTTGCTTCTGACTTAGTGACTTATGACTCAGCTTATGACCACAACTGAGCCCCCAAATTTTTGTTGCTGAGACAGTTATTAAATTAATTTTGCCCCATTTTACGACCTTTCTTGCCACAGTTGTTAAGTGAATCACTGCAGTTGTTAAGTTAGTAACATGGTTGTTAAGTGAATCTGGCTTTCCCTTGACTTTGCTTGTCAGAAGGTCGCAAAAGGGGATCACAGGTGAAACCATCATAAATATGTGTCAGTTGACAAGTGTTTGAATTTTGATCGTGTGACCACGGGGAGGCTGCAATGGTCGTATGAAAAACCATTCATAAGTCACTTTTTTCAGAGATGTAACTTTGAACGGTCACTAAATGAACTTTTTTGTAAGTTGAGGACTACCTGTTGAGACCCCACTTCTGGTGGTGTTGGAACATGCTAATCCTTAGTATGCTGCTAAATCCACCCAATCTTACTTTATTTAATAAACTAGGGTGAGTAGTCCTCTCTAATCTAGTGCTTCTCAATCTTGGCAATTTAAAGATGGGTGGACTTCAATTCCCAGAATTCCCCAGCAATTAAATATGAGCCAGCAGTTTGTGACAGCAGCCAAAAAAAGCCAATGCAGTCCTAAATTGCATTAACAGAGGAGTTGAATCAAGATCACCTGAGGTACTAGTACCGCTCTATAAAGCCTTAGTAAGGCCACACCTGGAATCCTGCATCCAGTTTTGGTCACCACACTACGTAAAAGATGTTGAGACTCTAGGAAAAAGTGCAGAGAAGAGCAACATGATTAGGGGACTGGAGGCTAAAACATATGAAGAACGGTAGCAAGAACTGGGCACAGCTAGTCTAGTGAAGAGAAGGACCGGGGGAGACACGATAGCAGTCTTCCAATATTTGAGGGGCTGGCACAAAGAAGAGAGGGTCAAATTATTTTCCAAAGCACCAGAGGGCTGGACAAGAAACAATGGATGGAAACTGATCAAGGAGAGAAGCAACCTGGAATTAAGGAGAATCTCTCTAAAAGTGAGGACAATTAACCAGTGGACCGGCTTGCTTTCAGAAGTTGTGGGTGCTCCATCACTGGAGGCTTTTGAGCCTGGAAAATCCATTTGTCTGAAATGGCATATAGGGTCTCCTGCCTGAGCAAGGGGTTGGACTAGAAGACCTCCAGGCAAGGTCCCTTTCAACTCTGTCCACCATCTTCAAGGTGCCAAGGTTGAGAAATAGTGCTTCAAACACTCGCCTCTTTGTCAGAGACAGAGGGTGAGGTAACATTGTGGTTGCTGCTTTCTGTGACCTCTTTCCCTCCCATCTGAAGCTCCCCCAGCTGCACTTGTTCCTCTCCAAACCTGCTCCCTGGAAAGGAGGCCCTAACCGGAACTGAATCTCCCTGGAGATTAAGGAGACTTTGGGGGAGTCGTGGAGGCCACAGAGCAGACTGGCCAATGAAGTTGGATTGTGCCCAGCCCCGTGGCCGGAGGGCCACGCTCCACGAATGAGCAAGTGGTCAAGGTGATGGTCTCTTCCGAAAGAACTGCCTCGCTTAAATTTCGCCTTATTACAGTGGATTTGGGCTATTGAAAAACTACAAGAGGCAGTTTTGATCTGAAGGAAGGAAGGAAAGAAAGAAGGAAGGAATTAAAGAAGGAAAAGGGAGGGCGGGAGGAAGGAATTAAAGAAGAAGAAGGGAGGGAGGATCAGGCTGGCAACAATTTCTGGGCTAGCATAAACAAACCCAAAGGGCTGTGTTGATCCACAGTAACAACACACAAACCAGGCATGGCTTCTTGTGCCAACGGAAGGGCCAAGTCTTTCCCTGACTTGCCTAATCGCATTTGGTGAGCCTCCCCATGTGGCACCCCTATGCTCCGGAAGACCGGGCTTTAAAGGGAGGCAGGGACCCTCCCCTCCCTCACTAACCAGTTTTAAATCTTACCCAGCAAATAGTAAATTTAAGGCAGGCGGGATGGTGGGGACCCTTTCACCACCAAAGCAACAGCCCGGGTCATTTTGGCTTAGAGCTGGGCCCTTCCTTCCTTCCTTCCTTCCTTCCTTCCTTCCTTCCTTCCTTCCTTCCTTCCTTCCTTCCTTCCTTCCTTCCTTCCTTCCTTCCTTCCCTTTACTTTCCTTCCTTCCCTCTATCTCTTTCTTTTTCTTTTTCTTTTTTCTTTCCTTCCTTCCTTCCTTCCATCCATCCATCTCTTTACTCTCCTTCCTTCCCTCTTTCTTCCCTCCCTCCCTCCCTCCCTCCCTCCTTTCTTTCTTTTTTCTTTTTCTTTTTCTTTTTTTTTCTTTCTTTCTTTTCCTTCCTTCCTTCCTCCCTCCCTCTCTCCCAAAGTGGCCAGTCTGCAAAGCCAGCATTCAAGGAAGCCCCTGCTCATTAACCGTCCCCTTCCTCCTCCTTCAGTCGCCCCCATATGTTGTTCCCCCTCAGGGCGATGGGAGGGCAGCTGCCGCTTTCTCTCCAGCCCACCTTCCTTCTGCCTCCAGGGAAGCAGCTGAGTTCAAAGGGGGGGGGGAGGCTGCACTTGGCCAGCTTCATACAACCACAAATGCCCAACTAGCATCCTTTGGCAGCTTCTCCAAAGCATACCGGTGAGAACCTGGTTTGTTTTGCATTGGGCAAACTGGAGGTGGTTTGCAGTTAACAGCTGATTTCACCGTTAAAAGGAGCACAACGCCACCCTCAGACTGCCGTGCGATGCCTAGTGCGGTCTAATAGAAGTTTGCCGTCTCTCTTCAAACCTGGGTTAACAACCAAAAGGCTGCACTTATTTTATTTGTCAATCAAATTGCCTCCCGTGTTCTGCCTGAACGAGTCTTCCTCAAAGTGACCTGGGCAGACGGAGCCAGACGGGGCAGCGATTCCGACTAGGAGCCCAGGATGTGGGATCCGTGGGACCCCAGCGAGGCCTCTCGGATCATCTGCCCGCTGGTGCACACAAACTGACCAGGATCAGATGCCAGCAATACAGGCGATCCTCAACTTACAACCGTTCATTTAGTGTCCTTTCCAAGTTACAACAGCACTGAAAAAGGTGGCTTAGGACTGGTTTTCACACTTAGCGACCGTTTCAGCATCACTGTGGTCACATGATGAAAATTCGGACACTCGGCAACTGGCTAATAATTAAGACGGTCGCAATGTCCCCCAGGGTCAGGTGATCCCCTTTTGCGACCTTCTGACAGGCCAAGTCAGTGAGGAAGCCGGATTCACTTCACAACCATGTTGCTAACTTAACAACTGCAGTGATTCGTTTAACAACTGTGGCAAGCATGGTCGTAAAACTCACTTAACAACTGTCTTGCTTAGCAATTGAAATTTTAGGCTCGATTGTGGACATAAGTCGAGGACTACCCGTACCCCAAACAGACTGTGGGAATCGGGTAAGAATCAAGCCACCATCCTGGGGACAGAAGAAAACTAGGTTTGCCAGCCATTTGGGGTGAGGCTGCCAGGGATCCCGCCCCCTCCAGCCTCCAGGGACCAGGCCTCCCTCTCCTCTGGAGACCCCGCAGGTGGTGAGCACAAACCTTGTTTACTTCCAAGAGTAGCCAGGTAACCTTTGCTGAAAGTTGCATCACGGCCAGGTGTGGATGGGGAAGACCTGGTGGGGGGAGGGGGGGGCATCGTTACTGTATTTCCTTGTGGAAATGGGGGTTCAAATGCACCTCTTGGATCAAAGTTAGAGGAATTCAGTCTTTGGAATTGTATTTGGGTAAACAATAGTGAAACTTATTCAGATTATATCCCATTTCTTTAAAAAAAAGCATCCTGAACATCGCAGTCAGCTGCTGACTTCATCAAGATGCGAGAAACGAGAGCAACTGAACAATTTCACAGCTGTGACTTAGGAAAAATGACTCTAGAACTTGCACTGAATTGGAAAGAAATCCGTTTTATTTGGAGCGCTTACAATTAGATGAATTTTGTAAAAACTCTGGCAAGTTTTAATCCAAAACGAAACAGAAAATATTCAATTTTAACTGGAAGCCAATCTATTTTCATTACATTTGTTTCTTTACTATGAAACAAGCAACTTTTTTAAGACAAAGGGAAGTAATATGATTTAAATCCTTTTTCAGAGGCAGTACTGAAAAAGAAGAAAAAAACTGGCAGAAAACTAACCATCCACCTAGCATACATTAGAATGTCTTCTGATGATGGATTTCTTCCTGAGGGATTTTAACAGAAAGCATACAGGTTCACAATAAATAACTGATGCTCTCAAATTACATGAATAGATTATAAATCCAGGGATACATAGAAGATAAAGTGGTTCCCCAAATTCAGTTCAGTATAAGTAAATATCGATTTATGCAGAGATCATGATTTTTCAGTTGCTGCAATTTCCTTAAAATTTGGGAGCCCTCTCCATATATTTAATAATTTAGAATAACAAAATAACAGAATTGGAAGGGACCTCGGAGGTCTTCTAGTCCAACCCCCTGCTTCGGCAGGAGACCCCATATCATTCCAGTCTCTTCTTAAAAACCTCCAGTAAATTTGATTAAACTCATGTTTATTCTTGTTATTTTACTTGGCTGTAATCCGCCTAGAGTTGACTCTTGGTGAGATAGGCAGCATATACTTTATGAGAAAATATGTATATAAAATCTTTAAATGTTTTTTCTTACCCGAAATTTCTTGTTTTTCGAAGTGAAAGGAAAGGGGGTTTGACCCTCCCCCGAGCGATGGCACTTTGTCTCAAAGGTTTTAGTTCCTTTCCTTTTTTGTCCTAAACAGCAGACGGGCCTCGACAGGTTGCAAGAATGGGCTTCCCAGCCTTTTGTAAAGAAAATTGTTGACTTTCTGCCTTTCCCCCCCCTTCCCAGCCTATAATTCTTGCTGCCACTGCTAATTATCCAAGCAGAGCCAGCCGGGATGAAGGGAATTCTCCCTTGAGCCCCAATACCGGGTCACAGAATTATGTGAAATGGCAGCAGGAGGAGATGGTGTGTGTGTGTGTGTGTGTGTGTAAGCGTGCAAAAAGCTGGTTAAATTAGATTGTGTATCTTTGCGAAGGAGAGGAGATGTAAATATAGTCACTTGCTAGTTGCATCTTACACAACCTTGCATCGATCCCAGGAAGCGAAAACAACCTGTAGTCCAAAAAATGGGATTGCTGGATTTTTGGAGAGCTTTTGCAAAAATAAAAAAAATTAAGCAAATTTGCCAAAAAAAAAAAAAAGGAGGGGAGGGGGATTTGCATCAGACTGAAAATGAAATTGCAATCATAGCTGTGCTAATCCATTGCAAGGGAGGGAGGCGGGATTATAAAAAAAATCTGAGTTTTACCTGGATCAACTAAAGTAGCACAACAGGATATGCCAGCTTTGCAGCCCTCGAGCAATCATTTGGAGAATTGTGAAAATCAAAAATTAAAGCTTGGCTTGGTTCACACTGGGTTATCGAAACACAATTTTGTGTTGAACGTGCTGTATTGAAAAAAAAAAAAAAAACTCTCTTCTACAGGCAATCCTCGACTTATGAAGGCAATTGAGCCCCAAACTGCTGTTGCTAAGAGACAGTTAAGTGAGTTTTTGCCCCATTTTAGGACCTTTCTTGCCACAGTTGTTAAGTGAATCACTGCAGTTGTTAGTAACATGGTTGTTAAGTGAATCCGGCTTCCCCCTTGACTTTGCTAGGCTGAAGGTCGCAAAAGGGGATCACCTGACCTCCGGACTCTGCGACCGTCATGCCATGTTCAAGCACCTGAAGTTTGATCACGTGACCACGAGAATGCTGTGACAGTTGGAAGTGCGAAGCCTGCTCTTAAACCACTTTTTCCAGTGCTGTTGTAACCACAAATGGTCACTAAATGAACGGTTGTAAACCGAGGATTACCTGTATTTAAAATGGAGGAACTTGAAGGAAAGAGAGACAGAATCGCTCTTAAGCGATTTGGAAGACGCATATTTGGTAGAGAGCAGCCAAGACCTTCAAGTCTCTCCAGGGAGCAGGAGGTTGGACTAGAAGACCTCCACGGTCCCTTCCAATTCTGTTATTCTACATTCTACGAGTCTAACTTTGTTCATAATGAGTGAAGTTGATGGAATTAGATGCCTCCAACTCTAGAGAAGGGCTCAATTGTCTTCAAATGGTGTCCATCCCTTTCTTGTAAACCTCCAGGGATGAAGCATCCGCAACTTCTGGAGATAAGTTATTCTACTGATTAATTGTTCTTCTTTCAGGAAATGTCTCCTGACTTCTAGATTGGATCTGTCTCTGATAAGTTTCCATCCATTACTTCTTCTCCTGCCCTCAGGTGCTTTGGAGAATGGGTTGACCCTGGACAGCCATTTGTCTGAAATGATATAGGGTCTCCTGCTCAAGCAGGGGATTGGACTAGAAGACCTTTGGGGTTCCATCTGTTATCTGTTATTCAATCAGAATAGAGCTGGAAGGGACCTTGGAAGTCTTCTAGTCCAGTCTTCTAGTCCAGTATAGGGTCCAGCAGGAGACCCTATACCATTTCAGGCAAGTGGCGGTCCAGTGTCTTTTTAAAAACTTCCAGTGTTGGAGCAGCCACAACTTTTGAAGGCAAAGCTGTTCCACTGGTTAATTGTCCTGTCAGGAAGTTTCTCCTTAGTTCCAGGTTGCTTCTCTCCTTGATCAGTTTCCATCTGTTGCTTCTTGTCCTGCCCTCTGGTGCTTTGGAGAATAGTTTGACCCCCTCTTCTTTCTGGAAGCCCCCCAATTACAGGAATACTGCTATATCATGTCCCCCCTAGTCCTTCTTTTCTCTAGACTGGCCAAACCCAAATCCTGCAACTGTTCTTCATATGTTTTAGTCTCCAGGCCTTTAATCATCTTAATTGCTCTTCTTTTTCCAAAGTCTCAACATCTTTTTTGTAACGTGGTGACCAAAACCGGATGCAGGATTCCAGGTGTGGCCTCACTAAGGCTTTATAAATATAAAGTACTACTGGCAATACTTCACGTGATTTTGTTTCTATGCTTCTGTTTATACAACCATTGTATAAACAATGTATTAGCTTTTTTGGCTGCTGCCACACACGGCTGACTCATGTTTAAGGGATTGTCCACTAGGACTCCAAGGTCCCTCTCACAGTGACTGTTTTTGAGCCAGGTCTCACCTAATCTGTACTTGTACCTTTGATTTTTCCTGCCCAAATGTAAAACTTTGCTTTTCTCCACATTAAAACTCATTTTGTTGGATAGGGCCCATTGTTCAAGTCTGTCAAGATCTTTTTGGATCCTGAGCTTGTCTTCTGGGGTGTCGGCTATTCCTGCCAGCTTAGCCAACACCTCAGAAGACAAGCTGAGGATCCAAAAAAATTCAAAGCACTTGAAGCCAGAAAGAAGCAACGGATGGAAACTAATTAAGGAGAGAACCAACCTAGAAGTAAGGAGAAATTTCCTGACAGTGGGAACAATAAATCAGTGGGACAGCTTCCGTCCAGAAGTTGTTGGTGCCCCACCACTGGAGGTTGCAAAGAAAAGGCTGGACAGCTATTTGTTCAGAATGGTGTAGGGTCTCCTGCTTGAGCAGGGGGGTTGGACTAGAAGACCTCCAAGGTCCCTTCCAGCTCTGCATTCTATTTTGTATGTTGCTATGGGCAAAACACTCTTTAGATTCACACAACATCCAGAACCACATTCTAACCGTGCAGAGCGGGTCCTACTATTAGGCTAAATGGTAACCAGCTTGCTTGTAGCTCAGGATATTGGGTGAGCTTAGCCTGAAAGTACCAATTTGCCACCCCTTTCAGGATGCCAACTGCAGGCACCTGCAGAGCCATCTCTTCACGCCGAGGGGTAGCATCTGGTCGGTGACTGTGTGAAGGAGGCAGGGAGACAAAATGGCTCCTCACCTGGGACTCATCCAGCAGCTGGTCTCAAGTTGCAGGCAACTCCCGGAGGAAGCTGAGACAGCACACAAGGGCCAGGAAGCAAAGCCAGCCAGTGGGATTCAGCCAGAAATATTGTGAAGACCCAAATTCTTGCAAAATTGTGCTCCTTCCAGCTGTTGAGAGAAAGGGGCTTGGAGAAGAGGTGGTATGAAGTCAGGGTCAAGCAGTTCCCCACCCTCTCTTTACCCCTTCTGCTAAACCAAATTCCCATGAGGAAATTCTATGAGTTGAAGTCAACACATCTTCAACTTTTTCAAGTTTGAAAAAATATTTGAAAATAAACCGGCAGTCATGCAAACTGGGTCCATCCATCCTTAAATCAGGGGTGGTTAACTAAGGAGCAGTTGGTCGGCTTCACATTTCAAAATTATAAATGACCGCAATGCCATTAGGCCTGAACTGGACAAGGTCTACGATGGCTCAGCGTGATTTCTATAGTCAGCCAAGAAGACAACAGCTTGTCCACCAGTGAAGAAGATCCACATCACGGGGAAACTTGTGGTCTCAGTCAAAGGTTGGACAATCATTTGTCTGGAATGATATGCTTTCTGCTTAAGCAGGTGGGGTTGGACTAGAAGACCTCCAAAATCCCTTGCAACTCCGTTATTCCTCCTCTCTCAGGTCTTTTAAGCTGAGGTAATGTGTCCCCCAAATCTCTTTCAATAGAGAAATTTGGAGAACGTCTTGCGTGTTCGGTGGTTCAAGGGAGTGAAGGTTTTCTCTTGCATGGTGGAGACATCTCTCCAGCTTTCTGTTTGAGGAAGGACACCCAGAAATAATTCCTTCCGAAGAGCAGACTGAGATAAATGAATTCAGGGATGAAAAGATGTGTAACACGAATCACCACGACCTCCATCCTCTGCTACCTCCATTATCAATTTAGCTCTCAAGCTCTAACCAAACAAATGAAGAAATTATAAGCTTTATGGGAATAAGTAGAAGAACAGAGGCCTCTTCCCACCTTCCTTCAGCATGGCCATTTAGCTCAGCCTGGCCTTCGATAAGCTTTTGGGCAACTGCCCACCCAGCACTCCAAAAGCTGGACATGTCAAACTGGTAGTAGCCGCCCTTGTGCTTGACCACCATCCGATTCTGGAGGAGGACAGGGCCGCCATCCACGCAGTGCCCGTCCTTCAGAAGAAAGTCTGCGAGGGAGCGAGAAGTAACCAAATCTGCATTGGGGTCTGTTCCAGGCCTGGCCAGTGTTCAGCTTCAGCCTGTCCTCCTCTGTTGTGGGGCTTCCAGCCGGGGACAGAAGCTACCGAGCGGTCTGTGGGGAGGCCTCTTGGCCTTCGCTGAGCACGGGAGGAACAGGCAGCAGCTGCTGCTCCCCATCCTTGCCAGCAACTGGGTCCAAGAGAAGCGCCGAGTTGCAGAGCGGCGAGGAGGATGAGGCTGTGGTTCCAAAGGAAGGGAACCTCGATCTCTTTCCCCCAAAAGTATCCTATGAGGACATCGTGAAAAAGGAAATATTGCAGACGTTTCTATTCTCCAGCCAGAGGAGAGTCAAGGAAAAGAGAAGGGTTGATAGAGGAGGGCCAGGGATGACAGAATAGTAGAATAACAGAGCTGGAAGGAACCTTGGAGGTCTTCTAGTCCAACCCCCTGCTCAAACAGGAGATCCTACATCATTTCAATCTTTTCTCAAAAACCTCCAGTAACGGAGCACCCACAACTTCGGAAGGCAAGCCGTTCCAGGGTTAGGACCTAAGCCTAACCTTGGGCAGATTGAGGGCTCCAGGAGCCCGATGAACTCCACTGCCAACCTCCGTACAGCTTGGGCAGGGAGGATGGTTCAGTAGCAACATCCCAACGGATCCTACAAGCCAGTTTTGGGAACAGGGCCTCACAGCCGGAGACCTGGGATCATCAGGAGAGATTCTGGATGACCACTGCCACCCAACGACCTTGCCCCGAGGTCTCGGTTGGTGCCAAGCCTTAAATCCAAGTGGACACATCTCCCAGAGGTGGGGGGGGCACACAGTAGCTCTCAACCTGGTTTCTGGTTTAGCATGGGGGAAATAGGCAACCTATTATGGTTTGCTCAAGGAATCAAGTCAACCATGGTTGAATGCAGTCTGTCAACTCTCTCTCCAGTTCTCACGGAGATATCGCAGGTTGATCTTGCCACGCTGACGATGTCTGTTCTGGCTGAAGAAGATGCCAGTAAGCCAGCTAAGTCGCATTCTCACAATCTGATCTACAGAAAACTACAGGTAGTCCTCAAATTGTGACTGTTCAAAGTTGCAACATACCTCCCCAGGGATATTTGTGACCCACTTCGGAAGTTCCGATGGCTGTCCCACCCCCCACCCCCCCATGGTCACGATTGCATTTTGGGATGCTGGGCTACTGACCCATATTTATGGCTATTTGTAGCGTCTGTGATCATGTTTATATTTTTTGCAGGAAACTTGACATTTATTCCGATTTCTGGAGGAAAAAAAAAAGGCCATGGGCTAAAATGGGTTTGCTTAACGACTGCCACAAAACAGGTTGCAAAATCAGGAGTGGCCATTTTGTGATCCACTTAATGGCAGGCATGACTTACAACTGTAATTCCAGCCTCAATTGCGGTCGTAAGCCGACCTCAGAATCCTGGGCCTGATTCCTTTCAGTCCATAGACTCATCTAGCAACGTAAAATAATTTGGTCTGTTCGACTGGTTAAGGCTTTAAACCTTTTTGGCGTCGTTGATGGGTTTAATTTAATTTCTCCTGTTCTTCAGCAAAACCAGCCAGCCACATTTAAACGAGCACGTTGGGCACACTCTGTTTAATTGTAAACGCCAGAATGTTGGCACGGGGTACGCCCTTCCTTGTAAACATTGTCTCAAAGAAATCCGGGCACAGTCACAACTGAAACCCATGTGCCACTGCCAGAAATGGCTTGGCCCAGCAACGTAATGGGTCAGGATATCACCTGTTCAGTTTCAACACAAGAGAAATGTATGCATCTCTGTATTATTCAGCCTTCCCTTATCTCAAATGTTTCTCAACCTTGGCAGCTGGAAGATAGGTGGACTTCAGCTATGCTGGATGGGGAATTCTGGGAGTTGAAGTCCACCCATCTTCCAGCTGCCAAGGTTGAGAAACACTGCTATTTGCTGCTTTCCAGATGTGCCAGGTTTCATTTGAGGAAGGCTGCTATAGCATCTTCCCAGAGAAGACCCCCTCCCCAAAAATCTCTCCACCCCCAGCCCCCAAATTCTTAACTTCTCAGGCAGCCAAAGCAAATAAGTAAAGGTGGGCGGGATCAACAAATTTAATCTGTAAGTTAAGGAGTGGTGTTGGTGGCGATGGTCTTCAATTAAAACAGGCTATTTATATCGTATGTACAAAAAACAGAATCCATATTTTTTTTCTTAAAAAAAGGATAGTTTACACCCATTTCCAACTTTCCTGCATCCCTCGTTTTTTTTTCACCTTGATCTATGTAAATCGAAAGAGTCGAGCAAATTCATCCAGACCTTCAAAATTAAAAAAAAAGAAAAAGAAAAAAAAGTGAGAACTACAAGGTTGAAGGTCCACAAATGCTCCGCAGAAAGTCTCCTTTGATGGCCAACTCTTTGCCGCTCGCAAGAGGGTGCCGGGACCCCCGTGCTCTGTGCCCCATTTGTTCCGGGCCGCTGGATGAAGGAGGGTCTGAGAGACCCAACAACCCCCCCCCCCCAAATCAATCCATTCCTGCCAGCATTGTGTTTTGGTACACCCACAGTGCGTCTCTCTCAATGGGGTGATGATCAACGTGTTCCTTCAAGTCCCCCACTCCACGGTAATCAAAGAAAGGGTCCGGCAGTGTCAAATTCATTCATTTTTTTCCTTTCTTGTTCGTAGCGCTAGAGTTCCCGGCACCGGTTTTCAATAGGCCACTGTTTCAGAGTCTCCTGGCGTGGAAAAAAGCACGTGGGCTTTGGCGTTGATGAAATAGGTGGCCACGAATGAGACAATGAGGATAACAAGGCCCACCACCAGGGTGATGATCTGCAGGGAATCAAAAGGGAGGGAGTCAGGCGTGAAAGGAAGGGAAGGGATCCGAAAGAAGGGGAAATTACAGGTCACCCTCAACTTACAACCATTTATTTAGTGACCGAAGTTACGACAGCACTGAAAAAAGTGACTTATGACCGGTTTTTACACTCGTGAACATAGCAGCGTCCCCGTGGTCGCGTGATCAAAATTCCGACGCTTGGCAACTGGCATGTATTCATGACGGTTGCAGTGTCCTGGGGTCATGTGATCCCCTTTTGCGATCTTCCCACAAACAAGATCAATGGGGGAAGCCAGATTCCCTTAACAATTGTATGATTCATTTAACAACTGCAGTAATTCACTTAACAGTGGCAAGAAAGGTCATAAAATGGTGCAAATCTCAGATAGATAGATAGATAGATAGATAGATAGATAGATAATAATAGATGATAGAAATTGATAATAGATGAGAGATCATGATTGACAGATCATAGTTGATAGAGACTGATAGATGATAGAAACTGATAGATAATAAAGAGACGCTATTGCTAGATGGATGGATGGATGGATGGTAACTTTAGCAAGCCAATCAACCCAGCCCCTTTGATGCCTCACCTCCAGCTCTTTGCTGGCGACCAAGAAGATCCGTCCATGAAGCTCCTTCCAGCGACTCTCCGTCCAGGTGGAAAACTCGGTGGACCCCCACTGTCGGAGCTCGAAGGCCGGGGAGGAGGCTGGCGTGCGGCGGACAGTCAGCCTGATGCAAAAGGGCTTGCGGGGAGAGCTGGCGTTGGGGTACGGGGAGCCCTGAACCCACATGTAGTCATACAACTGCAGCAAAGAAAACCCAGGTGGAATAGAAGCAAAGCTCACTTATTAATGTGCTGCTTTGAACATTAAAGCTTTAGCATCAAAGTTTGTGTAACGATTATGCTGATGTCTTGTTGTCGGTTCTGTTTTTTTATTTTTTTGTACCTCAGCTGCTGAATGGGTACGTTGTTTTTATAGCTATGTTTTTTCTTCCTTTCTGTTGTTAGCCACCCAAAGTCATGAATTTGAGAGAGGTGGATGTATAAATTGAATAAATGAAATGGAGGAATGAAAGCCAAAGAAGGGATTGCTTTGATATGCTAGACATGCAAAAATTGCTCTTTTCCAGATAAACCCTTAGGGCGTGGGCAGAAGAAGACCACTGCTGCGGACTTCTTAACACCAGGATGCTCCCACAGGTAGATCTTCACTTACAGCCATTTGTTCAGTGACCGTTCAATGTTAGGACGACACTGATAAAAATGGGACATGGCCATTTTGTTCACACTTACGACCGTTGCAGCCTCCCCAGCGTCACGTGATCAAAATTTGGATGCTTGGCAACCGACTCACATTTATGACGGCTGCAGCGTCCCAGGTCACATGATCCCCTTTTGCTGACAAGCCAAGTCAGTGGGGAAGCCAGATTCACCTAAGAACCATGTTGCTAACGACTGCAGCAATTCGCTTTAACAACCGTGGCAAGGAAGGTCGTAAAATGGGGCAAAGCCCACTTTACAACTGTCTTACAGAAATCCTGGGCTCAGCTGTAGTTGTAAGTCAAGGACTGCCTGTAACACGTTGAGGTTTACTGGCTCTTATTGTCCACTTTTATGCCGGGAGGCCTCTGTCGACTTCCAATCAAAATCACTAAACCAGCTGGGAATCCCCAGTGGATGCCGAATGTTAGGATCGGGGCTAGCTGGGCTCCCGGCTAGCCATACATTCAGGATCTGTCTCTGTCCATCTTTGAGGTGGGCAAGCTGGGGACCAAGATCCTCAAAGGGTCACTGAATCTTGTGCAAACTTGCTGAGACCTTCTCCAGATGCCTTCGAAGCTGAGGGTGGGGCATCTGGAGAGGGAAGAGGTGGGCAGGGTTTCGCCATTAGGTTTTCACCACCCGGCCGGTTGTTTTCCAGAATTTTTTATCCAGTTTTTTAAAAACAAAAACAAAAACACACAACAGTGCTTGACTAGAGGATGAGGAACTCACGTCTTCCTTGGAAGCTCTGCAATGCTCCTTGGTGATGTTGTCCCCGAGGCGGGTCCCAGTCAGGTTGGCCAAGACATGCTGGACCAGGCTGGTGGAGTTGACAGGACTGGAGACCGCGATGTAGTACTGGAGGGGCTCATCGCCTGGGAGGGGGCAGCAAAAAAAAAAAAAAAAGGGGGGGGTTCAAAAGCAACCCTCTGGCAGCAGCCAGAGAGGATCTCTCTCTCTCTTATTCTCTTTTTCTGTTTCATTCTCTCTCTCTCTCTCTCACACACACACACACACACGCCTCACCCAGAGGCCCTTTGAAATCTGGCTTCGTGATGGCCTGGAACCAGGAGTTGTTGGACTGGATCAGGAAACCATACAACATGCGCGTGACCTGGAAGAAAAAGGCAAAACCACAAGCCAGAAAGGTTCAAAGAGCAGCACCTATTAAACTACTCGTAAAATTTTTATTCCTAGTAAAACTTTTAGTAAATTTATTACATTTATTTACTAAATTTATTTAAAATTTACTGTTTGGTAAATTACTAAACAGTAGCAAAAGCCATTTGCCCAGGATGCAATTTGGTCTCCTGCCTTGGGCAGGGGTGGACTAGAAGACCTCCAAGGTCCATTCCAGCTCTCAGATTCTATGTTCTATGAGATGCTGCTACATTAAACTGGCCGTCTGGTTCCTGATGAGATGGGGAAAGGTACTCAGTGTCCCCCAACACCTGTGCATTTAGGTAACTGCCTCCCTGGCTTTCGAAGAGGATGGGAGCCTGTGATCAGAGATGGTCAATGGCCCGCTGTGGCACAGAGTAGGATTTGAAAAGAGGGTGCAGAACCCCCTTTTCTTAGAGGCCCCCCATGGACCTGCTGTGACTTTCCCTTTTGAGAGAAGGTTGTTGAGTCAGCGGTGAGCAGGTAACCTCCTAGCACCCTGGATGATCAGTCCATATTATTCCCTTGTTATACAGTGGATACTTAACGTGATATATTTTGTAATTATTTTTGTGCATCTCAATAATTGCTCAATTGCAGCTGTCAATTGCAATAGAGTAAATTAATAATCAGATTACTAGATCTCTCAAGAGAAAGGGAGAAAGTCCCATGATTGGTGGGCTTAACATAAAGTGATGGAAGGAGGCGAACAGGAATTCCAAAAAGCAGGATGGGGTGGGGGTGGGGGGAAGCAGGAATTCCACCCGGCACCCGGCTCCTGACCTGACTCTCCGGACTGGTTGAGTGAATTATATGTTGGGCCTAATTCAGAAACATCTCATGTAAAGCAGTTGGGAAAGAGCATTTTGCCAGCCAAAACATCTGGGATCCTTGCATGCTTTTCTCTTTCCTCTCCTTCCTTCCTTCCCATTCTTTCTTTCTTTCTCCTTCCTTCTCGTTCTCTTCCTTTCTCTTCCTCTCCTTTTCCTCCTTTCTTCTTTCTCCTTCCCCTTCCCTCTCCCTCCCTTTCTTTCTTTCCTTCTCATTCTTTCTTTCTTTCTCCTTCCTTCCTTTCCTTCCTTCTCGTTCTCTTTCTTCCTTTCTCTTCTTCTCCTTTTCCTCCTTTCTTCTCTTTTTCCTTCCCCTTCCCTCTCCCTCCCTTTCTTTCCTTACCACCCTTACTATTTTTACAAATAACTCAAGGTGGTGAACATCTCTCAGGCATCTTCCTCATTTCCCTACAACAACCCTGTGAGGTGTGCTGGGATGAGAGAATGGGCTGGCCCCAACCCTCCAGAGAACCCATCAGCACCGACCGTTAACGGATCCGCCTGAATCGACGAGGTGTTGCCCCCTCCTCCGGCCATCTTGTAGAGCGTGCGGCCCACCACGGTGGCTACTGCAGCTAAGGACTGGGAGAAAGAAAGTAGGGTCAAGGCAACCCAGCCAGCCGGACAATCCAAGTTTGCCCCCCCCCCCCCCCGAGAGACAGGCCCAGCCCACCTTAGCTGTGTCCGTCACGTAATTCAGGGCCTCCTCTGGGCTCAGCCCCTTGGGATAATTCAGCCGGATGTTCTCGGGGGTGTCGTAGATGCTCTGGTAGTACCTGTGGGAGGGAAGGAGAAGATGCGATGGTCTGGGGGGGGCAGGGAGGGGAGGGTGTGGGGAGGGATCCCTTGGGACTGGGAATGAGGGGGGATTAATTTGGGCTTGGCCAGAAAGCCAGCCTCCCCCCAGCCCTTCCTCAAAGCGACGAAGGAGGGTTTGCCACCCTCCTTTATTCGTGGCAGAAGCGTCATTAAAATTTTAATTTTAATTATTGTAATTAACTTGGCTCTTTGGTGGCTTTGCCTGTTTGATGAGCTGAGGCTTTTTATTAGAAAGCAAGGGGGGAGGGGGGAGAGACCTTTGCAAATGACATCCCCAAATCCGAAAGGGGGCCATTCACACATTCGAGTCAGTGTTTTCAACCTTGGCGACTTTAAGAAGTGTGGACCTCAACTCCCAGAATCCCCCAGCATGCTGTTCTGACTGGGGAATTCTGGGAGCTGAGGTCCGCACATCTTAAAATCGCCAAGGGTGAAAGATATTGCCGTAGACATACAGGCAGTCCTCGACTTAGGACCACAACTGAGCCCAAAAATTCTGTTGCTAAACAAGACAGTTGTCAAGTGAGTCACTGCAGTTATCAAGTTAGTGACACGGTTGTTCAGTGAATCCGGCTTCCCCATTGGCTCTGCATGTCAGATCACAAAAGGGGATCACGTGCTGCAACGGTCAGAACTATGAGTCAGTGGCCAAGCCTGAATTTTGATCACGTGACCAGGGGGAGGCTGCAACGGCCGTTAAGTGTGAAAAGGGGTCACAAGTCACTCTTTTCAGTGCCCTTGCAACACTAGACGGTCACTAAGTGAGCTGTTATAAGTCGAGGGCTGCCTGTACGCAGTGGCTGCAACATCTGGATTTCCCCTGGCTATCACACACACACACACACACACCCTTCCCTTCTTCCCCTGTTTGCTTTGTTTCCAGGCGGCCCTGGAGGAGCAGATGCTCCCTTCTGGATGCTCGGCTGCTGCTCGCTCACCCCTGGCCGCCAGCCAGACGCCGGAAACCTTGGCGAGGCCAAAGTGGATTTTCTCCTGGTTGTCAGAACAATTACGCCGCGCCTCTTTAATTACACGGCGCGCGTCTGTCTTCCCTCTGCCTGCCCCCCCCACCGCAACCAGCGACTGCTACGCTCTTTCCTGCACACACACACACACACGCACACACACTGGCTTCTGCTCAGCTCCTGGGCTCAGGTCAAAGGGCGTCTGGGCTTCCTCCCTTCGTCAAGTTGCTGGAAAAAGCGACTTAGGACCATTTTTCACACTTACAACCGTTTGCAGCATCCCCCTGGTCATGTGATCCAAATTCAGACGCTCGGCAACTGGCATGTACTTATGACGGTCGCCGTGTCCCCGGGGGACGGGGGCCATCCCCTTTGGCGACCTTCTGGCAAGCTGAGTCAGGGGGGAAGCCGGATTCACTTTACAACCGTGTTGCTAACTTATCAACGGCGCCGATTCACTTAACAACTGAGGCAAGAAAGGTTGTAATCTGGGGTAAAACTCACCTGTACAGCAGGGCTCTCCAAACTTGGCGACTTCGACGTCCGGAGTTTCTCAGCCAGCCACGAGGCTTAAAGTTGCCAAGTTTGGAGACCTCTGGGTTACAGCCAGCCCGCTGAGGAGGGTCCCTCGTTACCTGTTCTCGAAGTGGGAATAGTGGTCAGCCAGGACTATCCCGGGGATCTGCTGGACCCTCAGGAATCGCTGGAAGGAGGAAGGCGGGAGCGGCTGGGTGACTTCGATTCCACTCATCACCACGCTGGTATTTTCGCTGCTCTTCTTCAAGGTTTCCATCATCCTTTGGACGTTTCGCTAAGGCAGGAGAAGGCCGAGAGGAAAGACAAGTAGCTCAATTATGCAACGAACTTGGCGTGCAGAGGAAGTTTTACTTGCAAAGGAAGGCAAATATACGTGTCCCAGGATGATGTTGCAGGGTCCAATCTGAGTCGATGCACGCATTCAGTTTCACCGGTACTAAGTTTGCTGGTCAAGCAGGTACAAAAATAGCCCTAAAAATGATTGAAGCCTGGGAAATGGACCCCTTGTCAGTCAATGACTTCCTAGCTGGCCATCAACACCCCAATTAACAACTAAAAACCACACACAACCAGGCACCATATAAATACGACGTGCACGTATTCTGGAGAGAGAGAAGTTCTCCGGGGAGGGCCCAAGCGCAAGCCTGAAAGATTGGAGGAATAAACCTTTGGTCCCAGACTGGATCGTGAAACTTTCCTTACTGTCGGGAAAAAAACACCCCTTAGCGCTTGGCCTGTCCTCTTGGGACGGTTTACAGATGCTTTAAGGCTTTCACGGTCACCGAGATGGGCACGTTGATGGCATCGTGCCAAGACAGGGTGCAGCCCACCCAGAGGACAGTTCTCCAAGGGCAACAAAGCCCCCCAGGCCTTCAGAAGAGAGGAGGGCGGGGGGGGAGGCAGAACGAAGAGTCGAAGGGCTGCGTCTGCTCAGGGTTCCTTTCGACCAACGAGCAGGCCTAAGGAATGCTTCCAGAGACCCCTTGGAATCTCTGGGGACCGAGAAAGGCTGGGAGAAAGCAAGAGGGGGCATTTGAGGCAGCCCCGGTCAAGAAGCCCAAAGGCCGGGGAGACCGAGGAGGCGGCCACCCTGGCTGGAAGCTGCTGGAGGTCCAAGAGGAAGGTCACCGGTTCTGGGTGAGGGAGCAAAAGCAGCAGCACCGCACAGGGGACCAAGGTCAGGGAGGAAACGGCCTGACAGGAGGAGGAGGAGGAGGACGTTGGTTGTGTTGTTGTGCTTTTTGCAGGTCGCTCGAGATGGGGAGGAGGGGGGGGAGGACTCTGGGGTCCTGGGAGCTCTCTGAGGTTGGTTGTTTTCTTGCAGACGTTTCATAGCCCAACTATGTAACATTATCAGCGCTAGAAGGGTTTGTGGAGTGGAGGAAGGAAGGAGGAAGAGGAGGACTCTGAGCTCGGTGGGTTTTTTTGCAGGCATTTCATTGCCCAACTAAATAACATCCTCAGTGCCGGGAGGGAGGGAGGGAGGGAGGAGATGCTGATCCCTCAGGTGAGGGACACCTGGCAAAAAAAGAAGGCCGGCAGCTGTCAACATGTCCTCAGTGACGTGAGGGACAGGACGGACCATGTGGCGTTCAGCAGAGAAGCCAGGGACATCAGAGCAGAAGCTGGCCGTGCTGGATCAGACCCCTGGCCCACCTAGCCCAGCCATCTGTCCTTGCCGTGGCCAACCAACTGTCCGAGGGAGCCCGCGAGTCTCCCAGCAGATGGCCGTCAGAGGCCGTCCCGCTGCAGTCGAGGCCGAGAGCCATGGATCCATACGGACCCGTTGGAAGCCAACTTCGGCATCTTTCTTGTGAGCAGGGAAGGAAGGAACTGGCAGCCAGGCAGACGTCCCTACCTCAATCTCGGGGTCCTTTCGAGAGACGGGATCCGTGTGCATCCACAGGGAGGCGTTACTCCGGAGCGCAACCTGCAACAGACGGAGCGCAGTCGGCACATGTACAAGGTTGCCCGGGGTTTTCTCCAACGGAGCCTCCCACGGGCAGCAAAAGCAGAACCAGGGACAGGTTGGAGTCCTCACTGAGGGAAGGCAACTTCCCCGGGTTAAAACTCAGCCATTACCAAGTCTCTCTCTCTCTCTCTCTCTCTCTCTCACACACACACACACACACACACACATGGCTATTTGGGCCGAATGGGCACAGGAAGGACCAAAGAGGAACCAACAATGTACTTTCTCCCCCCTTTTTCCTGGAACCTGAAGACCACCAGCGAAAAATCTCAAAAATCTCAGAGCCAGGAAATTGATCTGAAATTCAGAATTAAGTGAAAGTTCACTCTGTTGGTGCAAGGAAAATACATTTGGTTGAAAGTCCTTTTGTTTCATCAGGAGTGTCCTTTTGTGGTGGGTAATGCTGGAATCAGAAAGCCCAGATAATCTCCTGCGACAAAGCCAAATGGAGGTGCTGGCTAAACACCACCTAATTAATTTCCTGTCTCCTATTTTTTCCAAACAACATCCCTGTGAGGTGGATTGGGTTGAGAGACAGCGACTGCCCCAAAGTCATGCAGGGAGCTTTCAATCAATCAATCAATCAGAATAGAGCTGGAAGGGACCTGGCGGGGTGTCTTCCAATACAACCCTTGCTCAAGCAGGAGACCCTATACCCTTCCAGACAGGAGGCTGTCCAGTCTCTTCTTAAAAACCTCCAGTGATGAAGCACCCACAACGCCTGAAGACAAAGCCGTTCCACTGGTTAATTGTCCTCACTGTCAGGAAGTTTCTCCTTAGTCCCAGGTTGCTTCTCTCTTTGATTAGTTTCCATCTGTTGCTTCTTGTCCTGCCCTCTGGTGCTTTGGAGAATAGTTTGACCCCCTCTTCTTCCTGGCAGCCCCCCAATTACCGGAATACTGCTATATCATGTCCCCCCTGGTCCTTCTTTTCTCTAGACTGACCAAATCCTGCAGCTGTTCTTCATATGTTTTTGTCTTTAATGCCTAAGGCTGGACTAGAGCTCCCAAGTCTCCTGGTGATTGGCCCAAAGTCACCCAGATGGCTTTCATGCCTAAGGCAGTACTAGAACTCACAATTTCCTGCTTTCTAGGCCAGCACCTTTGCCATGAAAGAGCAAAACCTCGCAGGAGCTCTTAAATTTGCAAACGGGAGAGCCATGGATGCTCAAGTTTAAGACGCTGTCCTTTGCAAGAAAGATATTCTGCACTGCGTTCTCTGACACTTCTGCACAAAAGCCTCTGGATCGGGTCCTGTAATTCCCACCAACCTTTAAGTAACCGAGACGCAGCAAATTAAAACCCACAGGTCTGTCCTCCATCTGTGGAACTGCAGCTCAGCACGTTTAAGTCTGAAAGAGCAATCTCAGTTCCGGGAACATCTTTTTGCAACTCATCTGGGCATTCTCACGTTTCAAAGACCCAGCTCGCTTTGTTAACTCTCTTCCAACCCGAGTTTCCAAAATTTGGAAATTACACTAGAAGCCAATATCCCAAAAGCAGCCTCAGCTCGTCTCTTCTCACCTGGCTCAGCTCCAGGAAGGAATCGATGTTCTCCAGCTTGATGGGAAACCGGTCGTTCTGCATATCGTACACCATGCGGGAACTGCCGATGTAGTCAAAGGTCTCCTGAGGAGGGGAAGGGAAACTCAGAAAGGTTCTCCTCAAAAAAGGGACAGAGTAACCAGCTACAGCAAGGAAGCGCCACGTTAATCTGCAACATCTATTTATTTCCATCCTGGCTTTATTATTTTTGCAGATTAAGATGGTGAACATATCCAACACACCTTCCTCCTATTTTCCCCACAACAACAACCCTGCGAGGTGGGTTGGGCTGAGAAACAGAGGTGGGTCTGAAGTCATGCAGCTGGCCAGGATTTCTATTGCTAAGCAAGGGGGGCTGTTAAGTGAGTCACACCAATCTAGTTTATGGCTTCTACTTTCACAATCACAACTGTACAATGCCAAATTTTGCGGCCCTCTCAGGAAAGGCACCACTGCCAATCCCCCAACACGGTGGTGGTGGAAACAACGGGAAGAGAAGTCATTTTACAGCAGCGCAAAAGCTCCGGTAAAGTTGACAGCGCTGCTCGAACTCGGCTCTCCCACCCACCCACCCAACTCATGCCTGGAGGGGAAGATCAGCTGCTAACCATCACCCCCACCCCTCCCTCCCTCCCTCTTTCAAATATCCTCTCGGCTTTCGGCAGCTGCCGTTGCTCCAAATTAACTGCTTTTTTGCTTCAGTGTGCACATATATTTTTAATCCGCTCCATGTGACTTTGTGTTTGGAGACGGGGTGCCTGCGTGTGTGCCGGATGCGAGGGACGGGCGGCGGCGAAGGGCCTTTTCCTGCCCCGTGGGGACGTCGCGCTGCCCACAGCTGCTGCCCACGGGCTGCAGGAAACGGCCTTCCCGGCTACAGATTCTGAAAGTGGTGACTGGAGGGCACCAGGTTGGAGAAGAGGCTTTCGGATCGCCCGCCTGCTGCTCTCCGGAATGTTCCTTTCCCCCAGAACGCGTCGCCTTTCCTCGCAGTTCAGTCCTGCTTGCAGATTATGCAGTGCAGTAAAATGAAGAAAACACGGGAAGTCCCCGACTTACAACCATTCATTTAGTGACCATTCAAAGTTACAACAGCACTGAAAAAAAATGACTTATGAACCCCGTTTCACGCTGGTTGCGGCATCCCCCGGGTCACGTGATCAAAATTCAGATACTTAGCACCTGACTCGTAATAATGACGGTCGCAGAGTCCCGAGGTCAAGTGATCCCCTTTTGCGACCTTCTGACAAGCAAATCCAATGGGGGGAGCCAGGTTCACTTAACAAATGTGTTGTTAACAACTGATGGGATTCACACAACAACTGTAACAAGAAAGATCATAAACTGGGGCAAAACTCACTCAACCGTCTTGCTTAGGAACGGAAATTTTGAGCTCAGTTGTGGCTGTAACCCGAGGACTACCTGTACCCATTTCCCCCCCCAGGGTTAGCATGCAGAATAAACCCTCAAACCTTCCTTTCCAGAGAGATTTCTCTCTGCCCTGATTTGTTAGAGCATCCTTCAGCCTGAGATGCTCTCAGTGCGCTGAACCTCAATTTCCCAGAATATCTTGGGCCTGGCCTGCAGCTGCCGAGAATTCTGGGTATTTCAGATGGAGATTTGTTTCAGGAAATCCATGATGCACCTTTATGAAATAGATACATTTCCTGACACTTGTTTACCAGATGTTACACAAGCAAATGTGTGAATTTAGGTTGAAACCACTTTAAGGGAATGCTTCTCAATCTGGGCAACTTTGAGATGGGTGGACTTCAACTCCCACAATTCCCCAGCCAGCCGTGCTTTGAAGTCCGCCCACCTTAAAGTTGCTCAGGTTGGGAAACACTGCTCTAAATACACGGGTTTGTTTTGGAACCCAGCAGTGTGAACCGTTTCTCAACCGTGGCAATTTAAAGATGGATGGATTTCAACTCCATGCTAATATTGCTAGTTTCTTGGCAAGATCTGTTTAATTTGTATATATATTAATCTTATGTTTTATATTTTAAATTTTATGCCATATAGTATGCCTTATTTTAATCGTGATGCTTCTGACACAAATAAACAAATCCCTGTCCTGTCTGGGGAATTCTGGGAGTTGAAGTCCATCCACCTTTAAATTGCTCAAGTTGAGAAACACTACTCCAAAGAATCAGATTTGTTCCTGACCATGGCAGTAGAACAGTTCCTCAACCTAGACAGCCTGAAGACGGGTGGGCTTCAACTCCCATGCTGCCTGGGGACCTCTGGGAGTTTAGGTCCACCCATCTTCAAGTTGCCCAGGTTGAGAAACACTGATTTAAATCATCTCCCCAAAAATCCTGCGAGCTTTTCCTACTTAAATGCTCCCGAACCTTCCCACCCATCCCTGGCTAATTCTCCAGTGGAGCTGGGATTAGCAGCATCTGTCTGTCTCTCGAGCTGTTTTATTCATTTCCCAGGGGAAACTGCATCCTTGCTGGGCGCGATATTTCCTAGCTGAGAACAACAAAGCCCTCCATGCAAATTGTATTCCCAAGTCAGCTTTCTCTGCTGCAAGCACCACGGAAATTGGTTTCCAACCCGTTGTGCGGTGGCTGATGGTCGCTCCGCAAGATTTCAGAAAAGTGGGACCTTCCAAGTCCAGCCACAGGTTCCAGCGACCGAATTGTTTTTCTATGCTGTGTCTTTTACAATTGATGATTTTAATCTTTTTTTAATGTTTTAATGAGAAGAGCAACGAAGATGATTAGGGGGCTAGAGGCTAAAATATATGAAAATGGTTGCAGGAATTGAGCAATCTAATGAAAAGGAGGACTAGGGGTGAACATGATAGCAGTCACAAAGTGGAGGGGGTCACATTATTCACCAGAGCACCAGAGGGCAGGACAAGAAACATTGGTTGGAAACTGATCAAAGAGAGAAGCAACCTGGAATTAAGGAGAAATTTCCTAAGAGTGAGGACAATTAAACAGAGGAACTGCTTGCCTCCAGAAATCGTGGGCGCTCCATCACTGGAGGTTTTTAAGAAGAGATTGGACAGCCATTTGTCTGAGACGCTTTAGGTTCTCCTGCTTGAGCAGGGGGCTGGACTAGGAGATTTCCAAGGTCCCTTCCAACTCTACTACTCTGTTATTCTGTTTTATTTTGTAAGCTGCCCAGAGTTGTTGAATACAAGATAGGCAGCAAATAAATTTCACAAATAAACAAACAAATAAATAAATCAGAGATCTGTTTCAAGCTGCAGAGACCAGGAAAAAAGAAAACAGCGAGAACTTACCCCCTGGAAGAAGACAAACATGATGTTTTTGGGCAGCGACTGAACATCGGGGATTTTATGGACGGCTTCAGCTGCAGCGAGGAGGGTGACAAAGGAAGCCACGGCGCTCTCCGCCCCGGGGGCCACGTTCCAGAAAAAAGAGTGGCTGTCAATCTGCCAGAAAGAAGAGCAAAGAATACGGTCCGGCCAGTTCGGAGACTCTGCCAGAGTTTCTCTCCCCAAAGTCAGCCTGTCGGTTTCCGTGCCTGGTTCAAAGCGCCGGCTTTATGCCCAGATGGCAGCCGTTCAGCCCCAATCTCATTTTCATTCGTTTGCTAAAGGTATATGGTCAAAATCCACCCAGCATGTTATAAATTTTGGACTCATTTCGCAAGCGGGGAAAGCTATTATTGTTGCAGTACATTTGTCAGCTGTCAGCCAGTAATGTGTGTCTTTGTTTTTCGTCCTTTAAACTCACATTTTTATAATGTGTTTCTCTAATTTTGTTTTATCTTTGCAATTTTTTCCCCACTCTGGGTTTTGTATTTTAATTTTCTGAATATAATAAAAATTAAAAATTTATCCAGCATGTCGAAACAAGCTCGTGCAGATTCTTAGGAACGGCAGCTGGTGCCTGTAGAGAGAATGACCCCTGCACTAAGGCTTCAATTGAGAGTCCTCAGAAGGCCAGGACCAGAGGGAGCATTTCCCCTTGGCAGCTCCAGCTGCCCCTCCCTTCTGGTCCCCTCATCAAGCAAGGCCTGGGGGGAAATGCCCCCCCCCAGCTGTGTCTTTTTGAGCTCCTCCTTTTTATTTATATGGGGACCGGAGGATAAAACATACGAAGAACGGTTGCAGAACTGGCTATGTCTAGTTTAATGAAAAGAAGGACTTGAGGGGACATGATAGCAGTCTTCCAATATTTGAGGGGCTGCCATAGAGAAGAGGAAGTCCACTTATTCTCCAACACACCTGAAGGCGGGACAAGAAGCAACGGATGGAAACTAATCAAGGGGAGAAGCAACCCGGAACTAAGGAGGAATTTCCTGATAGTGAGAACAATTAACCGGTGGAACGGAAGTTGCCTACAGAAGTTGTAGGTGCTCCATCACTGGAGATTTTTAAGAAGAGACTGGACAGCCATTCGTCTGGAATGGTATAGGGTTTCCTGCTTGAGCAGGGGGTTGGACTAGAAGACCTCCGAGATCCCTTCTGTTATTTGCTTGCTTTTTCAACTTAAGACACTGCCCTAATCCATATTGGGTCATTCCCAGCATAAAGGAGGAATACAGGTAGTCCTCAACTTATGACCACAATTGAACCTAAAATTTCTGTTGTTAAGTGAGACATTTGTTAAGTAAGTTTTGCCCCTTCTTACAATTCCTCTTGGCCCGGTTGTTAAGTGAATCACTGCAGTTAAGATAGTAACACGGTTGTTAAGTGGATTTGGGTCCCCTGTTGACTCTGCTTGTCAGAAGGTGGCAAAAGGGGATCATGTGACTCCAGGACTCGGCAACTGTCATAAATATGAGCCCGTTGCCAAGTGTCCGAATTATGATCATGTGACCATGAGGATGCTGCAATGGTTTAAGTGTGAAAGTGCCAAGTGCCGTTGTAACTTTGAAAGGTCACTGAACTGTAAGTTGAGGACTACCCGTATTATGTTTATAATTTGCATAATTTATCATTTTAGGCCAGCCTTCCTCAATATCCTTGAGGAACTGGAACTCCCATTTCCAGAATTCCTAAATAATGGTGGCTGAAGATTTTTTTTTTTGGGGGGGGGGGTTAAAGTCCACTCGTCTGGAAGGTGCCCGGGCTGCCGAAAACTATTTCAAGTATTTTAAGTGGATGCCCTGCTTGCACGTCCTTTTGGGAATCTGACACTCAAAGCAGTTCCAAGTGAAGTAAAATAATCTTCCAAGTTATATAAAAAAAAAGAAAAGAAAAACGAAGAAACACGACCGTTTCACCCAAGAATTCCCAAATTCCGTCAGAAGGCAGGCCAAGCTGGTCTTTGCTCCCCAAGGCAGGAAAGAGGGGGCTTCCTCTTTCTCTCAGCCCGGCCCACCTCAGGGGGTTGTTGTTGCAGGGAAAAGAGCAGGAAGGAATATGAGATGCGTTCGCTGCCTTGAATTGTTTACCAAAAAAACTAAATAAAGGCGGGGTATAAATAATAAGTAAAAAGAACAAAATTTAAACTGAATTCCCCCAGCCCAGCCCCACCTACTCGAGAGGAAGCGATGACGACGCTTTTAGGATCCAGCTTCTCCGAATCGTTGACCGGCCGCACCGTGCTCCAGACGTTATAATCGGCGAGAGGATCGCAGACCACCTCTGAAAGGAGAGAAGCGGCGACCGTGACCCCACGGCCCATTCCGCGACCCCGGGAAGTGCCACCCCCCCCCCGCCCCACACAGCAGCAGCCACCAAGGCCTCGCGGGGCTCCGCTTTAGCTCTTCAGACAGGTTTTTGCCAACCCTCCCGTGTGCCAAGCAGAGAGGCGATCCGGAAATGCTGAAAACAGCCAGATCCAGCTTGTTCCCAAAGAACCAAAAATCATGGCAAACGTGGTACAGGGAGTCCTTGACAGGCAGCCACAGCTGAGACTGGAACTTCTGTCACTAAATGATGCAGTCATTAGGTGAGTCGTGCCTGGTTTTAAGTGAATCATGCGGTGATTACGTAAACTCGGCCTCCCCCATTGAGTTTGCTTGTTGGAAGCCCCAACAGAACAGAAAGAATAACAATGTTGGAAGGGACCTTGGAGGTCTTCTAGTCCAACCCCCTGCTCAAGCAGGAAACCCTATGCCATTCCAGACAAATGGCTGCCCAGTCTCTTCTTAAAAGCCTCCAGTCATGGAGCACACACAACTTCTGAACAACCCAACAACTTTGAACTTCAGTAACCTTGAATAGTTGCTAAGTGATCAATTGCAAGCGAAGGGCCCCTGTGCAACAGATAAGGCAGCGTGTCCCCCCCACCCGAGAATGGGGGTCTTCTAAGAAAGAATGGCTTGACTCAGGAAAGTCCCGAATCTTTGCTTCGACTTCCAGAGTCCCTCCAAATCTTGCCTGGAATTACAATTTAATAAAACAGGAGAGAGGCCTTACTAAAACTACGGGTCACAATCATATAATCCCAGACTGATTATCAAACGACGCTAAAGCCTGTTTTTGCCTGAGCCTCCCCGCTTTATGGAGCCCATCCCCGGCATGCTTGGGCAGCCCGTGGCGCGAGGCAGGCTGGGCATCCTTGCCCTGAGTTTGAGGCCCGGCCCGGCCCGGCCGGACTGCCCCCCCCCCACCTCCACCCTTCCGGCCTCACCTGGGTTGAGACTGAAGGTGCTCTGAATGACGCTGCGGCGCATGCAGGTGACGGTGCTGGTGACGGCGTGCATGTGGGAGGACAGCTGCATGGCGCAGAGCGGGTATTCCGGCCCGGAGCCGTTCTGAGGCGTGTTGTACTTCCGGTAGCACTGAGGACCAAGCAGGGAGAGTCGGGATTTTTAGAAAGAGGCAGGTCTATCTACTTTGAGGCCATCAAATGTCAAAGTTAGTGCAGGTAGTCCTTGACTTACGACCACAGCTGAGCCTGAAATTTCTGTTGCTAAGCGAGACAGTTAAGTGAATTTTGTCCCACTGTATGACCTCCCTTGCCACAGTTGTTAAGTGAATCACTGCAGTTCTTAAATTAGTAACCCGGTTGTTAAGTGAATCCGGCTTCTTCCCCATTGGCTTTGCTTGCCAGAAGGTTGCAAAAGGGGATCACGTGACCCCGGGACACTGCGACCGTCATAGATATGAGTCAGTTGCAACTTTTTTCAGGGCCATTGTAACATCGGTCACTAAACGAACTGCTGTACTAACTTTGATATTTAATTGCGTGCTTTAAAATATTCTCTCGCCCATCCCGCCACAGGGAAGAACGGCAGAGTTCCCACGCAATACAGCACCTGCTTGATAACCTCGGTTTCGGTTTCGTTTTGAAGAAGGAAGATGGGGAAGCCAAAGTCCAGGTAGGAGAGGCTGTTCCCCAGATAATTCCACTTGGTCACGCTGCAGTGGGCGTATTCCGGGCCGTAGCTGCTGTTGTAGACACCTGAAGGAAGGAGAGGAGAGGCAATTGAGGAATCCGTGAATCACAGTCGCCTGAAAAGCTTTCAGGACAAGGAGTCACGCGTGCTCCCAGACGTGGGAATCGTGGCCTGGCTCTGAGCTATGAAGGTTGCTGAAAAAGCTTCTCCACATTTGATTCAGAAATTAAATTGAGTCACGGGGAGGGCCAGAAAAATGAATTAAAGTCAGGGGCTGTGAAGACAAATAGGAGTGAAAAGGGAGTAGGAAAACTGGAAAAGGGGCAGAAAAATGTTTGTGCAGGAATCAGAGGAGATAAGTTGAAAGAAATAGTGGCACACACAACGACAGGGATTGTGTGGAAGGCAGCAGAACCCTGAAAAAAGCGAGGTTAGGGTTATATACCTTGAGTCTGCTGCACAGGAATGATAAATGCCTGCTCTCCACCCGTTTTCTTCAGCTTTAGTTTTGTGTCTTGTGCAATGTTGAACTTTCAAATATTAATAACATTAACTTGTATATATTGTTTTTGGCTGTTGTACACTGCCCAGTCCCTTGATTGTGAGATGGATGGCCATATAAATAGAGGAAGGAAGGAAGGAAGGAAGGAAGGAAGGAAGGAAGGAAGGAAGGAAGGAAGGAAGGAAGGAAGGAAGGAAGGAAGGAGTAAAGAAAAGAGAGAAAGAAGGGGAGGAGAGGGAGGAAATACTGCAACCCAGACTAGGAGTTCCAGAGCTGGAATACTTTCCTGTGGTGCCTTTACATTCCTCCAAATTAGTGTGACTTTATTCCTACTTGCGATACCAACATCACGTGCCTTAAACAATGGCACTGATTGTGACCATATCCTGGGGCCCTTTCACAGCAGAGGAAAAACAACAGTCTGCTTGTTGTTATCTGTCTCCTTTCCAGGATCACACTTCCAGCTGCCTGACTTTCTGCACACGAGGCTCCCTCACACATCCAGGAGCATCTCCCAGGATCTTAAATCTCCACGGTACACTCAAGCCACGGGCACTGACAGCCTTTTGAATTACACGAGGAGAGGAACCGTCGCCCCCCCCCCTTTAAAGACAGTTACGGATCTGGGAAACCTCACCAGGATGAGGCAGCAAGTAACCGAAGCCCATTTTTTTGTGTGGGGGCCTCTGGGGGTTCCCCCCAGCTTTCCTTGCAACTGTTTGTATTCTGCAAAGGTTCTGCTTTTTTCTTTAAGTTCCTTTAACAACTGCAGACTTCGAAGTGGGCCAAGAGCTCAGATGTAAAGGAAATGCCCGAAACTCTTGTTACTGCTATCTTTGATTAATAAAAAGTTAGAGGTGCCAAAAAAAAAAAGACAAAAAAGACCCCCCAAAAATAGATTCCTCTTAGCAGTAACAGACTCTGCCAGATGATGATGAAGAGAGTGACCTCTCTCTCTTTTTCAACTTAAGAATATATAACACAAATGAAAATAGCAAGAAAGTGGTGAAAAAAAGGAGGAAGGAAAAAATGATGGGTAATAAAGCGTTGACTTCCAATCTTTTTTCAGCACAATAAAGTACAAAGTAGAATTACAGCCTCCACTTTTTACTCTATCAGCTTAACAACAACCAGCCCTTTCTATAGCAACAAACTGACAGCAAAACCTAAAAACAAAATTACATTTTTTTCTATCTGGAGCAAAAGTCCAGGAGCAGTTTCCAGATAGAAACAAAACTGGACATGTGCTTTTCTCTACTTCAGGGGTATCCAATCGTGGCAATTTCAAGATCTGTGGACTTCATTTCCCAGAATTCTGGGAGTTGAAGTCCACTTAAAGAAAACGATTCTCTCTTAAGGGACCCAAAATGTTCTGCTCTTGTTGAGTTGGATCAGAAATCAGCCAGCACGGAGGCCACCCAGGGAAGGACTGAAGAGATGAGCTGGAAACCCCTAAAGAGACCACGCTTGCTTCATCCTCACCGTAACCATCATTGGGACACTGAAGACCAGGAGAAAAACCTTCTGCTGGGCTGGCCTTGGAGATGGCCACGGCCACGCCTGCAATCCGAGAGCTGCCCTTCAGCTTCTCCATCACCTGTCTGTTAAAAGAACCACATGGTGAAAAATGTAACCGTATGGTGTTATTTATCGGCTGCGAGAGCACCAAGGGGGTGAAATATAGCAATACAGTATTGTTTTCCACAGACATGGAATAAATCACAGGTTTCCGAGTGTTGTTCCATTCCTGCCGTTTGCCCAGCACCGTTTTCAAGTGACTGGAAAGAGAGAAATGGTGCCTATAGGTAGTCCTCGACTTACAACAGTTTGTTTAGTGACCGTTCTAAGTTACAATAACACTGAAAAAAGTGATTTATGACTTAGGAATGTTTGCAGCATCTCCGTGGTCGCATGATCAAAATTGAGAATGCAGAGCAACTGACTCGGATTTATGACGGTTGGCAGTGTCCAGGGGTCATGCGATCCCCTTTTGCAATCTTCTGACAAGCAAAGTCAACGGGGAAGTCAGATTCACTTAATAGCCATGTTACTAACTTAACAACTGCAGTGATTCACTCCACATCTGTGGCAAGAAAAGTCGTAAAATGGGACAACAGAAATTTTGGACTCAATTGTGGTTGTAAGTCAAGGACCACCTGAATAACCAGTTCTCACACTTACGACCCTCATAGCATCCCCACGGTCACATGATCAAAATTTGGCCGCTTGGCAACCAGCATGTATTCAAGACAGTTGCAGCATCGGGGGGGGGGAGGGGGGTCACGTGATGGCCACTTGCGACCTTCCCAGCCGGCTTCCAAGAAGCAAAGTCAATGGGGGAAAATGGATCTGCTTAATGACCTTGTGATTTCCTTAACAACTGCAGCGATTTGCTGAACAACAGTGGCAAAAAAGGTGGTAAAATTAGACAGGACTCACTTAACTGCCTTGCTTAGCAGTGGAAAGTCTGGTCCCAAATGTGGACATAAAGCAAGGACTACCTGCGTCTGTATGCTGCATCACAAAAGGGCAGCAGCTGAATTCAACCAAGCACAGATTCGTGGCTTGTATTCACACCAAAGTGTGGCAGAGCCCAGCTAAGAAATCAAGAGAGCTCTGTTCACTTATCATCGCGTGCGATTCTGGCTCGCTTCTGCTTGGAAAAGTAGAAAAACACAAGCAGAAGTTATTAAACCAAAACAGCAGGTGCCAAGAGATGAAGGCGTGTTTTTCTTTACAGCCAGCAAGTATCTCCTGGGGCTGTGATGCTAAAGTAAAAGGGTGTTTGTTGGTCACTGGAAATCAGAAGAGCATCTTCCCAGGTGTTTTCTCCAGAAGCTGCAGGCTCAGAAAAAAGAAGAAAAATTCTTCCCGGAATGTTTCTCTGGGGGAGGAGGAGGCAAATCCCCACTTACCCTGTAAAAAGCTTCCCGTCCAGCAGCACCATGTAAGGGGGGTGGTGACCCTCCGACAGCACCCACTTCAGGTCAGACTCCTTCTCCGCCACGTGAATGACTCCGGTGTCTCCGTTCATAGAGGCTGTGAGGAAAGAGGGACAAATTGGACCTCAGAGGGACAAATTGCACCCCCACAACCAGCAGCCTCTGACCAAGCAGCTGCACCCCCCTCTCTCCAGAGCCCTTTCGCGATGGAGAGGCCTCTTTTCAGGCTCCTGCGAGGTGAAGGCATTCATGCATCACCCTACGGCATTCTCCCCAAAACTGGCCAATTGTCCCCATTTAGGGGCAAAGGGCAAAATAGCTGCCTCTGCAAATGTCAAGACCCTCATTTTATGAATAACACTTTAAAATACAGGAAATGAAGCACAGTTGTTAGTACCACCCTTTTTATTGATGTGGCACTGCCCCAGCTATCACCTAATTACCCTCTGAGCCCCTGAATTATTAAATAAAGACCGGCTTTGCCCAGCCCCAAACAATACACTTTCCGGGGATGACCTCTCCATCTCCATTCCTGCACCCCCCCTCTGGTCACAAAACACTCTCCTTACCACTTGGCAATTTTCACTACAAAACATTTTACAGGTAGTTCTCGACTTACAACCATTCAAAGTTACAACAGCGCTGAAAAAAAGTGACATATGACTGTTTTTCACACTTACGGCCATTGCAGCATCCCCAGGGTCACGTGATAAAAATTGGGAGGCTTGGCAACTGGCATTCCATCTTTATGGCCGTTACAGTGTCCCAGAATCACATGATCCCCTTTTGCAACCTTCTGACAAGCAATATCAACGGGGAAGCCAGATTCACTTAATAACCGTTATCATTAACTTAACTGCACTGATTCACTTAACAATCGTGGCGAGAAAGGTCGTAAAACGGGATAAAATTCACCTAATAAATGTCTCATTTAGCAACAGAAATTTTGGGCTCAATTTGTGGTCTTAGTCGAGGACTACCTGTAGTGAAATTAGAAGGCACCACAAGCAACGAATGGGGTCTCAGATTCATAAAAAAACAAAAAAGAGAATAGAAGCACTGCCGTCATACATTGCCTCTGTGCTTTGGAACTCTGTTGGCACGGTGCAGAGGGCTCTGGGGACCAGCAAAACGGGTTGGGAGCTGCAGGTAGCCTACCTGTGTCCACACCTGCCTGGCCTATTTACTATCAGACACGAGTGACTGGCAGTGTCCCCCCAAGGAAATATTCCTTCAACACAACACTCACACTGGCAGCCTATCTGATGAGTGGCATTCAGGAGGCGGACGCAGGTGGCTGTTCTATTCAGTGGGATGTAGATTTTCTTCTCCACAGAGTTACACCAGACTGAATCTGCACAAAAAGCAATGGATTTAATAGGGTTTTTTTTTTTAGGAAAAACAAAAAAAAAAAGTGACTAGAAAACAGGAATATCCTGCTCTGGTGCTAGCAAGGCAGACCAGATTGACCAAGGGTTCATACAGGCTTGGTGGATTTCAACCGCCAGAATTTACAGCAGCTGAATACAAAGTCCAATGCCTTGCTTTAGGCCAGACATGTCAAACTCACAACGTCACGTGACATCGTGCAACGTATCGGGACTGCTTTGCCATTGCCAGCAATGGGGTGGGCGCGGCTTCCGTGTGACGTGTCTGGTCCACGGGCCGGCAGTTTGACACCCCTGCCTTAGGCCCAACCTCCATTCCTTATAGCGTTTGAAGCAATGAGAAGGGTGGAAAGAAAGCTCCTGGCAGGGGGGGAATGTGGGCTAACATTATCATAGGACAGCCATGTAAATAAAAATATTAACAGCATAAATAATTAGTTGCACTCATTTGGATAAGGGAGACTTCAGCTTTAAGTCAACCATTAAGCAGAACCTGAAATCTTGTTTCATAACTCTCCAAATTGAGCAATAAAGATTTCTGAGAGTTTGCCCAGACTGGAGGCATAAAACTAGAACTGAACCAAAGGGGATAAATTCTTCCCTGGAATTTCCTCCATGACCAAATATCAAAACAACTGATTACAGTACAAATACCTCAACTTGTGCAAGTTGTAACTGACACCAGCTGCCTTTTTTTCATTATTTACATTCTACTTAAGAGTATTAAGTACAGTATTAAGGATCATTATTTACAGTCTACTTACAGTATTAAAGCTATTTCTTTACTAAAAAAAGAAAGCTAAATTTCAGTCTGTAGAATAGAATAGAGCTGGAAGGGACCTTGGAGGTCTTCTAGTCCAGCCCCCTGCTCAAGCAGGAGAACCTATGCCATCTCAAGACAAGTGACTGTCTAGCCTCTTCTTAAAAATCTCCAGTGATAGAGCAACCACGATTTCTGGAGGCAAGCTGTTCCACTGGTTAATTGTCCTCACTGTCAGGAACTTTCTCCTTAATTCCAGGTTGCTTCTCTCTTTGATCAGTTTCCAACCATTGTTTCTTGCCCTGCCCTCTGGTGCCTTGGTGAATAACGTGACCCCATCCTCTTTTTGGCAGCCCCTCAAGTACTGGAATACTGCTATCATGTCACCCCTATTTCTTCTTTTCTTTAGACTGGCCAGATCCAAGTCCTGCAGCCGTTCTTTGTATGTTTTAGTCTCCAGGCCTTTGATCATCTTAGTTGCTCTTCTCTGATTTTTTTTCCAAACTCTCAACATCTTTTTTGTGATATGGTCACCAAAATTGGCTGCAGTATTCCAGGTGTGGTCTTACTATGGTTTTATAAAGCAGTACTAATACTTCGCGTGATCTTGATTCTATGCCTGTTTAAACAACCCAGGATTGTATTAGCTTTTTTGGCTGCTGCTGCACACTCCTGGCTCATGGTGAAGTGATCGTCCACTAGGACTCCAAGGTCCCTCTCACAGTTACTGTTTTTAAGCCAGGTCTCGCCCAGTCTGTACTCGTACCTTTGATTTTTCCTGCCTAAATGTAAAACTTTGCTTTTCCCCCCATTGAAACTCATTTCGTTGGACAGGGTCCATTGTTCAAGTTTGTCAACATCTTTTTGGATCCTGAGTTTGTCTTCTTGGGTGTTGGCTACTCCTCTCAGTTTGGTGTCATTTGCACATTTGATGAGTTCCCCTTCTAAGTCATTTATGAAGATATTCAAGAGTCCTGGGCCTAAGACGGAACCTTGTGGTACCCCACTGCTTACTTCTCTCCATGTGTAGTGCTGTTGAGGACTACTCGTTGAGTATGGTTTGTCAGCCAGCTACAGATCTATCTGGTGGTGATGTTGTCTATTCCACCTTTTTCTAGCTTACCAAGGAGTAGGTTGTAGTCTACTTTATTAAATGCCTTACTGAAGTCTAAGTATACTATGTCCATACATTTCGCTGGTCTATTAGTTTGTTGAAGAATGAAATAAGATTGTTTTGGCATGATCTGTTTTTAACAAATCCGTGCTGGCTATTAGTTATAACTTTGTTTGCTTCTAGTTGCTCGCAGATCTGTTTTTTGATTATCTTTTCCAGGATCTTCCCAGGTATTGATGTTAGACTGATTGGTCTGTAGTTTCCTGGGTCTGTTTTTTTCCCTTTCTTGAAGATGGGAACCACATCAGCCCTTTTCCAATCCTCAGGTATTTCCCCAGTTCTCCAGGATTTTTGAAAGATATGGTGCAATGGTTCTGAAGCTAGGAAACCTCGCTCCCTCCCTTGATTATTTATCATAATCAACCGTCATCATCCCCATCTTACATCACAGTAAACTCCTGGGAACAAAGGATATAACACAATAATAAAAATCATATTAAAAAGGTGCTAGGTAAAATGAGTCCATATTTATAAAAGTCCACATATTGTAAGGAGACCATTTGCAAATACAACAGCAAATCTGGAGCCACAAAGCAAAAAAAATAATGAGGGGCACTGCTAAAGACCACTATTTTTATCCCATCTTTATTAGTTTATAAGTAACAAGGCAGCAAACCTACCCACTTTCATCCTCCTCTTTTCTCCACAATAACAGCAACCCTGTGAAGTGGGCTGGGTTGAGAGGGTATATCAGGCTTAAGCTTTCATGCCTAAGGCAGGACTAGAACTCACCGTCTCCTAGCAGCATCAGAACCATTCCACGCAGCTTCAATTGGCACTTGAGAATGCGACAGCCTTGGTCATAAAGCGGACCGTGAAGGGAGATGCCACCCAAAGCCAATCATCCCATGTTGGCATAATCCTGTACTCCATCAAGTCCTACATAGACCTTGCTGTCCCTCAGATACCCAAACCCCTGTGTCTTTCTCTGAAGTTTCCATACAGCTAACTTCAACTGGCGCCCTCCTCACCAGTTGGTTAATCCCAAACAGCACAAACCCAACCTCTCCTCGACGGGGATTCTTGAAAGTGCAACATCAGTAAAGACTCCAGATCCCATCAGCCCGGATGGAAGTGCCTTATCTTTGTACAAAGCCCTTTGGAGGGTCTAAGCTGTGGCTTAGGATAAAGGGCCAACCAACCCTTTGCTTTCTTTCTTTCTTTCTTTCTTTCTTTCTCTTTCTTTCTTTCTCTCTCCATCCATCCATCCATCCATCCATCCATCCATCCATCCATCTTCTTTCTGTCACAGCCAGCCAGCCAGCCATCAGAATCTTGTCCCATCTTATTACTTTATAAGGAACTCAAGTTGTAAATATACCGAATACTCCTCCCTCCTTTATTTCCCAGCACCACAGCCCTGCGAGGTAGGCTGGCCAGAGAGAGAGAGAGAGAGAGAAGGACTGGCCCAAAGTCACAGCTTGCCTCCTAGAATAAGGCCCTGTAGAGACCCTCGTGGTTTGTTCAACACCCAGGCCGTGCCGGGTGGGCATCATGGGAGCTGGAGTCCAGCCCCTCCGGCGGGCAACTGTTTGGGGACGACACTCCGCCGCGACGAGGCCTACGGTCCCCGCCCTCCGGGCCCCCCATTCCGCCCCACCAGGCCCGGACGGCCCCGAGCCCGCTCTCACCGGGCGCCAAGGCGCACAAGACGATCCCGCGAAGGACCCAGGCCGCCGCCCTCGCCTTCATCCTCCGGCCGCTGCAAGGGGCCGCTTCCTCCTCCTCTTCAATAGCCGCCATCTTGCCGGCAACTTCCGCTTCCTGCCCAGGCTGGGCTCTCTAGCGCGGCGGACCCTTCTCTATGGTTCCGGGCGGCGGTTCCTTCCGGTTTCCGTGAGAAGAGCGTCGGCTTGGCGCCTTCCTCCTCCTCCGATAGGGAGCGCTAGACCCGCGCCGCTCTTTCCCTATCGCTGGTACCTAGCCGGAAGCGGAAGTGGGGGAGTGGGCGCCGTCCCGGCAGCGGTGACGTGGAGGCGGCGGCGGCAGCAGCAGCTGAGGAGGCCACGGGACGCGGCGGAGATGCTCACCAAGTTCGAGACCAAATCGGCCCGCGTGAAAGGTCGGCTGGGCGCCCAGGGGAGCAGCGTTGCTGAGGGCGGGGGTCTCTTTCCCGGCTGGCTTGGAAAACCGCTGTGGGGGTCTCAGTCAGGGCCCGGCGGGGGGGGGGTTGAACCCTGCCCCGGTGCATTTGCAGCAGAAGACGCGGGTCTCGTTTTATCTTCGGTTATTCCAGTGTTTCTCAAGCTGGGCCACTTGAAGGTGGGAGGACTACAATTCCCAGAATCCCCCAGCCAGCCTGCTTCAAAAAGGATGGACTTCAACTCCAGAATACCCCAGCCAGCCTGCTTACATATAATTCCCCAGCCAGCCTGCTTTAAGATGGGTGGACTTCAACTCCCAGAATTCCCCAGGCACCTATGATGTGCTGGCTGGGGAATTCTGGGAGTTGAAGTCCACCCATCTTCAAGTGGCCCACTTGAGAAACACTGGGTTACTCAGTTTAAATCCTCCCCTTTCCCCCGCACAGCGCTCCAGAAGGCTAGCTGCAACAAAGCAATAAGCAAAACCAACATCCGTCTAAAGCAGATTTTACAGAGGATTCGAAACCCCCAAGTTTCACGTATACAAAGATTTTATTCACCGGGTAGTTGGAAGTCTTGGCTGAGTTTCCCAATGACAAAATGTTGCCTCCGTGCATATCAACTGAATAAATTTCTAGCATAGTCAAATGATTCCCCCCCCCCCAATTTCTATAGCCACTTCTGCATCGGCTCATAATTGTAAAACTATAAAACCGTTAAACCATTACAAACATTAAAACAATAAAATGATACAAAAAAGACGTTGAGACTCTAGGAAAAGTGCATAGAAGAGCAACACTGATGGTCAATGAACTGGAAACTAAAACATATGATGGGACAATTTGCAGAAACTGGTATGAAGAGAAAGGATTAGGGGCGACATGATAGCAGTCTTCCAATATTTGATGGGCTGTCACAGACAAGAGAGGGCCAGCCTATTCTCCAAAGCACCTGAAGGCAGGACAAGAAGCAAAGAGACTTTGCTTCTTAGCAAAGAGAGAAGCAACCTAGAATTAAAGAGAAATTTCCTGACAGTGAGAACAATCAGTGGAACGGCTTCTCTCCGGAGATTGTGAGTGCCCCATTGCTGGAGGTTTTTAAGAAGAGACTGGACAGCCATTTGTCTGAAATGATATAGGTTCTGCTTGTGGAGGGGACTGGATTAGAAGCCCCTTCCATCCCTATGATTCTGTGTTCTAGAATTCTATGTTCTAGAAGTTCTTGCTTCTACAGGTATCAAAACAGGTGGAAAGTTATGTGTTTTGGGCACTGGGCACATCTGCAGAGTAAATACACTGCTGTTGTGATTTTGCAAAGATCTAATAGAAAGTTAAGAGTTCTCATTGGCTGGTGTCATAAACCATACTATCATCTGTTATTACCCACCTGACCTGTGTTGTGGGAATCCAACCACATCTGAGTCTTGGCACAGTTTATAGAAAATGCCAGTACTGTATTAAGTTAGGGAAAAATTGAGCTAAGTAATTGGTTTGTTAATTGTAAACAATGACAAGGTTCTTAGCCTGGTGTTCCTTTGCATCCAAGCCGGAAAGGTAGATCAATATCTCTTTATTTATGCGTAAGTAAAAGGAGAGGGCTTCCATGGATACATGGTGAGAGGCCCTTAAAAAGGTAAAAAAAAGTCACTTAATATATAGGTCAAAACATAAAGTTCAAAGTTGTGCATAGATCTTGCCTCTGGCCTGTCTGAACCAGTCCTTATCAGAATTTCACATTTTTGTTTGTCATTTCAAAGAACTAGAAACATTAATTAAAGGCACAGCTAGTTATTGAAAACATTAGTCAAAGAGACACCCCTCTCCTGCTCCTATCAGATTTCTCCACTGAAAAGTTGTAAATTTTCCTTAGTTTATGACCAGTTGCTTAACAGCAACAGACCCCACACCAAGATATTTCCGACCCAATTCTGATGTCCAGGGGTTCCCCCCCCCCAAGTCACATCAACGCTTGGTAACCAGCCTGCATTTATGGCTGTTTGCTGTGTCCCATTGGTCATGTAATCGTGCTTTAGGATGTTTTTGCTCAAACCCGACATTTTCTTCCGGTTTTCAGCAAAAATGGCCCATTATGAACTATGGGTTCTCTTTGCAACCATGGTGGTTGCTTAGCTAGACACAACCACTGCAAACAAGGTCATAAAATGATTCCAGTCATGGGGTGACCCTCTTTATGACCATCGCAAATTACAACGATAGTGGGAAGGCTCCATTACGATTGTCAGTCATGGTTTTCTGCATGCGCTGTGGAAAATAAAAACAGCAGCTGACTTCCAAGAAACACGTATAGTTTTTACCTCTGTTTTCAGGGCTGAGCTTTCACCCTAAGCGACCTTGGATCCTTACGAGTTTGCACAATGGGGTGATCCAGCTCTGGGACTATCGGATGTGCACCCTCATTGACAAATTCGATGAACACGATGGTAAGTGATGGTTACCCTGTGTGCATGTAAGCCGGGCCGCTTGCCTGTAAAACGTGAGAGGCTGCCTTGCTGACATCAGCCTGCCTTGCTGGATCTAATTGGACGGAACCCAGTCTGCCCAAGATTGATTCTGCAGAACTGGAGAAATAAAATACTATATAGGCAAAGTAGATCCTGTAGCGGATGAGTTTCATTCAACAGAGGGAAGGAGTGAGCAAGAGTATGCCAGAAGGAAAAAAAGAAAGAAAAATCACCAGCAGCAGAGGGGAAATACGGCCGTTGAAAAAACAGTGGAAAGCCTCACCTCTCCTCTTGATTCCTCTGCGACTCTCAGCATTTTATATTTGCCTTCCAGGACCTGTCAGAGGGATCGATTTCCACAAGCAGCAGCCGCTCTTCGTCTCCGGAGGGGATGACTATAAAATCAAGGTAAGATTGGGTGGTGGAAGCTGTTGGGTTGGGACGGAGACATCTTCAAAAACCTGTGGAGGGAAGCAGGATGGTGGTCTGACTGACCCTCTAAATTGACCCATTCAGCTGCTGTTTTCCCTTGAGTGCAGGTTGCCCTTCACTTACAACGGTCCGTTTACTGACCGTTCAAAGTTACAACGGCACTGAAAAAAAGTGATTTATGACCGTTTTTTCCACAGTCATTGCGGCATCCCTATGGTCAAGTGATCAAAATTCAGATGCTTGTCAACTGGTTCATGTTTATGACGGTCGCAGTGTCCCAGGGTCACGCGATCCCGTTTTACGACCTTCTGACCAGCAAAGTCAGTGGGAAAGCCAGATTCACTTAACAACTGTGTTACTAATTTCACAGCTGCAGTTATCCACTTAACAGCTGCGGCAAGAAAGGTCGTAAAATGAGGCAAAACTCACTTAACAACTGTCTTGCTTAGCAACAGAAATGTTGGACTCAATTGAGGACTATCTGTATAAACAAGAGATTGGAACAGACTTGTAAGGTGGACATGTAGGTAGAAAACCTCTTGAGAGGCCCCGTGTTGGGCCCTCTCCTAACGGGGAGAACCATTAACCAGTGAACAGCTTGCCTTCAGAAGTTGTAGGTGCTTTCTCACTGGAGGTTCAGACAGCCACCTGTCTGAAATGGTATAGGGTCTCCTGCTTGAGCAGGGGGCTGGAGTAGAAGACCTCCATTCTGATTCTGAATCGTGTGTGATCTGTAATTAATTAAAGGAGGAAAAAATACAGCCATCTAGGATTCGCATTATTGATGCCTGTGCTTTTCTCCTCAAGGTCTGGAATTACAAACTGCGCCGTTGTCTCTTCACACTGCTGGGCCACCTGGATTACATCCGCACCACCTTCTTCCACCACGTGAGCCCTGTTTATGTCCTTTTGTCTCTAAGCATTCGGCAGCACCCCGGAACGTTTCTTTGGGGTTTTGGGAACCGTAAAACGTTGCCAGGCTCTCTTCTGCACTGGGCCCTGCCTGCCTGCCGTCCGAGAGAAAACTCTCGTCTCTCTTCTTCCTAGGAATATCCCTGGATCCTCAGTGCGTCCGATGACCAGACCATCCGGGTGTGGAACTGGCAGTCCAGAACCTGCGTTTGGTAACCCTCATCCCCAGCAGTCGTTTCAGAATTAAAATGGTTTTGTTTTTGTTTCGTGGTTTGCAGACGTTGGCCTCGCCCCTCTGGCTGTTGTTGGTCACCGCATAACAGATCCCAAACAGAATGCTTGTGTAAGGGCTGCGGCTGGTGAGGCTGAAAGTGCGGCCACACAGCACTCTTGCACTCGTACAGATGGCGGGCTACTCCTCTGCATGTGTGTACAGGGAGTCCTCGACTTACAACCATTTGTTTAGCAACTGTCTGAAATGACGACAACCCTGAAAAAATTATGACCAGGCTTCACATTTACAAGCGTTGCAGCACCCCTGTGGTCACATGATCAAAATTCAGCTGCTTAGCAACTGGCATGGATTTATAACTGTTGCAGTGTCCGTGTGTGTGTGTCTCACACGATCAGCCTTTTCCACCTTCCCAGCTGGCTTCTGATGAGCAAAGTCAAAGGGGGAAGCTGGATTCACTTAACAACCGTGTGATTCATTTAACCTCAGTGATTCACTTAACGGTGACAAAAAAGGTAGCATCTGGCATGACTCACTTAACAACCGCTTTGATTACCAATAGAAATTCTGCTCCCAATTGTCATAAGTCGAGGACAACCTGTAGCTTTTTCAATATTTGCTATAAAAGCAAGACTTCTGCGGGTTGATGCGTGTACCAGGTTGAGTATTTGGGGAAAAGAGCTTTGAGGCATAGCTGAGTGAGACGCCCGTTATAGATATAGTAAATCACATTGTAGGCCGTCCTTGATGCACGACTGTAATTGAGCTCAGAACCGCAGTCGTTAAACGGGTTCCCAGGTTATAGCACCTGATTTTACGACCTTTTTTGCAGCAGTCATTAAATGAATCCATTGTACTCAATAGGCACTTTTTTCTGGAAACTTGAAATAAACATTGGAAAGAAATCAGCAAAAAAGAGAGCCCCAAATCGCATTCCTGTGACTTCAGGGTGCCGGCGAGCGAGTTGCCCAGCTCCCAAAATGCAGTCGCCTCACGGTCCAGGGGGTGGGAGGCAGCCCTTGTCATTCTGAGGCCTGGTCATAAGTGGATCTGGGGAGACCCGTCCTAACTTTGACTGACTGCTTGGCAACCAGTCAGTCCCCGAGGGCTGCTGCTACTGCTACAGCTTCCCCGAAGCACCTTTTCAGTGCTCAGAGCTCGCAGGCGTTACAGTCTCTGACCTGCAGCTGCTTTGAAGGGAACTCGGGACGATGTTTCCTAGTTTTGCCAATGAAGCGTCCGCAAGGGCGCAACCAAGCTCAGAGAGCACGGATCCCTGAGCTACAGATGCTCTCTTTGGTTGGTACTCACGATGATGTTTGTCTTGAATCTCGAGAGGGCCAATTGCTGCATTTTTCCCCCTCTTCTTTCTAGTGTATTGACCGGACATAACCATTATGTGATGTGCGCCCAGTTCCATCCTTCCGAGGACCTGGTCGTGTCTGCCAGTTTGGACCAGACTGTGCGCGTTTGGGATATTTCTGGTGAGCTGCTCAGGTCAAGGGGGTTATCCAGCAGCGGGACTGCGCTTGGGACTGCACTTGCTGAAACCAGCCTGGGGCTGCAGTGAGAGAGAAGCCGGAGGGGAGATGGACAGTATGGGAACAGCGGGGCCCCCCAAATTAGGTAGAGGTTAGGGTTTTACTGAACTCCCTGCCTTGACCCTGTGGGAGGGGTTGGTGAGTCTCCTCAGGGTTAGGAAAGTTACATTTCTCACTGATTGTAGAACAACCACTCTCCAGTTCCTGACGAAACAGATTTAAAAAAGAAGGGGTGTGTGTGAGAAGAATGAAATAGGAGTTCAGACGCTAGAGTGAAAAAAGTGAAACAATGAGGGTGGGCATACCAGAGTGTGAGAGTGTGAGATTGTAGACCTTTTAGAACTATCTCTGGTTTTTTTGTTTTTTTGTTTTTTCCAGTATTAACTGTAATTTCTGTCAGATTCTGGTTAAGCCAGTGTTCCTCAAACTTGGCCATTTTGATATATGTGGATGTCAGCTCCCAAAATTCCCCAGCTGGCATGAATTCTGGGAGTTGAAATCCCATCACCTTAAAATCACCAAGTTTGAGAAATGCTACTTACGCAGACTGCGCACTGCGCTCTCCTGGACAATACGTAAGACGGGTGGATCTTATCTGGTGGAAAAGCTTTGCCCCTGTGCCAAGGAAGAAAGGAAGGTATTACCTCAGCGCTGGATCTCCATAGTTGATCTCCTTTTGATCAACATTTGTCCAGAATGGTATGGGGTCTCCTGCTTGAGCAGAGGGTTGGACTAGAAAATCTCCAAGGTCCCTTCCAACTTCGTTCCTCTGTATTGCTTTGATCAGCAACAGCCCCAGACTTCGATTGTGGTGTAGTCTTGGGGACACAGAGACAACAGGCCTTTTGCCTTTGAGATCTGTTGCATCTGGAGGCCTCCAGGATGGGTCCAGCTCTTGTTGAGAGGAGCAGATCTCAGAGAAGAGTTGAAATAAGGTTGCTGGAGAGGACCATGGTCTGGCTTCCCAGGATACGTGCTCAGTGAATCTAAGCGTGAGAACTCCCAATTGGCAATTTCCTGGTGGGCAGACTTCAACTCCCATAATTCTCATCAATGGTTATGCTGTAGACTGTAGAATTGTGGGACTTGAAAGTGTCAGGTTTGGGAGATGCTGATTTAGAAGGAAGAAGCTTTAGCCCTCGGTGAGCGTGTGTGTGTATGTGATCCGCCCACTGCTTTCTCAACTGCAGTTCTTGGCTTAGTGGGTTGCTGGGGTTTTGTGGCACACATTCAGAGATGACCCAGCTGTGTTGGGGAAGGGGAGGGGGGTGTTGAGGAGGCTGTGCTTGGCATGAGTCCATCGCTTCCTCCGCCAGCACCCAGGCGGTGAGCTTTGCCTGCTCTCTCAGCAGAGGCCCTGGAATGACTTGAAAGGCCTGGAAATGTTCCCGGGGTTTTCACACTTCTGGAGTTGCTGAATTGATGCTTTCACGGTCTGTGCAACCCGACCCGTTTCATCCATCTCCCCTAACGGTGTCCGTGGAGATTCTCAGTCATCGCGGTCACGGTTGTCTCAAAGGTTTCACTTCTCATCCAAGAAGCTTCTTCAGTGGTGAAGCTTCTTGAACTGAAGAAGCTTCTTGGATGAGAAGCGAAACGTCTTCAAGAACAAACAAAGTTGTCTTTCGGAAAAGCACTTTGAGGCAACTCTTCCAGCAGGACTCTCTTGTGTGAACATCAGCTTGATAGACGCTCCCTTTGGTTTTAATTCTGGCTAAGTAAGTTTGGAAGCATCACCTTTTCAGCTAAGTCTTGTTTTTGGCTGAGTCTCAGCCACGTGATTCGCTTAACATCGGCAGTAAAAACGGTGATAAGATCAGGTCAACTCATGCGATGACTCGACTTACGACCGCACCAACGATGGAAATTCCAGTTCCAATTGTGATTGTAAGTTGATGACTGCCTGTATTTTTTCGGCTAAGTCAGCATCAGGAATGGGGGGGGGGATACACCCCAACCCTACCAGAACCTGTAAAATCACTGCCAGTTTGTAACACTGAAGGTTGAGGTGATTTTTAAAAACGATCGGACGGTTCATTAACTTTTCATTCAAACGATGTTTTCATCTGGGCCTCATTTTCTGACGTGCCATTCGACAACCACGGGTGGTCCTTGGCTCCAAATGGTTGACGCCCTCTTTTTAGGGTACAGGTGGTTCTCATGACCACAATTGAGCCCAAAATTTCTGTGAATTTTGCTCAATTTTCCGAACTTTCTTGCCACAGTTGTTAAGTGAATCACTGCACTTGTTAAGTTAGTAAACAGGGTTGTTAAGTGAGTCTGGCTTCCCCATTGACTTTGCTTGACAGAAGGTCACAAAAGGGGATCACACGACCCTGAGACACTGCAACGGTCATAAAATGAAGCAGTTGCCAAGGGTCTGAATTCTGATCACATGACCGTGGAGATGCTGCAACGATTGTAAGTGTGAAAAATGGTCCTAAGTCACTATTTTCAGTGCTGCTGTAACTTTAGTCACTGAACGGTTGTAAGTTGAGGACTACTTTATTTCATTCTGAAATAGAGTTTTTCTCGGATTCATGGCGCTTTGTGCTGCATTCCCAACTCTTGAGATTTCCAAAACTTTATGTCTGTCTTGACAAAAGAGATCAATTAGAACATTGCAAGGGCCCGGGGGAGAATCCAGCCCCCCATTCACTTGTAGGGCAAGGCTGCTGCTGAGAGAGAGGGTAAAGGCAGCCAATATGGGTCTGGCTTCCAGTTGCATTTTGCATGCAAAATTGTAACGATGAAGCCGTTTGCTTGTAAAACTAACGGTGACTTTTCAGGATTGGTGAAAATAACCTCTGCTAACTTCTCTGCATTCCTCTAATTTAAAATTTGGTCCTAAACCTTGAGCGGACCGGGCGGGGAGATACGTGGAATGATATTGCAGCTGTAAAAACAGCAGGGTGGTTTACTTTATAACAAAATGGCTGACCTCTGCAGCTGCGATCTTAACCCAGAGCTTCTGTCCTAAAAATCTGGGCTTGGTGTCATTCTGTCAGTCCGAAGGCTGGGAAGAGGGAAGTCCTGCAGACTAAGCATGATGGGGCAGAGGTGTCCAACCTTGGCCACTTTCAGACTTGTGGGCTTCAAATTCCCCAGGGGAATTTAGGGAAACACTCCCCAAATAACAAAAGTGTCTGGTGGGGGGGGGGTGGCCCAACCCTCTCGCTCTGGTCTCTAACCTTCTGCTGATTTTAGCCTTGCTTTTAACGCCCTCCGACTATCGGGCAAGCCTGACTCATCCATCTGCCCGTAACAGCTCGACGTCTGTCTAATTTCCCCCAATCTTTCTCGCATCTACCCTTTTCTCTTTCTCTCCTCTCTCCCTCCTTGTTCATCCCCACCACATGTCAGAGCTGGTTCATTCTGTGCGTGTCTCCGTTCCCTCTCGATTTGTGTAGTGACCTCAGAAATTTTCCATCCATTGCTCAGTTCTCTCGGATCGATTTGACAGCTTTACGTGCCTTGATTTCTCCTGGAGCAGGTATCTGTGTGGTTGCTTCTATTTTTGACTCCGCTTCCCTGTGGATCCTGGATCCCCCTTGGATTTGCAGATCACTTCTTGGAAGTGCCTCTCTCCTACATTCACCCCACCACCGTCTTCACAGTGAACTCTTTCCTTCCTTTCCCCCTCCTAACGTCTAAACGTGGTTGGAGGCTACGTTGCGCCTGCATCCGAGACCCATCCACTGCTCTATTGATCCATTTTTTCAGCCTCATTCTCCAAGGGATTAAGCCTCACTTGAGCCCAAATTGGTGCCTTTCCTTTCCTGATTGCAGAGGTTGTGTGGCTTTGCCTGGTGCATTCCAAGTACGTGTGGAAACCCCCTTCCCTGGGAGAGAGGCTCATTAGAGCTATACAGCCTCTGACGTCTTTTCTCCATGGTCTGTTCTGCTCAGAAAAAAAACGAGTATTTCCTTCCATCTTTCCCTTTTTCCATCTTTATTTATTAATATGGCCTTTACTTCCTCTGCCCCACAAATTCCCTCTCCTGCCCGAAGGTCTAAGAAAGAAGAATTTATCTCCTGGAGCCGTGGAGTCCGAGGTCCGGGGCATCACCGGCGTGGATCTTTTTGGCACCACGGACGCTGTGGTGAAGCATGTCCTTGAGGTACTCTGGGGTGGGGGGAGGAGGAGGAGGAGGAGGAGGAGGGTACCTTCCTGTTAGAATTATTGGGAAATAAAAGGAATTGTTGACAAGGCCCTCAGATCTTTTTCGAGTGATTGACGTTAGAGGTGGACTTCAAAGGCTGATCAGGAACCCGGCTCTGTTGCAGGCCTGTTTGGTGGGATGACATCTGCACACGGAGCCTTTTGTGGAGACGGGATAAACTAAATGTCTTAGACCAGAGTTCCCCAACCTTTCCGGTTTTGTGGCCCGGTGCTTGGTGGGGGGGAGGAGAGGGGATGGTTGCACATGAGCGGCGGGCAAGCGTGTGCGCCTGCTGCTTGCACAAGTGGGGACGTGCGTGCGTGCTCGTCTGCCACTTCTGTGCCCCGGTTCTGAACAGTTCAGGAGTTAGAGACCCCTGTCTTAGACCAGGAGTGTCCAACATTGGCAATTTTAAGCCTTGTGGACTTCAACTCCCCGAATTCCCCAGCCAGCACGGATACTATACATCTCATGTAGTAATCCTGCTTTCCAGCACTGCTTATGAGACCTGCTCCCCAACCCACGCCCTTATTTTGAAGCTGTTTTTTTCTTTTTTAGGGACACGATCGTGGGGTAAACTGGGCGGCTTTCCACCCCACCATGCCCCTCATCGTCTCAGGGGCTGATGATCGGCAAGTCAAGATTTGGAGGATGAACGGTAAGCCACTCCCCCTTTTCTTTTCTTTTTTGCAAATGACAGAACGTAAGGATCAAGCTCCATCAGCTGAGCTCTTGCCTTGTTTCGGTCTCAAGAGAATGTGTGGATTTGGCCATTTGACCGTGGTCTGTGTGAATCTTGGCTGGCAGGGGTCTAGGACAAGTCGCCGTGGCCCACTCCCCGTGGCCACCTCGCCGCGGGACAAGAGTTAAACTAATATCGAAGAAATGCTGGAATAGAATCATTAAAGAAAGGATGCCAAAGGAGGGACAGAATGAACTGTGAATGACAAAAATTAAAGTATTTTTAAAAATTATTTTAAATAATTAAATTGAATGTTTGAATTGTCCCATTCCGTGGCTTGCAGAGAAGGAGGGCTCGGCTGCTGCCGAACAAGCCTGCTCTGGGGCTGGGGGCCGGGGGATGCTGCAACGTTGGCTTTCTGCTCCCCCTAAACCTACACCGGTAGCCTTTGACTTAAGAACATTTGGTCGGTGATTGTTCGAATTTACAGCGGCACTGAGAGAAATGACTTACAGACCGGTTCTCACACTTATGACTACTACAGTTGTCACCAGGGTCATGTATTCGCCATTTGGGAACTTCCCAGCTGGCTTCCAGCAAGGTCACAGGTGGCGGTCACATGATGTCACAGTGATTCACTTAACACCACCAAAGGAGGTGGTAAAATCGGATGGGATGCCTCACTTAACGGCCACGTATTGCTGAATTTTTCAGTCTCTGTTGTCGTAAGTCAAGGTCTACCTGTAGGAACCAATGAGGTGCTTCAGATTGTGCTACAGGGAGCCCTTGACTTGTGACCACACTTGAGCCCCAAATTTCCGTTGCTAAGAAAGGCAGTTGTTCTGAGGCTTGCCCCCATCTTACGACCTTCTTCGGCACAGTTGTTAAGCGAATCACTGCAGTTGGTAAGTGAATCATGCGGTCGTTGAGCGAATCCGGCTTCCTCCATTGGCTTTGCTTGCTGGGAAGGTCGCCAATGGCCGTCGCGCGAGCCCAGGACGCAGCGGCCCCTGGAAATGCACGCCGGTTGCCAAGTGCCCCAAGTTTGATCGTGTGACTGTGGGGGATGTTGCGACGGTCACGTGAGGACCAGTCATAAGTCACTTTTCTCAGTGCCATTTTAACTTTGAATGGTCACTAAGCGAATGGTGATAAGTTGAGGACGGCTTGTGCTGACTTGAAAACATGAAACTCGTCCTTCTCTTTTATGGGATCCAGAAGCAGCAGGCAGAGCGCTGCTCAGCGCAGCTTCCCAACCACTGGGCCTCTTTGCTTTCCCCTTCACGGTGTCCGCTTCCCACTGACCGTTGTCCTCCCCTCCCCTTCAGAGTCCAAGGCCTGGGAGGTGGACACCTGCCGCGGCCATTACAACAACGTCTCCTGTGCCGTGTTCCACCCTCGGCAGGAGCTCATCCTCAGCAATTCGGAGGACAAGAGCATCCGAGTCTGGGACATGTCCAAACGGTAAGCGCCCTTTGCGTCTGGGCCCTCTCCCCATCCCTGCCCCACTTGTTTGAGGTGCTGGCCTAGAAACTAGGAGACAGTGAGTTCTAGTCCCGCCTCAGACCTGAAAGCTGGCTGGGTAACTTTGAGCCACTCACCAGGAGACAGTGAGTTGCAGTCCTGTTTTTGGCATGACAGCCGGCTGGGTGACTTTAAGCCACTCACTAGCAGGTCACTAGGAGACTGTGAATTCTAGTCCTGTCTTGGACATGAAAGCCAGCTGGGGGAAAGCCAGTCACTAAGAGACGTAGGCGTGAAAGCTGACTGGGGTAAGCGGATATCTTAAAGTGGCCAATTTTGAGAAAGGCTGATCAAGGTCAGTTTTCGGCACTTTAAGAGCCCTGGTGGTGGTGCAGTGGTTAGAATGCAGCACTGCAGGCGAATTCTGCTGACTCCCGGCTGCCAGCATTTGGGCAGTTCGAATCTCACCGGCTCAAGGTTGACTCCGCCTCCATCCTTCCGAGGTCGGTAAAATGAGGACCCAGATTGTTGGGGACAAAGGCTGACTCCGTAAACCGCTTAGAGAGGGCTGGGAAGCACCGTGAAGAGGGACATACGTCTAAGGGCTATGGCAATTGCTATGAATCCTGAAACGAAAATTTCAAGACTGACGCAATCAGTCCCCCATGGATCTGGAGATTTTAATGTATGCTCCGTGGCCTTTTTTCTTTTTTTTTGCCCACATTCTTTGCTCCCTCTTTTATCCATCCCTAAATTCCAAGCCAAACAATTCACTGCCGGTTGTTTTTGTTTCTCTCTGCCTCCCTTCATCCCCAGCACGGGCGTTCAGACCTTCCGCAGGGATCACGACCGCTTCTGGGTGTTGGCGGCCCATCCGAACCTCAACCTCTTCGCGGCAGGTAAAGGGTCTCCGTGTGGCCCTCGGCCGGGGCCGAAAAATCAGCTCTTCAGGGGGAGGGCGGCCCTGAAAGGGTAATCCGGGGTTGTGTTTGGGTTTTTTTTTGGCTACACCTCATCCCCACCTTATAGAAGTCCCCGACTCACAAGCATTTGTCTAGGGACCAAAATTATGACGGCGCTGAATGGCTGGTCCTTGAACTTATGACCTGAGGTCCATGTTCTTGGTGCCTAGCAACCAGCTCACATCTATGACGGTTGCAGCGTCCCAGGTCACGTGATCATCATTTGCCATCTTCCCAGCCAACGGATGAACAAAGTCAGTGAGGACACTGGGGGAAAAAAGGTTGCAAATTGCGATCACGTGATGTCTCACTTTACGACCCTGCCCAAAAAGTCTGTAAAATCAGGTGTGTGGTCACGTGATGCCTCGCTTAATGACCATACCGCTTAACAACAAATTTTCCTGCCCAATTGGCTGGTTAATTGAGGACCACCAGAGGAGGAGGAGGACTGGAGGGGGTCCTGGTTGCTCTCTGAGCTCTGAGTTATTTTCTTGCAGATGTTTCATTGCCAAACTAGGGAACATCTTCAGTGCTGGAAGGGAGGGGGACTTCCTCTCTGCCCGATCGGTGTTGGCGGGAATGTTCTTGGCGGTTCCTTGCTTCGGCTGTGATTTACTGTTCAACTGTTTATTAGATTGGGTATCTCCTTGCTCGGGGTAGCGTTTACTGCTTGGTTGTCAGAGACCAAAGTCCGTTTCCCTCCCAGCACTGGTGAGTTTACCTAATTTGGGAAATGAAATGTCTGCAAGAAAACAACCAAACTCAAGAGAGCCCCAAGGAGCCCAGAAACCTGGTCCAAGGGGGTCATGAAGTTGCGTTCATTGCCCAAACTGGGTACCGCTGCCCTTCTGGAAGGTCTCTGCTCCTTTGTTTCCCAGGTCACGATGGAGGGATGATCGTCTTCAAGCTGGAGCGGGAGAGGCCGGCTTACGCCGTGCACGGCAACATGCTCTACTACGTCAAGGACCGCTTCCTCCGCCAGCTGGACTTCAACAGCTCCAAAGATGTGGCCGTCATGCAGTTGAGAAGGTGGGGGGGGGTCTTTCCTTCCTTCATCGGGGGTCTTCCTCCTCCATTTAGTACAGAGGAGGGGGATTCCCTGACCTCAAGGCGCTCTGGGGCTTCCCCCCCTTTTCTTTTCCACTCCTCATACTTGCCTAGGACCATCCTTGGGCCTTGAATGAGTAGCGGATGAGTAGAGTTCCCAACTGCTAGGATATAGAGTGCAGGTAGTCCTCGACTTATAACCGTTTGTTTAGTGTCCGTTCAAAGTTACAACGGCACTGGAAAAAGTGACTTATGACCATTTTTCACACGGTCATTGTAGCATCCCCAAGGTCACATGATCAAAATTCGGACACTTGGCAGCTGACTCGTATTTATGACGGCCGCAGCGTCCCGGGGTCATGTGATCTCCTTTTGTGACCTGATGGGCAAAGTCAATGGGGGAAGCCTGATCCACTTAACGACCGTGTCACTAACTTATCAACTGCAGTGATTTACTTAACAAATGTGGCAAGAAAAGTCGTAAAATGGGGGCAAAGCTCATTTAACAAATGTCTCACTTAGCAACATAACCTTTGGGCTCAATTGTGGTCGTAAGTCGAGGACTACCTATATTCCACTTTTGATTGGGGAACACACAAAAATAGTCATACAGCACTTTGACTCAGAACGAAGGTGAGCCTGGAATTCAGACATTTTCTTCCAGGAGGAGGAAGAGTTAGAGAAAAAAAATGGAAAACACAGACAACAGTGCTGTGCAGTGTGTTGTGTATTGCAGGTCGTCCTCAACTTACGACCGTCATGGAGCTGGCCTGTTACGGTTGTAAGTCACGAGGGTATATAAAGTGGGTCATCCTGTGACCGACCTGATTTTATGACTTTTTGTTTTTTTTGTGGCAGTCGTTAAGTAAATCACCAGGATTGTGCAGTGAACATCGTGACCCATTTTTTGTTCTGAAAATCAGATATAAATGCTGGTTTATGGCAAAAAAAGGCCACCTGGGATGCTGTAAATGCGGTCTGGTTGCTGAGGGCTACAAATGCAGCCGGGTGACCGCAGGAGGGGGCTGGCTGCTGGAACTTTGGGCCCAGATCGTTAGAAACATTTGGGAGGGCCCATCGTAACTTCCAACGGCCGCTGAGCGATGGTCGTGAACTCAACTTACAACCATTTGTTTAAGGACTGGGTTAGGGTTAGGGCTACAGTTCAGCGGCACTGGAAAAAGTGGCTTACGGGTTTAGCATCGGACCCCCCAATCTCTCTTTGTCTCCCTTCTCACTATCCATGAGGCGCTATCTGGAGAATCCACACTGTGCCTCCCAAATGCAAAAATTCCAGAATTTCTATTTCGTCCTTTAGGCGAAAGAAATAAAACCCTCTTTGGAGAATAGGCGGGGAAGCAGTGCCGTGTATATATATATATATATTTTCCCCTGAACCTTTTCATCTCTGGATTGCTGCAGAAACCCTGAGGGGACGGGAGCTGAGGGTGGGCCAGGCTGGAGGAAGAGCAGATGCTTAAGCGGCTCTGAGTAGGCAGATGGGAACCCAGCTGAGGCTCCGGTCTGGCTCCGTGCCCCCCCCCCCCATTCTCCTCCCTGGCCAAGGAGGAGACGCTCTTTCTGGGGAGGTTTTCAGCCCGGCAGCTTTGCCCTCCTTCCCTTCTCAGCGTTTTGTTTGGGTGGTGGTCCCCAATAATCGTCAGTATATCTTTGGGAGACCAGAGTGTCGATTTATGACTTACTGGTCTATTAAACTTTCATGCTGCCCATCTTGCCTCGAGGCGATTCTTGCTTGCTTACAAATTAAAAACCAGATGAAACATTTTAAACATTAGGACATTTTAAACCATAAATATTAGCAGTAGCATTGAGTTAAAACTGACAAAAGTTGGGAAGGAAGGGAGGAATCTGCCTAGTGGGTGAGTGGGGTCTTAGCCTATTAACCGCCTCCAGAGTGACACGTCCCCGTGGTGACCTCAGGCCAGCTGGCAGAGCCAAATCTTTGGGCCCTTCTGGAAGGCCAAGAGGATGGGGGCAGATCTCACCTCGGGGGGCACGACGTTCCGGAGAGTGGGAGCATGGCAGAAAAAGCCCACCAGCCGGAATTCCTTGACCGACGGGGCCCACAGCAGGCCCCTTCTGCCGGCTGGGTGGGACGGGCCAAATCCTATTCTTTTTTTTTTATTCAGAAAATTAAATACACACTCGAAAAGAAAAAAATAATTTAACAGAGGCAAAACAAAACTAGACAAGAACATTAAAAAAAGTGAATTAAAAAGAACAAGACCAAAACACACATTATCCTCCCTAGTTGAACACTGGCAAATCTATTGCAACACGATAGCTTCCCACCTTGCGCAGCAGGTCCAAAGTTTATAAGCTTCTACATCTATTTGCGACCCAGTTGACCTGTCCTATGTTACATATGTGAAAGAAAGAATAGTTTTCAGGTTAGACAACAGGGAGCGAAAGGCACTCTGTTACCCACGGATGAAGGCAAATCTGTGTGCCCCAGGATGATGCTGCAGGGTCCCATCCGGGTCGGTCACCAGGGCCAGGCGGTTTGGCCTTGCCAGCTTTCGGAGCCATCTGCAGGTGGCTTCTCTCTCACCAGGATGTGTCCGGTGTTGCAATGTAGTCGTGGAAAGTCTACGGTTCCTCCGACTGTTGAAGGATTGTGGTTGGTGGGCACCAGTCACGCCATGCTGAGCTGACCTAGGGCAGGGCCTCCTACTCCCCAGGGCTCCTGGCACTTTGGCTCCTTCCTCTGACTTGTCTCTCGATGCCCGGGCTGCCACCCGGAGCCGGCTCCACTCCTGACCTTCCTCTCCTCTCCTCTCCTCTCTCTCCTGCAGCGGCTCCAAGTTTCCTGTCTTCAACATGTCCTACAACCCTGCGGAGAATGCTGTGCTCCTTTGCACGGTAGGTGGGAGACGCCCAGCTGGACTAGGTTGGGGGGGGCAGAGCAGCTGGGGGGGGGCTGCTGCCTTCCACAGCTGTCTCGGCCAGAAGCCGCACGGTGGAAGTCGTCTTCCTTCACGGAGGGGTGGCAGAGGGCGTGGCTGCCTGCAGACAGATGTGTAAAATCTCCATCCAAACACGGTCTTCTCTTCTCTCTGGTTCTGCATTTGCAGTCCAGGTAGTCCTAGGCTTAGGACCATAACTGAGCCCAGCAGTCGTTAAGTGGGTCATCACATCACTGTGTTCAATTTACATTTATTTATTTATTTTTTGCATTAAGGAAGCGCCACAGTTGTAAAGTGTTCACTCACTAGGACCACTTTTTTTGCCGGAAACTGGAAGTAAGACCCACTTTCCGGCAGAAACGTTAGAAATCGCCGCAAGCGGCTGCAAACGATTGCCGAGTGCTCAAAATGCAGTCATGTGACCACAGGAGCCACCAGAACTTTGAATCCAGGTCACAAGTACCCATTTTGGGGATCCGTCGTAACTTTGAAGCAACCGATCATAAGTCGAGGACTACCTGCCTGATTCCTGTTCCGTCACGCTTCCCTCCTCGTCTCGTCAGTCACCGAGTTGTTCCGTTTGTCTCCGCCCTGCGACGTCCTTCCCGACCGAGCCTCCCTCCGGTGCTTGCCGAGGCTTAGCCTGGAATCCTGGGAGTTGTAGTCCATCCCACTCAGAGGCTGCAGCCTAGAGGAGAACGCTTGTGCAGTACAAGTAGTCCTCAGCTTACGAGCACAATTCAGCCCAAAGTTTATGGTGCTAAGCGAGACAATCGTTAAATCAGTTTTGCCCCATTTTATGACTGTTGTTACCACGGTTACAGGAATCACTGCAGTTGTTAGTAACATGGTTGTTAAGTGAATCTGGCTTCCCCCATTGACTTTGCTTGTCCGAAACAGGCCGGAAAAACTGTCAGCAATACATGCCAGTTGCCAACTGTCCCAATTGTGACCATGTGACGATGGGGATGCTGCAGTGGCCGTTAAGTGTGGAAAAAGGTCATAAGTCACTTTTTTCCAGTGATGATGTAACTGAATGGCCACTGAACAAATGGGTGTAAGTCAAGGACTACCTATATTTGCTTACTAGTCCTTGTTGAGGTTTTTTTTTACCCATTTTCTGCAGCGTTTCTCCAGCTCAGCCACTTTTAAGAGGGGTGGATTTCAACTCAATCCTGGGAGTTGAAGTCCTCCCATTTTACAGCTGCTGAGCTTGAGAAATAACTGATTTACTGGATCAGATCGGGCTTTTTGAAGATTTGAGATTTCTTCCCCCCCCACCCTCCAATACCCCCGGTTTTCAAAACTCATGTGACTTTCATTCTCAAATCCAAGTGGATTTTTTCTGCAAAATGTGGATAATAAATTCATTGTGGAAATCGGCAAGATTGGAAACCAGCCCTGGAAATGCGGGTCCACTCAGCCCTCTTCCTCTGAAACCTGAATTGAGAGTTGCCCTCATTCATTTAGTCATTTATTAAATTCATTTGTTGCCCGTCTTGTTTCAAAGAGACAGCATAAAAATATTTAAAACCATCAGAGATAGATACTCCTAACCCAATAAAATGAATTTACCGGCAATGTTTTCTCTCCGCAGAGGCCAAGTAACCTGGAGAACAGCACCTACGACCTCTACACCATTCCCAAGGATGCCGATTCCCAGAACCCAGATGGTGAGCTTGGTCTGTGCCACGACGTTTATTTCCCCCCCCCCCCCCGTTAAAGCTTTTCCTCTCTCTCTCCCCCCCCCCCGGATCCCGGGGAGCCCAAATGAGATTGGCAGCCCATCGGACGTGAAAAATTCATGCCCGTCTCTTGTCTTTTTACGAGGGGAAATATATATTTTATAAATCAGTTATTAGCAACGATCCGTCCTGCCTTGTCACCCAGCAGGCAAATGTTCGGTTGGCCGGCTTCCCTCGACGGATTTCTTCGCACGGCCACAAATCTCTCCCAGGCAGGGCTGGATGCTTTGGAGGCGGCTGTAAAAGTGCCCAGTCTTCATTTGCTCCCTTTTGGCAGGTTCCAGATCAAACCTGCGTGGTCTGCAAATCAAAATGAGTTGCTGGAGCGTCTGCCTGATCAGCACGCCATTCCACCAGGGAGTTCCCGTCCCACCTGGGTCCCCCCTGCCTCTGACGTCAGCGCAGGAAACGCTGCTGCGGCAGGGGCCAAGCCGGGCCAGCCAGCCTCCCCCCCCCCTTCCTCAGATTTATAAAATCTAGTCATGCCAATAGCTGTCCTTGGCTAGTGAGGAGGGACACTAAAGTCCTTCTCCCATCTTCTCTCTCTCTCTCTCTCTCCCTATCTCTCTGTGAAGGCACAAAACTTTTATTTTATTTTATTTTTACTGCGGTCCTTCCCCACCCAACCACACACCCCCTCCCCTCTGAACAAAACCTCATTTTATTTTATTTTACCCAACTCCTTGTCCCACCTTCCCTCTCTCTCTGTGAAGGCACAAAATCTATTTTATTTTATTAATTTTGATTACTGAAGTCCTTTTCCCATCTCTCTCTCTCTCTCTCAAGGCACAAAATCTAATTTTATTTTTATTTTATTTTATTATTTTACTGAAGTCCTTCTCCCAACTCCCCCCCCCTTTCTTTATATGAAGGCATAAAACCTTTTATTTTTGCACGTTGGCCTTGCTCACAGGCAACTGGGCCCTCTGGCACAGGATTTGAGAGTGCTTTTGAACCTCACCCCTGTCCTGCAATTGTGACACGCATGATGTGAATGTTTGGCCGGATTCAAGCCGTGCAGATGCCAGCTCCTTCCCCCTTCCTGGAAAAGAGGCCTGCTCTCTGGGTCTCTCTCTAGCAGTTTGAAGGAGCCCAATTCTCAACCAGGGAAGCTTATAAATAAACAAAGGTAGTCCTCAACTTACGACCATTATTGAGCTCAAATTTCTGTTAAGTGAGACATTTGTTAAGTGAGTTTTGCCCCATTTTACGACCTTTCTTGCCTCATTTGTTAAGTGAATCACACCAGTTGAAAAGTTAGTAACCCGGTTAAGTGAATCTGGCTTCCCCCATTGACTTTGCTGGTCAGAAGGTCACAAAAGGGGATCACGTGACCCCGGGACACAGCAACGGTCATAAGTATGAACCAGTTGCCAAGCATCTGAATTTTGATCATATGACCACAGGGATGCTGCAAAGGTCGTAACTGAAAAACGGTCGTAAGTCACATTTTTCAGCGCCGTAACTTTGAACAGTCACTAAATGAACTGTTGTAAGTGGAGGACTACCTGTATTAAATCAGTTGTTAACACTCCATCTGTATTTAGCTTTCTAGGGATTTTTTCACGGAAAATTAGTTGCATCCTTTAAAAAGTAGTTTTTTTAAAATAAGGGAAAGCAGTCACCAGCTTCCTTAAAGCAGCTGATGGTGGAAATCTCCCAGATCAGCTGATTCATCTCGCCGAGAGCACTCACAAGTGCCCACGTACCCGAACTTCACAATTAAATGCTGATCCTGCTGTTCAGGAGGGGCTTTGATTGCTGACAGAGCGGCTCCCTGTTCAGATTTTGCAGGGTGCTTCGGAGTGAGGCCCCAGGTGTTAAAATGTAGGTTGTGAGGATGGAGAGAAGCTCACTTTGGATTGACATGCTGGCTGGGGAATTCTGGGAAAGGGTCCACAGGTCTTCAAGTTGCCAAGGTTGCCCCTCCCACGTCACAGGGTTGCTGTTGTGGGGTAAATAGGAGGAGGGGGAGTATTAGATATGTTTGTCACCTTGAGTTATTTGTAAAAATATTAAAGGTGGGATAGAAAAGAAAAGAAAGGAAGAGAGAGAGAGACTGAGGGAGGGAGGAAGAAGGAAGGGAAGGAAGGAAGGAAGGAAGGGGAAAGGAAATAAGGAAGGAAGGGGAAAGGAAATAAAGAGGAAGGATGGAAGAGAAGGGAGGAAGGGGAAAGGAAATAAGGAAGAGGGAAAGGAAAGGAAGGAAGGGGAAAGGAAATAGGGAGGAAGGGAGGAAAGAAGGAAGGAAGGGGAAAGGAAATAAAGAGGAAGGAAGGAAGAAGGGAGGAAGGAAGGAAGGGGAAAGGAAATAAGGAAGGAAGAAGGAAAGGAAAGGGGAAAGGAAATGGGGAGGAAGGAAGAGAAGGGAGGAAAGAAGGAAGGAAGGGGAAAGGAAATAAGGGAAGGAAGGAAGGCTTCCTCCTCAGAACCCTCTCTCTGTGGTCCCCACTTTAAGACTCCGGGAGGGCGAGAGGCCGTTGGGGGCGGGGGGCTGAGTGTGACAGGCAGCCTGCCACCAAAGAGGGCGGAGCGAGGGCGGAGGCAGCCGGGGCCAGACTCGGGGTGACCGCCTGCTCCTTGCTTGCCTTTCCAGCTCCGGAAGGGAAGCGCTCCTCGGGGCTGACAGCCGTGTGGGTCGCTCGGAACCGCTTTGCCGTCTTGGATCGGATGCACTCGGTAAGGCCTGGCAAGGCGTTCTCGCAGCCTTCCTCTTGGGCACAGCTCCCTCTTCTGCCCAAGCACAGGTGGTCCTCAATTTACAACCATTCATTTAGGGGCCGTTCAAAGTTACAACGGCACCGAAAAAGTAACTTGTGACCGGTTTTCAGACTCATGACCGTTGCAGCATCCCCAGGGTCACGTGATCAAAATTCGGACACTCGGCAACTGACTCGTATTTATGACGGTTGAGTGACTCCTGGGGTCGTGTGATCCCCTTTTGCGACCTTCTGGCAAGCAAAGTCAACGGGGGAAGCCAGATTCACTTAACGACCGTGTGACTAACAACTGCAGTGATTCCCTTAACACCTGGGGCGAGAAAGGTCCTAAAATGGGTCACAACTCACATAGCATCCACCTTGCTTCTCAGCAATGGAAAATAGCGGCCCCAATTGTGGTTGTAAGTCGAGGGCTGCCTGCCTGGCTGTTGTGTTTGGTTGCGCTGAGTTCACACCCCAGGGTCTCGTGCGCCGGGGGTCCTGCTTGCCTTTCTGTCCCTGCTGCCTGTGAGCCCCCTCCACCTCCTCCCTCTGCTCAAACCGTGGCAGATCCTCATCAAGAACCTGAAGAACGAAATCACCAAGAAGGTCCAAGTGCCCAACTGCGACGAGATTTTCTACGCCGGCACCGGGAACCTGTTGCTGAGGGATGCCGATTCCATCACCCTCTTCGACGTTCAGCAGAAACGGTGAGGCCTTCAAGGGAGATGCTGCCTGGCAGTCAAGCTGTTTGGACAGCGAGGTGGACAGAAGGGGGTGGGAGACCAGTGTTTCTCAACCTTGGCGACTTTTAAGATATGTGGACTTCAACTCTGGCTGGGGAATTCTGGGAGTTAAAGTCCACATATCTTAAAAGTCGCCAAGGTTGAGAAACACTGGGGTAGATCAACAGCACATCCTAAAGCCCAAAGACTTTGCCGCTAAATTTTGTCGATGCAGCTAGTCCTCAGCTCACAACAATTCATTTAGTGACCATTCGAACTTACAACAGCACTGAAAAAAGTGACTTTTGACCACTGTTTCTCACTTACCACCGTTGCAGCATGCCCAGGGTCATGTGAGCAAAGTTCGGACGCTTGGCAACTGACTCGTATTTATGACGGTTGCAGTGTCCCCAGGGTCACGTGATCCCCTTTTTTGACAAGCACAGTCAATGGGGAAGCCGGATTCACTTAACAACCGGGTTACTAACTTAAAACCACTCCAGCGATTCACTTGAGCGAGTGCAATTTTTGGATGCCGGTCTTCAGGCCTGCGCAAAGATACGGCCAACAAGCCACACTCGCCGTCCGTTCGCAGTTCGCGCAGTTGGTGGTCCAAATCTGATTTTTGTAATCATTAGTGAGGGGAGGTCACGATGGGAGACGCCGTGGGTTCTTCTCAAGCCGCCTTGCTGGAAAACATTTAATTATTTAATCGTCTTGGTTGCACACTTCCATGTTTCACCAGCATATATTGCAGGTAATGGGGCAACTCGCCCTGGGGCAATTTAACAATTCAATTTAATTATTTAAAATAAATAACTTATTTTTTGTTCATTCACATTCCATTCTGTCCCTCCTTTGGCACCTTTTCTTTAATGATTCTATTCCACCCTTTCTTCGATATTAGTGTAACTCTTGTCCCACGGCAAGTTGGTTGTGGCGAGTTGGTCCACGGCTGTCATCGACCCTCTAGTGCAGTGGGTGTAACACATTCAATTTTGTGATTTTGTAGTACCAGCAAAGCTTGCATTTGAGTGTAAAACCTGGCCAGGGCTCCCCTCAGACTCGATCTGGGGAGAGTAGTAGAAAAAGTTTGTTGTAAGCAGGAGCAGAATTTAGCTGCCTGAGGCTGAAGATTGTCCTCAGAGTAGGAAGGAAAAACACGTTCTTTGCTTCGCCTGGTAAGGCAGAAAGGGGGAGAGACCTGTCCTAAGCATCTTCTGACCTTGCAGGACTCTGGCTTCAGTTAAGATCTCCAAGGTGAAATATGTCATCTGGTCAGCAGACATGTCCCATGTGGCTCTCCTGGCGAAGCACGGTAAGAGGAGGCTTCGTCTGCCGCTCGGCACCCGGTAGAGTAACAGAGTTGGAAGGTTGGGGGTCTTCTGGTCCAACCCCCTGCTCAAGCAGGAGACCCTTTCTGACAAGGGGCTGTCCAGCCTCTTCTTGAAGACCTCCAGTGATGGAGCAGCCACGACGTCTGGAGGGAGTTGTAATAATTCCGGGAAGTTCCTCCTGAGTTCCAGGTTGCTTCTCTCCTTGATCAGTTCCCATCTGATGTTTCTTGTCCTGCCTCCTGGTCCAGCTTTGGAGAAGAGGTGGACCCGCCTCTTTTCGGTGGCAGCCTCTCAAATATTGGAAGATGCTACCGTGTTTCCCCAAAAACGAGACGTATCCTGAAAATAAGCCCTAGCTTGATTTTTACATATTTGCCTAATATAAGCCCTACCCCAAAATTAAGCCCACTCCGACCCACCGTCTGGTTGCATGAGGTGGGGCGAGGCGCACATGTAGATATCAAGCTAGGGCAGGGGTGGGGGGTGGGGCTGCCCCACGTGCCCTGCACCCGCTTACCTCAGGGCCCCCACAACCAGGCCTCCCACGCCCCGACACCTGCCTCGCCTCGCGGCGGCACCAGCACCACCAGCAGCACTGTCCAGCAGGCGCCTGCATGGCCGCTGGCCTACCTCTTCTGGTTGCTGGCGGCTGCTTGCGGCAGGAGGCCACATGGCGCGTCGCACCAGTGCCGCCGCTCGCAACAAGAGGCCAAGTGGTGCGTCACGCCAGTGCCACCGTTCGTGTCAGGACACCATGTGGCCATCGTCCTGCCGTGAGCAGCTGCGAGCGGCCACAGAAGAACTCAGGCAGTGGCGCGACAGATGTCGGGGCGTGGGGGGCCTGGCTGCGGCAGTCCTGAGGTAAGCAGGTAAGACATCCCCCGAAAATAAGACCCAGTGCCTCTTTTGGAGGCAAAAAAAATCTAAGACCAGGTCTTCAGGGAAACATGGTATTATAACTAGATAAAACCTGATCTAGGGAGATGGGTGGTCATAATTTTGATGAATAAATAAAACATACTCACCTTGGCTGGATCCAATCCAGTTATTTGTTCTCTGCTCTGAAAGTGGCTGGGGATCTGCCTTCCCCTCCAGAGGGTCCGGCCTGGAGAATTCTCAGCCAAGCTGGCTGAAAGCTCTGGAGGGCCACAGGTGGCGAAGGTTGCTTTGGGCGTGTCAAATGCTTGGCTTGAGGTGGAGATTTGCTCTTGGGAATGAGCTCTCTCTCCGGGGGGTTTTTCTCCCCCAGCGATCATGATCTGCAACCGAAAACTGGAGTCGCTGTGCAACATCCACGAGAACATCCGAGTCAAGAGCGGTGCCTGGGATGAGAGCGGTGTCTTCATTTACACCACGAGCAACCACATCAAATACGCCGTCACCACCGGGTAGGTGCCCTGTGCAAAGAGTGCACACACACACACGGACACACATACACCAGGCTGCCTTCCTCTCTCAGGTCCTCCAAAGCATTGTCTTCCAACTTAGCTCCTTCCAAGCGGCCACGCTGGTATAAGATCTGCCTCCGGTAGGGGGTTGGACTAGAAGACCTCCAAGGTCTCTCCAGCCCTGTGATTCTATGATTCTATGACTGTGCCTCGATTCCCTCCTGGGAGAAATCGTCCTTCCTCCCTCTCTCCCCGTCAAGCTATGTCTTCCCTTTCTCCCTCCCTCTAGGGACCACGGGATCATCCGCACACTTGATTTGCCCATCTACGTGACCCGCGTGAAGGGCAACAACGTCTACTGCCTCGACCGCGAATGCCGGCCTCGCGTCCTCACCATCGACCCCACGGAGTTCAAATTCAAGCTGGCCCTGATCAACCGGAAATACGATGAGGTGGGTTGGGGAAGGATGACAGTTGTGTAGAATTTGCCTTTGTCCACCACGTTGTCTTTCCATGAGACTGTTTGGCTCCCAAAGCGACTTGCAGGGTTGTGAGAAGAAAGAACCTTAGTAAACCACCTTAGACTAACTCCTGGAGAGAATATAAGTCTAACAAAGAACGTAACTTAATACGTTAAAGCAAGTGTTTCTCAAGCTGGGCAAGTTTAAGATGGGTGGGCTTCAACTCCCAGAATTCCCCAGCCAGCTAGGAATTCTGGGTGTTGAAGTCCACACATCTTAAACTTGCCCAGCTTGAGAACTGCTGCATTAAAGAGTGACTTTTGGAAGTGATTATATCATTAGAATTAAGGATTTTAAGTCCCTCTACCACATGCCAAACCAGGGATTTATTTTAGAACTGATTTCACACACAAAAAAGGTCCATTCCTGGTTTCTTGATCAAACTTCTTTTAATCATCTAATTTACCTAATTTGGGAGAAAAAGTTCTGTTTTGACTTTTGCTTTATTAAACTATTTGAAGGGGTAAACTCTTGATGGATCTCTGACCCCAGTTTATTAGACGAAATGTAGAGGGAAATGGAAAATCTAAATCTAGATATATATATTTTTTCCACTCTGGAGGTGCTGCATATGGTGCGTAACGCCAAGCTAGTGGGCCAGTCCATCATCGCCTACCTGCAGAAGAAGGGCTATCCCGAAGTGGCGCTGCATTTCGTGAAGGACGAGAAGACGCGGTTCAGCCTGGCCCTGGAATGCGGCAACATTGAGGTGGGTTCTGCGCCCTGATCCTCCGGGCATCTCCCAGGAAGAGGACGGATGGCAGTCGTAAAAGGCAGAGGGCTCACAGGTCCTCTGCCTCCCTTCCATCAAGGCGCTTGGGGTGGGTAGCGCTCCACTTCGGGGCTTGTGCAAGCAAATTGTAATAGATTAATTGTAATCTGCTTTTATAATTGTTTTTATATCTCTGTTTTTACTGTATTGGGGAGCCAGTTTGTCTCCAGGTTAACCCACCAGGCTAGAAACCTGGAGACTGTGAGTTCTAGTCCTGCCTTAGGCAGGAAAGGTGGCTGAGTGACTTTGGATCAGTCACCAGAAGAAGCAAGGAAGCAAGGAAGGAGAGAGAGAGAGAGAGAGAGAGAGAAAGAAAGAAAAAGAAAGAAAGAAAGAACAGGAACAGGAGGAAGGGAAGGAATGGGAGGGAGGAAGAAAAAAGGAAAAGGGAGGGAAGGAAGGAAGTCCTTCCCCTACGGTTGATTTTGCCTGTCCTAAAACCCCTGCCTTCTTCACTACCACCACTCAGATAATGTCAACTGTCCCACTTGGTTTGTGCAGTAAAAAAAGGCTCCCGGCACATTTCATTTATTAGACCAACATGGTTACAGAAGTAGTGAAACCAATTCGGATATTTTCAAGCGCAAATAGCACAGTTAACTTTCCCTTTCCCCCTGGCCTCCCCCCTGTTGTTATTTACTGTCCAATCAGCTGCCTTCATTTCACTTGGGAAACGGCCTTGGGAGGCTGGCTCCGAGCCGGCGTTCTTTGCATTCCTTCGCCCCCCACGCCCCCTCCCCAATGTTGCAAGCCATTCCCTCCCACCACTGCTATTGTCAGGCTGTGAGCGGGAATTGCGAAGCGAGCTGAACTGCAGCCATGACACCCCGGTTCGTTTTTTTTAATCCTGGGGGGGGGGCATGACTTTAGCAAGGAGAGGGGGGTCGGAGCGCTCCCTGCTTCCCCTCCCAAGGCTTCCCCTGTGTCCCCTCAGATCGCGCTGGAGGCAGCCAAAGCTCTGGACGACAAGAACTGCTGGGAGAAGCTGGGGGAGGTGGCTCTGCTGCAGGGGAACCACCAGATTGTGGAGATGTGCTACCAGCGCACCAAGAACTTCGACAAGCTCTCCTTCCTCTACCTGATCACGGGCAACCTGGAGAAGCTGCGCAAGATGATGAGGATCGGTGAGCTCCAGCGCGAATCCTGACATGCCTTGCGATGCCCCTCCCACTGGCCATGCGGGCTGGAAATTTGGAGGGGGCGGTTAGTTGCGTGGGGGTTATAATGTGGTGTTTTTCAACCTCGGCCCCTCGAAGACGGGTGGAGTTCCAACTCCCAGAATTCCCCAGCCAGCACATTTTGGGAGTTGAGAATTCTGGGAGTTGAAGTCCACCTATCCTCTTTGAGAAACGCTGTTGTAATGTATGGCAGTAACGGGCAAGGCGAGCCACCCAACTGGCTGTTTCTCAGGGCTCCGAGAACCTGGGAGATTCCAGGCCATCCAGAAATTCCTTGGTATTCTGTGCCGCTTTTGTTAAGAGCTGTGGTGGCGCAGGGGCTAGAATGCAGTATTGCAGGCTAATTCTGCCGACTGCCAGCAGTTCAATCCTGACCGGTTCAATGTTGGCTCAGCCTTCCATCCTTCCGAGGTCAGTAAAATGAGGATGCACATTGTTGGGGGGGGGGGGGGGGACAATAGGCTGTAAACTCTGTAAACCGCTTAGAAAGGGCTGTAAAGCGCCATGAAGAAGGATACACGTCTAAGGGCTATGGCTGTTTGTGAGGTGTGCAAAGGATAAAAGACCGTCAGGATGCCCACTCCTGAAAAACAGAGGCCTGGCTCACCTTGCCCAGCCTGGGAGAGGGCAAGGAGGGCTTGGACCAGAGCAGGAGGTGGAGGGCGGGCAGCCTTGCCCCAAGGGAGCCAAGTGGGGCAGGCAGGACTCCCGAGATCTGTGTTTCCTTGCAGCGGAGATCCGGAAGGACATGAGCGGCCACTACCAGAACGCCCTCTACCTGGGCGATGTGGCCGAAAGGGTGAGGATCCTGAAGAACTGTGGGCAGAGTAAGTAAACCAGCAGTCCCGGTTGGGCTCCCGGCTGTCCCCGGGCCCCTCCCACCGACAGCCCTCCCTCATCCTTTGCCTCCCACTTCTTGCTGGCTTCCCCTGCAGAGTCGCTGGCCTACCTCACCGCTGCTACCCACGGCCTGGAGGAGGAAGCGGAGAACCTGAAGGAGACCTTTGACCCCGAGAAGGAGGTGGTGAGTGGGGGGCCGGAGAGTCGGGGAAGCAGGAAGGGGCTGCTGCTCCTACCCACGTTGGGGCGCCCTGCCCCATGAGACCCCGGGCAGGTCGCAGCTGATGGCGTGGCTGTCTTCTGGGGGAAAACCCGTCCGTGGATTTCTCAGCCTCGTGGGAAGGACCTTCTCGGGCAGTCCTCACAACAGTTCGCTTAGCGACCCTTCGAAGTTACAACGGCACTGAAAAAAGGGACTTGTGGCCATTTTTCACACTTACGACCATTGCAGCATCGTCGTCACGTGATCAAAATTCAGCCGCTTGGCACCTGGCCCATATTTACGGAGGTCGCCGCGTCCCGGGGTCACGTGATCCCCTTTTGTGACCTTCTGACAAGCAAAGTCAATGGGGAAGCCAGACTCACTTAACAACTGTGCTACTAAGTTAACAACTGCCATGATTCACTTAACAACTGTGGCAAGATAGGTCGTAAAATGGGGCAAAACATTTAATAAATTTCTCACTTAGCAAGAGAAATTTAGCAACATCTAAACGTGGTCGTAAGTTGAGGACTACCTTTATTTATTTGTTGGGGGAGGGGAAACAGGTGGAAGAATGTGTGGGATCTGTTTGCCACCTTGAGTTGTTTGTAAAACTGATAAAGATGGGACACAAAAGAACAAATTAAATAAATTACGACTGAACAAATTTTACAACCTTTTTTTTTTTTTTTTTTTTGCAGCAGTCACTAAGCGCTATTTTGCCAAATAACAGACGTAAAAACCCAATTTTGTTTGGCAAAAATGTCATTATTACAGGAGGCTGTAAATGACCGTAAAGGCAGGCCGGTTGCCAAGCACCCAAAATAATCACGTGACCACAAGGTCACCACAAGGGGAGGAGCCATCAGAACAGGGTCATAAGTCCATGTAGTCCTCAACTTGCAATCATTCATTTAGTGATCTTTCATACCGTGTTTCCCCCAAAAGAATTGATTTTTGGGGGTGGGGCTAATATAAGCCCTGCCCCCCCCAAATAAGCCCTAGTTTTGGGGGGAGGCGCAAACCTAAAAATCAAGCTGGGGTAGGGGGTGGAGGTGCCCCACGCGCCCTGCACCCGCTTACCATTGCAGCCTCTGCCTCTCCTCGCCAGCCCACTTCTTCTGCGGCGTCCCCCGGCCTGCATTCGTGGTCACGGGCCTTTCCGGAAGGCCTCTGCAGCCGAGAACTGAGTTACGGATTGAATCCACAGCCTGGTTCTCGGCTGCAGAGGCCTTCCGGAAAGGCCCGTGACCGCGAATGCAGGCCGGGGGATGCCGCAGAAGAAGTGGGCCGGTTGGGCAGGGCTGTCGGTGCAGGAGGTGAGTGGAAAAGACACCCCCCCCCCCCAAAAAAAAAAAAATATATCTGGTGCCTCTTTTGGCACCAGATATATATTTTTGGTCTTATTTTTGGGAAACACGGTAGCTGCAACGGTTTTGGGAAAAAAGACTTATGACCGTTTTTCACACTTACGACCGTTGCAGCATCCCCAGGCTCTCATGGTCCTCTTTTGCGACCTTCCGACCAGCAAAGTCAGTGGGGGAAGCCAGATTCACTTAACAACCATGTTACTAACTTAACAACTGCAATGGTTCGCTTAACAATTGCAGCGAGGAAGGTCATATAGTGGAGCAAAACTCACTCAACTACTGTCTTGCTTTGCGACAAATCTTGGCCTCAGTTGCAGGTGAGGGGGCATCTGTCATAACTTGAAACAGTCGCTAAGCGACCAGTCGTAAGTCAAGGACTGCCTATAGCTGGACATGGGTGTCCCCTCCAGGAGCTCTGAATGTTCTCGCCTTCCCCCTTCAGATTCCAGAGATTGACCCCAATGCCCGCTTGCTGCAGCCACCGGCCCCCATCATGCCCTTGGACACCAACTGGCCTCTGCTGACCGTCTCCAAGGGCTTCTTCGAGGGCAGCATCGCCAGCAAAGGTCAGGAGGTCCAGCCCCTCGCCCAGTCCTCGCGGGGCACCAGCAGCTTAACGGCTGGGGGGGTCGTGGCCGCTTTCGACTGCCCAGGTGGCTGAGCTGCTCCCTCCCTGCAGGCAAAGGAGGCGCCTTGGCGGCCGACATTGACATCGACACCGTTGGCACCGAAGGCTGGGGAGAAGACGCGGAGCTGCAGCTGGACGAAGGTGAGGGAGAGGGGCGAGTCTCGGGGAAGGGAGCCCAAATTCCGCCCTTGTACTGTGCCAAAATATGGCCTGGGCATCTGCACATGTGCAAAGTGCATTTCTTCTTCTGCCAATGGCTGTTTGTTAATTACTCTGTCTTTTAATTGGGATCTTTTGACTATCTAGCTCAGTGTTTCTCAAGCTCGGCCACTTTTAGATGGGCGGACTTCAACTCCCAGAATTCTGAGCTTGCTGGGCAATTCTGCGAACTCTGGGAGTTGGGAGTCCACCCATCTGAAAGTGAAACACCGAGCTCGTTCTTTTAAACTGTGTTTTCCAAAGGAGAAACAATCGAGAATTCTCCTTTAGTGTAAATCTGTTTCACTGCAGAAATGGAGCCCTTAATTAATAAAAAGTCCCTTTCTTTCCCCCACTCAGACGGCTTTGTGGATGCCGGAGAAGGCTTTGGAGAGGACGGCTTGGCCAGAGCCCAGGAGGAAGGAGGCGGATGGGATATTGAGGAAGACCTGGATCTTCCTCCGGAACTGGTAAGTTAACCTGGTTTGCACGGCTGTGGCGTTTGGATCGCTGAGATAGTGGTTTTAAAGATCCTCCTGCCTCTTCAAGGGTTCGGACTACAATTCCCATCTTCCCCAAGAGCCAGGGCAGGGTAGGAAGCTGAACGAAAGTGTCTTCGTTGTGTGTGTTTGTGTGTCCGTGTGCATGCTTGGTGATATAGACACATGGGGCATGCATGTTATGTATGTGTACACTTGAGAGCAAGCAACTAAATTTCACTTTTAATGTGTGCCGTTGTGCCCACAGGAAAAAATGACAGTAAAGGTTATCTAATCTAATCTAATCTATTACTCCTTCTAGCTCTGTCTTCCTTCCTTTGTCTTTTTTTGTTATTTTTCCAGTTTTATTCAATGTTATTGCAAGACAAAAACACAAAAGAAGAGTTAGAAAATTGAGAGAAAGGAGGAGAAGTTTAGGAAGAGAGGGAAAGAAAAACACCAGCAATTTCTGACTTTTTTCAGTGCCGTGCAGGTAGTCCTCAACTTACGACCACAATTGAGCCCAAAGCTAAGTGAGTTTTGCCCCATTTTACGACCCCTCTTGCCACAGTTGTTAGGTGATTCACTTCAGTCGTTAAGTTAGTAACAAGGTCGCTAAGTGAATCTGGCCTCCTCCTGACCACCCTGGGACACTGCAGCCATCATAAGTGCGAGCCAGTTGCCAAGGGCGTAATGATGGGGATGCTGCAACAGTTGTAAGGGTGAAAAACAGTCCCAGGTCGCTTTTTGTCAGTGGCGTTGTAACTTTGAACGGTCACTAAATGAACGTTGTAAGTCGAGGACTTCCGTAAGTGCAAAAAAAAAATGCATTTATTTGTTTTACCTTGCCGTCTGCATCACCTTCACCTTTGGCTTTTTTCCTTCCTGTAGGATGTCCCAGCAGGTCCCACAGGCGAAGCAGAAGAGGGATTCTTTGTGCCACCCACCAAAGGCACCAGCCCAGCACAGGTGGGAAAGCTCTTGGCGCAGATCTGGGGAGCCCCTACCCCCCCCCCCCAAAACGGGTTAGAATCACAACAGATCCCACTGAGAAACCCCAGACGGAGCTGGGGAAAATTGCCCCCTGCAAGACAAGATCCTGTTTCAGGCCAAGGCTTCAAGGGTTCCTGTCTTTCTCAAACCCCCTCATCTTCCTCCAGATGGATTCGGCAGCTTGCTGCTTCTTTAGGAGTTTCAAAATGTTTTAGTCAGGCATAGGAGTCCAGAGTTTTAACTGTGGGATCCGGAGTGCTCTCTGAGCTGGGTTGTTTTCCTGAAGACGGTTCATGACCCAACCAAGTCACATCGTCGGTGCTACTAAGTGTGGAGTTTTCTCCCTGTTTATGTACTGGTTAGTACTGATGATGTTACCTAGTTGGGTAATGAAATGTGTGCAAGAAAACAACTATAAGCTCAGAGAGCATCAAGAGGGAGGGAGGGAGGGAGGGAGGGAAAGGAAGGAAGGAAGGAAGGAAGGAAGGAAGGAAGGAAGGAAGGAAGGAAGGAAGGAAGGAAGGAAGGAAGATCACCGATGATGTTACCTGTTAGGTAATGAAATGTCTGGGAGAAACCCACAGTCGTCTCCACCGCCTCCATTACACAAGTTCAGAGAGCACCGAGGATCCCACAGTTCAATGCTGAGCTACAACTATTCTCTTCTATTGACTTTTAACTTAATCTGCCAGTCTGAATCCTGCCTTTTAAGACTGGGTTATAGAGCCTGTTTTGCTGAAAATGGTGTGTTTCTAGCCTCTTTTTTTCTCCTTTAGGTCTGGTGCAACAATTCCCAATTGCCCGTGGATCACATCCTGGCTGGCTCTTTTGAGACGGCCATGAGGGTACGTTTCCTAGGGTATTTGTCCACATTGGGTGAAAATTGGTCATTCTGGACTTGTGCAGCATGTTGATATTTGTAAGTGAGGTATGGATGCTGTCTTCATTGGAAAAACTTTGAGGCAAGAACTAGATCGTTGTCAAACCCAGTCACACTCCTTAAGACATGGGGACTTCAATTCCCAGAATTCCCCAACCAGTATAGCTGACCACAGAAGTCCACACCTTAAAGTTGCCAGGTTGGACAAACATTGCTCTGGAGGCTGGGGAGGACTCTTAACAAGGCAGCCTTGAGCTGCACCAGGGATAATCCCACCTGTTTTCTCCACAGCTCCTCCATGACCAGGTGGGAGTGGTCACATTCGCACCCTTCAAGCAGCTCTTCCTGCAGACCTTCGCCCGGGGCCGAACGACATACCAGGCTCTGCCCAGCCTGCCTTCCATGTATGGGTATCCTCATCGCAACTGGTACGTGGTGGGCCGAGCGCCTGGTTGTCGTTGCCTTCTCTGGGGTGCCAGCTGGTGGCTGCAGGGCCTGGTCTTTGCTTCAAGCCAGCCACATCAGGGGGCAGGAGGAAAGGGGGGGCTGTCCTGGACTGAAGACCCCACTGGCCTTTGGGCTTTGTTTATTTTCCAGGTAGCCCTCGACTTAAAACAGTTCATTTAGTGACCGTTTGAAATTACAATAGCACTAAAAAAAGTGACTTATAACTGTTTTTCACACTAATGACTGTTGCAGCATCACTGTGGTCATGTGATCAAAATTCATAGGCTTGCAACAGGTTCATATTTATGACGGCCATAGTGTCCCTGGGGCCACCTGATCACCTTCTGCGACTTTCTGACAAACAAAGTCAGTGGCAGAATTTTAGGACTGAGATTGTTCCAACCATTTTTTAACCTTCCGGCTTCTGTACCGGGCCAGCGCTCACCTTCCTCTTTGTGATGTCCCCTCCAGGAAGGACGCCGGGGTGAAAAACGCCGTCCCGGCTGTGGGCCTGAAGCTGAACGACCTGATTCAGCGCTTGCAGCTCTGCTACCAGCTCACCACTTCCGGCAAGTTTGAGGAGGCGGTGGAGAAATTCCGCTCCGTCTTGCTCAGCGTGCCGCTGCTGGTGGTGGACAACAAACAGGAGATTGCTGAGGTGCATATCGTTCCCTTTTGCCGGTCGGGCATCCACTTGGAACACCCATATAGTTGATATTTAAATGTCAGCCAGCCGTGCAGCTGCCAAAAAGGCCAACACAGTCTTAGGCTTATTAATGGAGGGACAGAATCAAGATCAGTTGAAGAGTTAATACCACTTTACAATGCCTTGGTAAGGCCACCCTTGGAATACTGCATCCAGTTTTGGTTGCCACGATGTAAAATAGATGTTGAGACTCTAGAAAGAGTGCAGAGAAGAGCAACAAAGATGATTAGGGGACTGGAGGTTAAAACATATAAGGAAGGGTTGCTGGAATTGGGTATGTCTAGTTTAATGAAGAGAAGGACGAGGGGGGACATGATAGCCGTGTTCCAATATCTCAGGGGCTGCCCCAAAGAAGAGGGAGTCAAGCTCTTCTCCAAAGCGCCTGAAGGCAGGACAAGAAGCAACGGATGGAAACTAATCAAGGAGAGAAGCAACCTAGAACTAAGGAGAAATTTCCTGGCAGTGAGAACAATTAACCAGTGGAACGGCTTGCCTCCAGAAGTTATGGCTGCTCCAACACTGGGAAGTTTTTAAGAAGAGACTGGACAGTCACTTGTCTGAAATGGTATGGGGTTCCCTGCCTGAGCAGTGAATTAGGCTCCAAGGTCCCTTCCAACTCTGTTATTCTATTCTATTCTGTTCAATAAAATGGGAGAGGGGGAAGGATTTCCAGCAAGGAGGCAAAGCCAAATGGTGCCCATTGTCTCCGGCCGGGAAGCCTTTTAGATGAGTTGTCTTTCAAGGTTGCCCAGCAGCAGGGTCAACAAACGGATGTTGCAATGCCAACCAGGAGGCATGGACGTTTGTCCCTTAGCCACAACCTCCACGAAGCCATGACCTCCATAGTCCTCTCCCAAATCATCCATGACCTAAGTAGGAATGGGGGTCCCACCCCCAATTTGGTGTTCTTGTTGGAGTAGTGCCTTTGTAGTTGGAATTGGTGGACCTATCTTTGATCCCCTTGTCATGGTCTGCTGGCTTCTCTAGGGCCGCATCCCTTCACAGGAAGGAGGGACCTATCGGATCAGTCCACCCTCAGAGACTGTTGGACACTGAGGTTATAATGTCTGCTATGTAGTCCTGCTGAGACCCTAGTTGATGACTGGAATAGTAAGCAAATGTGAGCTGAGGCAAACTTGAATGTTGGATTCATTAAAATGATTGCAACTAGGGCTGGAAGGGACCATGCAGGTCTTGCTCAAGCAGAAGACCCTACATCATTCTGGACACCTGGCTGTCTAATCTCTTCTTAAAAACCTCCAGTGATGGAGCACCCACAACTTCTGGAGGCAACTCATTCCACTGGATAATTGTCCCCATTGTCAGGAATTTTTTCCTTAATTCCAGGCTGGAGCTTCACCCATTTCTTCTTCTTGTGGCCTTGAAATTCCATCCCCTCCCCAAGACAAAGAGCTCCTCCATCTACTGGTTTCTCATTTCCCCCCAAGGCTTGTGACAGAAGCATCCTATCTTACAGATTTTCATTTGTTGTGACTCAGGCTTGAGGCTCTCTTGCCTTGCAGGCCCAGCAGCTGATCGCCATCTGCCGGGAGTACATCGTGGGGCTGTCCATGGAGCTGGAGAGGAAGAAGCTGCCCAAGGATACTCTGGAGGAACAGAAGCGCATTTGTGAGGTTGGTGTAGGACACGGGTGTCCAACCTGGGCAACTTGAAGAACTCTGGACTTGAGTTGGCTGGGAAATTCCGTGAGTTCAAATCCTCAAGTCTTAAAAGTTTCCATGGTTGAAAAACACTGATCCACATACATGTCGAAGAAGAGCAAGCAGAGCTGGTAGTGGAGTTAAGAGAGTCATCAGCCTAGAATCATTGCATTCCCACAAATGGTCTAAGTCCAACCCTCTTGTATTGCTCAGGCAATAAATCCTTTGAACCGCAACCTCACAGATGGTCCTGATCCTTTGCACCCGACAGTTGGTCGGCTTTTGGTGGGACCAACGCGGGATTCAGGCTAAGAAGTGACAGCCTGGTGCTGCACTGACCCCTGGCGAGTGTCTGGGATGGCGGCAGCATTCTTTGCCTTCTGTGGGAGGGGTCGGGTCTCCAGCTGCTTTGGGGGACCCCTCTTCCTGGCCAAAACCATGGAAGCGCAGACCCTGCGCTGACCTGGAGCCTCTGCGTCTGAGACCCCGTCCCCTTTCCTGAGAGCACCCCCCCCTTTCTTTTCTTTTTTTAAAAATATATTTTATTGGATTTTTATGGGGGTAGGAAGGTTACATCAAAGTGCTTAGGAAACACCGTGGAGATGGGTACATCAAACATCCAAAAGAAAAATCACAGATATATAGCTCAAATTAATTCATTGAAAATTCCCTCTCTAATTCCCTCATATAGTATTGCATATTGAAATTAATACATTTCTAAATAAACTTCAAACAATCCTATCAAACATCAATCACATTTCAATTATAAAAATCCAAATCCTGTTTCTAGGCTTTACTAATTTACAGTTACCATATTCCAATTAGCCTTAAATAAACATATTATTAACACTTCGGGTGTCCTTCATTTCCCTTTTTAACATAATTATATCTGAAATAAGTATTATTCCCACAATAACATTCTTATGTTTTCTTCATTAATACCATTTCTTCTCTTGTCACCAATCCCTCTTATTCTTCTTCTATTACAAAATAATTATCTTATTTAAAATAAAAATATCAGTCCAGTAGATACATTTCTATCTGTTTTAAATATATATTCTATCACTTCATCTATGTCTATAAAAAATCTTTTTAGCCCAGTAAAGTTTACCTCTCCAAATAATTATCATATCTAAAACAAAATATTACAAAGGATATCCTCTTACAGAATTCACGTACTCCGTTAGTTATTAAATCAGTCAAAATCTCAAAAGCCTTTTTAACCCATTAAATTAAATTTTAAAACACATTTTTAAATCTAACTCTAGGTTTCTTTGTGTGCCACACCGGTTTCCATAATAAAGTTGCTGCATCATCAAACCACAATATTAGAAAGTCAGTATTTCTCAACGCTTCAGATTGGTCAAAGTTCTCTTCCCTTTCTTCTAGTAGCCTTTGGATGGTGGAAGCCGTTTTATTCCATGTTGTAGTTACTAGTTGTTTATCCACATTATCACAATTTTCAATGACTTGTATCTGGGTGTCAGTCTCTATTGGTGTTGACGCTTCAGGCATCTCAGTTAAAGTGATTCTTTGATCATCAAGCTTCTCCATAAATTGTATTTGGGGTTGTATAAAGTTGATTTGTTCCTTAGTTTCCACAATTTCTCCCGGTACAATTTCATAGTTGAGTTGTAGGTATGATTTCTCTTTAGGTTGTTATATATTGCTCACTAGTCTCTTTAGCGCCACTCTGCTCCTTCTCCACTGTTCTTCGATCTATAACTTGATCCGTCAAAATTTGAAAGTAAGAGTTCATACTTTGGCTTCCAAGATTTTTTCCAGTATAAGCTCATAATCCAGCTGTGTGTTAAGTACCTCCATGTTAAGTACCAGTATAAGCTCATAATCCAGCTGTGTGTTAAGTACCTCCATGTCAGTGGTGAAAGGATCTTTTAATCTTTTAGTGAAGGCTATATTTTGTAAAAGTCAACAAATATTCACCTCCAATTCTTAGTAGACCAAATCACCATCCAGCTGTTTCAGTTATCTTACTCTTATCATCCTTTGAAGGTTAGAGCCATCCTCCAGCAATGAAAAAAATATACAGTTGCAGTAACACTTTTCGACACAAGATGTCCTCAGCAGGCTATAAGGTCTTTCTTTCCAAGTTAATAGATTTTTTGTTTTTCACATTAAAAAATAAAAATAAAGAAGAGAGGCCTCTCCAAAATAGTAAATAACGTAGTTATAATAGTAATAATCAAAAATAGAAATGTTTTCAGGCTCCCTCAGTATTCCAGGAGTTGAATAGTCAATAAAAAATTAACTGGTTTGTTGTTTTTTTTCAATTCCCAAAGCTGTTTTTCCCAAGTGCCCAAACGCTGCTCTCTCACAGCAGGGAAGTAATTCAAATACAAAAGCTTTTTACAGGAGAGTAATTAGGGAAAGAAGGGGGAGGAAAGGTCTCACCCAAATTCTCCACAGGGGTTCTTTATGCTTAGTTGTTCTTCTGGCTTTCGGCTGGCGCAGCAAAGTGATCGTCCATTTTACTGGTCGATCTTTTCTCCGACGGCCCTAAGGAGCTGGCTCGGACTGAGGAAGGAGCTGCCGCCCTTCCCCCGTCGACGAGGGCCTCCTCAACGGTGGTCACCCCTCCAGGGCGACTTTCGACCCGATTAAGGGTCTACCGGCGGAGGGAAAACAGCCGGTGGGAGAGATGGAGCTCTCCGTGCAACTGCGTGTGCCGCAATCCGGAACCGGAAGCCTGCACCCCCCCTTTCTGAATGCACACTGTCCCCTGCAGATGGCCGCCTACTTCACCCACGCCAGCCTGCAGCCCGTCCACATGATCCTGGTCCTGCGAACGGCGCTCAACCTCTTCTTCAAGCTCAAGAACTTCAAGACGGCCGCCACCTTCGCCCGCCGTCTCTTGGAGCTCGGTCCCAAGCCCGAAGTGGCGCAGCAGGTGGGCGCCCCGTGGGAAGGGGGCATCAAGGGGAGGCTCCCCTCCAGAGGGAAGCAGGAAGTCTCTTGGGGGCTTTTCTTTCAACTCTAGGAAGGGACTTGAGTGGGAGGCCTGGAAGGGTGGCGCTTGCGTGACAGCGGACAATCTCCTGTTCTTCAGTGGAGAGATTGCCAAGCTAAAACGGGAAGAGGGAATCGCAGTCTCCCCACCACGTTCTGGTGGGTCAGAGCCAGCTTTTTCTGAAAGTCCATTAAGTAAAGAAAGGCCTTGTTGCTTTATTGGGAGGTTTGTATGTCTCCTAGACATTTCTGTGAGGGAGGTGGCCATAGGAATTAGATGACTGACAGAAAGACAGAAAGAGATATAAGGAAATAGAAACAAACAGAAATAGAGAGACATGGATGCATGGATGGATGATATAGATAGATAGACAGACATGATAGACATGATGGATGGATGGATGGATGGATGGATAAATAAACACATGGATGGATGGACAGACACACAATAGGAAGGAAGGAAAGGAAGGAAATGGAAGGAAAGAAAGAAAAAGAATGAATTATCTGCAAAAGGGGTTCTTCCAGGCAATATGGGGTAGGCCAGTGTTTCAGGTGACCCTTCTCAGTCCCCCCCACCCCCGGGCGGATCGTGTCAATCCTGTGCAACACCAGGCTGGGAACCCCCATGCTGGTGGGAGCCACATTGGGTGCGAATGGGAGCCAGGAGCAAATGGGCGCAGAGCGGCCGTTTCAGGGCCCCCTTTTCACCTCCTGCCCTCTCGCTGTTCCGGCTCTTCCAGACCCGCAAAATCCTGTCAGCCTGCGAGAAGAACCCCAGCGACGCTCACCAGCTCAACTACGACATGCACAACCCGTTCGACATCTGTGCTGCCTCCTTCCGGCCCATTTACCGGGGCAAACCGGTGGAGAAGTGCCCGCTCAGCGGGGCCTGCTATTCGCCCGAGTTCCGCGGCCAGATCTGCAGGGTCACAACTGTAAGTCGAGGCTTTTCTTTCTGGACACGTCCCTCAAGGTGGGGCTTCTCAACCGTGGTGACTTTCAGGCGGGTGGACTTCAACTCCCAGAATTCCCCTCCCGGCATGATTTATGATCCAAGAACTTCAACTCCCAGAATTCCTCAATCAGCATGATTTATGTATCTCTGTAAGCTGTCCGGAGTCACCGAGAGTGGGTTGGACGGCCATATAAATTTTCTTAAATAAATAAACTAACTCCCAGAATTCCCCAGCCACCATGCCTAAGAAGTCTACGTGTCTTAAAGTCGCCAGGGTCGAGCGCCAGCCAGCCCTGCCTTAAAGTTGAGAGAGACTGCACTTAAAGCATCACCTGGCTTAATACCAGCATGCAAGTCATCCATTGTGGCCTATGCTGCAAACCACAAGGGAAAGTAGTGTAACACCTTCCACTGGGTGGTCTAAATGACCTCTTGAGTAATTCTCTCGCCTCTTCTCGTGACTTGAACATGCAGACAAAATCTGATCTTTTCAAAAAAATTGCCAGCTTCCGTTTCTGTAACAATCTTGCACTGTTTGAGCCCTTCTGTCTACACCCCCCCCCGGGGTAGAGATCAGCAGGTGGGGACTCTTGGCTGAACCATTTTGGCATCACACCTGGCTAGAACCACAGGTTAACTTCAGAAAGACACAATTGTGTTAAACCACAACTGGCAGTCTTCTCCATCACACCAAGCTAAAACCAATGCATGATCTCGCTTGAGAATGAACTACATCAATAGCATCCATATGAGCCGAGGTGGCACAGTGGTTAGAATGCAGCACTGCAGGCGAATTCTGCTGACTCCCGGCTGCCGGCAGTTCGAATCTGACCGGCTCAAGGTTGACTCCGCCTTCCATCCTTGCGAGGTCGGTAAAATGAGGGCCCAGATTGTTGGGGGCAACAGGCTGACGCTGTGAACCGCTTAGCGAGGGCTGTGAAAGCAGTGAAGCGGGATATAAGTCTAAGTGCTGTTGCTATTGTAGGGAGGCTACCCCTAACAAGATCTACCCCCAGCGTTACGTGCCATCGGCGTTCAGAGAAGACGAGGCGGTTGCAAAATCTATAAAGAGAGATTATTTTTTAATTGGGGGACCACTAATTATGCCTCCTTTGGATGCAGGTGACGGAGATCGGCAAAGATGTCATCGGCTTGAGGATCAGCCCTCTGCAGTTCCGCTGAGGTGGTCTTGCACCCCACCCTCGTTTCCATCTTGGGCAGTGTCCAGTGACCCCCTCCCGAGTCGTTGCTTTTTCTATCATCTCCTGTAGCATTTCAGATGGGACCCGGTATTTTCTGGGAGATCAAAATATTGAGCCTGTTCCATCATGTTCCAGTTTAGCAGCTTTTCAATCTTGACAACTTGACGATGTGTGGACTTCAATGCCCAGAATTCCCTAGCCAGCTCTGGGTTGGCTGGGGAATCCTGGGCGTTGAAGTCCACACATCCAAGTTGTCAAGATTGAGGAACAGTGATTTATATGTCTGCTGGGCTCAAGGCTGGAAGAAACTCCCCGGGGAAGGTCTACGAAGAGGCAGAAAATTTGGGGGTGTCTTGTTTCGTATTCTGAACGGGCCTCAAACCCCACTGCTTCCCCATCTTTGTTATTTTTCTGTCCTCCCACACCCATTCTGCTTCTTTTTACGTGCTCAGACTCAATAAAGAGAAACTCAATAAAGAAAAACCAGTTAAGGAAAAGAGTGTATTGGTCTGCTTCAGAGTGGTTCCAACACCGTGAAAAGCTGCAGATCCAGACAAAATGGGAGAAAAGAGCCAGTTTTTTTCCCAATTGACCCCCCCCTCCCCCAATGAAGTAATGTGGACCATTCCTTCAGGGTTTGACCCCAGGATTCCTCCAGAAGCTGAGGATGATGGGATTTTTCCTGGTGGGGTAGCACAGCTGGAAGACAGCGTCTCCATTCCACTAGTGAATATGCATGATGGGAGAGTGGAGATTTTAGCGGAGGAATCCCGACCTAATTCAACACCACGTTGGCGCTTCCCGTGTGGAGGTAGACAACATCAAAAGAAGCAGAGTTGATGGTGTTAGTGGTCTCAAGGCACAAAAGCAAGTTGGCTGTGTGTTTGCCAATAAAGTGGGCCATGTTGCTGCAACACATTAATCACAGTTCATTCGACATACAAAACCTTAAATTGCAAGATTGTCCTTCCCATGTAGCCTTCGTGTGTTGTGAATTTGTTTGTGGGAACCCTCTATTTGGTAGTGAGCTTCATGAGAACGTGACTGGGTTGGGAATGGGAATGAGGAAAGCTACAGGACAGCGAATTCCAGAGGTGCTCCAGTTGTGACCTTTCCAGACGTCATTCTGGGTAACCCGAGAGAGAGACTTTCAACAGTCCAGGCTCTTGTCAAAGCAAGGAAGGCGGTGCCTTCTGCTACCTGGGTAGAAGGTGGCAGACTGTCCGAACGGGAGGACCCATCGTGGTGCCTCCTTCCCTCGTCCTCAAGGAGACTGGTCACCAGGGGTGGGCACTGTCTTGTCAGCCTGGGGGTTGTCCTCCTGGAGGGGCTGGTAGGGGGCTTTGCGGATGCATTCCACGAAGAGCAGGAAGGACATGAAGAACCAGAACAAGAAGTTCACCCAAGCAGTTGCCTGAAGGCAGAGAAAAAGAAAAAGAGTTGGTGGGAACAGAAAGGAGGAGAAGGTTGGAAGAGACCTTGCAGCTCAACCACTCCAACTGAAGGCCTCCAGTTCAGTTAGTGCCACTGAAGGTGAGGGAGTCCTGGTGGATCTGCTCCATCCCAGGTCTGGACGACTTCCATCCAGTCTCCTAAAAGGAGGAGGATGTTCTTGAGAGGGTGGTGGGCTCCCAGCTGTGGGAGGTCCTGGGTGAAGCAGGTCAGCCAAACTCTTTTCAGACAGGAATATCGGCTAGGCCAGGGGTTCCCAACCGGGAGTGCGAGACAATATTGCAGGGGGTGCAAGGTTTTCAAAATTATAGTGTAGAGGCATAATTCGTTGCCGTTATTTCAAACTTTTGTATGGGGTGCAAGAATATACCGGAAGCATTCTAGGGTGCGGGGTATAGAAAAGGTTGGGAGCCGCTGGGCTAGGCAATACAGGTAGTCCTTGACTTACGACCACAATTGAGCTGAAAATTTGTTACTAAGTGAGACAGTTAAGTGAGTTTTGCCGTTTTATCACCTTTCTTGCCACAGTTGTTAAATGAATCACAGCAGTTAAGTCACATAGTTGTTAAGTGAATCTGCCTTCCCCACTGACTTTACTCGTCAGTCGCAAAAGAGGATCACGTGACCCCAGAGACAGTGCGACGGTCATAAATATGACGTCCAAGGGCCTGAATTTTGATCACGTGACCACTGGGGTTGCTGCAACGGTTGTCATGAGTGAAAAAAGTCATAGGTCACTCTTTTCCGTGCCGCTGTAACTTGGAACGGTCAGTAGACGAATGGTTGTAAGTCAAGGACTACCTGTACTATTCAGACAGCAATGATTGCACTTCTGTACGACGGCTCAGGATGAAGACTGAGGGACTGACCGGGCAGCTTACAAACATTAAAAAGCAAGAGAGACAAAACATTAAAATATCAAATAAACAAAATAAATTTCAAAAACAGAGGACAGTTAATTCTCAACTTACAACCACAGCTGAGCCCAAAATTTCTGTTGCTGGGTGAGTTTTGCCCCATTTTATGACCTTCCTTGCCACAGTTGTTAAGTGAATCACTGCGGCTGTTGAGCTAGAAACACAGTGGTGAAGTGAATCTGGCCTCCCCATTGACTTTGCGTGCCAGAAGGTCCCAAAAGGAGATCACATGACCCTCTGGGACACTGCGACCGCCATAAGTACCTGTCAGTTGCTAAGTATCCAAATTTTGATCAGGTGACCTGGGGGTGCTGCCTTTCAGCCTTCCAGAGGCCCTGAAAACCCGCCTCTTCCCCACACCTTGGGCCGAGGACGGGGGCCCCCGGCACGGCTGGTCTGGCACACGGTGGGCACGGTACGATCTGTTTTATATTCTTTCTGCTATTGTTGTGAGCTGCCCGGGATTACTGGGCGAGATAGGCAGCCTTTCCAGTTTTTAGAAAAATAAACAAGGCGGCGTTGTGCCCTGCTGCCTGGAGGAGCCAAGGGCTGGGCAAGGGGAGGCAGTTAAGAGAGCCGCTCACCTGGGCAGCGTAGAGGTTGTCGTAGAACTTTCCAGCCTGATAAGGTGGGACCCAAGAACGGCGCTGAGCCTCTTGGCAGCTGCAGGGAAGGGAATAAGCGGTTTGCAAGGTACAGGTAAGAACCAGCCCTCAAGGTAACTGTTGAAATACTGCTACAATTACTACTCTAACTCTCCAAATCACCTGAGGGCAGGACCAGAAGTAATGGGTGGAGGATTATTAGAGAGAGAAGCAACCTGGAACTAAGGAGAAACTTCCTGACGGTGAGAACAATCAATTGGTGGAAGCAGCTTCCCTCCAGATGTTGTGGCTGCTCCAACACTGGAGGTTTTGAAGAAGAGACTGAACAGCCACTTGTCTGGAATGGTATAGGATCTCCTGCTTGAGCAGGAGGTTGGACTAGAAGACCTTCAAGGTCCCTTCCAACTCTTATTATTCTATTACTACTAGTACTGCTAGTACTGCACTGTTTGATTACTATGTCATCACTGCACTCTCACAACACAGGTAACCAGGTCAGCTAAAGGCCTACCAGGATCATTTCCACAACAGGCAAAGCTCAGTTAGCTTTTTTGGCAGTTTAGCAGGTGGGGCAAATCCAACCTATTTGCTTGCTTAATGTTGAACGCCCCGGGTGAAAAGGGTTTGTTCCCTAATCAGGTTAACATGCTGTGCGAAGGCAGCCAAAGAAACTCTTGCTTCTCGTTCTGCCCCCCCTTGGCCCGGGTCCTTGCCTTGCTGCAGCTTTGGATTTCCGAATGGAGCCGCAGAAGACATCCATGCCAACGCGGAGAACGCAGGCGGAGACGAAAAGGAAGAAGAGGACGATGGCTGAGACCACCAAGGAGGTCTTGATCCAGGGGTGGGTCCTGCGGGAAAGCAAGAGAAGCCGCATCAGGACCAGGATGCCCCCCTGGCGCCAGTGGTCCGGCCCCCCTCCTGGACCCTCACTCACAAGTGTCCGTCACCGTAGCACACGCTGTAGATGCCGCGGAGCAGGGAGACCAGGGTGAAGATGGCCGTCAGCGCAGAGATGGCGGAGATGAAGTAGCAGAGCGAGGGAGGGCTGGAACTCAGGAGGCTCAGCGTCCGGTTGTAGCGCACGGACCCGTACAGAATGCACTGGCCGCCAAAACCCCCCTGAGAAAGAGGGGGGGCAGCAGAGGGGTGACTGTCTGCTGGCCAAAACCAGTGAGACGACCTTCCCTGCCCTGGTGCTGAGCACCTGTCGCTGTGGAGGATGGGATCCACCCCACAACACCAGGTTGAAGGGTGCAATGGGGAATGGCTGGAGGTAGTTTTCTTTTTCCTATTTTTTGCCCTGCCTTTATTATTTTTATTACTAACTCAAAGTAGTGAGCATCTCCATCAGACCTGCCTCCTCCTATTTTCCCCATCACAACAACCCTGTGAGGTGGGCTGAGAGGGAGAGCTGGCCCAAAGCCACCCGGCCGGCTTCCATGCCTAAGGCGGGACTAGAACTCACAGCCTCCAGCCGGCTTTCAAGGCTAAAGCGGCACCAGAACTCATCGTCTCCTGGGGATTGGCTCCAAATCACCCAGCCAGCTTCACGGCTAAGGCAGGACTAGAACTCCCTGTCTCAGAGCTTAGCTGGCTGAGGAATTCTGGGAGTTGAAGTCCACAAGTCCTAAAATTGCCAAGGTTGGAGACCCCTGCTCCAGGCAAAAGAAACCCTGGAATTTGAACCACCCCACCCACCTTTGAAGGCCCTTAAAAAAGGCAACGTTATATTTTCTCCACACTTGAACCCAGAGCCGCTGCCTGTCTTCCCCCTGTGCGAGGTCGCTGGCCGGCCTGAAAGAAAAGCCCCTTCCCCATTTCTCCTCAGGAGCCCCTCCAGCCTCCAGGGCGCCTGGCTGGGAGAGGCGAACCAGGTCTGGGGGGGGGGGAGGAACAGGCAGGAGCACCAGAGCCGGTTGGTGCGACCCAATTCCAGGTTCCTCGACTTACGACCACAGTGCCCCAGGGCAAGTTGTTAAACGATTACACAGCCGCTAAGTGAATCCGGCTTCCCCCTTGGTTCGCTTGGCAGGAGGGGGCCAAAGCCGAATTTTCATCACGTGACCGCGGAGAGGCGGCAACGGCCGTAAGTGCGAAGACCGGTCGCACGCGCCTTTCCTTCGGGGCCCTCGTGACTTCCAACGGTCACTAAACGAGCGGGCCCAAGGCGGGAACCGGCGGCGCACAACCTCAGCCCGGCAAGTGCCGCCTCTTCGGGGCACCGTCGCGCCCCCCTCGGGCGGGGAGGAGGGCGCCGCAGCCGGACCCCCGCGCAGCCCTCCCACCCCCCCGGGGCTCACCTGGGCGAGGGCGAGGGCGGCGGCGCAGCCGAGGGCGGCGAACAGGGCGGCGGCGTTCAGCGCCAGCTCCAGCAGCAGCCGGGCGGACGGGCGCGCCATCTTCGGGCTGGGAGCGGGGCCAGCCGCCGCCCCGCCCGCCCGCCCGCCCGCCGCGTCACCCGCGCCCCGGCCGCCCGCTCGCTCGGCGCCGCCCGCCCCGGGCCGAAGCAGGTGGCGGCGGGGCCAGACGGGCGCCGCGCCTCGGAGGAACTCGGTTTGGCTGACCCGACTTCGTCTGGCGCAAAGCCGGCCGCCTGGACTCCACCTACCCCGCTTGAACAAACCAGGGTTTGCCAAACTACCCCGCTTGAACAAACCAGGGTTTGCCAAACTACCTTGCTTGAACAAAGCAGAAGTTGGCAGGGGAGACCCAGCCTGAGCCTATCCAAAGGGGGCCAGTGGAGGTGGGTGGGTGGGAAAACCTGGTGAGACCATGCAACTCTTGGAGTAGCCTAGCTGCTCTTAGCCCAAGAAATCCCATTTTGTTGCAAAAAAGCTTCGTTTTGCTCGCTTCTGTTCTTCTCCCTTCGAACCACCGTTGCCCTAAAATTCCCCAAAGGGTCCCTGAAAGACTTATCGCAAAACTCCCCCCAGGCCAGGGGCTGACCTTCCGTGTTCTGTTGCAGATAAACTGGCTGGAAGGCCTTGCGCATCCCGAATTACCAACCTTATCTGTCAGGCCCAGAAGGGTGAGGGGCTCTCATACTTTAATAAGGAACCCATCAGCCGGGAAGGGCATCTTTGCTAGAGGTTTATTGCTCCTTGCGAATGGCTTGCTAGTGACCGTGACTTAGTTTTGCAAAAGTGCATAACACCTTTGCCAATTTGCCAATATTGGGGGCTCCCGATTCGTGATTTAGTCCAGAGAACACATCTCTCGGCGTTGCATTTAATAAAGAGGTTGCAATTTATATAAGATTTGTAGCTCAGGGTTGAACTCTGGGGTCCTTGGTGCTCCCTGAGCTTGGTGGTTTTCTTGCAGATGTTTCATGACGTAACTAGGGAACATCATCAATGCTACAAGGGAATGGGGTTTGTGGAGGAGAGGAGGAGGGGGACTGTGGGGTCCTATTTGCTTGCAGATGTTTCATTACCCAACTAGGTAATCTCATCAGCAAGAAAACATCTGCAAGAAAACTACCGAGCTGAGAGAGCACCCAGGACCCCACAGGTTGCAGTTTCTCAGCTTGTGTGATAAATTGGATACTCCGCACCAGGAAGAATCAAACCCAGCATTTGGCTGGGCCAGTTCATGGTTTGGCCAACCCAAATGCCTGTGCAACCCTCAATTTTTCTCAACCTTGGCAACTTTAAGCTGGGAGGACTTTAACTCCCAGAATTCCCCAGCTCTGCTATGTTTGCAGAACAGAGAGATCTACAAGCTACCCCAACTGTATATTAGCCTAGCAGGCAGTCTGGAATATATTCTAACTGGGTCCCTTAAATTCCCAATCAGCAAGGCCAGTCCATTTTAGTAGCATCTCCTGCAAACAGGGAAGAGCGACACAAAAGGAGAAACCCATCTCCCACCCCACCCCCAAGCCTTTTTCTAGCACAAACAGGAAATTCAATTTCTTTTATTTTTCTTTGCAAAACCATATTCTGTGCTCATTTGAAGAAACCGTTTCCGTTTTTCAACTGGAGGAAACACTTTCAAATGATTCCCACCGTTTATTTTTATTGTATTTTCCAAACAGATCAAGGATTGGCCTTGGCTCATCCACTGCTCCTCCCTGCCCCCCCCCCAAAACACACAATTTTCAGAGTCGTTATTTCAGACAATGTTCAACTCTTCCTCCAATGTTGGGGGCTGAAATCCAAGCATAAATTCAGGAAATATTTTTTTATCTCTGAGCAGAAAAGCAAAAGCAAAACTGGTGCTGTTTTGAATCAGGTTTTTTTTGGGGGGGGGGTAAAATCAGCAGAGAGCCCCCCTACTTCAACTGGATCTCTCTTCAAAGTTTTTCAAGTCAGTTCAGCTTAGCTAAAGGTTTCCATTCGCAAAACACACATATTTTCTGTCCGTTTAAAAAAACATCCAAAGCCAATTCTTCTGCTTTCTCTCTTTCTGCCCCACAGAAATTCAAAGAGTGACCCACACCTCCAACAAAAACCCTGCCTCTCCCCCCTTTTGCAAGTTGGGCTTCTGCTCAAAGCAGAGTTGGGGGCTTGGGGGGAGGGTTGCGTGCCAATCTTACTGTTCCGTTTTATTACAAAATTGAGAGAAGTACAGAAAAGCCCCTGGCTGGGGAATTCAAAAGAGCTAGCTAGAATCCGTTAGAAATTTTAAAGGGGCTTGATTATTCCAAGGGGATAGCCCCAGATTTCCACGCTGGAGTCCCTCGGGGGTCCTTCCAAAGGATTGGCTTGCTCCAACTCCTGGATGGAAGTGGCCCCAGGACAGTTGGGGAAGGGGTTTCTGATGTGGGGCACCAGGCGGTCCCAAATGATTGGATTTTCCCGCTCAGGAAAGACCCATTGCTCAGAGAGGTAAGTAGAGGGAATAGTCAGAGTGGCCCCACTTTTTGACAGGCTTGCTGGTCCGGCCAATCATGGGCAGCTTCTGGGCGTAGCGCGAAACATGGGTGGGTCCGTGGTGCTGCAAGAAACAGGTCTGGAAGAGCCGCCCCTGGCACCGGCGGTCCACCTGGCGCCCCGCGATCACGAAGCTGAAGTGGGGTGCCCCCTGCAGGGTAAACCGGCACTTCTGGAAGACGTCCCGGGCGACGGGCCGGTGGCTCTGCTGGCGCAGGGCGCTGCGGGAACGAGCCAGGCTGGCCGAGCGGTGCAAGGCCGGCCGGCTGGCCGAAAAGTCCGCACGGGGGCTCTCCTCCTCCCGAGGACTAACGGTGGCACTGGCGGTCAGCTGGGGCATCTTGCGCACGGCCTCCCCGGTGCCGAAGGCTGGCTGCTCCTTCTTGGTGTCGGCGGTCTTGGGCGGGCTGGCCGGCATCGGCCCGGCCAGGCACAGCCCTGAGCCAGTGCCAAAGCGGGTGGCCAGGCTGTCCCCAAAGAAGTAGTAGAGCTCCTGGTAAATCTCGTTGAGCGAGATGGCCGGGGGGCTGGCGGGGATGCCCACCCCGGCCTGGGGGCCCCCGCTGCCCAGCTGCAGCAAGTGGCTGGCGATGCCGAAGCCAAACTCCACCTGGGGGTCCTGGAGGGGGCTGAGCCAAGGCGCCCCGTCCCGTGGGCGCCCCTCGGGACCAGCCCCCTCGGCCTGGACGGGCACCGAGAGCGACTGGGCTTTCATCTTGAGGAGTCGCTCGACGGCCACCTGAGGGAGGAAACGGAGGGACTGTTAAGACGCCGCGTCTCACGGGGGGGGGGGATCAGGACGGGTTTCCAGGGGATCAGCCAGGAACGTTCCTCCACTGGCAGGGAGACCCAGGACAGATATAATCAGAAACCATAACACAGGTAGTCCTACAACCACAGTTGAGCCCAAAATTTCTTTTGCCAAGCAAGACAGTTAAGTGAGTTGTGCCCCATTTTACAACATAGTTGTTAAATGTTACTAAGTTAGTAACATAGTTGTTAAATGAATCTGATTTCCCCATCGACTTCGCTTAGCAGAAGGTTGTAAAAGGGGATCACATGACCCCAGGACACTGCGACCGTCATAAATATGAGCCAGTTGCTAACTGCCTGAATTTTGACCACGTGACCCGGGGGATGCTGCAACGGTCGTAAGTGTGAAAAACGGCCATAAGTCACTTTTTTCAGTGCCGTTGTAACTGTGAACAGTCTCCAAACTAATGGTTTAAGTTGGGAAGTACATGCAATCATCTAACTCCAGTACCTGATTCTCAAGACAGCCAGTTTTTTACAGTTCAGTTAAAAATATGGTTCGGGCTGGTCAGAATTTAAAGTAGCCGCCGATTCCTTTTACGGATGCACCCTTCCTTCCTTCCTTTGCCTGGGTCGGGCACACAAGCAGCAACGGACTTCCTGCATGACAGTTGCGGCATCCCTGGGGTCACGTGTTTGGACTCTGGACCCTTGGCCTCCTTACGGCAGCTGCCGTGTCCTGGCCTCACGTGGAAGCCATTTACAACCTTCCCAGCTGGCTTCTGACAAAGCCAGTGAGGGGAGCCAGACTCACTTAACGACCATAGCAAAAAAAAAAAAGGCTGTAAAATGAGGGGTGACTCCCTTAATAATTGTTATGGCTGAGCAAGGGAAGTTCTGGTCCCAAATGTTGGGAATTGAAGACCACCTGTAAAAGCTGCAGTTCTTGGCTTAACCCTCTCAAAACCCTCCGGCCGGAGTTGCCGCTATGCCAGAGAGAGGCCCACCAGGACTTCAAAGGGTCACTAACCGAACGGGCGTAAGTCAAGGACTGCCTGTAAATATTGCAGTTCTTGCCTGCTCACAAATCCCCCCGGCTGATGTCGCCACCGTGCCAGAGAGAGGTCCATCAGGACTTGGAACGGTCACTAAGTTCAGGACTTGGCTTAACCCTCTGGCTGGAGTTGCCCCCGTGCCGGACAGACTCACCAGGATGGCCCCGTAGACCTTGTGTCCATCAGCCTTGACCTGAGCGTTGGACACCGAATAATCGTCCAGCACCACCTGCAGGTTGGACCAGTAGGTCGAGAGGTGGGGATAGAGGACCCGCTGCACCGCCTGAGGGGGAGAGGCCGTAAGAGATCGGCACACACCGGGGAGGCACCCCGAAGCCACAGATGGGGCAAGCTGCAACTTACCTCCCACCCCAAGGCATGCAGCCCCACCACGGCCCCATAGTGTGAGCAGAGGGGGCGGACGGGGTCAGCCAGCACCTTCTGGAGGGTGAGGAGGATCTGATGGTACAAGCTGCTCACCAGATCCCCGTGGGTCCTGGGAAAGTGGAAAGAAAATTGAAGCAATGTCATCTGTTTTGAACTAACAATCATGGCTGGAGACCTCTCTACCAGTGAATTGGTGCACAGCCTTAAACCAGGGTTTCTCGACTTGGTGGCTTGAAGAGATGTGGACTTCAACTCCCAGAATTCTCCAGCCAGGCTCACCAAGAGGCCTCCTTAGCTTCCCAGTTGCCCAGCCTTCTCAGCTGTGTTTTCTCAACCTTGGCCACTTTAAGATGTGTGGACTTCAACCCCCAGAATTCCCCAGGTCCTTGGTGCTCTCTGAGCTTGGTTATTGTCTTGAAGACATTTCATCACCAAACTAGGTAACATCATCAGTGCTAGTATTGTCGTAACTATATATTTGTAAGTATCACTGCCTTAAACTATAAATTGCTAAAATCTCCCCTGGGTGGATTTGCACAGCCACCATATTTCAGCATTTGTCACTAGCTGAATTCCTTGGGCCATTTAAGTTATGAGATCCTGAATCAAAAGCCACCTTTTGAAATTATGGCTCAGGGTAACGTGTGACTCCAGCCTTAGTCTTTACACCAATCAGTGGTTGCCCACAGCTTCTGCCTGGCCCAAGAAATCTCCCCAAAGGGAGGATAATTAAATTCATATTTGCTTGCAAAATTTCATACACTGATATTTCCCTGTTGGGTCATGAAACGTCTGGATTAAAACATTCAAGTTCAGAGAGCACCAAGGGCCCCATAGTAGTCTTCATCCTCCCTCCCCCCCTCTACTCTGCACACACCCCTCCCTTCTAGCACTGATGAAGTTATCTAGTTGGGTAATGAAACGTCTGCAAAAAAACAACCAAGTGGAGAGAGCACCAAGGACCCCACAAATAACAGTGAGTTGAATGGACTTGAGGACAATGATAGTGGGCATATTGTTGAAAGAAATTTAAGGCATGTTGTTTGCAAGCCCTATTCCTTTCCAGCACTGATGATATAACCTAGTTGGGTAATGAAACGTCTACATGAAAACAAGGTCAACCCTGAGCTACAGAGAATCTCCTCCTATAGAAATTTCCTGTCACTTTGATCAGATTCTCTTCCAGTTTTGATTTTAATTCTACTGACGCCTCCCGCCTCTGGGGTCTTGGGCCACCAATGACAAGCCTGGGGCTCCGAGGCAGGGACCACTGAATCAAGCCGCTCTGGCATGCAAAGCTCCTGTTTGTTCCATAGGACGGGGGGAGGACCGCCGGTGCCAGGGGCGGCTCTTCCAGACCTGTTTCTTGCAGCACCACGGACCCACCCATGTTTCACGCTACGCCCAGAAGCTGCCCATGATTGGCCGGACCAGCAAGCCTGTCAAAAAGTGGGGCCACTCTGACTATTCCCTCTACTTACCTCTCTGAGCAATGGGTCTTTCCTGAGCGGGAAAATCCAATCATTTGGGACCGCCTGGTGCCCCACATCAGAAACCCCTTCCCCAACTGTCCTGGGGCCACTTCCATCCAGGAGTTGGAGCAAGCCAATCCTTTGGAAGGACCCCTGAGGGACTCCAGCGTGGAAATCTGGGGCTATCCCCTTGGAATAATCAAGCCCCTTTAAAATTTCTAACGGATTCTAGCTAGCTCTTTTGAATTCCCCAGCCAGGGGCTTTTCTGTACTTCTCTCAATTTTGTAATAAAACGGAACAGTAAGATTGGCACGCAACCCTCCCCCCAAGCCCCCAACTCTGCCTGTCATCTCGGAGACTTTACCGGAAGATCTGGCCCAGGAGAAGGGCTGCGTAGTCACGCAGGGTCCAGTGGTCGTTCAGGGGGTTGATGGAGGCTGCCAAAGGCTCCAGGACGCAGTACATGACGCTGGCAATGAGGCTTTTGACGTAAGACCCCAGGCACAAGTAGGGGTTCTGGATGAGGCTCTTGGCCATATGCAGAAGGCGGTTGAGTTGCTCCAGGTCGTGGCTCACCGACTTGACCTGCAGAGGAAGCCAGAGAGCAAACATCTCACCCAAGGCAGACCCCAGCCTTCCCGAAGTGGTCCTTCCTAGTAGGTTGTGTGAAGGGCAACAGTCTGAAAACAATGACCTGGGTGCCCACTTCAGGCAGATGAGCTTCCGATGCCATCATGTGACTGGCTGTCTTTCTGGCTGGATGTGTTGGGTGAAACCATGATCTGAGGAACGGCTTTCCTCCAGAAGCTGTGGGTGCTCCATCAATGGAGGTTTTTTAAGAAGAGACCGGACAGCCATTTGTCCAAAATGGAACAAGGTTGGACTAGAAGACCTTCAAGGTCCCTTCCAACTCTGTATTCTGTAATAGTGCTTTAGTTAATAAACCATGAAAAAAAATTGGGTTCTACTCATGAGTTTTGAGCATAATGGAGCCTGCCTCCCACAGTCCTCGTGTTATGAGCATAATGGAGCCTGCCTCCCACAGTCATAACTCATGACGGTCGTAAAGCGGGTCGATCACTAAATAACCCTGAGTTTTATTTCACATTATAAAATGTTAGCCGCCCAGAGTCACTTTGTGGAGAAATGGGTAGCAAACAAATTTAATAAATAAATAAGTATATAAAACCACAAAATGATGCTTTGGAATTCTGCCCTACAGGACAGGGAGGATTAGGGTAGATTAAACTGTCTTAATTATTTATCAAATTCATTGCAAGGGTGATCTAGAGGAATTTAACACTTTTCTCCCAGATGTGTTTTGTAGGAGGGGGAATAAAAAAAAATCAGCATTCATTTCTGCTGTATCTGGTTGTTAAAACAGGTATAATTGAACCTTTAAGGCAATTTAAACACAAAAGTAACAATGAAGGAGGCTGCTCACTATTGATTTATTTCCTCCAAGGGAAATGGGCATAAATAATCTGGAATCAGAGATACTTTATCTTCCAGAATAGTTAAACCTCACACTAGCCAGCGTGAAAGATTAGCCGATTTAACTTTCTCTTTTTGTGCAAAGAGTCTCTTTTCCATTTTAAGGACATCTAAGCACCCATCGCTCCATCCTTACAGAATATCTGGTTGCATCCCATAATTTTTTATAAAACAGAATATTATTTGTGGCTAAATTCAACTTCCTTTTTGATATATATATAGAAAAGGAATCATTTCTAGTCTTCAATGCTGCAAAGATAAACGCCAAATATGCAGGTGGAGCTAACTAAAATGGTGAATGATCTTCATCAGCTCCTCATGAATGGAGAAAGAGCAATTTATGAATGAATGAATGAATGAATGAATGAACGAACGAATGAATGACGCAGGACTTGCTCCAAGCCTTCTCCACTCACCCCACTCACGATGTAGACAAAGTAAGGGAGGAGAGCCGCAATCTTTGAATTGGTCTGCAAATCCTGGAGAGCAACCTAGGCAGGGAGAGAAGGGTTCAACTCAGACAGTCACTTGTCTGAAATGGTATAGGTTCTCCTGCTCGAGCAGGGGGCTGGACTAGAAGACCTCCAAGATCCCTTCCAGCTTCTATTCTATTCTATTCTATTCTATTCTATTCTATTCTATTCTATTCTATTCTATTCTATTCTATTCTATTCTATTCCATTCCATTCATTCCATTCCATTCCATTCATTCCATTCATTCCATTCCTATTCTATTCTATTCTATTCTATTCTATTCTATTCTATTCTATTCTATTCTATTCTATTCTATTCTATTCTATTCTATTCTATTCTATCTCATTGGCGTTGGTCAACATTTCTTCTAGAACTGAACATGTCACGGGCGATTCCCCCGAATGGCTGCCCAGTAAGAAGTGGGATCAGTCACAGGGACCAATTTGAGGGTTCTTCCTTGCAAATCCCTTTGTTTGCCTCCGAATCCTGTCCTCTCGTATCAGCAGAGGCTCTTCTCTGGACTCACCTTCATCAGCTGAGGGTCATCGCCCAGTACGGCTCGAGTCACATGCTGGTAGTACTTCAACAGGTCGTCTGTCAGCACGGAGACGGCACTGGGCACTGGAAACAGAAATGAAGAGGTGGTCTTGGAACCCGAAAAAGGAAGTGATAAGGTAGGGTGGGAAACCAATAGATTCTACCAGTTGAATTACAGTTCACAGGATCCCCCATCCCTTCTCAGAAGGAGCTGCTAAGAAATATTCTGAGATTCTCCATTTGTGCAATAAAGCATTCACTGCACACCTGAGAAATGCCAATTTAATATATCTGGTCACACAATTCACCAAAGTTTTTCAACCTAGGCAACTTTAGGATGTGAGGTCTTCAACTCTCAGAATTCCCCAGCCAGCGTGCTTTAAGATGGGTGGACTTGAATTCCCAGAATTCCTCAGCCACTATGTTTCAAAATGGGTGAACTTCAACTCCCAGAATTCCCTAGTGAGCCCAATTCTGGGAATTGAAGTCCACACATCCTAAAGTTGCCTAGGTTGAGAAACAGTCCAATACGCTGACCTCAGATGAACGAAGTAAACAAATCACGATTGTTGCATTCAGACTTTGCAAAATAAATATGCAATCCTGGATTGTGCCGTCTTGTTTCAAGAAATGCACCCAAACCTGCATTACCAGTCCTTACCTGAGCCTTGAGCCTCAAGGTTGCCTTTCCCGTCCAGGTAAGAGACGTGAACTGGAAGAGAAGAGAGAATCGGTGGCCGGGAGGCTGCTCAAAAGCCGATGGAAGGTTAGTAAAAACCTCTGAGTGGAGAGGGGGGGAAGGTCTGGTCCTTGGATGAGATGCATTCAAAGAGAGCCCAGCAGGGGATTGGGGCCCCTGGGCCATCAAACCCTTTTCACTGTACAGCAGGGGTGTCCAACCTTGGAAACTTTAAGACTGGCGGACTTCAACTCCCAGAATTCCCCAGCCAGCACGCTAAGCAAATCCCTGCAGTTATTAACGGCTTCCCCCGCTGACTTCGCTTATCCGCAGCTGGCTGGGAAGGTCGGAAATTCATAAAAACGCCAGTTGCCCAGCGCCCAAATGTTGATCATTTGACCAGGGGCAGATTGTGATGGTGATAAGTGTGAGGACCACTTATCCCTTTTTTCAGTTGTAACTCTGAACAGTTTTCCGTTATTTTCATTTTCTTCGTATTTTATATTCTGATAAACTAATAAAAAAATTTAAATGGTAACTCTGAACAGTCGCTAAATGAATGCTTGTTAGTCGACGATTTCTGGATACTTTGCTAGCCTTCTGCTCCGGGGCCTGAAACGCCCAAGTAACGAAAGACACCTGGAGCTGCGATCTAAAGTCGACAAAGGGGAAGGCAAGGCCACCGGGCCACCCCAGGAAGGCAGCTCCCCAGTCAGGAAGTGGCCTGGTGGCCTCTGGGCCCCCTCCTCCCTGGCCTACCTCTCACGGCTGTCTCCGCACAGCCCTTGGGGACGTTGGTGGCCAGCGCCAGCTCCACCAGGTTGACTTCGCGGTCTTCCTGGAAGAAGAGTTCCCCTTCCTTAATGGCTCGGAAAGGAAGAGGGTCCGCTGCGCCATGGCCACACACCACCTGCAACAGCAACAGCCACACACTCAGCCCTGCTCCACCTCGGGGCCCTCCGGCCTGGGCCACTTGACGGCTTGTGGACTTCAACACCCAGGATTCCTCGGCCAACGAGCTGGAGGCCCTGCTCCAGGTGGCTCTTGGTTAGCCTGGCATCGATGGGATTTTACTGCCTAGACAGGTAGCCTCAACCTACAACCACAACTGAGCCCAACATTTCCGTTGCTAAGCGAGACAGTTGTTAACTGAACTTTGCCCCATTTTACGACCTTCCTTGCCACAGTTGTTCACTGCAGTTGTTAAGTTAGGGACACGGTGGTTAAGTGAATCTGGCTTCCCCATAGTCTTTGCTTGTCAGGAGGTCACAAAAGGGGATCGCGTGACCTCAGGATCAGTGGTGGGATTCAGCCAGTTCGCGCCGGTTCCGCAGAACCAATACCTAATTTTTTGTTGAGTTTGGCGAACCGGTTATGCTAAATCTGTGTTTTCTGGAACGCGTCTGGTTTTCGTCCAACTTCCTTCCAGGCGGGCAAAAAAAACCTTCCCCAAAAGTCCAAGAGAGGAGCAACGGAAACCAAACGGAGACGGTTCGATCACGTCACTCACGCGAAAACTAGGTGGTGCTTCTCAGAGGTAATTTCTTATTACTCTTTCTTATAACATAATCTAGTTTTGTGTATCTCTCTTATTATTGTTCTTATTTAAGTATTAAATGCATGAAATAATAAACTACCTTTCGGTATATCATTTCCTTATACTTGAAACAGTCACTAGGGCAGAGAACCGGTTAAATTATTTGAACCCCACCACTGCCCGGAACACTGCGACCGTCATAAATGTGAGTTGAGACCTATCTGTCTCTGTGTCTCTGACTATGGCAGAATGCAATTTGGAGTCTGTATGGAAACACTCACACCCCGGGGCCCAACTCACTTCCACGTTGCTCCATCGGAGAGCCCGGTTGAAATCTTCCACCATCAGCTTCCGCCGTTTGGTGTGTTTCATGAACTGGGAACTGTTCTGCAGGAAGAAGGGAAGAAGGAGTCGGACGCAAACACACAGCCTCCCACTGAACAGGCTCTCGGGTCAAGCACTGCGCAGTGGGCCCTTCATGAGCTCCTGGCTTCCAGATGTGCTGATGAGCAATCAGAAAGCAATCAGCGGAGGGGAGGGGGCAGCGATCCTCCAAGCTACGATAGTCACGACACACACACACACACCCAAGGTGTGCCATCTTCCCTTCCCTTCTGGCTTTTAGGAGATGGCCTCGCAGCGAGATGGGCAGCAAGCAAATATAAGAAATAAACAGCTATATAAATACAGGTAGTCCTTTTACGTACGACCACAATTGTGCCCGAAATTTCCATTGCTAAGCGAGACAGTTATTAAATAAATTTTTGCCCCATTTTACGATTTTTCTTGCCACAGTTGTTAAGTAAATCACTGCAGTTGTTAAGTTAATAACATGGTTGTTAAGTGAATCTGGCTTCCCCCTTGACTGTTTGTCAGAAGGCTGCAAAAGGGGATCATACGATCCCAAGACACCGCAACTGTCATAAATATGAGGCAGTTACCAAGCGTCTGAATTTTGATCACGTGACCATGGGGATGCTGCAACTGCTGTAAGTGTGAAAAACAGTCAGAAGTCACTTTTTTCAATGCTGTTGTAACTTTGAATGGTCCCTAAATGACTAGACTAGACTAGACTAGACTAATCTCTATTGTCATTGTGTAACTCACAACAAAATTAAGTGCTGCCCACAGTGCACACTACACACAAGTCAAAACCACAAATAAGAACATACATTATATACACACATCCTTCACATTCTCTTCACCATTGTGCTGCCCCTAATATTGCGCTTCAAAGTTGCACTGTACAGTGGTATTTAATATGGTTACAGCTCTGGGATAAAAACTATTTTTCGCCTATTTGTCTTTGTTTTTATTATCCTGTACCGTCTGCCAGATGGTAATAGTTCAAAAAAAGAATGTCCAGGATGAGATGAGTCTTTAAGAATATTTTGAGCTTTCCTAAGACAGCAGGAACTGTACAGTTTGTCCGGGGGGGGGGGGAGGAGATGGTAATGACCCTCTGAAGCGCTTTCCTATCTGCCACTGTGCAGTTGGCAAACCACACACAAATGCAATAGGTTAGAATGCTTTCTATGGAGCAACGGCAGTTTTTCATTTAGTTGTTTCCTGAGAAGTCTCAAGAAATATAATCTCTACTGGTTTTCAGCAAAAACATTGTAAAATGAAATCACAGGGGGCTACAAACAGCATAAATGCAGGTCAGGTGCCGAGTGCCAGACATGCAGACATGTGACGGTGGGGAACAGGTGGTGGCTGTTGGAACAGGGTCATAAGCACCTTTGCGATGGGGAGGGGTTCTGTTATAACTGTCAACTGTCCAGTTGGCATTTCCAGAAAAAAAAACCTCCTGGGACATGATTTTACCAAGAGTATAATACTTTACTGAAAATCTACATTAGCACAGAAGAAGCGAAACCAGCTCTGGTTTCCCGCGCAAACACTGGCATCGTTATTTCCTCATTTCCCTCTGATCCACTCACAGCCCAATATGTTCACCAATCACTTCTGCTCGTTTTGTTATGAGAAAACAGTCAGTCACACTCGGGGTCCTTGCAAACTTCCAAAGACGCCTTGATTGCCTAGATACCATCCCTCCCACCTTTTCATTCCATTCCACAATCCCTTCCCTTTTTTTGGTCAAGCTATGAGTGAGGGGAAAATGTAGGTAAATCAGTCTTGACAGTAACTTCAAATGGTCATTAAACAGCCGGCCATAAACCGAGGACTACCTGCACAGCTCCAAGGTCCCTTCCAAACCAATTCCATCCTAGACTGCCTCCCTCACCTGGGTTGCTTCTCGCAGACGGTAGCAGACGTCTTCAGCCAGCAGAGCAGCCACCTCATCGGCCAGCTCCACACCCGCACTTTCGGCCATCAGCCGGATCGACTCTCGCGGGATCTCCACAAAGCGCCGTTCTTCCCGTTCAGACATGGTGTTGGCCCTGGGATGAAGAACCCCACAGCTGTCACACAAAATAAAGGCAGGAAACCGCTTTTTAAAAAATGCCTTGGGAAGGCCACACCTGGAATAACTGCCTGCCCAGCTTTGGTCACATTACAAAAAAAATGTTGAGACATTGGAAAAAGTACAGAGAAGAGCAACAAAGATGATTAGGGGACTGGAGGCTAAAACATATAAGGAACAGTTGCTGGAATTGGGTATGTCTAGTTTAATGAAGAGAAGGACGAGGGGGGACATGATAGCAGTCTTCCAATATCTCAGGGGTTGCCCCCAAAAAGAGGGAGTCAAAGCTATTCTCCAAAGCGCCTGAAGGCAGGACCAGAAGCAACGGATGAAAACTAATCAAGGAGAGAAGCAGCCTGGAACTAAGGAGAAACTTCCTGACAGAACAATTAATCAGTGGAACAGCTGGCCTCCAGAGGTTGTGGGTGCTCCATCACTGGAGAGACTGGACAGCCATTTGTCTGAAATGTTATAGGGTTTCCTGCTTGAGCAGGGTGTTGGACCAGATAACCTACAATGTCCCTTCTAACCTGTTAAGGGGGTCCCAAAATCACTCTGTGGGAAAGATTGGCTGGGGGCCACAACGCAATCCTCACATTCATGCAAAACGATGCAGAGTTCTCATTCTTGGCTACACTGTTCCCAGACATCTGGTGACCAATGGGCTACAGCACTCAGGGCCCTTGGCTGAGCAACCAGGAGCTGCAGAACTACTGGAAGAAATGGTGTTTACCTCTCACAGATGCACAAAGACTGAAAAGGAAAGCTTCCATCCCATGAACATACTTTTAACACAATCACACAACAACATCTGCCTATCCCAAGTCCTTGAGAAGGGTTTGATAGACGGATAAAAATGCCAAATCTAGTCAGAACATCTGGCTGACTCCACAACCGACCGCAATACAGGTAGTCCTCAACTGACAATCATAACTGGGATCATTGCTAAGGAAGGCGGTCGTTAAATGAGTCACATCTGATTTTATGACCTTTTTTGCCCTGGCTGTTAGGTGAATCACTGTGGCTGTTGAGCAAATTCGCCTTCCCCTTCCCCCCCACATTGACTTTGCTTATTGGAAGCTGGATGGGAAGGTCACAAATGGGATTCTGAGACCCTGCGACCGTCGTAAAGACACGCCAGTTGCGAAGTGCCCAAATTTTGATCCCACGATGGTGGGGATGCTGAAATGGTCCCAAGTACAAGAACTGGTTGTAAGTGACCTTTTCCAGTGCCACTGTAACTTCAAAGAGTCACTAAATGAACGATTGTAATCTGAGGACACTTCTCAGCTGCACATCTCAGTTACATTTCAGAGGAAAACCTTTCTACGCCACTGGATCCCCAAATGCCCCTCCCAAAGACAGAGAGGGGGAGACAAAAAGGAAGGAGGAGAGAAAGAACAAGAGAGAAGGAGAGAAAGAAGGGAAAGAAACAGAAAGGAAACAGAAAGAAAGAAAGAAAGAAAGAAAGAAAGAAAGAAAGAAAGAAAGAAAGAAAGAAAGAAAGAAAGAAAGAAAGAAAGAAAGAAAGAAAGAAAGAAAGAAAGAAAGAAAGAAAGAAAGAAAGAGAATAGAATATTCTTTATTGGCCAAGTGTGATTGGGCAGACAAGCTCTCAGTGTACATGCAAAGCAACAAGTGATAGATAGATAGAGAGAGAGAGAGAGAGAGAGAAAGAAAAGAAAGACTGGATGAAAGACTGAATGCTGGAGAGGGGAGACCCCCCCCCCAAATGCAACAGGGGCTCCTTCCAGGGGAAACGCGATCCTGGCCCAAAGTCTGCAAAAGGGCAGCAATTTGGGTTGGGGGCCCGGAAAGAGGCGCCACTCACCCGCCCCTCCTCCAGCCCCGTCCGGGCGGCTCCAGCAGCAGCAGCGCGGAGGGCTCGCTGATCCCCGCGCTCCGATTGGCCGCCTTGTGGTAGCCTTACGACCACGTGATCAGGTAAGGGCAGAAGCTGCCTCTGCCAGAAGGCTGTCACGTGACAGCTCCTTAAAGGGGCAGGGCGCTCCTCGCTACGCTATTTGTGTAGGCCACAGGGTCTCACCCGCATCCACTTTAAGATGGCTGGGGCATTCTGGGAGTTGAAGTCCACCCATCTTAAAGCTGCCCTGATGGGGAAGATTGGTAAAAACAAAGCATTTTTCACCGTCCACCCATCTTTCCAATTAGACTTTTGCATTTAGAATCATTTTAATCGAGACAACCCCTCCCCTCTGCCCCCTCCCCCCCCCCTTCTCCTCTTCTAACCAGGCCTGGGGCAGAAACTGGACAGGCTCCAAAGGCCATGGAGACTCCTCCGGACGCCTAGAACGCCGCCAGGGCCGTAGAGAAGGCGAAGCCGCCGGAAATCCAGAGCGCCCTTTCGCCTCGGTGCTTTCGCGCGCTCAGCGGGCCTTGAAGCCGCCGCCCCCGCGACCCGGAAGCAGACTCGCGGCGGCGCGGGAGCGACGGTTGAGGCGCGAGCAGGTGAGAGTCCGGAGGGGGCGGCGGGGCTGTCGCGGCCGCTGGGGGAGGGGGCGCCTCCGCGGGGTCAGAGGTCGAGGAGGAAGTGGGGGAGGAAGGGCGCGGAGGCCGAGCTCGTCGCTAAACGAGGAGGGGGGTCTTCCATAGGGAACCGTCCGACCCTGGAAACAGCCCCCGCTAAAAAGTAATTTTATAGTAAGCTATCAAATAATAGTATACAATTGTGTGTGATTTATATGTATGTATGTATAAAAAATATAGGCGTGTGTAGGTGTATATATTTAAAGCTTTATATATATTTATACAAATGTCTCTTGTGTGCTTACGTTTATTTAATTGTTACATTTATTTGCCGCCTAACGTGCCGCGGGACTGCTATGGGCGAAGTGAAAAGTGAAAACTAAACAGAAGTAAAATAATAGAACAATAAAATAAACAATGAAAAAGAAAATGAGACTGAGAATACATCAACATGATAACAAAAAGATGGATGGCACAATATGTATGTATAATATATAATTAGTGTGTATGTGTGTGCGTATATATACATACACAATATCTGAGTATGCGTATATAATATGTGGGTGTATAATTTGTGGATGTGTGTGTGTATAACTGCATATATGATATATATATAATATAATTATGCGTATAATGATAATTATGTAATATAATTATGTGGGTGATTGTATGTGTTTCTGTCTCTCCATAAGACTGTGTGGTGTGTGTGTGTGTGTGTGTGTGTGTAGAGAACCTCTTTCCAAAAGATAAAGGGAACAATCTTTGCAAGAGAAGCTGCCTCCCGGGGGAGGGGGGGTTGGAGGAAAGCCCCGGACCCCGCAGGACCAGGGCGGAGCCGGAGGGTGCCCTGTCAGGCCCTGGGAGGCAAGCTCCGAAAGTCACAGGAGCCACATTGCTCTGCACTCCAGCCGTTAGAGAACTGGGTGCGGCGTTTGGGGCCCTTTGAAGCGTCTGGTTGCCTCCAAAGGCTGCCCGGGCCATAGCCCAATACCTGAACTTGACTTTCTGGAGACTTTCCACAAGGGTCATGTAATTGACCATCGCTGTGGTGGTTGTCATTGAAGTCACTTATGTCCACCTTTATTCTTGAAGGGAGAGAGCATGTAAAGGAGACATTAATACTTCTTCAATATCTTCATAAATGACTTAGACGAGGGAATTGAAGGGGAACTCATCAAATTTGCACATGACACCAAGCTGGCAGGAGTAGCCAACACCCCAGAAGACAAACTCAGGATGCAAAAACATCTTGACAAACTTGAATGAGCCCTGTCCAACAAAATGAGTTCCAAAGTGGAGAAAAGTAAAGTCTTACATTTAGGCAGGAAAAACCAAAGGTACAAGTACAGATTGGGTGAGACCTGGCTTAAAAATAGTAACTGTGAGAGGGACCTTGGGGTCCTAGTGGACGATCACTTGATCATCAGCCAGCCGCGTGCAGCAGCCGCCAAAAAAGCTAATACAATCCTGGGTTGTATAAACAGGCATAGAATCAAGAACACGCAAAGTGTTAGTACCGCTTTATAAAACCCTAGTAAGACCACACCTGGAATACTGCAGCCAATTTTGGTCACCATATCACAAAAACAATGTTGAGAGTTTGGAAAAAATTCAGAGAAGAGCAACTAAAATGACCCAAGGCCTGGAGACTAAAACATACGAAGAACGGCTGCGGGACTTGGGTTTGGCTAGCTAGCTAGACTAAAGAAAAGAAGAAATAGGGGAGACATGATAGCAATGTTCCAGTATTTGAGGGTCTGCCACATAGAAGAGGGGGTCACTTTATTCACCAAAGCGCCAGAGGGCAGAACAAGAAACAATGGTTGGAAACTGATCAAAGAGAGAAGCTACCTGGAATTAAGAAGAAACTTCCTGACAGTGAGGGCAATTAACCAGTGGAACAGAAGTTGCCTCTAGAACTCATGGGCGCTCCATCACTGGAGATTTTTAAGAAGAGGCTAGACCAGGGGTAGGCAACTTTGGCTCTTTTATGACTCATGGACTTCAACTCCCAGGATTCCTGAGTCAGTTATGCTGACTCAGGAATTCTGGGAGTTGAAGTCCATGAGTCATAAAAGAGCCGAGGTTGCCTAGCCCTGGGCTAGACAGTCACTTGTCTGAGATGGTATAGGTTCTCCTGCTTGGGCGGGGGGCTGGACTAGAAGACCTCCAAGGTCCCTTCCAGCTCTTTTCTATTCCTTTAACAATAGTCTAATCTGTGTAGTTTTTAGTGCCTTAATGTCTTAATTACTTTTTACTTGTTTCATAGCTTGCAAGCCACCCAGAGTCGGCTTGTGCGCCAGATAGGTGGCATAAAATTTTAATAAATAAATAAATAATAAAAATGAATGAATGAAATAAAAAATACTTGTAAGATGAATAAAAGCAAGAGGAAGCAAAGCCAGCTCAGGAGGGATGGCCAGAGGCAGGTCTTTGCATCTGATTTCTTGCAGCCCCGCTAACTGGTTTGGCCCGGAAGGCAGCTGCACGAGGCCAAAGCTGCACTTTTACCGTTAATAAAAAGCCTTTGTGGTTACCTTTCCCTGTGGGGAAGAAAAACATTCAGCCACAAAAGCGCAGAGCGGGGGGGGGGGGCAACTGTGGCCCCTTTCTGACCTGTGGGCTTTTTTCAGGCTCCCATGCCAGCCCCATGGCTGGATTAAGGATTGTGGATTCTGGATTAAGGATTCTGCCCTTCCCACCAAAGTTTTGCAGTGTACTGGTAGTCCTCGTCATGCGGCCATAATGGAGCCTTCCCATTACAGTCGTATGTCATAACAAGCGATCAATCCGGTTTTATGACCTTGTTTTGCAGTGCTTGTTAAGCAAATCTAAAGCTAGGGGTGCGGTTTTGCCAAAAAACAGAAATATATGTACTAGTCCTCGACTTGTGGCTACAATTGAGCCCAAAATTTCTGTTGCTAAGTGAGACAGCTGTTAAGTGAATTTTGCCCGTTTTACGACCTTTCTTGCTGCAGTTGGTTGTTAAGTGAATCTGTCAGCTGCCACCTCTCTCTCGCTTGTGCTTTACTACCATGTGGTGACTGCCATGAACTATGGGGAAGGGAGATGCTTGGGGGGGGAAGCGAAAGTAACACCTGCTTGGAGAAGTGAGAGTAACTGCTGTAAACGCCCCCCCCCCTTGCTGTATCTCCCCGGAATCCTGCTTCAAGGTCACCCAGCTGGGAGAAGAAGGCAGCTACATACCAACCTTCAAGGGACCATTCTCAAAACATCTTGCTGGAAAGGGGAGGGGGAGGGCAGGGATGGGAGGCAGCCAAGGGAGGGGAAAGTTGAACTTAGGGCCCGATTCTCACTCCTGGCTATGCATGCCTGCAGTGCCCTTCTAATAAAATTCTACCTTTCTCAATAAATGGAGCCGTGGATCTTCTCTATTTAGAGGTTTAAGTGCTGGCAGGTCTGACAATCCGGCTTCCCCATTGATTTTCCTTGTCAGAAGGTCACCAAAGGGGATCACGTGACTCCGGGACACCGCAACCCTCATAAATACACATCCGTTGCTAAGCGTCCGAATTTGGATCGCGTGACCGCGGGGAGGCTACAACGGTCAGAAGTCACTTTTCTCCATGCCTTTGTAACTTCGTACGGTCACTAAATGAACTGTTGTAAGCTAAGGACTACCTGTAAGTGCCAGAACAGTGTAAATCGCCTTAAATGCCCCCGTGTTCCTGAGTTCACATGACCGTGGAGGTTTCCCAGCCATTGGAACTTTGAATCTTGGTTGTAGGTCCCCTTTTCTGGGTCAGTTGTAGTTTCTAACGGCCGTTAAGCACTGATCATAAGTTGAGGACTACTGTACCCTGTTGATCGCTCTTGCCCTTTAAACAGAAATCGCCCAATGAGGTTTGGAAAGTAGCCGAACTGGCCTTATAGTAATCCACAACAGGATTTCCCATAGTAAAGGATGCAGGGAGATGTAATTGGACTTGAAAGAGTTGCCAGGTGCTCCTTCCTTACATGAGCTTTAAACTTAACTATGCTGGGCTGGAAGAGGAAGGATAGGAAGAAAATCCACTCTCCTTCCACCTGTGGTTTTCCTTGCATATTTCTGGGGGCTGCTCTCAATATCATTGTAGGCAGCCTGTCTTAGCTCCGGCTGCATTGAGTCTGGCCAGATGTTTAAAAAAGGCCGAGTACCATTCCGAGGTCATTCCACTTGAGGAGCTAATTGTCTAGCACAGGGGTTCCCAACCGGGGGTGCGGGACGATATTCCAGGGCAGGGGTCTTCAAACTTTGATGACTTGTGGACCAACTCCCAGAATTCTTCAGCCAGCGTGCCTGGCTGAGGAATTCTGGGGGTTGAAGTCCACAAGTCATAAAAGGGCCAAGTTTGAAGACCCCTGTTCCAGGGGGTGCGAAAACCTGGGTTTTCAAAATTATAGTGTACATGCATAATTAGTTGCGTTATTTTGTACTTTTGTAAGGGGTGCGAGAATATATCGGAAGCGTTCTAGGGGTGCGGGGTATAGAAAAGGTTGGGAGCCGCTGGCTAACACAAGAGGTGGGCAACTATGGCCCCCTGCTGGCTCTGGAACTCTGGGAGTTGAAGTCCACAGGTTGTAAAGGGGCCATAGTTACCCATCCCTAATCCAGCAGATGGTGCTGTTGTGTTACTTTGCTATCTCTCCTGACCACAAGATTGCCTTATTTAGTTGCATTAAGTGTCTGTCAACTGCACACACACACACCCTTTGAAATACTCCCCTTCTCTGGAGAATCACAGCAGTGCAGCTTCTCTCTTTCTGATACGGGATTAGCACTGTGTGAATGAAAGTTGCTAGCAATGGAAACTTCGGGATCAGTTGTGATTGTATGTCGAGGACTACCTGTGCACACAATGGATGGATTCTGCCTAGGATGGCTGGTCCTGCACCTACAAGAAGTCCTCGACTTAATGATCACAATTGAGCCCAAAATTTCTGTAGCTAAATGAGACAGTTAAGTGAATTTTGCCCATTTTACAATTTTCTTGCCACAGTTCTTAAGTGAATTCCTGCCGTTGTTAAGTTAGTAGCACAGTTGTTAAGTGAATTTGGCTTCCCCGTTGACTTTGCTTATCTGAAGGTCACAAGAGGGGATCACATGACCTCAGGACACTGCAACTGTCATAAATACAAGTCAGTTGCCAAGTGTCTGATTTTTGATCATGTGACCACGGCGTGGAGGCTACAAAGTTAAGTCCCTTTTTTCAGTGCCGTTGTAACTTCGAACGGTCACTAAATGACCTGTTGTACTTAACTGCTGTACTTAACTGCTAAGTAACAGAAGGCTTTCTAGGTAACTGTCAGCATCTTGACTGACACTTCAAAGCCTCTTACATGAGCCTGGCGGAGAAAGAGAGCGTGACATTTAGCATCCGTTGCATTTTCCACTTAGTTTCCAAATGCAGCCCCACCTAAATTGCCTTGTAGTAGCCTCACACCTTAGTCACATCATCGCTGCTGTTTTCTCACACGATCTGGCTGTGTGTGTCGAAGCCCTTCTTCCTTAACTGATTTTGAGCTAAATTGTTCCTGTCGTCTCTTTTTTCCGCTTCCCCAAAGGGAAGCGAGTAAAACTGGTTGTAGAGACAAATTTCGCCTGTGTAAACTTAGTCAATGACAGAGACGTGGTGCAGCATCTGATATTAACATGTTGGAATTATTAACCATGTCGCTGCCAGTGTTTTATGTTTGAAAGCAGTTTGCTTTTCCAACTTCCAAAAATCATAAAATTGGAAGGGACATCAGAGATCATGTATTGCAACCCCCCTGGCTTAGTGCAGGATCTTACTAGAGCAGGGGTCTCCAGACTTGGCCACTTTAAGATGTGTGGACTTCAATTCCCAGAATTCCTCAGCCAGCAAGGTGAAGCCCACAAGTCTTAAAGTTGCCAAATTTGGAGACCCGTGTATTAGAGAATAATTTTATTTATGCTCAGGATAATCATTAAACTCTTGGTATTTCCCATTATAGGTAGTTCTTGACTTATGACCAGAATTGAGCCCAAAATTTCCATTGCTTAGCAAGACAGTTAAGTGAGTTTTGTCCCATTTTATGACCTTTCTTGCCACAGTTGTTAAGTGAATGACTACAGTTGTTAACTTAGTAACATGGTAGATCTGTAAATAAGAGGGATCTTGGAGTCTTAGTGGACAATCAATTAAACGTGAGCCAACAGTGTGTGGCGGCAGCCAAAAAAGCCAATGCAATCCTAGGTTGCATTAACAGAGGGATTCAATCAAGATCACGTGAGGTACTAATATCGCTCTATAAAGCCTTAGTAAGACACCTAGAATACTGCAACCAGTTTTGGTCACCACACTATAAAAAAGATATTGAGACTCTAGGAAAAAGTGCAGAGAAGAGCAACAAAAATGATCAGGGGACTGGAGGCTAAAATATACAAAGAACGGTTGCAGGAGCTGGGCATGGCTAGTCTAGTGAAGAGAAGGACCAGGGGAGAGAGGACAGCACTGTTCCAATATTTGAGGTGCTGTCACAGAGAGGATGGGTCATCGTATTTTCCAAAGCACCTGAAGGCCAGACAAGGAATAACGGATGGAAACTGATCAAGGAGAGATTCAACTTAGAAATAAGGAGAGATTTTTCTGACAATGAGAACAGTCAACCGATGGAACAGCTTGTCTTCAGAAGTTGTGGGTGTTCCATCACTGGAGGTTTTTAAGAAGAGACTGGACTGCCACCTGTCAGAAATGGTGTAGGGTCTCCTGCTAGGACCTACAAGGTCCCTTCCAGCTCTGCTATTCTATTCTATTCTATTCTAAATCTGGCTTCCTCATTGACTTCGCTTGTCAGAAGGTCGCAAAAGGTGATCACGTGACCTGGGACACAGCAAAGGTCGTAAATAGGAGCCAGTGGCCAAGTATCTGAATTTTGATCACGTGACCACGGGGATGCTGCAATGGTTGTAAGTGTGAAAAATGGTCATAAGTTACTTTTTTCAGTGCTGTTGTAAGCTCGAACTGTCACTAAATGAACTGTTGTAAGTCAAGCACTACCTCTATAAGTAGAGTCTGGTCAAGACATTCCTATGTTCCTTAAAAAATGGTTAGCAATATTTATCTTACAGTTTTAATGTTTTTAATGCTGTAAGCCACCCAGAATCGCTTCGAAACGAGATGGTTGGCAAATAAATTTAATAAACAAATAAACTAATAGTAAAATAAGACACAATAGAGTGGAACTATGTCAGGGGAATCAAGTCAGCCTGAATGCCGGTGCTATTAGCCACTGATACGGGATAGGCCCTCTGCCTGCCCAATCAGGTGATTCTTAGTAAAGTTGAATAGCAGAGAGCTTAGGACAGAGCTGAACCGGGACTCCACTTGTTACTCCTTTCCCTTGTGGAGATAATTATGATCCCTTGGAATATCTTCTTTTCATGAGAATGTATTCTGGATGCTTTGCTGATGTCAGGGTATATTATGTCCATGGCATACCCTCCATCTATTAAGCCAGCTGCTGTATAGATATGGCAGTCCGGTTAGTCAGGCATGACTTGTTTATGCCAAACCCAGACTGGCCCTTGATCTTTGTTGTCCAGGGATCTCCCACATGGGAGGAGCATGGGAACGCATGATCGGCATAGCCCATAAAATCCTGGATTCCATGTTGACAAAGACGCCCACGCTGATGCATGAGATTCTCACCACCCTCATGGCAGAAGTGGCAGCTATCATCAACGCTCGACCTTTGGTTCCAGTTTCCTCGGATCCTGAAAATTCAACTATCCTCACCCCGGCCGCCTTGCTAACCCAGAAGACAGGCGACTGGCCAGCACCATTAGGGAACTTTGTTCCCAAAGACATGTATAAACAGCAATGGAGACAAGTTCAACTGCTGGCCAACACCTTCTGGAAGCGCTGGAAGCAAGAATACTTGTCTACCCTTCAGGATCGCCGCAGACGGAAGACCAAAGGGCCTAACCTCGAAGAAGGAGACCTTGTCTTGCTGAGAGACGCGCATCGGAACTCGTGGCCCATAGGGCTTGTGCACCAAGGTCTACCCAGCTCTGATGGACTAGTTCGCCAAGCTGACGTCCAGATCGCGAAGCCACAAGAGTCATGTGGCTTTTCACAGACTTTTGTTAAAAGGCTTTACACCAGGCCGATCACCGACCTGGTACTGCTGTTAAGGAAGACCAAACTTGAAGATTGAACCTCGAGCTAGGCCTGTTTTGTGTTTACCTCATAGTTGCATTGTTTGATGCTATGCCTTTGTTTATTTAGTTAATAGTGGAAACTTTATAATTCCAGGCGGGGAGTGTGCTGGTCAGAGTAAATAGCTATTTTAGGAATTAAGAACTGTCCCCTTAAGGGATAGCCTTTTGGGTAATGTAGTTTTAAGTTACCTGGTCACATCTGTGTTTCGGATTGGCCACTGGGAGGGACTTCTGATTGGCTACCTGGGATTACTGGCCAGTGGGGTTTTTATGAATTCCAGCTTCCTTTTAACATGGGAGATACTACCTCTCTTCACCTACGTGTTGGGTTCAGATTATGAAATGTGTTTCAGAAGAATCTCTCCAGTAACTGAGTTAATGTTTAGAGAATGCCTGATGAATTAAAGTGATCTGCGTGAAACCTTTTCCGTGGAGTTTATCTGCAATAGTTCCCCCCTTTGCTTGAAACAGAACAATGCCGTTTAGTCGTCTGCTGAAGGATTTGACCTTCAAGCTGACATACTTGTCCTGGTCCTCTTCCGTCCTATTTTTGAAAAGGGAGATATTGTATTTGCTCTCCTGCAGTCCCCTCACAGGTTCTCTGAGAGTTCTCAAAGATTATACTTGGCAGATTGGCTGTCACCTCTACTAGCTCCTTCAGGATGACGTTCATCTGGCTCTGGAGACTAGAATTGGTTTACAGTCACTAAATTAAGGAAGCTACATTCTCCTTGTCTGTCCTGAACTGTTCCTGTTCCTTTCTTTCTAATGGCACAACTGCATCCAGTCAAGCTTTGTTTCCTTTCTGAGATCAGACAAAAAATAGGAATTAAATCAGGAGTGGGCAGCTACGACCCCTTTACAACCTGTGGACTTCAACTCCCATAATTCCTGAGCCAGCACCAGATGCTGTCTTACTTCATGTCTTGACTGCCGTTCTAAGCTACGCCTCACACACTGACAGCCTGACTTTAGTAACAGGGAGACGGAGCAACGGGGCAGGGAGGGAACCAGGAGGAATCGAAACCAAGCTGGGCTGTCCCGTGAGAAGCACCAGTGTTCCAAGGTCCTGCCGAAGGAATGCGGAATCGGCAAGCCCACGAAATGAGGGACTGTTACCCAAACAATTTGTTAAAACCTCATTGGACTGTCACTGATAACCAGGGGAATGGCCGGGGGAATGGGAAAGTTAACTGTGACTTTTGCACAGGAAAACCTCACATCCAGCTTTGCTTCTGCTGTGACCACTTTGCCTCTAGTAAAATACATTCTTGGCCAAACCTGGGCCAGGAGTCTTTCTTGTCTAACTGATGCTTGATCTCTCGCTTCCCAGCCAGGTCAGGGCAGCAGCCGACATGACGACCAGCCAGAAGCACCGGAACTTTGTGGCCGAGCCGATGGGCGAGAAGCCGGTTGGCACTTTAGCGGGGATTGGAGATGTCCTTGGCAAGAAGCTGGAAGACAAAGGGTTTGACAAGGTACCCTTTGAGCCCTTAAATCTGAAAGCCAAACCTGCATTACAGATCCAGGAGAAAGGCTGATGCTTTGGAGGGAGCAGCCTCGCTTTTCTGTGGTCTGCCCCATGATGAGAGTTGATTGGGCCCCAACCAGAGGCCAGCCTGACAGACCTAAGCAGGAGACATGAATTGGTCAATGCTCCACCCTTCCTGTCCTCAGCTCCCCCCCAGGGGACACAGGGTAGAAGTGTAGTTGCCCCATTTCCAGTGCAAATTTATTTAATAAATTCATATAGTCATACGTAGGTGGCCCTGGGTGACTTACGACCTTTAAGAATCCTCTGCATAATAAAGAGCTGTTTAAAAACCCCCAGCCACCCTTCAAGGCAGGGACAACACAATCAAATCAGCCACTTCGTTGGCTCGTCTCCATTTGGGGTCCCCAGGAGATCACTGATAGAACCATGTTTTTAGGGCCTTTGGGAAAAGCAGCAGGGTGGGGCCAAGGTGCCTGAAGCGGGACTAGAACTCACCGTCTCCTGGTGATTGGCCCAGAGTCACCCAGCTGGCTTTCGTTCCTAAGGCAGGATTAGAACTCACAATCAAAGGCTGAGAACTTTGCTGCTCTGTTGGGCTTCACAGTTCTGGGGTACCAGAACCTTTATTTACTTATTAAATGTATTTATTGACTTACTAGGTTTCTCTGCTGCCCATCTCACTCTCCAGATCAACTCTTTCGCCTCCCCGTGGCTTTGTTTTACGCCCTGACATCGGTCCCTCTTACTCACTGCCCTCCCTTTCTTTCCCTTTCCCTCCCTTGAACCCAGGCCTACGTAGTGCTGGGCCAGTTCTTAGTGCTGAAGAAGGACGAAGACCTCTTCCGCGAATGGCTGAAGGACACGTGCGGAGCCAACGCCAAACAATCCAGAGACTGCTACGGGTGCCTGCGCGAGTGGTGCGATGCCTTCTTGTGAGGGCTGCGGGTCGAAGCCGGGTGGGGCTCTGAGGGCTTCTGTGGGTAGCTGGCGGCTGACCCGTCCCCGGTCCTCCTCCGCAGAAACCCCCTCTCGGCTTTGCAGCCCGCAGAAGGCTCCTTTCGGGATTTCCCTCTGAGTCCTAGACAAAAATGATTGCGCCTTTTTAATGTCCCTCAACTTCTGCCCTCCAAAGAGGGAGTTCGGAAGGGTACCGTGTTCCAGTCTTGACCCCTGACCGGTTTCCCCTCTTTTGTAGCGTTCTCTGTTGGAGCCTTCCTTAACGCTTCCCAGGCTGAGTTCTCGGCCTTCCCGGGTCTGCGGTTTAACTCCCAAAATCGAGATTTGTAATATGAAAATTGGCGGAGACGTTCTTGGTCTTTTCTCAGGCCTCTGGGTAACGTGACGCCACCCTGGCTGAAAGTCAGGAACCCAAATAATGCCACGTTTTTAAATCAATAAAAATCAGCTGTGTTTAATATTCAGGGGTGCTTGAAAGTCATTGCGGGGGGGGGTTCTACCTGAGGGTTACTGGAAGAGCTGTGGGTTGGGGGTGGATCTCGGGGGAGTCTGCCTCTCCCCCCCCCCCCGCATCACTCGCTGAGTTGAAAGAAAGTTCAGGAGTTGCTCTCTTAATCTCACTGTACAACAGGGTGATCAAGTAAGTCATTTATGAAGATATTGAAAAGTATTGGACCTGATACAGAACTTTGGGGTACCCCACTGCTTACCTCCCTCTATATGGATGTAGTTCCGTCCTTGGCAACTTTAACACTTGTGGACTTCAACTCCCATACTAGCTGGCTGGGGAATTCTGGGAGCTGAAGTCCGCAAGTGTTAAAAGTTGCCAAGGACGGAACTACTTCCATATAGAGGGAAGTAAGCAGTGGGGTACCCCAAAGTTCTGTATCGTAGAGGTCCCCAACCTTTTGGGCACCAGGGACCGGTTCCGTTCCGTTTTTCTGCAGACCGGAGAGTGCGTGGTTTTGTGTGCTGCCTGCATCTCGCAGATGGGGCTTCGCTTGTTTGTGTGGCCCGGTTGCTGGCATGCTGCAGCCCGGTACTGGTCCACGGACCAGGGGTTGGGGACCCCTGCCGTATCAGGTCCAATACTTTTCAATATCTTCATAAATGACTTAGATGATGGAATAGAAAGGGAACTCATCAAATCTGCAGATGACATTAAGCTGGCAGGAGTAGCCAACACCCCAGAAGATAAGCTCAGGATTCAAAAAGATCTTGACAGACTTGAACAATGGGCCCTATCTAACAAAATGAAATACAATGTAGGGAAAAGTAAAGTCTTACACATAGGCAAGAAAAACTATGTAGGTACAGACTAGGTAAAACGTGGCTTAATGCCAGTAACTCTGGGAGGGACCTCGGAGTCCTAGTGGACAATCACTTAAATATGAGCCAACAATGTACTGTACTACAGCAGTCAAAAAAAACCAATGCAATCCTAGTCTGCATTAATAGAGGGATAGAATCAAGATCATGTGAAGGGTTAGTACTGCCTTATAAGGCCTTGGTAAGACCGCACTTGGAATACTGCATCCACTTTTGGTCACCGCAATAACAAAAAAAATGTTGAGACTCTAGAAAGAGTGCAGAGAAGAGCAACAAAGATGATTAGGGAACTGGAGGCTAAAACATACAACTGTTACAGGAATTGGGTAGGTCTAGTTTAATGGAAAGAAGGGCCAGGGGTGACACAATGGCATCTTCCAATATCTGAGGAACTCCTATGAAGATGAGGGGGTCAGACTAATTTCCAAAGCACCAAAAAGCAAGACAAGAAGTGATGGAAACTAACCAAGGAGAGAAGCAACCTAGAGGAGAAAACAATCATTGGAACAGCTTCCCTCATTGGAGGTTTTTAAGAAGAGACTGGAATAAGGATTCCTGGTTGGGCTAGAAGACCTCCAAGGTCCCTTCCAACCCTGTGATTCGGTGTTTAAGTATGGACCCCCTGCTCCAAACTCTGGTCTCTTGCTCCCCTGGAATGCAGCCCCTCCCTGCCTCCTGGGAATCCGGATCACATTCCACCGTAAGGAAAGCCTCCCGCTTTCCTGAATCTCCTGCCTTTGCACGTGCAAAGGATCCCAACAGCCGCGTTTACGCAACACGGGAAGCTGCACAAAACCAAGCCGGGGTTAGCACAGAATCTCCGGGTTGGAAGGGCTCTTGGAAGTCTTCTAGTCCAGGGGTCCCCAACCTTGGCAACTTTAAGACCTGTGGACTTCACCAGCTGGGGAATTCTGGGAGTTGAAGTCCACAGGTCTTAAAGTTGCCAAGGTTGGGGATCCCCGTTCTAATCTAGTCCAACCCGGTTGCTCCACCAGGAGACCGTATGTAAGGGTTGCGGCTGACCAGGTCATTGGGGGGGGGTGGGCTGGGATGAGATGAGGTGATCCCTTCCCCCCCCCTCGAGCCGGCCGTTCCTGCCCGCGGAGAAGCCAAAGCTTGCAAAGGCTGCGCGCGGCGAGGATCTGCAGCGGGGCGCCCGCGGGCGTCTGAGCTGCGTGCCGAGCCCTGACCCAGCAAAGCAGGGGGCGGCGCCGAGAGGAGGCCCCGGGCCCCCCGTGGGGGAGGCGCTGCAGCCTGTCGGTCGCCGTAGTGGCCAGTGGCTGGGAGGATGGCTGCGGCGACGGCGGCGCTGTTCGGGCTGCTGCTGCTGGCGCCCGCCGCGCTGGCGGCTCCGGGCTGGGCCGTGCCGGTGGACGTGCGCGGGGACTCGGTGCGGGAGGCGGCCCGCTTCGCCCTGGCCGAGGCTTTCCCCGAAGGGTATCCCCGCGGTCTCTGGGCGCTGCGCGGGGCCAGGACGCAGGTCAGCCGCCGCGGCGGGCGCCGGGTTGGAGTTGCGCGCAGTCCAAGCCGGGGAGAAAGGGGGCCGCCTTCTCTGCGGGATGAGGAGGGGGCGAGCGAGGTGCTGGACTGGAGGAAGGGGCGTCTAGTGGCTGGGGTGGGGGTGGGGGGGTCTTTCCCCTTCTTGGAAGATTTCTCTGCTAACTAGACTAAGGCGAACCGCTCGGTCTGGGGTCCCCCAGGATTGCGGACTACACTCTCCATGCGGCTTTGCCAGCGCTTGAGCTGGTGGGAGCTGTGGTCCAGCCCCTCCAAAGGGCCACTCTCCCTCCCTTCCACGGAGACCCTTCCCCTGATCCAGGGTTTGGCTGGACCCCCATTCGGGCTGAAGTCTATTCAAAGCATGGGCAGAAGAATATAAATTTTCTCCTCCCCCCCCCTTAAAACGCAACACCCCACCAAGGATGTCCCCTCCTCATTATTTGCCCTGTTTATCTCCTGGGAAGTTACTCAGCAGCTGCTCCATCCATTCTTGTCAAGCAGAAAGGAACTAAGAAAATTCTAAATCAGGGGTGTCCACTCTCGGCAACTTTAAGACCTGTGGACTTCAGCTCTCAGAATTCCCCAGCCAGCTGAAGTCCACAGGTCTTACAAGCTGCCCAGAGTGGACACCCTTGCCCTTGGGGAATTAGGGTTGTTATCATTTGCACCGTTAGTGATGCAGGATGGAGAATTTTGCACCGGGAAAAAAATGCCCTCTCTAACACACAATGCTGAAGCAGTACCATATAACTTCAAACACCCCTGGCCTCCAGAAAGGTTGGATTCCAATCCCCATCATCCTTGGATCAGCCTCTTGGAATGAGGAGGCTTGTGACCCTGTTTATCTGGAGACTGGAGAAGGCTCCTGGAAAAGGAGACAGGGACAAGGCTGCCACCGACAATTGCCTGAAATGAAGCTGGTGTCAGAATAATGTTGCTGGAACTGTTGACTCCGATTAATGTTGATTTGGTTCAGAATTGAGCCTGATGGATGGCCGGGATTTCATGGGCTTTTGATCTGTTATGTAAGAGGATTAAATCACTGACTAAACACCACATGTCTCTCAGCTGACCTGCCAGCCAGAGAATCAGAAGCTGGCTGACCTCCTTTCTCTGTTTTTTTAGGGCTGGTTATCCAGGACTCATGAGATTTTATTCTGTTTTGTTTTGTTTTATTTTACTTTTATTTTATTATGTCATTTCAGTTCATTTTAGCAATAGCCCTTAGACTTGTATCCCACTTCACAGTGCTTTACAGCCCTCTCTAAGCGGTTTACAGAGTCAGCCTATTTGCCCCCAACCATCTGGGTCCTCATTTTACCTACCTTGGAAGGAGGGAAGGCTGAGTCAACCTGGAGCCAGTGAGAATCGAACTGCCGAAATGCTGGCAGTCAGCAGAATTTGCCTGCAGTGCTGCATTCTAACCGCTGCGGCACCAGGGCTTTTTTATGCTATTTTAGTTCAGTTCATTTTAGTTCGTTTTATTTTAATTCATTTTATTTTAGTTCATTTTAGTTCAGTTCATTTTATTTGATTTCACTTTATTTGATTTCATTTAAATCCCGACTTTATTATATTCCCTGCCTGAGCAGGGGGTTGGACCTCCAAGGTCCCTTCCAACTCTGTTATTCTGTTATATTTTTAAAAGCAGCTCAAGGTTGCAAACATATCTAATACAGTCCTCCTTCCTCCTCCCTATTTTCCCCATAACAACAACCCTGTGAGGTTGTTGGGCTGAGACAGAGGGACTGGCCCAAGGTCACCCAGCTAACTTTTATGGCTAAGGCAGGACTAGAATTCACAGTCTCCTGGTTTCTAGCCTGGTGCCTTATACATCTAGCGTGAGAGCCTTGCAGGCAAAGAAAGAACCTACTCAGTGACTGCATTTTATAACTGGACCCCAAAGATCCATGAGACACAATCCTGCCTTTCTGGAGACAGGAATTCCAACCTCTTGCGGAAGTGAAATCTCGGCGTTTCTCTCTGGCTTCTCTAAAGTTCCCGTTGGTGTTTGCAAGAGCTGCGATCCTCCTGTAAAGCTCGGGAAGGAGGGACGGTCTCCTTGGACGAAGGGGGGGCGGGGGGAGCCAAGCAGTCTTGGGCAAGAACAGCCCCTCCTGTTCAGTTCTTACCAAGCCTGTTTAGCCTCCTTTTCCCAAAGCTTCGGTTCTTTTTCAGAATAACAGAGTTGGAAGGGACCTCGGAGATCTTCTAGCCCAGCGGCTGCCAACCTCTTCTGTACCCCGCACCCCCAGAACGCTTCCGATATATTCTCGCACCCCTTACAAAAGTTCGAAATAACGGCAACGAATTATGCCTCTACACTATAATTTTGAAAACCCAAGTTTTTGCACCCCCTGGAATATCGTCTTGCACCCCCAGGGAGTGCGAGCTCCCCCGGTTGGGAACCCCTGTTGTAGTCCAACCCGCTGCCCAAGGCAGGACACCTTATGGCTGTCCAGTCTCTTCTTGAAAAGCTCCAGCGGTGGAGATCCTTTCTTGTTGCAACTTACAAACTTCCATGAATGCAGAATAACAGAGTTGGAAGGGACCTTGGAGGACCTCTAGTCCACCCCCCTGCCCAAGGTGTCCTGGACAAACGGCTGTCCAGTCTCTTCTTAAAAGCCTCCAGCGATGGAGCCCCCACAACTTCTGGAAGGAAGCTGCTCCGTTGATTAATTGCTCTCATTGTCAGAGAACTTCTCATTAGTTTCTTCAGTCCTGGTGCTTTTTTCTTGAGAACAGGTGGTGAACGGAGTCAAGCACTACTTGGAGGTCGTCCTGCTCCAGAGTCCGTGCAGGAGGGGTGAGACTGTGGACTGCGACAGCCCTTGGGGGTCTCTCCCTCTGGGAAAACCGGAACACGTGGTAAGCAGGGACCCTCCCAAAGCATTCGCTTCTAATTGAGAGGATGGGTTTGGTAAAAAAAATATGTCACCTTATCAATGCAATGGGCACCATATAAACTTAGTAAATAATAGTTTTCATAATTGTTTTTACTGTTAATAACACACAACAGTCAAAAAGAATAGCTTTGACTAATTTTCAAAGCACTCCGTTTTTGCATAGTTCCATTGAAAATGGTTTGGGCTGGTTGGAAGTTAGTGCGGCCACTGATTCCTTTTACAGAGGGACTCGGGGTGACAGGATAGCGTCTTCCAATACTTTAGGGGCTGCCACAGAGACGAGGGGCTCAACCTATTGTCCAAAGCATCGGAAGGCCAAACAAGCAACGGGTGGAAACTAATCAAGGAGAAAAGCAACCTGGAATTAAGGAGGAATTTCCTAACGGTGAGAACAATTAATCAGTGGAACAACTTGCCTCTAGAAGTTATGGGCACTCCATCACTGGAGGTTTTTAAGAAGAGATTGGACAGCCAATTGTCTGAAATGGTATAGGGTCTCCTGCTTGTGCTTGAGCAGGGGGCTGGACTAGAAGATCTCCAAGGTCCCTTCCAACTCTGTTATTCTGTATTCTGTAACCTTCATACTTCTATGCACAGGGCGTTAGCTATGCAGCATAGAGTCCTAGGGCTGGAAGGAACCTTGGAGGTCTTCTAGTCCAGTCCCCTAGTCAAGGCAGGAGACGTTATACCATTGCAGACAAATGGCTGTCCAGTCTCTTCTTAAAAGCCTCCAGTGATGGAGCAGCCACAACTCCGGGAGCCAAGCTATTCCACTGACTAATTGTTCTCACGGTCAGGAAAGTTCTCCTTAGTTCTCGGTTGCTTCTCTCTTTGATAATCTTCCGTGAGACAAGGCTCCTGGATCTTGGAGAAGGTCCGGCATAGGCTGCTCAAGGATGCCGAGCTAGGGCCTCGCTTGACTCCTCCTCCCAGCCCAGCTGCCAGTTTCCCAACGCCAAGAAAGTCAGGACGCTGGGCGAGAGAGCTCCCACGAAGCCTCTGCTCAGCTGCTTTTCTGGGTGGCTCTGATGAAGTTGAGAAACCCCGATCTGGACTGTTAGTAAACCTGATTTCCAATTCCGCCCTGCCCATGGTCGCTTGTACGTTTCTGACTCATTGCCGTTCTCACCACCCAGTCCTGCCACTTCGAGGTTTGGAGCCAGCCCTGGGCGAGCAGCAAGAATCTGCTTAAGCAAGACTGTCATCCCACCGGTAAGTCAGCTCTGAGTCTGCCTGCAGCACCCGCCGGGCGCCAGTTCTCGGGGTTTCGCCCCTGTAGGCAGCTGCCAGTCTCAGCAGATCCCCGAGCGGCTGCTTTGCCTAACAGATCAGGGCTGGGCAAAGAAACGGCCAAGTCAGAAATTGCCTGAAGGCGTTCAGAGCATCCCGTGCAAAGGAGAAGTTGGGTGCCTATGTTAAGCCGGGTTGTTTTAAACCATGGCTTGCTAAACAAGCCCTTGTGGCTGAGCTGCGCATCACATTGGGAGGGCTTGCAGATTGTGCCGACCCACAATAGGGAGGGTGAGTTTGGGCTTAGTGCAGGGTGGATTCATGTAGTTTTGGTTCAATCTATAGGTAGTCCTTGCCTTACAACTATTCATTTAGTGACCGTTCAAAGTTACAATGCAACTGAAAAAAATGGCTTAGGGCCGTTTTTCACGCTTACGACCGTTGCGGCATCCCCAGGGTCACGCGATCAAAAGTCAGACGCTCGGCAACTGGTCCATACTTACGATGGTCACAGGGTCCTGGGATCACGTGATCCCCTTTTGCGACCATCTGAGAAGCAGAGTCAACGGGGGAAGCCAGATTCACTTAACCACCGTGTTACTAATCTAACAAATTGCAATGATTCACTTAACAACTGTGGGAAAAAGGTCATAATACGGGGCAGAATTCACCCAACAACGGTCTCACTCAGCAATAGAAATAGGGGTCAGGAGGATTTGCTCTAAAGCCGGGGTGTCCAAGCTCGGCAACTCTTAAGATCTGTGGACTTCAACTCCCAGGATTCCTCAGCCAGCATGACTTCTGGGATTCTGGGAGTTGAAGTCCACAAGATTCTGGCACTCGAAGGGCCCCAGTCTCAAAAGGGGTCAAGGTTGGACACCCCGGCTGTAAAGGCTGTGGGGCGCAGGGTCCTGCTTTGATCCAGGAAGGTCTCGGTGAGGAGCGAAAGAGAATTGTAGCCAAAGTTTTCTGTTGTGGCTGTGGTAATATTTGTCGTTCCTCCTCTGTTTTTGGCAGAACCATTGGCTGAAATCCAGGCAGCCTCGCTGGGTCCGTGGGAGACGTTTCCTCTGAACGGCCCTTTTGTGGACGTGGCTGAGGCATCTTTGAGGCAGGAGGAGTCTCTCCAGGTGGGTGATGCTTTTCCCCAGGAGGATACAGCTGGTCCTCGACTTACAACCACGCTCGGGATGTCATTATGGCATCATCTCCTGCTTGAGCGGGGGGCTGGACTAGAAGACCTCCAAAGTCCCTTCCAGCTCCATTCCATTCCATATATTCTATTCTACTCTACTCTGTTCTGTTCTGTTCTATTCTTCATTCCATTATTCTGTTCTATTTTATTCTGTTCCGTTCCTTCCATTCCATATTCTATTCTATTCTATTCTATTCTATTCTATTCTATTCTATTCTATTCTATTCTATTCTATTCTATTCCTATTCTATTCTATTCTATTCTATTCTATTCTATTCTATTCTATTCTATTCTATTCTATTCTATTCTATTATTCTATTCTATTCTATTCTATTCTATTCTATTCTATTCTATTCTATTCTATTCTCATTCCATTCCATTCCATTCCATTTATTCTGTTCTGTTCTGCTCCATCCTATCCTATCCTATCCTATCCTATCCTATCCTATCCTATCCTATCCTAAAGCAAGGCATCGCTAGACCAGACCCAATTTTATTTCCATTTGTTAAAATGGTCATTAATTGAGCCATGCATTCATTAAGTAAATTGCAGGGTGGTTAAGCAAACCCAGCTCCCCCCATTGATTTTCATGGTCGGAATCTGGCTGGAAGATCACAAATTGCGATCATGTGACTGCAAGATTCTGCAACCGTCGTAAATGCAAGCTGGTTGCCCAGCACCCAAATCCTGGGGTGGTACAATGGTTGTAACTTTGAGAATGGGTCACGAGTCATTTTTTCTGTTGTAGCTTCGGACTGTCTGTCGTAAGTTGAGCATGGCTTGTCAGATGAGGTTGCTCCGAGGACAGGGCTTGGCCCCCTTTCTCCCTTTGGCTCCCAAGAGATAGAGGGGACCGTGCACTGATTCAGGAGGGGAATGATGGGCCGTGTTGTCCTTGGGAACAGCTGAGTTTTGCTTCAGCTGAGTTTTTCCTTCTGCAGAGGAGACTGGGGGATCTGGCACAGCAGACCCTCCTTCGCGAGGTATTAAGGAAGGAAGCTGGGCACGGCCCAGGGTTCCTCCACACTCCATTTGTGGCCCTTACAGCCCCCCCCCCATTTGACAAGGCTGCAAGTCTTGCTGCTTTGGGGGCAAGGTGGGTTTCAAAATTTTCAACTCCAACCATTCCTTCCCAGCTCAGGTCAGTTTCTCCCACTAGAAGGGGTCTTAGGGCAAAACGGGCGTGGAAGACGCCCAGCTCATCTGCCAACATCTTCCTGAGGGTCCCAGAGTCCCCTGCCCTCCAGTGACATCACAACCCCACCTTTTACTCGGGGTGGGAAGCCTGTGGGTGGCCCCCAGGCCAAAAATGGCTGCTCGCTCTCCATCTTCAGAGCCTCAGTTGCCTTAAAGTTCAGCAGAGGACTAGCGGGCCGCAGCCGGGGTGGGGCCAGGCCCATGATCCAGTCAGGGGTGGGTGTCCTCCCTGTCTCTGGTGCTCATCCTGGGTGTCTCTTCCTTCCACAGAACGCCTCTGCCCACCTGGTCTCCCTCTTCAAGGACTTTCTGATCACCTACAGGAAGAGCTACCTGGACGAAAGAGGTGACTGTGGAAAGGGGGACGTTGCAGAGGGACCTGTTACCCTTTGCAGTTGGGGGGGGCAGGCCCCATTGCACAATTTCATGAAGATATTGTAGGCATGACGCAGAGATCGCGGCTTTCAAAAGAACTCCCAATCATGTTGTAAGACGCCCAAAATCTCTGCATCAGTGAGATGGACAACGTAAAAACCAGATAGATGAGAGAGAGAGAGAGAGAGAGAGAATGGCTAGATGATAAAGAAAGTGAAAGAAAAGAAAAATAAAGATAGACAGAATATAGCTAGATGATATATAGTGAAAAAAAGAAAGTGAGGATAGAAAGAAAGATATATAAAGACAGAATATAGAAGATAAAGAAACTGAAAGAAAGAAAAAGACAGACAGAATATAGATAGAAAGATAAAGATGATAGATAGATAGATAGATAGATAGATAGATAGATAGATAGATAGATAGATAGATAGATAGATAGATAGATAGATAGATAGATAAAAGTTTTTGAAGTGAAGCTCATTCAGTGGAATGAGCTTCAGAGTGGGAGAATTCCAGGCCTTCTTTTAAGCAGAGGGTTTGCGTTGGGTCCTCAGTCTACCATATCCGTAACGTCGTTAATCTATGTACAAGCAGTCCTTGATTTACAATATTCATTTAGTGATTGTTTGAAGCTACAACAGCACTGAAAAAGTAACTTACAACCAGTCCTCACACTTATGACCATCATGGCATCCCTGAGAGCCAATTTGGTCTAGTGGTTAAGGCACCAGGCTAGAAAGCAGGGGACCTTGAGTTCAAGTCCTGCCTTAGCCTTGAAAGCCAATCACTGGGAGACGGTGAGTTCTAGTTCTGCCTTAGGCATGAAAGCCGGCTGGGTGACTTTGGGCCAGTCCCTCCCTCTCAGCCCAGCCCACTTCACAGGGTTGTTGTTGGGAAAATAGGAGGAGGGAGGGGCATTGGATAGGTTTGCCACCTTGAGCTATTTGTCAAAATAATGAAGGCACGTTGCAAATAAATAAATAATCAGAATTTGGGTGGTTGTCAACCAGCATGTATTTACAACGGTTGCAGCATCCCAGCATCATGTGATCACCCTTTGTGAGCTTGCTGGCTGACTTCCAACAGGCAACGGCAGCAGGGGAAGCCGCTCTCACTTAACATCCATGCGATTCATTTAGCAATTGCACTGATTCTATTGAGAACCGTGGCAAAAAAAAATAAATGGTAAAATTGGGCACGATGCACTTAACAATTGCCTTGCTGAGTAACCAAAATTCTGGTCATAAGTGCAGGATGGCTAGTCCTAATTCTAACTGGGGGCTGTTTCCCTGGGCTGTTTCCTTCCAGAGACACAAAGGCGCTTCCAGATTTTTGCTGAGAACCTGGAGAGGGCCCGTCTCTATCAGGAACTGGACCAGGGCACTGCAGAATACGGAGTCACCAAATTTAGCGACCTGACAGGTACGGCAGGTGGGAAGTTTGGTTCCGGTTTCTTTTCTGGATTGCAAAGGTTCCTTGGAAAGCGGACGAACATTTTGCACCTGGATCCAGTTGTATCCCAGGCAAAACTATCCGTCTCATCTGCAGGGGATCCAATAAAGGCATATTGTGGACCTATCATAGTTTGGGCCTGTTAACTATTCTATTCAGAACTTTTTAAAAAACGTTCGGGCTGGCTGCAGTTGACGGGCGCGAATAGAATGGAAATAGAAATAATAGAACAAAAGCGAATGGAATACTTTATTTGGCCAAGTGTGACTAGACACACAAGGAATTTTTCTCTGGTGCAGAAGCTCTCAGTGTACATGCAAAGCAACAGAGTGCAGATAGTCCCCGACTTACAATAGTTCATTTAGTGACTGTTCAAAGTTACAGCGGCACTAAAAAAAAAAAAGGGACTTATGACTGTTTTTCACACTTATGACTGTCGCAGCGTCCCAGGACCACGTGATCAAAGTTCAGACGCTTGGCAACTGACTCACATTTATGACGGTCGCAGTGTCCTAGGGTCACGTGATCCCCTTTTGCGACCTTCTTACAAGCAAAGTCAGTGGAGAAACTAGATTCGCTTAACAATTGTGTCGCTAACTTAACAATTGCAGTGGTTCACTTAACCACTGGGGCAAGAAAGGTCGTATAATGGGACAAAACTCATTTAACAAATTTCTCACTTAGCAACGTAAATTTTGGGCTCAATTGTGGTCATAAGTTGAGGACTACCTGTAATAATAATTGTCCTAATAATACCAGTAAGAGGGGTTAGTTTAATTACGGTGTCAGCCTCACTTCAGTCCTGTCTTATCAAGGACTGTGTGTTGTGTGTTGGACTAATCCCTTCATTGTAGATGGATGTACCTATGTACTCTGTGTCTGGGGAAAAAAATGATACTGGTAGTCCTTGACTTATGACCAGTTACAAGCCTCAACTTATGACCTGCCGTTTGCAGTGTCCGGTGGTCATGTGATTTATGATATTTTTATCAGAAACTTCTGGTTTCCAGCATAAAATATCCCATAGGGAAGATAACGTTCACTGAATGACTGCCACATTCACTTTATGACCCCTGTAAAATAGGTCATAAAATCAGGCACGGTAATAGGACGATCACTTAACGACCGTGGACACTTATGACCCAAACTGCAGGCTCAGTTAAGGGCTGCTTAAATCCAGGACTACTTACATCTGGGATAACAGGTTGTTGCTTCTTGAGCAGGAAATCAAAAAGTATTTCCTGGATTGAGTTCCAGGAAATGTTAGTTTGTTTATTCATTAAATTTGCCGTCCATCTCACTGCAAGGTTAGTGATTTAGTTTTGGCAATTTGGAGATGTCTCTCTCCAGGGAAGCCGGTCCAAAGTTGGGGTCTCTTTCCAGTGTAATCCTGCAACTCCTTTTGGTTTTATTCGGGTTTTTTCCCCCTTGGATCTCTTCAGCCCCATTTTATGACATGACTTGATCTTACAACTTTCCGGTTTCAACCTGACTCTGCTTGTTATGCCTTTCCTGCATGCTTTGAATTTGCTGAGTAAATATAATGTCGGTCTAGGGTGACCTGGAATCGTGATTTGATTGAAAAGTAAGGCCAAACTTCCAGTCAGAAGGTGGAGCTTTTGCTGTGGAAAATGTTTAGCGCGGCAGAGATTAACAAGCACAAAGTGGAAATCCACCAGAATGGCCTCCTTAGAGATTTTAAATGCCTGCCTTGTTTTTTTTTATTTATTTCAAATTAAGGTGGCTCAGACTCTTGTGTTATTCTTATTTGGAATAAGAACAAGATTTATTCAGTAAACCAGAGTTAGCTAGATCATGACATTGAGTGCAAACCCAGTGTAAAATATATAAGTTGTGGGGTATATAGAAATGGGATTTGGGAGGGCAAGAACTGTCCATTTTTTAAAAGGCAAAGTTTTCTACGAATCAAAAAAGATTCAGTATGTTTCCCTTTGGCACAAATGTGATAATTTTGCAAACTTTTGTTTTTAAAAACATGAAAATTTTCCTATATTTTTAACATTTAATATGCAGGTGGCACGCCTCAAGGGTTGATACTTTTCTTTTTTTGTTTTGCTTGTTATTGCTTGCTGTTATGTTCTTTCAGTTTTTAATTTTTTTGTAGTTTTTGTTAATTTGTTTTTGGTAGGTAGTTGGGTTTGAGGGATCTTTTTGTGTTTTTTTTTTGTCTTAGAAAAAACACTTTCAATAAAATAAACGTTGAAAAATAGTTGTAGCGTAAATGGATGGAAGAACATTAAAGAGAGAAGCAACCTAGAACTAAGGAGAAATTTCCTGACCGTGAGAACAATCGGTGGAACAGCTTCCCTCCAGAAGCTGTGGGGGCTCCATCACTGGAGGTTTTTAAAAAGAGACTGGACAGCCATTTGAATGGGATGGGATGGGGTCTCCTGCTTGAGCAGGGGTTGGACTAGAAGACCTCTTGAGTCCCGTTCCAGCCATAATGTCAGACCTGCCCCAGTTTGCTCTCTCAGGAAAGCAAGACCCATGACTCCATTTAGTTGAAGCAAAGGACCTTTTACTGAAAGAACCTGGTTCCAGCAAATTCAGTCAGAATCTGGTGTTCCCGCGCAAAATACAAAGCTCTTCTTTCCAACTCCCACCCCTCCCCCCATGACCAGTCCCCCGGCCAGCCAATGCGATGCCGGTGAGATGTTTTGAGGTGCGAAACTGGTAACCTTCCATTCTCAGGGCAAATGGCCTTGAAGATCCTGGTACAAGCCGGTTTGGTGATCTGGTCTTCTTCTGTTGTCACTTCCCCCTCCCCATTTCCCACCATTAGATACAATCCACAGGTGTGGATTGTCCCAAATGCCTTCCCCCTCCCTTTCCATTTGATGGCAGGAGCCCAGCCAGCTGCCAGGCCAACAGTGGAGATCCTGACACCGAGGTTTCTATGTTCTATGAGATAGATAGATTAGATAGATAGATAGATAGATAGATAGATAGATAGATAGATAGATAGATAGATAGATAGATAGATAGATAGATAGATAGATAGATAGATAGATAGATAGATAGATAGATAGATAGACATGGATGATGGATGATGGATGGATGGATGGATGGATGGATGGATGGATGGATGGATGGATGGATAGATAGATAGATAGATAGATAGATAGATAGATAGATAGATAGATAGATAGATAGATAGATAGATAGATAGATAGACATGGATGATGGATGGATGGATGGATAGATAGATTAGATAGATAGATAGATAGATAGATAGATAGATAGATAGATAGATAGATAGATAGATAGATAGATAGATAGATAGATAGATAGATGAAAGTAGATAGTAGATAGGAGAGAGTAGATAGAAGTATAGATAGAAGAGAGTAGATAGATAGAGATAGATAGATAGATAGATAGATAGATAGATAGATAGATAGATAGATAGATAGATAGATAGATAGATAGATAGATAGATAGATAGATATACATGGATGGATGGATAAATAGATGGATGGATGGATGGATGGATGGATGGATGGATGGATGGATGGATGGATGATAGATGACGGATGGATGACGAATGGATGGATGGATGGACGGACGGACAGACATGATAGATGAGAGAGGATGGATGGATAGAATAGCTTGCTTCCCGGAGTTGTGGGGGCTCCCTCACTGGAGGTTTTCAAGAAGACCCTGGACAGCCATTTGTCTGGGATGGTGTAGGGTCTCCTGCTTGAGCAGGCGGTTGACTAGAAGACCTCCAAGGTCCCTTCCAACCCTGTGATTCTATCTTCTATATAAATGGAGAATGAGGTTGGGGGCAGGATTTGCCACTCCTGGTCTGCTTCTCTCCTTCCAGAGGAAGAGTTCCATTCCACGTACCTGAATCCGCTGCTGGCGAAGCTACCAGGCCGGCCAATGAAAGTGGCCTCCATCCCGAATGGTTCCTCCCCTGAGGAATGGGACTGGCGGGACCATGGGGCTGTCACAGGGGTCAAAAACCAGGTGGGTCTTCTTAGGCTAAGTCCCATGGACAAACGGATGGATTCTGAGATGGGGCCCTGGGTGGGGCTGAGCTCGTTCTGCCTAGGTGGTGATGCCCGACCGTTTGGTCAATAGGGCCGTATCAAGTGATCTAGGGCAGGGGTGCCCAACCTTGGCAACTTTAAGCCCTGTGGACCAACTCCCAGAATTCCCCAGCCAGCACAGCTTGATCCTCCATGAATTAGGCTAGATGTCTCCCCAGGACGGTGTTTCTGAACCTTAGCAACTTCAAGATGGGTGGACTTCAGCTTTCCTAGCTTTGCTGGCTGGGGAATTCTGGGAGTTGAAGTCTACCCGTCTTAAAAGTTGCTAAGGTTGCCCTAAAGCTTGGATGGAGCTTTTCTGATGCTGTTTGTGTTGTCTCCTCTTCCCTCTGCAGGGCGAGTGTGGCTCCTGCTGGGCCTTCTCTGTAACGGGCAACATAGAAGGACAGTGGTACCTTCGTAAGGGCACCTTGCTCTCCCTCTCTGAGCAAGGTAACTGAGGGGCCACAACTTGTCCGGGAGGATTTGCCCTGTTGGAAAATCTGGATCCACTCCCGTGCCATGTTTTGTGGATGCTTCTCTCCTCAACTGGTGATGTTCACCCAAACCAGGAGGAAGGGAGCTCTATGTCCTAAGTAGTGGTCAATCAACGGGCTTTGGGAAGTCTCGACAACACTTTCAGGTTACACTGTGGCTGTTGTTCTTAGTGTTGGAGGAGGACCTGGACCTATGGAGGACCTGGAGAAGGTCTCAGAGCCAGATGCAACAAGAGCTGGGGTTCAGTTGGCTTCTCCCACAGTCTGACGGAGAAGGACCATCCAAGGTCACCCAGATGTCTTCTGCATTTAAGGAGGCCTGGAACTTGAGTCACTTCCCTGGTCCGAGGCCAGCCCCTTCCACACTAGACCCCCTTGAACAGAGTCCGATGGGGCCAGAATCCCCTAGGAAGCTTCTAGACTGGAGGTCTGACACAAAGCTGGGCTCCCAGCTCCTAAGCCAACTCCTTCCCCATTCGATCACAGTGGCCGTCATCCCTGCTGATAATCATTAACAAAATAAATTAAGTTAAATAATGCCCTTTCCTACCCCATTATGGATTGCTATGCAACTTGGTGGCCTTCTTGACATGTTCAGAAGTTCTATGACCTTATGCTCTATGAACACATGTTAGGTATACCCATTGTAGCTCCCAATAGCTTAGAGCCCCCAAGGTTTAAATCCAGCGCTTATGGGAAAGGCTACGTTGGATGTAGATGTCTCACCAGGACATTGTTTCTGAAGTTTAACAACTTAAAGATGGGTGGACTTTCAGAACTCTGGGAATTGAAGTCCACCCATCTTCAAGTTGATGAGGTTCAAAAACATTGCCCTAGGGGACGTTCATGAACTTAAACATGTGCCTGCACCCATCTCCAGCATCCAGTTGACCTTCATCCTACCTTCTCCCTCTACAGAGCTGGTAGACTGTGATGTTATCGACAAAGCCTGCGGAGGTGGCCTGCCTTCTAATGCTTACGAGGCTATTGAGAAGCTGGGTAAGTCTACAAGGGGCCAAACTATGTTTCTTGCAAGATGAAGCTGGACCTGTTTTGGGGAAGGTGGCACTTCGTCAGTCTCTCCGTGTCTACAGAGAGGAAGGGTTTGAAGGCTTGTGGGGTCCTTGGTGCTCTCTGAGCTTTGTTGTTTTCTTGCAGATGTTTCATGACCCAACTAGGTAACATCATCAGTGGTAGAAGGAAGTTGGGTTTTAGGACAGGAGGAGGTGGAGAAGGAGGAGGCTGTGGGGTCCTTGGTGTTCTCTGAATCTGGTGGTTTTCTTGCAGATGTTTCATGACCCAAGTAGGTAATATCAGTGCTAGAAGGAAGTTGAGTTTTAGGACAGCAGCAGGAGGAGGAGGAGAAGGACTGGGACTGGGACATCCTTGGTGCTCTGAGCTTTTGTGATTTTCTTGCAGACGTTTCATGACACAACTAGGTAACATCATCAGTTCTCCTGCTTGAGCAAGGGGCTGGACTAGGACAGGGCTTTTCAACCGGTGGTACGTGTACCACCTGTGATACTTTGCCACCTTGGCAGGTGGTACATGACTGCTAACCAAGTGTAGCGGGGGAGGGGAATGAGCCGAAGCTACCCAAGCCTGAGGGAGAGGCAGCTGCAGCTGCAGGACTGTTGGCAGGGCTCCAGCTGATTGGTGCTTCCGGAAGCAGCGCGGAGCTGGAGGTGAACTGAAATAAAAGGGGGGGGGAGGAGAGGAGAGGCTATAAAAGGAGGTGGTTTGGGTGGGAAAGGGGAAAAAAAGACAACAGGGAAAGAGGAGGAGAGCTCAGCAGGCAGGGAGGAAACAGGGACAGAGAAGAAGCAGCAGCTGTTGCTGGAAGAAAAGGTCCCCTGGTTCGTTTTCGCCAGCCAGGAGAATGCAATCAGTGCTGATGAAATGAAAAGCCGGGAGATGAGCATGTTGGAAAGGAGGTGGGTTTACTTAGTTCTGGATCAGCTGGCAGCTTGATTGGGTTACCACAAGGATTTTTGTACAGTTTTTACAGCGTTCTGTAATTCAGAGGCTCCTTTGTGTGCTTTGGTTATTGGAATATTTTAGTCTGTATTTTAGGCTAGCAATGAGTCCAAAGTGTTGACTTCTGTAGGTTTAATCCCTTTAAACAAATGTGATTAGTTTTACCCCCTTATCTTGAGTCTGTCTATGGCTTTTAGAAAGTTTTCTTTGAAGGTAAACAGGCTTAATTTAAGGCTAAAGCTTTTAGCAATTGCCGGAGCCTTTCAGTCTATGATTGCAACATTGTGACACGTGACACGCCTGAGGCAGCTTAAAGAAGAAAAAAACGGAGTTTATGTGTTTCTTTATTTTGTGAGCCTTTCTTGCTTTGCACTTGATTCCTTGATACAGAGAAGGGATGGGGGGGGGAGTACATTCTTACTACACTGTGGAAGAGCTCAGAAGGGAGGGAGGAAGAAGGGCCGACCAGCTAGCTCAGGGGTCTACAAACTTAGTAACTTTAAGACCTGTGGACTTCAACTCCCAGAATTCCTCATCCAGCCATGGTGGCTGAGGAATTCTGGGAGTTGAAGTCCACAAGTCTTAAAAGGGCCAGGTATGAAGACCCCTGAGCTAGCTGGTAGTGGTGCATATTAATAAACATGGATAAATTCATCATACATTTGTCAGAGCAAAGGGAAAGTGATTCAGCAAAGGAACAGCCACCGAAGAAATTAAAACTGGTACTTTTTTTACTTTTTTTCTACAGTTTGTAATATGTTATTAGATTATAGAATAAAATACAAAAATACAAAAGCAAATAGTAGGACACAGTGGGGAGGAAAAAGGGGGGAAAAGTGAGGGGGAGAAGGGAAAAAGAACAGACTTCCTCTGTTGCAGTAGAAGGAAACATTAACATTGAACCTCAACTTTTTACTTTTCCATAATATTATAAACTAGCCATTTCTATAACAACAAATGAATCTAATCAGTAAAACCCAAAATCCCCCCCCCTTTTTTTAGTCATCAAGTTTTTGACACCTTGCTAAGCACTGGTGGTACTCAAATATTGTCATGTCCTAAAAGTGGTACAGTCTGTGAAAAGGTTGAAAAGCCCTGGACTAGAGGACCTTCAAGGTCCCTTCTATTCTATTCTATTCTATTCTATTCTATTCTATTCTATTCTATTCTATTCTATTCTATTCTATTCTATTCTATTCTATTCTATTCTATTCTATTCTATTCCAGGAGGGAGGGAGGGAGGGAGGGAGGGAGGTTTTAGGACAGGAGGAGGAGGAGGAGGAGGAGGAGGAGGAGGCTAATTGGTCTTTGCTTCAGCCTGAACATTGGACTTTTTAAACAGAAAACAGGCTTTCTGTGCAGAGAGCAACTTGGAGGAGCGAATTGCTCTTTTGTGTGGTGTTTTGCTGAGGAAGCAGTCCTGGACGGGTGATGTTGAGGCCATCGGCTTCCGAAGCTTCTGCTGCTTTGTCGTTGTTTCAAGCAAAAGTCTGCTTTGCGCCTGTGGGGAGCAGCCCCACCTGGGCTGCCCTCTTGAAAGCTGGGAGGTCAGAGTTAAGAGGGGCTGAGTAAAGGTAGTCCTCGTTTTGCAACCACAGTCAGGCCCAGAATTTCTGTTGCCAAGTAAGGTGGTTGTTCAGTGAGTTGTGCCTGATTTTACAACCTTTTTGCCTGGTTGTTTAGTGAATCAGTGCAGTTGTTAAGTGAATCACACGGTCATTAAGCAAATCCATCTTCCCCCGTTGAATTTGCTTGTCAGAAGCTGTCTGGGAAGGTCACAAATGGTGATCATGGGATGCTGCGACCGTCGTAAACAGATGCGGGTTGCCAAGTGCCTGAATTTTGATCACGTGACCCTGGGGATGCTGCGATGGTTGTAAGCACGAGGACTGGTCATAAAGGACCTTTGTCACCCCGTTGTAACTTCGAATGGTCTCTAAAGGAACGAGTGTAAGTCAAGGGCCACCTATCATAACTCAACTAGATTTCAAAAAGGCCTGATTCATTTGTGAACAGGACTACAATATAGGTAGTCCTCAACTTACGACCACAATTGAGCCCAAAATTCCTGTTGCTAAGTGAGACATTTGTTAAGTGAGTTTTGCCCCATTTTATAGTCTTTCTTGCCACATTTGTTGAGTGAATCACTGCAGTTATTAAGTTACTCACACGGTTGCTAGGTGAATCCGGCTTCCCCCATTGACTTTTCTGGTCAGAAGGTCGCAAAAGGGGATCAGATGACCCTGGGACACTGCAACCGTCATAAGTACATGCCAGTTGCCAAGCATCTCAATTCTGATCACGTGACTGTGGGGATGCTGCAATGGTCGTAAGTGTGAAAAACGGTCATTTGTTTCAGTGCCGTTGTAACTTTGAACGGTCACCAAATGAACTGTTGTAAGCCGAGGACTGCCTGTATTCTAGTGTATTGCACTATTTTTTCTCCTGAGAGTTAAAAATAAGAATTGCCCGACAACCTTTGGAAGCTGGATCCAAGACCGGAGGCTGTTCCGGTCATTGAGTCTTACTTTTCCTAACAATAACCGAAGGATTTTTCTTCTGCTTTCTCCTTTGAGTCTCTGTTTCCCTTCTGATTTTCCCAAGTTCCTTCTGGAACCTTCCTCGGATGAGGTTTCTGCCTTGCATTTTTCCAGGTGGCCTGGAGACCGAGGGGGATTACAGTTACCAAGGTTTTGAACAGAACTGCGGCTTCTCCAGGGAGAAAGTGGCTGTTTACATCAACAGCAGCGTGGGCGTCTCCCAGGACGAGAGCGGTGCGCATTCCTTGACGTCGGCTCAGTTGGCCTCTAGGAAGGACGAAGCTTGCAAAGCAGCACAGATTAAGAAAAAGGAAGTAAAAGTGATAAGCAAACAGAACAGAAATCAAAAGAGAAAAGGAAAAAGGGAGGGAGGGAGGGAGAGAAAAAAAGGAAAGAAAAGAGAGGAAGGGAAGAGGAAGGGAAGAAAAGAAAAGGCAAAGGAAAGAGGAAAAAAGGAAAGAAAAGGAAAGGAAAGAGGAAGGGAAGAAAAGGAAAAAGAAAGAAAGGGAAGGAAAGGAAAGGAAAGGAAACAAAGAAAGGGAACGAAAGAAAGAGGAAAGAACATGTAAGAGAAAAAGGAAAGGAAACAAAAGATGAAAGGAAAGAGAAGGAAAAGGAAAGGATTGCCTTAATTTATGACCGCAATAACTTATAACTGTAATTCCATGTACAATTATAGTCATAACTCGAGGACTACCTTATACGATGATGTAGTAATTCCTGCAGTGCATGTGTATCCACACTTGTCAGGAGTTTTCACCTGAAATGAATGATGCGTGAGAAATTTTCTTTTGGGGGGCGAAGGGTGGGACCTTCCTTGGGCCAGGTGCCCCTCCCTCTGACCTGTGCTCCTCTCTCCTTGGGCAGAGATTGCAGCTTGGCTGGCCCACAACGGTCCCACCTCCATTGCTCTGAACGCCTTTGCTATGCAGGTGAGAGACTCACAAAAGATGTAGAGGTTCTGGAAAGAGGGCAGAGAAGAGCAACTAAGATGCTTAGGGGGCTGGAGGCTAAAACATACGAAGAACGGTTGCAGGAACTGGGTATGTCTAGTTTAATGAAAAGAAGGATTAGGGGAGACATGATAGCAGCGTTCCAATATTTGAGGGGCTGCCACAGAGAAGAGGGGGGTCCACCTATTCTCCAAAGCATCTGAAGGCAGGACAAGAAGCAATGGATGGAAACATCCGTACCACTTTATACGGCCTTGGTGAGGCCACACTTAGAATAACTGTATCCAGTTCTGGTCAGCATAATATAAGAAAGATGTTGAGACTGTGGAAAGAGTGCAGAGAAGAGCAACAAAGATGATTAGGGGACCGGAGGCTAAAACATATGAAGAACGGTTGCAGGAATTGGGCATGGCAAATCTAGAGAAAAGAAGGACCAGGGGTGACATGATAGCAGTATTCCAGTATTTGAGGGGTTGCCACAGAGAAGAGGGGGGGTCAACCTATTCTCCAAAGCCCCTGAAGAAGGCAGGAGAAGCAGCAACAGATGGAAACTAATCAAGGAGAGGAGTAACCTAGAACTAAGGAGAAACTTTCTGACAGTGAGAACAATCAACCAGTGGAGCGGCTTGCCTCCAGAAGTTGTGGGTATTCCATCACTGGAGGTTTTTAAGAAGAGATTGGACAGCCATTTGTCTGAAATGTTATAGAGTTTCCTGCTTGGGCAGGGGGTTAGACTAGAAAACCTCTGAGGTTCCTTCCAAGTCTTGCATTCTGGGGTCTTGTTTGCCATAATTACATTTAAGTTTTCTTCTCTCTTTCTCCAGTTCTACCGCAGAGGCGTTTCCCACCCCTTCTTCGTGCTGTGTAATCCCTGGATGATCGACCACGCGGTCCTTTTGGTGGGCTATGGCACACGTGAGTGGCTGTTTTCTGCTGAGAAAATCTTGTGGGATGTCTGTGAGTGTGTCTTGATTTCTGGTTCTTTATTCTGGGTTTTTTCTTTCTGAATCTCCTTTTTTCTAACTCCTTCTGGGTGCTTTTGACTCTCTTCCCTGGGATGGCAGAAATGAACATCAGCCTGCTTGGGAGGGCTGCACCAGCTGGTTGGAGCTGGTAGACCTGAACGAAAGAGGCAAACACGTTTCATTCCAGTGCATTGCGGTTTTTCCGCATCCAGAAGGCTTCTCATGAAGTAGTGCCGAAACAGTGAAGGAAGACACCACGCAGGGTTTTCCTCGGGGTGAGAATGCCCAGAACAGATTTCAGGCAATCTCTTTTATTAGTTCAGCAAAATATGGGTAGTTACATGGGGCAAGCAAGGGGGGTTACATTCTAGCTCAGCAAACTATAGGTGATTTCATGAAGCAAGTAAAAACAGTTACAAAAGGCAGGCAATAGCAGTTTTCATGAAGCAGGCAAAAGCTGTTACATTCTTTCAGATAAGCATTCCATTCGAAGGCAGTTTGTGTGTGTGAATGTCTTGTGTGTTTCTCTCCTCCGATGGACAATTCACCATTGTTCACAGTTTCTATGCCTACGTGGTGCAGTTACTTTGTTCAGCTATTTGCTTATGTTACAGTTTATTGCTAAACAGCTTTGTGCGGAGTTTCTCATGTCCTTGGCTCCTGTTTCATGTGAGAGCCATTGGCCTAGTCACACTGCAGGAGCCTGAACCAAACATTTTCCCAACAGTGCATTTCAGGGTGGAAAAACAAAAACAGCCCTTCCTTTCCTTCCCCCAACAGTTGGAAGCCCAGAATAGGTTCAGATTTTGATCTTTAGACATGTGAGTTTATTTTTGGAGCATGAATGCTCCTGAAGAGAAGCTGATTCCTTTCACACGATCACTTTTGACTCTGCATTCAATAGGGAGGAGACTATTTTCACCCTGAACGTATCTCAGCTACCTGCAAAACACTGTAGGAAATCCGTCCATCAGAACTAAAAGCCAAGACTCACTTTCGGAGTAGGATCTCTTTGATTCAGTGTTTCACAATGTTGGCAACTTTAAGAGGGGTGGACCTCCACTCCCAGAATTCCCCAGCCAGCATGCCTTAAGATGGCTGGACTTCCCAGCCAGCCACGCTTCATGGGGAATTTGGGAGTGGAAGTCCACCCCTCTTAAAGTTGCCAAGGTTAGTGCTAGTCCAACACGTTGAATTCTGGGTGGAATTTCTGCTTCTCACAACTCCATTTGGTCCAGCTGGGGATAATGGGAGTTGTGATCAGCTGTTTCCTGAGAGCCTGCTCTGCTTTCTTCTCTGAGTCGTTCCCTGGAAGCGAGTAGCACGCAGGGCCATTTCGTGACCGTTGTCTCTCCTTCCCGCAGGTGGCCAAATTCCCTTCTGGGCGATCAAGAACAGCTGGGGCGGAGACTGGGGAGAGAAGGTATGGCTGGGGACCCCCCCTCTTCCCTGCCCTGGTCAGTGGGGAGAAGGGTGGGAGGAGGGGGTCCTCCAGTGGGGCTATTACAGGCAGTCCTCAACTTGCAACAGTTCATTTAGTGACCGTTCAAAGTTACAACAGCACTGGAAAAAGTAATTTATGACCGTTTTTCACACTTATGGCCGTTGCGGCATCCCCATGGTTACGTGATCAAAATTCAGATGCTTGGCAACTGGTTTGTATTTATGACGGTCGCCGTGTCCCAGGGTCACGTGATCCCCTTTTGTGACCTCCTGGCAAGCAAAGCCAATGGGGAAGCCGGATTCACTTAACGTAACAACTGCAATGCTTCACTTGCCACAATGCTGTGGCAAGAAAGGTTGTAAAGTGGGACAAAACTCACTTGACAATTGGTTTGCTTAGCAATGAAAAGGTTGGCTCAGTTGCAGTCATAAGTCGAGGACTACCTGTACGCCACTTCTCCTTCCGAGCTTTGAGTTGCTTGTCTCCTCTCTCCTACAGGGCTACTACTACTTGTACCGTGGGAACCACGCCTGCGGCATGAACACCATGTGCAGCTCCGCAGTCATACGTTAGCCAGCTTTGTTCTCTCACAGTCGCCTCCCTAGTGCTGATGCTGGCATCTGGGCAGCATCTGCCAAGGAGTCCCACCAGGCCTTGCAGAGACTGGCACCTCCCCCCCCCATGGAAAGCAGCAGCCCAGAGAACTGGAGCTTCATCCCACCGGGACAGGGGTGTCAAACTGCCGGCCCACCGGCCGGTTGCATCATGCAGAGGCTGCGCCCACCTCAGCTCCGGCAATGCAAAAAAAGTTACGATACATCGCAACACATCACGAGTTTGACACCCATGCACTAGGATCATCTTACGGGTCCAGAATCAGCAACTGTGTACTTGTCGGGGTGTGTGTGTGGAATACGCATTTGCCCCTCTCCATGAATCAGCCTTTCACTTCTGTCTCTTCCACCAAGTCATTTTTCAATTACTTTTTTTCCTTCTGGGCTACAGACCTGCAAGATCCTAAGTTTGCTTTGTTTTAACTTTGATTAATATTTTTTTTTTTCGGGTACAAAACTCACCAGGCAATTATGGTTCTGTGTATTGTTTGAGCCCAGGATTGAAAATGTAGCTGGTCCTCAACGACCACAATTGGGAACTGAGTTTTCGTTGCTAAGCTAGACAAGTGTTAAGCGAGTCGTGCCTGATTTTACTAGCTTTTTCCCCATGGCTGTTAAGCAAAACACTATAGTTGTTAAATGAATCACGTGGTCATTAAATGAATCCAGCTTCCCCCCCTTAACTTTGCTGGTTGGAAGGTCGCAGATGGCGATCACGTGACGCTGGTTTGCGGCAACCATGGTGAACATGTGCCGGGTGCCAAGGACCCCAAATTTGATCACGTGACCATGGGGATGCTGCGACGTAAGACACTTTTTTCAGTGCTTTGAGTGGTCGATACACAAATCACTGTAAGTCGAGGGCTACCCATAGCTAAACATAGAGTTCCTGCAAGGCGAGATGGGTGGCAAGCAAATCTGTTAAATAAATACATAAAAATATTATATCAGTGCAACCATTTGGAACTCAGAGGTAGCCAATCCTTAAAGCTCCAGCCTCACCAATTATTTTTCATTACGTTTTCAGATGACAGGCCTGCTTCCATGTAAGAAGGTGACTTAATAAGTTATGGAGGGCAGAGTAAATTATGTTCTCAGTCAATTACAGGGGAGAGTCCTGACTGAGAACTTCTACCAGAAGGATAGAGGTGTCCATAGTGTGCTAGTTGAACGTGTGGTCTGACTTCTTGTAATTTAACTTAAAAAAATCTGTATTAGAGGGATGTTCTGAGAAATTCCTCTTCCTTGCGAGAGCCCCTTTTAGGGACTTTGTCAGTAGTGAGCATCAGTATTCTTTTCTTGGACTTGAAACCCAATAAAATGCACTTGTAACAAAAATATCTTTTTCTTGAGAATCAATACATCAGTCTCCTTTTTTCCCCTCCCTTTCTGGGCACTCGTACGTTCTTCTCCCTTTGGGGTTAGCCACAATCATAAATGGGGTAGTTTCCTGAGGCGTTTGCAGGGTGCCTGGGGTTGTGCTGGAGTGTTTCCTGAGCTGTCCTTGCAGGAGTTGGAGAACAAGAGGTTTGGGGAGCTGCAAAAGGTCCCCAAGTTCATATTTTTAGTCCCCTGCTCAGGAAAATAATTTTGGCAGTATTACAATTACTTGCACTTTACGGGATTCTTTAAAGTCATCTAAAATTGGTTGAGCTCAACACACTTGTGTTTCACTGTTCACGGCAATAGAAATTTGGAGGGAGGTTCAAAAGACTTGGGGGGAGGGATCCTTCCTCTTGGGTGGTGGGCATCACAGTCCCTGCAGCAAATCTTTGCAAAATACGGCATGTACACAAAACATACCCTTGTTTGAATTGCAAGCTTGAAAACTTAGATGGGGAATATTGTTACAGAAATAAATAGAGCAATGGATTTTTTTTTCTTTTGGGTCTCTGCAGGATTCTCCCAAAAAACAGTCCCCACTTCTAGCTGTCTCCTAGTGGGATCTCCAAGGGTCATTAAGTCTGGCTTAAGTGAGACTCCAGCATTTGCCCCCAGAGTAACTGACATAGTGGCAACTGGCAAACATGTACGCATTCCACTCACTGAACCACCCCAAAAGGGCTGTGACAGTGGAATCTTGATTTAACCATTGTTACCCTTGCTATAATTTGGTTTGCACGATTCAGATCCGTAGGGTTGTCTTTTGGCTTTTAATTTTGGTTTCTTTGTTGAACCAAGCAGAAAAGAAGAAGAAAAAGAGAACAAACGTGCAACCTTTTATGATCTTAGAAGAGATACAGTTTAAACATCCATAAATTATGGGATTTTTTAAAACTCAGAATAATGCTCCACATTTTGAAATACCATTAAAGCAAATAGATTTATTAGTTGTTATTAGTTGTTACCTTGGAGTCCTAGTGGATGATCACCCAGCAGTGTGCAGCAGCAGCCAAAAAAGCTAATACAATCCTGGGTTGCATAGAATCAAGATCACGCGAAGTATTAGTACCGCTTTATAAAACCCGAGTGAGACCACACCTGGAATACCGCAACCAATTTGGTCACTATATCACAAAAAGATGTTGAAAGTTTGGAAAAAAATCAGAGAAGAGCAACTAAGATGATCCAAGGCCTGGAGACTAAAATATACCAAGAACAGCTGTAGGACTTAGGTTTGGCTAGTTAGTCTAAAGAAAAGAAGAAATAGGGGAGACATGATAGCAGTGTTCCAGTATCTGAGGGGCTGCCACAAAGAGGGGGTCAACTGTTCTCCCAAGCACCAGAGGGCAGGACAAGGAACAAAGGTTGGAAACTGACCAAAGAGAGAAGCAAACTGGAGTTAAGGAGAAACTTCCCAACTGTGAAGACAACCAGTAGAACAGCTTGCCTCCAGAAATCGTGGGCGCTCCATCACTGGAGATCTTTAAGAGACTAGACAGTCACTTGTCTGAGATGGTATAGGTTCTCCTGCTTGAGCGGGGGGCTGGACTAGAAGACCTCCAAGGTCCCTTCCAGCTCTGTTCTATACTATTAGACTATATGATGTGAACATAATGTACATCCAAATCAAGTGACAGATGATGTTAGCTGTTGTGTTGGGGGCAAGAAACCAGGACTGGAGTTGAGTTCAAAGCACTAAGTTTATCACATAACCTATGCATAAGAATCTGATCTACTAACAGGTCAAGCCAATTGGTGCTAGATAAGGATAAATGGAATTAGTGGTTTATTTAAGGCAATATTTCTCAACATGCTTTAAGAATGTAGACCAATTCCACAGCTGGCTGGCGAATTCTGGGAGTTGGAAGTCCAGCAATCTTAAAATGGCTCAGAAACACACTGCCTCCGAGGCTCTGGCCAACCACCTCAGAAAGGACCACTCCGTAACTGCAACTCCCCCCCTGCTCAGACCCCGAGCAACACGTATTAGCAACTGGCTTAGCCTCCCTGGCGTACTCCACCCGAGGCGGAACGATTCGCCCTGCGGCCCGTCGGGATCGATTACGCCGCTGTACCCGGAAGTAGGTCCCTCAGAACCGGAAGCCGGAAGTCACGCTTCTCTTGTTTCGGAGGAGAAGCGAGCTGATAGTCCCTAAGCAGGTATTGTGGGCAGAGCCGGGCCGGGGGGCTCTGGGCGGGGGTGCATTTCCACGGGGATTGCGGGTGGGGGTCCGCAGGGCTGATGGCCGCCCGTGAGCCGGCTTGGAAGCCGGGGAAGCCCAGGGCAGGCTCGGGATATGGGAAAGGGGTCTTTCGCTGTGCCTGCGGGACTCGCTGCTACTTGATGTGGCCTGTTTGGAGTCGGGATGGTCGGATTATTAGGAGAGCTCGGGTGCCCATGACCGTGAGGAAGGGGAGCTTGCCTTCTTCACGTGTTCTTATCCTTCTTTATTGTTATTCTTTGTTAACGAATTCTAACAAATTGTTAATAACTTCTAACCCTAACCTAATGGTTAAGTTGTTATTTGCTGATTCGTTATTCTTTATTAATTTGCTAACCCATGTACTGTGGCTGTACTATTATTATTTATCCTCCTTACTCCCCATTTTATTGGCATTATTATTTTTATTATTATGTTGTTGTTTTCCATATATACTCTTTTGTAGCAAACAAATTCCTTGTGTGCCTAATCACACTTGGCCAAATAAAGTATTCAGTTCAATTCATTTGTTAATTCATTCTTTGTTGCTTTTATTCATGTATTCTTAGATTATGCAAAAATGGTACAAAAGTGTGGAAAATGGCATTAACAGAGCAATGAATCAATGTAGATACTGAGTTGGGATTTTTTAAAAATAATGGTTAAGGGGAATAACATGTCTTAACAATAAGGCTTTTAAAAATCATCTCCCAGCTCCTTCAGAAGTGTGAATGAACCAAGGAGTGAAATCAGCACTGGATCCACACTCTTGCATCTGCAGCAACATTGGCTGGCCCTGGAAACAGGTCTGTCTCTTGAAACTACAAACTGAAGGAATATCTACATGTAGTCCTTGACATACGACTAAAATGGAGCCCAAAATTTCCATTGCTAAGCAAGACAGTTGTTAAGTGAGTTTTGCTCCATTTTGCGACCTTTCTTGCCACAGTTAAGTGAATCTGGCTTCCCCATTGATTTGGCTTGTCAGAAGGTGGCAAAAGGGGAATATATGATCCCAGGACGCTGCAGCCGTCATAAATATGAGTCAGTTGATCATGTGATGCAATGGTCATAATTGTGAAAAATGGTCCCAAGTCACTTTTTTCAGTGCTGTTATAACTTCGAACAGTCACTAAATGAACTGTTGTAAGTCGAGGACTACCTGTATTTTATTTTATTAAATTTTTATGTATTGGCTTGAATAAATCTTTTTGCAACTTAACGTGTGATCCTGATTCTTTGTGCCTAACAGATAGAGAGCAGTGTGCCTTATTCTAAGCTCCAGAGAAACAACTGAAAATATTGGGTGGAGCCTGAGGGGCAGGTCTAAAATTGACCATCAACTTACATATTATTTTGAAAAAATGGAACACACAATATTACGTAACTGCCACTGAGTTTGATTTTAGTTTAATTAAAGCACATTGATTTTTTTTCCCTGGCCCTTCCTGCCCAGTTTGGGTTTACTATCCAAACTGCAGGTCAAGTGTCCAAAGTTGTTTGCTTTCTCCGTTCTGAGAGTTAATTTTTTAATGGCTTTTTGCAGCATTCAACATTGTGGACGCATCCTGGAAGCAATTCATCTCAGCACAGAAACTGTTTACAGTGGTTAACAGAGCATCATGTCCCAGGCGACCAAGCGCAAACATGTGGTCAAAGAAGTGTTAGAGGAATATGTGGTTCCTTCAGAGAGACAGCAGATTGTCCGGGTAAGACTGGTTAACCTAATCTAATTAGCCAGGATCTAGAGCAGGGGTGTCAAACTGCCAGCCCGCAGGCCGGACGCGTCACGAGGAAACTGCGCCCACCCCATTGCCGGCAATGGGGAAAAAGTTCCGATACGTCGCGCGACATCACATGATGTCGCGATTTGACATGTCTGGTCTAGAGGTTGCGTAAGAGCACACTACATTCTCCCACGGCCTCTAAAAATTATATGAGAATTGGGTGTGCTATCAAGAATAGTTGTGGTCTGGTGTTGTTGAATGTTGGTGTATTGCCCAAAACATTGTGGCATGTCCATCTTGACACACGTGTCATAACTTCAACTATCACTGGTCTAGCTGGTAGCTTAGTGTGCCGTGCGGACAGAGACCAATTTCAGATTAAGCCAGAAAACAGGCCGAGTTCTTACCGGCAACTTTGCTCTGTTCCTCCAGGTGCTCGGGACCCCAGGAAACAACCTCCATGAAGTGGAGACCCCTGAGAGGACGCGGTTCCTGGTCAGCATGCCCACCAAGTTCCGTAAGAACATTTGGATCAAGAGAGGTGAGTGGCCGGGGGTCCTTGCATTTGCAAGAGGGAAAATGGCCCTCCGCTTCCCCCTATCACAGTTGTCTATCCTTCCCTCCCTCCCTCCAGGAGATTTCTTTTTTTTTTGAGTGTGTGGAAATTTTTTAGTGTATTCAAAGACGGTTAAAATACAGAATGCCAAAATATTTTAAAAAGGGCAAAAGAATAAACAACAAACAAACATTAAAAAAGTGTGTTAAAAAAAAGTGTCTTAAAGAAAAAAGTAATACATATACACCTAACATCTTCCCTAACTGAATGTTGATTAATATAATACAGCTGTCAACGCTGTAAACATTGGATGTTCCCGCTCTGACAACTGATGAAAACCACAGCCATTTTCTCTTTTTGCTTTTAACATGCTTGTCCTTCTATTTAGAGATCCAGGTGCACAAGGAGGGTTGGGATGAATGCTGAGCTCAGCTAGCCATAATAATAAACGCTGCTTTGTGGGAACTCACAGACACAAACCGATAACGTTTTGGCGGGCTGGGGAGAAAGCCCGCGTTTCAGGCTAATTGGAGAATGTGATTTATGACTGCTTGTTGGGGGTGGGAGTTGCAATTTGTTACTTTGTATCCAGGGGAAGGGAATTTAGTTTTGGGTTCAACTGTGTAGTGCTGATACTTTGTTTCCTGAATAAAATGTTCTTTAAGGAAGAATTCCTGCCTTGATGTTCTTTTGATGGGTTTCATCTATCGGAACCATGACAACAGCAATGCTAGTTTTCCACCACTTGCGAAACAGGCATAATTATGCATAATTATATTAACAAAATAGTTAACAGAAGAAACAATAATAATGAACATATTATATAAAGGTAATAACAATTGTGAACAAAAATAAGAGAAAGACAAGACTGAAATTACAAAACCCTCTGTTAACTGTTATTATAATCAACTCGGAGAAAATTTATCATGACTTCAATCCCAAATCATCCCAAATATTAATCCTAATTGGATCAAATATCCACATTTGTTTCTTTATATCATCTCTTATCAATTGCTGATTGAATGAATACAATCAGTCCAATCTCCAAAGCCAATCTTTCCCCCCCAAAAACAGGTAAAATTGTTACTCAGTTAGGTGTATTAAGTCCATTTCCCACTCTCCTTCAAACCTCAGGAGATTTCTTACTGGTTGATCCCATCGAAGAAGGCGAGAAAGTGAAAGCAGAAATCAGTTTTGTCCTCTACAAGGACCACGTTCGGTACCTTAAGAAGGAAGGATATTGGTGGGTATCTATGCTTTGTAAGATGTCCAGATTTGCCTTATTGAGGAGATGGGCAGCATATCAATTTAATAAAAATAAAGAAATAGAGAGCGAGAGAGCGGTATGTTCTGGAGGGAAGGAGAGGAAATAGCTTATGTGCCCATTTTCCTTACAGCATCTTTGATTTAGCAGAAGGAGCTGCTTTCTTTGATCGAATATACTTTCCTAATCGATTTTATCAGGGAACAGAACAAAATAACGGAGTAGAAAGGGACCTTGGAGGTCTTCTAGTCCAACTCCCTGCTTAAGCAGGAAACCTTAAAAAAAAGAGTATAAAGGGTCTTCACCACAGCTTCTCGGTTTGGGGCATGGAAATTCTGAAGGATGAAATAATTTTTACAAACTATCCTACAACATTATGTTGACGTTCTTTCTTGTTTTTCCCATTGCAGGCCTGATGCTTTCTTGGGGGACGTAAAAGGAACTCGAAGCAATACTAAAGAAAGGTAAAGGTGGACAAGATGGGGATGAGAGCTAGTTGGGGCAGTGGTTAAGATGATGGTCTAGAAACTAGAAGACAGTGAGTTCTAGTCCCACCTCAGGCATGGAAGCCAGCTAGGTGACTTTGGGCCATTTGCTGGGAGTTGGTGAGCTCTGATCTTGCCTTAAGACATGAAAACCGACTTGGTGACTTTGGGCCAGTCTCTTTCTCAGCCCAACCCACCTCACAGGGTTGCTGTTATGGGGAAAATAGGAGGAAGGAATATATGTTCACTGCCTTCTGTTGCTTATAAAGTAATAAAGGCAGGATAAAAATTCCAATAAATAAATAAAATGGGAGACCTGGACACCTGTGGGAATGGCTTTTCAAAGGCACTTGCCCAAAAGGGAAGGAATTGCTGAAAATTATTATCAATATTTTATGTTAAGATTTTGAAAAAAGTCACTTCAGGCTTCAGGAGATGATCTTGGCATTTAAAACAATGAAGCAATAACAAGTTTTATTTCAAATGTTGATGCCCAATTGTTTAAAAGCCCTAAACCTCCATTGGTGGATTTCTGATTATTATGATCTTATTATAATATTAATCGTAATCTAAAGTAGTTTTACCAATCCTGCCATTTCTCTTTGCCCTCCATTGCCTAAGCTGCTGTGGGGAAAATTTGGCAGAAGGTTGTCTGTTTTAACTAGCTTTTGCTCTTAAAGTTTATTAAACCTTAAAAACAATACACCAGACGGCTAAAATGATTGTTAATATCGTTGGCTTTAAAATCAAACATTTAAACTCTTCCACCTGAATTATAATTTGATGCAATTTAGCTCAGTTAAAAGTGTGATAGAAATAATTAAAATTGAATGTTTGAAGCTTTCCCCCCAATAACCTTTTTTAAATCTTTCTAGTAGAGAGGGCTTAGAAAGCACCCCTCAGTCTTCTGGGGAACAGGATTCTGAAGATGATGACACTGACTTGTTTGTGAACACAAACCGAATAACCTACGACTTTATGGAGAGCGAGGAGAGCAGCGACTCGGAGGAGGAAGAAAAATAGCAACCAGTCTTACGGAGCAGACCAGGCCAGCCTGAAATCCTGGTCTAACCCAGAAGCAACGTGGCTCGGATCTCAGCCAAAGCGAGCGTGGACTACTAGATGGGTCTCCAAATGTGGCAACCTGAAGACTTGTGGACTCCATGGTGGTCCACGGCTGGCTGGGGAATTCTGGGAGTCCACAAGTCTTCCAAGTTGCCATGTTTGGAGACCCCTGCTTTAGGGGTTCAGGACCCCCAACTCAGCTTCCCAAAGGACTACTAGAGTCCTCTGGTGAGGTGACATTATCATCAGAAGGGCTGTAGTTGGAATTCTCTGGTTCAGTTTTTGCTTTTTCCTTCTCAGGGTTTTGAGAAGGGGTTACTCCAATTCCCACAAACTGCTGCCTCGAAATTTTTTACTCTTGGGGCCACTTTTGGGCAGTAGTTTTCCTGTTTGGGGTTTGAATGCTTCCACTTTAAGTGCTGGAGGCGGCTGTGTGAACATCCGCAACCTGTTGCAGATTAAGGAGGAAGCTGTTCAGCGCATTGGCTACCCTCTGCTGGTACCTGGCCTCTACTCTTAATTCGCTCAGTTTCTCTTGCCTTTGTTTAATAAAAGTGTCCTCCAAATGCAGCGAGTGGTGAATCTGTGACTTTATTCAGCCGTTTTGTGGGAACAGGCATGAAATCTCCCCAGTTTGCAAAAGGGGAAGTGCCGTGGCTTTGGTTAGTCCTGGGATTACACACTTCAATCCTGGCATCATTGAGCTGCATGAATACGTTTTCTATTTAAAAAACAAACAAATCTAAATTGGAAAATGAAAGCACAGGCAGTCCTCAACGTACGACCCCAATTGGGCCCAAAATTTAGGTTGCCAAGTGAGAAATTTGCTAAGCGAGTTTTGCCCCGTTTTATGACTTTTCTCTCGCCACATTTGCTGAGTGAATCGTTGCCATTCTTAAATTAGTAACACGGTTGTTAAGTGAATCTGGCTTCCCCATTGAGTTTGCTTGTCAGAAAGTCGCAAAATGACCCCGGGGACGCTGCAACCATCGTAAATGTGAGTCATTTGCCAAGGGGCTGAATTTTGATCACAAGACCCTGCAACGATCTTGTGAAAAATGGTCATAAGTTACTTTTTTCAGTTCCATTGTAACTTTTGATCACTGAACTGTTGTAAGGACCACCAGTAAAAGTTCCTTGCCGTAAGCATCCGTTTAGTGACTGCTCAAAGTTACAACAGCACTGAAAAAACTGACTTACGACTGACCCTTGCACTTACAACTGTTGCACATCCCCAGTTGCGTGATCAGAATTCAGGCTCTTGGCAGGCAGGCATTTAACAATGGAGTCACGTGACCCACATTTGCAACCTTCCCAAACAGCTTCTGACAAGCAAAGAAAGCCGGATTCGCTTAACAACCACGTGATTCCTTAAGAACAACAGGGATTCACTCAAAAAAAAAAAAGGTATAAATTCAGGTGCCTCTCGCTTCACTGCCTTGCTTAGCAACAGAAATTCTGGCTTGCTATTGTGGTACTTGAGGATTACCTGTAGCTTGATGAACAGACATGAGGACCCAGCTATAAAAAGTTACAAATGGCAGCCGTGGTTTGTTTCACCCTTTTTTCTCCCAAGTGTTTCTGAACAGTAGAATAATTTTCCTGACATTTCTAACACTAGAATTCCTTATATTAGAAGAGAATATTTGTAGCTCAGGGCTGAAGTGTGGGCTCCTTGGCGCTCTGTGAACTTTTTCCTGCAGAAATTTCATTATCCATTCCTAGTACTGATGGCGTTACCTAATTGGGTAATGAAACGTCTGCAAGAAAACTACCAAGCTCAAGAGAGCACCGAGGACCCCACATTCCCATACTATACTGTATATAAATCCATTTAATGTGGAATGATGTATCTTTGAAACACGATTGGATGTGTTTGCATAATGCTAACTCAGAGTTATGGGAATCGGTTTATTCAATTAGCCCAGCCATGAAATTGGGTAACTGATCCCTCCAACCAAACAGCCACTGGAAGCCAGGCTGAAGAAAAAGCTGCAGTTTTCCTTCTTTAACCTCATAGGAAAAGTCCATTCAATGTATTCTCTCCCGCACCCCAAAACCTCAAAATTATTCCACCGCTGAATGCAGAAAGAAAAGGCTTCAACAATGAGGTCTCAGCTATTTTTATTACAGCGATTTGGTTTCACACAGGGATATAAAAGGTTGCTTAAAAACTCAGCCCCACAACTATGTACACAGAAGAGCGGTGAGTGCAGGCCTGGTGGACGAGACTCCCACCAGAAGCAACAGATGGGAGACGATCCTTGCACATCCCGCAAACACAACTGCGTCCAAAGCGTTCCCACCGGCAGCAGGAAGCTGGTGCTTCACTTGGTGATGGTGTTTCTGGAGAGAAAGAACACAAATTAGTGAAAGACACGCAGGAAAGTCCTCTCCACCCACCCAATTGGGAAAAGTCTTGTGGTTGAGTCCTTCTCAGGATGTCGTAACCAGCAGTGTCCAACCTTTGCAATTTTTAAGACTGGTGACTTCAACTCCATGCTGGCTGGGGAATTCTGGGAGTTGAAGTCCATAAAGTTGCTAAGATTGGAAACCTCTGGTTTAGAACATCATGCTGAAGTTGGTGCCCTCCAGGAATGCTGCAACCACATCTGGGGTCTTGGACCAACCAATGAAGAGCACATTCATCCTCTTGTTAGAGGAATGACTAGAAGAGATCTCAGATGCAAATAGATGTCCCTCAAATTCCTTTTCCTGCAGGGGGGCCTTATCCAAATTAAGGGAGGAATAAACACCAGCCGGTATTGCCTTTCCCCCATAATTCTTCGCTCCACTCCCCAACGAAAGCGAACACAGGAAGGAACGGTAGAGGACAGCCAAGCAAGCCATTCTGGTGATTTGACTTCAGAGAAGACCATCGCATCTCGGGCTGGAGCCCAGCTGTCAAAACCAGCCCCCCCACCCCAGGCGTGCCCCCCTGACGTCCTTACGCATTCATGCTCTTCCCGCTACCGCTGAGCACGATGTACGGCGTCTTCTGAGCTTTCTGCTTCTCCTGGAGCAAAGCCACCGTGCCCAGTGGGGTGTCGCTGGAGCTCATCTTCTTCAAGAGCTGGAAAACAGGAGAGCAGCGCTGCAGCCAATATTCTCTGCGTCCCGCTTTCCCCTCGCAGCGGGCCCCAACCTTTTGGGCACCAGGGACCGGTTCCACGGAGAAAGGTTTTTCCCCGGATCGGAAGGATGTGGTTTTGCATGCTGCCTGCATCCCACGGATGGGGCTTCGCTTGTTTGCGTGGCCCGGTTGCTGGCATGCCGTGGCCTACCGGGGGTTGGGGACCCTTGGACTACAGCATATGACACAGGAAGGTGTGAGAAAGAGGGAAACTGTTTTGCAACAGTCTCCTTCCAGACCGAGGCCCCAACTCCTCAGGGGTGGACTTGCTGCTCTTTGCACCACGTTTTCTCAACCTTTAAACTGTGTGGACTTCAACTCCCAGAATTCCCAAGCCCCCATGCTTTAAAATCTGTGGACTTCAATTCCCAGCAATCTGGGACTTGAAGGCCATACATCTTAAAATTGCCAGTGTTGAGAAACAATGCTCTCTATCCTATTAAAATTGTTGTGTCTGTAACCTTTAGTTGGACAAAAGGTTGCACTGGAGGGCAAAGACGTTTCAACCCAGGTATCTCAGGGGCTACCTTGACGGAGCGCATCTAAACTCCGTGACCCAGGACTCCCGAAGGGAAATCTGGCAAACTGCTTTATGATCTAAAAATTGTCATATTACAGGTAGTCCTCGGCTTATGACCACAACTGAGCCCAAAATTTCTGTTGCTAAGCAAGACAGTTGTTAAGTGAGTTTTGCCCCGTTTTTACAACTTTTCTTGCACGGTTCTTACATGAATTACTGCAGCTGTTAAGTTAGTCACACGGCTGTTAAGTGAATCTGGCTTCCCCATTAATTCTGCTTGTCAAGAGGGTCACAACGGGATCACATGACCCCGGGACACTACAACCATCATAAATATGAGCCAGTTGCCAAGCATCTGAATTCTGATCACGTGATCACATGGGGATGCTGCAATAGCGTTAAGTGTGAAAAACGGTCACAAGTCACGTTTTTCAGTGTCATTTGTAACTTTGAACAGGAAGGCTGTAAGTGACATAACCTCTATATGACACAACACAACAAGCCATCAAACATTTCCAGGGTGCTGATATTTGGCTGTACCACACAGTTCAGCCTGGGCTACTTTCAAGGCAAGTCCCTCTCGGAATATCTCCCTGGAGTTTTTTTTTTTAAGGAGCTTTTCAAATACATGAGAAGGTTGAAGGGACTGAGGAGTCTGGTAAGGGAACTGTCGCTAAAGAGTGACCTAAGGAGTTTGCCAGTTTTTTATCTGATTGTCCTCTCTCTTGGGGGGCTGCCCTCTGCTTCCAGTGCACCCTCTCTGGCACAGCCCTCTCCTCTGGCACAGCCAGCTCTGGGCACCCTAACCCTTTCCCGTGGTTTTGAGAAAGCCCTTTAAAAGGTGGCTGTTTCATCAGGCCACAAAATCAGTCCTGCCATGGGATGGCGCTTCCCTTGGGAGCTAAGGATTCTTCTACTCCTGATGGCTCAAAGTTGCTTTTCAAAGAGCAACTGGACTTCCTTATTTTTCTTCTTCTTTTGCTTGGAAATGTTTCGCTTCTCATCCGAGCAGCTTTTTCAGTTCAAGGGAAAAAAATAAGAAAGTCCAGTTGCTTTTTAAAAAGCACCTTTGGGACAACCATGAGCTGGACGGCTGAGAACCTCCAGAAAGATGTGCTGCTGATGCTTACGGCTTTTAACGGTTTTAGTGCTTAGATTAAGGGTCTCTCTTAATCTGAATTTTTGAAGCTGAGAATGGTTCTCTGTTCAAAGCCTTCTTCAATTGGAGGGTCTGTCTGGATGAAGGGATGATAAGACCGGCCTCTCAACAAAAACCCTGGCTTCCATGCCTGGGGACTTCCCCCGCCCCTTCCTCCCCATCACTCACCGCCTCCTCGTCCAGTTTCTTCATGCGCCGTTCGGTCTTCATCTTCCCAGAGCCTTTGCCGTGGAAGCGGTGAGACAGCTGGCGGAAGGCCTGGGACACCAAGACCCCCGGTTAAAAGGCAGACAGACCCCCCTTCTCTATAGGGTGGGCACTGAGGCAAAGGAAGACGGCTACGGCTTGTGGTCTGCATAGTGAGGTGGTGAATTTGGTCTAAGGGCAAAGGCTAGAAACCAGGAGACGGCGAGTTCTAGTCCTGCCTTAGGCCTGAAAGACAGCTGAGTGACTTTGGGCCAGTCACCAGGAGACCTGAGTTCTAGTCCTGCCTTAGGCATGAAAGCCAACTGGGTTGGTTTTGTATGGAAAATAGGAGAAGGAAGCAGCATTAGGTATGTCTGCCGCCTTGAATTAGTTGTGAAGTAACAAAGGCAGAATAAAAATCAAATAATAAATGGATGAACAGACAGACGGCTCCAATCCATTTTGATCTTTTAAAGAGGTATCCATGAAGTCTTAAACATCTGATTCTTACAATAAGAGTGGACTCATTTGGAATAATAATAAAAATAGCAGGATTAGCAGCAGAAGTTCTGCCCTGGGAGGAAGGGAAACGGTTAAGTCAACTCTCCTTTGGAAGAGAGCACTGGGGGTGGGGGTGGGGTGGGGGTTCCCAGTACCTCCTTGGGGGTGAGTTTGCGCCCCGTCTCGTCCACGTATTCTATCTTCACGTCTGGTTTGTAGCCATCTTTTTCCTTGAAGTCCTGAGTGAATCCCCGATATTCCTCCCGCCGGCTGTACTTGTCATCAATGGCCCTGGGGCGGGACGACAGGCAGCCGTCTCACCTTCCCTGGCAATCCCATTGGCTTAGCCAAGGCAAAGGGCGGAGCAGGTGCTCGATCCCACATCCCCCCCTCCCCAGATACACCTTTCATTCCTATAACACAATACAGGGAGTCCTCGACTTACGACAACAACAATTGGGAAGAAACTTTCTGTTGCTAACCAAGGAGGTTAAATGAGCCACACCCGATTTTACAACTTTGTTTGCCATGTTGTGAAGCGAGTCACTGCAGTTGTTAAATGAATCCGGCTTCCCACATTGACTTTGCTTGTCGGAAGCCGGCTGGGAAGGTCACAAAAGGTGGTCACACACACACAGACACACACACACACGGATGCTGCAACCATGCTAAATACATGCTGGTTGCCAATCATCTAAACTCATCATGGGAGACTGTGGAGATGCTGCATCCAGTGTGAGTATGAGGACCAGTTGTAAGTCCCTTTACTCACTGCTGTTGTAAGTGGAGGACCACCTGTATTAAGGTTTCTCCTGGTCCAGCGAGGACCCTCTCTGCTCTCTAAACTTGACTTCTGATTTAGTTACTTGGCCAAGTGTGGTTAGGCACACAAAGGAATTTGTCTCCGGTATAGAAGCGCTCAGTATGCTTGCGAACAACACAATAGAGTAATACTAAAGTGTATAGCCAATAAAAGGGAGAAGTAGAAAATAATAAAGGAGATAAATAATAATTTAAAATAATAAGTGAATAATGAAAACATGTGAATATGAAATGAACGACTGAAGTAATAAAAGGGTGCCAGGGAGACCGTCTCCCTCTTGGCCCACTCACATCTTGTCCTCAATGCAATAAACGGCCGAGGGCAGCGACTTGTTGGGTGCCTTCACCCGTGCCACCTTCTGCACTGTGGTCTCTAGCAAGCCTGGAGAAAGACCCAGGGGAAGGGGCTGTAATCCACACCTCCAGCGACACATTAACCAAGAAAAGGTAGCTGCAGCCCTAGGCAAGGCTGAACAAGGAAGGGCCCCTCCTGGTCTGATCCCAGGGCCCCGTCCCGCTGAGGGCAGGGAGATGGGGGGGCCGATCAGCTCTCTGCTTACCTTTGTTCTGGCACAGCATCAAGGCAGCGGCCAGACCCCGGTTGACGATGGGTTCCTCATCCAGGATGGTGGTGGATGAGGTGGAGAACTGCACACCAGAGAAAGACAGGTTTGATCAGCGGTACAGCCCTTCAAACCAGCCAACACCAACCTCCAGATTTCCTTGGCTGGCTGGACCATGGTTGAGGATTCTGAGAGTGGAAGCCATGCATCTGGAGCAGCATTTCTCAAACTCGGCTACTTGAAGATGGGTGGACTTCAACTCCCAGAGTTCCCCAGGCAGCAGAGAATTCTGGGAGTTGAAGTTTACCCATCTTCAAGTGGCTGAGATTGAGAAACAGTGATGTGTAAGCTAGCGCAGTGTTTCTCAGCGTGACAACTTGGAAGACAAGTGCCCTTCAACTCCCAGCATCGCAGCCAGCCTCTGAGACCCCCAAGCCCTACTTACATCCTGCTGGTTCTTCTCTTCATCCAGATTGACCGTGCTCCAGCCAATGTTCTCCTCGCCATCTGAGTCAGAACCGCCGGTGGCTGACCTCTCATCGTCACGTTCAAAGTCCTGACAGATTGGGGGGGGGGAGGGGGGAAGAAGGGAGACATGAGGAAGGATTGTCTGGATGTGAGGAGGACCCCGACTGGCCACGCAAGAAAACCATTGTTCCTCTAAAGGAGGCAGATACCCCAAATCTTGGAAAGCTAGCTCAATGTTTCTCAACCTCAGCAGCTTTAAGATGGGTGGACTTCAACTCCCAGAATTCCCTGGCCAGCATGGGAGTTGCGGTCCACCCACCTTCAAGTGGTCGAGGTTGAGAAACACTGCTGTAAGATAAAAGGTTAGGAGTCTCCAATCATGTCCTTAAAGCAAGATCCCCCCCCCCCGGCCGAGTCTTTATTTTTATTTATCAAACTTAGAAATCTCCCGTCTCCCTCACAGAGGGGCTCTGGCTCGGCCGCCCTCTTTTTGGAGGTACAGATAGTCCTCAACGCACAACCACAATTGGGACCAGAATTCCCAAATTTAGTTATTAAGTGAATCGTGTCCGATTTTATGATCCCCATTAGCCTCCATTGTTAAGTGAATCGCTACAGTTGTGAAATGAAGTCAGGATGCAGAGAGAGATCCTATGACCCCCCCCGGATGCTGCAACTGTCTTGAACACATGCCGGTTGCCAAGCACCCCAATTTTGATCATGTGACCGTGGGGGATGCAAATCAAATTTATACAGCCGCCCATCTCACCAAAGGAGACGGAATCGCATGACAACCAGCAGCTTGAGCTGGACCCGGAAGCAAATCAGCGGCCAATGCAGCTTCCCACAAGAGAGGCGACACGTGTGTAAACACAGACTTGCACAAAACTGTGCAGGGAACTGCATGCTGAACCAACTGGAGCTTCCAGATCCTTTCCAAGGGCAGCCCCACGTACAGCGCATTGCAGTAGTCTAGACGGGAGGTGACCACAGTGTGGGTGAGTGTGACTAATGCCACTCCTCTCAAAAATGTATCCCTCAACCCTGCCCTCTAAACCAGCCCCCCACCCCAGGACGTTTTACCAGGAGCTCCTCCTGCTCCTCCCGGTTCCCAGCCAGCCCGTAGGTGGGGATCTCCCCCAGCGTGCGGCAGAATTCAGAGGTGGCGTTGAAGACGATGGCCCCCTTCTTCTCCAGCTCAGCATCGTCCTCCTGGCTCCGGCTGTGCCCCAGCGTCCGCACGATCTCGACCACCTGGAAAGGCCAGGAGGGGTGGGAGAAGTCAGCCCCAGGGGGTCAAGCAAGGCTGACCTCGCTCAGCCGACAGGGCCCACCAACCCTTGGGTCAGGCTCCATTCTGCCCCACTTCACGTTGCAAAGGCACCAGCGACTGCCCCACCTGGGGCCAGGCCTCTGCCCTTCCTTGCACGCCCTCACCTTTTCACCGCTGTCCTTCAGCTGCTGGATCTGCCTCAGCTTCCGCCCCTTCTCCAGCTGCTTCTGCAGCTCCATCTCGGCCTCGTCTTCCTCCAGGACAGGCGGAGAGTCGGGGCCTGGCCTGGCATCCTCTGGGCACCCAGGGAAAGACAGTCCGGTGTTAGCAGCTCTTTGAACCCCTCTCTCCCCTCTTCAGCCCTCTGAGTCCAGGCCTGAGCCAGGATCCTGGCTGGCTTAAACACCAGCAGTGCTCAACGCTGGCTGCCAGGGCGGAAATGGTGGGGTCCCTGCTGCTCCCCGAGCTTGGCTGTTTTCTTGCAGACGTTGCATTGCCCAACTAGGTAACACCATCAGTGTGAGTGTTTGTCCACTTTTTTATATATATAGTAGCTTGCCCTGCCAGTGTTGGGGGCGGGGTAGTTTTCTCCTTGGTGGTTCCTTGTTCAGGATACTGTTTTCTGCCTGTTTGTCTGGTGCTAATCCCTGCTTATCTAGGTGGGGATATGTCTGGTCTGATGATGTTACCTATTTGGATAATGAAACGTCTGCACAAAGACAAGCGACCTCCGAGGCACCAAGGTTCAACCACAGTTTAACCCTGAGCTGCAGATTGTCTTCTACTGAAAACAGGAAACTGCTCAGTGCCTCCTTCCTTCGCACCCACATCAATCATCAATTATCATCACAATAGCATTTAGACTTATATACCGCTTCACAGTGCTTTACAGCCCTCTCTTAAGCGGTTTACAAAGTCAGCCTCTTGCCCCCAACAATCTGGGTCCTCACTTTACCAATCTCAGAAGGGTGGAATGCTGAGTCAACCTTCAGCCGGCCATAATCGAACCGCTGGCAGTGGGCAGCCTGCAATACTGCATTCTAACCACTGTGCCACCGCGGCTCTTACATCCAGATTTAATGCATCCATCCACTCCAGGTGCCATTTGGTTCCCCAAGCGTTTTAATTTCAGTGATCCAGCGATCTCACCATCCTCACTGCTGATCTCCATTTTTTCTACCCGGATGTCATCTGACTGGATCAGCTGCTCTCCTGCGCCATTTCTCCTGGTGACCAGGGATCCCTCCTCTTCTTCCTCCTCTTCTTCCTCTTTCACAGACGCCCGCTGTTTACCTCGGCCCCGGGTCCTAGGGAGGCAGGACACAGTGGGTCAGGCCTGACAAGAAGGGGAGGGTCCATCTGAAGAAGCCCCCCTCTCTGACCTGGGTTAAGGCCCTAACACCTTAACTGCGACCCACACTGGCTCAGGAGTCTGTGTGAACACAGCTCCTGGGATCGCACATCCTTGTGCGCATGAGGGAGAGAATGGCAGGGAGACACAACTGTCCCCCTCTCCCAGCTTTCTGGGCCGAAGAAACACAACCGCAGGGGTGGGAGGACAGCCGCACAGGGGGGGTGTTCACACAGGTTTCACTGGGCCGTGAAGGATTCGGCAACTGCCCTGAGTTCGACCTGTTTAGCGGAGATGAGATTATCTTGTAGCCCAATTGTGCAAACTCGAACATGGGTCAAGTCACAAGATGGGGAGTCCAGCACAGCCAGGGAGTGGGATTTCAAAGCAGCAGACCCTGGGGCCATTCCTCTACCCCCCCCCCGCCTCGCCCCCAGGCAGCCATGTGGCTGAGCCTGACCTGGACCCGAAATCCCGCTCGCTGCTCTCAATGGCGAGGAACAGCAAGTCGTTGGCCTTCACCGACTTTTCCTTCTTGCGTATCTTCTTCACCCGTCGCCTTGTCTTCTTGAAAGTGGTCTGCAGGCCGGAGGGGAGGGGGGAAAGGCGGGCTAAGAGTCCGGCAGGAGGGTCCTTTGGCTGAGCCCACTGCCACCAAAAACAGCCCCACTGCCACCTGCCTCCCAGCCCCTCCAAGGTAGGAAACCCAGGCAGCCTGGACCCCCATCCAGGCTGGACCCCTTCCCCCTCCCCCACCCCAGGGCTTTTCCTCCGACTGCCATCCTCTGGGGTTTGCCTCCCCCAGCACGGGGTTCTCACCCACCCTACCATCTCTTCTGGGGTGTAGTACTCCGAGGCCAGGTGGAGGCTGGGCAGGTCCAGCGACTGGGCCCGAGTCTGCAGGCTGTCCCGGATGCTCTGCAGCTCCCGTTCCCGGGAGCCGTCCGCCATCCCCACCGCGTCCAGCTTGAAGGACGTCTTCTTCTCCCCTTCGATCTCTTCGTCGTACTTGGAGAGGACGCCCTTGTGCTTGAGCTGAGGGCAGAAAAGGAAGGTCACGGGGGGGGGGGCACTCAAGGCAACCAGCCGGGCTCTGCCTTTTCGCCCCAACCATCTGGCTGCAAAAAGGCGGCTTGGCTGGGCTCACGTAGCAGATCCAGCCAGACACCACCATTTGCAAACCCCAAAGGCCGGATTCACACCCGAATTAAACAACCCATGTTATATGCAACAATGAATGTTTGTCCGTCCCATTAGATCTGGCCAACGGGGCTTGCTGTGGGTTCCCTCTGTGAGGGGCTTACGTTTGAGCCCTGGTGGTGCAGTGGTTAGAAGGCAGGGTGGCAGGCTAACTCACTGCCCACTGCCAGCAGTGCGATCCTGACCGGCTCAAGGCTGACTCTGCCTTCCATCCTTCCGAGGTGGGTAAAATGAGGACCCAGATGGTTGGGAAGGGCGGCTGACTCTGTAAACCGCTCAGAGAGGGCTGTCAAGTACTGTGAAGTGGTATATAAGTCTAAGGGATATGGCTATTGCTATTTGGCGGATGGCAGAAGGTGTGCCTTCTCTGCTGTGGCATCCGCCTGAGGGAAGACACTCTCTCTCTCTCATCTGTCTGTCTGTCTGTCTGGGGAATCCTGGGAGTTGAAGTCCACACGTCTTAAAGTGGTCAAGGTTGAGAAACACTGGTCTACACCGGCAACTGTGTTGAAGCTGCTGGGGACCCCAGGAAGAGGACCGAGAGAGACTTACAACCACCATGTCGTCCACGCTCTCCTCTTCCTCGTAAGGTTTGTACTCCGGCTTCTTCTTGCGCAGCTCCACGTTCTTCTTGGCCTTCTCCCTGTCCACCATGTTGACGTTCACCAGCACATCGCCACCCTCCACCTCCAAGACGCCTAAAGGAATGCCAGTGGTCAGCTGGAGGAGAGCTATGGGGGGATGCTGCTCCTCCACAGGGACTGGCACCCAAAACTAGGTGCCACGCCTGCAGGGTCAGCTCTGGAGTGGGGGAAGGTGGCACCTCTTCAGTTCCCACCTTTGTCTTTGAGGGTCAGGATGACAGCCTCTCCTTCCTGGAACGAATCGATGGTGTGCTCCACAGTGAGGCCTTTCAGATCCTGGGCGCTGTAGCCCACCTGTTGGGAGCCACAGAGTGGAAGCAGGCCTCAGAAAAGGCCGGGAAGGCGTGGAGGGAAACTCCCAGCTTTGGGAAGGCTAGAAATGGCCGTTGTTAAATCAAGGGGCTGCCGAAAAGATGCCCTCAAAAGATGCGTCCTTCAGCAGCAAGAACGCATTTATTATTTATGTTTGCTAAATGAATAGTCTTTGTTGGCCAAGAGTGACTGGACGCACGAGGAATTTGTCTCCGGCGCATAAGCTCTCAGTGTACGTGCAAAGAACAAAGGAAAGATGAGAAGGATAATAGCAACACAGCCCTACTACATATGGTAAATGTCCTTAGGAACAAGACAGGGGATGGCATGGGGGGGAAACTGTCTTTGTGTCTTGTATCCCACCTTAATTATCTTTACACATGACTCAAGGTAGCAAACATACCCAATGTTCCTTCCTATTTTGCCCACCACAAGAGCCCTAACAGGGGATTGTAGGCGCCATTCCGAGGCCTCCTATCGAAAGCACATCTGGAATGGCTCAGGCCGCCCTTTCGCTGTCCCTCGGGTCCCTGGCTGACAGCAGGAACGAGGAAACCCTTGAAGGCAAGCGATACAGGGAGTCCTCTCTTCACGACCAAAATTCAGTCCGGATTTCATCACGGTCGCTAAGCGCATCACCTGACTTGATTTTACAGTGCTCGTAAAGCGTGTCACTGTGGTCATTAAGTGAATCACATTGTAAGCCAAAAGGACACAAATTGCAGTCACATGACTGTGAGATGTGAGCCAATCGCCAAGTACCCCAAATACGATCATGCACACCACAGGGGCCACGTGTGTGTGTGTCTGGCAGTTGTAACTTTGAGGAAGGGTTGTAAGTAACTTTTCTGGGGGAGGGGGTCCATCGTAACTTTGAACAGTCGTTCAGTGAGCATTTGTTAAATGGGAACCACCTGCCGTCAGCAAAGCAGGGGCCCTACGCGGCAGCCTCGTCAAGAGGCCCTGCCCAGAGGCTCCCTCTCCTTCTGGGGGCACCACGAGGAAAGGGGCTGCTGAGGGCATCCGGCGGGGCTCGCCCCCCCCCTCACCTTCTTCTGCTGCCCAAATTCCTCCTCCACGAGGCTGCTGATGCCGAACTCCTGGTCCATCTCCTCCAAGAGCTTGGCCTGTTTGAGGAAGGAAGGAAGAGGCACAACCCGAGCGACGGGGAGGGGCTACTCCCAGCGCTCTGAGATAGGGGGCACGGAGAGTCCTCGACTTATGGCCACGGTTAGGACACCTGCCACCGATCCCTCTGGTCAAGTGAGCCATCCTCTGAGCGCACCCAATCTTATCCCTTTTTTGGCCACAATCATTAAGTCAATCACGCCGGTCGCTAAGTGAATCATGCAGTCGCTAAGGAAAGCCGGCTTCCCCCGTGGACTTCGCTGGTCAGAAGCTGGCTGGGAAGTTCGTATGTGGCGATCGGGTGACCCCGGGACGCTGCAACCGTCGCAAATCCAGGCGGCTGCCAAGTGTCGGGAGTCTGATCACATGGCCACAGGGATGCTGCAACGGTCGTTAAGTGCGAGGACTGGTCATAAATAACTTTTTTCAGCATCATCGTAACTTCAAACAGTAGCTAACTGAATGGTTGCAAGTCAAGGACTGCCAGCGGGCGTTTAATTTGGGGAAATGCAATACAGGCAGTCCTCGAGCTTACAACGGTTCATTTGGTGACCATTCAAAGTTACAAGGGCACCGAACAAAGTGACTCATGACTGTTTACGACCGTCGCAGCGTCTCTGTGGCCACGTGATCCAAATTCGGACGACTGGCAACTGGCATGTACTTATGACGGTCGCAGTGTGTCCCGGGGGTGTCCCTTTTGCGACCTTCTGACAAGCAAAGTCAAGGGGGAAGCCGGATTCACTTAACGACCGTGTTAGTAACTGAAGAACTGCAGTGATCCACTTAACAACGGTGGCAGGAAAGGTTGTAAAGTGGGGCAAAACTCACTGGACAACTGTCTTGCTTAGCAGCGGAAATATTGGGCTCAGTTGTAAGTTGAGGACTACCTGCAGATAAGGAAATTCTTGGCCATGGGGCAGACAGCCGACCCCTTCTGGGCTCCTCACCCCATCCAAAGGGTGGGAACAACATGCTGACCACCAAGTTCCTCAGGAATGGCTAAAATGGACACTCCTGGAGGACGCTCAGGGACCGGCAGCTTCAAGACTGATGGCAGACACTACAGAACAGGGGCCTCCAGCTTTGGCAACTTTAAGACGTGTAGACTTCAACTCCCAGAATTCCCCAGCCAGCTGGGAGTTGTAATCCACACATCTTAAAGTTGCCAAGGTTGCAGATCTCTGCCATAGAACAGGGGTCCCCAATCTGTGGGCCGCGGCCCGGTAGTGGGCTGTGGCCTGGTAGCCACCAGGCCGCAGGACAAGCTGGCCAGTGTGCACGCACAATCCCTCATTTGTGCAAGCGCCGTCGCTGCGGGGTGCAAAAACAGGCCGCTGCACCGCCGGGCGCAAAAACGGGGCACCGCCGTGCTGCAAGGCACAAAAACAGCCGCCACCGCGCCACGCAGAAACAAGCCACGGTGCCACGCAAGAACAGGGTAGGGCTAGTATCACGCGGGGGCTAGCCCTGCCCCATTTGCGGCCCCGTGCGCATGTGTGTGCACGCACGCATGTAAAATGCTTCCCCCTCCCTTTTCCTCTGGTCTGCCAACTGACAAAGGTTGTTGACCTCTGCCACAAAACACAGAATCTAGCCCAACCGTCTGCTCAAGGCTGGAGGCCTCCTCTTTCCTTGAGACCCTCCAGTGATTGAAAAGCCCACCGACACTGACCCTCTTCTCCGCCATCTCTTTCTCCAACTGCAGCTTCCGGCTTCTCTCAATCCAGGCAGCCGTGTCGTCCAGCCACGGGTCATCTTCGCCGAGGGACTTGACTTTCCTAAAGACAGAAAAACGCAAGGCCCTTACGGACAGCTCTGCTCCTGGGACCGAGACGACCAGGGCAAACAGAATTCAGGGCAAACAGATCAGTATAAGGAAGAACACATATACAGTCAGCCCAACGCAGGCAGTCCTTGGCTTACAACGGCTTGTTTAATGACCGTTCAACGTTACAATGGCCCTGAAAAAAAGTGACTTATGGCAGTTTTTCCCACTTATGACCGTTGTAGCATCTCCACGGTCACGTGATCAAAATTAGGACACTTGACAACTGACTCGTATTTATGACGGTTGCCGTGTCCCACGTGATCCCCTTTTGTGACCTTCTGACCAGCAAAGTCAAGGGGGGAAGCCAAATTCACTTAACAACCGTGTCACTAACTTTAACAATGGCAGGGATTCACTTAACAACTGGGACAAGAAAGGTCGTAAAACGGGCACCACTCCCTTAACAAATGTCTCACTTAGCAACATAAATTGTGAGCTCAATTGTGATCATAAGCTGAGGACTGCCTGTAATTTAGGAGCAGTTTTCAAACAGTCCAAGAGTGAGGACAGAAACAGTCGAAAGGCTACCCTAGTTTCTGGTTTAGAAGCCGCTTCTCCTTGGCAGCCGCGAGTTTCTCCCGGATGTCCTCTCGCTGCCTGAGGGCGATTGGGTTGATGACCTCCGCGGCCACCGGGTCCTCCTTGCTGCCGGTCTCTGCAGGGCGAGGAGAAGACAGTGTGGACACCAACAGTTTGCTCTGCTGTAGACCAGCTTAGATGAGCACTAAAGGGACCTAAACTCAGTCCTGTCCACGAGTCGCAAACACACAAGCGGAAAGCCACGGCTTCCAGGTAGGCTGAAGGACAAAATAAGTCAACCAAACTCTACTTTTATAGCAGCCGTCTCTGCAGACTCTTCGCCCAAGGCACTTTACGGTGCCTTTGTTCCCTCTCCCAAACAAGGAAGCCAGTTTTGGCTCAGATGCTTTGTGAACCCAGCTTGATTCCTGCGCCACAGGGCAAAGAGGTGAGGTGTGCATTTAAGAGAAAACTGGATGCGGAGAACTCCAATCTTCTGCCAGGAGTCGAACCACAGTGCCCTTGTTTTCTTCCTTGCTGTTTCACTTCAAAGCGGGTGGTTAAAAAGGGGAACGTTGGCAATTCTAGAAGCCACTGATTCATTTTACAAGGGAAGCAATTGTTGGTAAGCAGGATGAACCCAAAACCATTGCCCGTTTAGTGAGAAAACATTATAAAATAGCTGCTGAAAAAGCAGAGAAAATATCCCATGAAATACTTCCTACAAGCTTTCAAGAAACACTTTTCCTATCACACGATAATAAATCAGCGACGCTCCACCTTGGCTTAGATGAAATAACAGAGTCTGTCCCCGAGGTCTGAAGAAGGAAGGACCCCAAGGCTCCAGGACAGAGAAGACGGAGGGCCAACCTACCCTTTTTGATTGTGTTGATCTCCAGAGGCTTCAACCCAAGTTTTGCTCGAAGTTTACTATTGAGAGAGAAAAACAACAACACAATGCATGTGATCTTGTGCACCCATTGTTGAACCAGACAACAGAATCTCTGTGGGGTCCTGGATGCTCTCTGAACTTGGTGGGGTTTTTTTTGCAAACGTTACCCAACTAGGTAACACCATCAGTGCTAGGACGGCCAGGGTGGGGGGTGTTTCGTCTCTGAAAATCAAACAGTAAACAGTAGAACATAGATTCCTAGTGCTGGAAGGGACCTCAGAGGTCTTCTAGTCCAACCCCCTGCTCAAAGCATGAGACTTATACCGTCCCAGTCAAATGGTTGTCCAATCTACTCTTGAAAACCTCCAGGGATGGAGCACCCACAGCTTCTGGAGGGAAGCTGTTCCACTTGTTCATTGTCCTCTTCATTTCCAGGATGGATCTCCCTCTGATGATATTCCATTCATCGCTTCTTGTCCTGCCTTCAGGTGCCCCTCTACTCTATGAAAGCCCCTCAAATACTGGAAGAGTGCTATCATGTTGCTCCAATCCTTCTCTTACATAGGTTAGACATACCGAGCTCCCTCAACCATTCACCATACAATTTAGTCTCTAGGCCCTTTATCATCTTTGCTGCTCTTCTGAGAACACCTTCTATGTCTCAGCATGTTTTTTTATATCATGGTGACCAGAACTGGACACAGTACCCCAATCAAGGAACGACCAACTCAGATAAACAGTAAACAATAGCCCAATCAAGCAACCACCAAGAACACTATCACCAAGACTTGTATATAATCAGAGAGCAAACTTCCTCCCTTCTAGCACTGATGAAGTTCCCTAGTTGGGTCATGAAACATCTGCAAGGAAACCACAAAGCTCAGAGAACACCAAGCACTCCACAGTCTCCTCCTCCTCTCTACAAACCCCTCTCTCTTTTAGCACTGATAATATCTACCTGGGTCAAGAAACGTCTGCAAGAAAACCACCAACTCAGAGAACAACAAGGATCCCACAGATTAACCTTGAGCTACAAAGCTTCTCTTCTATTGGAACAGAATCTCTCAAGGAGCTAGTCAGCCTTTTTTTAAATTAACAGATTTCTGTGGGGAAATCCAAGACCATTCTTAACGGCCTTTTAGAAAAAGGATTGAGCGTGGAAGTGGGAAGCATTTTTGCTTCGCTGCAGCTGCTTTTCCCAAGTGCAGACAGCAACCTCTGCTCCCCTCTTCTCTTCCCATCACCACCCACTGAAGCCCAGGCCAATCCATTCCTGAAGCCACATGCCAATTGGCTACCTGGTCCCTGCAGCCCTCGCAGCTTGCACAGGATTAGCTGCAAGAGAGATTTCAGAGATACACAGCTGGGTGGAATCCCAATTTCCCAATGAATTTAATTCACTCACTTTGTCTCCTCGATGCTGAGCGAAGCGTCTCCTCCGGAGGAAGACTTTGAGCTAGCAGCTGTTTGGGAATGGAAACAGGGAGAGAATTAGTAACACGGAGTAAACATTATGAGTTGGGAACGATCTTATGGTTTTTGCACAACTTGATATCCAGAACAGTCAGATTTCAGCTCTTTTGGGACAAAGGATGGGATGTTTTGAGAATTATCTAGTCTGAAGAGAAAAACAAAATGCTTGCATAGTTGGCAATTTGAATACGTCCACCAAGGAACTCACACTGAAACAGGCATCATGCCTGAGAAATTACAATGCAATTTCAATATCCAATTTTAAAGGCTGGGAATATTCCCTCTTCAGCAATCTCTTAAACAGTTTAATTAACTTATTACTAGATCCAGCACACCACAGTTTGATTGCACACACCGATTCTCTCAAATCCACTTTTGCTGTCAATTTAGATCTTGCAGTATAAGCTGGAATTTTCGCAGCATCAGAACTGGGAGAGGAGGGGCTTCACAACCCACGAACATGGCTGGCTCAGGAATTCTGGGAGTTGAAGTCCACAAGTCATAAAGGGGCTATAGTTGGCCCACTCTTAGTGACATACTTTTCTCCCCCCAACTTCCCTTGAGCACAATCTCACCATCATATGACTTAAAAGCAGTTTCCTATTATGGGGTTTGGCTCACGGGGGAAGCTAAATATTTGCCACCATCATTTTTAATGCAAAAAAAAAAAAAGAAGTTTAATATAATATACAACAGAGACAAGCGCAGGAAGTCCCTGACTTACTACCACAATTGACCCCAAAATTTCTGTTGCTAAGCAAGACTGTTGCTAAGTGAGTTTTTTCCCATTTTATGACAGTTGTTAAGTGAATTACTGCAGCTGTAAAGTTAGTAACATGGTTGTTAAGTGAATCTGGCTTTCTCATTCACTTTGCTTGTCAGAAGGTTGCAAAAGGGGATCAATTGACCCCGGGATACTGCAACTGTCATAAGTACATGCCAGTTGCCAAGCATCCAAATTCCTGATCACATGACCATGGGGATACAGCAACGGTTGCAAGTGTGAAAAACAGTCATAAGTCACTTTTTTCATTGCCGTGGTAGCTTTGAACAATCACTAAACAAACTATTGTAAGTTGAGGACTACCTGTAACATTCTGGGATATTTACAGATAGCTCAATTCACGTTAACCTCCAAATTAATCCGGCTGATCCAAAGTACAGGAACCCTCTGGAAAATGGGAGCAAATCCTGATGCCGCCTGTCTTAAGGCAGAAGCGAGTCCTTGTGAATTTCCTGGGAATAGAAGGGGAGGGAGAGGCCTTTGGCATCCAAAATGCCAGGCGCTTACATGCACCCCCTTTGCCTGGTCAATAATGCATGAACCTCTTTATATACAAAGGCATTATGAAGCCGTCCCTGAGACAAGACTCCCAATAGCTGATTCTCTGAAAAAGTGAGACTTCAGCAAGTAGTTGGAGAAAGACGGCTCTGCTAGGAATGAGCACGTGCACAAATAAATCAGTCGGGAAACTTGTAACTCAGTATGTTGTGGGAACTCAGCCAGTGCTGGACACTACGTTATGCAATTCAGGCACTGCGTATTATGTGAATGCAATGATGCTGTAGGGTTAACCCAAGTTTAAGATTAAACATGTGGTATGAATTTTATGACCTTTCTTGCCACAGTTGTTAAGTGAATGACTGCAACTGTTAAGTTAGTAAGACAGTTATTAAGTGAGTCTGGCTTCCTCATTAACTTTGCTTGTCAGAAGGTCGCAAAAGGGGATCATGGGACCCAGGGACCATGCAACCGTCTTAAATACAAGCCAGTTGCCAAGCATTTTAATTCAGATCACGTGACCGTGGAGATGCTGCAATGGCTGTTAAGTGTGAAAAATGGTCATAACTCACTTTTTCAGTGCTGTTGTAACTTTGAACAGTCACTAAATGAACAGTTGTAAGTCAAGGACTACCTCAGGATGATTAATGGTGATTTATTTACTACACCAATTTATATGGCCATCCAACTCATGCACAATGACTCCAAGCAATGTACAGCAATAAAAAGCCACAATTAACACACACCCCAAACTCACCTGCCTCTTCCATCCCATAGTGGCAACATACACAATCAAACAAGTCAATTGACTGGCTCTGTATCAACCAGGGGGGTGTGTGTGTGTGTGTGTGTGTGTGTTAGTAAACTGCTGACAGAGCCCTGTCTTTGGGGCTTTTGTGAAAAGTAACAAGATGGGGACCATCATATATCTAGGGGAGTGATGTGCCACTGCAGAGAAGACCCTTTTTCTTGTCCTATCAGATGTGTTAATAGATGGGACCCTCAACACATCCTGCCTTCAGGCTCAGGTGGGCCAGGTGTACAGGCAGTTTGTTAAATGGCCAGGCTATGTAGGGCTTTAAAACTGATAATCAGCACCTTGAATTGTACCCAGAAGCAAACTGGCAACCAATGCAGCTTCCTCCAAAGTGACAAATGTGCAAATTTGGACTCACACACAAAACTATGCAGGATGCTGCATTTTGAGCCGACTGAAGCTTCCAGATACTCTTCAAGGGCAGCCCCAGGTAGAGCACATTATAATAGTCCAAATGAGAGATCCTGAGAATGGCCTGTTGGTCCAACTAAGTGTTACAGCTAAAACACTTTCACTTACAAGTACAGTAAAAGCTTTCTACATGCCTCATATGCATGAGCACACTCTTCCCCACAAGTCAGCCAATTCATTCATGTGTTAGCACAACTGGAGAGCAGCCAAATCAACATGCAAAAACTAACAAGTATACCTGACCAGAAAAACATCAAGCAATTTTCTTGCAATTACAGTTCCTAATTATGCCTTAAGGCAGGGGTCCCAAAATTTGGCAACTTTAAGACTTGTGGAGTTCAGCTCCCAGAATTCCTGCCATAGGGCCACCCCAAAATCTTTCAGCCACTTTTCTCACCTAATCCATTCATCACTGATTCTCAGCCAAATCCTCTTGCTTTCCAAATAAAAATAAAAATAAACCACAAAGAGCAAATGCAAGAAAAAAGGTCATTCTCATAGCTTTGAAATCAGGGGAGGGCAGATAAGTTGCCGCACTCCCCAAAGGAGCAAGATTGGCTGGGGAATTCTGGGAGTTGAAGTCCATCATTTTAAGGTTGCTGAAGCTGAGGAAAATTGCTGTAGAGAGTGCTTCACCCTGGGCTAACAGAAGAGGGCTATAAATCTAATAAATCACATATAACAGGTGTTATATGTGTATAATAACTCTGATTGTCCCCTTAGACAAAGCAGGGCTGAGCAGGGCAACACAGAAGCTATTTGGATAGCAAAATGTAGGTAGTCCTTGACTTACAATAATTCATTTAGTGACTATTTGAAGTTGCAACGGCATTGAAAGAAATGACTTGACTGTTTTTCAGAGTTACGACCATTGCAGCATCTACATGGTCAGTTGATCAAAATTCAGATGTCTGGCAGCTGACTCATATTTATGACGGTCACAGTGCCCGGGGTCACGTGATTCCCTTTTGCGACCTTCTAACAGCAAAGTTAATGAGGAAACCAGATTCCCTTAACAACTGTATTATCAACTTAACAACTCCAGTGATTCACTTGACAACTTGGCAATTCACTTGGCAGTCAGAAAGGTAGTAAAATGGAGCAAAATTCAAGTAACTGTCTAGGTTAGCAACAAATTTTGGGCTCAATTTTGGCCATTGACGACTACCTGTAGTTATTCAGATGCAGCGCAGGTAATCCTCAACTTACCACCATTTGTTTAGCAGCCATTCAAAATTGCAACGGCACTAAAACCAGCGACTTACAATCAGTCCTCATACTTGCAACCTTCATAGCATCCCCATGGTCATGTGATCAAAATTCAGCCGCTTGGCAACTGGTTCATATTTATGAGGGTCGCAGTGTCCCGAGATCACACGATCCCCTTTGGCGACCTGCTGACTAGCAAAGTCAAAGGGGAAGCCAGATTCACTTAACAACCGTGTTATTAACTGAACAACTGCAGTGATTCACTTAACAAGTGTGACCAGAAAGGTCGTAAAATGGGGCAAAGCAATTGTCTCGTTTAACAATCAAAGTTTGCGGCTCAATTGTGATCGTACGTCGAGGACGACCGACTCCCGCCCCCCTTGCGAGGTAGGCCGCCGAGGCGCCCCGTCCCCCTCCGCACCTGCGCCCTCGTGCCCGTCGTCCCGCTTCTCCCTCTGGCTCCGCCGCCCCGTCTCGCCGTCCTGCCCGGCGGAGGCGGCGGCGCTGCTGCGGCTGCCCCGGGTGGTGGTGGTGGTGGTGGAGGCCTCATCCCCGCCGCCGCCGCCCCGCCGCCCGCTCCGTTCGCCCCGGCTCCGGCTGCGCTTGCTCCGCCGCTCGCTGCCGCCGCCGCCGCGGTGCTTGTGCTTCTTGTGCTCGCGGTGGCGGGACGAGGAGGAGGCGGCGCCGGCGGCAGAGGAGGATGAGGCCGCGGGCGGCGCGGAGTCCTCGGAGGCCTCGCTGCGGTCGCGGTGCCGCTTGGAGGAGCCCATCGCGAGAAAATGGCGGTTCCCCCAGCGGAGGCCCCGCAGAACGGCGCTTCCTCGTTGCCGGCGGTCCACTTCCGGGGCCAGAGTCGCACTTCCGGTCCGTGCGGAAAACCGTCCGCCGGCGGCCTTGGTCTTTTAACAATGGGTTCCCGGGCAAGACTTCGTGCCTTCTTGCTGCTTCTAGGCTCCGCTGAGTGTTTTGGGGCAGGCAGAAGGATTTTCTTCCTGCTTTAGGAAGGTTTGGGATATTAGCCTAACCTCTCCTCCATTTTCATCCCCTCTTTTCTCTGCATCGTTCTGGATTCGAAGTCTGAATTAAATACATTGAATTCCAACTCTGTTATTCTATATTCTCTACTCTTGAGTCATATACTCGGCAGTGTTTTTCCAAGCTTGCCCACTTTAAAATGAATGGACTTCAGTTCCCAGCATGGCGGCTGGGAGATTCCGGGGGGGGGGGTGTTGAAGTCCATATTTCTTAAAGTTGCCAAAGTTAGAAAAACATTGAGGTAGGCAAATGGACTGCGTTCGTATAACGTGATAATCCGCAAAAACCACAATATCCTCAAGTTTCAGATTTAGCATTTTCTGACACTGCATCTGCTAACCTTGTACCTGAGACAGGTAAAGGTGGTCTGTGAATGCAATCTTTGTTTTGATTTCTGTTCACATTTCATTGGGAGAAAGCATGCACTAATTAGAATGAGACAGTATATGGTTAATCAAACACCAAGAGAATATTTGTAGCTCAGGGCTGAACTGTGGGAACATTAGTTGTGCTAGAAGGAAGCGGGATTTGCGGAGAAGGAGGAGGACTGTGGGGTCCTTGATGCTCTCTGAGCCTGGTGGTTTCCTTACAGAAGTTTCATTACCCAAACAGATAACATGAATGCTTATAGGATATTAGTTTCTGCAGTCACCCAACACAGTGAACTAACTACCCGGACTGACTTCACCCAACAATTTAGGGTAAAATGTGGTTGGTTAGTTGGTGCTTCAGAATGCTGTTGAACTCGGCCATTGAAATTTATTTTGCAGGTCAATTTTCACTGAACAGAACTATAAATTCCACACTCTAATTCTCTAAGAGGTTTCTGTAGCCTCTAAATATGTCCAAAGACCCAGGTGATCTTCATTAATCTTGTTACAGGCTTTTTCCTTTCAGTGGGTAATAGGTTAAACCTCTGCTTAAAAGGGACGAAGGAAGGAAAATAAAGAGGTCAGAGATCACTACCGCATGGGAAGGAGTCTAGAACAAGTGTGTCCAAATTGGGCCTCTTTAAGACCTGCTGACTTCAACTCCCAGAATTCCCCAGTGGGCCACGGTTGGATAACCCTGTTCTAGAGGTAAAAACTTTGGAAATTTACCCTGAAAAGTGTGATATATAAATGACTGAAAAAATGTTGTGATAATTGCAAGACACTACAGGACTCTTGAGTTATTTTAATTTTCTTGTGTGCGACATATTGTAAGTAATCATTTAATCAGCTTCGCTGGCCCTACCATTAGTGGCAGCTCCTGCCCTTAAAGCCCCGCCCACGCCTGCAGAAAATGATGTCATTGGCCCCGCCCACGCCGGGAGACTCCAGGTTCCTCAGAAGCGCTGCTCGGGGGAGGGAGGGGAAAATGGCACGTGGCGCATGGGCGGGGCAGGCTCCTGTTTTGGGGCTGGTAGGCCAGGATGTTTATCTTACACTCTGTCCACGCCCAGAGGCACCTCTCCAAAAAACGAGGCGGCGCCGCTTCTCTCTTTCCTCCCCCTCCCCACCCACTCACGTGGGCCACTCTCCCCCTTTTGCCCACTTCTCGCCCAAGATGGCCGCCAAGGCATTCAATAGCCACGACGCCAAGCGCCTGCCCTTTCCCAAGATGGCCGCAGCTGTATTCCATAGCTGCGCCCAGCGCCTGCCCTTCCTTAACATGGCCGCCGTGGCGTTCAATAGCTGCGACGCCTGCCCTTCTCCAATATGGCCGCCCGCTCAGCCGGCGCCTCCCCCACTTCCAGTCACAAAGATGGCACGTTCCGCTTCGCCGCGCCCACGGGTTGGAACGAGGTCGGAGGGTCAGGGAGGCCCGGATGTCGGCTCTCTCCGGGTAGGAGGCGCCGGTTGCCCGGATGTTCCTGTTGCTGCTGCTGCGGCGGCGGCGGCGGCCGTGGTCGGGTCGTCACCGGGGGGGCGCGGAGCGGCTGGGCCCAACATGGCTTCCCCGGCGGCCCTGAGGAGAAAGTGAGAGGGGGCAAGAGGCGGGCGGGTGGGGCGAGCCGAGCGTGGGAGAAGCCAGAGGCCTAATTGGGGAGGGGGCGGCCGAGGAAGGGAGTGGCCGGCCCCGCCCCGTGGCCGTGGGGCAGGCATTCCGCGGGGGCGGCTGAGCGGAGGGAGGGCCGGATCCCCCCCCGGGTTTGAAGAGCGGCGGGGGGTCTGGGAAAGCTCTGGCCCACTCCTAATTGGGGAGGGGGAGCTCGACCCCCCCATTAAAGTTTCCCATTCCTGCTGGGTGGTCCTATAGCTCTCCGCAGGGAGGGGCTGCCGGGCAAGACCTCGGGGGTCTTGGGGGCTGGAGGGGGGACGTGAGCTTCGCAGGCCTGGCTTTCTCCACCGAGCCCCCCAGGTGAGCAGGCCAGACTGGTGGGGGGGAGGCCCCCCCAGCTGCTCTGCCCTGCCAGTCGCTCCCCTCGGCCCCCGGAGCCAGGAAATGGAGGGGAGGCAGGGCTGTGTGGGGATTCTCAGAGGGGCTTTGGCGCTGTTGGGGTGGAAGCTGGGAGAGGGAGGAAAATGATCACAATATTTAGCTCAGGGGTCTCCAGCCTCGGCCACTTTAAGTCTTGTGGACTTCAATTCCCAGAATTCCCCAGCCAGCCACAGGTAGTCCTCGAATTATGACCACAATGGTGCTCAAAATTTCCATCGCTAAGCCAGACACTTAAGTGAGTTTTGCCCCATTTTGCAACCTTTTTTGGCACAGTTAAGTGCATCACTGCAGTTAAGTTAGTAACATGGTTGTTATGTGAATCTGGCATCCGCATTGGCTTCTGCTGGTCAGAAGGTCGCAAGAGGGGACCACGTGACCCCGGGACACTGCGACCGTCATAAATATGAGTCAGTTGCCAAGCGTCTAAATTTTAATCATGTGACCAGGGGGACGCTGCAAGGGTTGTAAGTGTGAAAAACGGACATAAGTCACTTTTTTCAGTGATGTAACTTTGAATGGTCACTAAATGAAGGATTGTAAATTGAGGACTACCTGTATGCTGGCTGGGATATTCTGAGAATTGAAGTGCACAAGTCTTAAAGTGGCCACGCTTGGAGACCCCTGTTTTAGGTCATCAATCTCTAGCTGATACAACTGTACATCGTCTGCCTTGATGAATGCAACCAGTAGTTTCCTTGGTTGGTTGGGAAAGGTTTATTTCAGTGGGTTTCTGTTTTAAAGCAGTTGGAAATTGTTTCAGGTTTAAATAAGAGTTCAGCATTTGGGAAGGGAAGCAAAACATCTGGTGGAAATGGGAAATAGGGTTTTGTCAACACACAGCCTCTTGCAGTGATGATGTTACGTAGTTGGGTTATGAAATGTCTGTGAGAAAGCAAGCAAGTTCAAGGACCCCACATCCTCCTCCTCCTCCTCTTCCCCCCTTCTAGTACTGATTGTGTCATTTAATTGGATAATGCTAGTTGGGGCAGCAAGGAGCCCACAGTTCTCCTCTTCCTTCCCATAAACCCCACTCTACTTGGGTCATGAAACGCCAGCAAGAAAACAAGCTCAGAGAACAACAAGGACCCCAAAAGCTGCACAATTAAGGGGGCTCCTATAAGCAAAGAGAAAAGGTTTGAACATCCTTTGTGAAACATTCTTTACAGATTGATGCATAAGACAACTACTACTTCATACCTTAAATACAGTAGTAGTCTCAGTTACCTTCTCGATTCTTACCCGATGATAATCCCTGCAGCTGTTTTTGAGTGACTGAAAACGTAGCCTGCATTCAGCCTGGGGGGAAGGTTGCCCTTGCCTGTGGTCAGCAGAGAGGAAGGAAAGAGTAGAACGCAGAGTAAGAGCTGGAAGGGACCTCAGAGGTCTCCTAGTCCAGCCCCCTGCTCAGGCAGGAGATCCATTCCAGCTGTCCGGTATCTTTTGAAAAACCACCTGTGTTGGAGCTCCCACAACTCCAGGAGGAAAGAGACTCAACTGAAGTTTGCAGATCATTTGGGGGCTCTTATTCATATTATTTTTTCTTTTTTACAGCATAAAAGAGAGAGTGAGGACACCTGTTTTGGCTGTGAGGCATGGACTGAAATGTAACTCTAGGAGAAAACTTACACTATTAAGAGCCACATATGAAATCTCTTTGCTGGGGCAGGGACTGTTCTCTTTAAAAAATGATTTAAAATTTTATATATTCATACCCGATCCTTTGTGCGGTATTATTTATGCAAGACATGGCCAAGCAGGAATCTCAGAGAATAACAAAGATATAAGGTTAGTGTGCCATAGTTCATAAGCTAAAGTGTCTCAGGGCTGCCATGACATAACCAGTGATCCAGTAACATAAGTAGAGCACTGTGCTGCCTGCCTTCCCGTTGACTGGCCTGCCCTTTTAGGGGAGACGCGAATGAGTTTTCAGGACTGTCAGTCTCTTAACAGGAGATCTCTTGATACCTTTGAAGGAGACTTTTAAAATGGCACTTGATCACCTGGAACTGAAACATGTGGAATGGAGTTGTGGCTTGCTTTTAGCTTCTGGTGCATATTTGAAGAAAATGATTTGTAACTAGGGTTAAACTGCAGCCACATTGGTGCTCCTCTCTGAGCTCCGTTGTTTTCTTGCAAAACGTTTCGTGACCCAACTAGATAACGTCAGCAGTACTGGAGGGGAATGGGGTTTGTGGAGTGGAAGAGAAGGAGAAGTGGTGGGGAGGCAAAGGAGGAGGACTCTTGAGGTGCCTGCTGCTCTCTGAGCTTGGTTGTTGTTTTTTTGCAGACGTTTCATGATGCGACTAGGTAACGTCAGTGCTAGAAGGGAGTAGGGGTTTTGGGAGTGGGAGAGGAGAAGGGGAGATTGTGGGGTGCTTGGTGCTCTCTGATCTCGGTTCTTTTCTTGCAGGCGTTTCATTACCCAAGTAAGTAACATCAGTGCTCAAAGGGAATGGGGTCTGTGTTTATATACATGTGGCAAGGCAAACCACTGGAAACATCTGCAAGAAAACCACCGCAGGGAGCATCTGCATGTTTAATGAAATGAGAGTTTTGGGCGCTTCCGTTATTTTGGTCATTTCTTGACTTGAACTAGGGACATTGATTGGAAAACCTGTGGAAACTTTACGTGTTTTCAAATGCCAGCTCACGTCACAAATGTTACGACTTTTTGGCATGTAAGTGTCCTTCCTCCAGTTCTCGGTGCAGTCCACTTTTTTGTCAGGCGTATTGTAAATCTTGTTCCAAAGAATTGCGAAGATGCACAGTGTAAGAACGGAGCGTCCCGTTGTGTGTACAAAGGTGTCGGATCCATTTCATCCGGCACTTCGGGGAAGAGTTGCCCTTTCTTGCCAGAAAATTGCCTGTTAGGGTGGGTAGGAAGGCCGCTTGAAAAAGACCGAACTATTCTGGGTCCAGATACATCAGCTCAGTAACCCTGCAGGCAGATCAGCATAATTGCCTCTTACTCTGAGTGAAGGGCCTAAACCACCTTAAAGCAGAGTCTTACACCATTTATTTTTTAAAATGAAACCATACTGACTTGTATTTGTTTGTGAAACATAACGGATTATACGGTATCCATTCACCATATTTGTTTTCCTTCAAGGACTCAAGTACCGGTGGTCCTTGACTTACAGCAGTTTGTTTAGTGACCGTTTGAAGTTACCACAGCACTGAAAAGAGTGACTTGGAACCATTTTTCACACTTAGGACCGTTGCAGCATGGCCCCAGGGTCACGTGATCAACATTCGGACGCTTGGCAACTGACTCATATTTATGACCGTCGCAGTGTCCTGGGGTCACGTGATCCCCTTTTGTGACCTTCTGACCAGCAGAAGCCAATGCGGACGCCAGATTCACATAATCACGTTACTAATTTAACAACTGCTGCGATTCACTTACCAACTCTGGCAAGGAAGGTCGTAAAATGGGGCAAAACTCACTTAACAAATGTCTCACTTAAAAACAGAAGTTTTCGGCTCAATTGCGGTCGTAAAGGACTACCTATATATGCTATTATGTCCTCTAGCTTTTCCCCTTAGTAACCCTGTGAGATGTGCTGGCCTTTGAGAAAGTGACTGGTCCCAATCTGGGTCTCTCCACCCTCAGTTCATTAATCACAACATCACACTTGCGTTGGGAGGGAGGAGGGGAGGTGAGCGTGCACAGGATGCTCCTGGCCCACTGAATTAGTGTGCAGTGAGTTTTGTATCGTGATACTGTGGTATAATTCATTGGCTCTATGTTTGTGAAAATCGCTGCTGTTTTTGCTGATGCAAGTTACTTCGAAGGCCAGTTTTTTTCCGAGAGTGGGAGAATCCGAAAGAAATGGGGATATTTTATTTATCAAATTTAGGTACCGCCCATCTCACTCTCGGAGTGACCGTGCCCATCGACTCAGTCAGTCTATTTATGTTTGTTTGTGGTGGTCCTCCCCTGTCCTGCTCTGTGTCACCTGGAACAGCTTTCCCTGCTGACCCAGTATGTGTGTGCTTTGTGTTGTGAGTTTGCTATGGTGTGCCTTGGCTACTGTGTTACAATTTATTTTTAATTCTGTGGGGTTTTTTGTTTGTTTATATTATATTGTTTTATTATCTAATATTTATTATATTTTGTTTTATTATATTGTTTTCTTGTAGATTGTTGTTAGCAATCCCCCTAGAGATGCATAAGGTGGTCCTCAATTTACAACCATTTATTGGTTGAATCGACACATGGTGCAAAGCATAACATGACTGGTCTGAGTTCCCTGGGATTAGCATGAATCAAGGGGTTGTACAGGTAGTCCCTGACTTACGATCACAATTGAGTCCAGATTTTCTGTTGCTAAGTGAGACAATTGTTGTGAGTTTTGCCCCATCTTACGACATTTCTTGGCATAGTTGTTAAGGGAAGCACATGGGTAGTGAATCTGGCTTCCCCCATTGACTTTGCTTATCAGAAGGTTGCAGAAGGGGACCACGTGGCCCCGGGACACGGCAGCCGTCATAAATATGAGTCAGTTGCCAAGCGTCTGAATTTTGATCATGTGACCCTGGGGATGCTGCAGTGGTCATAAGTGGTAAAAACGGTCATAAGTCACTTTTTTTCAGTGCTGTTGTAACTTCTAGTGGCCACTAAATTAATGGTTTAAGTTAAGAATTACCTATAGTTGTTTCTTTATTCATTGCATTTTTATCCTGCCTTTTTGCTCATAGTTTACGGCCCTACACATGGAGGTTTCCCCTAATTTTATTCCTCCACAGCAGTCCTGCGAACTAGTTTGGGCTGAATCATTCTGTGATCTTCCATACCTTAGATCGGCTTTGATTTTGCTCCTTGTTGTTGTTCAGTGGCTGAGTTGTGTCCGACTCTTCACAACCCCATGGGGTCCCCGTGTCCTCCACTGCCTTCCGGAGTTTGTCCAAATTCAGGTTCGTTGCGTCGATGACACTATCCAATACTGGTCCTATGTCAGTGCAATATTCCATTCCCACTAGTCAATTGTGATCAGATGAAAATTGTGGATAGCTGATCAAACCATGATTAAACATGACGTGCCACGAGGTGTGAAGGCATATCTAAGGTATGTTGGCTTCTTACAAGTGGCTTTCTGAGATTCTGGAGAAGTTACAAGGCCTGGGACTTTATGCAAAGCTTTGGACCCGTGAAGTCAACCGTTCGTTTAGTGACCGTTCGAAGTTACAACAACACTGAAAAAAATGACTTACGACCATTTTCACACTTATGACCGTTGCAGCATCCCCAATGATTTACATTGGGATGCTTGGAAGCCGTTTCATATTTATGACGGTTGCAGTGCCATGGGGTCCCCTTTTGCGACCTTTTAACAAGCAAAGTCAACAGGGGACCCATATCCACTTAACCACTGTCTTACTTAACAACTGCCGTGATTCACTTAACAACTGTCATACAATGGGGCAAAACTCACTTAACAGATTCCTCACTCAGCAACCTACTCGTGGGCTCAGTTGTGTATTTCCTAATGCCGTTGCTGAACTTTCCAATTCCTTGATCCGGGACAAGATCGTCTTCCTTACTGACAACCTTACTGGGTTTTTTCCCTTCTTGTCTCGTCTCTTCCTTCTTTCCTAGTTTGGATCGTTGAGATATTCAGTCACCTTTTTGGTACAGGCAGTCCTTGACTTACGACCCGTAACTGAGCGCCTAATTACGGTCGTAGGTCCTGATGGTTGTTAAGCGGGTCATCATGTGACCGTGACTGATTTTTATGACCTTTCTTGTGGCAGTTGTAAAGTGAGTGCTGTGGTCGTTAAGTATACCCATTGTTCGCTATGGGGCATTTTTTTATTATTATCGGAAACTGGAAATAAATAACAGTTTTCAGCAAAAGCATAAACCACGGTCTTGTAACCGCAGGACACTGCAAACAGCTGTAAATGTCAGCCAGTTGCCAAGTGCCCAAGATGCGGTCACATGACTGCGGGGGAGGGGGCAGCCTTTGGAACTTCAAATCGGGGCATAAGTACCTTTTTCCGGGTCTGTCGTAACTTTGAATGATTGCTAAGCGACCGGTTATAAGTCGAGGACTTGTGTTGAAGGCTTCTTGAATGGCAGTGATTCCTCTGCTCAGATCAGGTGCTTCTTTAAAGACAATGCTATTTGCAAATGGCTTTTATATGTGGTGACTTTTCTGGAAGAACAGACCTTCGAACGTGTTGTGTGAATGTGGCCTGCAGTGCTTGATGGCACAGCTGTCACACGTGGGGAATTTAGAGGCCCGGAACGCAGTCAGAATCTGCTCCCGGTATGTCATGTGTGCGAAAACCAGCAGGCAGGTCCACGGCCTGGAATTCTTGCTAGCATTATTTCAATCAAAAAAATCCATTTTGAACAAAAACTTTTTTTCCCCGGCTCCTGGCCTCTCTCCTCCCCCCCCCCAAAAAAAGTATTTTTAAGCATACTCCTTAAGCGCCGTCCTTGGCCAAGAAATGTACTTTAGCAGGTCGGTTGGGCCTTGATCCAAGAAAGATTGTAAGAAAAGGATGGTATTTTAATTGCATTCAAAATGCTTCCTCGTAGAACGGTTGGGATTTCTCTTAAGTTCTCCTGACCAGTTATGTGAGAGTCTGAAGCTTTGGAGGAGCTTTCTTTTCCTGCCTTTCCTAGAAGGCCAGGGGGACAGAAGACAGGACACCAGTAGAGATCATTGGGTGCTCCCGGAGCTGGGTGGTTTCGTGCAGACATTTCATGACCCAACTAGATAACATCAGCAGTGCTGGGAGGGAGGAGGAGAAGGAGGATCGTGGGATCCTTGATGCTCTCTGAGCTTTTTTTTTTTTTTTTTGGCAGATGTTTCATTACCTAACTAAGGAACGTCAGTCCTACTGAGCGTGTGGCTTGCTCCCTGCTAGAAGAGAGAGGGGTGTGGAGGAGGAGGAGGAAGAGGAGTACGACAACGACTGTGGGTCCTTGATGCTCTTTGAGCCTGGTTGTTTCCTTGCAGACATTCCATTGCCAAACTAGGTAACTTCAACCGTGCGAAACAGAGAACAAACCCTACTCCCTTCTAGCACTGATGATGTTACCTAGTTGGGTCATGAAACGTCTGCAAGAAAACAAACTCAGAGAATAGCAAGAACCCCACAGTCCTCCTCCTCCCCACCACACCCCACTCTCTTCTAGCATTGATGATGTTTCCTATTTGGGTCATGAAACACCTGCCAGAAAACCAGCGAGCTCAGTTAGCAACCAAGGACCCCCACATTCAACTCTGCCCCCAGAGTTACAAATATCCTCTTCTGGAGAGAACTCTGGATAGTTAGGGGCCTTCAGAGGAAGTGAAGTGAATTCACCAGCTGCACTGAATGCCAGTTGGCTTCTGTAAGACTTTACATGGCTTTGTTATGGTATCAAGAGGCCCACTTTCCTCCAGTTGTTCTTGTCGGTTGAAAATCTGGCTGGGTTGGATTGCCATCGGTCCTGTCAGGGAATTTGTCTTTTTGTGGGTCTGCGCAGATGTCTTCAAGAGAACCTTCGGGCTCAGAGAGCCCCAAGGACCCCACGTCGTCCTCCTCGCAAACCTCACAATCCCTTCTAACACCAATGATGTTACCTAGTTGTGTCATGAAACATCTGCAAGAAAGCCGCCAGGCTCAGAGAGCACCCAAGACCCCGCAGATTGAGTCACTAGGCAAAACCATTCAGTGCAGCTAGTGGTCTCTTCTAACTTACGCCTGCCCAGCCCAGACTGCAGCCTGAAGTGCCCCCAAGGCCTGCGGCTCTGAATCCAACGTGCTTTTCTCTCTTTCAGCGGCCCAGGTGAAGGAGACCCGCCATCGCCTCCGTTCCCCTGGATGCTGGGCGGCCGGGGCCGTTTCTCGCAGTCACACAAGATGGGGGCCTTGAAACGGAGCCGCCAGCAAGCCTGGCCGGAGGAGGAGGGTGACCGGGAACACGGCCTCTACAGCTTGCACCGCATGTTTGACATTGTGGGCACCCACCTGACTCACCGCGATGTCCGGGTGCTGTCTTTTCTCTTTGTGGACGTCATCGACGACTACGAACGGGGCATGATCCGCAGCGGGCGGGACTTCCTCCTGGCGCTGGAGCGACAGGGCCGCTGCGACGAGACCAACTTCCGCCAGGTGCTGCAGCTGTTGAGGATCATCACCCGCCACGACTTGTTGCCCTACGTCACTTTGAAGAGGAGGAAGGCTGGTAGGTCGCCTCCCGCTTGGCTTTCTGGGGGGGGGGGCTGTAGAGCATCTCTGTTCGTTTGTGGATCTATGCAGGGAGTCCTCGTCTTACGACCACCAGAATTTCCTGTGCTAAGCAGGACGGTTGTTAAGTGAGTTGCGCCTGATTTTATGAACTTTTTAATCATAGTTGTTAAGCGAATCCCTGAAGTTGTTATGTGAATCACAGGGTCATTAAGCAAACCTGCCTTTCCCCTTGGGCTTTGCTTGTCAGAAGCCGGCTGGGAAGGTGAGTCACATGACCCCAGAGATCTGCAAGGGTCCTAAATACAGGCTGGTTGCCAACTGCCCAAAGTTTGATCAGGTAACTGTGGAGACGTTGCGACGGTCATCACTTTTTTCAATACCGTTGTAAGTTTGAATTACAACTGTTACTAAACTAATAGTTGTACGTGGAGGACTACCTGTCCACAATTGCCCACGCTGGCTGGGGAATTCTGGGAGTTGAAGTCCACAGATCTTAAAGTGGCCAAGCTTGGGAAACCCTAACCCTCAACCCTTCGTGAAGGTTCCAGCAGGTTTGCCAAGCTGGACCCTGCAAACGAATGCCTGCGTGTAGCCACGGAAAAGGCGTTGGGCAACTTGTGCAGCGACATTTTTGCATTATTTCACTGTGTTAGACAAGACATCTGTCTGACCCATCCGCTGAATTCCATCCTGCTGCTTCCCTTGTTTGTCTGCATGGCTGGATGTGGTTTTCTCAGCTCTGGTTCTGCTTAATAGACATTTACTCCATTTTTGCCATTTAAAGCTGGGATAAAATGAAAACAAAAGAAAAAACCAGAAGTGGCTCTGGTGGATTGGGCCTTTTTCAGAAGGCCCCTCTCTTCAGGCAACAGTTCATTTAGTGACCATTCAAAGTTACAACGGCCCTGAAAAAAGTGAATTATGACCATTTTTCACACGACCATTACAACATGTGATCAACATTCAGACACTTGACAACTGGTTCATATTTATGACGGTCGCAGCATCCTGGGATCATGTGATCCCCTTTGGTGATCCTTCTAGCAAGCAATGAACAGTGCAAAGAAATAGAAGAGAACAATAGAATAGGGAGGACCAGAGATCTCTTCAAGAAAATTGGAGATATGAAGGGAACGTTTCATGCAAAGATGGGCATGATAAAGGACCAAAATGGCAGGGACCTAACAGAGGCAGAAGAGATTAAGAAGAGGTGGCAAAATTACACAGAAGAACTATACAAGAACGAGCTTAGCATCCCTGATAACCACGATGGGGTGGTCACTGACCTCGAGCCAGACATCCTAGAATGTGAAGTGAAATGGGCCTTAGGAAAGCTGAGCAACAACAAAGCTAGTGGAGGTGACAGTATTCCAGCGGAGCTATTCAAAATCTTAAAAGACGATGCAGTAAAAGTGCTACACTCAATTTGCCAGCAAATTTGGAAAACTCAACAGTGGCCACAGGATTGGAAAAGGTCAGTTTACATTCCAATTCAAAAGAAAGGCAATGCCAAAGAATGTTCAAACTATCGCACCATTGCACTCATTTCACATGCAAGTAAAGTTATGCTTAAAATCCTACAAGCTAGACTCCAGCAGCATGTGGATCGAGAACTACCAGAAGTACAGGCAGGATTTCGAAGAGGCAGAGGAACTAGAGATCAAATTGCCAACATACGCTGGATCATGGAGAAAGCTAGGGAGTTCCAGAAAAACTTCTGCTTCATTGACTATGCCAAAGCCTTTGATTGTGTGGATCACAACAAATTGTGGCAAGTTCTTAAAAGAGATGGGAGTACCAGACCATCTTATTTGTCTCTTATTTGTCAAGAAGCAACAGTGAGAACTGGACACGGAACCACTGATTGGTTCAAAATTGGGAAAGGAGTCCGGCAAGGCTGTATTCTGTCGCCCTGCCTATTTAACTTATATGCAGAGCACATCACGAGAAAGGCAGGGCTAGATGAATCAAAAGTTGGAATTAAGATTGCCGGGAGAAATATCAACAACCTAAGATATGCAGATGATACCACTCTAATGGCAGAAAGTGAAGAGGAACTAAAGAGCCTCTTGATGCGGGTGAAGAAGGAGAGTGCAAAAGTTGGCTTGAAACTCAACAAGATCATGGCATCCGGCCCTCTCAGTTGGAGAAGAGCCTAATGCTGGGAAAGATTGAGGGCAATAGAAGAAGGGGACGACAGAGAAGGAGGTGGCTGGATGGAGTCACTGAAGCAGCAGGCGTGAGCTTCAATGGACTCCAGAAGATGGCAGAGGACAGGAAGTCCTGGAGGAACGTTGTCCATGGGGTCGCGATGGGTCGGACACGACTTCGCAACTAACAACAACAACTAGCAAGCAAAGTCAATGGGGGAAGCCAGATTCACTTAACAACCATGTCACTAACTTAACAACTGCAGTGATTCACTTAACAATTGTAGCAGGAAAGGTTTTAAACTGGGGCAAAACTCACTTAACAAATTTTTCACTTAGCAACAGAAATTTTGGGCTAAATTGTGGTCGTATGTCAAGGACTACCTATATTTCAAATTATTTTGTTGTTGTTGACGTTTTGTCTTTCACACTTTTCCTTTCTTCCCTTTTCAGTATGTCCGGATCTTGTAGATAAGTATCTCGAAGAGACTTCAATTCGCTATGTGACACCCCGAGCCCATAGCAATACGGAGCACGTTCCTGTGCACCAACAAAAATCTGGTGAGATTTCATACGTGTCTCCACCTTCGAATGCTGTAATGTTTGTACACTTTGGTCTGGCACCCTGGCTTGAAGGTCACCTTACTCGAGGGTTGGGCCCCAGATGTTGAGACTCTGAAAAGAGCAAGAAAGACGATAAAAAGTCTGGAGCTGAAAGATGCGAAGGACGGTTGCTGGAAGTGGGTCTGTCTAGTCTAGTGAAAAGGAGCACCAGGGAGGACCAGTATTTGAGGGGCTGCCACAGAGAAGGGGGGGGGGTCGGAGCACCAGAAGGCAGGACATGAAGCGACGGATGGAGACTAATCAAGGAGAGAAGCAGCCTAGGAGATATTTCTGGACAATGAGAATAGTTAAGCAGAGACTAAAGGCTTCGCCTCCAGAGGTTGTGGGTGCTCCATCACTGGAGGTTTTCAAGAAGAGACTGGACAGCCACATGTCTGGAATGGTACAGGGTTTCCTGCTTGAACAGGGGGTTGGACTAGAAGACCTCCAAGGTCCCTTCCAACTCTGTTACTCTTATTGTTTATGGTTAGATTTTGTCTCCCTCGAGGGTATTTGATTTATATACCATTAAATGAATGGTTATAAATTGAGCATTCACCTGTAGTTAAAGTTTGGGGTAGGACAGGTATTGCATCCAGCCAACTGCGCTGCCTATATTGGTGTGTTCTGCTCGAGAAGTTTTTTTTGAAGATCTTGAATGTGAAGGTGAGGTTTCCAGTGTTGAGCCCTGAGGCCCAAATTCCGCTGCCTCTTGATCTCCTTAATCTACATAACACAAAATCTAGGATGCTAACTTGCAGTATATTATTACTTAATAAATGGGGGGGGGGCTTTAATTGGCTTGTGTGCTACAGCGATGCCCTGTGGTTGAAGTAATCGGTTGTTTCCGAGACGTTTCTGACGCACGGCAGTGTCATCCGTATTCATAGCTCGGGTTGATAAAGTTGTGTGGGAAGACGTCGTCCCGGCGTCTGTTTCCTCCTCTCTTTCTATTAATAGGACTTGGATGAAACTCTGATTGTATTGTAGGTCACAGTATTAAGAGGATTACAGGAGCTGTGAAGGGTTCACAGTCTTTCTGCCACCGCTATACGCCACTCAGTCTCTCGTGGACCACTCTTGCAGGGGAAACACAAGCAAAATATTCCTTTCCTTTTGGCAAAAATGAGAGAGAGAGAGAGAGAGAGAGAGAGAGAGAGAGAGAGCTCAGTAATGGGAAGAAGAGGGAAGGGAATGGGAAGGAACAAAACTGGAGAGAGACAGGATGAAAGAATAAGGTGATTGAACAGGGGAGAGAAATCCACCTTAAGTGTTACCGTGTGTGTGTGTGTCCGTGTGTGTGTATTGAATTCTGGACGCAAACAGGTCCTCCCCACCAGGCAACCACAGTCTCCAGGAAGGAGATCTGCAGCCCTTTGCAACTCCAGCCCAATTTACACATAGCTATTCAGTGGTTAAAAGATGCTGAGCTCGTCAGCTGACTCGCCCCGTTGCGCGGCACTCAGGCCTCAAGCCCGTTCTTGCCTCAGCTCCTGCCCTCCTAGCAGTTCGGCAGCACGCAAGTGCGAGTAGAGGGATAGGTAGCAGAGTTCCGTGCGCCTTTGGCGTATAGCCATGCTGGCCAGAGGGCCACGGAAATTGCCCTCGGCCAAGAAAGGGAGGCGAGCACCAGGTCCCGGAGTCGGACACAACTTTACCTTCGTTTAGGAAATGAACCCCCGACTCCTCCTGGGTCAGCCTGGTCCAGGTTGGGACAGGATCCGCACTAGGTCCCTGGGTCTGTTGCTGTTGTGACACAGCTCTTTTATCTCCTGTGGATTCCTGGGATGCAAAGACCTCCCAGTCAGTCTTTGGAGGAAGACGTCGTCGAAGGGGGCTGGGGATCATTGGTTTTGTGTTCCGGTGATAGCAGCTGCAAAATGGGGCCCCAAGAGGGGCACTGGCCACTGGAGGTGGCTGATGGGGTAAGAAGACCAACCACATCCCATCTTGGTTTTGCTTCAGTGTGGTTCTTAATAATATTTTAACTGTGTGGTTTTAATCTTTTTAACTATTTTTTTTTACTTGTTTTACCACTTATAACCAAAAAGGATCACCTTGTAGGAGGCATGAGTGGCATAAAAATTTAATCAATAAAAATAAAAAAATTGGGTGGAGGTGGTATTGAGAGGGGCTTCCTCCATGTTTGTTACAAATTAGATTAGATCCGTTTTGATCGGTTCTTTCACTTTCACAGCCCGACTGAAATCTGCATGGAAATTTCTACCTGATAACCTCCCCCCACACACACACACACACGCATCTTTCTTTTTGCAGTTCCTGGAGTTGCCTGCAACGTTTTAACCAGGTTTGAGAAGCTTTAAGATTGCTGGGTCTTAGCGGGTGCCTTTCTTATTAATTTCACCCAGTGTAGCTTAACCACGTCAGCGAAAAACCTAGAATCCCCTTTTACACAACATGACGAACCTAGCTAGTTTTGGATTTTTGTGGTTAGTGTGTTATACAGATCAAAGTCACTCCCCAAATCCTGAACTTGGTCTGACCTAGTGCACAAACTGTTGCTAGAACAAGCAGTCCTTCACAACTGTTTTGTGTTCTTATTTATTTAATTAAAGGATTTGTATGGATATATCTTAAAACACAGTCCTGGGGAGCTCACGACAACAATAAAAACAACAACAACCCAGACTATAAAACCCATAAAACCTAACCCAAACCCCTGAATCGTCCTGCTTGAGCAGGGGGTTGGACTAGAAGACCTCCAAGGTCCTTTCCAACCTTTTGATTCTTATGTTCTGCATTCTATATTGCCAGCTTTCAGCAGCATATTTGCCAAACTGATTTCCTGTCGTTTTTAGAGAGGGAACACATGCAAACTCTTACCGCGATGAGTGCCCCTTTTTTAAAAAGAAAAAGAAAACCGTGTCCAGGACACCTTTGCCTCTGTGAATTGCAGGGGTCCGTGAGAATGACCTCGGAAGACGCAGTTTGGGGAGCCGGCATGCGAAGGGATCTCAGCCCATGGGAATGAAGGGGCCTGGGGAGCGTTTCAGGAGAGACCTGCCTTAGTTTCCCAAAGAGTAAAAGGAAAGTAACAGAGGTCTTTCAGTCTTGCAGAATTCTGTTTATATAACCCAGTCAGTGTCTCTCAACCTCAGCAACTTTTAAGATGGGTGGACTTCAACTCCCAGAATTCCCCAGCCAGATAGGGCTAGTACTCCTGGTGGTGCTTCTTGCCTGGACTACCTCGCGGGGCTAATAAGAATGACTGCCCTGGTTCTGCAAGACCAGAGACTGATCCCAAGCCACCCGACAGTTTCCATGCCTTTGGGGGAACTAGAATTCACCATCTCCCAGTCTCTCTCCTGCAGCACTAAACCGCTAACTTGGCTTCATTTCTGTGTCACCCAAAGCCAACCTAGTCTCGCCTCGAACTCTCCGTCTTTGTGTTCCACAGTGCCTCCCCACCACCCGCTGGTCTGCTGCTCCTCTTCGGGCCCCCAGATCTGCACCAAGAGGTCCGGCCGGGGAAGGGCGCTGCTTGGGAATCAGCGGAAAAGAAGGAAGTCCGTGACGCCAGACCCGAAGGACAAACAGACCTGCGGTGAGGTTCCCGACAACCACCTTGTGTGTCTTTAAAAAAAAGACTTTATTAAGTTTCAACCAAAAAATAAAAGAGAAGCAAACGGAAAAAGCAAGAAACAGAAAAAAGAAAGGCAGGAAAGAAACAGGGTTAGGAGTGTGAACAAGGGAAAGGAAGGACCAAAATAGGAGCGATTTCTGATTTTCTTCCGTTGAGATACAAATATAAACTGTAAGTGGCCTGTTACTCTAAAAGGTGAACGATTGTACGAAGTATTTCTGTAATCGTAAACAGTTCTCATCGTCAACTCCTGAAAGTAACGTTTTGTTTCTTTCTGTTTCAAGCAAAAAAAGGTTTTTCCAACTAGAAAAAGTCATTTCTTCAATCTAAATTAAAGAAATTATCCGCCCAGGCTCATTTGCTGAGGCTATAGAAATCAAGTCAAATAAAATAAATTGTCAATTTTGCCATCTCTGCCAATTCCATTAACTTCTCCATCCATCCATCCATCCATCCATCCTTCCATTGTGGGAATCCGGAAGTCTCCCTCCCTCCCTCCCACCGTTCTGAAAGCAAAATATTATGCTTCAGAAAACCAGGGGCCTTTCCAGCAGGGAAGATTTGGCCTTTGATAGGCTGGGGTGATGTTCGCAGCGTGGAGTAGTAGCAGTACGTGCTGGAGTAGACTGAAGTATTTGTCAGGAGAGCCAGTCTGGTGTAGTGGTGAAGGGGCTGGCCTAGAAACAAGGAGAGGGTGAATTGTAGGCCTGAAAGCCGGCTGGGGGACTTCAGCCCAGTCCCTCTCTCTCAGCCCAGTCCACCTCACAGGGTTGTTGTGCGGAAAATAGGAGGAGGAAGGAGTACATTCACTGCCTTGAGTTCATTTATAAAAACAATACAGGCAATCCTCGACTCAGGACCACAACTGAGCCCAACATTTCTGCTGCTAAGCGAGACAGTTATTAAGTGAGCTTTGCCCCGTTTTACGACCTTTTTTGCCACAGTTGTTAAGCGAATCACTGCAGCTGTTAAGTTAGTAGAACGTGGTTGTTAAGTGAATCCGGCTTCCCCCATTGACTTTGCTTGTGAGAAGGCCGCCAAAGGGGATCACGTGACCCGCCCAGGACACGGCGACCGTCCTAAGCACGAGTCGGCCGCCAAGTGTGTCTGAGTTTTGATCATGTGACCAAGAGGATGCTGCAACGAGCGTGTGAAAAATGGCCACAAGTCCCTTTTTCCAGTGCCGTTGTGACTTTGAACAGTCACTAAACAAACTGTTGTAAATCGAGGACTAGCTGTGTCAGTAGTACAAGCTAGACTAGATTAACATGTTTTCCAGTTTGATGTAGCGGTGAAGTCTAGACACAAGGAGACTCTGAGTTCTAGTCCCGCCTTAGGCGTGAAAGCCAGCCGGGTGACTTTGGGCCAGTCCCTCTCGCTCACCCCAACCTACCTCACAGGGTTGTTGTTGTGTGGAAAACAGGAGGAGGAAGGGCACATTAGCCACGTTCACTGCCTTGAGGTGTTTTTATATATATATATATATAAAAACAATAAAGGCAGGATAAAAGAAACCGACAAAAATAAACGCCCAGCCTTCCCTCGCTCAAGCTCTGCCCTTCCCGGGGCTCCTTCCCTTCCCCCGCTGAGATTTTCGCCGAGGTAACGTCTCTCCCCCCCCCCCCGCAGATATCCGCCTCCGGGTCCGGGCCGAGTACTGCCAGCACGAGAGCGCCCTGGAGGGCAACGTCTTCTCCAACAAGCAGGACCCCCTCGAGCGCCAGTTTGAACGTTTCAGCCAGGCCAACACGATCCTGAAATCCCGGGATCTGGGCTCCATCATCTGTGACATAAAGTTCTCGGAGCTGACGTACCTGGACGCCTTCTGGCGCGACTACATCAACGGCTCCTTGCTGGAGGCCCTGAAGGGCGTCTTCATCACAGACTCGCTCAAGCAGGCCGTGGGCCACGAGGCCATCAAACTCCTGGTCAACGTGGACGAAGAGGATTACGAGGTTGGCCGGCAGAAACTCCTGAGGAACTTGATGCTGCAGACGGCGCCTTGACGGCTCCCTGGTGGTGGCGGATGTTTCCTTTTTCCTTTTTCTTCCTTCGCCCTCTCCTCGGGCTCCCCTTTGGAGGAACTTTTTGTTTGGTTTTGTTTCGCAAAATTATTTTCCTTAAAAAAAAAGAGGGGGGGGGAAATATCTCCGAGGAACGAAATCGGTCACGTACTGAATGAGTCTTTTCCGTGGGAGGATACGCTGGTTTTTTTTTCTTCTTCATTCCCCCAGGTGGGAACTGGAAACGGGGGGCCAGGAGTGTTGGAGAGGCCGTCCCGTCCCCCCTGCCTCGAAGGAGCCCCTTTTCCTGGGCTCGCTGAGCATCAAGGACCCCCCAAAAGATGCTCGGTGGTTCTTTCTTACCGCCTCCTCTCTTGTGCTGCCCGACCTTTCTGTTGTTTTTGGTATCGTTGCCATCAGTTCGATTGCCTGCCGTTGCCCCCTCCCAAGTAAGCCCGACGGACGCCAGGCCCCCGAAGGCAGCCCCTTAGTCCGTCTCTTCCTGTGAGAGAAGCTGTTCTTGTCAGCGGGTCCCTCTGCCTGCCTCTCTCGGAAGCTGCGAGGGAAGGGACGGAAAGGGAGACCTTGGCGCATAGGCAGGGGAGGGGGCTCTGCCTCCCCCTCCCCCTCCCTTGCCCTTTGTTTTTAATTTGCACTGAGCTGCTCCCCATATGGGGGAGTGGTCTTAAAGCAGGGGTTTGGGTTTAGTCATGGATTGGCAAGGGTTGTGTGTTGAGGGCGGGGGTCTCGTGCGAAGGAAGCAACCAAGGTGGGGCACGAGATGTGGGTCCAAAGACGAGAGGGAGGGGGGCTTTGAGCCACGGCTGCTACGCTGAACCCCACTTTGGGGCGGGGGAGGGGACTTCCTTGTGGGTGAAATAGGACAGGGCTTTCCAACCTTGGTGGACTTCAGCTCCCAGCGTTGCTGACTGGGGAATTCTGGGAGTTGAAGTCCACAAGTTGCCAGCGCTGGAGACCCCTGAAATAGGAGCCCCCCAAGACCATCTCTTGGCTCTTCTCTCCCTGCCCTCCTTCCCGCCATCCCACCTGTGCCTTTTCCTCGCCTCCAAAGATGGAGGAGGACGGCCTTTCCTCTTCCCTCCTCAGCCGTGCAGCCTCGGCGGACAGCTGCCCACCTGGGCTGGTTGGCCCAGAGATGGGAAGGAAGGAAGACCTCTGCCAGCGAGAGAAGCAGCCCGAGCTTAGGAGGGGCACCCCGTGTGGCCGGGGCCAGCTTTGGGGGGATCCCGTTGGTTTAGCTGACTGGTCTGTTCCTCCAGGGGTTTCCCCTGTCCCGACTTCCCCACCAGCCAGCGGTGCAAAACTGAATAGCTCTGGAAGACGCTCGGAGGCAGACAGGAGAGGCACCCGCCCTCGCTCCCCATGGTGCTGAGCGCAGCGCTGGTTGCATCTGAATTTTCGTTTTTCTTTGGGGAGATGGCCAGGGGACTCTGCCGGGGTTCAGCTGTGGGGTTACGTTTTTGGTAGCCCCACAGGCCTTGGCAGGGTGTCTCTTTTTTTTTTCCCCAGACCCGCCTCTCTTTTCCCCGTCAGCTGTGGGATTTGCTGGGGCTCCGTTGCTCGAGAAAATAGAACAGAACCAGCTTGGGAGGAAGGAATCGGTTCTGTGATTTGCGCTGGATTTCTTTTTGTTGGGTACTCACACATGCCGTGTTTTATCTCTGCCCCCCTTAAATCACGGGAAAGCCTTGACAAGCAGCAGCCAGACTTCTGTCTTTGGGAGGGGGGGGCTGTCCCAGGAAAGACCCCCCCCCGGTTGCTTTTTCAAGATGGCGCCTTTTGACCCCTTCTGGTTAGGAAGCCTCCATCCAGCCGGGGAAGGAATTGGGAGGCGCCCAGCAAGCGTCCAGTTTATACAGCCATAAGCTCAGGTGGAGCGTTTCACGGGGAGGGAACTAACAGGAAAAGCGGGTTTCCGTCCTGCACGGGAGATAAAGGGCATTCAATTCACCCGGAGACTCGATCCGTGCAAGTTTGTGTTGCGATTTGCCCGTTCGCTCCTCTCTATTTGCTGGCAACGGCTTTTTCACTTTGGACAAGAACGAAGGTTGTTATTGGCGCTTCGGATTTGGTTCGGAAGAGGCCGTCATACTTAGGAGCCTGCGCGAAAGAGCGAATGCAGCGCCTTTGTGCAGCTCACCCAAGCGGGCGCCTCTCTTTCTAAAATTGCACAGCTGCCCACCCTATTGCACAGGCCGTTTTTGAGGTGTCCCCTTCGGTGAGTCGCCAGCGGGGGCTGCGTTGGTTCTCATGCCGGGGCCAAAAATGGGGCCCCCTTTTTCCAAGTCCAAAGCACTGGGCAGTTCCTCTCAATTTCCCCAAATTAGACCCGCTTCCTGTCTGAAGTGAATCCAGGAAAAATTATGACCCCTGACTCCTGGCTGCATAAACTCTCCCCAAGCCTGGGAAACGGAGCGAGCGGCCCTTCGCTTGGCTTAAAATGGTCCACCCGGACGTCGGAGGCTTTTCCCCGCTTCCCCCGGCTGCCTCGGGAAGTACACAAAAGCCCAATCATTGCAAACCCTGTTATTTCATGATAATTCTGGCACAAATTTGTGTAAAATCGGTGACTTTTTCTTTTCTTTTTTTAAGGAAATGTCAGTGCAACTGGTCATATTCCCTAATGTACCTTTTGTTTTTGTTTTTTTTCTGAAATGATGATAATAAAAAAATTCTTCTGCCTTTTTTTGGTGCAGCTGTTGGGGTCCTTGCAGTAGTGTGTGCCGACAGAACAAAGCTTTCTCAGAGTCTGTGTAAGTCAGTCGGTGTCCTGAAAAGGTTTTTTACAAGAAGTAATATGTGTTTCCACCTCAAAACATAGATGGGTCAGGGGTCTCCAACCGTGGCAACTTCACGACTTGTGGGCTTCAACCTCCATAATTCCTAAGGCAGCAACTTTACGACTTGTGGACTTCAACTCCCAGAGTTCCTCAGCCAGCACAGCTGGCTGAAGAATTCTGGGAGTTGAAGTCCACAAATCGTAAAGCTGCCAAGGTTGGACAGCCCTGGGTTAGGATATATATACCTTGTAGATCCCAAAATAATTTTATGGCACTAACCTCTCTGGATTCTGGGTACAGGTAGTCCTCGACTTACGACCACAATTGGGATCAGAATCTCCATTGCTAATTATTGTGTCCAATTATATGACCTTTTTTGCCATGGTCGTTAAGCGAACCACTGCAGTTGTTAAGCGAATTGTGGCTATTAAGCAAATCTGGCTTCCCCCATTGACTTCACTTGTCGGAAACTGGCTTGGAATGGCGATTACATGACTCCGGGATATTGCAACTGTCATGGAATAGAGCTGGAAGGGACCTTGGAGGTCTTCTAGTCCAGCCCCCCGCTCAAGCAGGAGAACCTATGTCATCTCAGACAAGTGACTGTCCAGTCTCTTCTTGAAAACCTCCAGTGATGGAGCGCCCACGATTTCTGGTGGCAAGCCATTCCACTGGTTGATTGTCCTCACTGTCAGGAAATTTCTCCTTAGTTCCAGGTTGCTTCTCTCTTTGGTCAGTTTCCAACCGGTTTTTCTCGTCCTGCCCTCTGGTGCTTTGATAAATAACCTGGCCCCCACTTCTTTGTGTCAGCCCCTCAGATACTGGGTCACTGCTATCATGTCTCCCCTGTTTCTTCTTTTCTTTAGACTAGCCAGGCCCAAGTCCCGCAGCCATTCTTCGTATGTTTTAGTCTCCAGGCCTTTGATCATCTTAGTTGCTCTTCTCTGAACTTTTTCCAAGGTCTCAACATCTTTTTTGTCATATGGTGACCAAAATTGGCTACAGTATTCCAGGTGTGGCCTCACTAGGGTTTTATAAAGCGGTACTAATACTTCGCGTGATAAATACATAAATTCATGCACTTGAATTTGGATCACATGAGGACGGGGATGCTGCGACAGTCATAAGGACTGCGAGGATTGGTAGTTAAGTCACTTTTTTCATTGCTGTTGCAGCTTCAGTTAACAAGTGGTTGTAAGTCGAAGAATACTGTGGCCAGTGAGGTTGGCAACCTCTGCTTTGCACACGTCTGCGGTTCTGTTCCGTGAACTTTTAGCCCCGCCTTTCATGGCTATGATCGCTCTAGATACGACATTCCCATAGATGTCAATGGGGACCCACCCTCAGAAGGTAGCACTTTATGCATTTCTTCAGTTGAGCTCAAACTGCAGCGGAAATTATGTCAACTTTCCAGGGCTCAAAACTGCCTTCCACTGAAAGCGGAGCGAACTTAAAAATAAAATAAAAACAATAAGAATAATCAAATAAATTAAAAACAAAAACAAACCCAAAGGGCAGGCTTGATGGACCACTAGGTCAGTTTTCCATGTAAAGGGGTGAACAAGCAACTACTCCCATTTCTCCAAGCTGGAGGAGCTAAACGTAACAGTTTTGGAAATTTTCGTTTGCAATTTGGTGACCTCAGCAGCTCCCAGCTACTACATCAACCCTGAAAACGCCTTATCTGAGCCCGCCGTGTCACAGCCACCAGTCTGCTTTGGGGTGCTTGAGTTCTAACTATCGATTATGTGTAGAGCAACAATTTTAACTTATTGTCCCCTACAAGTCCACTATTGGTAATGACAACAATTGATCTCAAATTTCTGTTGTAAGCAAGAAGTGAGTTTTGCCCCATTTTATGACTTTTCTTGCCACAGTTGTTAAGTGAATCACTGCAGTTGTTAGTAACACGGTTGTTAAGTAATACGGCTTCCCCATTCACTTTGCCAGAAGGTCGCAAAAGTGAACCCAGAACACTGCAACTGTCCTAAGTACATGCCAGTTGCAAAGCATCCAAATTTTGATCACCTGACCGCAGGGATGCTGCAGGTCATGTGAAAAACAGTCACCAAGTCATTTTTTTCAGTGCCTTTGAAACTTCGAACAGTCACTAAACAAATGGTTGTAAATTGAGGACTATCTGTGTGTACGTTCAGGAGATGGCCAAAAATGTTTGTGAACCATCTGACGCGTGACTAATTCTGCATGAGAGATGAATGAGATCCTGTGGCCGCTTTCCCTTCTCCCACGGATTGCCTGCCAGGCTCTCCTAAACTACAGGAGCTGAGCAGAGACTGACAATTTTGTATAGTTTTATCGGGAGCCACAAAGTCTTTGCATGCGTGGGTTCTGACTAGACTGAAATGTGGCAATTGCTGGCGGCAGCTTGTGCGAAATAAAGTGTGCGTGTGCGAGTGTGCACAAGCAGCTGAAATCAGTTCTATAATACAGAAAATAAATCAAGTTTTAAAAATCAAGTTCGGTCAACAAGAGACGTTTAGAACAGATTTCTCCCTACTCCATCCAGGTATTTTGCAGAACAAGCTTAATCTCGAATAAATATTGACAATTAAATTCTTCTCTAATTCCACGTGTTGCAGTAATGAGGTGTGTTGAATTTCTGTTGCTAAGCAGGGCACCTGTTAGGTGAGTCATGTCTGGTTTTATGACCTTCTTTTGCCACAGTCGATAAGAAACCCCTGCAGTTTAAGTGATCATAAGGTTATGGTGAATCGTGAATCTTCAAAGCTTCTGAGCAACATAGACATATGTGTGTGCGCCCATATATATGTATATGTACACATGCACATAAAAAGTGAACATACTTTATTGGGGGGGGGGGACACTGCCCAGAGTTTGAGGGAGATGGGTGGTTCGAAAATGTGAAAAATAAAAACTAAAAAGACACACAAACTGAGGGAAAAAAACCCACTCTAGCAGAGAAAATCAATGGTTTGAAGGTGAAGTACCCTGTCCTCTTATTTTATCAAAACCAGGGGTCTCCAACCTTGGAAACTTTAAGACTTGTGGCCCTCAATCCAGCCAGCATGGGGAATTCTGGGAGTTGAAGTCCACAAGTCTTAAACGTTGCCGAGGTTGGACACCTCTGATCCTAGGGAAATAGGGAGTCTTGAGCTGCTTAGAAAAAGGAGCTGGATTAAAGTGAAGAAAGGAAAGATGTGTGGCTGAAAAACAAATTTATTTCAGGAATGAAGCTCCTCTAGAGGGGAAAGTGACCGACTGGACCCCACACCAGTCTAAACCCCGAATGTCTGAATAGTCAAAACCAAACTGATGCTCCAGTGAGGGGGAGTGTGTCGAAACGCCTCCCTCCCCAGCTCAGACGTTACCTGCATTCTGTTTCTCTCCTTCCCACTTTCCCTCTGGACAGCAGCTACTGTCGGGCCGGAGCCCCTGGGCCCTGCAGAGTCCAGCTGCAGCAGCCAAGTCCCCTCCATGGGGTGCAAAGCCCCACTCAGCAGCTGCCCGGCCATATAAGCGAGGCTGGCGGTGGGCAAAGACGGGCATCTCCTGGCGGAGGCGGTGCAGGTAAGCCAGGTCGATTTCGGCAAAGCAGAGGCCGGGGCCCTCCCGGCACTGGGCCACGATGCTGCCCCAGGGGTCCACCACCATGCTGTGGCCGAAGGAGGTGCGGCGAGGGTGGTGCTGGCCCGTCTGGGCCGCGGCCACCACGTAGGACTGGGTCTCCACGGCACGGGCTCGGAGCAGGACCTGGGGAGAGAAGGAAGCCATGAACCGAACACCGGTAGTCTTTGACGTACGACCACAATTCAGCCCAAAATTTCTGTTGCTAAGTGAGACATTTGTTCGGTGAGTTTTGCCCCATTTTACGATCTTTCTTGCCACAGTTGCTAAGTGAATCGCTGCAGCTGATCAGTTAGTATCACAGTTGTTAAGTGAATCTGGCTTCCCCACTGACTTTGCTCGTCGGAAAGTCACAAAAAAGATCCCAGGACACTGCAACGGTCATAAGTGCGAACCAGCTGCCAGGTATCTGAATTTTGATCTTGTGGCCGTGGGGATGCTGCAACGGTCGTCGAGTGTGAAAAACGGTCGTCACTTTGCTTTCAGTGCCGTTGCAACTTTGGAACAGTCACTAAATGAACCGCTGTAAGTTGAGGACCGCTTGCAGTAAAGGCCGAGGGACTTACCTCCCAGTGGGCAGCACCGGTTGTCACAGTGAAGGCTGACGGGTAGGTGAGGATCTCGGCGCCCGCCTGGGCCAGAGCCAGGGACATCTCTGGGAAGCGGAGGTCGTAGCAGACGGCCAGCCCCACCTGGAGAAGGGGCAGAATTGGGGAGAAGCTGCCCAGGAGCCTCTCCTGCTGGGAATATGTTAAGTAAGCCGGTCCTCGGCTTACACCACAATGGGAGCTGGAGCCTCTGTCACTAAGTGAATCACGCCCAATTATACCACCTTTTTTCCCCGATGATCTCCTTGACTTTGCGTGCTGGGAAGCCCCAAGGAAGGTTACAAAGGGCGATCCCAGGACCCCCGGATGTCGTAAACGCAGGCCGGTTGCCCACCACCCTAATTCTGCTCCGTGTGTTTTTATTTTTGTTTATTTTTCACATTTTGGAACAGCTCCTCTCCCTCAAGAGGGAGAGGGCTCTGGGTGGGGCTCAAATATTAAAATACACACATCGGATTTAAAAGTTAAAAATGTAGAAAAAGAGGCAAGGATGATTAATTAGTCTCCACATAGGTAGTCCTCGACTTACAAAAGTTTGTTTAGTGACCAGTCGAAGTTACAATAGCCCTGGGAAAAAACGGGATCCCCTTTTGCGGCCTTCTGACAGGCAAAGTCAATGGGGAAGCCGGATTCATTTAACAGCCACGTGACTGACTTAACAACTGTGGCGAGAAAGGTCATAAAATGAGGCAAAGCTCACCTAGCAACAGAAACTTTGGGCTCAATGGTGGTCGTAAGTGGAGGACTACCTGCACATGGAGATTAATGGTATGGGGAAGGGAGGGCTTCGTGCTCCTCTGGGCCCCCAACAGGTGAGGGCGCAGGCCCCACTCTGAGCCCTGTACCTTTCCAGCTGGGGTGGGCACGGGCGGCACCAGCTCTGAGCCCGGGTTGGTGAAGGCGCTTTCCTTCAGGGAGACCCTCCCTTCCAGCTCCACATCAAAGAGGTGGATCTTCCGATAGGCGGCCGCAACAGACCCTGAGACCAGCCTCGCCAAGGGAAAAGCAAGGATCGGGGGGATTAGAAGCAGACGAGGGAGTAAAAACTACCAAACTACCATTTCATGTAATGTTCATGCCAGCTACAGGCGATCCTCGACTTACAACAGTTTGTTTAGTGAACGTTCAACATTACGATGGCACTGAAAAACCATTTTTCACCCTTAGGACCGCTGCAGCCTCCCCTGGTCACGTGATCAAAATCTGGACGCTCAGAAACTGGTTCACATTTACGACGGTCGCAGCGTCCTGGAGGGGGTCACGTGATCCCCTTTTGCGACCGTCTGACGAGCAAAGTCAATGGGGAACGCCAGATTCACTTCACAACCATGCCACTAACTTAACAACTGCAGTGGTTCACTTAGCAGCCGTGGCCAGAACGGTCGTAAAACAGGGCAAAACTCATTTGACAACTGCCTCGCTGAGCAACAGAAATTTGGGGCTCAGTTGTCGTAAGTCGAGGACTACCTATATCGCATCCCATGACATGCTTTCCAAGAATAATTCCCAATGTCCAATTGTTCTAATCTTCAGGATATTTTTTCCCCCTGCCTTCCGGTAATTTAAGGCCACCATTTTCCAACCTGGGATGTTCAGTCACTTTCAGCTACCCCACCTGGCCTGTCTTGTCTCCAAGCTCAACTTGCCATTTTCTTCAATGCTTTCCCTTTCCCAAATCACCCTGGTTGTCTTCTTTGTATTCTGTAACAGTTTATTGGGATCCTCCCAAAGTGGAATTTTCCATACTTCATTTGACTGGATGATCCAAGATCTAATACTTTGAGAATAAAGGGTGGGAAGTCCTGAGTTTATTTTTTCTTTTCAGAACTACCAGGGCTGACATGATAGCATCTTCCAATATTGGAGGGGCAGCTACAAAAAAAAAGGGGGTCCACCTCTTCTCCAAAGCATCTCAATGCAGGACAAGAAACAATGGATGGAAACTAATCAAGCAGAGAAGAAACTCGGAATTAAGGAGAAATTTCCTGACCAGTGGAACGGCTTCCCTCCAGAAGTTGTGGGTGCTCCAACACTGGAGGTTTTTAAGGAGAGACTGGACAGCCACCTGCTTGAAATGGTAGAGGGTCTCCTGTTTGAGTAGGGGATTGGACTAGAAGACCTCCAAGGTCCCTTCCAACTCTGTTATACTGTTAATATATTACTTTCTATATTTGTGCTGCTCTCTGAGCTTGGTTTTTTTCTTGCGGCATTGATGATGTTACCTAGCTGGCTGGTGAAACGTCTGCAAGAAAACCACCAAACTCCAAGGACCCCACAATCCAACCCTGAGCTACAAACCTTCTATCGGAAATATATCTCACAAGCTCTTGCCTTTTCTGCTACAGTTTCTTTCCAGGGCAAATTTCTACCTCTACCGTCTTCCTTTCAAAATGTAATTTCAGCACTACACCTAAGGTTCCAAGTGTGATTTAACTTTAGATTTATCCAAAGGCTTTTCTATCTGACATACACCTTTAAACAGCTGCTTTGCATCACCCTAGGCCTAAGTCATAAGTCAGTGTCTGCAAATTACAGTGTGTTTGTCCTACAACAAGTCACACTGCAGGCAAACAAACTACCTGTGGATCGAACACAAAAGTCTAAACTCAGCCATCCTGGATGCTTTGTTTCGACTTAACAAGTTGTGTAAACACAGCTACTGTACTTTGTCAACACGTTTTATGTCTTAGTTTGATGTATGGTCAAATTTAAGTGTTTTTTCCAACTATCACCACTGCAAAGCAGATTTCTTTTAAGGAAGCATGGGCAATCCAACCTGACTCAGCAGCCTTGTGACTGAGCTCTCTTGTTACAGGGATATGGGGGGGGGGGAGAGCCAAGAAGAGACCCCCACCTAATTTAAGGACATTTCATTACCTTTGGGATCCACAAGAAGATGGCAGTTGTAGATCCGTTGCGTGCTTTCCCAGTCTCTGCCCCTCTCGTGGAAACCTCCAAGGGACAACCACACTCCACATTCCCTGTCCGGAGAGAAGCAAAGGTTTGTTTCCACCTGTGCTTACCTGGCTGAGGTTCCCCCCTTCCCCACCTGGTGGCACCTACAGAAGGTGGAGCCGTTCTCTGCATCTGCTACAAGAACTAACATCTTTTTTTCCTGAAAGAGTTTTAGGTTGGGGTTTCTCAGACTTAGAAACTTTTAAGAGGTGTGGACTACAACTCCCAGAATTCCCCAGCCAACTATGCTGGATGGGGAATTCTGGGAGTTGAAGTCCACACCACTTAAAGTTGTTAAAAGTTGAGAAACCCCAACCTAAGGAGATGAACACATTTTTTTGGGATGTTTTATCTTGCCTTTAGTTATTTTTATAAATAACTAAAGTTGGCAAACGTACCTAAAAGACCTTCCTTCTATTTTCCCCACAATAACAACCCTGCGAGCGGGGGGGTCGAGAGTGGCCCAAAGGCACCCAACCAGGTTTCGTACCTAAAGTGAGACGTGAACCCACCATCTCCTGCTGACTGGCCCAAAGCCACTCAGCTGGTTCTCATGCCTGAGGCAGGACTAGATTCTAATTCACCATCTCCTGGTAATTAGCCCAAAGTTACCCAGATGTCTTTCATGCAGGATTCGAACTCACCGTCTCCTGGATTCTAGCCTGGCGTCTTAACCATGAGACCAAATTGATTTGTTCTGTGACCATTTTTATGATTCATCTTAGCTGTATGTCGATAGGCCCCCATTGGGAGGGATCCACATTCTTTCAGAAGCCACCCCAGCCATTCTGGCACCCTGCGAGTCCTACCTGGCCAGGCTGACGTAGCGCTGAAGGTAATCCCCCTCCAGGGGCTCCGCCAGGCTGAGAGTTTCTTCCGTGCTGCCGCCGATGAAGTCAAAGGCTTCTGGGAGGAAGACGAGGCAAGCATCCCGCCGAGTTGCCTCCCGGATAAGCTGCGAACAAGCCGCCCAGTTGTGTTCTCGGTCTGGAGTCGAGGTCACCTGGCAGACCGCAATGAGGGGCTTTGGGCCTCTCACACCCGAGGACATCGCCTGGAATCTGGACAGAAAATATGGAGCAGGTATCAGAGGAACTCGAATGCAAAAGCCATCACCCCTGGAGGAGAAACAGGAAATTTACCTAGCATTTAACTTCTCCATTTAGTTTTAGCACGCTTAATCTTTTTGGATTGCTGGGAAAGAAAACGTTTGTTGGGATCTCCCTGCACTAACTTGAAATTGGAAGGCAACAAATGAGTTTTCTGAAAATCCCAACATTTCAACTAGATTTCCAATGGCAGAGCTCCTATCCCTAAATTATAAATTGGCATTCTTGTTTAGTGCGCAGAGGGTTGAATAGCAATCAAATTACAGAAGACGGCATCCGTAGCACACACTGAATCGCAAACTAGAGTACCACATTTTAGCCTACTGTGTTTTGTGTACTCAATATACTTGATGGATGGTTGTTCTCTGTTACGCAAATCTCAAAAAATGGACTCAGTTGTGCAAACCATAGATAATACGGTGCAAAAACCATAATTCTGAGAGTAAACAGAACCCAATTCCTGATGCTTGATTCTGGAACAGAATACCTTACAGGGTTGTAAAGAAAACAAATTAGGGAAGACCACATACCAAGTTGTAAAAAGCACCTGAAATCAGAGTTATGTTCAGATAGGGCAGAACTGTAACTCGCAGTTCAGAATGCTGGAACTTTATTTCAACCTTCACATCAAATTCCCATCTTAAAAAAAAACAGACCCAGGAAACTACAGACCAAATCAGTCTAACATCAGTACATGGGAAGACACTGGAAAAATCATCAAAAAACAGATCTGCGAACATCTAGAAACAAATGAAGTTATAACTAGTAGCCAGCACAGGTTTGTTAAAAACAGATCATGCCAAACCAATCTTATTTCATTCTTTGACAAAGTGACTAAATTAGTAGACCAGCAAAATGCTGTGGACGAAGTATACTTAGACTTCAGCAAAGCATTCGACAAAGTAGACCACAACCTGCTTCTTGGTGAACTAGAAAAATGTGGGATAGACAGCCTCACCACCAGATGGATTTGTAACTGGCTGACAAACCAAACTCAACAAGTAGTCCTTAATGGTACTACATCTACGTGGAGGGAAGTAAGCAGGCCCAGTACTCTTCAATATCTTCATCAATGACTTAGATAAGGGAATAGAAGGGGAACTCATCAAATTTGCAGATGACACTAAGCTGGCAGTAATAGCCAACACCCCAGAGGACAAGCCCAGGATCCAAAAAGATCTTGACAGACTTGAACAATGGGCCCTATCCCACAACATGAAATTCAATGTGGAGAAAAGCAAGGATTTACACCTAGGCAGGAAAAACCAAAGTTACAAATAAAGATTAGGCGAAACCTGGCTCAAAAACAGTAACTGTGAGAGGGACCTTAGAGCAGGGGTCCCCAACCACAGGTCCATGGACCAGCATTGGGCCGCAACATGCCAGAAACTGGGCCGTACAACCAAGCAAAGCTGTATCCGCAGGATGCAGGCAGCACATGAAACCATGCTGTCTGGTCCACGGAAAAACCTCTTTCTACGGAACTGGTCCCTGGTGTCGAAAAGGTTGGGGGCCACTTCCTTAGAGTCCTAGTCAGTGGACGATCACTTAAACATGAGTCAGCAGTGTGCGGCGGCAGCCAACAAACTTAATACAATCTTTGGTTGTATAAACAGAGGTATAGAATCACATGAAGTATTAGTACCACTTAATAAAGCCTTAGTAAAACCACACCTGGAATACTGCATCCAGTTTTAGTCACCACATTACAAAAAAGATGTTGAGACTTTGGAAAAAGTGCAGAGAAGAGCAACTAAGATGATCAAAGGCCAGGAGATTAAAACATAGGAAGAATGGTTGCAGGATTTGGGAATGGCCAGTCTAAAGGAAAGAAGGACTAGGGGTGACATGATAGCTGCCTTCCAATATTTGAGGGGCTGCCATAGGGAAGACGGGGTCGACCTATTTTCCAAATCATCTGAAAAGGCAGGACAAGAAGCAACGGATGGAAACTAATCAAGGAGAGAAGCAATCTGGAATTAAGACATTTCAAGACAGTAAGAACAATTAACCAGTGGAACAGCTTGCCTCCAGAAGTTGTGGGTGCGTCATCACTGGAAGTTTTCAAGAAAAGACTGGACAGCCACCTATCTGAAAGGGTATAGGGTCTCCTGCTTGAGCAGGGGTTGGACTAGAAGACCTCCAGGCTCCCTTCTTAACTCTATTCTGATTGAGAAATTTTCCATTCTCCTACCCTTTCTTACTGCTCCAAGGCTGTCATGTGCAAAAGCATCCCTAAATTAGTTACCTGTGGCCAGGTTCCTGGCTCTGGATCCCTCTAAACTGTTTCCCAGCAACACAAAGGATTTGCAAGGTCTTCTGGACCACCCCTCTCAGCCTGGAAAAAGATGCCAAAAGATGAGAAGTGGTTTTTTTCCTGAGCTTCAAGGAGAATCTCTTCCGAACCTGGAGAAGAATTATTTTAATAGAAGAGAATATTTGCAGCTCAGGGATTAACTGCGAAGTACAGGTAACCCTCAACTTACAACCATTTGTTTAGTGACCATTTGAAGTTACAATGGCAGTGAAAAAAGTTTTTATATTTCATATTTCACACTTATGATCGTTGCAGCATCCCCATGGTCACGTGATCAAAATTGAAAGACTTGGCAATGGGCTCATATTTATGACGGACGCAGTGTCCTGGGGTCACAGGATCTCCTTTTGTGACCTTCTGACAAGCAAAGTCCATGGGGAAGCCAGATTCACTTAATAACTGCGTGACTCACTTAACAACTGCAGGGATTCACTGTAACAAGGAAGGTCACAAAGTGGTACAAAACTCACTTAACAATTATCTTGTTTAGCAACAGATATTTTGGGGTCAATCACGGTCATAAGTCGAGGACTGCCTGTACTTAGTGGTCTCCCAGTTTGTTTGTTTTTTGGCACTCAGATATATCAGTCATCAACAGATCTAAGAGCTACACCGTCTGCCTGTATTTTATTTCCCCCTCTTTGCCATCTGTTCCTGCCCGTAGCTTTCATCTCACCCCTCAATTTGAACCAATGGCATGTTCCTACAACACAATGGACCCAGTTGTAGATCGTCAGTGTTTTTTAGACTTGGCTCTTTTTAGAGGGGTGGACTTTAACTCCCAGAATTCCCCAGCCAGCTTTGCAAAATGCTGGGAGTTGAAGTGCAGCCCTCTTAAAAGGGCCAAGTCTATAATTCCCATGTTATAGATCACGGAAACAGAGGCTATGAGCCTATTTATTATACCTTGACTGCTTGAAATCCATGCCAACCAGCAGCTTGCCCATTTAGTGCACAAACACACACACAAATGGACTATTCAATTCTATTGTCTTCTTCTCTATTCTATTCTATGTTCTCCTCTCCTCTTCTCTATTCTATTCTTATTCTTATTCCTATTCTATATTCTATATATTCTGTTCTCTTCGCACAGCTTGCTACACGGGGCATCCCATGCCCTGGACCCCCCTCCCTCCGCAAGAAAATGGGCTGATTGGGGGTCCTGGTTTTGCACAGGGGGCTACTACTTTCACTCAGCCCCCCCCACCCCCAGCCCTGCAGCCCCAGCGCCCCACATTCCGCTCCTGCCTCCGGCCCACGCGCGCCCCGAGGAGCCTCCACGCCAGCGGCTGCTTCCCTCCGTTCCGGCTCAGTCCACCCCGGAAGTGCACTGGGCCCCTAAGAAAGATGGCGGCTCCGGCGCTATACAGCCCACTATATTTCCGCTTCCGCTTCCCTGATTTGAATAACGGTCATCCTTTCACCGTTTTTTCCTCGCGGGCCCGTCACGTGGCCGCGGCGAGCAGCCTCCTGGGAGGTGTCAGCCGCGCCCTTAACAAAGATGGATGCCCCAATGAGGGTATCAGGCTGAAATAAACCGCCCAAGCTAGACTCATTCTCAGGCCTGCGGGATCACCTTCACTCTCTGTCGCAGAATTTTGGCTTTAAATGTGGATACTTTCATATTTATGGGAAAAAGAAGCGCGGAGAGCAAGATTCCCGTATCAAAGATGGCGGACGAAACGGCGCAACGGCGGCTTCCGGTCTCCGAATAACTGACCAACCGGAAGTTGCGTTTCTCCCGGCCCGGAGGGAGGAGGGCGAAGATGGCGGAGGAGAGCAAGAGCAAGAGCGGCCCGGCGGCGGCTCAGGCGGGTCCTGCGGGCGGCGGCGGGGCAGCGAAGCCTTTGACCCCCGAGCAGGTACCGCGTTGGGCGGGCTGGGAGCAGGAGCGAGCCGAGCGGCGGCCTTCTGGGCATGTGCAGAGCGCCCAGCCGAGCAGAAGGATGCGGTTGGACGTGGTTGCCACAGGCGATGATGCTTCTTCTCTCCCCTGAGCATGTGCAGAGTGCCCTGAACCCGTTTCCTCCGTCCTATCTCCAGGCCTATCACGAGGCTCTTAGGAGACGTTGAGCCGCCTTATTTCTTTTATTTATCATTCATTATTCATTCTCTACAGCTGCCCCTCTCGGTCAATGAGTCTGGGCGGCTGATAATTCAAATCCTGACCTGGGCCTGGGAGGCTTCACTGGTTGCTGAACTCATGGGGGGAGAATGTCATAGGAATACAGGCAGTCCTCGACTTAACGACCGTTCCAACAGCACTGAATAAAGTGACTCATGACCACTTTTCGCACTTATGACCATTGCAGCATCCCCAGGATTTACATTTGGATGCTTGGCCACTGACTCACACTTATGACGGTTGCAGCGTCCCGGGGTCACGTGCTCCCGTTTTGCGACTTTCTGACAAGCAAAGTCAATGGGGGAAGCCGGATTCGCTTAACAACCATTTTATTAATTTAACAACTGCAATGATTCACTTAACAATTGTGGCAAGAAAGGTGGTAAAATTCACTTAACAACGGTCCCACTCAGCAGTAGAAATTTTGGGCTCCTTTGTGCTTGTAAGTGGAGGACGACCTGTATAGAAAACTGAGGGCAGAACAGATCTAGTCGTCTATTGAGTCTGCTCTTCAAGGGGTTTTTTTGTCTTATTTTTAATTTATTATTTTTCATTGTTTTTATATTTTATTTTATTTTAAAATGTTTGTCGTACGGCGAATGTGTGTTTATCCCAAGAATGTTTTAAGCTCAGTTACTGATGACTGACCTGCTGCCTCCGCTGGAAATGGGGGCCAATCACAGCTAATACGAACCGAGACATGGGTGTGGGCTCAATTTCATATTCAGGTGGTGTGTTTCCCACATTATAGTGAGTTTACAAGTTGCTAGAGTTCAAATCTTTGCACAGGCCTTGTCTCTGGCTGGTTTGAACTGGTTCTTATCAGAATCCACATTCCACATGGAGAAGGTTCTGTTGCTTCAAAGAACTAGAAACATTGATTCAAAGACATTCCTAGTTACTGAAAACATTACACAAAGTTCCCCCCTTCCCCACTCCCAACAGGGGCTTCTGATTAAATTAGCCATGGTAAGCCATCCAGACTCATCCTGGATAGTGACGCGGGTGGCATATAAAGTTAATAAAATAAAAGATACTACAACATGTAATTGGACTGGGAAGCTGATAGGAGTTACTCTTCTCTCCTTGATAATATACACAGGGATGGTTATCATGAATCCTCAGCGCACTCAACTGCTTGAGGAAAGCAAAGACACCAGGGCCGTTTACCGTCTAAAATTTACGCACAAAAGAGATGAAGGGGTGAGGCGGGCTAGAAAGAACAAAAGCAGTTCTTGTTCATCAACATAGGTGTAATTTTCCCTTCCAGGTGGTAGCAGGATTCAACCGCCTCCGTCAGGAGCAGAGAGGTCTCGCTTCAAAGGCAGCTGAGCTGGAGATGGAATTGAACGAACACAAGTATGTCATGACCACAAATGAAAAGTGGGGATTTTCTTGATTCTTGGCAGATAAAAAAAGTCTTGCTTTTTTTCTGCTTTGGTTGCAATTAAATTAGGGTAGCCCAGATCCACCTAGTACAGGTAGTCCTTGACTTACCACCACAATTGAGCCACAAATTTCTGTTGATAAGCATGACAGTTGTTAAGTGAGTTTTGCCTCATTTACGACCTTTCTTGCCATTGTTGTTAAATGAATCACTGCAGTTGCTAACTTAGTAACACGGTTGTTAAGTGACTTTGCTTCTCATAAGGTCGCAAAAGGGGATCCCGTGACCCCAGGACACTACAACCGTCATAAATATGAGTCAGTTGCCAAGCGTCTCAGTTTTGATCACATGACCACGGGGATGCTACAACAGTTGTAAGTGTGAAAAACAGTCAAAGCACTTTTTTCAACGCTCTTGAAATTTTGAATGGTCACAAAACAAACAGTCGTAAGTCGAGGACTACCTGTATGCAAAATATGATGCCACTGGGCAGCAATGAGGCTTCAAGACAGAAGTCTATAAACTGATTTGTGGGCTCCCTGATTTCTAGATTCTAGATCACTTGTGTTGGCCTTGTCTGGAGATGTTGAACCAAGCTTGCCATTTTCGTCTCCTGTGCAGGTTGGTCATTGAAACACTCAGAGAGGTGGACCCGACCAGGAAGTGCTTCCGCATGGTGGGGGGGGTGTTGGTGGAGCGCACCGTCAAGGAGGTTCTCCCAGCCCTGGAAAACAACAAGGAGCAGGTAAGCCAGAATTGCTTGACAGCGAGATAGATGATTAGGTAGGTAGGTAGGTAGGTAGGTAGATAGATAGATAGATAGATAGATGATAGATGATAGATAGATAGATAGATAGATAGATTAGATAGATAGATAGATAGATAGATAGATGATAGATAGATAGATAGATAGATAGATAGATGATAGATAGATAGATAGATAGATAGATAGATAGATAGATAGATAGATAGATAGATAGATAGATAGATAGATAGATAGATAGATAGATAGTTGAGACTTTGGAAAAAGTGCAGAGAAGAGCAACTAAGATGATCAAAGGCCAGGAGATTAAAACATAGGAAGAATGGTTGCAGGATTTGGGAATGGCCAGTCTAAAGGAAAGAAGGACTAGGGGTGACATGATAGCTGCCTTCCAATATTAGAGGGGCTGCCATAGGGAGGATGGGGTCGACCTATTTTCCAAATCATCTGAAAAGGCAGGACAAGAAGCAACGGATGGAAACTAATCAAGGAGAGAAGCAACCTGGAATTAAGACATTTCAAGACAGTAAGAACAATTAACCAGTGGAACAGCTTGCCTCCAGAAGTTGTGGGTGCGTCATCACTGGAAGTTTTCAAGAAAAGACTCGACACCACCAACGCTCTTCTCCTCCTCCCTCAAATCGGCTGCTAGCGGCCTGGGTGGCTCTGCTCCGTCCAGGTTGAAGAAAGCAGAGGCCAGCAGAAAGCAGCTTTCTTCAACTCGGACGGAGCAGAGCCACCCAAGCCGCTAGCAGCCGATTTGAGTGTGGAAGACGAGGAGAAGAAGAGCGTGAGGCCAGGTGAGAATATCGGCGATGGTGGCTGGGGAGGGGGGATCATGGCAGTGGTATTGGCAGCTCCCCCACCCAGCCCGTTTCCCCAGCCAGCTCCATACGATGCTTGGCAGAACCCCCCCCCCCCCGCAGGCACCCAGGCACCTTCTTTCCAGCAGTCCTCCGTCTCTTCCTCCGCCACCCGCCACGTGCAGTCCCAAGAAGAAAAGAAGCTCAACCAATCAATTCCAACTTCGCGAGATCTTTTTTTTTTTTCATGAGAAGTTTGAATTGATTGAACTTTTTTAGTCCCACTTTTTTTTTTTTTTGTGGGACTGCAAATGGCGGAGGAGGATTGGGAGCTGCAGGAGAAGGCTGAAAGAGCCGCGGGTTGCCGACCCATGGCCTAGATCCACCCAAATAGACGTCCCTGCCTCTTCAAGGAAAGTGAAAAGAGTTCCTTCCTTCCTTCCTCCCTCCCTCCCTCCCTCCCTCCCTCATTATTTTTAACAAATAATCCAAGGTGGCGAACATACCTAATCCTCCTCCCTCCTCCTATTTTCCCTACGATAACAACAACCCTGTGAGGTGGGCTGGGCTAAGAGAATGACCGGCCTAAGGTCATCCAGCTGGCTTTCGTGGCTAAGGCAGGCCTTGAACTTACAGCCACCCCATTGGCTGACTCTTACTGCCTCTTCCCTCTTTGCCCCCCTGCAGATCAACAAGATCATCGAGACCCTGAGCCAGCAGCTGCAGACAAAAGGCCGGGAGCTGAATGAGTTCCGTGAGAAGCACAACATTCGTCTGATGGGTGAGGAAGAGCAGAAGCCACCTGCCAAAGAGAGCCCGGAGGGGGCAGCTGCCAAATCCAGTTCAACAGGAGTCCTGGTCTCTTAAGGAGAAGAGTGGACTTGTATGGAAGGACTTGACCCCCCCTCCCTCAGCCCACAGTTGCAGCTTTGGATCTCAAAAGATCCCCCACCGTTATCACTATGGATGTTATAGGGTCATCTTCACTGTGTTTTGCTAAATAAATGTTGGTTTGTTGTGAAATTTAGGCAAGCATGCAAGTCTAGGATTTTCATAGCATGGGGGTAGGGTGTGTCTGTGTCCAGGGCAGTGACTCTCAACTTTAAGACATGTGGCTTCTCTTATCTCAAATGTTTCTCTAGGTTACTTTAAGATGGGTGAACTTCAACTCCCAGAATTCCCCAGCCAGCAATTCCCTGGTGATTACACATTCCTTTTGATGTCTGATGTATACCTGCTTACTCTCATATGATCCCTTCCTCTGCAATCTCTCCATTCTAGGGATTGAGAGACAGAAAATGGCATGGCTGGCTGGGGAATTCTGGGAGTTGAAGTTCACCCATCTTAAAGTAACCTAGAAAAACATTTGAGATAAGAGAAGCCACACCAGCTAAAGCACATTTTGGTTCCTTGACCAAAACTTCCATTCTTAAGCAAGACAAGTGAAGGAATGAGGAGAATTGCTAAGGTGAAATTCTGCAGTGTCTGTGGAGCTTCATTTTTTGCACACGGGAAGTGCCCTCGCTGGCAAAATGCATGATAACATAGCAGCTGTCGGTTTGGGAAAGCCATGCCCCAAATCCTCTCTAAGACAAAACCCCACCACAGAACAAATTGTAAGAAATATTTAGGATTGTTTCATTTTGTAATTTTAAATTAAGAATGGGTGACATTTATTTTATGTAGTCCTCTGAAAAATGAAAAAGCGTGCTTGGTTTGTTGGGTAACACATTTTTAAAGTGAGCAAGGTGACTATTTTATCTCTAGCAGCATTCAGAAATGTCTTTTTCCTCCTTTGTCACAACTGGAGAAGTTGTGCAACACTTCCCACCCTCCCCCAAAATGCAGCAAGAAAATGGTCTAATTTTTTAAAAAAATGAGAATGGGAGTCTATGATTCTGGGAGAAATTGTTTTTCATTCCCTCTCTTAAAACCTCTTTTTCCACAAAACTTATATTCATGTGAAAATATATTTGCTTTAATTCATAGATTAAAAGCCACTACAGGTAGTCCTGTATGACCATAATTAAGCCAAAAACTTCCATTCTTAAGCAAGACAGTTGCTTAAGACAGTGAACCTAGCCCTATTTTACAACCTCCCTTGCCACAGGTGTTACCCTAATTGTTAAGTTAGTCATACGGTTAGCAACACGGTTGTTAAGCGAATCTGGCTGTCCCCTTGACTTTGCTTGTCAGAAGGTCACAAAAGGGGATCACGTGAACCCCCCCCCCCCCCCCCGGACACTACGACTGTCATAAATACAGGCCAGTTGCCACTTTCTTTTTTTTAGATTTTGTTTTAAAAGATCAAATCAAAACTAGACTTTTGGGAAAGGTTACGATGGGGGAAGTCAACTTTTGTTTATAAATGGGGCACATGGGGAACACATCTCAAATTTAAGGAGGTGACTTCTTGCTGGCATTTTTGGTTTACGTCAGATGTTTATTTCTGTGCACAAAGAGAACGGACGTCTTTCTGACATGCGTGGGTGCGTTTACTCCACCTGAGTGGGCCCACTTTCCACAGCTAACAGGCGAGGTCCTTCAGGAGTGGTGGAACAAGCATTTGGTGGTCCCAGCTGGTCAGCAAAATCCTCAGTTTCATGGCGAGATCTTTAAGCTGCAGATCTCCGGACAAGGGGCCTTCCCATCGGCTCCAAACCCTCCCACCAGGTAGAGCTTGTCGTTCCAGAGGCACGTTCGGTGGCCGCATCTCTTCTGCACGTGGGTAGAAGAAGGGAAGTGGAACCAGTTTGCTGGTGACGCTCCTGGAAGAACGAAACACTCGTAAATCCTCGAGTTTGTTGAACGATTGTTCAAAATTACAAGTACAAATTACACTGAAAACAGTGACTTAGGACTGGCCCTGGCCCTTAGCAACCGTTGCAACGTCCCCACACTGACACGATTGCAATTCAGCCACTTGGCACCACTGTCATAAGTCGGGGACTACTTGCAATTTCAAATGCAGGTTCCAGTCTCGGAAGGCAAGGCTGCTCATTGCAATTTCCTGAGCTGAAGTGAGCTCTTTTTAATTTTCTTGCAGCAGTTGCAGTTGCAACTGCAGTTTTCTTGCAGTTGCATGGCAGAAAAAACGAGAAGAACCACTTGTGTTCTGTCAGTCCCACAAGTTAGAGCAGGAGTCTCCAAACCTGGCCACTTTAAGACTTGTGGACTTCAACTCCCAGAATTCACATGCGCTGGCTGGGGAATTCTGGGAGTTGAAGTCTACAAGTGGCCAAGTTTGGAGGCCAAGTTTGGAGGTTAGAGGAAGAGATTTTTTTAAAAAAAATCTTACTGGCATCATAGATATAAAGATCATTGCAGACGGCGTCTCGGCCCCTCGCCAAGGTCTCTCCCCCAAAAATGATCGCAAAGGGCCCGACCACCGTGCAGGAATGGTGCCTTAGGCCTTTGGGGCCCTGCTGGGACCCCCTTTCAGTGCCCACCAAGTGAGAGAGCTGCTCGATCAGCTCGGGGGCCTGGGCGGACTCGACCTGCGGAAGGAAAGGCAGAGACAGCTTGGCGTGGCCTGACCTTAAGGATGCTGCACTTTTTGATTGACTTCCTTTGAAGTGGTTAATCTTATTACACATACATGCAGCTGCAAGCCCTGCTGGCTGGGGGATTCTGGGAGTTGAAGTCCACCCTTCTTCAAGTGGCCAAGGTTGAGAAACACTGCCCCAAAGCTGGGGTTAGCATGCCAAATATGGCTGACTTTATCCTCCGCATCTCTGAGATTTGGGGCAGTGCCATGGCTTTCCTCCCCTCCCAGCAAGACTTTTATGGGGGGCACCTGACCAGCAGGCCCCCTGCTTCAAACCCCTCACGTAATTTTGCCCACCCTAAGGGTTGGGAACCATTTCCACCGGGGTCTTGGCTTTCTCAGTCGCCGTCTGGCATGACATAGGGTCTCCTGCTTGAGCAGGGGGTTGGATAAGACGACTCTGTTATGCTCTGCTTTCTTCTAAGCTACCGATCTGCTGGCATCTAACTCACGTGGAGCTTCCCTTTGCTCCAATGTCCGGCCATGTCACAGTCCGCAGAATCGCGCCCTCCGAAGACCAGGAGTTTGTAGCCGCTGCTTTTCCCGCGTGGGCCATAGTCCTGCAGCAGCATGGCGGAGTGGCCAGCTCGGGAGGCTGTCCGTGATTCCTCCTCTCTGTACCTTGGAGGAGGAGGAGGAGAAGGAGGAGGTGAAGGAGAAGAGGAGGAGGAGGAAGAAGAGGGGGAGAAGAGGAGAAGGCAAAGATTTTGACTTTCAGTGGATCAAGTTCTTCTGCCTGCTTTTAAAAGCTCATTTTCGGTTCTGCTGAGAATAAGCTTTGACCCAAACGAAGTGCCATTTAACCAATGCAAATGTTTCATCTTCAATTGTATAATTGCACTCGCATTTTGCATTCCTTATCTGCCTATACACTTAGCTTGTGCTCAGTCTTGGTTTGCAAAATGCACAACGCCTTTACATGCGTGCTGTGTGTAGTGGCTTGCTTTGGTTTAGCATGTCTGTGGAGATTCCCAGTCCTCCAGGTCATGGTTTTTCCAAAGGTGCTTTTTCAAAAGGCAACTGGACTTTCTTTGTTTTTCTTTGAAGACGTTTCACTTCTCATCCAAGAAGCTTCTTCAGTTTTGAAGTGAAGCTGAAGAAGAACTGAAGAAGCTTCTTGGATGAGAAGCAAAACCTCTTCAAGGAAAAACAAAGGAAGTGCAGTTGCCTTTTGAAAAAACACCTTTTGGACATTTGGTTTAGCATGTTAGGGAAACATTCATGGTGCTTTGTTAACCATGATACTCTAGCACAGAGGTCCCAACCTTTTGAGCACCAGGGACCGGTTCCGTGGAGAGAGGTTTTTCCGTGGACCGGAGGGGGCCTGGTTTCATGTACTGCCTGCATCCCACGGATGGGGCTTTGCTTGTTTGCACGGACCGGTTTCTGGCATGCCGTGGCCCGGTGCCGGTCCACGGATAGGGAGTTGGAGACCCCTGCTCTAGCACACTACTGCAATTCTGGGAGTTGAAGTCCACACATCTTCAAATGGCTAAGGTTGAGAAACACTGCCATAGATGAACCCAGCCCTATGTCTATATTGGCCATGCAAGTGGGACCTCAATCAGAATACAGCTGGAAGGGATCTTGGAGGTCTTCTAGTCCAACCTCCTATACCCCATACCCTTTCAGACAAATGTGGACCTTATGAAGGATTTATAAAGTGGTACTAATATTTCACATGATTTTGATTCTATGCCTCTGTTTATACAACCAAGGATTTTATTAGCTTTTTTTGCTGCTGCCGCACACAGCTGGCTCATGTTTAAGTGATCGTCCACTAGGACTCCAAAGTCCCTCTCACAGTTACTGCACTATTTTTGAGCCAGGTTTCACCTCATCTGTAGTTGTACCTTTGGTTTTTCCTGCCTAGGTGTAAATCCTTGCTTTTCTCCACATTGAATTTCATGTTGTTTGATAGGGCCCATTGTTCAATCTGTCAAGATCATTTTATATCCTGAGCTTGTCTTCAGGGGTGTTGGCTATTCCTGGAGCTTAGTGTCATCTGCAAATTTGATGAGTTCCCCTTCTATTCCCTCATTTATGAAGCTATTGAAGAGTCCTGGGCCTAAGACGGAACCTTGTGGTACCCCACTGCTTACTTCTCTCCATGTGGATGTAGTACCATTAAGGACTACTCGTTGAGTACAGTTTGTTTAGCCAGTTACAAATCCATCTGGTGGTGATGTTGTCTATCCCACATTTTTCTAGCTTACCAAGAAATGTCCACAGCATTTTGTTGGTCTACTAATTTAGTCACTTTGTCCAAGAATGAAATAAGATTGGTTTGGCACGATCTGTTTTTAACAAATCCAGGCTGGCTACTAGTTATAATTTTATTTGTTTCCAGATGTTCACGGATCTGTTTTTTGATTATACCAGGAACTGAGTGGGACTTACCAGTAAGTCTTGCTGCTAGGCTGCAGGTGCAATGTGAAGATGCTGGCATAACGCCGCTGGGTGCGTAGGCCACCCTCCCGGCCCACCACCAGGAATTCATGCTCTGTCAGCTTGGTGCAGGTATGGCTGCTCAGCCCCACGGGGGTCTCGGATGTTCTGGCTGTCCAGCCTTCCCACTGCTTCTGCTCCGCATCGAAACTGCAGACATCCGAGACCCTGCGGGATCCATCCCACCCACCTACCACACACAGCAAGCGGTCACCCAGCACCACCGCCTCGTGGTGACTGCGACGGTAGCTGTGTTCCGGAGCAAGTGTGCACACCGTCTGGGCAGATGGGTCAAAGGCCACCACGTCTCCCATGGGGGGCTCCTGAGTGTCCTGGGTCTTCAGCCCCCCAAAGATCAGGAGCTTTCCTTGCACCATGTTGCAGGAATGGAAGCCCCGAGCCAAGAGGTCACTGCGGACCACCGGCTCCCATTCCCAGCGGCTTCCACCTGAGGCGGACATTCTGGTCTTCGTCAAGAGTTGGGACAGGCCAGATGAAGGCTGGAGAGGATGACATGGAAAATGGGCATCACTATACAGAGGAAGAGATTTTGGAGGTCTTCTAGTCAACCCTGCCTGAGCAGGGGACCTTATTCCATTCCGGACAAATGAATGTCCAATCTCTTCTTAAAAACCTCTAATGATGGAGCATCACAACTTCTGGAGGGAAGCCATTACACTGACTGATTGTTCTCACTGTTAGAAAAATTCTCCTTAGTTCTAGGTTGGAATTCTCTTTAATGATCTTTAATGGATCTTAATCCTAAATGGATTACGTTCATTAAATGGTTAACTTTATTTAGATGATTAGGCTGAATATTTGGATGCCACTAGGTGGCAGCAAAGAGATTCTAGATACTCTCTGTTTGGAGCCATCTAGTGGTTGCTCAGATTTTTGCAGCTCGGAGCGTTAGTCCTAAACGAGAGACATTGGAATATGCGGGATGCTAGAGGTTCATTTTTTCCTTTGTATTTCAGTCCCTTAAATTAAAAATTAATTGGAACAGGAAGGGAGAGAGGGCAGCAAGGGAGAGAGAAGGGGCCATTTGACTGTAAGGACTTTTCTTTTAAGAAAAGCAATGTCAAATGTAATTAACAGGCACAAACCTTGAATTAGCCAGACTACTTCAACTTACGACCACAATTGGAACTGGCAACGTTAAGTGGTGTGATTGTTAAGTAAGGTATCATGGGACCATGATTTGCAACCTTCCCTGCCGATTTCCCCCTTGATTTTGATCGTCGGAAGCCGTCTGGGAAGGTGGCAAATGGCGATCATGTGACTGCAATACGTTGCAATTGTCTTTAAGTGCGAGTCGGTAGCTAAGATCTCATCACTTGACGATGGGGACCCTTTTGATGCTCGCAAGTGTGAGGACCAGTCATAACTCACTTTTTTCAGCACCATAGTAACTTCAAACAGTCTCTAAATACATAGTTATAAGATAAGGAGTAGTTCTCAATTTACAACCACAATTGATCCCAGCTAAGCAAGACAGGTCTTAAGTGACTTTTGCCCCATTTTACAACCTTTCTTGCCACAGTTGTTAAGCGAGTCACTGCAATTGTTAAGTTTGTTAAGTGAATCCGGCTTCCCAATTGACTTTGCTTGTCAGAAGGTCACAAAAGGGGATCACGTGACCCCGGGACACTGCAACCATCATAAGTACATGCCAGTTGCCAAGCATCTGAAGTTTGATCACGTGACCATGAGGACGCTGCAAAGTCATAAGTGTGAGAAACGGTCATAAGTCACTTTTTTTCAGTGCTGTTATAATTTCAAAGGTCTCTAAACTGAGGAATGCCTGTATAAACAATAGAGCAGACTCACAAGAGTGTGAGTCAAGAACCGATGAATCCTGGAGGGAGATTTATTTTACTATAATTTTATTTTTTCTTGGTTTAAAGGAAAAGAAGGCTGGATTTGCATTACACAGACTAGCAAAATCATCAGTATTTATCCTATAAACATGTAAACAGTACATGCCAAATACAGGATATGAAATGACAGGGTGTTCACCAAATGCCCTCAACTTCACCAACCCGCTTGGGATTATGGGCTTGTAATCCAAGTTGCCAAAGGCTGGCGGGGAACATTAAGATAAGATATGAGATGATAAGATAAGATAAGATAAGATAACCTTTATTGTCATTTTTTTACTGTGGGCATAACGGCACACATCAAAAATGAAATTTAGTTGCCCGCTCTCAAAGTGAAACACATACATGACATACATGACACCTAAACATACTATGTACAACGTATGTATAGACCCATACCCATACCCCTACATATACATAGCAAATAAATATGAAATACTGTCCATCTTGAATATATAACGGAAGGAAGAAGCATTAACACCAATATTCACACCAAAATGTTTGCAACCCTGGATAAAGAGCTAAAATATGGAGAATTGATATGGCAGAAGAAATTCTAACAAATTCTAAGGAAGGAGAGAGATCCACACCTTGTTTTAAGCCATAGTTTATGGACTAAATTGTAATTGTCTGAATTCTCACATCCTGGTTATGGTGACCATATATTCTTTGTTATAAAGGACAGTCTTTTTTTTTTTTTTTAGAAAGTTCTCCTTTAAGTTGATTTATTTTTCAAAAATGGGCTTTTATCCCTTATCTTGCTTATTCAGCTTTTACTGTATGGACACTGTGCAACGCATAATCCTCACAGACTTTCCCAATGCACAATTTTACATTTTCCTAAATTTTACATTGTAATATTTCACAATTTTATGATGTGCAATCCTCTTTTTAAAATAAATGTCCTTGTACAGTTCGATTTCAGATATTTTTCTTACAATACGCCTTTCTGTAAAGTTTTCCTTTGCTTTTTTTTTTTTTTAAGATTTGTATTTAATTTCAAAAAATAAAAAAGGTTAAAATCGCTCTGGAATTTCCCTTTGCAAACCCATTTGTAAACATCCACAATGTTCTTCTTTTATCCTTACGAACCTCTTTCAATTTGCTCCTTTTTTTCAAAATCAGTGCTTCATTTTTTCCAAGAAAATAGGGTCACCATATCCATATTAAACCGGACAACGTAATTTTAACAAATGATAGCTTAATTACTACAAGGGATGAAGAGAGCTAGAGGGATGCAACAGCTAATTTGTAGAACTGGCAAACCAAAATAAAGCCATTGCTGTGTTTTGGGAATATTGCCAGGAAAAATCTAATCTATTGATTGCAACAATCATGTCTTCTAGCTAAAATTAAAGAAAAAAACAGCTACTATAGAAAAATGTTGCATCAGAGAGGGGTGAGGGGAAAATTCTGCGAAAATAATTCTTGCTCAGCGCAAAGGGATGGCTGGGCTGGGTCTGCCCCAGTGACAAGTGTGCGAAGGCACCATGTGCATGCACGCTTGCTGTTTTGCACGCTCAGCCCCCACCCCACGCAGGAGGAGGCGTCCCTGACAGTGTGTATGTGGGTCTTGCAGCGTCCTCACCTTTGCAAGCCGCCACGGGGCCTACCTTGCCATAGGGATCCCTGCAGTGGTGCAGAGCCTGGTTGCTAGGCAACCGCAGCCAGCCCAGAGAAGGAGGCGGCAGGCAGCGGAGGCCTGGGCTGGGTGGGGCAGGCTGCAAGGATTGGGAGGGGGGAGCCTCACTTTCTCCCCCAAATCTTTGCTTTCAGGGGTATGGACCTCAGTCCCCCCCCCCCGGCACAGGGGCTGGGGAGTATGGGGATTGCAGTCCAAGGGGCACAGCTGCTTTAATGCCACTGCAGAGACCTGGCAGATCACTGGCAAAAATAGCCATGCAGGGAGCCAAGCTGATGGGGGGGGGGACCTCTTCTCTTGATGATCTGGGAGTCTCTGGGCATGTGCAGAGAGTTTTTAGTTTTTTAGACTACAGCCCTCTACAGCCCTCCAAGGCAGCAGCCCTCCAAGGCAGCAGAGTTTTTAGTTTTTTAGACTACAGCCCTCCAAGGCAGCATGGCCTGTTTTTTGCAGGCCTCTTGTTTTTATTTATTTTTTCTGGAGGTGCCAAGGGTTCATTTTGAGCCCTTCTCTTTTTTCCCCCATGGAAAACGGGCCCCGATCAGTTAATTAGGAAGCCTCCGTGCAAAATGTGTTGGTCGTCCAGTTGTGGGTGTGTAGAAGCTGAGAGGGGGGCTGTTCTGTGTCTCTGAGCATGTGGGGAGGTTTTTTCTCCTTCATAGTTTTGCTTTGAGACACAAATGACAGCAGTATTTCTTAGCCTCAGCAGCTTTAAGATGGGTGGACTTCAACTCCCAGAATTCCCCAGCTGACATGGTCGGCTGGGGAATTCTGGGAGCTGAAGTGCACCTATCTTAAAATATGCTGGCTGGTGAATTATGGGAGCTGAAGTCCACCCATCTTAAATCATGTTGGCTAGGAAATTACGGGAATTGAAATCCATAGAATTAAATCATGCTGACTGGGGAATTCTGGGAGTTGAAGTCCACCCACCTTACAATTGCCAAGCTTCAAAACATAGAAAGTAGAGCAGAAGTGGGAAACTGTTGTTGACTGATGGGTTTTAGTATGATGCTCTTGGTGTATTTACATTAAACATATATAAAGGGGTCAGAATGCTGAATATTAAAACTTCCTCTGCTTTTCTCTTCTAGAGGATGAAATGCCAATAAAATCCTGTGCCGTTGCAAAGTGAAGATCTCATTTCTCTGGTTTGTACCCTAATCTGCACCTCATTTATTATTTTTCCATGCTTTTACAAAATAGGCAAATGCATAAATATGCAAAGCTGCTCAGAAACCAGCTTCTTTCTTTCATCCTGTGACTAAAATGGCTTCAGGACAGATGCCAGCTAAATCACAAAAAATAAATAAAATAATATAAAGTAAAATAAAATCCCCTTTGTAAGTAGGAAAAAACTGGATTTCTGTTTGCTCCAATACAGTCTCCATAAACAGTGGAGGTTTAAGAGTCACCTTGAATAGACATTCTCTGCCAGATTTGACACTCTCCTGCCTTACGATACTAGAAAAAGCTGCCTCTGGCTGAAATCGTCCCTTAGGGCTACTTTTCCCCCTGCCATGTTTTATTAAAGTGTGTTGTAGAATAAAATACGAATGCAAACAGTGAAAAGAGAGAAAAAAAAGGTGCAAAGAGAGAGAGAAAAAGAATGGGGGAAAAATACTGACTTTTGACTTTTTTCAGTGCAGTAAAATAAAAAGAAGAATGGCAGCCTAAACCTTTTGCTTTATACTTCTAAACATTTCAAGCCATTTAGAATAACTGAATCCTATATGTGGAAGGGGCCTTGGAGACCATCTAGTCCAACCCCTTCCCAAGGCAGGAAATCTCATACAAATCTGGTCAAATGGTTGTTGTCAGAATCCAATTATATTTTATTTCTAGCTATCTACTCTGAGAAAACCCAATTCTTACTCTCTTCTGGATTCTGTCATACTACAAAGGGGGGGGAGTAAACACGGGTGTTTATGACTGGCATTCCCCCTATCAACTACAAATCAACATCCTCTGTGGATTCCCTTCGAGAGTACTAACCATAACAATGCGGCCATCAGCCTTTGATCTCACTTCCTATGAAGCCTCCTTTCACCGGCAGCAAGGAAAAAGGGGGGGAAGATTGCAACGTTTGAGGTCCGATGGATTTAACACCCAGCCATCTGCCAATTTGAATTGACCGGAAGGAATGTGGGGTGGGACTGCCTGGGAACACTTTAAAACATTGAATGATCAGGGGGGTCCTCCAGATCCTGTCTAGCATGCCTTCAGTCAGTTTTTCTTAATAAAGATTCCTGTTGGAAGAACCGTTCCAAGAGTTCTGTCTTCTTAAGATGTAAATTGAGGTCGGTTCTTACAGTTGTCCAATCTATTTTTGAAAATCTCCGGTGGTTTCTATAACAACAAAATCATTCCAATCTTAAAGAGAAGAACTTACCTAGCTTTGTTTCCACTTGGATTTTTTCCTTGAAACTAAAAAATATATGAAACTTTAATCTTAGCTTTTGAAGATTAGAAGGATTAACCTTGATCAGGTTCTTATATGTACACCTTCATCGTGCCGTGACAATCTTGTTGGTTATTAGATTACAGTTCAGGATCTTGTGCAAACCCCAAAATAAATTAATTATTGAACTGGGTTCAGCAAGCTAGGAGGAAGAGATTTGACAGCCATTTGTCCAGAATGGTTTAGACCATTTAGCGTGCCTGGCTGAGGAATTCTGGGAGTTGAAGTCCACAAGTCATAAAAGGGCCAGGTTCGAAGACCCCTGGTTTAGACTCTCCTGCTCTACGTGGGGGTTGGATGAGAAGACCTCCAAGATCCCTTTCAACTCTGTTATTTTGCATTCTGTATTCTGTATAACCAATCCTCTCCTCTGCTTGACATACCTGCATGCAGAAATGTTATTTCTCTTGCATAAACAGCTGTAGGAAAAAGCTCCCTTGGGAAGATTTGAAGGTCAGGGTTTCTGCTGCTGTGAAGTATGTCATAGGAGGCCAGGTTGTTGACACTACACACACAGGGAGTGGTTTTCTGTTGCCGAGAAAGCTTGACTGTCTCTCTCTTCCAGTGCCCTCCAGCCCCTTCCAGATCCTGGGTGCCCATTCAGGTCAGAACTAGCTTGGAGGGATCAGCAAGTCTCTTACTCCAGGTTTACTCCTCCATCAGAACCCCTCTGTTTCCTGCTGAAGACAGAGCAGGCATCCCACCCTACTTGCCTTCCGGAGGAAAGGAAAGTGCACACCGAGCAGGTGGTGCCAACTCCTAGAAAAATTTCCACCTTCTCAATGGTAAGATGAGCTTGACTTAAGGCAAAGCAGGGCTGGAGGAAAATTAAACTTTAATGGGTATTTCCTATAATGCCATTTTTTATGCACTCACAAGACTCAGGATGATGTGCTGTGTCCAATTTTGGTCACCACCATATAAGAAAAATGTTGAGACCCTAGGAAGAGTGCAGAGAGGAGGAACGAAGATGATTAAGGGACTGGAAGCTAAAATATATGAAGAACGGTTGCAAGAATTAGGTATTGTCTAGTCTAATTAAGAGAAGGTTTAAGGGTGACATGATAGCAGTCTTCCAATATTTGAGGGGCTGCCACAGAGAAGACGGGGTCGACCTATTCGCCAAATCATCTGAAAAGGCAGGACAAGGAGCAACAGATGGAAACTAATCAAGGAAAGAACCAACCTAGAACTGAGGAGGAATTTCCTGACAGTAAGAACAATTAACCAGTGGAATGGCTTGCCTCCAGATGTTGTGGATGCTTCATCACTGGAAGTTTTTGTGAAGAGACTGGACAGCCATTTGACCGGAATGGTATAAGGCTTCCTGCCTTGAGCAAGGGGTGGGACTAGGAGACCTCTGAGGTCTGTGACCTTCTCAGGCTCAGAAGCTCCAAAATTTGGCCACCCAAACCACAGATTAGGAGCCCTTCAGGGCGCTTGGTCCCTTCACTTGAAAGAAGAGTGAGAAGGGTTTGGTTTTTTTAAATATGTCCTGCTGTTTTCATTGACTTGTTTTATATTTGGTGATTTTTCGCCCTCTGTGACACAGAGTTTGTGGTTGCTGTAGAACTGGGATCCGGCTGCTTTAATTGACGGGCAGGAGCTATGGAATTCTCCGAGCTTCCCAAGATTGGAGATGCTGAAAAGGAGAGCGAATTGGGATTTGTCCATGGCGTCTCTGGGCCTGGTAGGTTGGCTGAGAACCGAAGAAGCTAAAGTACCCCTTTTAACTGTCTGCAGAGAAAAATGGGGAGTGAGAATGAGGAATGAGTAGGACTAGGGGTGACATGATAGCTGTCTTCCAGTGCTTGAGGGGCTGTCACAGAGAAGAGGAGGTTGACCTATTCTGAAAAGCACTGAGGACAGGACCAGAAGCAGTGGATGGAAACTTGAGGGGTCCTCGGTGCTCTCTGAGCTTGGCTATTTTCTTGCAGATGTTTCATGACATCACAACATTGACCTAGTTGGATCATGAAACATAAAAGGGAGTGGGGTTTGTAGGGAGGAGGAGGAGGAGGAGGAGGACGACAACGACTTTGGGGTCACTGGTGCTCTCTGAGCTTGGTGGTCTTCTTGCAGATTAGGTAACATCATCAGTGCTAGTCAATGATGTTATCTAGTTTGGGTAATGAAATGTCTGCAAGAAAACCACCAAACCTGGAGAGCACCAAAGACTCCTCAGTTGTCAAGGAGAGAAGCAACCTGGAATTAAGGAGAAATTTCCTGACAGTGAGGACAATCAACCAGTGGAACAATCTGCCTCCAGAAGTTGTGGATGCTCCATCACTGGAGGTTTTCAAGAAAAGACTGGACAGCCATTCGTCCAGGATGCAATGAGGTCTCCTGCTTGAGCAGGCGGTTGGACTACTAGAAGATCTCTGAGGCCTCTTCTTGTCCTAGGAGTCCATGTTCGACATTCTAATTTTTTATTACCTGCTTATTTCATCTGCATTTCTTATCCTGTCCTTTAACGCTACAGCCGGGTCTCAAAGTTAAACTGACCTTAAATTACATTCTCATAAAAATTGCAATGAGGCTGTTTAATCTAATCTCTGGCATGAATTATAACATCCTATCAGAAAGCTTGAATTTTTCTCAAAGGTTTTCCTAATCCAGGGCAGGTATAGTTTTTTTCCCCCTGCAGGGATTAGAAATCTTTTGGATTAGTTTCAAATTCTTTTTTGATAGGAAACCCACTGGTTTAGAGGCTGGCTACATAGAATATATAGTAAGGGAGAAGGAGTTTTTGGAGAACCCAGCGCTAAATCATAATTTAGATTTCACTTAACACATGAAGCCATTAAGCAGTGGCTCATAAACCACCAGGGGTGGATTATGCAACACATTAAGTCATCCGGTTTGTTCCCTCTAAGACTCAAAGTTGTCGTGATTCGATTCTTTACACCTTCCGCGTGTAAAGTAAGTCCTTGACCTACAACCATTTGTTTAGCGGACTGTTCAAAGTTACAATGGTATTGAAATAAGTGACTTATGACCAGTCCTCACACCTACAGCCATTGCAGCCATCTGCACAGTCAAGTGACCAAAGTCCGGCATCCCAGGGTCACGTGGTCGTGCTTTGGGACCTTCCTGGCTGTCTTCCAAGAAGCAAAGTCCACGGAGCAAGCTGGTTTCACAATTGTTAAGCGAATCACTGCAGCTATTAAGTGGATCTGCTTAACAGCTGGCAAAAAAAAAAAGGTCGTAAAATCAGACAGGACCCACTTAACAACCGCCTTGCTTAGCAATGGAAATTCTGGTCCCAGAATTTCATAAGTCGTAAGGACTACCTATAATTAGCTGGGGTGCTTCAGGAGAACCATGGCAGGAACTGTTTCTAATACCCAGCCGAGGGCCTGGTGCACGTTTTTGCTCTGCTGTCCTTTTTCAAGAAATTCACAGCAAAATGCAATTAAAAAAAGATGCAAGCAAGCAGGCAATTTTGTGTGTGATTTTCCGTATTGTTAGGCTGCTTCCCTCCCAGATGTTTTACCAGTATTTTTAAACTGCAAAGAGTGCAAATTTAATGTAGAGACTGGGTAAGAATTGGCTATCAAAGGAAACTTAGAACTTTTCTTAATTTTTATTTCTTTTCAAAAAAAGAACAGAGGCTCCTGAGTGCCACCTAGTGGCCTTTGGGTCTCCCTCTCAATTTGGGTGCTGGGTTGCCAACCCTCAAATCTAAAATCCAAGGAACTTTATATAAGAATACTATATAAGAGGCTTTTGGAGAAATTAAGATGAGATATAAATCTAACAAACAATCCTGGTGGATAAACAGAGTTTCCGTACGAGAAGGACGATGCTCGTGAATGTCAACAGGAGACTAGCTGAGATTCTTTATGTAGTTTTTTAAAAAAGAAAATGAAGGACGTCACTACATTCCTTGGACCTTTAAACTGTTTAAAATAAAATCTTGGCACAATTCCTCAAGCGTGGTTGGGATAGTCTGTATTTCTAAGAGTGACTGCTAATTTATTGCTGAGTTTTGAATGCTGGATGAAAGTCAACCCGATGAAGGTGGAGGCTGAAGTGTAGATATCCCTATTTAGATGTTGGCGAAAGTCTGTGTTTCTCAACCTTGGCCACTTGAAGATGGGTGGACTTCAACTCCCAGAATTCTCCAGCTATCTATGCTGGCTGGGGAATTCTGGGAATTGAAGTCCACCCATCTTCAAGTGGTCAAGGTTGAGAAACACTGGTAAGATTATCCTGTCTCCAATAGACTTTTTTCTCTTCTGCAGCTTACTCAAGCATTTTTTTTCCTCTGCTAAAAATATATTTTTTTTTAATTTCCCAACAGTGGTGATTGCCTGCAAGATGGCAGGCGCAGCAATGTATGAGCTGGTCCGTGTTGGCCACTTTGAATTGGTGGGCGAGATAATCCGGCTGGACGGAGATCTGGCCACCATCCAAGTGTACGAGGAGACCTGTATCCTTCTGGAGGAATCTCATTTTCCTTGTCCAATTTGCTAACTCTTCATTTCCAGGGTCTCTCCCTTTCTTGCAGTAGATAGAGTTGTAGGTGCTCCATCCCTGGAGGTTTTCAAGAGTTCATTTGTTACATGCCAGAAGCGAGATGGAAATCCTCTTTTTAAAAGAGCATTTTATTAATGTTTGTTACAAGATAAAATACAAAGAGAAGCAAAAGTCAAGAAAGATGGAGGATAACAAAAGGTGAAGGTGCAAAGATAAAGAAAAAGAAAAAAGTTCTGACTTTTTTCAGTGCAGTAGAACACAGGGAAAGTTACAACCTTTTTTGCTTTAAATTTCTAGTAAATTCAAACCATTTCTATAACAGCCAAGTCAATCTAATTGTCAAAACCTAACCCCAAAACTTCAAGAAAGATGGAAGCCCTCATGCATCTCAGCTTTCTGCTCTTGCTTGCTAAGACAATCTCCATAGACAGGGTTTAAGCCAGGATTAAGCCAGGATGTGGCCTTCCCCACCCCAAAATGCCTCGTTCCCCTACCTTCCTTCTCTTTTTTCCTGAGCTATCCCTGTAGCGGGGGTTTGCGTGGGGGACCCTGTGCTGCGAACGGGGAAGCCGCTCTCCGTGGTTCTTGGGCCTGGGATCATGGGGTCCATCTTTGATGGGATCCAGCGTCCTCTGAAGGACATCACGGAGCTTACCAAGAGCATCTACATTCCCCGGGGGATCAACATCTCCGCTTTATCCCGGGACCTGAAGTGGGATTTTAAGCCGGGTTCCAACATTCGGGTAAGAGACAAACAGCCGTGCAGGGAAGGGTCAGTTGGTGATGCTCCATCCAGGTGGACACTACTTGGAGAGGGTGGCCTCAGATCTACTTCAGGGGAAGTGAACTGCTGAAGTCAGACTATACAGGTAGTCCTCGACAGTTCATTTAGTGACCATTTGAAGTTACAACGGCACTGAAAAAAATGTTGTAGGACCATTTTTCACACTTACAATTGTTGCAGCATTCCCATGGTCAAAATTCAGACTCTTGACAATTGACTCGTAATTCTGACGGCTGCAGTGTCCCGGGGTCATGTAATAATCACCTTTTGGGACCTTCTGACAAGCAAAATCAATGGGAAAGCCAGAATCACTCAACAACCGTGTTACTAACTTAAAACTGCAGTGATTTACTTAACAACTGTGGCAAGAAAGGTCGTAAAATGGAGCACAACTCACTTAAGAAATTTTGGGCTCAGTTGTGGTCATAAGTCAAGGACTATCTGTAATTGGCTTCTTAGAACCTGGGAAGAGGGATGGAAATTTGCAAAAAAAACAACAACCCATAAATGGAGAAGGTTGGCACTTTCTCCCATTCGTAGAAAAATGGATAGCCACATCTCCAGAGCATCAAAATTGTTTAAAGCTGCGTTCTTTTTCTTTGTAGGCTGGGAGCCATTTAACTGGAGGGGACATTTATGGGATGGTGCATGAAAATTCCCTCATCAAGCATATGATCATGGTGCCACCCCGAAGCCATGGCACTGTCACTCACATTGCCCCAGCTGGCAACTACGACATTTCGGTAAGTGGTATCTCTGTAAAGGGATTGTTCAGCCCCAGATGCAAAGGGAGGAGATCTGTCAGAGCATGCATAGTCTTATTGCGCTGAGATAACCCAGGAGTAAACACAGTAAACAGTGGTCTATATTAAATGGTAGTTTATCTTACACTATCTACAATATCATACACCAGGAACAATATACATACACGTGTTAATACAGCATACAGCAGTTACAGCAGGAAAACAGGAGAGAACACAGCAGCAGAGCCTTCCTTTTATACAAAGGCTCTTAAAGAGACACAGACCCTGCTGGCTCTTAAAGGGACATAGATCCTGCTGAGTCATTCCCAGCATTATATCAGCTAGTTAGCTTTTAAATCATTACTTTGACAGAAATTGCCAGAAAATAGGGCCCTGATAGGACCATTTTATGCTGCACTGGTCAAATCACACTTAGAATACTGTGTCCGGTTCGGTCACCATGATACAAAACATGTTACCAGTTACTGAGACTCTAGAAAGAGTGTAGAAAAGAGCAACAAAGATGATTGCGGGTGGGGTGGAGGCTAAAACATATGAAGAATAGCTGCAGGAACTGGGTATGTCTAGTTCAGTGGTGGCAAACCTATGGCACGGGTGCCAGAGGCGGCACTCAGAGCCCTCTCTGTGGGCACGCGTGCCGTCACCCCAGTCCTAGGCCTTCAGCTGGGTTTTATAAAACCTTTTTGCTTTAGGCCTCCGCCGCCGTGTGCAAAAAAAAAAAGGTTCAATCAGTCAATTTCAACTTCTCGCGGGGAAAAAAAAAGATCTTGCAAAGTTGGAATTGATTGAACTTTTTAGTCCCACCCAGTCTGCCGTTACCACCGCAGCCACGCCCACTTAACGGGCCATGCCCACCCAATGGGCCACGCCCACCCAATGGGCCACACCCACCCAATGGGCCACACCCACCTGGCACTCGACGATGCATAAGTGGGTTTTGGGTTGCAGTTTGGGCACTCGGTCTCTAAAAGGTTCGCCATCACTGGTCTAGTTTAATGAAAAGAAGGATTAGGGGTGACATGATAGCACTCTTCTGATATTTGAGGGGCTGCCCCAAAGAAGAGGGGGTCAACTTATTTTCCAAAGCACCAGAAAGCGAGAAATAATGGATGGAAACTCATCAAGAAGAGAAGCAACCTGGAACTAAGGAGAAACTCCCTGACAGTGAGAACAATTAACCAATGGAATGGCTTGTCTCCAGAAGTTGTGGGTGCTTCATCACTGGAGGGTTTTAAGAAGACAGCCACTGGTCTGGAATGGTATAAGGTGTCCTGCTTGAGCAAAGGGTTGGAGTAGAAGACCTTCTAACTGTGTCATGGTTCCGATAGATGAAACCCTTCAAAAGAACTTCGAGGCATTGTTTTCCTTAAAGAATCTTTTATTCGGGAAACAAAGTATCGGCACTACATAGTTGAACCCAAAAACCAAATTCCCTTCCCCCTGATACAAAGTAACAAAGTGCAATTCCCACCCCCAATAAACTGTCATAAATCACATTCCCCAATTAGCTTAAAGCTCGGGCTTTTTCATTAGCTCCACAGCCCGCCAAAATGTTATCAGTTTGTCCTTGGGTTCCCACCACAGTGTTATGTTATGGCTAGCTGAGCTTACATTCCAACCCCCCCCCCTCTGCTACACCTAATTTCTAAAGCAATAGAGAAAGGAATAGAGGAATAGAGAAAAGGAATAGAGAAAATGGTTGCATTTTCATCAGTTGTCAAAGTGGGAACATCCAATGTTACCAGCGTTGACAGTTTGATTCTATGTTCTATAAATTGATTTCAGAGAATGCTATCTCAGACTCTGGAAATGTGTGGACTTCAGCTCCCAGAATTCTGGCCGTTGAAGTCCACATATCTTCTACTTGCCAAGATTGAAAAACACTGTCCTAAGAACAAAATCAGATTCAGTCAAGGAAAGTCAGCTTCCTTAGAGAGTTGAGCTAAGACAAGAATTGAACCCTTGGCAAACACTTCCTGCCCCTAATTCCTTGCCCTTCTCATCTGGGTCTTCCTCCCCAAAGGACGTGGTGTTGGAGCTTGACTTCGAGGGTGTCAAGGAGAAACTGACAATGATGCAAGTCTGGCCCGTCCGGCAGATCCGTCCGGTCTCCGAGAAGCTCCCGGCCAATCATCCCCTGCTTACTGGCCAGAGGGTCCTGGATGCGCTCTTTCCGTAAGCCATCATTTTTGTAAGAAAGGGAAGGTTGCGGATCCCTCTTCGACGGGTGGGCAACTATGACCCCTTTACGACCTGTGGACTTCAACTCTGCTTCAACTCTGAGCTCTACTGGGCTTGGGAATTCTGGGAGTTGAAGTCCAGAGACCACAGAGACCATAAAGGGGCCACAGTTGCCCACCCCTCTTTTTCAAGATCCTTTTTCTGACATGGCTTCCACGAGGGATGACTTCAAATCGAACCCCGATTGCTAAATTTGCAAGAGATTTCAAAGTTATGCAGGTAGTCCTCAATTTATGACCAGAATTGGGACTGGAATTTCGGTCGCTAAGCAATGCATTCATTAAGCGAGTCATCACAGACCAAACCTAATTTGCCATTCAGTTTCACCGGGGTTGTTAAGTGAATCATGTAGTTGCTAGGAGAATAGAATAGAATAGAATAGAATAGAATAGAATAGAATAGAATAGAATAGAATAGAATAGAATAGAATAATCTCTACTGTTATTGTGTATCCCACAACAAAATTAAGTGCTGTCCACAGTGCACACTACACACAAGTCAAAACCACAAATAAGAACATACATTATATACACACATCCTTCACATTCTCTTCACCATTGTGCTGCCCCTAATATTGCGCTTCAAAGTTGCACTGTACAGTGGTATTTAATATGGTTACAGCTCTGGGATAAAAACTATTTTTCGCCTATTTGTCTTTCTTTTTATTATCCTGTACCGTCTGCCAGATGGTAATAGTTCAAAAAAAAGAATGTCATACAGTCATTAAGCAAATCTGGCTTCCCCAACTGACTTTGCTTGTCGGAAGGTCGCAAAAGGGGATCACATGACCCTGGGACACTGCGACCGCCATAAATACGAACCAGTTGCCAAGCATCTGAATTTTGACCACATGACCCTGGGGAGGCTGCAATGATCGTAAGTGTGAAAAACGGTCATAAGTCCCTTTTTTCAGTGCCATTGTAATTTGAACGGTCACTAAATGAATGGATTTAAGTCAAGTACCATAGGAAGCACTTAGAAATTCAGCTACTGTCTCAGAAGGGCCACTTCCCACTGGTTGAATTAACCATGGTTTATCCAATTAATCCTATTTGCAGGAGAAACTGGATTCCTTTGTCCAAGAGTGTGGTTGGTTCTTTATGGTTCAATGGTTGGGTGAATTCAATCCTTGTCTCATCACTTCGGCTGAAACCTCTCTCATTACAAGTTGACTGGGAGGGGGTCTCTCCTTCTGCCCTCCTCTTCCAGGTGTGTCCAAGGTGGCACCACAGCCATCCCAGGTGCCTTTGGATGTGGGAAGACGGTCATCTCCCAGTCTCTGTCCAAGTACTCCAACAGTGACGTCATCATCTACGTGGGCTGCGGAGAGCGCGGGAACGAGATGTCGGAGGTGCTCAGGGACTTTCCCGAGGTGAGGATGGCGGGGACACCAGCCAGAACCACTGTTGCTCTTCATCTGGGTACAAAGATCTGGAGGACCCCCTTTTCCTTGATGGCAATGGTGGATAATGATCTGGAAGGAAAGGGGGAGACGTGAAGTATTAGTACCGCTTTACAAAGCCCTAGTGAGGCCACACCTGGAATACTGCAGCCAATTTTGGTCACCATATCACAAAAAAGATGTTGAGACTTTGGAAAAAGTTCAGAGAAGAGCAACTAAGATGATCAAAGGCCTGGAGACTAAAACATACAAAGAATGGCTGCGGGACTTGAGTTTGGCTAGTCTAAAGAAAAGAAGAAACAGGGGTGACATGATAGCAGTCTTCCAGTATTTGAGGGGCTGCCACAAGGCAGAGGGGGGTCAAACTATTCACCAAAGCACCAGAGGGCAGGACCAGAAACAATGGTTGGAAACTGACCAAAGAGAGAAGCAACATGGAATTAAGGAGAAACTTCCTAACAGTGAGGACAATTAACCAGTGGAACAGCTTGCCACCAGAAATCTTGGGTGCTCCATCACTGGAGGTCTTTAAGAAGAGACTGGACAGCCGCTTGTCTGAAATGGTAAAGGTTCTCCTGCTTGAGCAGGGGGCTGGACTAGAAGACCTCCAAGGTCCTATTCTATTCTATTCTATTCTATTCTATTCTATTCTATTCTATTCTATTCTATTCTATTCTATTCTATTCTATTCTATTCTATTCCTAGATCAGCTTCAAAAATCATACAGAATGAAGATCATGTGGTATGTTAGTACCATTTTATAATGCCTTGATAAGGCCACACTTGGAATATTGCATCCAGGTTTGGTCACCACAATGTAAAAAAGACATTGAGACTCTGGAAAAAGTGCAGAGCAACAAAGATGATTAGGGGCCTGGAAGCTAAAACACATGAAGAACGGTTGCAGGAAATGGATATGTCTAGTTTAATGAAGAGAAGGACTAGTGGGGGACATGATAACTGACTTCCACTACTTGAGAGGCTGCCACAAAGAAGAAGAGGGTGTCCACCTATTCTCCAGAGGCAAGACAAAAAACAACGGATGGAAACTAATCAAGGAGAGAATCAACCTAGAACTAAGGAGAAACTTCCTAACAGTTAGAACAATTAACCAGTGGAACAGCTTTGCCTTCAAAAGTTGTGGCTGCTCCAACACTGGAGAGTTTTAAGAAGAGATTAGACAACCTTTTGTCTGGAATTGTAGAGGGTCTCCTGCCTGAGCAGGGGGTTGGACTAGAAGACCTTCAAGGTCCCTTCCAACTCTGTTATTCTGTTATAATTATTTTTGTCTTTAAGAAAGATACGCAAAGTATTTGGAGACCAGAATGTCATGATCCCAATTTTTATTTGTGATCATCCTAGGGACAGCATATAAGGCAGTGTTTCTCAAATTTTAGTCATTTTAAGATGGGTGAACTTCAACTCCCAGAACTCCTCAGCCAGCATAGATGGATGGATTTCAACTCCCAAAATATTTTTTCCCCAGGATATCCCCCCCCCTTCAATTTTGGAAAGCTAGGTCAGTGTTTCTCGATCTCTGCATCTTTAAATGGGTTGACTCCAGGTCCCCTTCAACTTCCCAGAGTTGCAGGGAATGCTGGCTAGGGCCTTCTGGGAATTGAAGTCCACATGTCTTAAAATGGCTCAGGCTGAGAAATACTGCCATAAGCCACGGTGCTCCTCAAGGCTTTCTTTGGCCCTCCCCCCTCCCAATCCCTCCCCCATTTCCCATTATTCTGCTCTCATCCTCCCAGCTCACCATGGAAGTAGATGGGAAAACAGAGACCATCATGAAGAGAACCTCGCTGGTGGCCAATACATCCAACATGCCCGTGGCTGCTCGGGAAGCCTCCATTTACACCGGTGAGGGCCCCTTTCACGCCACCCCCCATTCTCCCTCCCCCCGAGAACCACAACCACAATAAGGGCTTCCAAAGCAATTTTTATAATTTAAAAATTAAATGAATTAAGACCTGCATTGTTTTTGCTAAAAGATTCTCTTTGGATCAGAGTTGGTACCCCACAGATGCCCCACTGCTAAACCCTAAAACCAGATTAAGAAAGCAAAATGGTTGGGTCTTCAACCTATTAAGACAGTTAAGGCCGAATTCCCACAGTGAATTATAGAGGGTCCCCGACTTACACCCATTCGTTCAGTGACCATTCAATGTTATGATGGCACTGAAAACAAATGACTTACTTATCACCACAATTGGGGCCAGAATTTCCGTTGTTAAGCAAGGGGGTTGTTAAGTGGGTCAGGCCCAATTTTACGACCTTTTTCCCATGGTTATTAAGCAAATCACTGCACTTGTTCCGCAAACCCTCAATTTACTTTTTGTCGGAAGCTGCTTGGGAAGTTGCAAATGGTGATCACGTGATCCTGGGACATTACAGCTCTCCTAAATCTGAATTTTGATCATGCGACCACAGGCATGCTGTGACGGTCGCAGGTGTGAGGACCGGTCGTGACTTTTTTCAGTGCTGTTGTAACCATGAACAGTCATTAAATGAATGTTTGTATGTCAAGGACTATTTGTATCACTGTGAAATTTTCAGGTGATTAATATTCCTGCCCAAATATTAATAACTTTTTCAAGATCAGCCAAGGATAGCCAGATGCCGCTGTCAAGGCGGCCAATGTCACAAAGTGAGCAAATGGTTTCCCTTTCCAGGATTTGCACACACGTCCCTTTTGATAAAATCACAGCACACAAAGGTAGGAGGGGACAAACAAAGCCTCTTTAATTTGTTTTGGAATCTTCCTTTCTTTTTTTTACTTCCTCTTTTTCTCTCCCCAGGAATCACCCTCTCGGAATATTTCCGGGACATGGGATACCACGTTAGCATGATGGCCGATTCCACCTCCCGCTGGGCGGAAGCCCTTCGCGAGATTTCTGGACGTTTGGCTGAAATGCCCGCAGGTTGATTTTTCTTGCTTTTCTTTGATTTCTTTTTTTTTTTTAAATATGTTTTATTATTTTTTATAAGGATAGAAAGGGAAGGGTAGGTAAAGGTATAACATAGGGTAAAAAACAAGGATTAAACCAAGGGTAGGGGTAGATACAATAATGGGGTTACCCCCAACAATAAATCAACGCTTTAGCAAGCAGACTATCGTCCGGGTATACATATTAAATGTGCATAGTTAACATAATACTAAAAAGCTATAGTAAATAAATTTGTCACTATTAATAATAAAAACTTAACCAATGCATGTCATTCATTCTGTAAATAACAATAATCAGTATACTATTAATAATATATTACTAAGTAAATATAATTACATATAAATACCAATATAACGCTTATTAATTATAATTAATTGTAGTTAAAAGTAAACATCTAACCGAAAAGTTAAAAAATAATATTCAAGAAAAAGTACATCATTTATCTTATTTAATTTCATCATCTTTTTTCATTCTATCTTATTGCTAACCATTAATAATTTTTTTTCCCCATGTTTTAAAGAAAATTGTATCTTCTTTCTCTTTAATTTCTAAAGTTAATCTATCCATTTCTGCACATTCCAATATTTTCATAATAATAATCTGGTCAGGTGGTATCTTTTCATTTTTCCAAAATGGGGCAAATGCTATTCTTGCGGCTGTTAATATATGTAAAATTAAATATTCATTCTCTTTTCCGTAGTTAGATCTTAATATTCCTAATAAAAACAGTTCGGTTTGAATTCTATCTGTATCTTAGTCATCTTTTCTAACCATATATGAATCTTAAACCAATATTTCTTTGCATTGGGGCATATCCACCAGATATGATAATAAGTTCCTGGTTTTTGTTTACATTTCCAGCAAATATTTGATACATTTTTAAACATTTTCTCTAGTCTAACTGGTGTCATATGCCATCTATAAAACATTTTATATAAATTCTCCTTATATGCAGCCGCTTTAGTAAGTTTAATATTTCGATCCCACAGTTTTTGCCAATCTTCTAAGTCTATAGAGTATCCAAAGTTCTTTGCCCATACTATCATTGTTTCTTTTACTTGCTCTTCTTCCATCTTCCAGCTTAGCAGAAATTTATAAATTTTTTAAATCAAATGTTCATCAGTTTTTAGCAATATTTTATCTAGTGGTGTCTGTTCTTTATAAAATCCTGTAGACTTTATATCTTTTTCATATCTTGTCTGAATTTGCAAGTAAGACCACCATGTTAAGTCAATACCCTGTTGCTGAAGAATTTGTCTGTCTTTAAGTTTCCCGTCTTTGTCAAAAATATTTTTATAGCTAACAAGTTTATCATAATTAATTAAATTTGGATAGGAAAAGGCTTCCATTGTCGAAATCCACTCAGGTATTTCCATATAAATTTTATGTTTAATTTTTTCCCACTCTGAAAACAGTACATTCCTTATAGCATGATTCTGAAAATATTTATGTACTTTATTTTTCTCATACCACAAAAATGCATGCCAACCTAATTGCAAGTCATGCCCCTCTAAGTAAAGAAGTCTTTTGTTTCTCAATGTAATCCATTCTTTAAGCCAAAGCAAAATAGATGCCTGATAGTAAAGGGCTTTTCTTTGATTTCTTAATCAGTATTTCTCAACCATGGCTGATAGTTGGACATAATAGCAAAGATGAAAGGGACCTTGGAGGTCATCTAGTCCAACCCCCTGCTCAGGTAGGAGACCCTATACCATCACGGACAAATGGCTGTCCAGTCTCTTGTTGAAAATCTCCAATGTTGGAGCATTCACAACTTCTGGAGGGAAGCCGTTCCACTGGTTAATCGTTCCTCACTTCTCAGGAAGTTCTTCCTTAATTCCAGGTTGCTTCTCTCCTTGATTAGTTTCCATCCGTTGCTTCTTGTCCTGCCCTCTGGTGCTTAGACAATAGCTTGACCCCCCTCTTCTTTGTGGCAGCCCCTCAAATATTGGAAGGCTGCTATCATATTACTCCTAATCATTCTTTTCAATAGCTAGACCAGAGGTCTCCAGACTTGGCAACTTTAATTCCCCATGCTGGCTGGGGAATTCTGGGAGTTGAAGTCCACAAGCCTTAAAGTTGCCAAGGCCAGAGACCCCTGGACTAAATATACCCAGTTCCTGGCCTTCCCTTTGAACACATGGGGGATACTGGGAGTTGGTCCACATCTCTTAAAGATGCTGAGATAGAGAAACATTGATCTAGCTTTCCAAGATGCAATGGGGGATTCTGGGAGTCAAAGTCCACCAGTCTTAAAGTCGTCCAGGTTGAGAACCCCATTCAGAAGAAATGGATCTTTCTGCATCTTCATTCCCTTCTCAACTTTCACAATTTTTTCCAAGCCACGAGAGATGAAAACTCTCTTTTTCTTTGCAGACAGTGGGTACCCGGCCTATCTGGGCGCCCGCTTGGCGTCCTTCTACGAACGGGCCGGCCGGGTCAAGTGCCTGGGCAGTCCCGAGCGAGAGGGCAGCGTCAGCATCGTTGGCGCGTAAGTTGCCAGAGTCCCTTTCCTGTCTCTTGCTGGAGGGAGGCCGTGCAAAAACCACGTCAACAGCAGCCTTTATAGGAAAGCTTTCTGAGCCATTAAAGATCTTTTAGCAGCAGATCTCTTTATTTTGCAAGCCAATCACGGGCTGTGTTGAAATCTGTCAATGTTCTCATCAAGACGTTGATTGCTGGTGACGGGAAAGCTTTGTAAACAAACTTTCAGCTGTTCGTGGGAGGGAGAAATCACCTCCGGCTGAACACGAGATGTGCAAATATTTGAGATTTATGCGTTTGACCAGCTTTCCTGTGCCTGTTTCTTGTAGGGTGTCCCCTCCTGGTGGGGATTTCTCAGATCCAGTGACCTCTGCAACCCTGGGGATTGTCCAGGTGAGTAGTGTTTCACTGCTTCCGCATCCTTAGCGCCCCCTGGAACATCCAACCTCTTTCTTGGACCAGCAATCCCACAGCAAACAAATCCACGCCCTCCTCTCTTGACTGCTACAATGCTCTCTACATGGGGCTGCCCTTGGAGAGTATCTGGAAGCTTCAATCAGTTCAAAATGCAGTGGTTTTGTGCAAGTCTAGAATTGCACACATGTCACCTCTCTTGCGGGAGCTGCACTGGCTGCTGATTCACTTCCGGGTCCAATTCAAGGTGTTGCTTGTCGCCTTCAAAGCCCTCCATGGCTTAAGGCCAGGTTATAGTTGAAAGACCATCTTTTCCCAGTCACCCACCAGAGTGGGGAGACAGGGGATGTTATGGGTCCCCTCCCTTTAGGAGGCCCTCCTGATGGGACCCAGAAGAAGGACCTTCTCCATGGTGGCTCCCTCCCTGTGGAACATCATCCATGTGGAGATAAGACAGGCCCCCATCTTGACTCTGTTTTGAAAGGCCCTGAAAACATGGTTTTGCCAGCAGGCCTGGGAGCCAGGGGGATACGGAGCCCATCAAGTGGCGGGTTTGATGGTTGTCGTGGGGGGGGGGGGTTATCAGGGTTTTGTATTTGGGGTTTTACTTTTGTAAGCTGTCCGAAGTCACTGTGGATGATTTGGGCAGCCATATAATAACAATAGCATTTAGGCTTCTACACTGCTCCATAGCACTTTATGGCCCTCTCTGAGCAGTTTACAAAGGTCAGCATGTTACCCCCCACCTCAACACTCTGGGTCCTCATTTTACCGACCTCGGAAGGATGGAAGGCTGAGTCAACCTTGAGCTGGTCAGGATCGAACTTCTGGCAGTGGGCAGAGTCAGCCTGCAATACTGCACTTTAATCACTGCGCCGCCACCACGGCTCCTATATAAATTTTCAAAATAAAATAATGTAATATAAAATAAAATAAACAATAAACTTAAAATAAAATGATAAATAAAATATAAAATGCAATAAAGCTTGCGTCAGATTTCCCTTTCTGCCCCAAACCCAGGTCTTCTGGGGCCTGGACAAGAAGCTGGCTCAACGGAAGCATTTCCCCTCGGTGAACTGGCTGATCAGCTACAGCAAATACACGCGGGCCCTGGACGAGCACTACGAGAGCCTCTTCCCGGAATTCATCTCCCTGCGAACCAAGGCCAAGGAGATCCTGCAGGAGGAGGAGGACCTGGCTGAGATTGTCCAGCTGGTGGGGAAGGTAGGGTGCGTGCTAATCACAGAATACTGTAAAAGGGTTGGAAGGCACCTGGGAGGTCTTCTAGTCCACCCCCTACTTAAGCGGGAGACAAATAAACAGAAAACAATACTGTAATCCAGGAACTGCCAAGGAGAAAACCACATCCCACCAACATTTTCAGGACAAGCTGCTGCTGCTCCTCCTCCTCCTCTCTACAAACCCCATTCCCTTCTAACACTGATGATGTTACCTAGTTGGGTCATGAAACGTCTGCAAGAAAACCACCCAGCTGAGAGAACACCAGGAGCCTACAGTCCTCCTCCTCCTCCTCCTCCTTCTCTCCTCGTCCTCCTCCCACTCTGCAAACCCCCCTCCCTTCTAGCACTGATGATGTTACCTAGTTGGGTCATGAAACGTCTGCAAGAAAACCACCCAGCTGAGAGAACACCAGGAGCCTACAGTCCTCCTCCTCCTCCTCCTCCTTCTCTCCTCGTCCTCCTCCCACTCTGCAAACCCCCCTCCCTTCTAGCACTGATGATGTTACCTAGTTGGGTCATGAAACGTCTGCAAGAAAACCACCAAGCTCAGAGAGCACCACACAGCCCCCTCTCCTCCTCCTCCTCCTCCTCCTCCTTTCCACAAACCCCCCTCCCTTCCAGCACTGATGATGTTATCTAGTTGGGTTTTGAAATGTCTGCAAGAAAAGCACCCAGCGCAGAGAGCACTAAGGACTCCAGAGTTTTCACCCCTAGCTACAGATTTTCTCTTCTGAAGGTGACCCTTCCTGAGACAGAGCCCAAAGTTTCCCTTCCTTTCTTCTGGTGCTCTTTCCACACATACACACCCTCTCTTCAATTTTGCATTGTTCAGGCATCTCTGGCTGAAACCGACAAGATCACCCTGGAGGTAGCCAAGCTGATCAAAGACGACTTTTTGCAGCAAAACGGTTACTCTTCCTACGACAGGTAATGCGAGGGCTGCTCACAACCTCACAACTTCACAGCTCATCCTTCCCTACAGGGCACCTTCCCTCAAGGACGCTGGTGAAGTCTGCAGGGCCCTCTTTGGGTTTCAACGCAGCCCCGGGGCACTCCCTGCAGCGAGCCACAAACTGCATGGCTGTGTGTCATTGTTAGGACAGGTAGTCCTCAACTTACGACCACAATTGAACCCCAGATTTCTGTTGCTCAGTGAGAGATTTGTTGAGTGAATTTTGCCCTGTTTTGCAATCTTCCTTGCCCCAGTTGTTAAATGAATCACTGCAGTTGTTAAATTAGTTACACGGTTGTTAAGTGAATCTGGCTTCCCCATTGACTTTGCTTGTCAGAAGGTCACAAAAGGGGATCACGTGACCCCGGGACACTTGCAACCGTCATAAATGTGAGCCAGTTGCCAAGCGTCCGAATTTTGATCACGTGACCCTGGGGATGCTGCAATGGTCATTATGTGAAAAATGGTCATAAGTCAGTTTTTTCAGTGCCATTGTATCTACAAATGGTCACTAAATGAACTGTTGTAAGTCAAGGACTACCTGTATCTATTTATGAAACAAATGTATATGGCTGCCCAGTTCACAAAGAGGTGACCTCAGTTCCTTACAACATTAAAGGTTGCAACATAAAAATCCATGAACCTCTCCCCTCTGGCCGTGGCAGCAGCCCCCCAATCAGATCAGCCACTTTATCGGCGCCGTCTCCATTCGGGGTCCCCAGGACCACGGACGAAAAGGCAGCTTTAGGCCTTTTTGGGAAACCGACGTGGTGGGGGCCACCTCCAAACCTCTGGAGGACTGATGCTCCATAGAGAAGGGGCCACCACCGAGAAGGGCCTTTTTGGTGGCCCCACCAGATGGACATCCCTGATCGATGGGACCCCTAAAATGCCCTGACTTCCCGTCCTGGTGGGCCAGGTAGATAATCTTTAATAAATTGGGAGGGTCTATCTACTCTCCCTCCCCCTTGGAATTTTTCTTCACCTTCTCTTTTCTGTAGGAAAACAATACAAGACAAAAATCTGATTTTCCCCCCTCCCTGGAGAGCTGAAGAGGACGGTCCAGGGGCAGTGAGTGTCCCAGAGCTCTCCGAGGAAGGGTCAGGTGGGCTGAGTGTGCTAGGATCTGTTGGGTCTTTGCTGCTTCAGGTTCTGCCCTTTCTACAAGACAGTGGGCATGCTGCAGAACATGATCGCTTTTTATGAGCTGGCCCGCCACGCCGTGGAGTCGACAGCCCAATCTGAGCACAAGATCACCTGGGCCATCATACGGGAGAACCTGGCCGACATCATGTACAAGCTCAGCTCCATGAAGTTCCAGGTGAGGGGAAGGAAGAGGTTCAACCCAGAACTAAGGGGGGATTTCCTGACAGCGAGAATAATTAATCACAGCAATATTTGAACAACACACTAAAAAGACCTTTTTTATTTCCTCCTGCATCCAAACCAAGAGACTTGCCTTCAGAAGTTGCAGGGACTCCATCACTGGAGGTTTTCAAGAGATTGGACAGCCATTTGTCCAGGATGGCAGAGGGTCTCTTGCTTGGGCAGGGGGTTGGACTAGAAGACCTCCAAAGTCCCTTCCCTCCCTATGATTCTATGAGGTAGGTAGGTAGGTAGGTAGTAAGTAGATAGATAGATAGATAGATAGATAGATAGATAGATAGATAGATAGATAGATAGATAGATAGATAGATAGATAGATAGATAGATAGATAGATAGATAGATAGATAGATAGATAGATAGATAGATAGATAGATAGATAGATAGATAGATAGATAGATAGAGAGACAGAGAGACAGAGAGATAGATAGATAGATAGATAGATAGATAGATAGATAGATAGATAGATAGATAGATAGATAGATAGATGATAGATAGATATATAGATAGATAGATAGATAGATAGATAAGATAGATAGTATAGATGATAGATAGATAGATAGATAGATGATAGATAGATAGATAGATATAGATTAGATAGATAGATAGATAGATAGATAGATAGATAGATAGATAGATAGATAGATAGATAGATAGATAGATAGATAGATAGATAAATAGATGATAGATAGATAGATAGATAGATAGATATAGATTAGATAGATTAGATAGATAGATAGATATAGATTAGATAAGATAGAGATAGATAGATAGAGATAGATAGATAGATAGATAGATTAGATATAGATAGATAGATAGATAATAGATAGATAGATTAGATAGATTAGATAGATTAGATAGATTAGATAGATTAGATAGATTAGATAGATTAGATAGATAGATTAGATAAGATAGATAGATAGATAGATAGAGATAGATAGATAGATTAGATAGATAGATAGATGATAAATAGATAGATAGATAGATGATAGATAGATTAGATAGATTAGATAGATTAGATAGATAGATTAGATAGATAGATAGATAGATAGATTAGATTAGATAAGATAGATAGATAGATAGATAGAGATAGATAGATAGAGATAGATAGATAAGATAGATTAGATAGATTAGATAGATAGATAGATGATAGATAGATAGATTAGATTAGATAGATTAGATAGATTAGATAGATAGATTAGATAGATAGATAGATAGATTAGATAGATTAGATAGATTAGATAGATAGATAGATTAGATAGATAGATAGATTAGATAAGATAGATAGATAGATAGAGATAGATAGATATAGATAGATAGATAGATAGATAGATAGATAGATGATAGATAGATAGATGATAGATAGATAGATTAGATAGATTAGATAGATTAGATAGATTAGATAGATAGATTAGATAGATAGATTAGATAGATAGATAGATTAGATAAGATAGATAGAGATAGATAGATAGATAGATAGATAGATATAGATAGATAGATAGATAGATAGATTAGATAGATAGATAGATAGATGATAGATAGATAGATGATAGATAGATTAGATAGATTAGATAGATTAGATAGATAGATAGATTAGATAGATAGATAGATTAGATAGATAGATAGATTAGATAAGATAGATAGATAGAGAGATAGATATAGATAGATAGATTAGATAGATAGATAGATAGATAGATAGATGATAGATAGATAGATAGATAGATGATAGATAGATTAGATAGATTAGATAGATAGATTAGATAGATAGATAGATTAGATAAGATAGATAGATAGATAGAGATAGATATAGATAGATAGATAGATAGATAGATAGATAGATAGATAGATAGATAGATAGATAGATAGATAGATAGATAGATAGATAGATAGATAGATAGATAGATAGATAGATAGATAGATAATCTCTGTGACACAGGTATGGCTTTTATACTTCCTCGATTATAGAACACTTTATACTCACCTTATGGGGAGATTGATGGCATAAAAAATTAATAAATAAATACACACCTTTTTCAAATTGTCTGCTTTAACTGTTATAACCTAGTTCTGCTGTCTTACTGACTACAAGGCAAAAGCATCACATTAAGCATACAGGAAGTCAAAGGTCTCCCTTTTGAGATGCATTGCTCAAAGAGACCCAGACTAGTAATCACTTACTAAGTGGCTCGATTCTGCATTGTAGCTTGTGAAGTTAGAGTAAAAGGTACATTGGAAAGAAATGAAAATGGTAGCAAAAGATAGCAAAAGTTTTGCAAAATGATAGCATATAGGACTTTTGTAAAATCCCATGAATGGGACAAGATGATGGGAGAATAAAATTCTGATCTGGAGAATTTGATTCTTTTCTCAGTTTTTACTTGCAACTGTTTAAGTACTGGAAGTCAGAGATGACTCCAGATCTACCACAAATCATTCTGAAATCAGTAGCTCTCTTCTGACTTTACTAGCTCATAGAACAAAGATATTATGTTTTTATGGTTCTGTAAACAATAATGGAAGTTCAGGGGTTGCCACGAAAAAGTCAAGCTATTCTCCAAAGCACCTGAAGGCAGCACAAGAAACAATGGATGGAAACTGATCAAAGAGAGAAGCAACCTAGAACTAAGAAGAAATTTCCTGACAGTTAAAACAATTAATCAGTGGAACAACCTGCCTCCAGAAGCTGTGAATGCTCCAACACTGGAAGTTTTTAAGAAGAGACTGGACAGCCATTTGTCTGAAATGGTAAAGTATTTCCTGCCTGAGCAGGGGGTTGGACTAGAACACCTCCAAGATCCCTTCTAACATCATTATCATCATCATCATCATTATCATTATTATTATTGTTGTTGTTGTTGTTGTTGTTAAGATTTATACCCTCAAAAGAAGCATGGAGAAGTATAACACACTAAAGAAATATTAATTTTAATTAATGTGAGTTATTCAAATTGTTAGTTATTCAAAAAGAAATTATCTTTATGTAATATAGCAATTGTCTGAAGTGTGTAAAATTGTAAAATATAAATGACAACTTCAGATAGATTCTGAATATTTGTTCAGCTATGAATTCTTACATAAAGCCAAAAGTACACCAGTTTTACTGTAGTTTTAAACAAAATAATTATAGCTATTTAGTATTTATTACAGTTTTAAAATAGTTATAACTTATAGCAAGGTTGTATTTCATTTTATGCAAATGAATTGATGTTCTTGACAAGCATACTGTACTGAATACATAAGATGGCTTAATTGTTGGTAATGGTACATTCTATAAGAATTAGAAATATAGATAGATTTTGAGGAGAAGATCAAAAGATGGTACAGTCTGTATTTTCCATGAAAGACAGCCCTTCCATAATTTCACAACTGGTAATTTAAACTCCAAATATATGTGCTTTAGCACAGATTGTCTAATATTACTAATAGGCACGAGTCAATGCTTCTATCTTCAGTCAAGCCTCTGTATCTTACATTATTCCCCATCACATATTCAACTAACAATCTCAGCAACATTTCCTTCATTTAAGGAAATGTGGAAAGATGCTAGCTCAATTTATCTCCACCTTTCAACCATGGAGAAATCTGATTTCAGATTAGAGGCATTCCCCATCTATAACTGTACAAATCTTAAACCTTAACTCAAACTTCAACAGCAGGAAGGTATCTTTGATTCTTTGACATTTTATAGAAAAGCTATGTTGTTGCAGGTGTTCCAAGCAATATAGATCAGTTCTTGGCAATAAAGAAACCACTGATGCAATATTTTATTTTGTCTTTAAATATAGTTTGTTTTATTAATATTTATGAAACCAGCCGGAAGCAGACAGGATTACAAACAAGGAGAGAAACTCAGAATGAAGGCCTTCATGAATCCACTGTGTCTAAACAAGTAATAGGGAAATATTTAATAGACCTAAATAACCGGTGAGTTCAAAAGGCCTACTCTTCATGACACCAATTCTTGCAATATATGACAATAACATTCGAAACTTGATGTAACGATAAAAGGGTCAAAATCTTAACAAGTAAGACCTTCCATTTGCTGTAGAGTGTTAAAATGAACGAGAGCAATCACTTGTCTAATTAGGGGAAGGGCAATAATCTCATTTTTTTCACAGCTGGAAATCCCTTATGGAGTTTTTTCTGAAGAAAGAAAGAAATGAACTTATGATTTATGGGTTTGACGATTAGAAAGGTAGCTTACGGAAAGAAGAAAAGCATAGTGTAATCTTAGAGAGGGCTAAATATAAACTCATTTTTAACTGCTGTTAAGATCAGAAGTTACTTCTATATAACCCTTTCTTTTCTTTCTTTTTATTTTCTTCATTATCCATTCATCATTCTTTCTTTATTTTCCTTACTTTTCTCTAAAATTTTGTATTGTTTTTACCTTGTTAAATATTTCTTTAATAAAATTTATTATTTTTAAAAAGAACCATGTACAATTTGAAGGAAACCTTAATTGTTGTAATGTTGATTCCTTTGAATTTTCTCACAGGCTTGCCAGCAGAATATATGACGGGAGACCAGAAAGTTAAAAAAAATTTCTGCATTTGTTAATGTTCAATCAAAGTGGAAAACTAGTTTACCAGGTGATCATACCTCAGCATATGAAATGGTGACTGGATCAGTGTCTGAATTCAGTTTAATACAATTGTTTTCAAACAGTCTGCCTTGGAAAATGCTTTCTATAGCAGCTTAGTTACCTTGGAATCCTGATGTTACAGACCCTTGGTTTAGTGAGATAAATGCCAAGGTGATGAATTATGATCACTATGTAATGGAACAATGGGAATATTGAGAAACAATAACCACAGGTAATGGTATTTTTGAGGAAACTCAGTGCAATTTCAGTTAACATAACAGACATTGCATATAATATAGTGCTTGTTTTTATTTATTTGTATTTTCATGGTCTTTTAGATCAGCATTAAAGTTTACAGAAGAAATAAATATACATAAAGTGATGAAGACATTATTGCCTACTTTTAAAAGCACTGTAGAGGGGAATAGTTTTGTATATCAACATTTAAATGGAACTATTATCTGTATGTTTACCCTGAGAGAAAAGGAAATGACCAAAGGCTACAATTTACTTTTAAAGCTTATTTTATGTAGAACATGGCATTATTGCATAGCAGATATCAGCACTTTTTTTTGTCCCTCCTATCTTTCTGAATGCTTTGTGGGATTAAAAATTTCACTTCATTTAATGTCACACTGCTTTATGCTCCCATTTCTCTGGATAAAGATAACCAACTTCAAGCATAAGGCAATAAGGATATCACTTAGAGATGCAATTTTATTTGTTCTTTGATCCAATATCAGAGCCTCTGTCAAAGAATTTATTAACATTTATTAACTGAGATTGCAGTCTGGAACTAACATTTTTATGTTAGCATACTCTCAAAAGTCAATTATATAGACTACAAATCTAATCTGACATCACTCTAGGTACTTGCTATAATACAGTTTGTAACAGAAATGCCTGGAATATTACAGAATTATACTTTAGGCATTTGCACAAGGATAAATGAACATTTTTTGTTTAGTTTCAGACAACCTCTTATGTTTAAAAGTAATTCTTGTCAAATACTTAAATTGCTCACAAAACGGGAGATACTATTTTGAGAGGGGAAGAAAAATGCAGACAATTCTACATTTTTATGCATCCTGTTCAGGAGGAATATACTTAATGAATCTTCCTTCATTTTTTTGAGATCATTTTTCGTTGCTTTTTCCCAAATCAAGCCACAGCACTGTGCAGTAAAAAGTAAATATTCCACTGAGACAATCTCAGTTCCTAATGACAATGAAGATCAGTAGTGCATCAAAACCATTTTCTTCACAGCATTAAGATAGTGGTTTCCCATTGTCTCTTTCTGCTTCCTGGTATAGCCCACAGCCACGGATTTCTCTGGTGGTCCCTGATCAAAAGTAATGAGCAGAGCAGGCCCTGTTTTGCAGATACTATCGCTAAGGTCCCTTAGGAGCCACCATCATTACCAAAAATCAATCTTTAAAGCCCAAATGCACACAGTTGTTTCTATATAAACAACAGTAAGCACATAGTAAAATCAGGGTTTTATTTTAGTCAGCCTAGAGGAAGTCAATGAGTGTATTTTACATTTCTACATCTGGAAATTCAGCTTCCCATTTTACGTAAAAATACATTTAGAAAAGCAGTGACTAGCGGAATAATTAAGTTTGCTGATGACACTAAATTGTTCACAGTGGTAAATACAATAAGGGACTGCAAAGAGCTCTAAATAGATCTCTGCACATTAGGGGAGTGGGCGTCAAATTGGTAGATGTTATTCGACCCGAACAGCTGTAAAGTGATGCATATTTGGTGCCAAATATCCTAGCTACATATACAAATTAACAAGATCAGAACTAGCAGTGACTGACGAGGAAAAAGATCTTGGAGTAATGGTTAACAGTTCTTTGAAGGTGTCAGCACAATGTGCATTTGCTGTAAAAAAAAAAGTAAAAAAAAGGCCACAGCATGTTAGGGATAAAAAGAAACAATATTGAAAATGGAGATACCAGTATCATAATGTTCTTATATAAATCAATGGTGCGACTCCCATCTGGAATATTGTGTACAGTTTTTGTTGCTGTCCCTCAAAAAATATACAGTGGGGCTAGAAAAGGTACAAATTAGGGGACCTGAGATGATCAAGGAGTTGGAGTAACTTCCTTATGAGGAAAGGTTGTGACATATGCAACTTTTTGGTCCAGAAGGCAAGCAAATGAGATCAGATATGATTGAGGAGTCAAACATTGGTGTGGACAAAGTAGACAAGGATATGCTATTTTCACCTTCCTAAAATACTAGAATGAGTGGTCATCAAACAAAATTGAATCCTGGAAGAATCAGGACAACGCCTAATTCAACTTTGAAAGTTGCTATCCCAAGATGTGGTGTTGGCTACCAGCTTGTCTGGCTTCAGAAAAAGTGTTGGATGAATTCACTGAAGTTATGGCGATCAAGGGCTATCAGTGTGACTGCTTCTTAAGGCCATTTGCTGGGAGGCTAGTGGTCTTCCCAGAGATTAGATAGATAGATAGATAGATAGATAGATAGATAGATAGATAGATAGATAGATAGATAGATAGATAGATAGATAGATAGATAGATAGATAGATAGATAGATAGATAGATAGATAGATGGGTGGGTGGGTTGGGTGGGTTGGGTGGGTTGGGTGGGTGGGTGGAGTGATAGATAGATAGATAGACAGACAGACAGACAGACAGACAGACAGACAGACAGACAGACAGATAGAATTCTAATATATCTTTTTGATTTTTTTGATAAAAACATTGATCTGATTTTTAATTTTAAAAAATTCCCCTCTTTTTAATCACTTTCTTCCCCAAATTTTTCTCCGTAGTGTTATTTTGTGTTTTATCAATCTTTTGAAACACAATAAAGTTATTTGGGGAAAAATAGAATTCCAAGATCACCCTTTTCCAAATTTATATATTATTTCTGCTTGTCTGTTGGTTAATATCAAATCAAGAACAGTTGAACGTAGTACCTTTCTCATGGAAGCTGATAGATGTTTCTGGAAGGAACATGTTTAACCATCTGTTTTCCCACCACTATCACCATCACTTTTACTTCATGCTTCTTTGAAATAATTGCAATTTGCTTTTGGAAATATCAGCCTATCTTCCTCTTACCTGTATAATAGGCAAGAATACTACTGCTTTTATCCATTCTTCCATTTATTCTATTTCAAATATTCTGAACAGGGCCATTAAGTTCTTTTATTTGGATTTCTGTGCAGATGTGATATTTTTAACATATTTAATGCTTCTGTTTCTTTTAAGTAAATTATATCATTTAATTACTATAGTGCAGTAATCAAAATAATCTCAATGGGTCTCAATTATACTAATTAAACAACTGATGCATTCCTGTCCTCAATTTATTTCCCTTACTCTGTGCATTAAGACATAGGCAATGAAGGTACAATTATCAGTGATACAAACTAATATATAGTAAAAAGAAAAGAAAAATCAAAGAGAAAGGAAAAAATAGAAAAGAAAAAAGATATGAAGAGGTAGTTTTCAGTATTTACAGCAGTTATAAATATAATTATAAATTTACCTCTTTCTCTAAACTTACATCATAACGTTCTTTTTTATATAATCTATCCTGTCCTATCATCAAAACCAAAAATCACAAGTTCATTTTTTCCCCTGTTTTATGCAAAAAATCCATAGAGGGCTTCCAGACAGCAATAAATAAAGAACTCTCTTATGGACTTTCCTCTGATCAAAGAAACCAATTTAACCATATTAACAAGTTCCATCATTTTCACTAACTATTCTTTCATTGTTGGTAATGCCAAATCTTTCCATCTTTGTCATATAATAATCTTAATAATAATAATAATAATAAAGTTGGAAGGGACCTTGGAGGTCATCGAGTCCAACCCCCTGCTCAGGCAGGAAACCCTATACCATTTCAGACAAATGGCTGTCCAGTCTCTTCTTAAAAACTTCCAGTGTTGGAGCATTCACCGCTTCTGGAGGCAGGTTGTTCCACTGGTTAATTGTTCTAACTGTCAGGAAGTTTCTCCTCAGTTCCAGGTTGCTTCTTTCCTTGACTAGTTTCCATCCATTACTTCTTGTCCTGCCCTCAGGCGCCTTGGAGAATAGCTTGACTCCCTCTTCTTTGTGGCAACCCCTGAGATATTGGAATACACGTGTTCACAGTAAGATGGAAAAATACCAGACAGCTACTTAGTGAAATAGGGAAGTAGCTGTTCGGCAAGGCAACAACAGGATGTGGCTCAACTGGTCAAGGACAGGGGATGTCTTAGTATTGTTTTGAGACACAGCATATTATCAACTTGTCACATTTTTCCACTTTGCCGCAATATTTATTAGGCTCCTTTATTGTCCACTTCACTATCATGTCACCCCTAGTCCTTCTTTTCATTAAACTAGACATACCCAATTCCAGCAAACATTCTTGATATGCTTTAGCCTCCAGTCCCCTAATCATCTTTGTTGCCCTTCTCTGCACTCTTTCTAGAGTCTCAACATCTTTTTTACATCGTGGTGACCAAAACTGGATGCAGTATTCCAAGTGTGGCCTTACCAAGGCATTGTAAAGTGGTATTAATACTTCACGTGATCTTGATTCTAACCCTCTGTTAATGCAGCCCAGCACTGTGTTGGCTTTTTTGGCAGCTGCAGCACACTGCTGGCTCATATTTAAGTGATTGTCCACTAGGACTCCGAGATCCCTCTCACAGTTACTACTATTGAGCAAGGTACCCCCTATACTATACCTGTACATTTGGTTACTACAGTAAAACTTACTACAGTTATCATGTACAAAAACAAACTTCTATGACCTTTTCCCAACTGTTTGTCCATCAATTCCAAACGAGAAACTTCTGCTCTCAATTGTACATTAAAATACTTAGAGTCATCACCTAGATCAGGGATCCCCAACCCCTGGGCTGTGGCCCACTACTGAGCTGTGGCCTATTCGGAACTGGACCGTGCAAGAGGCAGGCACGCACACAGCTCAACTCACGCGAGCACACACACACGCACACAGCTCAACTTGCAAGCGCATGCACATGGGCCCACTGCTCATGCGAGTTCAGTTGCACTCCCCAGCTGGGCCGCCAAGCCACAATGGTTGGGGACCGCTGAGCTAGATGAGGAGAATGAACGGATGCTCATTATATTTGCAGATGACACAAAGCTGGGGGGAATTGTTAACCCTTCGGAAGATAGGCTCAAGATTCAGAAGTTCCTTGACAGAGAACTGGGACCTGTCCAACAAGATACAGTTCACTTGCAAAAAAAAGGTCTTGCAATTAGGCAGGAAAAACCAAATGCACAGGTTAGGATAGAAAGTACTTGGTACAACAGTACTCTCTGTAAGAAGTATCTAGCTATCCTGGTGGACCATCACTTAAGTATGAGTCAACAGTGTACTTACTGTAGTACCAAAAGAAGCAATGCAGTCCTGGACTGTATCAACAGAGGGATAATATCAAGATCAAGCGAGGTGATAGTACTATAGTATACTGCGGTGTTGAGGCCCCATTTGGAATACTGCCTCTGATACAAAATACAATACAAAAAAGATCCTAGAAACAGCGCAGAAAAGAGCACCAAAGATGATAAGGGGTCTGGAGGCTAAATTCTATGAAGAATAGCTAAAGGAACTAGGCATGCTTAGATTAATGAAGAGAAGACTGAAGGGAGACATAATAGCAGTCTTTCAATACTTGAAGGGTTGCCACAAGGAAGAGGGTGTCAATTTATTGTCCATAGCATCTGAGGATAGGATAAGAAGCGGAGGGGATAAGCTCATAAGATCCAACCTGGAAATGAGGAATTTACTGACATTGAGAACTATTAAGCAGAGGAATAGCTTGCCTCCTGGAGTTGTGAGTGCTCCATTGCTGTTGGAGTTCAAGAAAAGATTGGACAATCATTTGTCCAAGATGCTATGATGACTCCTGCCTTGTAAAAGGCCCCTTCCAACCCTGTGATTCTAGGAGTATGTATATTTGAATCCAGAACTTTATAGCTTTTTTACCCATCTGTCAAACATGATACAATGTCCCTTCCTGTTCCCTCTCATTTCCAACATAAATTTGAATTGCCTTTATACATTCCTCTGGTGACATATACCAATGGTATAACATTTTATAAATATTCTCTTTAAGATTATAACATAGTGTAAATTTCAATCCTTTCAACAACATGTTTTTCCATTGTTCCACTTTTAGCACACTTTATCATACAAAAGGAAGGAGTATTAGGTATGTTTGCCATCTTGAGTTATTTATAAGGCCAGTTATAAATATATAAAATAGTAATATTAGGCCCTTGGGAAGGACTCGGTAGAAAGATAAATATGCCAAATTCAATCTAAACGTCTGGCTGACTGTGCGATGAACCATAATAATTCTTTCACTTCTTCTTCTGTTTCAAATTTCAATAAATATTTATGCATTTAGCAATTACATGTTCATCATTTGTACACAATACTATTTCAAACTCAGTCCCACAATGTTCAAAACTATAAACTCTTTTATATATTTTAAATCTAATAACTATAAATAAGAGAACCACTGACAACTATAGCCCTCCGCCACCAGTTCTTCTGAGAATAAATTCTCACCTCACAAAATTCTAGTATCTCACAATATGATACCCATTTGTGTTTTCTTATTATTTCTCATCTATAAAATGCTTCTTGTGCTGAGAGTCAAAAAGGTGTTTTAAGGCACAACCTGGATTTGTATTTATTCCACATTCTCAATATGGCATGTCTGATACAATGGTTTTTGAAATCCGTATTAATTTTGACTTTGTCATACTCAACAAACTTCTCCAAAAAGGGAAAGTTGAAGACACGGCAATAATTGTATAATATTGTTGATTTTATGGTTAACGTTTCTTCTTTCCGCAAGAAAAAGCACAGGCGAAAAATTTCTTCTTTCTATTTGAAGCCATTCATTATGGTCTAGCTCCTCCAGCCTGCCATCCCCTCCCGAGCTTCCCGTACATTCCAGATTGGGAAGGAGAGAAGCCCAGATAAGACAAAAGGTAACCTCTGCAACCTTTGTCTGTTTCCTCAAGTTCAACAGATTTTAAACCTTTCTGTAAATATCAGCCCACCCAAAAGATCAACCTTATTTCCAATCCACTTCATTTCAAATCTGTTTGATATCAGTTACATGTTAACGTGGGTGCAAGTGTGCTAATTCCCATTTAAATTCCCATTTTGATTTGCGATGGGGAAAGGATGCCATATGATGCTTTTTATCAGATGGGCTACCCTTGGTCACAACATTTCTGTATTTGATTTGAGTAATGAACTTAAATAAAGTTCATATCGTAATGTATGTTATCAGTATGCCTAAGTCTCTGTGTTTGTTTCCTTTAACCTTGATTTCTAATTATAGACATTTACGTATCTGTGGATTGTCTCATTACGAGTTCCAAAACAATTTTTCTTTTTTCTTTTGGCTCATCAAAAGTATCAATATAATTGAAGCATACGTAATAGCATAATACAGTAAGCATGTATTTTTGAGAGCAAAGTGGACTACATTTCCTTTTTCAGAAGAATAATAGGAATTCATGTTGCCTGGCAATCATTAATTACTACATTACAATTAAACATTAGACCAAGCCAGTGAAACTTTCTTCGTGTATCACAGCTATTTAAATGAAAGTTGGCCCAAAAGATGAGTTCATCCTGCCATCCGTAGATCACTTGTTTTCTTAGCTGCCAGGCCTGGCATGCCTTCCTTACACTTGGCAACCGTATGTCTTTATGGGAATGACACAGATGGATGGTTTTACTTATCTATTTTGTATTTCATTTTCAATTGTGGTTTTAAAACCCTGGAAGTTACAACTTCCTAAGACATGATGCCAAGAAGCCTGCTAGCCCACAGAAGCCAGCAATCTTAGAGGGCCAGCCTTGTTCACATCATAATTCTTGCCAGATAGTCCCAGAAGCAAACACCCTTTCCCAGAAAGTCTGCCAAGAAACAGGCCTGCCTATGGATGTCAGCAATCTCAGTATTCCAGTCCAAAGGTTGTCAGATTGGCGTTCTCTTTGCTGGATAATTGGCGGTTCTGTGGGTAGCTCATATAAGCCTTATCTCTGCCTTGAAGAAGGCCAAATGCTTTTAAATATTTGGGGCATTTTTACACAAGGCTGATCAGTGCACATTCTTGTGTCAAATTATTTCCTGCTTGTCTAGAGCAGGTTTAAATCTCAATCCTGAGTAAATGCCCCAAATATAATCAATATGCTCAGACCATACTATAAGTTGCTATTAGGGATAGGGAGTAAGATTGTGGATGGCTTTTATCTCCAAATGTACTGCAAGTTTTTTGTGTGTGTTTTTTTAAAAAAGGATGGTGTGTGAATTTTAAGATCTAACCCTGCAAATAATGGGGGAGAGGCAAAGATAACACTAGATTGGGCATATTTTGTATACTTTTGCCCGATTAATTTGCCATGAGTCATCACTTGGCAGGCTTATACCTGTCAATTCATCGAAGATCATCTAATCCAATACACTGCCAAAACACTACTAGATCATTACCAAAACATGGCCACGTTCCTTGTGTCCAGTTGAAATCATCTTCTACTGTCTAAAACAACACTGAAATTCTATCCCATGTTCTATATTATAACCCTTCAGCTATTTAAAGGCATCTATCATGTCTCTCTCCCCCCCCCTCCAATCTTATCTTTTCCAGATTAAACATATTCAAGACTTCCAACTAATTGGTTCTACCTTCTGGCCCTTTATTACGTTGGATAATCTCATCTGAATATATACTCACTGTTCAATGATCTTTCTAATACCATTCCCCAAGATAGCCCAATACATTTTTGCATATATACTTACCTAATACGGCTTCTATCCTATACTTATGCCTTGCGTTTTTCCTATCCCAATGGGGGACTTTGCATTTGTCCTACAAATTTGGAATTGTTGGAATTCATCTTGTTGCAGGCTTATTGTTCTAACTAATCAAGTTCCTCCTAAATCCTCTATGATCTGTGCTATCTTCCCTATCTTTGTGCCATTTGCGAGTCTGATAATCATATTTTCTAACCCTCATCCAAGTCATTTATAAACATGCTGAACAACACAGGGTATAGCACTGAGCTCAGCAGTACACCATTTAACACTTATTACAACTTAAAATGAAGGTACTGACAGACTCTCACTGGACATAATTGTTCAACCAACTCTGTGCCCAACTAATGCCAGCAGAGTCCAACTCATATTTTGCCATCTTGTCTGTTAGAATCTCAAATAAAATTTTGTGAAATGCTTTGCTGAATTCAAGGTACGCTGTATCCATTACATTCCCATGATGAATGAAATTGGTTATTCTATCAAAAAAGGAGATCAGGTTAGTTTGGCATGAGTTGTTCTTGATGAATGCTGTCTTCTACATTATTTTTAAATGCTTACAAACTGACTGCTTAATTCCAGCCCTTTCCTTTTCTTCCTATTACTAGTCACATAGTCAGAAAAGTCCTCTGAGATGCTTTTAGCTTTTCTTGTGAGCCTAACTTCTTTTTGTGCATTAGACTTCCTAATCTTCTTTCTAAAGAGATCAGCTACTTGCTGATGTGATTATATATCTCTTCCATTTCCTATACTGGTCTTTTTAACTCTTGACTCAGTTGAACATTTCCTATGCATTCACAAGAGTTTCTTAAGCTGTTTCTTCACCCCTCCCCCAATGTTTGATCTCACTAGATTTGTAGGAAAACTTCTTTTTCCCAAAGTTTTATTCAGCTTTTTGCCATTTATTTCCAATTCTTTAAATCCTTAAACTTATTGTGAATTATTTTTTTAACTCAAGAATGAAAGTAAATTCACTAGGTGGCATTTCAAACTAGACATGCTGAAGGTCTCTAATAGCTTTAATATAGTTAAATAGACAATTTCCAAAAATGATGAGAAAGTGAAGTTAGCAAGCCCAATGTCCTCCAAGTCCTGGGCCATGGACTGTTACTATCTGTGGCCTGTTAGGAACTGGGCTGTGCAAGAAGCTGGTGAGTGAGTAAAGCTGCATCTGCACATGCACAGGATCTAGGTTGCACGCAAAAACATCCTCTCCCCACCCCCCACCCCCATGAAAAAATTGTTTTCCATGAAACTGGTCCCTGCACCAGAAAGATTGGGGACCACTGCTTTAAAGGACTCCTAAGGTTGTGAGCACGATGGCTGATCCCTTTGTCTCCTGATGACCCAACTCACAGGACACCAATGACTTGTGGTTTCATGAGGACCAGTCGTACTGAGCACATTTGAGTGATCTCCTATTCTCTCCTTGTCTGGACAAGTTCCGAAAAACAAGTCTACTTGCCAGTTCTTTGGTCATTGCTGCAGACATCATCTATGCTTTTTGGGGAGATTCTTAGTTCGCTATGCCTATCCTGGAAGTCATTGAACTAAAGTTTTCAGAACATTGCAGAACTAGATGATTCTTTAACTATGTCCCTATTTGTGACTAACCCTATATTTAAAGAAACTTTAATGTTTTCTGAAGTCTGAAATTCCTGCAAAATTTCAGAAACCATGGAAGAATCTGAATATGATCTTTTAAATCATTGCATTTTGGCTGGGAACAGATAGAAGAGCATTCCTTCAACTCCATGCCTCTACACTGCAGTCCTGCTGGCTCCTGACCATAGGCACAACCACATCGTTACACTCCTATGCTATTCCTATCAGGTTCTCTGCTAACTATTTTTCTTTGCCAACTTGCCCAAATCTGTCAACTGCCTTCCTGACAGCTGTACTTCTTGGCTTGGTCTCTTATCTCCATTACTCCATTACTTTGCCAGCCTGGCCTCCTTTATCAACTCTGCCAACTTGTCTGACTATACCTTTCCCCATCTGGCACAGTCTCTCCACTGTGAAAGCCCGTGCAGTAACATATACCTGCAATAACTCTAGCATCTATCTGCAATATCATTGCTTATAGCTGCAGGGAAAGTCCTCTGAAAGACAGTTCTTCAAAGGGCTAATATTTGGGTGTCATCTTGTCCTAGAGCATGCTAATTTTCTCTGTATCATGTGCCGTTGAAGCAAGCACAGTGCTTATTATAGCTAAATTCATGTCATTGCAGGTTTGATCTGTATTAATTAATTATATGGCCTTCTATCTCAGGCAGTGATCCTTAAGGGCAGGCTAAGCTTTAGTGGAATACTCTACTCAGCTAATCTAACATAAGGATATCATAAGGTCAGTGTAATGTCTCTGGCAGTTCAATATGCAGAGCTTCTTCATGTGTGTTACTTTTTTCTTTTCTGTCATAATATAATGTATCTGGCCACACTGAATCTCTGAAGCTTTCGCAGTTACAAATGTAGGGTAGACTTTCCAGAGACTGAATATTTATGGCTCTGCCCAGTGAAGTCTGACAAAACTGAAATATTAGGAATGAATGTAGGAGAAAAAAAACTACCATGTGTAGAAAAAATGGAAATGTGTCTATACAAAAGAGTAATGGAAGGTCAAACATTCACTGCAGGAAATCTACATGTATAATTTTGTAATATATTACAAATCCAATGATATAATTTGAATGAACGGAATGTTTACAATCTGGAAAAGTGACTCAGGGTTTGATTTTGGTTTCTCTAAAATTTATATGATTGCTGACATAATATACAAATATCAAAAACAATTATGTATGTTTTCTGAAAACTATAATAGATCTATCAATGGGAAACAGTGGCATTCCAGTCTAGCAGTAAACACCTAAAAAGTGACCATCATCAACTGATATTTCTTTTTCAGATAGCTTAAACTATCTACTATCAAACCACTTGCATGCTTAAAATTGCCTCTTTTCTAGCCAAGATTTCCATGAGACTTGTTTGTCCTTTGAAACATCAAATCTTTTTATTTAAAAAAAGGCAAATTCTCTACTCTTTTTCACTACATAATATTTGCCTGTGTTTAAATAGATCACAACCTCTTAATAAGAAAGGAAACTTTCATGAAGAGAAAACAAGAATAAAAATATATTATATTCCTGACAACTCCAGGTTTAAAAAGTAAAAACAAAAGAAAAAGTTATTAAAATTAGAACTTCTGCAGTACTAGAATTTCTGACATTACTTATGCATATGAGTAAGATAATTATTAGGATCGGAGGGCTAGTATTACAATTAAGGAAGGAAGGAAGGAAGGAAGGAAGGAAGGAAGGAAGGAAGGAAGGAAGGAAGGAAGGAAGGAAGGGAGGGAGGGAGGGAGGGAGGGAGGGAGGGAGGCTCTCTCTCTCTCTCTCTCTCTCTCTCTCTCCCATCTCTCTCTCTCTTTCTCTCTGTCTCTCTGTCTTTCTGAATGACTGTAAAGGAGAGGGAGAATATGTGATTTGGAGGAGTAGGCATAAACCAAATTGTTGGGGGCAATATGCTGACTCTGTAAACCGCTTAGAGAGGGCTGTAAAGCATCGTGATATAAGTTTAAGTGCTATTGTTATATCTACAAAGATTAAATTTTAAAATTAATTAAATTAAAAATTAATTTCCCAGAGCTCTATGAATAAATGTATCAAATAAAGAAATATCTAACTAAGTATCAAGCTTCAGAGGTCCCTAGATGAAGTGGATTATCTGGACATTTTCAGTTAGGCTTCAGGATGGTTTATGGTATTGAGATGGCATTGATTGCACCTGTGAATGCAATGAACGACCTTTGGAAGGCTCAGGATGAGGATGGTGCATCCATCCGGTCTGTCCTGGATCTCTTGGTGGCTTTTAATACCATCATTCACGGTATCCTTCTGAATCAACTCCAGGAGTTAAGAGCAGAAGGAAGGTTTGCTGTTAACACTTAGCCCTCCGGAGTCTATCCCAGTCAATGTTGATGGTGGTAGAGGTGGGGAAGAGACCCACTCTAGACCTCTTCTGTATGGAGTGCCTCAGGGTTCTTGTCTCTCCCCTTCCTATTTAACATCTACATGAGGACATTGGGTAAGGTCATTCAACAACATGAGGTGGAGTATCATCAGCACATGGATGATACTATGTTATACATCACCTCATGCCAGGCAGTGACGCTGTTCGGGTTCTTACCCAGTGCCTGGAGGTTATGAGGGCCTGAATGGGGAAGAACCAGCTTAGACTAAATCTTGGCAAGATGGAGTGGCTTTGAGTGTTTCGCCCCTTGCATGTGATTAATTGTCATCCTTAATTCTCAGTGGGGTTGCTCTCCATCTGAATTGGTGTGCAATTTGAGGGTTCGTCCGGACTTGCAGCTCCTGCTTCTGGAGCTGATGGCAATTGTGATAATGAGGCCTTTGCAGAGGTTTAGCTTGTGTGTCAGTTACACCCTTTCCTGGACCAGGAGGCCTTGCTCACCTCAATCTTCTTTCAATGGGATTACTGCAATGAGCTCTATATGGAGCTGCCCTCTAAGACCACCCAGAAGTTACAACTGGTGCGGTATACAGTGGTGCTTTTCGGATGCAATTCAATGAGCTGTTACTACCATTGAAGCCCATGTAAGTAGTATAGAGCCAGATTATTAGTGGGACTGACTCTACCTGAAGCTCCCTACTACCAATTTTAGGCGGAGTGGGACTTTGGAGACGTGCTTTTTCTGTGGTTGCTCTGATCCTTTGAACAGCCTCCCCCTGAGATTTGGAAGCCCTCCATCCTATTAGCCTTCTGGGAGGCTGTGAAGACCTGTCTCTTTGCCCAGGCATTGGGAAAGGATGATAGTGAACCTAGGAAATGCGAATGTAAATGTAGAGTTAGTAGGATGTTGTGGTGCTCTGATTGCGATATATGATAGGGTTTGGTTGGTCATATTTATTCTGTTGTTATTAAATGTCATTGAGAGCTGTCTAATGTTAATATGTATAAAATAGGCAACCATATAAGTTTTCTAAATCAATAAATATACTAGAAAGTAGAGATAAAACATTTGTCAACCTGAAGTTGAAAATGCAGAAATGCTATGCCCTCCAAAGATACATTGTTGACAGCTTTAAAAAGGACAACTTTTGTTTTTACTTTCAGAGGATGAATAAAGGATTTCTCATTGCTGCCACATAGTACATTTACAAAGATGGCTTGAAATTTGATAAAATAGTAAATATTCTATTCGTGACCCATATTATCCACTGTGCAAAATGCATTTCTACAGGATTTTTACCTTATAGAATAATTTGGAAAGAATGTAACATAGGATTTAATCCCCCCCCCACACACACACACACAAAGACACACCTACACAATTACCTCAGTAGCATGCATTCTTTGTTCAAGTTTATTATTTGTGGAAAATCTGAAAAAAAATCCCTTAATTATAAATGTCCAAAGTCTATTTGCTTAATGTAAAGGAGAGGCTTGAATATGGTAAACTGGAAATCCAGCTGATAATTTTCTAGTAGAGCTAATATTTCATATATTAGAACTTCCATCAAGTAAAAGGCTGGTTCTTTTCTACATAAATTGAACTAACGTGGTTCAGGTTTGAATGACATTGCTTTGGCTTGAAGGAACTTATTAGCTTTCAATAGTTCAATTATCTATGCAGCCCACTAAGTTATGTTGTTTGCAGTCATGTTGTATGGCTAAATGTAAAATTAATGAGTTTATAACCTCTACATCTTCATAAGAACTAGAAATATGAGTCTACTGATAAATGAGAATATTTGTAGCTCAGGATTAAAATGAGGGGTCCTTGGTGCTCTCTGAGCTTGGTTATTTTCTTGCAGACATTTCATTACCAAACTATGTAACATCATCACTGTACTGCTGATCTTATCTAGTTTAGGTGATGAAATGTCTGTAAGAAAAGAAAGCACCAAGGACCCCTCTCATGTCAGTCTTTTCAGCAATTGGCATCACTGACACTTTAGAGGAGGAAGGAGGCAACTGAGCTTTCTAGATTGTCCAAATGAAAGATGGAAGTAGCCTGTACTCCAGATTGAACATCTTGCAAACTGTTGCCCAAGTATCCCCATCCAGACAGCATTTTCTTAAACTGAATTAGAATCAAGCCAGCATAAGGACAGGGTAGGAGTATATTAAATAGTAATTGTAGTAATAGTAACTTTGCCTTAAATTACTAAGCATGTCAGAAATAACAAAATAATTACATATCTTTTGTTAAACCATAACAAAGTCTTTGTTAAGTCTGACTTTGACCACAAGATCCAGGTCTAGTTTACACTGTAGTTATGCTTGCTCTTCACACTTCAGATCTGGCAATCAAATGCTAAATAGAATCTAGTCATTGACTTCAAATACATCATTATCATATTGGCTTAAGTTTAAGTTTACATTTTTCAATTTACTTTATGTAGTTAAAAATAAACATTAGAGAAAATAAATACATGAAAATGAGTTATTTTTTATTAAAGGGGCTTTCCACACTACTATCCCCAATCTGTATTTCCATTTTTATTTCTAGTTGTTACTATCATCCACAGCAACTCAGCATGCAAAACTTTCAGTACTGCAGGCTGCTTTTCAGGAAAGGTAGAGGGACTCTCTTCTTAGGTTTTTGATTTTTTTAAATTTAATTTTGCAAAGTTTGTGGTCTGTTGATACTTCTCTCTTACTTGGACTGTAATTCTGTGAGTGTTTACTATCTGAATTAAGGATAAATTATAACTTTTTTTTTCACTCAATCATATCTGATTCTCAAAGACTACCTGCTTCTGCAGTTTTCTTGGAATGTTTTTTCAGAAGTGGTTGCCCATCACTTCCTTTCTAGGGCTGAGAGTGAATGACCTGCCCAAAGTGACAAGCTGACTTTGTGCCTAAGGCAGAAGTAGAATTCATCATCTCCCAATTGCTAGCCTATGCCTTAACCACTGCATCAAACTGGCTCTCAGAAATTTTAATTAGAGCAACTCAATATCCAGTCCTGAATGAATATGATTATTAACCATCAATGAGTTAGTGTCATGCCTTCACACTTGCAGCACAATATACATTCACTGTTACAATAATGAGTACTCGAACTAAACAAAAGTAATACACTCCAGAACTAAACAGACCCTCCAAAAGGCATTTGCAAATAGATGAGTTGAAAACACAGCATGTGAATGTGTCATAAGAAAGGTTTATAATCTAATTTCAAGAGGAAACTTTGCTTAGAAGAGTGATAGAATAATGAAATGTTTCCACAATGCTAAAGTCAAACAAAGGTTTCTTAACCCCTTTTTTTTACTCACAGCTGTTGCCATGGCAACATCTTTGGGTGAAAAATTGGGAAAACCCAGCTGTAGGCTGTAGAATCAATAATAGGAAAATAAATCAGAAAAGAAAGCTGGGGGATTCTGAGGAAGAATTCATTCTGAGGTGCCTCCTCCTCACCAAGATGATTCAAGGTAGTCTATACTTGTACAGAAGAAATTAGAACAGCATATCCTTATGACAAGCCATGAATCAAATTTGTAAGTGCAATAATAATTATTTCAAAAGTGGATCTTTAGCAAAATCCATAACTTATTGGCCAGGTTCAAAATACAATACCTGAATTGAACTACATGTTGAAACCAAACCAAGTGAAGCATATGATTGATTATCAGAACAGGTATACCTCATCACAGTATTTATGCCTTATCAACATTCATCCCATTTCTACCTTAAGCATCATTCATATGGCTCTGCCATGTCATACCAAGCTCAGGAGAAAAACACATTAAATTCATCCTGCATTTAATGAAAGTTTCCGCTGGAAGCAGGAAGCCCAAACATAGCCAATGATTTAGTCAAAATCATACATTCAAATCTGAGGATTGCCAAACTGCTCAAACACAACATTATTTATACAGCAAAATTCTACTCCAATTTATTTAAAAGTCTAGTGGAGTCAGATAGGATTTATTTCTGTGTATCATTTGTTTCTGCCATTCATGCATGCCTCGTAATAATCCTGTAAAATAGATTGGTCTGACAAAAGAGTAACTAAATTTACTTCATGAACACCCAGGCCTATGGTACCTTTGAACTTCAATCTCCCTAGTTCAAGTTAAAAATCAGAAGATGTCTGGCAGCACCTTTTCCAGCTAACAAATTTTATTAAAATCACAAGCATTCATAAGCTGCAACTGACTTCATCAGATGCACAGATAAACTGATAATAGGATTTAAATTGGGGTTGAGTCAGCAGGAAAGGAAAGGCTAGCTGGTTACATGTGAGATAAATTAGAAGTACCTTATTGATTAACAATTTAATATATTGTGTTCATTGTGTTTTTTGAAATCTTCTGAGATTGCTGAAACCTTTTGATACATAAGAGTTGAGCAATCACTGGCTCAACGATGGAGATTTTTTTGCTACCCTAGACTAATACTGAATCATGCTTGTGAAATGGGTAGCTAATGTACATAAATATGAGGACTTAATAGAATCCAATTCTTCCAAAACAGTCACTTTGAGATTTATAGCAGACTCCTTCATATTTTTTGCTACTGTAAATTAATATAGAATCCTGCTTGTGAGATGGGTACCTACTGCATAGGAGAAATTAAATAAATAAATGAACAAAAGAGCTCTCTCCTACTGCACCTAGCTCTAGTTAATAACATAATGACATTTATAACATATTAGTTTTTAAACAAATGAGTGTATGATTATAAGCTAGGCACATGGCCAAGGGGTTAAAGATTTTTTTCATGTGCCATGGCATCCATTTGCCTGTCCCTAAAGGGATTACTGAGCTAGATTATATTACTCAGTAATATAATATAGCTCTTTGGTTCAAATATTGATATTGCTCTCGATTTATAACCTCCTCTATCTTTTTTCTCCTCTACCTATATCATAAAATTGTATGAAGCTTTTTCTTTCAGAAATCTTGACTGAGTATTAATACAGCATGATGCTATTTTAAACTATGGACCACTGTGTGCTCAGTCACAGAAATGGAGGTTAAAATGTATTAAATACATAATTTATGCAGCTCAGTTATGTTTCATGACAAACTCTCAGTTCCCAGATATCTTTGTATTGCTGTATCCCACCGAGTCAGTGAATTGGTTTGTATACAGCCTGTCAAAAGAAAAGTTAATTTAAATAAACATAGGAAAAGCCTATTTACAGTTAAATTTTTTAGACAAGAATAAATCACGAAGCATTTGATTTTATTCCATTTTCAAGTCTATATTAGGAAATCTCAGTTTCAACTAGGGACAAAAGGATATGTATTATCTTGCTATGGGTACAGGGGTTTAAACTCTACTGCATGTTTTCTATTACCTGCCTCTTGATTTAACTTAGAGAGCAAGTTAATTCTGCTTTCAGATTAATGCAGTTCTTTTCATCTCCTTCTGCCATTTTTAAAAAATGGTTTGTGCTTCACATGTACATTGGCTGATGTCCAATAATGGCTTAACCACTTGTTTTGTTCAGGAAGACAGGGTGGATAAGAGGTAAAAGTGAGAGAAACAGCTGGGAGTAAAAGATAAGTTGGTGAAGAGAAGAGAAGATTAAAAAGGGATTTTATGTAAGGATTTCAGTCAGATAAGCAATTTCAGTTGTTCTCTTTCTTTAGGGAGAGCCAGTTTGGGGTCGTGATTAAGAAGCTGTGGGACTGGGAGTTCTAGTCCCACATTAGGCACAAAGACAGCTTGGGTGTCCTTGGGCCAGACATTTTTCTCCTCCCTATGAAAAAAGAAATGGCAAGTAACTTCTGAAATTTTGCCAAGTAAACTGAAGGGTCTTGTCTAACAAGTGGCCGGGACTTAACAATAACTCAAAGGCACAAAAAACAAAAACTTTATTTAAAGTTATTTTCTTGATTTCACTCTCTCTCTCTTTTTAATTTTAGTCTCTGAATGTTGTCTAATCAGCTGACTGAAGGCCATAACCCAGAAAATACCTTCTCTCCACTTAGCCCGCGAAACAAATTCTTCCTGTGTGATCTCCTTTCATCCCAAAACACAGTAAAAGATAGAGAGACCTCTTTAGATACTGTTGGTTGGCTGCTGCTCAGGAAAATGTTTGAAACTGGCCGTGAACCTTGGTGGAGATATGAATTCAAGGTCCGTTATCTTTAAACCACTACACACCAGGAAATTGATTAAAAATAAATGAAACAAAAAAAATAGCCTGTATAGCGCACATCCCAATATGATGGAATCTGTTTCTGTATTGAGCCCAAGCCCAGGGAACAAAAAGGGAAAAAAAAAATCACAAACACAATGCTGCCATTTGCAAACACCAAAGCATTCCAAACAACACAAGGAGAAATTCACATAGGAAGAGATTTGTAAGAATGCTTTTACCTGTGACTGAAGCTCACAAAAAGAACAATTGGGTAGGATTTATGGAATATATATAATCCTGACAAAGAATGATTGGCAGAATATAGCACATGGCTAACAGGTAATAGAAAAGAGGTGGAACTGTTAGTCTTGAATCCAAAGTTTTGGGCCTGAGAGAGCATGACTTGAAAAGATGGTGCTTCAATATTAATCTGAAATATAATGATCAATTATATACGATCAAACAAAAATAAACTGATAAGAAAGAAATGGTTCAAAAGTGTTGTCCCCTTAGGCATAAATAAACTATCTACTAAAATAGGGCTGAATTCCCCCAGATGACCTGTGTAATTTGCTGCTATTCAGAAACAAACTATTGCTAGGCTACTTCAGTCTGGATTGGACAACTTCTTGGTATACATGGCTAGCTTGTTTTTGTAATATGCAATCCAATGGCATGTGAATTTTCATTGGTCGATGATATTTTTTCTTGGGAAAGAATCATCTTTACCAGATGGTTCTGGTAAGAAAAATATTCAGAGAAAGCATATATCAATGAGATTTTTCTACCCCTATGGTCAGGGTAAAGTCTGCCAATAACTGAAGTGGTCTTCCTCAAACTGGCACATTTAAGACATAAATCAAATTATTCAAATTATTCAGAGCCATTGGAGGGCATTACAATTCCACATTCTCAGGACCTTGGCTGTCTGATTCAGGAGAACTTTAAATCTGCTTCCCACTGCTGCTAATCTTGCCTTTCAGCTATAAGATAGGAGTACTCTAAAGCAGGGGTGTCAAACTGCCGGCCCGCGGGCTGGATGAGTCATGGTGAAACTGTGCCCACCCTATTGCCGGCAATGGAAAAAAAGTCACAATATATCACATGACGTTGCGAGTTTGACACCCCTACTCTAAAGTATACTGTTGATTAATGCAGGGTACTATCTGGGCCCATTGAATGTATTTTCTGAGATTCTGAAATAAAATCGCAACATCCAAGAATGAATCACAGGCTTAGTGAAACTGTACTAGAGATCACGTCCGTCCTTCCTTCCTTCCTTCCTTCCTTCCTTCCTTCCTTCCTTCCTTCCTTCCTTCCTTCCTTCCTTCCTTCCTTCCTTCCTTCCTTCCCCTCCTTTCCTTCCTTCCTCATAAGCAAAGGAAATGGGATACTTAACGGTTTCATCATAGCCAATAAATGAGACCAGAATGCATTAGGCCTTTTTAAGGTTAGTGTGTATTCATATTAAATCAATAACCATATACCTATCTCAGTGCCCTTAACAAAAAGTCCGAATTTACAGGAAGCTGGGACTGTTTGACAAAACGATGAGTGGAGAAAAGTTTGAAACCCACTCCTTTGAAGGCATCCTGGAATACAGCACAATAAAAGTGATGCCAATCATTCTTGCATCAAGAAGTAGCAGCCTCATTTTCATCTATCTCAGTCCCATTTCCACAGCAATGCAAAGTACACAGGAGAACTGAATCCTAGCTTCTTCACTGTTACTTTCTTTCCAGTGCTAATAATGCCTTTGTATTGCAGTCAGGCACCATTTACCTAAAGGAGGAAGAACATTCATCCAAATTAATTACATTTACTTTCAGGCCGGAGATGACTCTGGCAGTGGAGAGCTTCTCCTTGTAAACTGTTTATCCATCAACCTTCAGCTATAACCTTGGCAATGGATTTGATTTAGATGACAAGCTACTTTTGAATGAATGTAGTAAGAATGCAAGGCCACTATTCTATTTCAAAGTAATTCCATTGAAGTCAGTCAGTTTTCCGAGTAAACAACTATATGATCAAGCTGTTTGACCCTATTTACTTGGAAGTAATAGCTACTGAAGCCCATGAAACTTGTGCTCAAAAGAATTTTGTTTTAGGATTAAAGCCATAGAAGCTTATGTTGTAAGAGTTTTGGTTATGATTAGGTTGACTGCAAGTCAATTGTTTATTTGAGAAAAGGTATTCTTGCAATATGTTTATGCAATATGGTTATAGCTTTCCATATAAAAGATACTATCTTCCCATATTAGTTTTATTCCCTTCCAACTCTTGTATAACCCTTTTGCTCCTGCTAACATGCCCTTGAAAATTTCTTGTCCAATTTGTTATGGAATATCATAAGTCAGACCTATATTTAAATGGGACAATTATAACCATTACTGTTAGGTATATTTATTTGATGCATATCCTGCCTTTATTTTTGTACAATTCAAACTAATGTACATAATACTTCTTTTTCCAATGTTTCCCACAGCAACAACCCTGTGAGATGGATTGGGCTAAGAGAGAGTGACTGGCCCAAAATCATCCAGCTACCTTCTGTGCTTAATAGAGGACATGGTAGAGGACTCTCTGAGCTTGGTTGTTTTCTTGCAGATGTTATTTTTCTTTCTACTTAGAATCATTATTCCCCTCTAGTGTCCAGTTTCTAAAATCATGAAGTAACTAATTTTTGTTATGATTTGCAATAGCCAGGATAGCAAAAATAAGCCTTTTTCTCAAGAGAAGCTATGTACTTTTTATAGTTAGTTTCAAAATCTTGTAGCAGATATCAATATTCCAAATTTACCCTGGACCCTTAAACTATTCATAACCTTCTTAGATCAAAATCATATTAAAATTCACCCAGTGACTTTTTCAACTTGCCATCCCAAAGTTATTAGACAATTTCCTAAAGGGATTAGAAAGTGAGGTTTGCAAACTTAGTGTCTTTTTAAAAAAAACAACCCTGCAGCTTCAAGCAAGATAGTTGATCAGATTGTCTCCCAGCATTCAAAATCATAAAAAACCACTCTTCTATGGTCTCCTTATGAGGAGTAGCAATCTCCCATCTTCTCTTTATGTGGAGAGTTCTACTAACAAGCTCCTCAGTTTTTGGCTCTGCTTTTGTGGAGGCATTTTCAGTTCACCATACTGGCCTCTGAAGTCCTTGCAATAATATGTCATTTAAGCGCTCAATGTCAAATGCTATTCCTCCCTAAGCTTCCAGGAACTAGGTTACCAGGTTTTTTTTTAATACTTCACAACAATTACATGGCCCAATGGATGCAGATGCTTTGTTCTACAATTCACCAGCCACCTTGAATTTTCAAATGAACCATAAATTCAGATTTTAACTGGAAAGTCTTTCCTACTAAATGATGAAGCATCCTGAATAAGTGAAACAATTGTTACTATAAACATACAAGCACTTTTATGCTGCCCCTGCTAACTGTAAGGGGATTTTATTTAATTATGCCCTTCATCACTGCCTACAAGAGGTGAGAAGCAATCAAAGGTTGTCTTTCATTAGCTCCTTTGACATCCTCAATAATTGTTCTCACATTATCTGCTTTATTTTACAGAACATCTCATTTGTACAAATGAAAAGATTTATATGAAAAAACGTTTCTTTTTTGAAATAAATTGATGCAGATGAACAATACTCTTTCAATAAATAACTTTTACAGCACCAAGATATTGTATATTTGGATAATTCAGAACCAAGACTTGTGTATGTAAGCCACCCTACTCCTCTTTTATCTTATCTTGTTATTTGAATTTGAGTTCACTGTTGTTTGAAATATAGTCTAATTGAATTTCAGTGCTAACAAGGTCACTTTGTTTTGAAAAATATACCTGCTCAATTTATACCTCATTCCCTATATGCTGTTAGTGGTGATAGGTCATTTTCTGCTTTGAAAATTCTAATCAAGGATCCCTTTCATCAATGTGAAAAAAAATCTGCACGGGCCTGAAGTTTCAGTAAGTTCTCACTTAAAGGTGCTTTTTCAAGGGGCAACTGGACTTTCTTTATTTTTCCTTCAAGATGTTTTGCTTCTCATCCAAGAAGGTTCATCAGTTCTGAAGCTTCTTCACTTCAGCTTCTTGGATGAGAAGAGAAACGTCTTCAAGGAAAAATAAAGAAAGTCCAGTTGCCTCTTGAAAAAGCACCTTTGGGACAACCATGACCATTGATGACTGAGAATCTCCACAGACAAATTCTCACTCCTTTCAGATAGCCAGGTCTTGATTCAGGCACACAATTGCATGTAGCCTTTGCTCCAGAGTAGATTGAAACACATTAGGCAGATATATATCTCCAGTGACTCCATCTTTCTCACATGCCATTTTGACTCTTCTGGGTCAGCAAGGGTCAGGCAAAGAGCTAGCCAGAAGTCTAGATGATTTACTCAGAAACTTCTAATCCTAAAATTCCCAAGATTTCTTCAGTATATTTGGAGTGCAGGCATTTGCTAAAGGACCTATTGCTTATCCAAGAAGTTTCAGGCGGGCTGAATCCTGACGCAAATGAAATAATAACAAGCCATAAATTTCCAATATAGGGTAAAATTAGACAAAGGGAATTCCCACTTACTTCATTTTCTGCAGCTCCCAAATGCTTTGGATCACAGTCGTGAGGGAGGAGAAGCCTGTCAATATATAAGGCATCTCCATTCATGCCATTTCGAAGTGCTATTTATATACATTGTTCTTAGAAAGCTAAAGGCTGTATTGTAAGCTAGCCATCTGCCTACACAAAGCTATATAACCAGTTCATTAGGTGAATTTAGACTGGGGCTAAGTTTTTCCACTTCAGCCATAACCCAATGCACATGTAACATTAAACAATATATGACTTGGTATGTTATGCAAATATTCCATTTTGCATTATACGTTCCATTATTTAATTGTGGCTATTTATTTAAATCACAGTGGTTGGGTTCACACACTGTGCTATGCCAAAACCAAACAAACTACATTATTAGCACAAATGTGAAACAATATTAAACTGCTTCCAAGATTGATGATTTGGCTCTTAGGCTTTTGTCTTATTCCCAAACAATATATTTTTTGTTCAAAGCTATTCTTCTATTTTCAATCTTCATCTAAACCTTCCTCTAAAACAACAAAAAGCATCAAATATAGCAACAGCACTTAGACTTACATATCACTCCATAGTTTACAATGTCAGCAACAATCTGGGTCCTCATTTTACTGACCTCGGAAGCATGGAAGGCTGAGTCAACCTTGAGCCAGTCAGGATCAAACTCCTGGCTGTGAGCAGAGTTAGCCTGCAATACTGCATTTTAACCACTGTGCCACCACAGCTCTTTTCTATGAAATATCTATGGAAGGCATAAGGTTTACTACTTTTAAACAATTCTCGTTGTGTGTCTGAGAGCTGCAGGTTTGATAGGCATCAGAGCTATTCCAACTATTCATCTGAGACTTGAATCTTTGGCCCAAATCCTATATGATGTGAAGGCAGAAATTTATGTCAAGAAGGGTGAACGGGATCTCTTATAAATCAAAGTCTTGTAGCTAGACTTACTGCCTCCAATGGGACAACCAAGCCCAGGTTAGATTGGTGACAGGAATCCTAAAATTCAGGTACAGGTTTATAAGTTCATGACTACTTATTGGCTGAAAATACAGTTTTTCTCCAAAGACTTTCCACATTTTGCTGATTACCTTTCCTCAAACTGGAAATTGGTGGTAGAGCAGAAGCTTGCATTATACAGGTCTTTGGCACCATTTTTAATGTCATTAGGATACTAGGAGACCAAAAAAGTGCTCATCCAAAGAATGAATGATATGAAGCATTAGGCTGAGTTGGGTTCTGGCTTGTCCCAGAACAACAGAATTTAGGTTGTTAAGGATATATGGGAACCAGCAAATTATTTATACGCTCTCACTTTTCCCAAGCTGAAAAAAGCATTGTTTAAAACTGAACATGACATCCCTTCCTCTGCATTGCTGCAAGACAGATATGCTGAAATCTCATTAATTGAGGATACCTGCCCATGTAGTCCTAATGAGACAGAAACAATCAACCACTATAAATTTTAAAGAGCCATTCTGACCAATATTATTTTACACAAACATGCTAGTTTTCATATAATTTTTCTTCTGTAATGCAGCCCTAGAAAAGCAGTTGCTTTACTTATTTGCAGTAGAGGTCAACTGTACACACAAAATTCCCTATGGGGTAATGTTCCAGAACATTACGAAGAAATCTCCCTCCAGTCTTAGAGATAATTTTGTACCCTGAATATTTTTAATATATCGATGTATTATAGTGTGTCTATATGGCAGCTTATCTATAGAAAGGAAGCAGAGGAAAGGAACTACTAATATATTTAAATTGCTGGAATATATTTCCTACAAACCTGGAGCTATTCTGTGGCAGTATAGCATTGTGGCTGGATTCATAGATCATACTCAAATAAATCCAAAGGTACAAAATTATACTTTAATCTTTAGACTGGAATAAAAAAGAGGGAAGGGAGGGAGGGAATCAGTGGGCTTAACTAATCAATTATTTGTTAGTGTTATGTCTTTAAAAAGATTGACTTCTGCAAAGCCAAATCTTCAATCTATAAATAAGAAAACTAGTGAATTGTTATTCCTATGCAATTTTTAACAGCATTAGAACATGCTCAAATGTTCAAAGACTTCCTGTCCATCACAATTTCCAGGTATTGCTGTTGAGGCCATTATCTATGCATAATAGTTAAGGCACCAGGCTAGAAAGCAGGAGACTGTGAATTCTAGTCCCTCCCTTGGCCATGAAAGCCAGCTGGATGACTTTGTACCAGTCACTCTCTCTCACCAATCCATCTCACAAGGTTGTTGTTGTGGAGAAAATAGGAGGAGGAAGATGCGTTGGATATGTTCACTGTCTTGAGTTGTTTGTAAAAATAATAAAGGTGGAATGCAAATAAATAAATATTACTAAGGTGGTATAGATTCAAAATTTCAATTTATTCAGTTGCTTGTATAATCCCTATAATATATATTCTATATATCCACTTGCTTATAACAGGTAACATTTATTAGAATGAATTACAGAGTTCTTTCGAACATCTTTTGTATTCTGCAATCAAGCAGGCTGGGTGCCCTTTGCATCCCATCCATCAAACAAAGTCATCCATTGTGACCCTGGAGGTGTGCTTTCCCAATT